>OW804097.1:80008895-81372568 GCA_942159475.1 Sthenelais limicola
GAGCTGACGGGTGATTCACTACTGACTGTGCGTAATAGCGAGGCCCGCCGACATATTGCATCGGAAAACCAAAAGTGACGCCTTCTAGCACCATTTTGTCGCCTTTATGTCCCGTAGCTATGTCTGTCCATTTTTCAATATTTAGCGTCGACTCAAGCGGGATTTTTGCACCTTTAAAGTTGGGAACATTGCAGAATTTTACCTTTTCATAAATGTCAGCCATTTTAGATTCCATATATAGATCAGGGTACGGCCAGTTTGTATATGCATTAAAGGCAATGTTCTGTGGACTGTCACTATCACATTTGTTGGAGGAATTTTCAGGTAATTCATACTCACAGACGTCTAGATCATTTGTCACTAGTTCCTGTTCATTAAACACCTGTTCATAGTGTGGATATCGAGTGGGCGTGAGTTTCTGCCTGGAATTGTACAAAATTGTCATTAGATATACACATTGCACCGTCCAGTGTTTCACTGTTTCTCCTGTTCACATTTTCAATACTTTGAATCGATCCAACTTTGTTGATATTAACTCTAGAGATAGATTTGTCTGCGGCAGAATAGCTTCTGTCGGAGTGTTCATGTTTATGTCGGCCATTTTGGATGTGTTCTCGTTCCTTGCGAGGATCGCTTTGGACACGAGATTTTACACGAGAAGCGGCTGCCATGTTGGCTTGCCCGCTCTCGCTAGTATGGGGGCCGCCATCTTGGATGAGGCGTGGCACATATGTTTTGACGCCGACATATTCATTAGTTTCAGAGTTATTTGCACATTTTAGATTGTCTTGAAAGTTGGTCAACTCACCGATCGTTTGTGATTGTATGATGGAACAGGAGTTTACGAGTTTTTTGAAGCCTGAGGTACTGGTTTCTTTTGGAATTGTTGGTTATTCCTTCGGCCAGCGCCGTCGCCGCTATGTAGATTGGCCTGCGCAGTTCTTTTGTTTTGGCAGTCTTTGACGGCGTGTGCGTTCTCCCTCTCTTTCATTGCGAAATAACAATAGCCGCACACATGTAGAAACTTTATATTGCCATCCGTGTGGCTGTTCTTGTGTTCACAGTTGTCAAAATTAAAGTCCCTACAAATTGCTTGCCTGCTTGTTTTCGTATTATCCACACTTTTTGTTCCTTGTGTGTCCCACGCCATTTTTACACGGTAGTCATTGAATACATCGGTGTGCGACCATTCATTTAGGTCCTTGAGGATAAGATCCAGGCACGCCTGTGACCATGCATGCGCCGAATCCCAAGTGCGGAGAGCTGTATCCTCAGCAAGGGTGGCGAGATGGTGAAGCATGAACCAAGATGTCGACCCGTATTTAACACTATTCATCGTCATGCGTGCAAAGCCGCAGGTATACTCTGCAAGGGACAACTCTCTCTTCTGTTTCTTTATACGTGCCGCCATATCTGGCGGTAGAGAAGTTTCAGGTGCACTAAAAATTTCTTTACTGTGCGTCAAGGGCTCGCTTAACCACCTTCGAAGAACGATGTCTAGCTGTTAAGCGTCGGGGCGAGGGGAGAGAGTCACTATCCGAAACTGACTCCTCCGAACTGTCTGCGGGCTGGCGTGATCTGTAAGAGTTGGCCGGGTGACGGCTGCGTAGAGGCGGGCTGTCATCACAGTCACAATGTTTCTTTTTCCTCCGTCCGTGATGGTGATGGTGGCTTTCTCGTGTATATTGCCGTTCCCGAGGCCGTTTGAAGGTCACTATGGTATTGTCCGAGTCAGCAGATTGAGATTGTTCAAAATCATGTTGGGAAGCCTCCCTTCTCGATCTTTTGGGCGTGCGATGCACTTGCTGAGCTGGGGGAGGTGACTGTCGCTGCCTCGTGTAACTGTCATGTTGACTGACACTCGCTGACGCAGTCTGAATGGCTGTCGTAGAGATCTGTTGTAGCATATCTGACATTTGCTGCATCGGGTTGGCACACACTATAGGGGCGTTCTTTGGCCTTCCACGCCTTTTTGGAGTAACAATAGTCTTTCATTTTGCTCGTAAACCACGTCTGGGCAATACTTTGTTGGGCGTCTGAGGCGGTCCCTCATCTTCCCCGCCGGCAGAGTCCCGTAAAGCATGCTCGTCAGCGGTCTCCGCCATATTGGTGTGCTCGGCCCGCTCCTCTGGCGTGAAATCTTCCTCCTCGTAAGTTTCCTCCTCATCTTTCTGGTGGTCAACTATTATCTGAGTTTGCTGAAGGAGCCTCTCTTCCTCCTGTTTCTTGAGTTTTTCTGCCTTTTTAGCGGCTTTTGAGGTAGTCGACCCTTTGGGAGGCATAGCGGAGGTTAGTTCTACAAGGATTTCGCTCCTGTATAGCTTGACAGCGAGAGTCCAAGTGGCGTGTATGACAGACTTGGGAATAGTTCAGTTCTAAGTTGTGGAGGTGGCGCCACCCATTCAATGCCCTATAATGCCCTGTCATTATCAGCCTAATTATTTCAATGTTACCATGTTTTACATTTCAAATACCTCGATGTATTGTGTAATGATTTCATAAGGTCTCTGTTAGACCTTTGTATGGTCAGGTTGGGAACACCTCTCAACCTCAGCAAAAGGAGCTCAGGAATAAAAACTGGAATTGCAGGTGTATTTTCTCTATATTCTTATTTAACTCGGAGCGATGTTAAAACACTATCCTTATTATATTCAAAGCATATTCATAATATATTATCACAGAAGTAACATAAGATCACATGTAATAAATATTGGTAGTGTTTAAGCCTGGAAGAGATCCGGAAGCTATATCACAGACATGCAACGCTGGCTCATCGACTCAATGGAAAGAACATAGGCTATAATCACAACACCTTTACGTTGATGACTTCCGGTCAACTTGAGAAAGAGAGAAAGTCTGTGAGCCAACCTCCAAAATTTTTCCTTCTTCTTCAGGGACACGAGGATCGTCAAAGAATTCTTTTCTCGCATGAGTTGCAGTAAACACTCAGGACACTTTAGATACAAAAGAGTCAAGTGAATATCAAAAAGAGAATAATTTGTGGACATTTTAGTGTTCTTATATCTGTATCTTAGTGTCCTCCAGGAGGGAACAGCCAAAGGAACTATTAACCAAATACCATCATGTGTAAGTGTTGATTTCAAGTTATTCATAGCTAAAGGATTATTTCTAAAACTAGACTAATCCAACCACGCCACGCTAGACAGTAAGGCAGTGGGAAAGCAGTGGCGCCACCTATTGAAAATTGACAGTGCTAACCATTGTATAATGATGGAGAGGAAACCTAGGCCTAAGTATCTTGAACTAAACCCCAATTGATTGGCCTCTGTCAAAGTCAAAGCCATTGCAGAGCAGTCCAAGGACCTCAACAATGAACTATTTCAGTCTATCCAACTGTGGGAGGAAATGATAGAAAACGAACAGTCAGAGATGATTATGGAAAACGCTGAAAGTGAAACCAGTGCCAAGGGTTTTTTGGACATAAAGAAGGATAAAGTACAGCTACAAGAAGTCAAGATCGAGAAACAACTTGTCAAGATCACAGAGTATATGGAAGAGATTATCAAGAAATTCTCCTCTCCCTGGAAGTCAGGCAAGAAGAGCAGCAGTATGACGATAATTGGTTGTCCAATACTATTGAAAGCTATCGATTTACCAACGTCCAATTTGAACCTGGAGGGTAGTGTGGATAATATTAATTGTTCATACCACCCTGGTAAATGTTTTGGAGAGCATATACATTTTTTTATGGAGGTTATCACATTTTCGAGAGAAAAAAATGAATGATGATAAGAAGAATGTTCTATTCAGGACGTAATTGATATATAAGCAAGTAAGGGAAGATGTGTATTCAGGACGTAAAAAATAAATGATGATAAGAAAAATGAATGATGATAAGAAAAATGTTCTATTCAGGACGTAATTGATATATAGGAGAGTAAGGGAAGATGTCTGCCAAGCAATTGCTGTTTTAAAATGATAAGAAGCATGATGTTTTACTTTTAGATTATAAAAACTTTTTGCACTAAAACCGTAGCCTGTATCTTCATATTTCTATTCTCTAAGGTGAAACAAAAGTATTATATATCCAACCGGACGAGCAGAAGGAGTGGTCTGTAAACTTAAAAATTCTGTGTGAGATAACTTTTGTCTAATGGGGTTGACAAACATAAACATTGGGATTGTTTCATTAAACATTGCGATAATTGATTAGCTTGTGTTGTGATTGACAAAGGTCCCATGACATAAGTATTATATTATTATGGTGTCTGTGTATTCAAATGATATGTACATAATCATTTTTTCAAGTAAGTTCTTTCTAGTGGCGAACTCTCTTGGATCTAGTTGGTTGCTTTGAGAACTGTGCTTATGATGCCAAATGAGAAACTTGTGAACATAATACTTGGACATTAGCATTGTATGTTGATTGTTTCCAAAAGGATATTACTATGTGGTTGCCTAGAGTTTCTTTAGTCAATAACGATGATTTAGCCATGTATATGCCCAGATGGCAGGTGTTTTTGAATAAAGGATTTTTTTTTTAAAAAAAACACCTTTACGTCTGGTCGGGCAATGTTTCCTTTCCCTGATACTACAGTACTGTATAATTCTTATTTGTGGTGTGTTTTGTTATACTTCTTTTACTACACGTATTATTCGTTAACCTATCCTTCTATCCTTCATTAGTGTATAAATGGATTTGACAATTTAATATTTCAAAAATCTATATTGTCAATTACATCTATGTTAACTTGGAAATCTAATGAATATTATGTCATAGAAATGCGATAGGAACTGGCCAGTTCTGTCATACCAAAATGGGAAAGAAACAATCTTGATGATCTTTGGGAAGTATATTTTGCTCAGTGGAGTGGGTGTGGGCAGGTTTTGTCTAATGTCTCTTCCTCGGCACAGTCCTTCAATGTGAGTGCGTTGTTTCTTGACTTAGTACTGGTGCGTCCACCCATACATCCAGAGCGTCCCCTGCGTCTGCGTTCTTCTGTCCAACTAATGCCTCCAGCACTGGCTATGTTTGGCTATAGATGTCAGAACAAATATGCTTAATATGAGCCCCGTTTACTTGTGAATCAGTATTGCTTGATTATACAGATGGTCAATATTATTTCTGAGACGGGCTGGAGAGTTGTGTACCTGGGCCCTTTCCCTGCGTTCTGATATGTAGCCTGCTCAAATACTTGGGCGTCAATATTGTTCCCACAAACACAAGGGCGCATACCGGTATATATGTACTCTACACCGGTGGGTGTGGGGGGGGGGGGCGTTTTTTTGTATTGTACCCACTGCAGCAAAAGGTATGTTTGATTGCTGGAACTTTTATATCTTAGTGATTCGAAAGTCTCATTCGAATTGTAGTCATTGTTATCAGTTCTGAGCCTGAAAATGTTTGCATTTGAAGTAAAAAAAAAAAAAAAAAAAAGGGGGGGGGGGAGGTGCAGAAGAAATAACAGAACTTCTCAGTCGTTTAATTCATTTCAGATTAATAAATTAAATGTCAGTGTTAGTACCTATTGTGAGACAGTTCTGTTCTGGACTACTGTTGAGCAGGCTTGCTCACGTCTATCCACCATTAGTATGGGGTATCATGACCTGGTGTGTGGACATATCAAACATAGATTCACCCAAGCATGTGGAGAACAAACTTTAACCAAGGTCGGGCTAGTGTGACCGGGGTGTGTGTACATTTTACTCTTCATCTTTACATCAACATGTCCATCATTTTTATCCAGTATTTCTCTCCCATTTATAGAGATACAAGTTCGACCAGATTTGTCTTTTGCTTCTACAGGAATTTTAACAAAATAATTCGAAACTGAGAGTGATAATTTAGATTGTCAGAACTGACGAGAACAGGGACGTTCTGGAGAGTTGTGATATCCATCTTTATGCCGCCCGTCGACCTTGCTGATCAAATGTATATAAATTAATTATCACTTGACCGCAAGTGGTTAGCGTTACAGAGAAAGGGGAACTGGACGCTAAATTGCAGATATGAGAGTTTTGTTGTTTTTATCATTTATCACTTACAACCACCAGAAAAAGGAGAAAACACTAGTAAAAAAATAATTCTGAGTTAATGTAAGAAAGAAAATAATTTCTTCTGTTGATATATTTATTTCGGATTAAATACACTTCCTATCTGTTGTCTAACTTAGGGAGCCTCAAATCTGAGGAATGGTCTTGTGGTTTAGAGGGTCCACCTTCTCCAGTCTTTTGGTGGCATGCTCTTATCTGCCCCCCAGGTCGGGGTGTTCAGAATCGGAATGGGCCTTGCCTGTTTCTTTTGAGTTCTTGTTCTGTGCATATTTATGTTGAAGCCAATGCTATTAAAAGTATGTATATAACATAGGGTCACAACGTGTTCTGTGTATTATATTGCAAATCAGCGAACTTGAAAATGAAAATATTGTACCATGCAGTAGACGATCACTGTCAAAATTTAATAGTTGTTTTCTCTACATAGATACTATCTAAATGAAACACTCTAGGTCCAAACCCTCAGATCAGATAATAATGGTATGTCAGCCTAATTTGTTAGTGGGTTTCCTGGATTAGTACTCGGCGCTTTAATGTGAATATAATGACATTTTGCGGTCTTAATGGAATTATAGTGGCACTCTGCGGTTTGAGGCGAGAGGCTTCCCCTTCATTTGAAGGGACTCTCTCAAGTTTGGGCCTAGACTGGAAAATGCGTTTCGGTTTTCCTGTAGTCGAAAGAGAGATGTTTGCAAATGTGGTTGGGGAGGAGTGAAAGGATGAAGGTGAGGTGGTGCGGCGCTGTGTCATTTGAATATGGAGTGCTTGGTAAGGAGTTGATGAACCCTTATAGCGGCTCTCAACATGTGGATCAACTTCTCAAACTACCTGTTTTGTCAACTGATTCATGGCTCTTCTATCAAAGGTCTTTCCAAACAAACAGAAAACACTTTTTAACTCTTGTCAAAGTAGAACCTCAAGGCTTCACTTTGATCACTGGTGTATTTAAGAACGTGGATTATATGACGTTTTACAGGGTAATTTGGTTATCTAGCCTATGATGGTGTGTATGAGATTGTCTTCTCTTTCTCGGGTGTTTTTCTTTCTTGGTGATTTGCAAATAATTTTATAAAGGTTGGCGATGATAAAAAGATTTGTTTGTGTTAACGGTCTTTATTATTTTAGTTTTGATATTCACAGCAATGGCTTTCATTTTCAAACCATAAGTAATATATTCTATATATTAGGATGATAGGTCCAAACTTTCCCTATATTAGCTTAGATTAGCTTAACCCAGCGCAGAAAGATCGGTCCTTTTGATGCTTTAACGCCTGCACGTTCCTCTCTAAACGGTGCATTTAAAAGGTCCATTATATACTGGAAAGATGGTCCCTCTTGTCTTTCTTTGAAGGCGACTAAAAGCCGAATACTTTATTTTTCTCGTGAGAAATAAAGTGCTGATGTTCCATTCCTTGTGTCTGCGCTCATGTATTTATATGTAGTATGAAACTGAATTTGAACTGTAGGGTTGTAATATGATAGACGTTGCATTATACCATGCCTTCTCCAAAAACTTTGTATCCCGATTGTATGATTGCATCACTGTTTTATCCTCGGCATTGTATAATTTCCTTGTATTACTACTGGATTTAATGTATACATAGATTTCACTGACGTCACGGCCCTGGCCATGTTTGGGGTCAAGTTAGATGGCTATGTATGCTGCGATACTTGAAAATACCGTTTTCTGACTGTTTTAACTTTTACCAGTTTTCATCGGCCTCAATAATATCTTCATGATAGGTTAGATAACCTGCCTTTAGCGTAGTATTACCCAAGTATCCACCCTTGTGAGGTTTATCAACTTCGTTTTGATACCCCCGCCGTAGACGGCAAGCATAACACTGACCATGGAAATGGCGGCCACTCCACATGACGTCTCCTACTGGGTGACGTCATGTGAAATCTATGTATACTTTAAATTTCTTTGTAACTGTTTTCTATCAACCTCAGCAACGCATATTTCATGTAACTTTGTAAAGTTCGTGGCTATATCCAAATATAATTTTAAAGCAACAAAAACAACCTGTCTTGTGTAAGGTTATAATTAAGTTCTTCACCATTCTGACATTTTATTTAGTCAGTATTTGATAAACAACGCCAAAATGTACAGAGGTAATTTGACAAAAAAAAATTGACAAAAAAAAATAATCTAATGTTTTGGTCGTCCATATGTTTGTTTGTCTTTAAATCAGTTGGAAATATTCTATAGACGTAGTAGCTAGACGCTCTAACTAACAAGCCCTTACTAACTTTTTTTTACTACTAATAAAATCTTAATTCTTCTCACTATTACTCTATTTTGCTAGGGTGGTGTACGGATGTACCTTGTGGGCTACGCGATCCAGGCTGTCGTCAAGGTAGTTGGTTCACTCTCCCTGATATTCCGCCGTCCAAGAGCACCACTTGATGCCCTGAGTCATCCTGACTGTGCCAACTTTGCCAAGTTCTTGGGCTCGTTCTCCTTGATTTACCAGGTGAGCATTTGCTCGACATCACGCGACTCAGTGGTGGCAACTCTCCTGAGAGTTTGTACAGTCGCACTGCACTCAAAGGGTCTGACAAGGATAGTAGTCGATCGCCACATTATTGCATTTAACTTTGAAAAAAAACATGTGACGGACCATTAAACAGTCAAGACATAAATTGATTTGATAGGTTTTATTAATTCGTTGTGGGGTAAATGTATATATGAAGAAGTAGTAATGGATGTCGGGCCGTAAGGCCACACACACATCCCAGGTGTTAGCTGAAGAGTTCACATATTGTTCTGTCACTTGTTTCAGAGCCTCAGATGACCCCTCTCAGTTCTTGAGATTTTAGTTATTGTTTATTTATAAATTGTTTGTAGGGAGGTGGGCGGGTTTTCAAATACGTGCGCTCACGCCTGGAGGAGATGGAGAAGTGGCCGAGAGCCTGGAGGCGGAAGCGGAAGTCCCACCAGGGTGTTGTACTTCCGGGTTCAGGTCTCAATACTTTACTTTCGTTTAATGACGGGGAATTATTTAGTTTAAATAATTCCTCCCCCATTAAACAGTCAAGACATGAATTGATTTGATAGGTTTTATTAATTCGTTGTGGGGTAAATGTATATATGAAGAAGTAGTAATGGATGTCGGGCCGTAAGGCCACACACACATCCCAGGTGTTAGCTGAAGAGTTCACATATTGTTCTGTCACTTGTTTCAGAGCCTCAGATGACCCAAAACCTTTCATAGGGCCTTGAGAGCACTATGCACTGAGGTTCTGGTTGTTTTCACAGGTCGTATGTATGATCTCACGGCATCGGATGTCCAGGTTCCGTGTGCCATGATGTCCTGGAGGGAGGCACCTGCCTGGTGGTATGCGTACGACGCGCCGCCCCTCCGGAGGCTGTGCATAGAGACCTTTTTGGGGTCTTGCCCCACATTTGTGACTACCTGGGCCCATTGTTTCCTCATGAACGTGGTAGTCATCAGTTTACCGTCCTCGTAGGAGAACAGTGGGGCTGCTTGCTTCTTTGCTTTGTTCACTTTGAGTAGAGTAGAGATGGCCCTGCGCGGGCATATTTCATCTCCCTCTTTCTGAGGTAGGTAGATTTCGACCGGTGTTCTAGATGTTTGCATTGTTTTGCTCCACTTGAGCTTAAGGGACACTCCTCCTTCTTGTAGGGACACATCCCCTCGTGTGAGGTGTCTTGACGGATCGTATGCTTTCACTGTCGGTGGGAATAAATTTGATTGGCGAAGAAATCCCATAAACATAAGTAGCACTGCTGCTTTGACTTGGTGCTTGTACTGCAGTGAGTCTGCGGCTTTGAGGCATTTCCTTAGTAACATGGGAGACACTGCTGCCTTTGGGGAAGGGGTGTGTCTCAAGGAGAGCTGCAGGCCTTTAACAGCTAGATCTACATCCAGGTCGCACAGAGGGCTGACATCGAGCCTGGACATTCTGAAGAACGTCCTGAGGGAGGACAAGTTGTTAACGATGGAGCCTATTTTTAGGTTGTTGTCTGCCAGGTACTCTAGGTACCAGCAGATGTTCGAGGGCGTTGGCTTCTCGTAGTCCAGCCCTAGGGCCAGGGAGAACGAGATGTAAAGTCGGACCGCCGATTCTCTGTTGGCATTCGTGCCCGGCCTGTGTGACTGGATTCTCCTCCTTATTGCCTTCTGCTCCAGGCCACGTTGGAGTTTGCCTAGAAGAAATGAGAGATGTTAAAGGCACTTGTTTCACATTTGGTAGGCTTCAGATGGAGTTGTCTAATTATTTTATCTGCTATTTGTTTATATTTTGGTGCGGTATGGAGCCTTGATAGGGCATCAGGGAGCTCCATTAGTTCCCCCGGTATGTGGGCGAACTTGAAAGTTATTTCACTTTCTGCCGCTAGGAACCAGAAGGCTCTAGCACATGCGGCTAGGGTTTGGTCTCTCGGTTTACCACCCTTGTATGCCTCCACTGAGGCCTGGTTATCGCAGCATATGCGGACAATCTTTCCTCTGTCAGCTGAAGATGTTAGTGTTCTAGCTGCAGCTAGGCAGTTCAGGGCCTCGAGGTGGTTGATGTTTCTATTTGTTGTCTCCAGCCTGGTATGAGAAGTACTCTGTGCCGTTAGTCGCACCCCCACCTGTGAGGCACGCGTCGGCCCATATTGTTGTTGTGACTACGGTCGATGGTATGGTGGAGACTCCATTATAGGCTGGTGTAAAACGGTTGAACCATGCTAGGTCAGCTTTGATGGCGTTTGATATGAAGATTGAGCCTCCCTTAGCTTCCCTTAATGCTGTAAGGAGTCTCTGCATGAAGAGTGTGGCTGGTGCCACAGCTTTAGCCAGGTGAGCTATTTTACCTATTATGCTCTGCATATATTTAGTTGTCACGACCTTGCGACTGGCCGCCTGCGCCAAACAGTGTTTTATTTCGGCCAGTTTATTGGTCGGGATCGACATTGTGTTAGAGTTGGTATCCAGCACAATACCCAGCCACTGTACACACGTGGAGGGTTTCTGAGTCTTTTCTTCGGCAATTTTAAGACCCAGGGATGTTAGGAGGGACCTAGCTATGTCGAAGTTGCGAGTCATCGTGGTTGCGTCGGGGGTCAGCAGTATTATATCGTCTAAGTACATTAATGACACTACTCCCTGTGAGGCAAGGGCTCTCACAATAAATGACGCGACCATTTGCATGATATATGCTGACAGGCGTGCGCCGAACGGTAGAGCTCTGTCAACATATGTGTTGCCTTCGTGTGATATGGCTAGTAGTGGCCAGTCTAGTGGGCAGATATTGAAGTGTCTGTAGGCTCTTGAGAGGTTGAGGACCGCCATGATGACCCCCGACCTCCCTAGGCTGTTGATGAGCTGTGTAGCCATTGTGACCGTTGGTAGATTGTGGACGGCCGGCTGTCTGTTATAGTAGTTTTTCGGAACCCATTTGTTTATCCCCCCGTCCGGGAAGGAGAGATCAACGATGATTCGGCGACTTGCTGGGTCCGACTTGGGACATGTCATGAGGGGGCTATGGTGGCACCACGGGACGAATGGGATGCTGGTGAACGGGCCTGCCATAGCTCCGAGTGAACACTCCTTCTGAAGATAATCATTGATAGCCGATGGATATGCTATAGCAGAGGGGTGGTTTGCCTTGGAGGCTTGGGGTGGCGGAGGGCCGCCCATGTATTGTAGTGGGAAGCCATATAATATTCCGTTAAAGATTGTTGGATCATCTTCGTGTCCCGTAGCCACTTTTTCCCACTCTGAGATGGCCATATTGGAGGGTAGAATGACTTTTGCTCCTCTCCAGTTGGGAAGGCCTTCCCCCCTCACTGCCTCGTAGATGGTGGCCATGCTTGGCGGTAGCGATAGTGAAGGGAATGGCCATTTGGAATAGTTATCAAAGTTATAGTTCGGCGGTGGGGTCTCTGGCGAGACTTGGCTGTTTATACTGGATAGTGAGTCAATTATCGATTTACCTTCAGCTGTGAGTAGATCGATTTCGAATGCTTGGATCTCGTTAGGTTGCTCCGACTGTTCGTGTTGTGTTGCTAGCTCGTTGGTGACTGAGTGAGCGACAATCGGTGAGACTGGGGCCCGAGTCGAGGTAATTCCTCCTGGAATCGACACTTTGGCATTGATCGGGGGAATCAACACTGGGTTTACACTAGAACAGTTGTTAATAGACACTGGGGTTGTTTTTGGTATCTCCTGGTGTTTTATCGGGGCTAGCTTAGCACTGTTGTTGTTGTACACAACTGCACTTTCCAGTTGGGCGGAAGTGGTGCGGCCATTTTGCTTGTTTACTTCCGGTAGTGAGGCAGCATGGCAGACACTTCCGGTTGTGTGTGTATTGGCACGTTGGTTTATGCGAGAAGCGATGCAGGTATGTTTGGCATTGTAGTTGGGAATAAAGGCTATTGTAGAAGGGCTATTGGACTCACGTTTTTGGTCTGACCGTGGGCCGGTCAGTGGAGCTAGTTTTTTGGGGAGCAGTTGCCTCCAGAGCCTGACGGAGTCGACGTACCCTGGGGTTTGTAGTTACTCTGCCAGTCACGTTTGCCTTTACCGTAGCGGTCGTTGTTCTGTGCTCCTGAGGACTCTCTGTTGGTGTTGGTCCTCCTATTATTGCAGCTTTTGGCAGTGTGGAAGAACTGCTTATGACGAGTGTTATAATAGCAGTATCCACAACAGTGGAGAAGAGAGATGGCTCCCTCTGTGTGGCTGTCAGATAGCGAGCACTCCTCTGAGTTATAGAAGGGGCAGGGGACTGAGATTGCACCTTTCTTCTCCTTTGGTTTGATCAGGGATGATGGGCGATGATTCCAGCTGATCTTAGCCCTGAGCTGTTGAATTGACTGTAGGTCTCTCCATTTCATTTTGTGGTCTAGAACATTATCCACTACCGTTTGAGACCAGAGGAGGGGTCCCGTCCAGCTATGCACAGCCACGTCCTCCCCCAGCTCTGATAGGTGTTTTAGCATACACTGTAGGGTAGAAGCTTCAAGGGCCTTCATAGCACACATGGCCGCAAAGCCACAGTAGTATTCGTTTATGGTTATGTCCCGCTTCTCGTCTCTGAGGCGGGTGGCAAGATCATGGGGTAGTGAATTTTCTGGTGTGTGAATCATTGCTTTTTTACCTTTTGTTTTTGATCGCCCACTGTACTGCCTCTCCAGGGCCCTGGTGGTCAAGCGCTGGTGTTTATGTGCCCGTTTGATGTGTCTTGGGGATGGAAGGACTTCACTGTCCTCGGATGAGGACGATGAATCAGTGGAGTAGTTACGGAATGGGTGTCTCATCTCTGCGAGTGTCTTCCTGTTCTTTTTGTGCTTTTTCCTCCTTTTCCTTTTCTTGGTAGGAGGGGAGGGGGCACTGGAGGATGTATAGCTCGATTGTGACCTGGTGTCACTGTATGTGTCATCATCGGACTCGGAAGATGAATAGCGTGCCCGTTTTCGCTTGGGTTTGGTTGGGCGGCGAGGGCGCTTAGGTTCACGCGGCCTGGAGGAAGCAGTCTCCCTAGTGTGGTGGGTGCTCGGGGTTGACTGGACTCTGGACATCTCCAGGATGGTGTCACAAAACTTGTCGACGACTTTTGTGGTAGTATTCCTTTCTTTCTGTTTTGAGGAAGCCTGTTTCGCCTTTCGCGGAGTCGGCTTTTCCTCGTGGGGCAGCAGGCCCTCATGTCTTTCTTGGCCCTCGTGGCCATGATCACCCTCGTGGTCACCCTCGTGGTCACCCTCGTGGTCAAGTGGACCCTCGTGGTTCTCGTTGTCTTCCTCCATGTCCTCGATAGTTACTTTCTTCTTGGACTGTTTCTTATTAGGCTTAACTTTGACTGGAGTTTGCAGTTCCTCCTCTACGTCCGCCAACTTGCGGTAGTTTACTCTTTGACCGGTCCTGTTCCTGGTCATGTCACCAGCCATCACTTGATGGGCCTGGTCAGTTTTCAAATACGTGCGCTCACGCCTGGAGGAGATGGAGAAGTGGCCGAGAGCCTGGAGGCGGAAGCGGAAGTCCCACCAGGGTGTTGTACTTCCGGGTTCAGGTCTCAATACTTTACTTTCGTTTAATGACGGGGAATTATTTAGTTTAAATAATTCCTCCCCAATTCCAGTCCCGGATTCCTCATCCCCCAACTATTACCCTACTCCTAATCTAGGGGCATTTTTCGAACAACTGTATAATAAACGATTTTGGCCACTTACTGCACCATACCCATTGGGTCGGCCACTCTTCTATCAGTACAGAAATTATGCCTTGCCCCGCATCCAGCCTTCATAGCTCAGCGGTTACAGCTCTTTCTTATGGAGCGGAGGGTTGCAAGCTCAAGCCTCGGCCGAATCACACACCTTTTTCTTTTATACTGTTTGGCCGCCGCATAGATGTCTGTCTACATGGCCGGGATGGCGGGTGGGTTTGCATGGTTTGGGTGGAAAGGCAGGTGATATTGAGAAACAAAATATCCATATAATTTTTTAACGTGTGCCAACAATAGTACAAAAATGGCCTCGACATTATCTAAATTACATTCGCAAGGTGCCTACTTGGTGACTCTGATATCATATACATGTACGAAACTCAGATATGTCTCAGATATTATATATGGCCAATTCCACCAATTTGACAACAATTGGCCCCCTAAACAACCCCCCCCCCCCCCCGTACCCAAAAATTATTTTTACATTATTCAGTTGAGTTGTTTATTTTTTATCAACCTTATATATATATGCGCATTGAACTACCAAGCATGGAGCCATTCTGATTATTAGTTATTTTTTCACAGGGGGTCGAAAAATAGCTCCCAAATATGAAAAAAAATAGCATGTCTCTTGTCGTTGGATTATGTGAATAAGAACATAAAATGCAAGTAAAGTTAATATTTGTATTTCATTTGCCACCATATTATATAATTATGTATAGAAAAAGACTTCGAAAATGATATGAAATGAATTATGAGAGTAAATGTGTATAAATCACAAATCGAGCTGGGGAACAAGTATGCATTTTCTGCTTCATTCTGTGCATTGCCTAACAAAGTAAAGAAATAAATGAGGATTTAAATTAGTAATAAATAAAACAAATATTCACATACTGTATTGAACTATTTTGTACTTGATAGGCCTCGACATAAGGATAACTTTTTAGTTTGTGAAAATATTCTAACTAGAAGAAAAGTTACAGCCAAATAACATTTTGTGACGGCAAATCTGACGATAAAAAAAGAAGCAAATGGGACGGCAAGAGACAGCACAACTAGAGAGCATTTTGCTGTAAGGTTCATGTAAAAACTACTCGGAAATTATGAATTTTGGTCTACATAGACTGATATTAACCCTATTAAGGGGAGTAGTGCATTTATGCACTATTATTTGGGCCATTTCCCCCATAATATTGCCTATAAGACATGCTATTCATTTAATAAAACATGTTATTCTACCCTCTCCCTCTTATATCAATGTGTTCCAAATGTTGTAAGGACCAATAATCAGAAAACAGTTCTTGTGCCTGGTAGATGCAGAAAATTTGGTGTCCATAATAGATTGTGGCTTAATTGGAAGAATTATGTCTCTATTTATGCAATATTTATTATTAAATTGGTGGAATTGGCCATATACACATTGAAATACCCTTATGGAATATGCAACATTAGTATTCAACAATGTGTTAAATACCACGCAGATTTACCGCCGAAACTGAACTACACATGTATATGACTTTCAAGTGCTTCTTTTTTTAGGTTAATAAAGGCATATGATAATAAAAGGGAACCCCAAATAAACAAACCTTAAGAAATGAACCTGTCCCTTCCCTCCTATCTTCTGGGTTGACTTCCCTTACTTCGATATATAATAAATGTTAGAGATATTTAATAATGTTAATGAATCATTTTATGTTATCGAAGTTTAAAGACATCGTTCACGGTGTAACCAAATTACATGTGTCCCCCTCTGGTGTTGCATCTATCATCGCTGTATCATTGTGGGGAAGCGTCTAGATACTAGGCACCAGGCTTCTAATACTGCTATATCACCATTATGCATATATATAAGAATCATTCCATCGTTTACTTTAATTTTCTTCGTTTCCCAATCAGGAAGAATATTTTCCGATATTTTACCGTTGTGTTAATATGTTGCCGCGATGTACACCATATTACACATTGTATTTACTAATACTATTAATTTCATATTTATTTATTTCCTTCAGGCAGTTAATTGTTTACTACGCTGGTGTCTGGATAAAGACAGTGAACTTCATGGATTGCTGGCGGGGTTCCTGTCAGGATGGTCCATGATATTCTTCAAGTCATCTAGTATAGCTCTTTACCTAGCGTCCAAATTGGCAGAGGTATATTATCCCTTGTTTTCTATAGCATTTTCTCATGTGCCCCTATTATTTCATCAAAGCATGTTGTTAAAGGCAATATTTGTAAGTTGTCTCTAGTCTGTTGTTCAAATCTTCTATGAAATCTGATATAAAATAACTTATATTCTATCAATGTGTTTCAGGTATTATGGTTCAAAGGTGTTGCATCTGGAAAACTTCCTTTAATCAAATGGGCAGATATCCTCATCTACACCATATCTACTTCTATTGTATTCCATGCGGTAAGTCTCCCCATAAATATCCTGTGTGCAATATACACAAATTCACTCTTACAATGGCGGTGACGGTTTAATTAAAGCTAAATGAATTGATTGTACATGGAATTGTGTTGTGTTGCAGAGCCCTCGCTCTTGTTCCTGGGCCAATAGACCAGCCAAAGCAACACAACTGAATGATCTAATGCCTTTACTAGTTTAGCCGCTATTTGTTGGGATGTTGATGAATAGTAGATATGCCAGACTATCATTAACAACAAATTATAAGTGATTTCGAAGCAAAATGAACCAGTTTTGAGCAGTAAATATAGGTTTTTATGACGTCATAGACGAAACGTGAGGTGGTAAGACCATCTCTCTGGACCATTCTCCAGTACATGGTTGCAGCTTGGGCTGACAAGTCGAGTGTGCGCTCGCTCCGTCTTATATATATTCATTTGCTCATTCTCATTGTGTATTTCTTTCAGGCTGTGTTTGAACCACACACGCTACGACCAGCGTACTGGAAGTTCCTTTCTAGACTTACGAATGGAAGGTACGAAAATATTTCCCCTGATTTCCCCCATTTTTAGTGGGGTATTTTATGCATTAGAAAACGTTGCATTTTGTATGTAAAATTGCCAGAACATCTGAAATCAGAATGGAATTCTCTAAGATAAAATACTTTTAAAATGTCTTTTACAGGTTCGCTCAAATGAATAGAATTTTGTTAGACTGCTATGGAACACAAGCCTCTAGACTTTTCCCCGAATGGTGGCCCAAGTATGACCCTCGCTACACCAGCCTACCCCTGACTCTACCTACGAAAGCGTTGTGATCACTGCTAACTGTTAAAAGAAAACACATATAGGCCTGTATAGCGGTACATTATAATAAAGAAAAGTCAATATTGAACAATGTATAAACTATACTCAGACAGTATTATATATATTGTTAAATACTATGAATTTGGTTTACTTGTTAGGGTACTCAAGATAAATCAGATCTAATACCAATAAACTGAACGATTAATGTTAAGCGGTCCGGCCACTGTTGACAAAATCGTTGGCGATGCGTTGGCGATGAGCTAGTCGATGAGAATTTTGTAAAATTTATTGCATCGTCTTTACATCGACTTGTCATCGCTATGTCTTCGTCAACATCAAGCGATGAGTGGGCGATGTGAAAATTGCATCGGTAAGGGTAGTGATGAACATCAAACATGTTTGATGTCTAGTCGATGAGATTCCATGTGTAAAAGTACGAAAATTAATTATATAGTTGCAAAACTTTTTTCTATTGTCGATGCCAAGACAATGCAGCCACCGATAACTCTCCTCATCGACGTGCATCGCCAGCAATATCATCGTCTTTACATCGACTATGTTTTGTTGACAGTGGCCAGACCGCTTTATGCAGTTTATCCATCTTGAATTCTATATTTTTGTATTATGTGAAGAGATTGGAACATCCGAAATAAATATGGCTATACTGTATTTTCAATTATGAGCAGATTGCAGAACCCATGGTCATATGTTTTAATCATGTGATGTTACCAGGAGTATATTAGCAATTATTTGTTGTTCAAACAAGGAGTTAATTAGTTACATAAATGCCTCCTGGTACTAACTTTTCTATCAATTAATGGACATTTATTATTCCCTATATTATGAACTGGACGGGCGTTACTATTATGGCTATAATGTCCTCTGATTCTTCATCAGTATTTAATCATTGTGATTGGCCTCGAATGGCATGTACGAAAGTAGGCTATCCGTCGACGGTATAAAACATGTAAATTGTACTGTGTTTCAAAATAGTTCATAATATAATCACATTGCACTGCGTTATATTATGATGCATAGCCTTTTCCGGGTGACATATGATGTGATTTCAACAGCACAGAATTGCTCAGATACATGTTAATTTTTCGTGCCATTTTCTACAAAACCATAACCAATGTCATTATTGTACTGAGTGTTTATATGATGCACGCAAATTGAGAGTGCATCTCCGTGGTCGTATGAGAAACCCTTCATTGGGTGCGACTGTCCAATTTCTCAATATTGACTTTAGCTAGCTATCCTTTTCCTCTGTCATGTGTGTTAGCCTGTTAGGTGATTGAGTGAATAATTGAATTAAGCTTTATTTTTGCCACCTAACGAATGTGAATGTCTTATATAAAAACTGGTATATCCCAAGATGAATAGATTAATATGACAAAGTGATTCATTGCATGTCTTAACAATCATGCAGATATGTATATATAATTGTTACTATTTTCATGGTTTGATAATAATTTAATTGTATAAACCAAGACATGTTACACTGTACCACTTATTGTTACTTATTATATAGGAACAAGTATGGGTTATGTAGAGGTAAACGTTAGAAGAGGTTTCTTATATTTTATGTGGAAGGTTCTTTTCTCAGGAATTTCGCCAAAATACTGATGGAATGGTTGGGACCAGAAGCAACTGTTATTGATGTACTTGGTTCAGAAGTATAAGTTTACTTCAATGTTATCATTCTAGATGTATGTGCACAGAAAGAAATAGTTGTCCTTCAAGGGCCATTTAGTTCTATTTCAATTTGCCATACCATTAGGTGGTGACTTACAAACAGCCCCAGTGGAGGAGTTACGAGTTGGTTTTTTAATATGAAAATGATATACTTATTCATAGCTTGCTATCATTACCTATAAATAAGACGAATTAAAATACTCATCAATCAAGTGTAGAACAGATTTATTTTTATGGATTTCCTCTTCATTTGAAAGCTGAGATTATATGATTACCAACCATCATTCAAGAACAGTCCCAGTAAGAAATCTTGTTAATAAACAAATGATCCAATTGATAGTTGGTGTGCTCTTCCCTTTATTCTATGCATCTTCTCACAGAAATATGACACGTTCCTAGTTGACTCCCCTTGATATGAATTTGCTTGCGCTACACTGGTACACTTTCTAATGTTTCCATGCCCACACCTTCTGTTGGTGCGGGAACTAAAGTGTAAGGGAGAATTTCTCAAGTGTAGTAAAATAATTTGGAGAGAAAACAATCTTAATTTTGGTGACGCTCATTAAAAGATAACGTTGTTGAAATAAAAATCAGCTAAATCCTTCAAATCTGCGTTCCTCACGAGCTAATTTCAAGTGAACTTCCCAATTGTTCACTGCTGTTCCTCCATCCCCATCAAGTCACCTGCCCAGAATATTATACGATTTTGCCAAGTTGTTTTTGAAAATGGCCTCTTGATATTTCGATTTATCCCCCCCCCCCCCCACCCCCGCTGCAAACTAAGTAGGTTGCTGTACCTTGACGATATGTCTATCCTCACAGATTATTGTTCTTTAACCTGTCATAGATTATGACCAGGGCTCGCCATTCACGCTCGCCCGCTCGCCCCAGGCGACCAGAATTTGGTAAGGACCAGAAGTTCCTACCTGGCCACTCATCCTGTGGGCGAGTGGAAATTTTTGGAGAATTTAGACCATTTTTACCTACTCTAACATGCCTACCGAAATATTGCATATATGAGTAATTCGATCTTGGTACAAATGAGGTTGACTGATTTGATTTCGTAATCACAGGTTTATCTGGAGTCAATTAATCAAATAACGTTTTACTTGTTTTGCGTAGAGATAAAATATATAATATTAGGTAAGGTTGAATCAAAGAGTTGAGAAAATTAATTCTCCTGGGTAAATTGTCCCAATTTTCAGCCCGAAATTGTACCATCATGGAGGTGAAGTCAACAGCAAAATTTAAACTGATAGAATAATCCAATATAAGTATCTTATAGCCTGATAAAGGGCATGTTGAGTATATTTTATATGTCAGAGGTAAACTATCAATATTATATATGTTTGATGCACATATATATATATGTAATAGTCATTCAAAGCTCACTGTTGTTAAGTTATTCAAAGCGTTTTGTTTGCAATGTTTGGTGTCCATCAATGGTCGATAAATGGTGTGATGATATCCATGGAAAAACATAAGTCATATTGCCAAAGCAAGATCATTACATAAATCTGCATAATATATGTTATGATTTAGTATAAACTAAAGAAAATAGAGAAAAAACGGTTTTAGATTTAGGTGTTGATGTGACACTTTTGAAACCAAGATCGAATTACTCCTGATTAAATAGATTATTTTTCTTTGGTTTCTATCAATTATGAGGTATTTTAAATGTTATTCCATGCATTAGTCAGCCCCCCGCCCCTGCCTCTACCTTGCAGATGCTGAAGATATTTTAAGGACTACCAGATTTCTATAAGGACTAGTGGTTTTTGTACTCTACTAGTCCTGTGGGCGAGTGCATGATTTCATTGAGTGGTGAACCCTGATGACGTCATGTAGATTCTGAGCGCTATCTCAGACTTAGCAAAGCGAAAGACGCACTAAAACCCTCTCCAATCAACTGTGGCACAGTAAAATATGAAAATTATCGAAATTTCTAAGGAAAGTGGACATTTAGCGTACAACTTTTTCTTCCCGATTTTTAATGGCAGTTCCTTTTAATCGCCCGTGCGTGCTAAGGATCACATAATGAAAGATAAGAAAAAGCAATCTTGGTTGTTACGGTAAGAATGAGGCAGTAGACTACTTCTCATTGGTTACCGCTTGTAGTTATGGTGTTGCAGTTCCCACATTGCACTCCCCCTTTCAACACTGCATTCATTCACTTGATTCAGTGTGGGACCTACTCGGGACAGTCCACTACCCGCTTTACTGACTTAGGACCACAAATTTAAGGTTAGGTTTAGGGTTAGTTTTAGTATTGATTTCTGTTAAGTAACATTTGACAGCTAAATCGTCCGAGTCTAGTCTAGTGCCACACTAGACTAGACTAGCCAACTCCTCCCTATACCCCAAATATGGCAGTGATGAACTTTGACCCTCTCCCCAGCGCTCACCCAGCGCTGCTTGTTGTTTTGGGTAGAGGAGCATCAGGCAGCAAGTGCTGCATGCAGGCACTCACTCATGTACACTCACCAAAACCCCAGTCACGAATAGGGTCCCGCGCTTTGTGGTTAGGGGAATCCCCGCATACATGCAACCTTGTAACTGGGAGTCGGCTGCACGCTGCAATGTGGCACCTACACACCGTACCAGAATAGGCGTATACCCGGTTCGAATGCGGCTTTGAAGGTATACAGGACAGTTCAATGAACAAAAAAACGACCAGTCCAATTGCCATAAAACTTTCAGGGATTGTTCCTTGCTACAGAAGAAACAAATAAATGGAAAAAAAAGATTATGTTACCCAGTTAGTTTTTTTGGTAGTCACTTGAAAGAAACTGGTTTACTATGAGTCAATGAGAAAATGTTATTTTTTCCCATTTTACGGAATGATAAAAAAATGTCCAGAAGAGTAGGCGGCTGCTAGTCGGCGCTCTGCGAATGTGATTTTAATAGACATGTTTAGGCCGTTTTGGTTGTTGGCACAGGTTAAAGCATTATATGGATATTTTGTTTCTCCTGCCTTTCCCATCACCACAAATCATTAAACCCGCCCACCGTCCCGTCAAGGCCGTGTACAGCCCTACACGGCCAACCAAGTATAGGATGAAAAAAAAAAAAGCTGACGGGCCCAGGCGAGGTGCGAGCTCTGAACCTTCAGGTCGGGAGTTCAGTGCTCTAGGCCCTACGCTATAGAACTGGTTGTAGCTGGATGGCTGAACTTTGCTAGTGATATGAGTAGGGCCAACCCATGCGTAGTGGTGAAAAGTGGCTGAAATTGTTTGTTCTAAAAGTGTGCGGACGTCGGCCTTATAATAGCAGTAGTATTAGAGGAGGGGTAAGCGAATGGCGGAACTGGAATTGTTCGTCACATGTGTTTTTAAAAAGTTAGATGCAATATGCCGGCAAGCTCTCTCCTATGTTGCCCCAACCGGGAACGGTAGGGGCGACTGCCCCAAATCTCAGGAGAGTTCCCGAGACGGCAACATTGGGTGCCGCCACTGAGGTCGCTAGAAGTCCAGTCCAAATTAGTTTAGAATTATAGATTTGCTACACTTTTATTTGAGATCATATCCCACAAATTAACAAAAAAAGTTCATATCTTTCCCCGATCAAAAAAAAGTTAGACGTCTAAATTGACCATGCTGTACACTTTTAGTGACAGCTCTGGCTGATGCCAGTCATTTCACATTAATATTCATCATTGCACAGATTTCTAACTGGTTCATTCTAACTGATCATCATTGGCAGATGTGGGATTTGCATCGATATGATTGTGTCTATACTTCCCACAGTGAAAAATATTCATTTATCATGGTAATAAGAGAACCTATGTGAAAATGATGAGAAATGAATTTTGATTGAGACAATAGACACAAAGGGGACCACAGCTAGTACACTTCTATTAGAATGACCACTGGCTATTATAACTCAACCAGGAGCCGCATAGGGTCGCATTTTCAGACTCGCCCCTATACCTTTAACTTTTTATGAACGACTATTTATAAAGGTGTAACGCGTACATACATAATTTGATAGTCTACATAATTAATATGATTTGATTGATGTGCCTTTAAAATGAACTTTCGTATTCACGCATGCATTAATCGCAGAAAGAACTGTAGGGCTTTGAAGTGAAATACTTAAACACAAAGTTTTACTTTAATAGATCGACGACCTTTATTGTCAGTATCCCCAAATACAAATATTTCTGTGGAAGAACAACTGAGAATGACCATCAACAAAATTGGTTGTTTTGGTTTAGACACACACTCGCTGGTTTTAACTTCATTTCTTCTTTTTTAATCTTAGTTACAGTCTTAGTTACAGAAAGTAGACATATGTTACATGAATGATGTAAATTGGACGATGCGATAGTAGATGAAATCTTGATGAGACACGATGAGGGGTGAAGACGACGAACGTGTACAGAAGTTATACTAATAGTACCGCATTTATACATCCATCGTTCTCAGGATTATTTGTTACCTGGGCGTATTTACCTGGAAGCATCAAATATGAATGTTAGTAAAATGCAATGAATAAACAACAAGATAGAGCTTTTATCTTAATGCACAATAGAGGATCGAGTTCCAGAGAGAGAGAGGGGGGGGGGGGGGAGGAGGAAGAAAGCGAGGAGGGGGGAGGGAGCGGAAAGGAGGGAAAGAAACAGGAGTAAATAACGAAAAAATGCCTCCTGCTGAGATCTGTTTCTCCTAATAAATAGGATACAGCAAAATATAAACATCAATGTAAAGAATTCCTAGAATACCGACGGTAACGCTTACCCCAAATGACTTTTCCTCCTTGAGTGACAAGACCGAGTTCACTGATGTTGACCTGAAATACGAGAATATTTTAAGATAAAAAGTGGTTTGGGGGTTTGTTTTTTTTTAATTGGAACTTATATCATTAGTGGAAAATAGAAAAAGATTTTTCAGACAGACTGAATTAATTAATGACATATGATGCAGACCAGACCATCTGCCACTATCTGGACACACCCCTTTATGCCCCCATGCCGTGGCCCTTGGCCACTAGGGGGCAATGGAGGGGTGGCTACAAGGGGGGCACATTCCAGGCTGACATCTGGACATCAAGGGACCGTCATGATAAGGTGAGAAAAGACACATTCCCGACTTAGATAAGGCGAGAAAGAGCGGAGATCATAGGATGAAATGAAGTTGTTTAAATTAAGTGGAAAAAAATGCTAGGAACTCAAACTTCAGCATTCCTCACTTCAGTAGTACTAAATGTATTGTGCAGTACAGCCCCAGAGAATCAATGGTTCCAGAGATACAAAGTTGCTGTAGTGAGCTCAGGAATGTGGGTAACCCTGGAAATGCAACCCGATCTGCCGACGGTTCCAATTCTCAGTAAATATAAGACAGCACATCCTATGTGCTGAATAATACTTATAACATTGCTGTTGTCCCTCTGTATCTAGCATGCTTGTAAAAGTAGGAAGAGTCTTCTCATTAAACCAAGTAGTCATAAAATCTCGATAAGCCCCCATAACAAAGTGAACAGAAAAGTACCTGATTTTTTCGAAGGCAAGTAACTGTTTCTTAACGTCAAAATCAATGAGGATTCTGGGTAGTCTGGCGATTCATGGCGGCACACATGAATCTTGATTTGGGCCTATTTTGGACGTTTCAAATGGTTCTATCATGGTTGTAATAGTTACTAGGGATATTTCTATAGTGCAGGTATGTTTTTATTTAATAAAAGAACCTATGTAGGCACCATTGTACTAACGGCGGCCCTTTCTTTTAAAACCACTGGTCTAACAGAACTTTTACTTATAGAACTTATAGTAGTATACTACCATCGGTGAGAATTGAGACCAGAAATTCGACCTGTCACCAGAGGTGAAAATAGGTAGAAGGGCCACTTTCATTTTTTTCCCCCCCACTTTCATGGCACAATTGGTTGGAATTTGGATAGAGCAAGTTCCCTTTTCAGTAACTTTATACTTCAACAATTATTGATAAAACACTGCAACAATACTTATGAACATTAATATAAGGACATATTTACCTCTATGACGGTACCCTTAGTAATAACGCCTAGTTGAGTGTAGAGGGGCGAAGTTGGATTCTTCTTCACACCTATCAATGGCAGACAGAACGTGGCCTTCAGTTCTGGGTGTGTGACGTGAGCTTTGTTGAACCTGAGACCTGTGGGCCGGATGAACCTCTCGTACTTGGGAGGCTTACGTGTGAATCCCTCACCCACGTAGCACACTTTGGTGATCATACGCTTCCAGCCCTTTCCTGGAAGTAATATCGTAGATGGTAACAGAATACTGGTGATGGCAAGTTTGGACTTCTCTGTCCCCTGTACAGGACACAGGAATGCAAGTTGGGGTATTCAAAATTGACGGAAAAGGTTCTGAGGTGTTCGATGAGGTCTGCCTACTGGTGCATTTTGAGGTAAATAAACTAAAGGTAAAACATCTTTAAAATATATGCTTTACAAAGTGTATTATTCAGCTAAAAAATGAGAGTATTATGCATATAGACATATATATATACATATATATTTGAAATGAAAGTTAGCTTAATGGGACAAGCAAGCCAATTTGATAGGCAGGCACTGAGCCTATTAGACTCACTACCGTCAGCCGGGCTGCAAGCCCCTGCTTCAGGGAGTGGTGTATGGTGGGTGCCCTAGTAGTAGCATCATACATGCTGCATTCCTACATAGGAATTCCGCCAAACTCCCGATGGTATCACTCTACCGAATTGCTGGCGGAACCTTGGCTGACAAGGGACTGATGATGCAGGCCGCCACTGATACATAGCCCTCCCATATATTCCAATGCAACTATAGTTAGGCCTATATGAAATGAAATTTTCCATGAGATCTGCCTAAAACAAAGATTTTTTAAAAACAAATTGTAAAGCATTACTTGAACTTCAGAGGATATAAACCATAACCTACGCCTTGATTTTCCTGTCTTGACGACCTTGAAAACTTCAGATTCGCTCATTCCCTTTACTTTGGGGAGGGGTACGTCCCATTTTCCCTGAAAAGAGAAAATAGTCCAATTTAATGCACATATTTACAATCTTTCACATCCATATAACGTGAAGTATTTTTTTTAAATGAGAAAGCTATTGATGATCATCATTTGTATGATTATTACTTGCAAAAAATGAAACCGCAACAGCCTTAGAGAGTGCGACTATTCACTACAAATTGCCAAAGACCACAATTTGTTAGTTAACAATTTTTAACATTAACTTACAGCTTTTTCTTTCCTCTTCTGCTTGATCATGTTAGAAAGGACTTTAGCTCTGGTTTGTCCCTCACGATCCAGCAGATAGGCTGGTACCGCTCCCTCGGGTACCTTATCATCGGACTTTTGTTTTGTTTTTCTTTCTTCGTGCATTTTTATGCTAAAAACAGTCAAACAAAGTTCACATAAACATGAGTCAACAGGTAGATAAAATTGCTGAAGATGTACGACAGGTATACACCATTAGGCTACCAATGCTAAGCCACACAGAAATGAACAATGTGAAACACTTACGTCTTCTTCATCTGAATCTTCTCAGCATGTCTCTTCTTGTGGTAGAGTTTAGCCCTGAAAAATAGAATATCATGATATGTCAAGCAGACTTGATTGTGTTCTACAAGTATTCCACGCATTTTAATAATATTTCTGTTAAGGTCTGATAACCACATCGATTCACATTTAAGTTGGTTTTCAATACCCACCAAAAGAATCGGGTGCAACAAACGTAAATTGAGTACCGTAGTGCACTTTTAATTATATCGGGGGTAATTTCCATAATTTATGGTTAGAAATGGCTATATGACTTACTTGATTCCACGAAGTTTTTGAGACTTCTTTGAATTGTCTTTGCCCGCACGGGCCTCCTTCTTCCTCCTTAAAATTCACAAATAGAATTACTAAAGGAAATCTCAACTACACAACAAAGATTAGAACAGTAATTGGTGGAAAGAAACGAATCATTAAACCACCGTGACCATCAATACATAGGCCTAAATGTTATGAGCTTGGCTAAATATGGATTTGTCAAATACTGTAAACGTATTAATGTTTGCGCAGTAGGGCTATTTATTTCCGCTATTTTAGGCACCAAGAATTTTGCGTGAAAATAAATCCTACGCGAAAGATATGACGCATGAAGCCACAAGTACTGCGAACTGAGTGCGGGATACTAGTTCATGCAACAATATCTAACAGTGACCTGTAGTGACAGTAGTAGTGTGTCAATGTTATATTATAATTTATTCATTGTTATATCTATTTTATTATAAATTGATGGAAATAATTACGCCATTTACGGTACGGTACTTACTTCCTCTCATGGTAATCAAGTCGGTATCCATACCGCTTGCGGTGAAGTTCGATATGCTCGTTCTGCGGCTGTTAAATGGAATAGGGAGATAAAAAGTATTCTTTTTTTTTAGTTTTACAGAATTGGTTTATTACTGGTACCGTAGTAGCCTAGGCTACTCAAAATTACAGCGGCCATGTTGATGTAAAGGCCGTCCTTATTATAAAGTACCGTAATAAATAGTCAAATACGATCTAAACAAATGCAAAATGCAAGTAAATAAATAGTCGTACATGGCAGCGATCTTTTGAGTCGTGCTACTGTAATTTAACAGTTTGAATGGCGATGTGTGTGATACGCGATAGTCGCCGATACGCACACGCATATCAGTTAGGTGGGCGATAAATAAGTACCTACAGTTTAGGAGACAAATACTTCCTGATAACTCAATGTAACGAGAACAATAAGCAATATTCAAAACACATTAAATAGTGTTATAAATTAAACAGTAAAACGGTGGATTACCATGGTGTCGTTTGATGTTCAATCCAGCTATATGTTGCGGCGATATTTCGCAACGTGCTTCAGTGTGTGTCAACAACCGGAAAGGGAACATGATCGTGCACAAGGCTAGTGGTAGATGGCAGCACGGCAGCAACGATCCGGTGGTCAGACGCGTGGGCCCCGCACCGCCAGGGCCTGGACGCTATAGGTCCCGGGGTCGGAAGCGTGGGCCCCGGCCTCGGAGGCGTGGGCCCAGACGAGTGGGCCCCGCGGTCGGATCCTAGGGCCCGAGCATCGGACGCGTGGGCCCCGGCCACACAATAAAAAATTGCGTGAATTATATTATGTGAATCTGAAGTGGGTATTTTCTGTGTCGGACGCTAGGGCCCAGGCACCTTCAAAACCTTCAAATCACGAGGAAATTACGGGAAAATGAAATCTATTTTTAGCGGCAGTCTGTAGGGCCCCTCCATATGGAAAACAAGTCAAAACAATTATTAGAAGAGGGGAAATTGTATAAAAAATATATTCTATCTTAAATATGGGAATTATTTTACATGTCATAACGCGACATAAAACATTCCCATATCAATTCATTGAATTTTATTCGATGGAATAAAAGGGTTCATAAACGGGTTCATGTCATGGGCTAATAACTTTTATATTTACTGAAATATAAATACATAATTATATGACCCATTCTCAGGAAAGTGTTGCAACCCCCATTTTTTTCATTGATTGGTCAATAACTTGGTTGATTCTGATCTGAGAGACAAATGAATTGACCAGATGCATCCGTCTTAACATGGGCGTTAATAAGATAATTATATACTTTTGTGTATCTATAATGTATATTTTATTAATTATGTACTATCAAATCAGGAGAAATACCCAAATAATCACTCTCTAACTTATAGTTATTATAGAAAAAATCCGATTGAATTGATATACATCAATAAAATTCATGGCATAGAATAGGGGATGAAAACCAAACAAAATGATATATTAAGGTTAAATATATTGGTATAATTTTGCATCCAACTCAATCTATAAGAAAATGGCTAAATTGGGGTGAAAAAACGTCGCCAGACAAAATGGCTGTGCTTTTTAAAATTATCAAATAAATTTTCTCTAAATAGTCTTATTTCATAACTATAGGTTTGGAGACACACATGTATCATCACCATTGGAAGATACTTATTACCTACAATCAGCAGAAATCCTGATAATCAGCATAATTATAATCAGTGGAAAAAACGTCGCCACCTGGCAACGTTTTTTCACATATTTTTCCAAATATTATCCAAATTAAATTATTTTTCACCTAATGTTTAAATATGGCTTAGCCTCAAGAATTAATTACTTGAGAAAATAATCTCAAAATATCTTTCCTGATTTAAATACATTGTACTGGGTTTTGTCTCTTGATTAATGTGATGTGTTTCAGGAAAATGAGTTACAAGTCATATAAAATGGATTTTGAGATATCATAATTATTGAAAAGATATGATCAAGTGGATTCCAATGATGAAAACATTAATGACATCTAAGAAATGTTTCCATATTTTACGTTTGACGTATTCATGTATTCATGTTTGAAAAAACATCTGCAATATTTCTGAATGGGTAAAGTAGCTAAATATACTCCATATATAGGATGATGTTAGAAATTGAAGGATGTATTTAATACACTGTCCTGAAATTTGGTACAGGTATTGCTATGATCAATAGCACTAAGCACCCCAAAAATAAGAATATTCCAAGAAAGAAATCTGATGATTTAATCACTTTGAATAATATAACTTTTGTCATTTGTGACTCATTTTTCTGTGACACATCATATATGTCTGTACTACATGAAAACGTCACCATCCTTGAGTGGATATTGTCATGAATGACAAATTTATACAAAGTAATGCTAAAACGGTCTAAAATGGGGTCAGTAATGTATTAAAAACATCAAAAATAACAATCAAGCTTTATATAATTGACTAAATATGACATAGATTGGGCGACGTTTTTTCACTCAGAAAAAACGTCGCCCATATTTGAACCCTTAATGTGGATAGTTTAAAAAAAATGTGGGTAACTAATCATACTCAGGGGCAAAAGCTGATATTTGATTATATTATAATAGAATAATGAAAACATTTTGAGAATAATGAATAAAGATACAGTCAATGATAGGATGTTTCATCTGATCAATATGAGAATCCAGTTTCTGACTTGTTGTGGTCCCCGATTTGAAAAGTTTTCATACAGGAAAGAAAAACGTTTCTTGGCTATTACATTAAGAAAACATTTAGTTAGAGAATGGTGATGGAAATAAGTACTAATAATTATATAAACTAAATAGAGAAATGATCTGTTCTAACTGATAAAGGGGTGTGCGACGTTTTTTCACCAAATTTTCTACATCAATTTTTAATAAGCACTTGTACAAAAACTATTGGTCTAATTTAATGGCAAACTCACATATACTCCCGCCTATATATTACCTTTAAACTTACTAACTCTCAGCTCGATCAAACAAAATATAATTTTTACCCTTTTAGGACAGACTGCATCATTTTCGGGAGAATGCATCTTCCCTCCTCCAAAACCTAAATGCAGTATAATATTAGTGATTAGTTTAAGGACATTTCATTCCTTTAAAGCTAATACATGTTGTAACGGCGACACAGATATTCCAAAACAATATTTTCCAATTTTAGATCAGTTTAAATGTATGATTACATGAATATTGTGTTTTTTCATAACAATGAACATGTGTGCATGTGTAGAAACCATTTTTCTTCAGCAGAAGTAATATATTTTCTAAATCAGGCTGTGTACTATATTGAAATTCCATAATCATTACATATTTTCTAGCCTGAAAAAGCTATTTTATCACAATAGCGGCAAAGATTTTGGCATAACAGCTTTGAAAGTAGGGTTCCCACAGCATTATTTTTGCCAGAGAATTCAAATAAAATGGTTATAATTATGTGTGATGATCCCAAATTTCTGAAGGGTCCTTACAAAGGCCAGTTCCGAATAGAAATCATTTCTAGACTTATTTGCAAACTTTATTTCAAGGTAGAAAGCTGTTGGACCCACAGCCACGAACCCCGGGGCCCACACGTCTGATGCCGAGGCCCACGCGTCCAATCCGGCGGGGCCCACGATCTATATTTATGAATGTAAATAGCCCAAGGCTTCCCCGTCCTTCCCATCAAATTGTGCCGATAGACCTACTGGGCTCTGCCTCTACTGGTGCCACATACCTCTAGACGTTTATTTTAATTTGGAGATATTAATTTGATTGCCAAAAATGGCTAAAATCACAGGGGGCCTACGTCAGGGTAGTAGGCCTAAGGTGTAGGAGGGAGAGAGAGAGGTAGGGACAGAGAGAGAGGTAGGGACAGAGAGAGAGGGGGAGAAGAAGAGAGGGAGAGGAGAGATGAGAATGACTGATATAAGAGGGTTTCATGGAAAAAAATTTGCACCCCTCAACACACACACCTATACATCTATCAATTTTCCTTCTCCTCCCCCTCCCCGACTACCTCCCTTGCTCTCCCTCCCCTTTTATTCCCCCCTCCTTAATAATGAGTAATTTGTGGACAGGTACATTCTTTCTCTGAGAGAGACAGAAAAAGTGTAGAAAATAAAGTGTGAAAAAAAATAGTTGGCCGTAAAAAAATATGTTGGTTGAAAAAAAACGGTTGGTCGTAAAAAAAAAGTTGGCCGTAAAAAAAGTTGGTAAAAAATAAAGTTTGTCAAAAAAATAGTTGGCCGTAAAAAATGCTGGTTGAAAAAAAATGGTTGAAAAAAAACGGTTGGTTGAAAAAAAAGTTGGCCGTAAAAAAAGTTGGGTCTCCCTCCCCTCTTCTTCCTCCACTGCTTCGATCCCTTCCTTCTTCCTCCTCCCATTCCTACCTTCCTGTCCTCATCCTCTTCCCCCCCTCCCCCCCCCCCCCCCCCCACACACCTATACCTCTTCTTCCTCCTCCTTCATATCATCATCATCCTCCCCTTGATATAACCATATTAAATGTGTTGATAAGGGTTTTAAGCAACCAATCTTACTCACTCACTCCTCCCCTCACTCCGCTCTCCCCCAGGAGGAGGTTGAGGTGGGGCAGGAGTAGGAAGAGAGATGGAGGAGGAGGAGGAGGAGGGGTTTGTAACAGGTATGGTAGTGAGGTAGTAGGACGGGGAGGAGGAGGAGGAGGATATGAGTTTAGAGAGATAGAGAGGGAGAGACAGAGAGAGAGAAGTTCACAGCAGGAGAGGGGTGATATCACTTTGTGAGAATTCATTCAATAAAATTATGTTAAAAAAACATTTGATGTAGGGGCCAGGGTGGGGTGGGGGGAGGGGCACTATTGAGTCCAACATTTGAGGCTATGTACTGCCATTTATTATTATGAAACACCATGATTACCACCCTGAACTTGAAAGAGAGAGAGACAGAGAGAGAGACAGCCTAAATCCTTCTGTGTACAGTGGCACAACCTCTTGTGGAGTGGTGGAGATCGTTGAGGGTTCAGGGGTGATGCACAGGCCTATGGGGGGAGATTGGCATTTGTGCGAGTCCCCTAAACAGTGTGACGTCATTGTCGTAATGTAGCGCATATGTCGTAATTGGCGGCCCGCTTTGCGGTAGTGGCCGCTTTGCGGTAGATGACAGGCCTTGGTCCATGCGTCCAAAAGCAATGTTTTAAACAAGAGCCTTCGGCGGAGGCCCCTCCATCAGAAAAACATATTACATTAAAAAAGGGATCCGAAGAGATAAATTAAATAATTTCATTGTGATTATTATCACATATTTATTTGTGATAGGCCTATATGTTATGTACCGGTATGCTATTCCTATGCAAAAATTGCCTAGGCCTATAAAGTTGTCCAAACAGGTAGGCCCTACCGGTATTTTGTTTCCAGAGAAGATGAAGAAACCCCGTCCCTCCCCTTCCTATATATATATAGCCCCTTCTCCACCCCTCCAGCCATTCCTTCAGTAGCACTGTTACTAACAGAATAACCAATAGCTGGAATAAATTGCCACCCAAAATAATATCAAGTCTTTTTTGGCCAGTCTGTTTGTTGGCAGCAGCAGCCATAGGCTGAGCGGCCTGAGGCGGGGAAAAGAGTAGCTATGCAACTTAGATTGAGGCGGGAAAAACTGTGACCATGCGTTGTCAATGAGTGACGTCACAACGTTGCCGTCGCCAACGTCACTGGCGCAGTGGGATGAGTCAGAGAACCAACGTCGCACTGAACTAGCTCTCGAAAGGTCGGGAATTGCTAAATAAATTCTTCTAACCTAAACAAACAACCGTTTCAACAGTACGGTATTATATTAAGATGCTTTAGAAACATATGAGATGGCAAATGATAATTTGGTAAGTTACGCAATGAAATATAAAAAAAAATCTCCCAGCTTACACCTCTCCCACTACGCATGCATTTGTGCGCAACATATAGCTGACCGGAAGTCACTCATGGGTGAATCGCAGCCGTAGTTAAAGAGGAAGGTAACTAAGTAGGTCACCAAGCTCATCGGTTTCCATAGGTTTCCCACTATTCCGACCGATCCGAGCCTACACATTTTGGTTTGTTCAACTGCTCGGCTTGGAATGAAATGCAACTTCGGTTTCATGAAAAAAACGATAGCCCTTTGGTTCGCTCGGTTCGCCTAAAATATTCCGACGGTGATATTCCGTTCCGATGGAGCCGAATCACACCGATCTCTATGTCACCAACAGGTTGGAATTAATGATGGTTTTAAATCTTTTTAAGGATGGGGCCGAACCGAACCGATCTCTAACCCTACGTACACACAGCGGCTAATAAGCGCTGCTGGACGCTTAAACACCCCTGCCAGCGCTGCCGACGCTCAAAAGTTACTCAATCAATGCTAGTGACCACCGCATTGAAGCGCTGCATTTGCAGCTTAAATTATCCACTTTAGGAGCGTTGCTCACCACTGCTTGATGCAGCGTTCACCTAACACTCAGTTCTGTGCACTGGGTAGACTGACTTTCATTAATCAGACACTCTATTTATGTTTATTATTGATTCAATTTGTATTGCTATTTATACATACTTACATAACCAACTCAATACTTCTGTCATTGTATATTCACAATTCATACGAGTATGTAGTCATAGTTCACTTAATATTCGTCCTAGATTCGTCCCGCACCCTCTCCTCCCTGTCTTAGTAACGTGGTATTAATCAGCAAATACTACATGTTTTTTTAGCTCTTTAATGTAAGTTCAGATTTCAAGTGTAATGGCTAATATGGGTTTCATATAAGAAGCCTCTATTGTATTGTACTATCAGTGATATATAAGAATACAATGTGGGGATTGGGTTTATTTCTATATAAATACATTTAACTGCCCATTGCAATTGAAAACTGAACTAATAGGCCTAGGTAAAACGTGCTCAAGTTCGCAATATCGGATTATCACAATGTTGTGCATCATGCTTATTAACTAGTATTACCGATCAAAACTGGTGTCAAGACACCCAATCCTTGTTAAAAACAACGTCGTGATATAGTATACAAAGACAGTTACACATTAAATACATTAAAATTCAAGTTTAATTCACGACAGATGGCGGAAATATTCGCACAGACGTACAAACTTCTAAAGCAATTAATAATGAATGAATGAATTAATTCCGCAGCGGAAAGTTCAGTAGCAAAGAAATGCAACCTGATATAATTTTAAATGTCTTGTACAATCAATATATAGCCTTGAGGTATACGAATAATTAGAGTAAATTTCCAATAGCTCACATAATATTATACATTTCAACGACTAAGTTTTTCATCTAGCTTACTACAGTACCGGTATAAAACAAATTGAATGTCATTTAAAACACTGAATTGACTAAGATAACATCTTGGGTGTAGTTTCACATATATATATCAGTTTTTATTTCACACAATTAAATACGTCCGTTTGTTATGAATCAAAAATACAAATACTGGGATGTATCTATAAATATGTATGGAAGATATCAACATATATGGCATACAAATCGGTATATTCTAGATAATTATTTCATCGGTATTCTTCTCAACTCAACATTTTTTATTTCTCAATTTTTCATGAAGTTATATAAATAAGCTTTCAGGTACATGTGGCAGGTGATATAGTTGAACATAAGATATAGTAATATTCAGTCGCTTTTTATATTAATAAATCTGTAGCTAGGTGAAAGTAAAAGAAATAAATGAGCATGTATATATGATAGAGAGTATAGCAGATAAAGGGAATGGTTCAGATTCAGATCACATCCAATGAAAACTTGTACATCTTCGGTTTCAGGCTACAAACTCGACCAACCAACAACATTTAACCAGGCAGAATACATGAAATATAGTTTAACGGTTCGACAAAGTCATTTCATCGGTTTACTTTGAGACAGTCGAACATCCACTTCAGCACCTATATTCTATCTTACATGTTGAAGAAACATAATTCATTGACAAATTGGATCGTTATGGCCATGAATGGATATCCATGAAACATAAATAAATGTATATAATCAAATAAAACAAGTATATCTGCACATGTACAAACAACATCAGATAGAAGAAGAATCGGCATCAGAATAGGAAATGACGAAGATCAATTAAGTACCTTCCTTTAAAAACATGTTTTACCAGGACTAGATCACCACAATGGTGGTCTTCCTATAGTACCTGTGTGTGTGTGTGAGGAGAGGGGGGAGGTGGAATTCTAGCCGTGCCCGGGTTCGAACCCACAACATGTTCATCCACTGGGCCGACCCAGCGCTTTAGACCACTCGGCCACCCCACATCCCCAATGGTTTTTTATAATCATTCATCCACTTTCCGCTTTGGCTTCTTGGGGTTTCTGGACCGACTTTTAGCTTTGCAAAGTGGACAAATAGGAGCATTGCGATGTATCTGTTGATGACAGGATAGGCAGGCCTACAAAAGACAAAAACAAAGATTTGACTAAATCAGTCGACTCATGTCTGCTCGGGTGCCAGCGCGGGAATGAAGGTTATACATATAGTATTCACTGACGTCAAGGCACTGGCCGTGGCTCGCCATATTCTGTGTCAAGCCTTGTGAACGTTAGCTGGACATGTGTGCTCCAAGACTCGGAAATGCTGTTTTCGTCCGTTTTCACCTCCACAAGTTTTAGCGAATGTAATATAAAGTATGCTGATAGGTCAGTCTTTAGTGTGTCATCATGGGAAAATAAGTATAATCATCATTTTTAACCCTTGAAACGGGAAAGCCTGTCGTTATAGTGCCTCCCGCTCTCTGTGTAGACATACAATATGGCTGCCAGTGGAGTGAGCCACTGACTGGGGTGACGTCATGTGAATACTATGTATACAGGTGAGAGGTAATACCAGGGACTCGCAGAAGGGGGAGCGACTTTCTAATTCACCTTAATACTGCCAATGCCCCCTGGCCATTATCTAGCATATAGCAGTACCAACATAAACAAGACTTCTGGTAGTTTGAGACAGTATTGTACTATGACAATGATCACAATCGCAACTTACAGAATACCAATTTATTATGCAACGGGGCCAATATTGTCGACCTCAGTAAATACTCCAGTCAATTCATGATAACAAGGTCTTGAATGAAATACAGCTAAATACTGACCTTCATGGGTGGGGGCTGCTGTCTGAAGGCTTGTCTGTCTGTGTTGGGAGCTTTAGGTCTGGGAAGTTGCAAGGTTTGAGCAGCTACCGCCACTGCTGTCATGGAAGGAGTGAGTACAGGCTCGGGTGGCTCGCCCTGCCATTCAGATTTCTGCTTCTCAAAGTACCTGCTCGAAGGTGTAAAGAAGATATCTAGTTAGACAAGAAGTTCATGGCTTGTTATATGTAATACTAGCAAAGTACACGTCCTCCGGACGGTCTCCCACTTCCTCTCACTCTCCCTCCCCTCCTCCTTTTCACCCCCTCTCTCTCCCTGTCCCTACACTACCCCTCTCCTCTCCCCTGCCCTCTTCTCTCTGTATCCTATTCTCCCTCTCACTGTCCGATTTCCCCCACCCTCTCCCTGTGCTTCTTTCATTCTCTCCCTCCCTCTGCCTCCTACCCCTTTCCTCTCCCTCCCATCTTCTTCTGTCCCCCTCCCCCTCTTTTCTCTTCTCCCTCTCCCTATCTGATTCCCCCCACCCTCTCCCTCCGCATCTTTGCTCTCACCCTCACATCTCTCTCCCCTCACCTTCCCCTCTCTCTTTTCTCACTCTCCCCCTCTCCCTCCCGTTTTTTTCTTCTTTGCCATCCCCCTCTGCGCTCTCTCCTTCCCCTCTTTTTCTCTCCCCTGGCTCTTCTTCTTTCTTTCCCTCTCTCCCTTCTTCTCCCTCCCCCTCCCCTCTTCCATACATACCCTCCCCTTACATGTCTGGGTCACATGATCAATTGGCTCAAGGGCTCATAGATCATTGCCTCTGGGTCACATGATCATTGGTTTGACTATACTTACTTCCCAGGCTATAAATAGTGTGTGGATATCCCGATTTAAAAAAGGCTTCAAAATAACATTTTCACCCCAGATACCTTCACAAACCACATAGCAGAAAAACGGCTGCTAACATCACAGATTCCAAGAACATGCCTGACAAAAAAAATCACCGTTTCCCTTATATATAGTGGATAGTGGATATGACCGAAGGGACTGAAAACCTTCCACTTGCTGGAGTGTTCCTTTGACTTCAGTCAAAGACTGAAATAAAATGTTTTTCAATTCAATTCAAAACACTACCAGCAGCTGACTTCAATATAATAACAATTTTGAAATATGGACGCGGAAAATTACAAAATATAATTTATTTGGTTTAATTTAGAAATAAAACAAGATAGGACGTTAAAGAGATGTTCCAAGTTGAGATTAAAACATAATTTTCCATGACTTGATACACTATATCGGTGATGAGGACAATACAGTTCAGCAATAAATAACGATAAATTGTTGATTTTGTCTTTTGTCATGCGGCAATAAATGCCAAATTTTCTTTTCTACCAACCGTTTATAGCCATTAAAATATTTGGTTAAATTCTATTGAGCTTACTCTGGTGTGAGCTTGTTGTCTTCGTCACTAAGGCCGGTGACTGGGTCGAGACCCACAGTCGACCTCAGACGGTCAAGCTGATCTTTGAGAGGGCGGTAATCTTCATACAAACGCTTAGCCGCCTCCAGAGAACGATTCCTGTCCTCCTCAGCCTGCTTTATTGTAGTCTCCATCTAATAAGAATAATCAGAATAAGCTGTCATTTTTCAATATGGTAGGGTATGTGATGTCTCTAATAAGAAATACATTTTTCCCTTGTAGCCCTTGTTTATTTATAGTGGATCTTCTCGTCCTATATCCCTATGGGAAATTCGTCAGATAAAAGTAAACAGTAAAAAAACCTGCCTATCAAGGACACTTTTGTAGATGGGTTCAATATTTCACAAATAAAAGTTGACAATTTCACAAATAAAAGTTAACAATTATTCCTTACCAGATTTATATCTGCATGAATGAGCCGTAGTTCCTCCACGTGAGCCATTTTCTCCTGGAGGAGCAGGTCCATTTCATTTCTGTACTCAGCCAAACATCGCTCCTCCGTCTCGGTGGAATCGAATTCGGTCTTCAGACGAGTTTTCAACTTCTCCAACTGTAATGTTTTGTTCCTACAGCATAAATATAAAACAATTACAGCTAACATTTTTAAATGAGTTACAACAATGACAGCTGTGGAAATGAAGTCAATTTTCAGTTTCAATTAGAGGCCATTGATATTAAGCGCGAACGATTTCAGTTGTTCTCAATCGTCATGCCATGTAAGAACACAATACAATCATTTTGATGTTACCAAAGCCCAAGGAATTATGATGACTGGCAGCACCTTAAGATATACCCCCGTTGGATGAGGGCGATTGGACAAAACCGTGTGATTCAGATTGATTAAGAATATATATTATTCGTAATGTTTTTATATAACAAAATATAAGAACATATACAGCAAATTAGCTATATATAAACGACACCTATATGCGGGGCAAGTCGTCAGAAAATTTAGAATCGGCAGCTCTGCTGAACTAGGCTGAAAATGATAAATACTATGTATATCTGAGTATAATAGTATTGTGTTGATTTAAAAACAATTGTTCTGTTATGCTGAACTGTGGTTTGAACCTCATCTTTGTCTTAAATTTGGTTTTAGTGAAGGCGATTTGTACATTTTCTGACGCCCGGACCTATAAATGCATTTAGATACAAGTGTGTAATTAAAGGTCGCGATGCTAATCACTGCATATACATTATACGAGTCGTTATGGATTACAACATACGTACAGGTCCTGTGGGAGATGGTCAAAGGTTATAAAGCGTCCACTTGGTCTGTCTCACCCTCCGGTCAAAACCAATTAACGCACAAGCGCCAGAAGTCACCGGGATTACAGAAGCAGTAATGCTATAGATATACAACTAACTTAACTCGTCTCCACACAATGTCGCCTACATGCACTGGTATCTGCTCCATTGTTAAGTATGTTTCAATCAACACATCTATTGTAATTTAGATGATGCATCTGATGAATATGGCCACATTGTAGCATAATTAATTTCACCAAATCTTAAGGAAATGTAATTGAGAATGCCCCAATAACATCTACAATTAATTGATTATCTCATCCTCTGGAAGGCAGTTAAACGGAGATCTCGAGACTTAATCTAATTCAGGAGTGTCTTTTCCATAGCTAATATCGATGTAGTCGGAGGGAGAATTGAAATACATAATATATAGTATATAAATGCGAAGTGCTTATTTTGAAATAATTCTGAAATCCTCACCACGAAACAAGACGCTTTGTGCTGATTTAATTTGTTTTGTTTTGTTTTTCATAAAAAAGGGGACTTCAAGAAATTTAAATTGACACGCGGAAAAGGGGTTTATATATCAGACTCTAACAAGTAGGCCTAAATACTGTAATGAAACGCACACATAAAAGCCCCCAGTCGGCTTGGCATACTTCTACCGTCCATTGAGTTAATGGTATAACCTACACAGATTCGGGGCCTAAATAAACTTGCGTAGTCATGTGTGAGTCAGGTGGCCAATGAAATAAAAACACGGACCAGGTGTGGTTTACATATTCTATGTAATTGGCGGCGCTTTATATTGAGAGGTCAAGTTCAATACATGAAACAACAATAAGCTTGACCACAAGCAATTAAATCCTAATATGGGCGGGTGGACTGGTGGGTATAAGGAGTGGAGGGCGGGGGATGTTAAGGGGTGGCGGGATTGATGGAGTTCACGCATGCCTAGCATTCCAAAGATCTAATCATCAAATGTAATGTACAAGTTTTCATAATTGCAGCAAAGCATTGTTTGTGTCGAATTGCCACATTCTAATATAATATTTGACGTCCACGAATTTAAAAGAAAAATGAATTCATTGGTTTTTTTAATTACCCTGAAGAAGACCACCGAAACAGTCGAATTAAAATCAAAGAGAAAACAAGTTTACTATTATCGTTTAGGTCTCTTCTGGTGATATACCTAATATTTCCACATATTTATTATTTTATAGAGTACTTCTTTAATAATAAAAAAATATATAGCGTCATATCATTTTCTGCAGGGAATCACCATGACCATGCAAGAATTGCAATTTTCCATTTCCCCTTTTTTTATTTCCATATCAGACAAGAACGGAAAGAAACTTTAGGTGCAGGAAGAGGAAATGCCAAATAGTTAGAAAAAAGAATACCGGTGCACGAGTAGACCTAGAAGAATACCGTAATACTAACCACTGCACTGACATCTTTACAGTGGACAAGGATAAAGGTAGCTCTAGAGTTTGCATAGGCTGTTGGGTTTTTAATGAATTCAAATAGGCATGGTCTACTCTCTCTATGTATGATGCTTTATTTCTACAGGCATGGGCGTAAATGCCATTCATGATTCAAGGGCCTGTATAACAAATTTACTAGTGTAGGCCTACTATTATTCGCATTATTCTTACATGTTCTTAAGGCTTTAATATTTAGGTTTCCCTGTAATAAAAAAAACACTTAAATTGTAAAAGCCAGTAAATATTTAAGAAAATTAATACGAAAATCGAAATAAAAGGAAAATATTGGGTTCTTAACTGCAATTAAAGCCCAAGCCCATACAACAGAGGTGTTCCGCTAAAACAATCAATGAAATAATACCGTAATCATTTTCGCACCGTCTAAATGTAAAACATCAACGAAAGAAAATCAAAATTTGAACTCTTTGGAAAATAGCTCACACACAAACATCAAGCTCAAGGCGCATGCTTTCAAGTGTGGATTTCATGGCACAGGGCGATAGGTTCCTCTCTATCAGTGCTCTTATCCCTGCGCATCGAGAGCAGCGTTAAAGGATTCGTTGAGTTATGCAGTGACCGTAAAATGTATGAATGGTCCCGGTTGGTGAGTAGGGTCTCCGGCTCGACGCTCCCCGACCGAGACAAAGGCACTTGACACCCGATAGAACGACAACAAGCTAGGCCGGAGGCCAAGAATCAGATGCTTCTCCGATACACTATACTTGTTTCGCTTGTTACACAAAATCTCCTCAATCTAAGCCCTGTTTTTAGTGATTTGTCACATCTATACACATTTTTCTAAGGTTTTATATGAATGAGGGTTAAATTAGAGTCAACCTTACCTGACATCTTTGATTTTTTCTAGTTTATGGAGGAGCTCCAGCTCTGCTTCATCTGCCATCTTGAACGAGGGTGTGACCTCTTTGCTACCTCCGCTCTGCGAAGAGCTCCAAAACATTACCATGTGATTGATGGGAGATTGATTGGCGAGGCGAGGAGGGTCCACGTGATCAACAAATCGGCCTAAGGGACTGTTCACTGGCGGGAGGGGGGGGGGGATTTTTTTGGGTGGAACCTTTTTTTGTGCAGACTTTGAAGGGGGGGGGGGGGGGTAGACCTATTTTGAACAGACTCTAAAAGCGTGTGTGTGGATGGGCCCATCTCAGAACATGTATGTGTGTGTGTGTGGGGGGGGGGGGGGGGGGGGGGGGGCGGACATTTTTTGCACAAGAGGGGAGGGACTAAGACATTTTTCGCAAGAATTAAAGGGAGGGGGGGGGTGGGGGGTTCATACAAATTTTTACAAGTATCCCCCCCCCCCCCCCTGCAGTGGTTAGTTATGAACAGTCCGTAATATTGAAACATGTCAGAGCCTTTGGAAGGGTCTCCCATCACCCATCATAATTAAGTCATGGTTTGAACAGTGGAGAGTTTTGTTGATATTATGGTGTAAATGTATATAAACACTGTCACTATAATGTTTACGTTGTAAATGAAGGAGGAACCTATTTTAAATTAAATCATTTGTTACTATGATAGATAAATATCCTGGCAATAGTGACGTCATCACCACACTGATATAGCACGATTATTACTTTTTTGTAGTAAAGCATAGCAAATACGTATCTTCCCTACCTTATCACACTTTAATTTAATCATTTATAGGCTATCAAATTTATTCGGTGGAGTTATTAGTCTTGAAGACATCACAAAGCAAAGCTTAAATGTCTAGTGATTTATATTAAAAAAATCGTAATGGTGAATTGTACTAAAAACAGTAGATATATTCGAATCTTTAAATAATATAGTCATGGAACATCTTTTAAGCCAACCTTTTATTATTAAAGTCAACCTACGTTTTAATATGGTGACCATGGCGACTTATTATAGAGGCCTTTAAGGTTAAAGGTTTAAAGGTCCTATAAAACAAAAATAAAAGTTCCTTCGGAGAAAATAAAGGTTATTTTATCAATACATCCTGCAACAAATGGACAAGTATTAGATGGATGGTCAACCTATTGTATTCAAAAGAAAAGGCATATATGTGCATACCCGTAAACATAATTAGGTACGTATATGGGTCAAGTTTTTTTAGAATGTACAATTGCGATATTCCCTGCAATTTGCGACCTATGCACATTATACTGAATGGGTATTGTACACAAATGGATGAATCCTAATGATCCTTGTATCATTGGAAAGCAGACATCCTAGGCTTTACGAAAATGTATACATTAGTAGGCCTATACATATTTGTAAGTTTTGTATGTAATAAATCGCTCTAAATGTTGATTTCCTTAATAATAAATACGTCAGAATTCACTACTTTTTCATATTATACCTCCCTTCTGAAAATAATTAACTGTTCTAGGTATTAAATTTCACCTGGTTTCATTTCTTATGCATGTTTATGACAACTTGGTGTTTTAGCCTTCTATTATAGTCAGGGAATATTAAAAAAATCTGGGAACAAATTCCTTACCAAACAATTTTTTCACCAATGTGTTGGTAAAGGTGTCTACTAACATATATCAAAACATTTAAACCCAACTCCCGTAGGAGAACCTGTGACAGCTGAAAACAAAAATGGCCGCCACTAAAACTCTGAAACTCCATAACTTGGGGTAGAATCAACATGTAATCAAGTGTGAATACACTTTTTCTAGGTTTTAAGGCATGGGGAATCCATTGGAACATGAAAAGGGTTGATACAGACAACATTTAGCAAGTTAATCTACTGATACTGGGAAAAAATGAACAAAAGATGCTAAAAAAATCCTCCCGAATGTACCCTCTGAAGTAAAAAATCTATACTTCATAACTTGTGGTAGAATAAACATGTAATCAAGTGTGAATGCACTTTTTCTATGTTTTAAGGCATGGGGAATCCATTGAAATATGAACATATTTAATAAAGTCAATATTTAGCAAGTTATTCTACTAATACTGAGAAGAAGAAAAAACAAAAATACTGTGAAATAAAGTGAAAAATCTAAATCAGATTTATGAAAGCATTCATCATCAATGACATTAGAAAACATTTCTGCAGTCCAAACTGTAATGCAAATGTTTTTAATTATAATAAGTGACACTGTGATACCTGAAATAAAGAAAAAAAGGCAAGTTGTCTATCTGAACTTCCATTCCAGGTTCCCTGGAGGAAGGTGAACACCGTTCTAAGTTCTTATTAACAGCAGGAGTAGGTATTAACAGCAGGAGTAGTATTTGTGATCTGTGGATTCACAGTAATTATATTGCTTCTCCAGCTCTATTTGGAAAATATCTAAACTTTCTTTTGTAATTCAGGCATGTTGGAAATGTCTAAGAAAGATTCCTTTCTCATGCCCAAAATACTTCATTAATGTTGTGCCACATCCTGCATGGATTTACATCATGTTTAAAATGTCTTGTCAATACAGATGATGACTGTAAAAGAAGCAGTCATGCAGGATCCTCGTTTCAACTTATGTGAGTCATATCCTTAGTGCTAGGATTGTCATATCCATCACACAAACAAATTTTAAAAATGACCTGTGCTTTTTCCTGTTGGCTATGGTGATATAGAGATCAAAGTACATCTATCTATGAGTCCATGAACATTTCCTGTAGACCTTGTACATAGACAACCAGTTTTCTATGTCTAAACAGTACCTCCCAAGGTAGATTCCTTAGCTTCTTGGAGTAAAATGGTTTTACACAGTGCATGAAGGTAGTAACATGGCTCAAAACCTAATGTTGCCACCGAAACTGGAGTTTACCTGTGATCCTGATGCATTGAAACAAGTTGGGGATCTATTGACATTGAATGACCTATAATTCTAATTTCAAATTACCTTCTGAGGGTTTTTATCACATCCTTTTTTACGAATGTCTGGGACAGTTTACCCATTCCAGAATATGCTTCTCTACTCTTTTTGCCTCAATAACATTGGGGGGCAACATTTGTGGGATGTTACACCAGTAGGAATAGTTATCAAGGTCTGGTATTTGCTGAAGGGGTTTCTGTCCATGAAGATGTGAAGAAGTGCTATTCTCTTCATCTTCTCACTTTATTGGTCTGATATATTCTAATGATAGTCACCTGTATAATGAACAGAAGAATGTTTATTTTAACACATACAGGCAAAAGTTATTGGCTAAACAGCTCAGCTTGCCCTCTTGCCATGCCTCCATTTGATTTAAATGAACAAATATAAGATATAAGTATATAATAGTACATGCTCAATTACAAGGGCAGTTGATGCAGCCCAGCACTGATTACTCCATCAAACAATGTGAAAACCCTTTTAGAACTTATCATACACACTGGCCATACACAAGTATATTCAATTCTTTGTTCTAATTCACTCATGTGACACTTATCAAATTGATAGGCCAGTGAACCACATAGGGAGGAGCTCACCACTCCTCTCAACCTAAACAACCAGCTCAACAACAACACTCATATTCCGGAGAGGCAACTGGAATTTGTTTCACATAGCTGATGCAGGAAGGGATGGAAGCATCTCTGATATGGATTACAAGTCTATTTCTTTTTGCCAAATATGCTAAGCATACTAAAGATTTCCTCAGATTAGAAAAATATCTTTGTAGTTTGAGAACAAAGATTCTCTTTCTTGGCCATAGGCTCAGAACCTCAGAGTATATATAAAACCTCAGAATACATAGTTTCTCCAGCTGTGATTTATCCCTTCAATCCATATTTCTGTAGGATTTATGTATTAAATTAAATTAGTATCATAACTTTCATATCACTGTGAGTGACATTCAGAGGCAATTTCATCAGCTTGGTAGTGAGGCTCTTCATTATCTTGCTGGTCATCTCAGTAAGTTAGGAGCTACATTCTCTTGAATTGGCATTTCCTTCAATCATGCACACACAGCATTAAGTGATGCATATATATCTTTCTGAGCAACCCTCTAAATTATGGCTGCCATCACATCAACTCAAGTGGAAGAAGTCCATATGTGTGCAGAAACCAAGGTATAAAAATAGTTCACAATTACCTGTCCTTAGCCACTGATTAAAAAATGCACAGCAACTGAACTCTGAGAACCAAAGTGCGAAGTGATTGGAAAAACATTGGAAGAAAGAATATAGAATATCAGATCTGCAGACCATTTTTATCCATGTGGTAGTAGACTGTGATATAAAATCAGGTATTTTGGGACAGGAGAAAAGGCGTTGTTTATCTTCAATTTTCCTTGAATGCTTGTATAGCAAAAGTAAGTTTAGATGTTAACCAATGACAGAGCTTCCCAAAAGTATATAGAGAAAGCTGGACAAGATTCTCCAAGTACATTCAAAGGCAACAATTCCAAACTATATCTCCTCCTGGCCCTGAACAGCTAGTACACAATTATTCACTCCAAATGCAGAAGTTTCATCTCTTCTTCCAGAAAGTTAAAATTAACCTGGAAGTCCTCCAGCTTCTGGCTATTGCAATGCTGATGATGCAAACAGCTCAGTTGCTACTGATGAAAGTAAGGAAGGCATGAAAACTGTCTTACACTATAAACAAATTGACTCTTTTTAGTCCTCATTTAGTTTTATTTTGGTCCTTATTAGGTCACACACTTAAAACTATCAAAAGCATTTGCATTACAGTTTGAACTGCAGAAATGTGTTTTTCTAATGCTCTTGGTCATGAATGCCTTCATGAACCTGATTTAGTTTGGTTTTTTAAAAATAGGGTACATTTGGGTGGATTTCTTTAGGATCATTTATTAATTTGTTCTCATTATCAGTAGATTAACTTGCTGAATGTTCAGAAGTTCAGATAAATAGACAACTTGCCTTTTTTCTTTAGTTTAGGTATCACTATACCTGCAGAAATATCTTTCCTAATGTCATTCATCATGAATGCCTTCATAAATCCAATTCAGATTTTTCCCTTTATTTCACAGTTTTTGTTGTTTTCTTCTTCTCAGTATTAGCAGAATAACTTGCTAAATATTGTCCATATTGAATTTATTCAGATTTCAATGGATTCCCCATGCCTTAAAACATAGAAAAAGTGCATTCACACTTGATAACATGTTTATTCTACCACAAGTTATGAAGTATAGATTTTTTACTTCAGAGTGTACATTCGGAAGGATTTTTTTAGCATCTTTTGTTCATTTTTTCCCAGTATCAGTAGATTAACTTGCTAAATATTGTCTGTATCAACCTTTTTCATGTTCCAATGGATTCCCCATGCCTTAAAACCTAGAAAAAGTCTATTCACACTTGAATACATGTTGATTCTACCCCAAGTTATGGAGTTTCAGAGTTTTAGTGGCGGCCATTTTTATTTTCAGCTGTCACGGGTTCTCCTACGGGAGTTGGGTTTAAATGTTTTGATATATGTTAGTAGACACCTTTACCAACACATTGGTGAAAAAATTGTTTGGTAAGGAATTTGTTCCCAGATTAGCCTTTTTTCTCATAAAATTCCCTGACTATTAGCCCTCATGACAGTATGTCAGTCCTATACTCAAATGTCCAATCTTCAGGAGTCACTTGGGCATACCCGGTATCAAACATAAATTGTACTATACTGGCTGAACATATATCTGCCACATATGATCTTAAGTATCTAAAATACACTTTAACCTATAAGTGATGCAATTTTGGTACAATTTGGCCAGTAATACAGACATAAGCAGGGCCATGCTTCAATGTTTACCAGACCATGTTATACTATTTCATACCGGGTATGCCCTGTACCCTATGATGTAGATCCAGAGAGTGTGATGGCACCAGATCGAGGCCTATCGTCAGAGTTTGAGGGGAAGTCTTGGGCTATTTACGTTTTTGTTTTTGTAGGCAGACATTGCCCACCATCCCGCCCACCATTCTCCTTTCTGTCCCGCCCACCCTCCTCCAAAATCGGGTAATTTTAATGTTAAGTCAATGTGAAAAACAAGCGCCGACGCGGCGCTGTTTTACACATCATACGGTGGCGCTACCTCATGGGAGGGTGAGAAACCATTCCTGGCACTTGCTGTTAGTTTACCACATTGCCACAAGGTGTAAGGACCACAACAATGTCTGATTGCGAGTGTTCCTGAAGCTGAATCCTAAACGCGAGAGGTCTGTAACGCCGTAATTATACCAGTAATACCTAAAAAATCTTGGTCCAATCTCTCCCTAAGGCTATAACTTAGGCAGTCATGTAACTGGTTGGTGTTGGACAATGAGAAATAGAGTGGGTTCCCCGATCATAGAGGAAGTTGTACAGTGCTAATGCATTGCCAATGGCGGAATGTGGCGATGCTTCTTGCTTGGGTTTTATGCAGTTGCATAATTAATTAATTATGCCATTGTCGCCGGTCGGTCCAGAAATTCTACCCGCTAGTACTTTTGCTTGCTCTACTTATTTTATTGTCTGTTTTTGTTCTTATAGTTGCAGAGCTGCCAACCTGTGAGAATCCCAAATCCTAGTTTTTCGCGGGGAGTCAAGTGTGCTTCACGTCAAAGGTGCAAAGCCCTTCTATGGGGGTCTGGGGCCATGGCCCCCTAGGATTTTTTTTAAAATTAGGAGTCAAATGGTGCATTCTGGGGGTAATTTTACCTCATAATTGACTTTAAGAAATGGGAGGAGTCACACAGTAGGCCTACAGAAAGTTAAATAATTTTTTTAACTTTTGGCAAGTGATGGGTACCTGAACGAGAATTTCCAGGTATATGTAGAGCTAGGAATATACACACCGATGCAATAGGAGATATTTTTAGATCAAATTTCATCAACATTTGAGATCAACAACTTATCAAAAATTCAAGATGTAAGAAAAAGAGGCAATATTGCATTCATGGGCTTAATGGCTGTGAGGGTAATGAAACCAGAATTGGTTCAGAACATGTCCCAACAAATGAGGCCGGCTGATGGCCTAACCCTATTATGTGCCATACCAAGCCCAGACAAAAATTAAAGATCACCTTAAGTGCAAGGGCCCACAATGTGAAACAGATTACCAGCCCGAGAAAAAAAACTATTTTACTGTTTGAGATACCATTTTACCGTTTATTGACGGAAATCCCAATTATTTTCCATAAAAAATATGTCAGTCTTAAACATTTCATTTCAAAGAAAACTGTAAATCAGTTGACTAAAAGCAACATTCTAAATAGGTTATAAAATAGATTGATTAATTAATGACATCAAAGCATCTTCAAGTATCATATATCAAATATACTTAAAGCACAAACTATTTCATGAAACATCAATGTATATGCTGCTCTGACATTCTGATCTTTTATAACCCCATACAAATTGACAAATTCTCAGCTGTTAAACACATAGTTCTGATCAAAGCATTTATAGGTATTCTCATTTTTTAACTATATATCTCAAAATACTATGCACTTTTTTATTCATGACTGTTTCTGATTATGTTTCGACCCATCTTTTTCCAAATGATTATTTAGTACCATATGGTTCTCGAAATAAAATCTGTTTTTTTTTAAAAAATATATTTTGTTCCTATATTTCCCCAAATTGGTAGTTTAGGTCATGCAGATCGTAGCATCGTATTATTTTGATCCTGAAATCGTAGTAACTACGACGAAATCGTAGAAGTTGGCAGCTCTGTATAGTTGTCATTTTTCTCACCTTGAATGACACTGCATGCCCACCAACCACCCATCCTTCACTCCTCCCATGTGTTAGTGTTTGATACCTGACTGCCTACCTGCCTAGTGTGTGTGTAGCCTTGAGGCAAGGCTACACACACACTAGTGGCAGGCAGTGGTAGGCAGTGGCAGGCAGCGGGAGGGGCAGTGGCTGGTGAGTGAGTGTAGTGTGTGAGTGAAGGTGCATTGTGTGTGAGAGCTCCGACAGGGGTGGGATTCTAAACCAATCTTTATATTTAAAATTGCAACTTTCCTGTACCAGATTATACATAAGTCGTCCCCTAAAAAGGCATGAAGAGGAACACGACTTGCCGTACAGACAATGTAATGGTACCCATTTAGATGGGAAAGCATAAAAAACAGGTCGATGGGTGTGAGTTCTGTCTAACTGAGAAAACCAGGGGTAATGGAGCAACGAAAGGAGGTTTAAAGGTGGTCTAAATCCGCCCTATAGGGGGCGGGGTCGGTTGCGCTTGGTCCAGAGGGTATGATGGCACCAGGTGAGCGCTGGGGGCGCAACGTCATTTTGTGGCATTTTACGTCCATAAATATGGATTCTTTTGTAAGATTAACACTGTCAACACCCTACCTGCTTCCCTCTCCCCATATGGCGTCTCCCGACGCGTCCAAAATCATTTATATTTTTAGGTTTAATCCCTGTGGATGCATTGCCGACCACACGGCAATGCCATCCACTCCAGAGTCAGAGGCCAGTCCTTTGAGCTTTGTTTTGGGTGGCCTGCTGGTGGCGCTACCTCGTGGGAGGGTGTGAAACGAGCCTACAAGCATGGTTATGGCTTCCAAGTTCTTCATGCAGATAAAGCGTGAACGCGAGAGGTCTGTTATGCAGTAATTATACCAGTAAGAGCTAAAAAATCTTGGTCCAATCTCTCCCTAAGGCTCTAACTTAGGCACTCATGTAACTTTTGGGTGTTGGACAATGAGAAATAGAGGGGGTTTCCCGATCATGGAGGAAGTTGTATAGTGTATTTGGCATCTCCGAAGGAGTGATGGCGAATGTTCTTGCTTTGGTTATGCAGTGCATGCATGTTATGCAGTGCCATTTCGCCGGTCGGTCCAGTTTCACTGCAACTGGGGAACTAAAACCCAGTATATGGAATCCTAGTATCTATCCTAATATTCACACCAAATGACAATCTTCCAAATAAATTTATTCTGGGGATATGAATGCAAATGACATCGGGGGTATGGCCGGTATATTGAGGGATGCCCGGTATGGCAGGAAAGGAACAGCTAGGACATACATTCAAACTGTTTTCATATGACCAAGCCTCTGTTTTTGATGCAATGCAGGATATAAAACTTAGTATAAAACATTATCTTGGCTTATAGATGTATTTAAACTGGAATCATTACAGGTCCAAATCGTAGGAATTTACTATTGAAATAGCTCCTTTCAAAGAAATCGCACAGAATTGAATCTTTCATATCCTGTAGAAAACAATAGTTTACATCAGATGATACTCATAGGGTCACTATAAATCTAAAGGGCCGCCAAAACTGAACAATAATAGAAACTCCAAGGGTGCAGTACCCACGAGGTCCAGTAGTGATAGCATAAAAAGCCAGCTTATACTGGCTTTTAATAATAAGAAATAGTAAGTAAATTCCACTTCAAAGAACTAAGGACTATAACACTTGGCGTCGGGGAAAAGTCAACCTAAATGAATAAGAAAACAAAAGCGCCACTTCTGTGTGTACAGTGATTTTTATTCCTTTTCACTTCACATGAAATATTATGTTGAGCTCTATAGAATATAGATATGCCTTAGCCTTACACTGTGACTTACACATATTTTTATTTATTTCCATGCCCTTAGATTGCCTTTATTATACTAAATAGGTTCGCCCAGGGAGGTAGATACTAAAATCTACCTCCCAGGTTCGCCCAATGTTTATAGAACATGTCACACACAACCCAAAACTATATACAACAATTCCCCAATAGATACCACCAGTATATTTTTATAGTTTGGACATAGACTGTTCCCATTCCTCTTTAACAAAATCTTCAATAACATCCATATTATTCCCTCAACTGTGTCTAATCTAGTAAATACATAAGCCACAATTTCATCAGCATTATTCACCTTGACCTAGGCATTATTACTTCCTTTGGTTAGTTTCACTGTCACGCAACAAACAGCCATATGAATTATTAACGTAACTTTTAGAGAATTTAGGAGCTGAAATACACTATTGTAATTTATTAACAGAAGGAAAGTATGTAATTCCTCAGTATGGATAGCGTCTAGGTATATCAATTATCAGTAGAAAATCAAAATCATAAACTTCAATTTAGCCATATCCCAACACGATGCAGGGATATGTATCAGAACAATATTTGGGGCATTCTAAGATAACACTTTGGAACCGAAATGGGAAATTCAGATTACGAATTCGATAGCCGATTGTTTCAGTAAATGCATTGTGCATCTTCAACTATACCAAGACTGTCAATTTTAAAAACATATCAAAATTACTTTCTTTCAGAGGAATATTCCACAAGATTTGTAGACAATGCAAACTTAAAATACTACAGAATTCTGTCCGGAATTAGTCCTCTCATAATTATTTTTACTCTCATACTTTCCATTCCTTTTCAAAAAGAATATATGTACCTATTCAGGCTTTAAAAATGATAGGACTTCTCTATTTTTGTTAACCATACACATATTTATTTACACTTTTGTACACCGTTATCCGCTGAGCAAATAACTATCGTTCGCTTGTCTTTTTGATCTAATCAGTCTATCAATATCACTCTATTAAAACTGTCTTTAAATGAAACTTATTGAACCAAGCATAGCTAGATGTTAAACAGTGAGATGGGGTGAATATTGCACCGTTTCTCCCTTTCCTTACTCTATAATAAATATCGGTAACGTTGACCTCACTTTACAAAAGTGCACATTTTAACAATATAACATTACAAATAACCACTCAATAAAAACGAAATTCAGGGTATTCAGGACCGCTCAGTGTCAAACTTTACAAAGGCCACTGTATTGTCAGATTCACCGATATTTTGTTTAAGATATGAACAGTGACCGACGCACAGAGACATCTCTTCCGTTAGAAAGTGCTCTTAGAATATGTTGAAGAGAACTGGTCAGATTCGCCAACATAGACCTTATATCTACTTTACATAACTGTGACAATTAACGCCATATAATTTCGATAGTTCTTTTCATCATTCACCTGTAATGTAAACAAATTATCAAAAATCTTCATAATATTATGAATGCATTCGGCTCAATGACTCAGGATTTCCCCAAGATTGACTTGATCGACGTAATCACTACGTAATCGACGTAGGCTTCAAAACAAAACCTTAAACAAATCCTTATACACGGTTTAAGCATCTCAAATACATATTCACCGATTTGTTTGGAAAAGAAACCAAGACAAAATCCCAGAAAAATAATGTGAACTTCTTCGATGCTGTCATCAGTGGGAAAGGAAACTTTTGTTGGAAAGATATTTCGTCTGAAAGCAGCGAGATTTGGAATTTAACCATTCAATTTCATTTAACCATTCAATTTCTTCTCTGATAAAAACAACGATGGCTAAGCCATTCTTTAGGGAATTTATTTGGAATGGTAGAACTTCAGGTTCATCGCATTCAGTTTTGAGATTCGAAACTGAGCCCACTGAAAAAATGGAACCTAATACGAGAGAATGAGATATTCATAACTGGAAAGTGCAACTCTTCACTTAGGTTTTCAATACTGCGTTTGTTCCATGTAACAACGCATAATACGAACGATATTTCTATAATACCTATTATATATTGAGTCCGTTGAAAACTGATAGTCAGATCAACGAGACTAGTTGGTCAGATAAATGGAGTCCGTTGAAAACTATTAGTCAGATCTCACAAAGTGTTAATTCATCCAATTCTTTCAACTAATGTCAGTTTGGGAGTGGGATAATTTATAAAATCGAATTACCATTCCATTCCATACGATATAAGATTTCGCTCAGAAAACGATAGAAATCAACAAATTCACCAATGTGACATCTTTGAATAATAACAATGATTATGCATCAATGCATTGTAAAATATACATATTTTGTTCACTTGTTCAATCTGTTCTGGGATAAACAGACACATGTCCTTGTACTTCAGCGGATGATATGGATAAGCATTTCAGTATAGATATATTATCGTTTGTTTATTTGTTTTCGTCAGGGTGATTTTTAAATCTAGACACTATGTGGTCACGCTTCATTCGGTTGGACCAGGGGCGCTTCTTCACTCTTCTTCTCCGACGGCGAGTCTGGGGAGTCTTTCTCGGGGATATCACTGTTAGGCGGTGGAACCAAGGGCAACGGAGCGACCTCTGCCGGGCTGGACTGGTTATTTGAAATGGACACTAACTCAAGGCTTTGTCCGGAAGTATGGGAAGCCAATGATGAAACAGCTGCTTGGTCAAGAGTGTGGGCACTGGCGAGTAAAAATACATACATGGTTGAGATTAAGAAATAGTGCCAATAATAGGTTGAAATTAGGAAACATTGCAAAACAATACATGAAAGGTGTATTTAAAAAAGGATAGGACTTTAAAGGTGTTTATGCTCAAACATTATCTGTGTGATGAGTGTTGTTTCCTGAAGTATCAATTTCATTTATGATACCTAGGTCAATGGGATTTTATTTTTATTTTCAAAAATAGATATTTATGTGAGGTACAAAAAAAAAGAACAAAATAAACTAAAAGAAAAAAGTATGATTCCAAACAAATTAATATTTTTCTTTAAAATGTAAAGAAAGAGTGGCATTTCTGTCTTCACCTGCTGGTCTTTCAACCATTTGAAAGATGTTAATACCAAAATTAAGCGGGTTTTAGAGAATTTTCGGGTTCTAAAACCACCTTCCATCCGATTCTAGTAGCTGCTCTGCGGGACTAGTCTGAGCTTTATATTTAAAACACGCAGTAGTTGTCAATTACACACATCTTGTTGGAATACGACAACAAATTTGATGTCAGAGCAATCAGTTAAAAAGTATAATTCGAAAGTAAGCCTGATTTTCTTTTAAAAAAGTCAAAGGAAATTAAATAAGTAAAACAGGATAAAAATCCTCCCGGGGCCAGGGATAGAAAGATAAATAGCAGGGTACTAATAACGAGCAAGTAATCTTGATATCTTTGGCACTAAGTGTTACCATGTTCAGAAAGCATAATATATCATATCAATAAATGTCACCAAGTGCAAATAACGTGCATTTATGAATCAATCAGAGTAACATAAAAAAAGAACATTCCAAAAGAATGCTACTTTCAAAACTCATAACTGCAAGCTCCAACTGGTCTTAGCTTTTGATAAAAAGGAGCAAATTCCAATATAACGATATTCCAAACCAATCACCACAGATACCACCCATTCATCCATCTCCAGTCAAAAATCTACAAATCGCGGCCACAAAAAAAACTGAACATGATAAACATTACCACATGTCAAGAAAATTTGAGCGACCATCCCAAACTAATGAGACAAAGGCGTAATAATTCACACCTCAAAACACATATCCTCATCACCGATATGACAATGAAATCTACCTGTACCAAAAAATTGATTGATTTTCCACCATAACCTATAATAAATCTATTTACAAGTTAAGGGCCTTATAACTCAAAATCAGATAAGGTTATCAACTGAAAATAAACTAAATAATGTATCATGATAAAATAGGATGGAATAAAACAAAATATAATGCATCAAAATACTCCTTCCCTAGAATGAAAGTGTTAAAAGTATCTACTCGGTAGTAGGGGTAGATCATTCAGACAAAAAGGGGAAGTATAGGGGGTCCTGTTCCACAGTGCAGTGTCCTAGGGGAAGTAAGCCTTTGTTTCCTTCATTATAGTTATTAAAATGTACCGTATTTCCATGAATTACCGCCTCCTCTGCTAATCAAGTCAAGACACTTTTACCAAGTGGCAATCAAAATATAGGATTTGATGTATTTACACTGCTAAAGCATACTCTATCCCCAGCGTTTGTTCAAGCGGCTGTTATTCAAGGTCCAGTGGTAATTCAAGGAAATACAGTATCTGCACCTATTGCATCTGAAGGTGCAACAGGATAAACTCTAAACGCACTTGAAATGGAAGAGATAAAAGATCTAATGCAAGAGACATAACAACAGTAAAAACTACTGTAATGAATAGAAGCAGCAGTACGAATGTTAATTCGCTTCTCTGCAAGATTTTTTGTAATTTTCTGCATTTATTTATGTCACTTGAACAAGTATCTCTTCCATTTATGATGCATTAGTGGGGTCTCCACTGGTTGCGGTAGGCTCTCCGGTAAGCTCTGTGGTAAGCCTTGCGATGGTGAGGAGTGGCGAGGTCCTGCCTACATGGCCAGTGAACCATGTAAGCAGGACCTTGTCATTCCTGTCCACCTACAGGACCAGCACAACACCATCGCAAGGCTTACCGCAGCCAGTTGAGACCCCCCTGCATATCCTACTGTGATTCAGATTCAGTGTTGCCGAAAGTAAAATCCCATGTCCACGGCGTTGATTATTTGAGGGGCGGGCATTCAACCCTACGATTTGATTTAACTAATCTCATCCTTTCAAGGCAGGGCAAGATCTAGCACCACCACATCGCTGGGGCTTCCTCAGGGCAGAACACCTACTGTGTGCATCTGGCCCCTTTAACTTGATGTAACCACAATGATTGGAGGATCGAGCGGTCTGACCCAGTTCCATACAAGTCACTGCAGATAAAAATAGATGTGTCAAGAGTTGGAGACGCTGACTCAGCGATTGGAGGAGAGGCAGATTAATTTTTCATGAATTCCCAAAGCTGAGACTGAGACTGAGAAAGGTTGAAAGGAGATAGGGTCTGCGATGGGGAGGATGCTATAATCTATGAGAGAAAGAGAAGAAAGAGTCTGTCTGCACCCCGCCCCCACCCTGAATCAAATAATCGAATCAGTGGACATGAGACCTAAACGAGTACAGCAGGGAATGTGCGTCAGTAGTTCAAGGGTATAAGAAAACAGTGGCAATGATCAAAACGAGATGCCATAAATATTTATTATTTACATGTATATTCTACAAAGCCCACTTCGCCTAGGCTCTAATATAGTGGAACAAGGCCTTGGGGATGCTCTTTGAACTCTACCTGATGGTGATGTGTCAAGCTAGCTGAGACCTGGATGGCCGTAGTAGAGAAGGTCAGAAAGGGCACACAAAGAGAAAAGTTGTGCTTCACTTTACAACGATCAGAACACATTCGCAGAGTGAATATATCAAATATATGGAAGTAATACAGTGGCACAAGGTATTAGGTTCGCCTCAATTGACTCTTAAAACAACCATGTGAACGTTTGAAGACTGTGAGAAAGATGATGCTAGTGTTAATACGACAGACTGATCAATATTTCTTAATCAGTGTCCATCATTTATTTTTTAGGTTAACATGGACATTCATCTTCTATCTTTGAAGTAAATCGAAAGTAAACTGAAAGTGATTTTTTTCCAACGATAGGATAGATATTTACACTTAAAAGTATATCAAGTGTTTGTACATTGTCAGACGTGTGATCTAAAATCTACTGAAGCGATTTTGCAATGAGCGAGTGTCTGTAGAATTAGTTTAAAGCTCTTTCTCGAGTCAGATGTATCTAATTATCCTACAATGCTAAATATATTTCATTAAGGCTAAGTTCTCTAATTAAAAACAGGCCTCATTTGGGGAAAAAGTAATGAACAAGTAATAAATCTTCAATTGTAGTTTGAATGTAACATGTTTTCACCCGAAAGAGAGTAGATTTCGACGTGGGAGTGTACAGAAACAAGGTGACTACAAAAATGCATGATTTTAACGCGTTTCATCTTAGTGTGATAAGTATTGTCTGAGTGATGGATTGTCGCGTCTATCAGCATCCATTTTTAATTAAGATAAAGAATGATGGACGACCCAGACTGGACTGAGGACTATATTTCAATTTAAAGGCACTTCGGAAGTAACATTTTCTCTGCATGGGTAAACATTCAAACCATAACAAAAATCTTCTTAGAATAAATAGATTCCGACTTTACATGAATTTCTGGCAAGAGATTGGGATCGACGACCTGAAGCAAAAATTATCGGTCGATTGGATTCGTTACAGACAACATTGATGCCCTTATAATAATAGAAAGTAGTGATCTCAGATTAACAACAAGGGGAGAAAGAAAGAGAATGGTATTTAGACTGTGTGACCCTCAGTTTGTACTTTGTACATCCCAACTGAGTTCATGGGTATTGATCGAAACCATTTTACCTCATGACAAAATAGTATCTTGCAGCAATTTATAAATGTTTGATCGATTACAATTTGAAATTACACTGAAAAAAAAGGAGAAAGGATGGGCATATGTACAATGGATAAATTGCTATAAGTGCTATATCTAATTTGGTTCTAAGACTCAGTCTAGGTACAACAACGTGAGATAGAGTAAAAAGTGTCAATGTCGACATAATGAGTAAAACGGAAAGGAAGAAACTAGAGGCGAGGGCAAATTATAGATCATCGTCGTAAATCCCACTAAATGTCGTGTTTTAGCCCTTTATTAATTTAACTAAAATATTGTCGAGTGAAGAATATGAAAACGACGGAGCAATTAATAAAGATATTCTCACTCATTTGGATAAGAGGTGCTTTAAGTGTAATCGACGTTATGAATTCAAAAGAGCCAATGAAATATTCATACATTATATTCTATGGTCTAAAAATATCCAGCTGGCTGGTTTAATATGAGCACAACCATTCTGAAGGGCAAGATAGCAATAAGAGCATAAGAATTAAGTGAGAGATTTCGCGGGGACAGCTCTTGTAGATAATGGCAGTTACCAATAGAATGAGATTGATGGAGTTTTCAGAGGGGAAAATAACTACATATAAATGAAAGGAATTGTGAAATTCTACACATTGCACAAGCTTGTCTATTAGAATTTATATTATTTAGAAAATTACATATAGATTTGAAGCCTGCAACGGAACCACAACTAATATAAAGTTGAAATTTTATTTAATCAGAACATCATGAACATAAGTTTTAATATAACCCAATCAAATGATTTAACAATAAATAACAACGAGTTTGACTCCTGGAAAGAAGATATAACCCAAATGAAATTGGATATTCCTTGAATGTCGTTATATGTACACATATGGAATAAACAAATCCGAAATTAAGAACAAAAATACTTTTTCTCAAACCATCAAAAGCTCCTTTTGGATGAATGGAAGCAATAGCATCTCTATTTACGTTGGGGACCTAGGCTTGATTAATATTTTACCAACCACTTTCACAATTTTGCATATATCTGACAATGACAAATTTATACAATTGTACTTCACTGTGACGGACGTGTAGCGATAAGCAGTTTATGCACCTTCATTACAAAAGCTAAGCAAATCTCATTTAGAAAGTAAGCTCGGATGTAGAAAGTAAGCTTCCATTAAATGAGAAACTGGACTGCCTGTAGAACTCAGAAATCTGAGTTACTATTTACAATTGTCATTACAAATTCTAAAATAGTATACCTGGTGTTTGGTCCAAATATTATATTGCCTCGCAACCTTTTGTAAGTTTTCCTATAAGTCAATATCATATAATATTTCGAGCAAAATCTAGTCCATACAAAAGTTTAATAATTCTGGCCCAGCTATTTGTGTACTGCTGTCATGATATCTTTTTTTTTTTTTTTTTTTTTTTTTTAAAAAGAAGCAATATTTGGTTTATATTTAATTATTTGCTACCGATAACTATTGTTACGTAATTAATATTTACAATTTTAAACATCGATATATTAAAGTCGAAACCACATAGCCATATAGACTTTCAGCGACCCATCGTAATAAACATTATACCACATTACCTCGGCACTTGAGCAGGCCTATATGCAAAAAACATGTCAAAATGCATTGAAAAATCTTGAGTGGAAAGAGACAAGAGGAGATATTCCTACATATTCCCAAGTCGTGGACAATGGTATTGAAAACCAAATTAAATCAAAGACTGGCAAAACATACATGACAAAGAAAGAAAGGTAGGGATTAGATGCAAACCCTAAGAAGGAAATATCATATCAACAATATTAAAAAGGATTCATAAACAAAATATATACATGTATGCACTTATATATATGGCAACATACTCATCCTCTTTGAAGTATGTAATCTCAAAAGACTTGACACCGACGCCTTCAGAAATAGGTGATAATCGAACTCTCACGATTTTATCATGTTGTTTTTTTTAAAATTTACTTTTTTTCCTCCTAGAATATACTCACCTGGGAGAGTCTTTGGTAGCTGCACCAACGATGGCCATTGGCTGATCTGTAGGAGGAGAGGACTCTGAGGGATCAGTCCCATTTGTTTGTGAAATAGCTTGATTGACAACTGCTTCTGCAGTGGCTAACGGGCCATTGATTTGTTGAACACTTAATTGACTACTACCACTGGCGTCACTGACAACGTCTTCGTCATATATCCTATACCTGTTAAATTAAAATAGAAAAAAACATGCATAAAACATTAATTTCTAATATTGCAATTTAATAATGCGTAGTGAAAATTCTAAGAAAGGAGTAAAGATTTTAGTTTAGAAACACAATATGTATAATCATTACAAAAACGAACCATATAGGACTTTGGAGAAAGAAGGGTGAGTCACCATACCTTTCAAGGTGAAAATTTGATAGGTAAAATGCATTAATTCTATACCAAAAACGATTTTTCTGGTCGATGGCTGCAATGGATCATGGGTCCTAAGAATTTGATTTAATGCTCAGAGTTTCTGGTAATGAAATAATTTAATTAGGAGTACATGGTAGACATAGACCTGTTCTTTAGATAGAGACCGATAATAAGCATGCACTCAGTAGTTAAGAATATCTAAATATAGAGAACAGAGGTTTTAAGAAAAGTTCATAGATAGTGCGATATCAGATAAAAGCACAACGTCTCTCGTTATCAACTAAAGGATTACACGCCTCCCAACTTCTATAAACGCCATACATCTATTTTAAAACACAACATGAATATAAAACAATATTTCAAAACATAGGATTAATATTTTCTGTAGTATTTTGATACCAGGAGGGGGAGGGGGCGGGATCCAATTGCCTGTGCTGCTTCAGATGGAAGGGATATTTACCAATAACCATTTCTTAAAATGATAAATGGGAAGGTTCTAGGAATGGTTGGGTTTCAATTTCCCTCATCAACAAGAACCCATACCCACTTTGTTAGGCATGAATGTTATACACGATCATTTTGGGGAATGCATTTTTTCCTCGGGATAAAATAACAGAAAGAAATGAGGTGGTTATTCCCGGCATATAAAATGAATACATTTTGCAACCAAGTTATATATTCATAATAATTCGAACCTTATATTTATATATTTTTATAGGAGAATTGCAGCCAATTTTCTTAAGAGTTATTTTGTAAATGAAAAAAGATAAATTCTTTAAAAATATGTTTTAAGGAATACAAGAAAATTCCATGCTAAATCCGCATGGGCAGTAATGTCGAATTATTCATGAACCCATTCCATACAAGATATCTCAGTTCATTCAGACTAAAAGCTCTACATTAAGCTGACTCTTTTCATTTCAGACATTCATTATTTAAAAAAAACTGAGGCTGCAGCGTATTACATAGGAGACAATACAAATGATATAAAATATAAGATTAACCAGAATGTATCTTGGTGCAACATTAAAAAAATGACATGTATAATAATTTGTCAACGGAATGAAGTGTGGCTAGGGAGCTGAGTGCGACTGTTTGACTTACTCCTCTTCATCCTCACTATTACTGAAAAACAGAAGAACTACTAACTAAAATACATGTGCAGATTTTAGGGTTACAACTTGGAACTAAACCAGAGATGAATTCTTTAATATTTTATGCATGTTGCATTTTATGATAATTTAAAATTACATAATGGCTTCGTACTTCTCTTGAATTTTGGGTTCATACTACCCTATTAAACAGAAGTATTTGGTCGTAAAGCTTGTCCAAACCTTTCCAGTATTAGAATTCAAAAGATCATCAACCTCGCCAGACAAAACTTGTCCGACTATCTCAGGATTTCAACTCATAATCGTTAATGCTGTTTCCACAAGCTGGATCAATTAATTTAGTGGGGGGCTTTCAGTATAAGGGAACTGGAATAATAATTGGCAGTCTGCGCGAGTTAAACACTAGAAAGTCTACAACTTATGGCAACTAAGCTTTGTTTAAATGGGTATCTCAAGTTGAGTAGAATGTGAAAACATAATCATGACGCATAACATATGAGAGCTTATTCATGGCTTAAAGACTTAGAGGTGTTAGCTGAATGTCTTATTAGGGCGAGTGTAAAGATAAGATGAAAATGCTCACCTAAATCCATTCTCATCTTCGTACTCGTGATTCTCATCGTCGCTGTCCTCATCCGGCGCTACAAACACTACTTCTAACTCTATTTCCCCTTGCTGTAATGAAAGTACACCTTGGCTCAAGTTTCTTTTAATCATTAATTTAACAGAAATACACAGACAAGCTACGCATATACGAGGCCTTTCTCGCTATTATTAACTATAGTGACATTTCTCCTCCCAATTCTCATAGATGGTAGTTTACTACCGCATAATTCTATTGGATAGTTGTTTTAAAGATATTTGAGTGTAAAATTTTCTTAACAAGTAACAAATTACGGGCGTCCACGCCACGTCAATCTGCAGGGGGCCTCATCTAGGAAAAATCTATGATCATGTACTCATTATACATAACTTGATAGAATAAATGGTTTCAAAATATTTCAACCTTCTTGGTTTTACCCATTTGGGGAGAATGTTTTTTTTGTGGATAGAATAAATGATTAAATAAAGAATAATATTTACCTGTTGTGATAATATTTGAACGGCTTCAGCATGTTTGGCATTTCTGAGGTCTGTGCCGTTGACAGTTAGGATAGCATCGCCAATATAAAGGCCCTTACATCGGTCAGCCGGCTGACCCTCATGGATCTCTGATATAAGTATGGGGACACCATGTTCTTTACCTCCCTGAAAATAACAAAATGTTTAATTAAACAACCATATTCCTTTTCAAATTGGTGTTTTTCCCATATGCTTTCAATCTAATTTTTAAAAGAAAGTATATTGACTTCAATACCATTCCTACAAGATGGGTCTTGAATGATAGGAGTGATTTTTTTATACGTGTACACTGATATTAATATCAGATTTCGTACACTCGTTATATTGAGTTAAACAACATTAGTGCATCGTTACATCAAGCTGATCAATATTACTACATGATTATAATTAACAAAAATAGTTTCAGACATACAATTATATGAAGGATCTCGTATAGCACCCATTTGGAATTGTGAAAAATGCATACCAACTGAAGTTAACTCAGGAACAGAATTGAAAAGAGAAGGGGAATGAATTAAGAATTTCTCTTAAGTAATTGATGGGAATATAATGCGCCAAGAGCCATCGCAAAATATACTAAATAAAACAAAACAATGAGATGATAAACTATGTAATGAAGGTAAGAATTAAACATAGACAAACCGTAATTGACATTCCAAGACCTTCATCTGTTTCCTTCATTAGTCTGACTTTCCGGATATCGCCAACTCCTTGACGTCTTTTGAGGGAATTAAAATCCTAAAAAATAGAAAGTGTTGACAAAGTTTAAATCAAGTACCCAAAGAAATAAAGAAACATCATGGAAGGTGAGTGCTGCAATTTATAATTACCTCACCCCTGGTACTGACGAACGATTCCCTTTAATATTTCCAACGATATCAATTTCTAGGCAATAGTGAGTGTAATACCGAATAAATATTCAAAATAACTTATAAACAAAAGGAGGAAATATGATTAAGAATTTTGGACAAGTGTTATTATACTTTACACATGACAAGATAGGTAACATGTGAATGAGCCAGGATCCGCCACGAGTGCTCTTTATGAAGCGAGGTACAATTGTGAGAGACCTATCTGGAGTTAGACAATGATGCAGAATAGATAAACAGTGAATTTTGGCTGGTGAGGATTGCTCCTATTAGGACTGCAGCTGTTAGTAATATATCCACCACATATGCAGGCGGATATCGTGTATTACAGAGACGCAGTGTAGATGTGGGTAGCTCTTATTAAGGTATATATACATCGAATGGTCAACTCCAGGTGACACCCCGGTGATGAGGAGAAATGACAAGGATAATAACTGAGCGCTGGCAGGTAAGTTGATACACTCCTGGCCAGTAGATCTAATATATCTAGCTGCTCCCACATTGTGTTTATGTATGTGCTACATTTCTCCGACTAGAGCCAGACATCTCTAGTGATGCGTCTCTCGAATGATGGGTGTTATGATTCATATTTCGTTTGTAATATTCTCAACCCAAAGAACTACAGGATCAGGATATCAACAAATTGTTTCATATAAATCTCACGAGAAATTGTTCTTCTGGATCAACTTTTGTTACTTATTAAGCTGATAATCAGGATAAAATGGATCATCAAAGGCAGGACAAATTTGGTTATGCACGGAATGCATAATAAAAACGTTGAAGACAACCCAATTGAAATTCGTGTTCAAGTTATAACTTTAAAAATGGGCGTACATAAATGCAAAGTAAAAATGCAAAAACCAAATGCTAGATGATGATTTAATGTCGCATGCTGGGTGTTCGAACGATTAAAATCAACAAACTGTTAATATTTGTTCCAAACAGTGTGAGTAAGGAGTTGAGGAGAGTGTATTCCCTTTTGAATGAATGGAAGTGAAGGTGTTCAATCACCTTGTTCTGTTTATCAGATTATGGACGGAGGATTGATAAAAAAATAAGCAATTTGGCGGAAACCCCCGAAAAGTAAATGGAAGAGGAAAGGGTGGGCCATGTAAATACATGTACTATGGATTAAAGTAATGACAGAAATAACGCTTTTAATATAATTAAACTCGTATGAAATAACGTTAAAAAGGATACAGTTGGTGGAATATGTATCGGGAAGTCTTTGCATTGAGACCATATCATTAATCAATGTAGGAATTGGGATTAGAGTCTCAAATGGGATAATTCTGAATGTTTATCCTATGAATACACTAACGGCAGAATCCCATTATATGTATTTCAAACCAAAGAAAGTACATATTCGATGAAATAAAAGATACAGGGATAATCATATGCTTCATAATATGATAGATAAAGATTGTGTAGTGAAACATATTCATTCAATACGTATATTGTTTATTGATAACATAAATAAAAAATAAAGTAAAGGGGCCTAAATATATAAATTATATATATATATATATACATCTCTATATATGTTATGATTTCCTATCTATACAAACTCGTTTAGTATATTACACTGACATCCAAGGAAATATCTCATACACATATCAGCGATCCATTCGAATTAATTCATATATAGTATGTACATATAAATGCCAAGGGGTTAGCTTAGGGAAACCTATCCTACATATTGTGTCTTGTCTCCTAACTTCTTAAATAATAACCAATCGTAGGTCAAAACGTATACAGTCGGTGGAATATGCATCGGGAAGTCTTGGCATTGAGACCATATCATTAATCAATGTAGGAATTGGGATTAGAAAGTCTCAAATGGGATAATTCTGAAATATTAATTTTGGAATACCCTTAAAATTAATTTTAAGTTTCTTCTGCAGTATTAGATACAATGAACATTCATTTAATGCGATATAATGGGATTAACAATATTCCTACATAGGCTATGCAAATGGTATCAAGCAAGGGCAGGGGATATGGGAATACTTGTATGTATATCATGTGGTCGAGCATCATACATCATTTCTTTGATGTGGGGCGGCATCAGCGACAATAGAAAAATCTCACTCAACCACGCACACCCACTGTACACTGGCATTGTCATACATTCAATTCATTTGTATATATCTCATAATCATTCCATTGATCAACAATCTCTATAATTTGTTGTCAATCGGTAACTAAATGAGGAAACAGTAATTAACCGATCGATCAGAGGAATTTATGTGGTGAGAATGCTGAAGCGATCATTGATAGGGAAGCCGAAGATCAAATTTTGGAGACATGATACAGCGGGTCGAGAAACTTTTGTCGGATGCGTCACAATAAAATTATAAATGTTCTGAGCTGAGTGTACAGAGGGCGTGCCGGCTACTCACCACCGGGAACCCTGGGTAGCGGGCCATCTCCGCTACAGGCTTGAACATTTGATAAACTTTGTAGAACTCGTGTCTCGGTGCCTAAAGGCGGCAAACAACATCGTCCCAATGGAAACACCAAGACAGCTTCGTTATTATGATAATTACCAATTCATTAGGCTCATTTTGTCGCTCCGGTAAAACAGTGATCAGATCAGACGTGACAATCTTGATAATTGAACCTTAACACGTCGGGGAATCTAATTTTCTAATTCGTGGAACCAACCATCTTATTTGGGTTAGGACTTGAAAAGAATTGATTGGATTGGCTACACCGATTAATGTGTCAGCTAAATATAAGGTCCCTAAAACCCTCTTCAGATCGGGCATGGGCGATATATGACGAGAGCCACTACCTATGAATTTGTATTGCGACAACTCCACTGCATGAATTTAGGCTTCACATCAATTTGTATTGCGACAAGTCCACTGCATGAATTTAGGCTTCACATCAATTTGTATTGCGACAAGTCCACTGCATGAATTTAGGCTTCACATCAATTTGTATTGCGACAAGTCCACTGCATGAATTTAGGCTTAACATCAATTTGTATTGTGACAAGGACAGGTTCCTGAATACATTTTCCCTGAGCGCCTACACCTGCGTCCAGGGACAATTTGCCACAACACAAATGAATGAAATGGAAATAGATATTTCCTATTTGAACAACCAACTAAGGTTTCATAAGAATAAGGTAAAAGAAATACTACTGTCAGGTTGGTATCAAATGTCTAAGATTCTTCTGCAGTATTAGTTAGATACAATAAACATTCATTTAATGCGAAATAATGGGATTAACAATATTCCTACATAGGCTTAACAAAATTAATGGTATCAGATGATATAAGAATACCATTCCATACTTTGGACCGACGTTCCTTAAAACCGCCTTAAAACTACCCCTTAGAATTATTTGAATCTAACAAGCAAGGCGATAATGCTGACAATCACACTCTCGCTCCCATCATTGATACCGGGTCGTACTGACCGCCTCAGATTAAAACCTATATTATGATTAAAGAACAGCGTATGGCTTATGTGCAAGAAGACATAAATAGTGCATAAAAAAAGCAATTTACAGATATTAATACCTGTTGCTTATGCGCAAATGATTTCTGAAAGAGTAGGAATGGTTGAAATTATTCTTGAGAACATGTTGGGGTCAAACAAAATTGTACTCAATATCTTCCTTGTGAATATTAAGTGAATGAGAAAAAAGAATGAACCAAAAGAACGAACATGCGTATTGCACAGTATTTGAAAGTAGTGATATTAAAGTATGAAATTTTGCTTGAAATAAATACACATAAATTTACACACAAATTATTAAAGGCAAATCATAAAAATCTTGTGTCATGCGCGTGACATTCTGGTCTTGAAAAACGGAACAACCAAAATAAATTGAAACTGTGAAGAAAAATAATCTGTTGGCTGTTAAAAGGACAGCCACTTTTTCAAGGCCAATATTCAAGGTCGGGTAAATAACCTTAGAATTAATTTCCTGAGCTAATTAATTGTGTTTGGTATAATTGATCATTTCCCAAGAAGGATAAAAGAATGGAAAGTCAGTACACGTTCCCGAAATATCCACACAAATAAAAGCCGAATTCGCCATAGAATTTTGTTACAACAAGATGTTTTAACACGTCCAAACGATATATTAACACACCAAGTGGTGAATTCCTTCTTAACTGATTCAAACTACACAATTAGGACACATTACCACCCACTCTGACAATAAATAATTTGAATAAAATGATAATTGAAAATATTTTTCTAAATGAGTGAAACCAACGAGTTAGTTAACTGTAATATTATGTATGCCATCCTGATAAAATTATATACCATCTTGATACAAATTAAAGGCCATTTCGTGGATGCTTTACAGAAGTTTTTCTGGTGTTTTAGGTGGTAGGGTTCCGTATACCACTAGTGGTATATGAATGCAATGTATCCCATAAATCAAATGCGTATATAACAAGAAACCATAAAATTGCCATTTTGCAAAGGTATCTTTCGATACCAAGGAGGCTAGCCCAGCATTTTTATTAATACAAAACAACAACAGTTTATAAACAAAATAAAAGCCTTACATCTCTGGTCAGATCTAAAGAATGGGGAGATCTAAGGAGATCATCAGATAAGCTGGTCACTTGTGCAAACACCACATTATGTAACCACTAGTTACCACCTCCTGTTTAATGTAAGATCATTATCTTTAGATCTACACACTCACCACAGCCTGACAGCACAGTAGCATGGAGTCATGGGCTCTTCTCACAAGCTCTCAGTTGGTCACCATCTCATTTACATATCTGGCCACCCAGATTTTACCTCAGTCAACTGCCCCCTCTGAGCTCTCAGTTACCAGGAATAGGGGATTTGCATGTGCCACTCTGCATGTTTATTACAGTGCAACTAATGTTACTAAAATTCTTGATCGATTAATGGTAAAATAACTGATGTAAAAGCAGCATGATTTTACATTGTGTTATCATGCCAAATGGCAATTTATATTCAAGGAATAATAATGAATATTTAACACTGAAGAGTGTGTGAAATTAACTTTTTTCTTCACCCGCCATTTGGTAAATCTCTGATTTTACCTGCTACACCTAAATTTACTCACCCGCAAATTACACCTCACAGAAAGTTCATGTCTTTCAATCACAAAATTAAATTATGCAATATCATTCTTTCTTTGTACCAAAACAAGTTAGAGCTTTTGCTTAATAATGTCTAATAGATAATCGAGTTCCATTAATGTAACAAATAGGAGACAGGAATCTGCTGTCATCCTACTCAATCTCCCCACCCACGTTTCTCTCTCTCTCTCTGTCTGATCTCTATCTCTCTCCCTCTGAGAGAGAAGGAATAGCAGGAAAGTGAGGGAGAGAGAGAGGGGGAGGAGAGATTTACAAAAGAGGGAAGAGGGAGGGATATTTTACCTGCATTTGGCGGTGGGCAGATGTTAATTTCACACTCTGCTGAACATGGAACGATTTGTTTAGTTCCTGGTGGCTATGCAAATTCCCCTATTGAGTCACCAAGGCACAGACACAACAAACCCATGTGCTCGCGCTAACTCCTCCTACCAAATCTCTACTAAATCTGCCGGCAGCGACAATCTAGTAGTAGGACCGTGTGTAGGGTAGTACCGTATTATGTACAATAGTGGCTCTAACAGGAGGCTTCGCCCAATTTAATATAATAACAGAAAACAAGCTTACAGCTAGCCCCCTAATAAGAACAGCTAGAAAGGTATACATACATGGCCTGCGGGAATGGGGAGGCGCTTCTTCTTGTTAGACCGGCCTCTACAAGCTCGAATGACTGTCTTGTGCCTGTGAAGATGTATCTCAGCTTCCAGCTGATTCCAAAGCTTGTCGTGCTCAGCACCTTTCATGTCACGGCCAAGCAGCTGAATTTGCTGAATTCTGGAAGGAATAATAGGACACTTTTAAAGAAAACAAATTGAGATTATGAAAAAGCCAGCAAAAGATTAAAGTGGGCAATTATCTAGAGCTTCACACACAGAGCATTCATCCATTCGTTTTAAAGCTGCATTCCCAACTAAAGATGACCCAAAATATTTTTCTCGGTCATTTTATATTTATATTTTCTCGATTTTCTGAGTTTTTCGTGACTTCATGGCTTTTTCTAGAATATTTTTATGATTTTGTTTTTTGCTGATCTACACGTGGCAATCTGGATCAAATGGGATTAACAGTGCTATTAGTTGGCTTCTTCATATACCTATCTAGTCAGTGTTATCCTTACATTTTCGATTCCAAAAGGATTTTCTAAGTTTAAGAAGATGATAGAGAGTCAAACTGAAAAAAGTGAGATTTCGGCAGATCCTCTAAATAATTATTTTGGGAGATAATGAAATGTTACACCATGAAGAACAGGTCAAAATCCTTTAATACTCTATCTGGGTGACCTTTGGGTGAGTCTGGAATGAATAGATCACGAAATAGACAATTTCATTTTTTGACGGAAATAACCTGAGAATGGAGCTTTAGATGTGTGTTCACTTCTATGAAGTTCCTTTTCAAGTTGCATTATGGCGTGAAGAAGTCTTAATGTTTTCCATTTGTACTTAAACCACGGTCATTTAGATGCGGCGATCAAATAGCCTGTGAAATGGAACACGGGGTACGAGTATTCCATTTTGGCTATTTGAACGTTGGAGCACAACGGTTATAAAACTGTAATAATTTTAGTTTTACCATGGCTCTCACAGCTGAAAGGTCGTCAAATTGGTGGATACACTCTAAGAAAAAAGGGTTCTTTTGGGTTCTAGATAGAACCCCATGGTTCTACCAAGAACCCTAGGGTTCTTTGACACCTAAAAGGGTTCTTTGGGACCACCGGGGGTTCCATCTAGAACCATAGGGGTTCTTCAGCGATTTAAGGGTTCTTCGTGCACTTGAAGGGAACTCAAAGCGGTTCTACATAGAACCCCCTTTTTCTCCTTAGGGCTCACAGGCACACATCTACATCTTAAAATCAAGGTTTATATAGGCAGGAGAGAGAGAATTAAAAGCATTTTCTAAATAATGTGAAACAAATGTTATCCCTTCAAACAGATTACTTTTATGTGATGTGTCACATGAAAACGAGTCATATGGAATTATTTCCATTATGTGGGTTTGTGACTTTTAATGAATTTCTGCACATGTCTCCTGGGTCGATTCATACACAAACTTTACATATTATTAAAGCTGCATGTCTCTAGATTACAGGGGGGTCTTTAGTTTGAATCAATTTGAGCAACTTGAAGGAAACCAGAGACCAAAATGTGATGCAACCTCCAGTGGGCTCAGATTTTCAAAAATGATTTTCAAAAACGGAACGGTTGATTTCACCAACTTTTAGGGCAGCTAGGACTTAGATCTTTGAGTATGAGACGCATAGGTCCCTGTTATACCCTCGTGCCAAAGGACGTTTCATTCTGAGCATTTTTTCATTTTCAAATCAAAGGATTCGTTTGACATTGCAAAGTAGGTAAGAAGAATAACACTTTTTAGGTACATCTCTATGGCACAAATTCTGAAAAAGTTGACTTTTTTCTGGTGGCCCATAGAAATTTTGTGAGATATTGACCTAGTCCAGTTTTTTCCCCTCTTTTCAAATCTGGCCTCCAATTTTTTCTATTGGCATTATTGGCGACGTTATCGGCAATCCGACTGTTCTCACCAGGTGGCAGTACCGTGGAACTTGGCTTTCACTAGGTGCCCTCACAGGTTACTATATGCTATTTACAATTTCTATTAGAACAAAAGTCTCACTAGTAATACTTATATGAGGCATTTATACCTTATAGATATTACACTTTATAAACTTGGGAATATTGAAAGCAATGAAATCAATACTTTATTTGTATAACTTACCTGCTTGATGTTAAAAAATGTTGTGAAGAAAGCACCCTTATAATTCTAATATTAATACTATGAGTACTACTGAAGTACCAACATTGTCAAACACCAAGTTGCAATGGATACCTATGTCAGCTACAGGAGAGGATTGTATTAAGGGTAAGTTTAAGTGATGGAAATGGATGAGGAACTCTGAAAAAGTCAAGCAAAGGGACTGCCTTTAATATGCAGTCTCTCCTTGAATGCTCTTGGGCAAAATGCTTCTGTGGAGAAACAATAAGGACCAGTCTAGATTCAACAGGGAATAATGAAATCAATACTTTATTCAGAATTAACATTGTAAATTACAAGCAATTTTATGGATGCCAAATCAGGGTTCTATGTAGAACCCTACCTATTTTGGCCAGAGGGTTCTTCAAAGGGTTCTTCAAATCGAGGGTTCTATGTAGAACCCTGCCTATTCCCGAAACGGGGGTTCTACTTAGAACCCTCAAAAAAGGGTTCTAAGTAGAACCCTTAGGGGTTCTGCCATGTCGACAAGCTGAAGAACCCTTAAGGGTTCTTGTTAGAACCCTTTCTTCTTAGAGTGTATGGCCACATATGTACGTAAAGTGCAGATGATAGAGACCCAGCATGTAGCCATTGAGTCAGAGCACATGTGAGTGTTAAATCTTGTCTGTCATGCTGCGTTCAGTCATTAAATGTCACTTTCCTTAGTGCACCAGCTTATTAACTCCTGTAGTAGTAGATGAAAAAAAGGAAGCAGAGGCGGAGTTAGAGACAGCCGTCTTGAATGGCCTTTATACATTATTCTGTGATGGTTTGGACTTGTCAAGGCTTCCTCGTCCCATAATTAGAGATACTCTGTTTATCGCTTATATAATGCATATATATAATTTGTGTCGAAACTAACCAAGACATTTTTGTCATTAATTAGCTTCGTATTGATTAACACCAACGTACTGGGAATGGGGACAACCGTCAACTTGTTATACTTGTTTTTTTTGGTGGTTATAAATTGCTTGTAATTGGTTAAAAAGGGAACAATCCAACCATGGAGACCATTCGAATGAATTTAATGACATTTCAGACACATGAAAACTTGATGAACGAGCATTGATGAAGGAATCTGTGGTGCAAGAAAGTTAGGTCTCAACAGTGCATGCAGGTTCAGGGTCCATACGATTAGTGTACCCATTCCAATGACCATATCCATTAATGTAGGATAGGCTAGATCGCCCGAGGGAAATAGGCTAGATCTACACCAACATGGCCAGTCTGAAGGTCTAAATCAGGGACAATCTGTTCCTCTGAATATCTTCAATCGGATGGTGGGGAATGCAATAAAAATGTTGATATCAATCAGAATTGATCGATCAGAGATATCAATGTTAAAGGTAATGGGAGTTTGAGACATTTTGGGGCATGTCGGAAGACCTACTAAGTACAGGCATTGGTCCAGTTCTGTAACTGTTTTATAATGCAGAATAACATTTCAATATATGAGATATGAGTTTATATTTCAATATAGAATATTTTCGTTTGTTCAGTTTGGTTTAATTAAAACAATCAGGCAGAATGCATTAGCCATTATTTGATAATAGTCAGTGACGTGGATAGATGCCCGATAGAATTCACCACTTTAAATCACAAACGAGAAATCAACACATTAATAGGTCTTGCATAGAGATAACTAAGCAAATGAAAATACGACCCATAAGCGGAGGCAAGACTAAAATAAGGTATTCTTGTGTGGCTGTTAAGACAGTTTAACCCACGTCTGCGAGTTCTGTCGGGATGGTAATGCCTGTCTAGGCTCTCCATCTAAAATTAGTAGAAAATCAGGAGATGATGTAGCGAAGCCACACCTAGCAGGCTGTGGCACTAGCGATGACTCATCTGCTTCTTCGATAGCTGGCTATCACTATTATTGGTCAATGTACATCCTGGATCTGATTCTATCTAGGAGATTGTTTTGTATTCCTACATAGTACACTAGCAGGATATTTCCCCTCGTCAACCTGGTAGATACTTAGAAAATGCTACACTGGAATGATCGCTGTCATTCAAACTGAATAGATCCTCGAAACATAGACTTTCAATATTTGTTTTCTGGGCGGCCTGGAAGAACTACAATGTAAAAGGCTCAGTCCGATTCTTATAACGGAATAAAAATTCAATATATGTATATATGATAAAGAGGTGCCAAGTAACAAGTCAATATCAGGAATTCGCCGACTAAACAAACTATCTGAAACTTATTAGAGTTTTTTTTTCAGAGAACAAAATACCGTTCAATATAAATAAGAATTTTGCCTTCTCAGCTCTGGTTGATTTTAAAAGATGTGTGAATTGGGGCTGACATCACGTTTAGTGAAAACTTACGACTCACATTCTCAAACCCAAACCAAAAATTCATTAGAAACCTGAGGAATGACCTTAGTCCAACGAATAGGCCATTTAGTTAAAACTAATTGGCGTTCAGTGTGTTTGCGTGGAGATACTAATAACAGTGTAACGAAAGCTGAGGCTCTCGATACATGGGCCAATCCAAACTCTTTGTTTGACTAGGCAAGATTAAGTGCAGATTCGGAGGCAATACGGAAGTGTTTGAGAGGAACCGACAAGCTCGGCTGCAAGAGCAGGCTGCATCAACCTGTTTACATAGCAGAGCCACCCTGCCTCCCCTACCTATCCAGACTCGGCTGATGCTCAACCAAACATGTACATGTATATTCATGTCCATGGAAATTGCTAATCGGTTGGTAGAGATCTAGGTTGGCTAAAATGGTTCATCATATTTTAGGAACATTGCTTCATAATCATGATCATCGGCAGGTAATTCTCATCATCAACGTGCAGTAAATGGTTGGAAATGGCTTGATGTAATTCCGCGTGTCGGGGTGATATATTCAGGCAGTCAGGCTTTAAAGCAATCGATTTTTCACAGCTTAGTTGGCAACCGGCTCATGGAACTAATTTCTACTGGTCACCGCATTTTCCCTTGTGTAAAATTGTATGTATCAGATATTCTGAACGTCCATTATTTTTTTTGTTTTTAAAAACCTTTTATTCAACATAGCCTAGCGTCATGGCTCTTACAATGGCTAAGACAAATAAGGTAATCAAGTGCAAAGGTCAAGGAATCATAACATCACCAACTCAGCGTTGATCGATAAGAAATCACATAGTATGGCAGTATAACATGAAGAGGGAGGTGAGAAAAACCACATAAGGCACGAGATTTGAAAACACAAGTAGTGTCGGGGGGGGGGGGGGGGGGGAGCGATTGAACATTAGAAGGAATTGAAACGCTACTGTGATTTAGTCTTTAACCTAACAATGGTTTCACATATCTCCTCGTGGACTCTCCTCCAAGGGAGAGAATTGTCCCTTTTACACCCGTACATGGTCATGCCTTTTATACAGATTTCATCTAAATTTCAACTCATACATGATTGTAATAAAAGAGAATTCACCCCTATAAAACAGTTTTTGTCTGTGAAAGTAGGCCTTTGTCTGTAGTACCAGCCAATTTACAATCTTAGAGTTAGTGTTGTCGTGGTTAAAACCTAAGAGAATTTTTACCGGATCGATACCAACATTTCCATCTTTTTTCTTGATAATCTCTGTCATTACTGTCTAAGTTAAAAACCCAACCGATTGTATCCAGTTGAGGAGGTTAGCCCATAATTCCCTTGTCTTCTCACAAAACAGGAACAAATTATTAATATCATCATCAGACTCACAGAAGCTACACTTCTCACTCATGGTAATAGTCATGTTTCTTAGGAACTTGACATGTTATACAATTGTGTAGTACTTGGAATTGAAAGGACTGGAGTCTAGTTTCCGTTGTTATTTGGTATGTTAGGGGAAAAGCCTTTTTCCAGTCAGAAATTATAAATGGCGATAAGAACATAGGGGATGATCGATTGTTCAATATTCTATTCCTTAATGATACCTGGACTGCTCAATTGTAAAATTGGAAGGATTGATTCTTTGTCCAAATGGTTTGGGAATCCATCAATAGAAATACAAATATCGCACGTGACAGGCATATCCCCATCAGTGAAACTCATTATGATATTCTGCAGAGGCAATGTCGGGGAGTTGCACTGGGTGTATTGGTGGCCGGAATTGCGATTTGTAATATTTCATGACTTATAATTCTAACATTTACTATGGTACAGTAATTGAATGCCAAATTGGAAGAATAAAGCAGACACTACTAGGCATTGAGCTGAATACAAGTGACGGCTTTATCTTGGTTTTAGCAAACAGGAACAGGCAGATTGGCCCAGAAATATCAATTAGATGCGTGTGTTGGAGACGGTCAGGGTCTTAAGATATCAAAGCTTAAGTCGTGTCTTGGCATCGTGTTATTCGCAAAATGGAATTGAAACAGAATTTGAAATCGAAATATCTTCAGTTTCTGAATGCCATCTTTTACCGGAACAACTCGTACCTTTAGGTTGTTTCCATCGCTACATTATGTTACCGACGCCAAACATGAAAGCAGGATTGTCAGTAGGGCACATTTGATCTATAAACCTATAGAGTAATCAGGATTTAGCCAATAAAGATTCAAGGCTAATGAGGTCCATATAAAAACATGCCGGTGGCTTGTTTCACTCAACGGCCTTCCCTATAATCAGCCAAGGGAAACGAGGCACTGAGGTAATTTATATCAATTTTGCTTGGGAGATTTTTCAAGTTCCGAGTCTTCCACAGCTGTCTTTGAAGAAGCCCTTGGTTTCAAATGATGATGACCTCGAAACCTTGTTCCTGGAATATTTACAATAATTCCCAAACACGCCAGGGGAGCGTTTACTACATGGCGGAAAGCCGTTCCAATGTTCCAGTAGTGGCTGCATTGTGCGTTCTCTAAAATGATTATGCATATTTGAACACCGTAAGCTATCAAAAGCTTAGTAACAACAAAGAGCCAGATTTATCTCTCTTCTGAGGAAGGCTATGCGATTCTTTCTTATGCATATCATTCAAGGGTTTAATCTGATAGACGACGGACCCAGGGGAGGAACCATAATTGATTTTCTTTATTGATTTGAGTGGAAGGAGTGATAGTCTAGAGGTGATCGTATTAAGTGGGAAGGGTGTGTAGGTGCTAGTGATATGGCTTACAACTACATATCAAGCCCGTAAATAAATGCCAAGTACTATCATTGAATAAACCATCTTGATGGGAGGCGATGGGGAAAGTGTGGTTATAACTAATAGCAAAATGGCATACACTGCGATTAATGATAAAGCTTGAGAATGATTTGAAACGCTATCAACTCCTCGCTCTTTAAACCATTTATTGTTTCCTAACCAGTTCTATAGTTCTCCACGAATAACAAAAATACTTTAGAAAACAAATAGAAAAATTATACTTAAGTTAAGACCACAAAAATGATTAATAGGAATACAAACTTCTCTCTGAAAAGGAGATAAACTTGTATTGTATGTATCTTATCATACATATTCTGTTTTTTTTTTACATTTATAGGGTAGGAATCACTCCCTGGACCTAGCTAGGGATCACAATAGAATAACATAGATCGTGTATCAGCTGCAGTGAACAATTCGAAGGATGAGTCAAGACGGCGACAAACAATAAAGCCTACCATCAGGGACACTACAATATGGAAAAATACCATCTGCAAAACTAGCAACCAGTACAACAAGACAACATACTACTGCCAATTGCTACAGTATCTTTCGATACTAGGAGGCTAGCCCAGCTGATTAGCGTAACTGTTATTTACTTTCTGCTTTCATTATTTAGTATAGAGTTCATTCTGTGCAATTCAGTTTTTTATTGATAAATTAGTTGAACAGTTGATTGCTGAGTGTTACATTTGATTGCATAGTTGAAACAATTGAGATAGCCCATTGTAAAGTTGAGATAGCCCATCGTAAAGTCGAGATAGCCCGAGAAAAAAGTAGAGCGGGAGGGGTGGTCTAAGGGTGCACCAGCCATGTATACATGCAGACCTGTGCAAACATGCAGGCCATAGGTCCCCCTCTCCAGGGTTACTCTCCCCCTAGCTCATAAGTATTTAAGATCAGGCCTCTTTCAGTTCCAAACTTGTTAACCTCATTTAAACCTAAATACCACCTGTGCTCCTACCTCTATCCCATCCCACCCTACAATATGAAAGTATAAGAAGTATGTAACATTTACAGCTAGACGGTAAACTAAATCACAAAACTAAATCACTTTGCTCATTTCATCTCATCTCACTAACCCTCATTGCCATGAATATGACTCCACATGGATGTCATCATGGCAACCATCACTCACTTCCAAACCTGGCCTCCTCCACTCTGGGCCACAATCAGCAGGAGGCATTTCACAGTGATGTTACACTTCAGTTACATAACTTATCTGATGATCTCCTCAGATATTTCCTCTCACTGAAATCAGTTTACACAGATGTACAGATGACAGTCTACAGATCCAAAGATAAAGATCTTACAGGATGTAGCTTGTCAGATCACACTTGTTACATCCTTTTCTTCTTGTATATGGGTCATATTTCCAGAAAATGTACAATTTAACTTCACCAATCTTCTCAAATAACCCAAATTTCAGACGAAAATAAAGTTCAAAATACAGTTCAACACAACCAAACAGATTGCTAAACTCAATGCAATGCCAAATATACTCGAATTTACTAAGTATTGACCAAATTGCAGCCTAATTTAACAGAATTTACTCAATGTGTACAGCTGCCAATTGTACATTTTCTGAAAATCTGCCAATTGTACATTTTCTGTACACATAATAGGCCTTGCCTAGTAGCCAACCCCCTGTCAATCACAGCCAACAGGCTTCACTCACTCAGTTTGTATACCTCCCTCCCTGTCACTCACAGCAAACAGGCCAAGCCAATACACTCCTCCACTTAACAGCACCAGCCCACACAATCAAAACAAACCCATGTGGCCACTGTTAAGCCACCCCTCCTTTTTCTACTGCCCCAGGGGTGTGACAAACTCCTGAGTATACCTTTCCTATAGTGAGACTAAAAGGAGGCTGCGCCCATTCAATCGAAATACAAGTTAAAACAAATAAACACCTAGAGGCTAGCCTCCTAATTACCAATCAAGAAAACTACCACCGGGGATCACCATGAGAGCATATGTATAGAATGTATAAAGAAGAATAAAAGCTGAGATTTACAATTATATTCATTTAAATATTTGAATATGGAGCAATGGCAGGTAGTGGTGTTTAGGCTAGTAGTAATTCTCAGGTTGGTAGTTTTCATAGATGATAGTTTTTAGGATGGTAGTTATCGGAGCTGGGGGTAAATCTTTCCTAACACCTAAACAGACTTCTGAATATAAAGGTGCGGGAATGGTTCAAAATCGGTTCATGAATTTCAAGATGATAAAGGGGAGTCAGTAGTAGAGTAAGCTACTAGGCAGAGAAGCTGTCTGTGGTAAGGCAGAATCAATTCGAGAACATTGGTATGGTGGCAACGCCTGAGGGGACAAAATTAGGGCTGACTCCAGTGGTTCAATTCTTTCACCCTACAAATAATTATGGCGTCAATTTTGGCGAAATGAGTTGTGACATATGAGCAATTCCACCCAAAATGCGTCATTTGGCCATCCAGCGCTGAAAATTCATAACTTTTTAAATTGCTTCCATTGAGTTATTTTTTCTCGTACATAAACTACATATATTGCTGCTAATATAGACGAAATTGGGAACGTTAATAATGAATATTGTGGTCAGGGCAGCTTGGCAGACACTATCATCTGAATTCTCATGGTAAGGGCACAGGGGAAAGATACCCCGCCCCATCGAGATCCCCGCTACCGCAACATGGTGACCCTCTAGACCCCTGCTACGGTGACATACTGTTTTATGCTTGTGACCCCTATTCCAATTAGTTTACAAAGTTTTTTTTTCAATTTATTATGTGCCTCTTCCGTCTACCTATAAAGCTCAGCATACGTAATTGCAGCTGCCAAGAATGCTTCACAATCTTGGTCTTTATGATAGGCTCTAAGAGACTTTGCCTTTGGGGCTTCCATTCTGCTTGCATGACACAACTGTACGTTGGACGCTTTGTCATTACTTGTATGACTTTTGCAAATTTCACAACCTTCTCCAGGTCTTCGAGTGCCTTATTCCCAAAGTCAGTCACGTCCTGCTGCGTCGCAGTGAGCAGTGCGATGATCGAAGCATCCTTTGATGTGTCCTTGAGTTCTGCCTTCGCGGACTTGCGACTTGCCTTCGTAGACTTGCCCTCATCCGCGCTATCCATTCTTTTCAAGAAAGAATCCCTACCCGGACCCCCCTGGCTCACGTCGCCATTGTAGTGAACAGCAGATTTGTAAGGGGTACAAGTTGAGGTCTTTCGAGAAAGAAGAACCAGTAACAAAGCGATATTCATTTGCACTGGGTTTTATTTACTCTACACCCAGGTCAAAGCAATAAACAACTTGAATTAAACAACAGAATGTTCCTTCCAGGCACAAATCTGTAGTGTCAAACACAGTTCTGTCTCCTCGCTGAAGCATGGCATGCTTTGTCTACCATCCGTAGGAAGGTGTCTGTATAGGTATCTGACAGTTTGTATAGTGTGTCCCCCTGCTGGAACTGGCCGGTATTGCATGTCGCTTTTGGCTCTAGTAGTGGTGCTTCCCATTGCTGCAGCATGGTGTTGGTGTCATAGGCAACAGGGATGCTATGATACGGCGGACCCAATACATTTATATATATATTTAGTTTTTATTCTGAGCATACGGTTACAGAAAGGGACTAAGTAGGTCTTCCAGTGTGCCCTTAACAGGTAGATGTGTGAATGTTCTGTTAATATAAACCTTATGTGGAGCCTCACTCTCCATGCATCTGTTTGTTGTTAAGACATGGCCATGCTCTGGCCATTTGTTACCCCATTCTCATCTATCACCACAATTTTGTTGTTCAGAATCGGCATTCAACTACACTGAGTGAATTTGTATCTCTGATATGAAAAAAGATTTAGCAGTCTCAAAACTTCACTGTAGACACACCTTGCAATAACACATCAAGAAAATGAGTGGTATATAAGGTGAGTCAAACCAATGCTATATTGAACGTTGATGGTTGGGCACAGGCAACAGGCGCCTGTGCCAGTAGCGGCATTCAGTTCCACATGCACCATGGATAGATGGTGGAGTGACATTCCCCGCATGGATAGATGGTGGAGTGACATTCCCCGCATGGATAGATGGTGGAGTGACATTCCCCGCATGGATAGATGGTGGAGTGACATTCCCCGCATGGATAGATGGTGGAGTGACATTCCCTGCATGGATAAAGATCGCTCAATGAGCATGATGTGTCACAAAAAATAATTATGATGTGTCACAGGGAGACCGGGAGTAACCTGAGGACTGTGAGCCGGGACCTTGGTGGGAGGGGGACTGTCATAGTGTGGCAGAAAGTGAAAAAGCACACCGGTAACTGAGAAAACGTCTAGGGGATATGGACGGGTATACAACTGGGACAATTGGGTCCAAGACGCTCTATCAAAGCCGGTTGTACACCCATTAGTATACTGCATGGCTCCAGGCCAACCGCAGAGAAAAACATTCCTACCTTCCAGCTAGCTCTTTGTCTAAGTACTTGGCAGCTAGACGAGCACCGTAGACCTCTCCCTGTAACGCCAATATGTATTGTTTGAGTTCTATGTTTTCCTTTCTTAGCTCCTTTACTTCAGCATCAAGTCTTGCTTCGTTTTCAAGCTCTGCCTTCCTCGCTTCCATCTCTTCCTCCTGGAAAAAAGAGAGAATGACATCGATTGACTTCTAGATATGAATAGAATGCAACATGCAAATCAACAATCGTGAGGGATTTTGTTCTATAGAAGTATTCTAGAAGTTGTGAAGAAATGCCCAGCTAAAGGAGCTAATGGCATGCTGACATGGCTATGATATGGCTAAATGATGAGGGGTATATGCAGACAAAAATGAAGATGTCTTCCAGTACATACAATACCTGTATACTATAGAAATGTGGATTTCCAACAATCAAAGTACCAATTAATTGATTCATATAAATAATGGTGACGATAATTTGAAAAGTGAAAGGATAGACTGAAATTAATTCAATTTTAGATATTGTCAATTTATGTATTCCATTTTTCCTTGCCAATCTTTTTACCTCGGATATTTTGATTAGTAAAAATAAGATTATGGAAAATCATGGTACTACTTTGGAAGAAGAAGTAGACAATGATCGATGTTAACTGAGAATTCATACAATCAAACATTTCTTCCAAAGCCAGTTTAAGAGTATTTGAGAATACTATTATTCACAGGGTTCACGAAACGTGGTCATCATGCACTCGCCCACAGGACTAGTAGAGTATAAAAACCACTAGTCCTTATAGAAATCTGGTAGTCCTTACAATATCTTCGGCATTTTTCAGCATCTTTTGTTGCAAGGTAGAGGCAGGGACAGGGGGCTGACTAATGCATCGAATAACATTTAAAATACCTCATAATTGACTCCAAATCCCATTTTATTTCCTCATCAGAATCGCTGATTTCTGACTCACTTCCAAAACCCTCCTTTTTAGCACTAGTCCTGTGGGCGAGTGCATGATGGCCACGTTCTTATACCAGGTGCCATTGTTACCAACGTGACATGTCCATTGTTACCAGAAAATAAGGAATTCTAATTTCATAGACTTGCAGCTTGATATTAGTTATCTCCTATACTACATGATATAAAATAAGATTATTGAATGTAAGTGTCAGCATAATGATGCTGACTTAACTGTCAGAAGTCAAGAAATATATATGAAAAATTGATAATTTACCTCTGACATATAAATATAAGCAACATTCTCTTTATCAGATATTTATATTGGATTATTCTACAGTAATCTGTTTAAATTTTGCTTTTAAATTTTACCTCCTCCACAATGTCACAATTGCAGGTTGAAAATTGGGGCAATTTCCTCAGGGAAATCAATTTTCTCAATAACTCTTTGATTCAAGCTAATATTTTTTTATCAAATTTTACCTCTACAAATAGTAACTCAAAACAAGTAAAAAGTTATTTGATTAATTGCTTCAGATAAACCTGTGATAACAAAATCAAATCAATCCGCCTCATTTGTACCAAGATCGAATTACCCCTCAAATACAAAATATTGGTAGGCCTGTTAGAGTAGGTAAAATAGGTCTAAATTCAAAAAAAAATTCCACTCGCCCACAGGATGAGTGGCCAGGTAGGATCTACTAGTCCTTACCAAATTCTGGTCGCCTGGGGCGAGCGGGCGACCGTGTTTCGTGAACCCTACTATAATAGTATTAATTACATATAGTCTTTTTACCAGTCAGGCAGGTTATGGCGTTTTGGCATTGCCATTTCTTTTACTGAAATCAATGACAAGACCTAAATGAGATTTTATTGAAACTACATTCCTTGAAAATTTTTAGGCTTCAATTTGTCCTCTAGAGAGCAAATATTGAATGCAATGTATAGTGCCTTCCAATAGACCGCAATCAATTACAATTCTCGGTCTCTAATACGGATCTGTCAAGTGCATGCTGAAGCGACTTTGACACATCACAATCATTCTATGTTATGGCCACGCCATCCATCTAGAACAAATGGACGACACGAGGCAGTGTAAACGAGTAACCATACAGAGCTCTTTCAAATATTAGGCACAACGGAAAGTACACCAGAATAATGCAATTGAGCAATATGGAATCAGCTAGGCCTTGTGTATCACAGTCGGCACAGTGGTCAGTAATACCTTCGTGCAGTATACGATCAGAAGCAGAGCAATTTAAAACAACTATCTTTTTTCTCGGTTCCAGGAAAGCAAGATATATATATATTACACGCCTCAATACATATAGAAAGCATCTTCCATTTATGTTCTGAAGTATATCAGTTCGCCCTTTGGTGAAAGAATAATTGTGTGTCTATTAGCTATGCCTCAAACGAACTACTGGTGTAAATGACACCTTCCCATGTAAGGTTCTCTATATGGAACAACCACAGTTGGTACTCGAACAGCACAAAACCATGAGTTTGATAGTTTCCCAGCGTCGGCCCGAGGGTTGTTTAATACATTGTTTTACTTTCACAACTTAGAAATTGGATCAAATTAGCCAAGCGCTGCGGATAATATATAGGATAAATGCGGAATTAGATGGGCTATTATTCATCACCAGGGGAAGCCATTCGCAAGGCGTGCATGCAGATCCTGCTTTGAATAAATATGGCACTTTTCAGATATCTATTGACGCAATGTAAATCATTAGTAGCTTCCATTCAGGAATTTGCTTCATATAGAATTCATTCGAGAATATGCTACTGTACATACATGTATAAGTCATATTGGATTAATGAGCACCGTAAGCAGGTACCTGTCTGGAGATATAAGTGGGTGTCTATATGAAGAGACTGTGGAACAGTTAAAAGCAGCGTGAAGTCGATCAAAGCTTATACTTGATACTGCTGTGCTTCCTCGGTTGCTAGCTATACCACTACAGCCGCCCATGATAATTGACGACTAATCACGGCTATTTGATAGTTCATGTAGCGAATGACTGCACCTTACTATCAGTCAGGTGTCGACAGAAGACTAGCCATGTCAAGTGCGAAAGTTATCCAACTTCTTGCGATCAAATCTTGGAAGAATGTCTTTGTAGAGGAAATATCGGACAGAATTCGGTAGTATATAGAATACATGTAATTAAATAACGAACGGTCAGGGATGGAAGGACTGGTAACTGTCGGCAGAACTTTTTCATATAGACATGTAGACCCTTTTGTCCTATTCATTTATTGTAATATCGAGCAGATTGGCAAATAAAAGATTTTCTGATCTTAACCGATCAGGGGCGGATCCAAGGTGTGTGTGTGTGTGGGGGGGGGGGGGTCGGCGACGTCCTGACTCCCCCCCCCCCCTCAAAATTTCCACAAGTGCCCCTTTGAATAGCCCAAAGCGCCCTTTTTTACAACCAAAAGCGCCCTTTTTCTGTTGTAAGTGTAACAACCAAAAGTGTCTTTGTTACAACCAAAAGTGCCCTTTTTTCAAGAACCAAAGGAGCCTTAATTTCTTTTACAACCAAAAGTGTCTTGTGTAAACAGGGATCCCATCAAAAAGCACCAAATGCCTCCAAATGGCACCTTAAATTTCCCCCGACCCCCCTAGTGGGTCAGATTTTTAGAAAATGCACTTTCAGCAGGTCTACACATTTGGTAACTTCTGCTAAATTACTAGACTGAACAAATATTATGAATAATTGGTATATCAAAGTATCTTGGGCATTGTGTTGATAAAACGTGTCTCCTTACTTGTGTTAAACTGTATTTTGAACGTCACTTTTCTCTTAAATTTGGGTTATTTGAGAGGATTGGTGAAGATAAATTGTATATTTTCTGACGATCTCTCCCTTGTATGCCTTTGTGCCCCGCTGGCTCCAGTTTGGGGGATGGACAGATGTGCCCTTTTCATCTTGGAACCCCCCCCCCCCCTCATTTTAGACCCTAGATCCGCCCCTGCCGATTGAACCATTTCCATGGGGACGTAAGCTTAGCAGTTTTCCCCAACAATATCGTAAGACATACTACATTCGCTAGTTTGATCACCTATATGCCCTCATGATGTCGCTAGTTGCACAAAGGTGAAGGCTAGTGCTTTATCAACTATCAAATGTAATCATTCGCCTAACTATATGAGACAAGGTAGGGAAATTGTGCTAATAAAATGGGCCATCTGTAAAAGAGATATCTCTAGAGATGCTAATTTAATTATGACTAAATATTCTAGGTCAATATCTATAGAAGAGGCCATTTAGAGATGAACACGTAAGACCGATCTACTAATGAAGAATGGCTCTGTGAATATCGTGCAACTTGGAGGAAAATGAATTTGCAGGGATCCAATTACCTCCGAAGGTTACACCCAGTGACCCTTTCTCCTCCAAGGGAGAGGTGATCTACCTCGAGGACTACACAATCTCGCCTCCCTAATCCTCCATAGTCCCTATTATTTATGTTCCTCCGTGACCATTCTTCTGCCTAATCTACAAATGCTACTGGAAAGATTCTAACCCTTACCCGCGATTTAACCCTTTTAAATAGGGCGATCTAGAACGCGAGGTCTTCCGACTTCATTCCAGCATATAGCGCGATGTATCCATCTGATTTCCTTAGTGGCCTCACACCAACATAAAGGAAAGCTATTGGATAGAAAGAGAGCCCGATACTTGATGCTCGAGAGGGATTCGAATTGAAAGTTTTGGGACAGAGGAGCAAAATTCAGGAGACAAGTGTCTCCCGGGGATAGGCCATGATCTCATTGGTCCCTACACAAACGCCCCAACCCCGTGGTTGGCCACGTATTGTAATGACAGAGCAGACAAAACGGGACCATAAAGGCTGGGCCAAGGACATGAGTAGCATACGGAGTAAGGCCCTATGATCGGGTCTGTCACTCGCCGGTGATGGACTTCACTCATATTACTAATACCACCATGTCAGTATTAAACTGATATGTAGACCACCGCAGATAGATAATCTGTCGGTTGTTTTCTCCTCACTGTCCTGTATGTATCCGTAAACATGGAAGTTATCTTACAGGCGCCTCATATGTCTTATATGTAGGTCTTATGTAAGTCATACATGTACTGACATAACTAAATGATTCCTAGTGTTGATATAGCAGCAATAACAAACATAACCGAGTTTAAGGGAGCCATGCATCAGGGGGAAAAAACAATTAACCTATAAACAATACAATCTAATCAGACTAATTACCTAACCTTTTTCTGTATCCGTAAAAAGCAATACCATTCCAGCATCCTTTTCTAGCATGGTTATGTAGAGGACGAGGGTCAGCATATGTACCTGAGATTAACTGTTTGCTATGCCAGCTCTATTTTTATTGCAATCCCTTGCACCAAGGCAGCAACAAAGCCAATACAGAGAACCTATCATCCTCACCATGTGCACAAAGTATTGGGAGGGCTGTGGAGGAGCGTAACGAAGTGTATTTTCGCCGGCAAGGCAAACAAAGGCAAGTGGTACTTGCAGGGCTTTAACGCCCTGAAGGAGGTGGCCGATAGAATATTGCATGGGGGGATATAGAGGTAATCAGGTAGAAGGGTTTGTGGGTTATTAGTTATTGAAACATGTGAATTCCTATTTAAGTTTAGATGTAAAATGCTATATGATAGAAATATTTTGATTTTGATTTTGAATAGAACTAAACTGATAAAACTTAATCTAATGTGAATACTTTAGATTGATTGATTAAATAGATATCTGAAACGTTTAGTTAAGTAGTCTGATTCATGTTAAAGGCAATGCAAGACTCTAGCACAGTGGATTGTTCCGAATTTTTAATATGTTTTTCGAATTAAAATTCCGCTTCCAAAAGCGTTTCTATACCATTTATTTCCGGGTAGGACCTATTTTTCACTTTCAGGGACTGTACTAAAATAGACAAGCATGGACATACATACATACATACATACATGTATGTGCATTTTACATGCTGAAATGTACACATTGGGGAAATCGCCCCATGAAAAGTGATGACAGACGTCTGACAACAGGTAATGTATAATGTAACGTAGCAAACAGACATTATAGATAATTGGTGCAAGTGATGAAACAGTTAGTGCTAATTATTTAATTGTTGAAATGAATACAAACTGATAGATACTACGTTTAGTCACAGAATAGCAAGGACACGCCTATGTGCAATTGATAATCAAATGATGTCGTTTTCGCAAATCTTAACTAAATCTTGTTTTTAATTAATTACAGGGAAATTGTGTTGGGCATGATAATGAAAATCACTTAAACCCACAATCAGTTACTACCATTCTGAATTGGAACTACGTTTATTTAATAACAAATTATAAACTATTTTCCCTCCTGATCCAATCATGAAAAAACAAAGATAGTGTAACTGTATTAAAGGATGTGGCCAATAAAAACATTTTTTTAAATGATAAATGAATCAATAAGTCCTTCCATATTCAGGGGAACGCACAACTTGTTGAAAGCAGTTTTAGACTTCCATGTGTACAGGGAATAAGTTTTCAACCAAGAAGCGAAAAAAAAGACTTAGCAACCCATGACTAGAATGTACATGAAGAAAACGACATCACTCATGATTACGAAACTAGCACCGTGGGTCTAGCTGGGAGGTATTCTGCTGAAGAGTCAGGGAATGTATACCTCTAAGCTTTATCCTATTGAACGGATACAGCCTGGGTTGGCCCAAGGCATATCCCTAAATCACAGGGATTCCTGTGTTTGTGTGGTATCCCATATAACTCAGGACAATGGTCGCGTCCCAGGTTAAGCAAGGGCGATATCCAGGAAAAATAGATTCCCATTGTAGCTCGTGAGTTAAATACATAGAAACGTGGCCAGGAGTCTCTTTATAGTTCTTTTGCTGCGAACAGTGAATATGGTAGCATCTATGTATACCACACGCATTTGTGTAAATCACCTGCAAGCTGATACAGTGCAATATGGTATATATGTTGTTTCTGTTTGGAATTGTTCTTGTCTATATACAACCAACGATGTCCTTTACTTCTTGCCGTACGAAGCTAGCCCCGAATGTACGAAAACAAAAGTGTTTCAATTGAATAATGGTCTAGGCAGGGTCTAGGTTTTCAGGGAGAATTTGTATACCTATCCAACTTGTATCAGATATATTTCTGGATTGATAATACCAAGTAGTCTTCAGGGGAACAAGTGTTTCAGCACATCAAGGCTATCTCAACAACTTCCGATCAAAGGTGAGTGAGTGAGATTGGTTGCTTTACGCCCTTATCAACACTTTGAAGTGTTATATCAAGGGCGGGAGAGCAGAGAGGAGGCAGTTTAGGATCATACCCAGGACATAGAGATAGAGAACTTCCGATCAAACAACAAGACTTAGTACAACCAATGTATTAAGCTTTTGACCTGGACACCAACACGAGGGGAGAAAACAAGTTCCAGCACATCAAGGCTATCTCGACAACTTGGCTGACATAATATCCTCTGAGACTTGGAAACAAGGTGAGATAACTACCCTTAAAAACATTATTCGTGTGAAGTTGTTGCAACACACTGACCTCAGAGACAAACTAGTTAACTCCACCTTTGATAATTTCTACGAAATGACCTATGACTGAAAATGGGGCGCAGGGTACAAACGTCATGACCCTGCTTTTGACCCGGCCACCAACACAAGGGGAGAAAACAAGTTCGGTCAAATACTGAGTGAATTAAAAGTAGAATTTGCTTAAATTTCAGAATCCCACAATCACAATGGCTCCCAGAACGATTCTCACTATTGGAGATTCCAGAATTCGCAACCTATTCGCAACACTGACCCGGGGAACTACAGACCTATATTTATGATACAATCACCCGCTAAGATCCTAGAAAATGTGATGCACAATCAACTGATCTCCTACGTAGAAGACTACAAGAAAGGAATGAGGATGAGGTAGTGTTGGAGTATACCAACACAAGCGGGGAGGAGGATTAGAGCAGGGAGCGGCAGACCAGACCGGGAAACAACATATTTTCATAGATCTGTTGCAACGCTAAAAGATCAAAGAAACTGCAGCAAAATGGAACCGATTTTATACTTTTTGAAATGGAAAAATTTAAAATAAATTTTCGAAAATTAAACACGATGGTGTGGCTATATTATTTGCATGTAAATTTCTAGCCATGAGGAACAATTCCTTCATCGCAAAATAGGGGGGGATCTCTTATCTTAAGGAATGTACCGTAGAATAGAAACCTGATATGCCGTCGAAAGTCTTAGTATTCTTATATATTCACTCTCACATCACAAAAAATAAAAGAGCTCTCCGACCTACGATTTCCGAGCTCAATAAATATTTATACCAATATGTACCTATATCACAGATATTCTTCCTTGATGAAGGGCACTCTAGCCAGAAACGTTGGACATCAAAGTTGAAAAAAACTAGTTCTCTTGTCGTCCATTGGATCTTACGTGAACAATCCATGTTTATTACATGTCAAAGAATTAACTAAACCTTATAGAATGATAAATCTATCGGATTGCTTGCCTTGATCAAATATATGAATCTGATTTACCATGAAATCGTATTAAATATTTTGAAAAGATAGATATGGATCTATATTAAAGTTATGTCAACCCAAAAAACTGAAAACTATGTGTTATAACACAGGACACAACGAAAACCACTCTACGACTGTATATACCTGAATAAAAATTACTGTTGAAAAAAAAAAGTGCGACGCAAAGAATACTGTGCTTTAAATAACAACCGAAACAACACAATGGCATGAATTGCACTATTCCCACATGCACTTAGCACTATATCATGGATGTATTCACAGTGATGGGTGTGGAATCTTTACAAGGGACCAGCACAAGATACAGTGCGTGGGAACATGGCCACACAGTATGTAACGTAGCATGGGGTGGGACATAACATCAGAGTTGTCGGTGTCATAACTGTAATGCAGCGTCAGAGACTTGATCTGCTGGCTGCTGCTATACCCTGCATGGAGAGAAGAGACGAAAACCAGATGGAAATGGGTATATGGCCACTCGAGGGAGAAACCTGAGCATCTCCCCAGAAATCATTAAAGTGTCCTGGTTCTTATATAAGAGAGGAGTCCGATAGGGAAAACTGGAATAAATTGTCTCAGGTCAAGACCTGCATCCATTAAGACAAATATTGAAAGTTTGAATACTATATACTCCAAATATAATGATTATAATGGAATATTCTGCAGTTTCCTAGGTCATCAATGCTGAATTAACAGTCCAAGACTGATAAAACGCTGGGGAACATGCTAAAAACCAGAGCCAATCAGTTGGTTAAGATTTTATGAATCTTAATTAACATCACAGGCCAGCAGATACAAATAGGAAGGACTGATAAATTATAATAAAATAAATTAATATCATGTTAGTTTTAATCTCTAATCTATGCCGTATGGTCATGTAGACATAGGCAAATATCGATAATTTAAATGTGTATTTAAACAAGGTTGACTTGGTTCTCAAACCGACGTTTTGTTCTCCATTTGATTCCGATATTGACACGTCCTTGCCATGCTTATCAAGCAAACGTTAGCCATGAATCAGATTTCGATTCAACGTGTTCTGTGGTAAAGTAAAGCAGGCATGCAGATAGAAATGAAACTATAGGGGTGGGAATCAGGAAAGTATGATTGATGAATCAGTGGGCAGGAGCAGGAATGGGGCAGCAAGATGGCGGGGGGGGGGGGGGGGATGGAGACAAAAAAGCAGAACCAAGGGCAGAAAGAAAAGGGGGAAGCGGGAGGAGCTGTTACACCACGGAGCTGTTACACCATGTTGTAGCATACTATTTGATTTAATATTTTTTTAATTAATTTGTCGAATGTAGGTTTTAATATATTTCCATACATGTTCTTTGTGTATATACTAAGGGTTACACCTCTCCTTAATTAATGGACGTGTCCAGTCACGTCCTCGCTTTGATCCCATCTGTACTGCTGTTATACCCTCCTATATATGCTTTAATTAAGGAATCTTGGAGTAAGAAGTACCAGTGTATATATATATAATCTATTATTATTCATGAATTATTGGAATTGAGTGTTTAATTATTACCAATTTATTCATGATCTACAATTCCCAACTTGTATAATTATGTAATTTCACTGACTAGTCGTAGAAGCTTCCAGTACTGAGAGCAACCTGCATGCCAGGAAAACATCGTTTGACTTTTTAATCCCTCAATAGTTTTTTCAACACCGATCTGCGAGGCAGCAGATTAGACTCCACTAAAAACACATTGATACATTACAGCCGATGAAGAGAAAGCCATAACTCGAACTGAAGCTGACAGCTCATAGCCATATTATGAGGTAACGGGGGTATAGCACACTGTGGCTTCAACTCTAACATTGCATGGCTTCCATTCGCATATCAACTCAAATCAAATTCACAAACCGTACCTAATATAGAACTCTGGAAATCTAGCATCAGATTCTTGTGGAACTATGGCATTAGCGAGCGAACACAAGCGTTACAGGATGTTTCTAGGTAGATTGAGGAGGGAATTTATAAGCTCTTTCCAAAGGGCAAAGCATATGCTTTTCGTGCCAGCAAGCTAATTTGAGTGGCAATAATTAAAATAAATTGACCTTGCTGGACGAGCAGCAGTTTGCCAGAATCCACGTAGAGGATGTATAGCGGGATTGGTGTAAAATTCTGAATAAAGACCGACGCAGGTGCAAATGCATGGGGGAATTTTAAAAAGAATTTCCCTTATCTATGTAGATTTAATTATATATTCCACCACAGTCTGATATTGCAGCAATACATATAGTAGATTGAATGCTTGACAGTGGAATGGGGAGGTAATATATATACATAGAAGTGGTAACCAAAACTAGTATGACCACAAGCAAGGAATGAGACATAATAGTAGTGTTGGAGAATTAACCAACATAAGCGTTAACCACGGTCTGTTGGCAATAGGTGGAGTGTTTATTTAGCGGTGGAGGGGGATATTTTCTCAATTTATTGATTTGACCAGTGCAAATAATGTATCACTATATGTCATTCTTAAGGATAAAGATCTTACAGAATGTAGCTGGTTGGAGTTGTAAGGTTATTTAACTTTCTCCCTTTCACCCATCTCTTTCCTCCGTCGAAAAATAAGTTGGTCGGGAAAAAAAAGAGGGTCGTGAAAAAAGACAGGAGGGGGGGGGGGGGGGGGAGAGAGAGAGAGAGAGAGAGGGGGGGAGGGGGCCTGTCATTGACTGAATTGGGAATGGTGGTGTAATCTATCTGTGACTAAGGTGTCTACTCCTTTGATGTGACCCATTCCCAATATGACAGAAATAGTGGCCATTCGAAAAACATACACTTATATATTGTTGATATCTTAACTTACAGAACACTTTTGTCTATGTCCAGCACTGAGACATGAAGGACACTTTTTCGGATAAGGTGGAGATATAGTGGGGAAAACGGTCAGGGGGGGGGGGGGGGCAGGGGTCTACATAAGAAGAGTAAGTCCTCTAGATAGATAGTAGAAATGAATATTGAAAATTAGTTGAATTACATGCAAACATTGGGAAAATGTTTTCGTGGCAGTCAACCAGTTTATCATTCAAATAAAAAATACAGTAAATTATATAAAGACAATAAATAGAAATGCATTCAGCAATTCAAGCAGTACAGCACATTTTCTTTTGAAAAATCCAACCCAATTACGTACGAGCGAAGCAAACACATATTTATTGGAATAAAAAGAACAAAGCTCAGTTGTGGTACATTAAAATTTAAACTCGCATTGCGGGCAAATTTTCCTGTTTTTCTCCTTTTAAAGGTGACCCATTATGTTAGTAATCATGCTTGCTCGTAGATAGAATGGAAAAAAAGCCATTAGGTTTGATATTTCCTACCTTAACCACAATCTAACTCTCAGAAGGAAATACTGGACCAAAGGACTGAAAATAAGGCCAATTCTGCAATAGCGTACATCATAAGCAATTATGAATCCATTACAGACCAGAATAAATTAAAAGATTTAAAAACTAATTTATCATTCATTTTATACTTAGAACTAAGTTGTTCATCACCGTAACGATGTTTAATCCTGGCAATCATAAGACACAACTAGTATTTTTTATAAAAAGGTTCAGAATTACACAAAAGTTTGCCGATCTTAATTTTATTACATATTACATGTACGGCACCGATGACGATGACAAAATTAACCATTTTAATGCTTGTCATTAGATAGTGACAGTATTGCTCAGCATCAAAGGAATAATCCATATTGAAACCTTCAATATGGATTAAAGGTTTTGCTCAGACATCAAGGGACCTGACAGTGATGTAGTATGACCTGAAGATACTTGTGATAGTATGTGGGTAACTTTGGTTACACATATTGCATTGGAATTCAACATAGGGATGCCTAAGGACGAGAAACTATGGTGGTAATGTAAGACTTTAGAACAACTGACAAGCCCAAGCTCGCGAGTAAAGGAGCCACATATAGGAGGCGTTTAAACCGAAATGAGGGATCAACATAATTCTCTGGCACTAACATGTCCATAAACATTGGTCCTTCTTGCATTTAATCCCTTAAGAAAGTAAATATGGTCATAGAAATGAGTCATCTATAGTCAGGGACGTGCAGAGGAAATTGTGGCGGCACTTGAGCAAGGATGTTCCCATGATTTAAAAACGAAAATTGTGACACAAATCAAATCAGATACAGATCTGGTAGAGGAAGCCCGACCCATTACACGTGTCCCATTTCTATATACTACTGGGAGGGCCTGTACGCCGCTGCACCAATCAATGACCAGGTTTTCCATTAGGCCAGTTTGCCTTCGTGGCCTTATTGAAATATATTACGGGGGCCTTAATCCTTTACAAGTATATGGACGTGATCTATATACATAACTGGCCCAAGGCCCCAGCTAGATACGATTATCATGCACAGTATCCAAAGCAGGTAACTGCCTTTGCTCTGCCTTCTCTTTCTTCGGATAAATTGGTTACCTTGTATCTGTCCATCAATCATACTACCCATGCACAGCCCTGTGTGATGGAAAATGGAAAGGTCCCAATTGATGTAGTTGCTAAACAGACAATGGTCCTGTATTATTCCAATAAATTGACATTCTACATTAGTTTCCTGTCCTCCATGGCAGAGGGGCGGAGGCTGGATAGATTAAAATGTATCTTGATTTTCTTTTTATATATGCCGCTTTTTGGGGATATATATGCGGCGCGACAAGGCCTGAATTTATATGGATGCTTGAGAAGCTGAAATGAAATATAAGATGCGGAGGAGACGTTGGAAAAGTACACCATAACATTATGGAGATCCAATATTGTCTCAACGGATAATGATGGCATTCGACGTTGGAACTGGAAGGATTGCCTTATTAGCCAATATCACAAAGTGTTTCCTAAAAGGAATAGTCCATTAGTTGCAGGTTCCAAGCATCAATAATATAATATATTGGACTGATCATACAATTGGGAAAGTTTGGGAAGACAGGAACTTAGATGCCCTCCCTAAGTATGCGCAGGTGGAATGTATCGGATCGATGCCAGGTACTCTCTGTGTCCAGCCATCTCTCTGTCTGTCTAATTGTATACTATATTTGATACCACAGAGACAGAGATAGATAGATCGATAGATAGATAGAGAGAGTGAGAGAGACAGAGACAGGAGAGAATCCTAGAGATGTGATAAGGATCTGACTATGTCAACCATCTACAGATCCTGGAAGCGTATGAGACTTCTGAGACTTCATAAATAGGAGGACAAATGGCACAGACAGCACCATTAAAATGTCTTCAGCCTAGAAAGCGCTGTCATGTCGGACCAAAGGTCAGTCTCAGCATATTTGGAGCCATTTACTATCCAGTCAGTTCTACAGAAGGTGATGTGGTTAGTGTTTATAGTATTGCAGTATCGTAGTTTTTTACTCATCATGTAGCTCTGTCAAGAAAAGCTGTGGAGACAATAAATGGAAGGATTGGATGCAGAATTATAAAGAGTAGCCGTTGGATGTGCCTAATACTTGATTTAACTCTTTTTAACATCTTTTCACTAATGTGTGCGTGTGTGTGTGTGTGTGTGTGGGGGGGGGGGGGGTAGAGGTAGTATACTACCATCTATTCTTGTTAATATCACAACAGTCACATGCAGTTACTAAAGTGCTTCACAGTATCATGATTCGACAGACATAAAATTGCTCTGAACCTTAGTTAGGAATAACAAGTGGCTAATCCTCATGCGCTCGGCTATCCAGAAATTTCTCTCCCCCTTTTTGACCCAGACGAAAGCAGACGATATCCTGGACGGTAATAGAAACGTAATCAATGGGACATTCAAGCAATCATGTGATACAGGGACCTTGAGCTGGGTGCCAATTTATGGCCAGTCATCACGCTTGGTCAATTTCTTGTTTTCGCTAAAAGGCGTGGTATCTTTAGGGGATGAGCCCAGTAGATCACACACTATGCCTATAAGTAGATCTAATCATCCTAGTAGATACAATGATTAATACAAGAAGAAGTTAACCTTTAAAGGATTTAGGTCTAGCAGGCCCTTTTGCGTTAATCATCTAATGTATTGAAACTGAAGAGGGAAGTTAGGCGGGAAATTCGGCTTAAAGGTGTATCACTTAAACGCATGACATATTATTGCAACTCATGTGTAAACATATTCTCCTTGACATAGAATACTTTTGGTCCCATCATTCTATCATGCTTAGAAGCCAAATTATTTCTTTTGGCTTCCTCTACCACATCTGAAGGCCCTTTATAAACCCTTTGATCTTGCCCCATCAGATACCAAGACAAGGCAGTGGCTATCATGGTCCAGAAAGCCCCCTTGCACCACAGGTGGCCCCTTCACCCTGCAGCTCACACCACCACCACGCCCAGGTTTGTTTGACAGGAGCCTTCTATAATAGATGGCCCATTTAATTAGGGTGTTAATAGGGTGTTATATCGAACTGATCAAAGCGGCCATCTGAACGCCCATTGAGAGCTGTGATTTCCTTCAAAGAAACTCATCATTACTCATCATTGGGGCTATAAAATCGGGGTCACGCCTAGGTGCCACCTCAGACTCCATTTCTATCTGTTATTCATAGTAAAATAGGCGGGCTAGATTAATTGTTCAATCATTCAAACTTAAAACAGAAAATTTCCCGCCTAAATAATTGTAAATATAATCTCCATTTCGGACACCATTGGGACTAGGTCTACTCAACTTCCACCATGGTAAAGTGGATTGAAGATGGGTTACTGTACGGACTGGCACTGCTATAATCATGAGGTGTCCGGACTGGAGAAGAGTATGTAAGTGCAGGTTTTACTGTAACCCCATCAACATTGGGCATTGGATCGAAGTAATTCATATAAAACACTATACAAGTTCAGTCCAAGTATCTATAACCATGGGCAATGCATTGATGCTTTGATTACACATGCTCTGGCAAGATCAGGAACTTGAAGATGGGTCATGGCCCAAGATTTATTCTCCTACAGAAAGTTTCTTTTCCCTATACTGCTTCGTCCATTCATTTTCCATTATATCTCTCTCTCTCTTCGCCCTCTCCTAAGTTGATTGGAACACAGCTTTACAGGTTCTCACCTCTGTGGACAGTATAGCCCAATCGTTGCACAGCTGACTGACCAGTAAGGTCATCATTTCAGATTGTGGGGTAATGACACTGTCAGAGCACCCCTGCATCCCTTTCACACATGGTAACACAAGATGGATGTGCCTCCTAATGCTGCCCATCCCCTGCCAAGGCCAGGCAGGCAATACACGCAGTGGGTTTTCTATTTCAGATTCAAATTGTTCCCATTAGTTACAACTGACAGATCCATTTCTTCGGGTCCTGTACAGCACAACCCCAAACAACAGACAAAAGCAAGTACTTTATGCCATGAATGTAAATGAAATATATGTGATGAAAGTCATAATCACTTGATCTAGAGACAGGCTGCTTATCTATAAAAACACAGTAAAATGATGTCCAACAATCAAATGCCATTGGACGGATCCGAATAATAACGGCAAATGATAATAATTAATATGAAAAAAACACGTACCACTATCCTTACAAACTGCAAAGCAAATTTACTTCCCTGCAGGTCAACAGTGTATATACAAGTGTGAGCCTATATGACATCCACAATATCGACCATTGGAAAATGGATGTTACCGACTCTTAAAAGGTAGCCCAGTTTTGGCACTGTCTATGGTTAAAATTCATTGGCAAGGCTTCACATACCAGAGAGGCATTATCAGGAACAGAGTGGCGACAAGGTTACGGAGCAATGTATGGTCACTGCAAATCATTCCTATTGCTCACAGGCTGTGACAACGGGTGAATATTTTATACAAGTATATTTTGCCACATTTGGTGAACCATTGGGAAGGGTGGCTGACACCCCTTCCTTCTTTTAACTTCACACTGGGTTTATCCTGCGACGTTGATCACAATGTATAGCGTAGGAATAAGTTCGTTAGACGGGAATATTTTGTCTAATATTGTACTGGGTCTACCAAATATAAAGTGACCCGGACAAGCATGGAAGATATTCGGACGACAAAGCACTACCTGGGAATCCACTAACTCCTGTGGGGTAGTATACTGCCACGTACTGCCATTATATTAGTAATGGTCGATAGTGCTACGAACATCCATGCACACGGCCTGTTTTAATGACCCGGCCAGCAAGCACTGAGGGACATGCATTCTCGTACATGAGTTATACTTATACTGGTACATCTGTTTAATATCAAAATTCACATCCTTTAACAGTGAAGTATAGTTTTCCAGAAGTTGGAAAGTTGCAAATTTTAATATGATTTTTTTTTATATTCAAGCAAAGTGGGGATGGACAACCGACAGCATTTCAATATTGGACTGTTTTCACTTAAAATATATTTTTACTATAAAATTCAACCAGAATACTTCATGTAACTTCCTTCTGAACCAACCTCGTATTAATGGTAATCCAAACTTAAGCACAATGTTCTTGGTCCCCTATTTAGTATAGATAAATACCTCGTCCTGGACATTCCCATTCTGACTTCGCTTGGGATTTATAGTTAATGCCCATAAAAAAGGGAAAACACTATCTCGAAATAAGATCTGAATTATTCTTGGAGGCCTAGGAGTAATGGAAATACTGGGCGGCCACGGGAGAAAGGCATTGACAAATGCTGAAAGAGTCATTAGTCAGGAGCCAGTGAGCACTGGTCTACGTCGGAGAGCAAATGGCAGAAGGGTAAAATGGCTGGACGCTGGAGGCGCTGCAGTCAAGCAGACTCAGAGAGGTCTTTTATAGATTATCAAAGCTTTTATAGATTATCAAAGTTTTGTAGGAAGACGAATGGGTTGAAGTGTGGAGTAAGTGCGAAGCGGGACGGCGAAGGGGAGATGCGACAAGGAAAGGGGGGGGGGGGGTAGACAGAGGGAGTGATTGGAGTGGGAAAGGAGGAAAGAATGTATGTTCATTATTTCTTGTTTCCAGAATGGGGAAGAAGGGGTTATAATCTGAATTAAGGTGAAGAGGGGAAGGTCAGGGAGAGAGATGAGTAAGGAAGGAGGGGAGGAAGGAGAGGGGGAGAGGAGCAAGAAAGGGGGAGGAAGGGAGGGAGGGAGGAAAGCAAGGAAAATGTACCGTATTGATCATTTCTAGCCCCCAATAAAACAAAGCGGTCAATGCCCTCATCTCCAACGGTCTTTTAAAATTCAGCTCCACGTCCAGAAAAGTATCCGAGCGAGGGTAGGAACGTTTTAAATGGTTAGCTTAGTAAGATTATGTTTGTAGACTCCTCTTCTTTACTCAACTTAACCCAACCCAACTAAACTATTTTTGATAAGTTTCACCTCCAGATGGAATCCTATATGAGCCTATACTCTTCGCTGAGCTGATCATATCATGTATATCGCAATACATATATGTTGTAATGACGTAACATGACATTGTTCATAGTGTAAATAGCATTGACATACAGAGATCACTAACACTCCGAGACAGTGGCAAAGTGACATCTCGATTACTTTCACATACATAATGACTGTAATTACTTTATATGAAGGACACTAACACTCCGAGTCAGTGGCAAAGTGACACCTCTAATAACTGTATATAATTTGAAATTGAACTACCTCCATTGATTAACTGGTCTGTAATGCTATACATATATGGTATCACATCATTTAACTTAACTTGAAAGTTGCCTGTTTAAATGTCTGTACACCTGGGGCTTGTGAAAAACCCTAGTCTGGGATTTTGCTCACCCAGTATAAATAAAAGTTTTAAAAAGAAATATGCCTGTATTTGTTATTTCGACGGAAATAGCCAAAGATTGATTACTTTTAATTATTTTATTTGGTAATTAGAATTTTTTTTACCGGGAGAAATGTTGAGAAAAGGCCAAGAATAGACGGTGGAGTATAGTTAGATTAGCGAAGGACACTGATTGGTGTTGCAACGGTTTTGATTGAGAATAGAAGTCATTTTTTACTTTTTCCATGGGTAAAAGCGGATGGTTGCGCCTCGCCCAGCGTTCACTTTCGCATCAATAACAAATAAAAACATCAAGATTTAGTCCTACAATATAACCTCTTAAATCACGTTAGGAATGGCCAGGTAACCTTCAGAAAAGAGATCAGAAGCTAGAACTCCAGACTCTCTATATATAAGTATTGACTAGTATTGATGCTGAGGTTATGATTGATAGTTTCGTATTGCCATCCTCTTACTTACACGTTGTTGAGGCTGCTAGAAGAACGAATAGACTAACACTATACATATCTATGCATTCAAAAGCCAAACTAAATATGGGAATTTGATCAAGAGGCTCATTTCTTTCACAAAGTAACATTAACATTGGATGCACAGGGAACATTATATGCAATCACAACACGAGTCCAACCTATGCGCGCACATGTATTTTAATGACTCCTGTCATAGAAAAATGATAGCATGAAATGAAATTCAAGATCTTTGGACACGTGTCAGGAAGTGGTCTGTGGAACCAGACAGTTTCATCCTTTTATAATTTAAAACAAAATTATAAATAGGGGACTTGCATTTTGCCATCTTGTATCATAATTCGCATGAAACTATGTCAATCGTCATGTGTGGTACACCATAATTAGGAGAATCTACTAGTCTTCATCTTTCCCATCATGCATTTGGATTTTTAGCAAACCATTGTTTGAGCATTTCTTTTTAATGTCAAATTCGCTTTGGACGATATTTAAAGGAATACAATTTAACGGGCCAGCGCTCCTCCCATATATACTGCAGTATAGTCAAACAAGTGGGCTGTCAACAGTTTCCCCATGTGCACGATATATAATGTTGAAGTCATATATAACAACTTCCACTAATTATTTCCACTAATTATTATCAAGATTACAGTAAATAAATACCCAACTGGTGATCACTTGAAATAAACATAATAAATTCAGAGCAACATTCTAGTTATTTTTTTATTCCTTGGGGTTGTTGAGCCCCAGATACTAAGTAATGCAAACAAGCAATAATATGGGACTTTGTTTATTATTATTATAGAAATTTTATTTCTCATTAAGCATACAGTTACATAAAGGAGAAAAAGGGGATAGCATATAATCTGTCATCACAATTCAGAGGTGTGTTGATCTTCCCAGATTTCCCGATAAATTTTGGATTACATTCTGTTATGTTATTTATGATATTTATGATGTTTAGCATTAGGCCCAAATAATAGGTAATAAAAAAAGAAAGATTGGGCAATAATTGTTGTCTGACCCGGAATTTATCAATTAACAAATCGTAGGCTATCAATTAACAAATCGTAGGCAAATTATTGCACCCTTTGCCCTTAAGATTTTTGCCTCCAAAGATAAATAAACACAAATTGATTAGGAAAGCTTAATTATATTTTGCGCATCTTGTTCGATACCATATCAAATATGGCCAGGCTATGGCTGAAATACAGTGTCCTGGTCTATAAGTATAATGTTAGACTCATCTCAATAATTTCTTTGTTTCTAGTCCACATACTGAGTAAATAAAACTGACTGGGAAAGCAGTGACCTCGTTACATCTGACATTATAGTTAATGAAGGCCGTGCAGGAGAGTAGGTCACTGAATAGAGCCATAGCATGCACATGAGAAATGAGAGCACAAGAACACTTCTCCCTTCATAATGGAATCTTGGTACAACATGTGGTGATGGAGTAGGCGGGAAGTGGGGAGGGCGATGATATCGATATGATACAAAATGGCAGAATGCAAGTCCCCTATTTGTGATTTTCTCGCCCGCTGATTTTCTTCATGCTAGCATTTGAAAATGTAAATGCACCCACAAATCTAAAATCTAACAACTAAAAGTAACTAACAATTAGTGATTATACAATCATATGACTTATTTAGTAAGTTATATAGTTCATAACTTTATAAATAAAACTATATTTTACAAACACTTACATTTTACAAATAGGAACAATGTAAATCTTACATACTAGGTAATCCTATGCACTGATATCCTGTATACACTATTATATAATCTAATACATGATATAATTAAGATATCGACATTGAATAGTGTACATCAACTCGCTGCAACCCCTTAACCCCTTATCTCAAGAAATTAAATCCCTCTAAATAATCCCTCTAAAATTCTCACAGGAGCCTCAAACATCATGGGGGAATTCTTTTACTTTAAATCCCTTAGCATAAACCTCACTCTCCAGCCTTCGTAGGAGAATATTCATGCAGTTTTTTTGCAATGATTTAATGGGGAATAGTTTAATTACCTTGGAAGGATCAATCAAAATACAAGCAAACATATATAGTTATGTACTATGACATCTACCGATATCAGTGAGGTATGGAATCTATAGCTCTAGTGTTTATTTACTATTACTTGATTATTAAACCTTTTAATTTAAAAAATGTTGGGAGGGGTACTGCCAACCGTCTGAATTTCAGCTATATACTAACACTCGCCAAGGGGATCTGTCTCTTTCGCACTTTCTTCCCCGTAAAACCCCGCGGTTTTTACTCTATATCAACTTTACTGCATAACATGAACAACTTGGACTGGGTGAATTGCTGGATACGCCGATATTTGAAAAACGAACCAAAACTGCGGTTCCTTTACCTCTTTCTGGGGGCTCATAAACACTACCGACGACGACCCTGATCATGTGGTCCCTCTGATTCCCAGTCACATGCTTTGAGCACCACCAGAGCACACACACATCAACAGAGATAGTAGTCCTGGGGAAGCCTCTCTGATCAGAAAAACATCAAAGCACTGCCGCTCCTTATAGGTACAAACTCTGAGATTATAATTTATTGCATTAAAAAGCTAACGAAATATAGAATCGAATCCTAAAAACTAAATGTCTGCAGGTGTCTTATGGCATTGCCATAACGTCACCTGCAGGCCTTGTCAAGCAAAACACGGAGTTCAGACAACCCTTGTTTCTGTGACTGTGGCGAAGTTTAGCCAGGTCCCCCGGCTCTGCAGCTGCTTGTGCCGAAACCATAATTTTAAAAGCTTTGATTATTCCCATCGATATAACAAATACGGAGAAATGAAAATAATCCTACTAAACTAACCAGCCACGCAGTTACCGTACACAAATTCTCGTGCGGGCACTCCTGGACGGGGGACTGAACCCCGGACCTTTAGGTTTACATTCCACTGCTCTACTGACTGAGGTATTGAGCCAGGCACAACTCCAGCAGGTCACTACCAGATTCAACAACCCAGGACCACTACACTATAATGGTTAATAAAGAACTAAAACTGACTTTCACCCTTTCCTCCATCCCAATCAAGAATCAGTAAACCACAGTAAAATTACATCAGCTATTCTTTCAAGTAAAAACACTTTATGGGATGAATGATTTATAATAGCTCATCTAATTGTATTGTCATTGTACCAGGGTTTTTTAGTAGGGTTCAGCTTTTAGATGTGTGTGCCCAAGGGACTGTGTGTGTGTGTGTGTGTGTGTGTTACTTTCCAGCCTATTTGTTCCATGCTTGGGTAGCAGCCCATCCAATGATCAGGGATGCTTTGCCTCCCTTCCCCCTCCCTAGCCTTAATAGTTTGAATGCCCTGTTAAATGTTGCCCCTCCAGCTCAGCCGTAGCCGTTACATTTATTGATTTTCTATCGGTAATCGTCGATTACTGTCCAAGCACCCACGCTTGCCAATCCCATGCCCCATGTTCCTCAGGCATTTTCCAAATGGAAAAATTTTGTAGCGACGTCATTCTAAGCAAATAAATGTAAGCGCGTATGGACGTGGAATGGACCTAACCAAATAGTACTAATGGTTTGGAAAACACAAGTTCCGATATCTTACAACAATATAGACAGCACTTTAAAATTCGTAGCAATATCCTCGATTATGGAATATGAAATTCCCGAGTAAAGGCATTAAATTTAGTTACCGAATGCATCGGTGTTTCCATGTAAAATGTCGCATAACAGTCAGACATTATGTAACCTGCAACGTATACGTATTACCAAACATTCCAATACGCCATCCATAAATGCATGGAGCCGGGGGGGGGGGGGGGGGCGGGGGGGAGTCACAGCCCAAGCCAAATATTCCTCCGAAAAAACAATCCTATAAATCCCAATCCTTACATCAAATATATATATATAGATATAAAATATATATATATAAATGAATATTTAAGATGTTGGAATTTCTTCAAACTTATACTAATAGGAAACATCATCAGTATGTATGAAGAAGGAGTCGCCCCCCCCCCCCCCCCCCCAGCAATGCCATCAAATGGAAGCCTGAAGGTTTCGCATATATCATATAAATCTGATGTCCAGATCAAGACACATAGGTAGACATTGTAGTGTAATTTTGCGTCCATAGGAAATGCAGGTCCACACTATGACAAAATGTATTCAAATGAATTACTAGTGTACTTGTGCATTATATATAAGCACCTTGTAACCACGCAAGTGATCTCGTCTTCAGTCTCTTCCACCATCTTGATTTTCTTTAGGCTAATATATAACCATCAAATCAGCGCATATCATATAAATCATATGCACGAACGCCACACTGACAAGGGTTGGGACAGCTGCAGCAAGATTGATAGATACTTTAATCAATAAATAAGCCGGGGTTACCTCCTTGAAAGTCATTTAAACTGACGCCCAGCCGGTTCACCATTATATAACTAAGTAAAACTATGGCATACATGTTGCTAAGTGTGTTGCCACTGAATTATTGACCAGAGAGTATTAAAGATAGGTTTGCTCTTGGATGGACACTAAGCACTAACAGCTGAACAAGGTGGGTTGGCTGACAGAGTGCCTATTTATACAAGAGATCCTATATACAATTTTGTATGGTAATTTTAGCAATAGAAGTTAAGACAGTACCTTCCTTTAACTATAAATGTCAGGGCCAATAAGCGTAGCATTTTTTAACCACAACGCGGAAACCAGTACAGTCCCAAAGTTTAAAGACTTGATATAAAGCTGAACATAAAATAGACTATACAATGAGTACCATATAATGATCATGATAAACCGAGATACAAGTCTCCATAAAAGCTACGATGTATATGCATTTGATTTAACAAAATATGTTTTTGTAGTTTTAACATCTCGAAGGACCAGGATCTAATGCAATCCAAGTACAACTTTCTGGCAAATGGCATGGACAAAGTGACTATATATAGTGGAACTCGAGAGGTAAACAGAGCAGTAATGATTTTTAGTGAGGCTGACCGGTATTTTGGTAGAACTAGGTCGAGGGGTGTATTGCAGACCCTGCACCGAGTTATAGGCAGGCTCGGTTCAATGACATCAGAGAAAAATTCAATATTTCCTTCGCCCCACCAGGAAGAGTTTCACAACCAGTTGTCGAATAATTTGGTAATGGTCATTGGGCGAAATACAAAATCAACGATTATTCATTTAGGCCTATATAGCGCCAATTCAACTATATTTAAATAGTTGCCGTTGCACGACTGACAAAACAACTATCTAGAGAAAATAACCATTGAAAAAACATGTGGTAAAACTGGTGAATAAAAATGTAAACACGTAGGATAGATCAATCTTAAGTTTTTTTAATTGGACAAGTTAAAGTAATACATGGATTTAGTTATAATGACACTTTTGGCTTATATGTATGGATATACCCTTTCTCAGACTTGCACAATAACTGAAAATTAAATTGGTATAATTGAGCATCCAATGCAAATGGAATTAGGCTTTGGATTGTGCACCCAATTATACAGAACGGTGCCAACGAATACGGAAATTCTATACACGTGCAATTCAACGAGAATTGATTTCAAATTAAGCATAGCTGGTGGGGATGCTTTTATTTTGGAAAGATAAACATGAACTGGAGATTATTGATCATACTTTTCTCACAGCCATAGTAACATTATATATAGCTATACATATATTTTTTTTATAGGAGCCCGAGGCATTCCCATGGTGAACGCACGTTTTGAACTTGAGAAGACATGAGTCATTCGGAAATATAAATTTATGTATCGAAAGTTTACTTCGGTCATTTTCCCTTAAAAACATCTTTTGCTGCTCGCAGCACTTGGCCATTTGTCTATAGTATCAGCATGCAGAAAAGCCGAACCAGGACCACGATCCCAGTCATGATATATTGATAAGTCCCTCAGCCCTCGCTTTAACCCCTCAGTCCGACTCGCTCTGATGTATACATATTTATTACACATGAATTTATACTCTCAAGGGGCAGAGCAACTACTCTGAATGAATGTTAGAAGAGCTAATTGAGATGAAGCGATACACCAAGTAACCTCTGCTTATGGTAAAGCAAAATGGAAACAGATAATGTTCGGTGATATGCATTGGTCATGTCATCTATCTTGCATTTCAGACAACAGTTGGGGAGATGTTTCCCCTCCTCTCACCACTGACGATCGCTTTTATGAGCGACCAATTCCCGTCTTGGCCATTAGTTGTGAGATAGCGAGTCTGAGCACATTATTGAAGATGCATCAGGATGGATGGGGTGAAGTGGAGGGCTATTCATTGTGAAACCTGGATAACCTAAATAATGAATACTTATTTCCAGAGGAAAAAGTTAAGTTCCTGATTTATGTATACGGGTCAGTTCGACAGAAAATGTACAATTGACAGCTCTACACATTTAGTAAATTCTGCTGAATTAGACTAAGAAACGGTCAATACTAATTCATATAATAAATGCACTGGAAAATAAATAATACATATCATCAGTCGAATTTAGGAAACCAATATTCAAACACAACACGGTTAACAGAGGTACTTCTACTTTACACACCCCTATATGTATACAACAGTTTTATAAACAAAATCCTTCAATCACTAAGGCAAAGCAGTGGTTACACACACACACACCAAGTAAACAAACTCCTAGCCACAGACCACAGGATACTTCCGTTGGTACCGGACTTCAAAACCTCACCCGCCTCTAAAACTCGGCTTCCAAACATACCAAAAATGAAAAGAATATCTGCTAGCCTCCTAATACCACCCAGAAGTCGGCTTGACGCATACATGTAGGTAAGTAAGGGAAGCCATCCGCTACCTCTGCACCTGTGCCCTCTTTCCATGCACTACTTATCTGGGTTCAGAGATGGATGAGACAGGCTCAGAGGCTGAGCTGAGGGAGACCAGAGTGTCGGCCTAGATCAACCGATAATCTCTGTAGGTACTTGGTAAGTTAGAATTTATTCAACCCCAAGCCTTTATTTAAGCCCCTTTATTATACGCGCATTCTATATGAGACGTGCTATAAAAATATTCATATAGGACGTGTCCTATATGTAGTTGTCTAAAAATAGCTCTGTTGTTATGCTTCGCGGAGCTTTGGCTCTCCGCGGAGCATGTAAACAAATCCCCTCTCTATCCAATGATATAAGTTTTATTAATGTAGCTCAAGAAATGGCCACAATATGAACGTTTTAAGTTAACAATATTAATAGGCCTATACTAACGAAGCTGTCAGCGGGGCTGTCAGTGGGGCTGTCAGCGGGGCTGTCAGCGGGGCTCTCTTTAATATATAATCTCTTTAATATTTTCTCAGTGATATTTGATGAGATATGATCAAATTTTATGCACATATAATAAATATAGAATGGAACTTGCCGGCAATAATCGAAAATTTACAGGACTTGATTCGTCCACATAAGCACTCTGCCTACGGCATCGTGCTTATGTGGACGAATCTCGTCCTATAAATTTTTGATTATTGCCGGCTCGTCCCATTCTCTCTATCTATAGCTATTCATTGTTTCATTTTGGTTCTTGACGAGCTAACATATAGTTCAAGCTATAAAACAAAATCCAGATTCATAATTCTTTAATTGGAATCCACTAACTTAAAGAGTCCTACGTTGCATCCTTTAAAATCGAATTGAATAGACCTTTATCTCAATATAAATTATACTTATATTGAGTGAGACTTTTCCAATTCTTGCGAAAATAAAAACCATAGACAGGTGGCCCTACAGTCAAAAGGTATAAAGTGTCTCATTACATGACATCTAAGAACGCAGAATATTACATGTATCACAGCATGGCGGTATTAAAGCCTGCCAATGATAAAAGGGGGGCTGCGCTCGTCATGCCAGAGGGGTTGGTCTACAGAGAGGTAGGCTGGCGTAAGTAGTGTGCAAGGTGAGAAACACGGCATGGTGGGTGCCCGATGCCCCTTGGCAGAGGCTTTGTGCCCTGCACCGAGTACAGCCCCTGTTTAGGAAAGCACTGCAAAGCCTTTTCTCCTCAATACCACTCACTATCACTATTATCAGCTACTATACTGGGTTCTACCATCCACAGCTTGTTTCTCGGTCATTCACCACCTATTGCTTCCCTCAGACCTCTTCCTCTTCCCCTTATCTTTCTCGTTATTTTTCCTTTCCCATCATTACAGAACACTGTGCCAAGGCATAGAAGTGAGCCCCTACCACTGCTGACCTTCCAGAGAATCTGGGTTAGACTGAACCATATTTCCCCACACACACCTAAGTTATACCCCCTCCCCTCCCCTCCCAACGTAAATGCATATCCCATAAAACTGCAGTGTATGAAGGCCAATGTTAATCGATCAGTCGGTCTAGAGTTAGCTAGGGTACATCATAGGAGGAGACGTTTCATGGGGAAATATTGGAATGAGAATGACACACGTTTTTTTTTTTTTTTCCGATTATGTCATGGTGATTTTGTTTAAATAAAAGATTAAAAACACATTGACCGATGGAAATGAAATGACTATTTATTCTGAAACTAATTTATGTGGTCATATTTTATGATCACAATTTATAGAGTGGAATAATCTCAAGATATAATATATCATTTATACTGCGCCACAAAAAAAACGGTCCTCCCACTGACACATTTCTAAAGTGGGTGACCTTATCATTCATATCATCAATTTACAGTATATTTATTCCATGTAATTTGACACAACCAATTAATTTGGAGGACCCATTATTTTATAAGGGATGGATACATATGGGTTGAGGCTCTATACATGTGGTAACATAGTCTTAGAAACAGTGCAAAGCGACTGAGAGCGAGTTGCGCATCACTCAAAAAATCAGAAAAGGATAAATAAAATCCTTTTAAAAAAACAAAGTTAAATGGAATGGACTGTAGTGACATACATCTTGATAATGCGACCCAGCGCTTTAGACCACTCGGCCACCCCACATCCCCATGGTTACTACAGGCAGTGAGTATTAAACCTAGGTGACGCACAAAAAGCGGGTAACAGCATCTATTTGTTGAATAATGACTTCCCAGGGGGAACAAGAATTAGTTAACAGTGATCAGTTTACATTTATTTATTCATTTTCGGTTCATGCAGAAGATTGCGTTTCCAAGGGAAACAAAGATTGAGTTTCCTTGACCGTCATTGGTATATATTCACTTCCGCCTCGAATCCCGGGTAGTTCTATGTATATATTATATACTAGCAAAGTACCTGTCCTGCAGATGGTCCCCCTCTCTCCCCACATTTCCCCCTATCCCTCTTTTCCCCCCGCCTCTTCTCTGTCTCTTATACCTGTTTTTCTCTCCCAACCCCATCTCCGATTCCCCCGACGCCCTCCCCTCTTCCTCATGCTCCACCTCCTTGCTTTTTCTCCCTTCCCTCTGTTGTGAGCCCTACCACCAACTGCAACATTTTTGTAGTATGGCATATGGCTTTGCTATGACCAGGAATGAATCAAAAGTCGGGTCCCCTTTGAATTGACGCAGTAGCTTGTGGCTAATGATGTAGTATCTCACAGGGGCTTTCCCAGGCTATAAATAGAGTGTGGATATCCCAATTTAGAAAAGGCTTCAAAATCACATTTCTACCCCAGATACCTTCACAAACCACATATGACGTCCTCCAGAGAGGGTGGACAGAACTCTACAGATCATGAATAAAAAGGTTTGTTAAAGAACAACTTCTGAGAACATGTGAGACAAAGAAACCCCTCTTTTCTATCTTTTCTTTGCTACCTCTTTTCGTAGAAATCGCTCTACCTGTATATTATATGGATGTAATCAAGTAAGAAAGAATGCTATTATAGAATGTCCCACTCACCAATTTACGTTTAATGGCATCAGAATCAACATCGTGGCCAGACTGAGCCCTGAGCAGTTGGAGTTGACAGGCGTGCAACTGTAAGAGCAGATTGTGAACTTCTTTCTCCAGTAAGGTCTTGGTGGCACGCACCTCGTACATATCACTACGTAGATCCACTAGCTGGGCCTGAAATAGGGATGAAAGGATCGGTGATATTATTGAATTATCATCATTATTAATTACTAAGATAATAATTACAAGTTGATATATGAATTATCTATAGTAGTTTTATTTCTGATATTTAATATTTACACAATATGGAAAACGGAGCGAGCACTGCAGGTACAAAGCCCTACTAGGGAGGTCTGGGGCATACGCCCCCCCCCCCCCCCTGAAAATTTTATTAAGTAGGTGTCAAATGCATTTTTGCATCAGGTTTCCTAATTAAGGCTCTGTAAATTTATGTGGGCGGGTAAATATCTGCATTTAGGGAGGGGGAAAAAGTTAATTTCGCACTCTGGAATGGGAAAAACTCCTTCCGATTTTTCATCTGCCATCTTGCGCAGGAATCACATAACCAAATCCTGACGCAGGAGGCTGGAACATATGACCACTACTGCACTAGTGTACAGTAACCTGCTACAACACTGCACACATGTTTTACCATTTTAACTGTCCAAAGCGGATTGGCTGAGCCAGCTTAAATAGGCATGGCTTCTTTCTGCCAGCCTCTGACTCTGTGAGTTTGTAAGTTTCTGCCTTTAGCAAAGTACGGTAGTGCCATTCCTTCCAGGCCCGTAACCAGGGGGTGTCAGGGGTGTTCGAACGAACACCCCCCCTGCCACCCCTTCGGTCAGTGGTCCCCCCCCCCCCCCCCCCATAGAAGGTAATTAATTTTTTTTTTTTAAATTTAAAAAAAAAAATTAAGAAAATAAAATTTAAACTTTGACTAATTATTTAGGCACCCATCCTTTGTGAGTCTCTGGAGTTCTCTCTAGAGGGTTGGCAACATTCCTGAGCCCTGAAATCAGATGGATCCGCTCATCTTACAATTGATTCTCTTTTATATGGAGTCGAAGACATGTCATGTGTGAGGGTGGGTGTGTGGGTATGGGTGGGGGTGGGGGGTTCTACCCCACCCCCAGCCCCATTTGATGGGACAAAGGTTACACATTTGGGTGGTTATATTTTTGGGGGGGATGTTCGCCCCCCACCCCCACCCCAATTCACCATCTCCACCTCACTTAACAATACTCAGCTGTAGAGAGGGGGTGTTCGACCCCCCCCCCCCACACACACAGTTCAGGGGGTGTCAGGGGTGTTCGACCGAACAGCGCCCCCTGCCACTCCTAGGTCAGTGGTCCCCCGCAATAAGAATTAATTAATTTCTTTTAAAAAAAAGAAAAACGAAATCCCTTCACCCTGCCCACTTCTGCATAGGCCTATGTAGGCCTGCTCCAAAATCAATGCAATATCAGATGTTTCCACTCAATTGATTGTCTTTGAAATGGGGTAGAACAAATGCATGTGTATGGGAGTGTGGGGGTTTAACCCCACCCTACACCCACTTGATGATGCAAAGGTTACTCAGCTAGAGGGGACTGGGGTGTTCAACCCGGATATTCGGATATTTTGTGTACACATACTCTCTAATGCATTCTGCATTCTGGTGGATTTGAAATGAATAAAATGACTTTTTAGTGCCTGTAATTAAGGATATTTTTACAGAATCAAGCTCTAAATCTACCAATGTCTGTCATGATAAAATTCAAAGGTTTCTAGACCTAAAATACAGTTTTTACAGATCCTAAGAAGCGACCCACTCTGTACAGTAATAGTTTTTGATTTGGATGTCTTTATTGATATAAGCTCAAAGTTAATGATAATAAATGATGGGCATGACAAATAAACCAAAAGAATAAAAATATAAGCTCAGTGAACCTTGGAATTCAAAAACACTGACTGCCCCCATTTTTATGAGAATTGACTATAATGCCTTGAAAATCATAATACAATTTCACGACTTTCAAGGAACTCAAAGCCATGTAATAACTAATAATCTCAGGGATGCAAGTCTTCAGTCCTTATTATCCTGAAATAAGTATTTTTGAGAGCATCCCAAATTCCACAATTTCTATTACCAAATGTTGTCAAATTATAAACAAATATAAAAAACTAGTGTCAAACCTTAAATTATCTTTTTGTTAAACAAAATATCTTTAATCAGGTAAATTTATTACAAACACTCTCACTCTTAAGTGGTTTTCGTAGTGTCTTGAAACCATATGCAAATTTGTCAGTGAGCATTGAGATATATTAGATTAGAAGATACTCACACCAAACTATAAACAAAATTACCAGAGAAAAAACATTAAAGATTGAATAACAATGGGAAAGATGAAAGATGAAGGCACCTGACTCATGCATACAGTGTATCTATAAATCAATTCATTAACATAAATCCTGAGGTCATCCTTGAAGGATAGAGCTTTATTATCAAATATCGGCCTGATTGAAATAAGAATGAAAAAGAAATTGTCTAATTTTGTGTACCTACTGGCCAGATATAGGTATTTCAAATATTCAAGACTTGCATACCAATATCCTGAAAAAAGGAGCAAGCTTAGTGTTGTTGGTGATACAATTAATAAAAAAAAGAATTATGAAAAGTCATTAATTGAAATAAAGTGTATATAATTATTGATTGATTGTTTCAGTTAATGCTCTCAGATTCCTAAAATATTATGGAGAAATGCCCTCAGAATGCACCATTTCACTACTCAATATCAATTTTTTCCCGGGGGGGGGGGGGGGGCATGCCCCCGACCCCCCTAGTCCCGCTTCACGCCTTCAGCGCTCGCACCAGCAGCAAAGCTGCTGGAGTTATACAGTCCCCCTTTGCCCCATTTAAGAACACCCCCCTTGGAAGGCTGGTTACGGCCCTGCCTTCAATATATACATGGTGGCAATTCCATCGCCTGGCTAGCAGTTTAGTCTATTATGACTATAGTTTATTTAATATTTGATAATGAGCAACATGGAGTGTCAATAAAGTAAGTTTTATCATTGCTGAAAGCTAGGACATAAATTCGGAAGTTCGTTTGTGCGTGTATGCAATGCTAATATGCCTATGCCATGGGAACTTATTATAGAAAGCGACCTAGCTCCGCTGGGCGGAGATAGGCACCCTGGCTAGGATAGGGAGAATTATAGTACCTTTCTACTAGACTAGGAGGATTTATTTTCGCGCACAAAGGTGGGTGCGCTAAAATAGCGAAAATAAATACTGCGCAAACATTAATACGTTTACAGTATACCACGGTCCGAGCCCAGTGGCAGTGCTGTCCGAGTTCTCCAGACCCCATACATACATACGGTCATAGATCTAAGACTAAGATCTATATACGAAACGTCATCAAATGAAAGGGAAGAAAAGGATTCTTCATTGCCCTGAAACACCATACGTTGTGTGAGTGAAATACGCTAAAAAAAGTTGGAGAGTTTTCAAGCCTTTCCGCAGGCCGGCGAAATATGGTCAACGCTGCCCATCCCCCTACGAAGGCCCAACTCACCTCCAACTTAGCATTGGACTGGAAGATCGTCTGCGCTTTGTGGCATAACTGCGCGAAGGCCGCGCTTAGGGCGGTCATTTTCTGCCTTCCTTCATAGGTAATTTCACACTGATCTGGATCTACCTCTCCAAGGAGGAGATCCAGATCCACGTAAGCTTTGTCGAATTCTTTTTCTAATATTTCCAGCCATCGAAACGATAATGTGGCTGCCGCCATCTTGCCTATGTGTACGGTTTGGACAGAGCTAGTCGGGTGAAATTAATAGTTTCGTATCATGATTTATGTTAAATTTGATAATTTATAGGAGTGTTATTGCTAAAATACCAAATTTTGTGGACGATAGTTTTATATCATATCATAACTTGCCTAAGTAATTAGTCAAGTTGATTCGAAACTAAATATAACAAAAAAAAATTAGTTTACCAGCTTACCGCTCTTGAACTTTGTCGTCCTGGTGCAGTGGTGCAGACAGCGCTCTCTGAACGTTTTGGTATGGGCGCCGCCAAATTGCCAATTATTGAATTGGAAACGAGGCTTGGGAAAACCGGGGGACAGATTATCAGTGCAAACATATGGCAAACCCTAGAGATAGCTTGCGGCGGAACCTTTGTAACCCTGTTTTTCTTGCAGAACCTGATGAAATAAAATTTTTATCCTGTGTGCAGACTCTGCAAGGGTAGGCTACAGCTTGTTTTTCAAACATTTGAACACCCATGATTTATTAGAAATTCGACGCGATTTGGTCAGATTCTGGGAGGTTTCATCTTGCCTATAGGCCTAGACCATGTGGGGTCTATAGGTTCCCACAGTCCTTAAAAAGTCCTTAATTTTGAGTTTGGATTTTTAAGGGCCTTTAAAGTCATTAATTTTCGCTGTGAGTCATTAAAAAGTCATTAAAAACGTCTTTTTACATGTATATAGAGCAGGAAATATATGACATTTTAACACTTACATTTCTACCGAAATTATGCTGAACATACACTAGAAGCCACCATTTTTCCTTTATTGACCAGCCAACATGACTTCATTTAGTCATTAAAAAGTCATTAAAAACTGGGGGAATTGGTCATTAAAAGTCATTAAATTTGATGTGCTCTGAGCCGCGGGAACCATGGACCACAACTGAAATAGGCCTAGGCCTACCTGAGGTACGGTAAGCTTCCGGTTCAAAGTATGAGGACTCAATACCTGTTTCGCAAGGCACTGCCTTAGGCATATTTGATTGAAATAAATAAGTGTACAGGGGGTCGTTTCATAATTAGTAGTGATCCATAGTGATCCACTCTAGGTCCCAACCAGGATGTTCCGGCTCTGACGGGCCAATTATGACATACCATTCGGCAACTGTATATTATGTATAACAGGCCATTACAGCACCACGGCCGAGTGCACTGTCACACCTGAGCCAGCTTAAATAGCAAAACCATGTGTAAAAACCAAAACCATGTGTTTCATCATTGAGGCATCCCCCCCTCTATCTCTCTTAATACCCAGCCTCTCTCTCTCCCTTATAAGAATCCACCCACTCAGTCACATCACAAATACAAAGCTTTAATATCGTTCCTCATAGTCGTCACACATTGATGAAATAAAGATGAGAATAGTTCTTATGGCTAGGAGAATACTTCCAAAAATGATTTAGTTAGTATATTTCACAATTTAAAAAAAAGTTTAAAGATGAGTGGACCACTAGTCTGCTAATTGATACTGACATCACTTGCATTCGGGGACTAATTGATACATGTTTGTGTTAGGGATTAGGGTGGAGGAAACTTCCCCAGGCTGCTGATAGTTCTCCGCGGACAAACCCTAGACTGGATCCGTAATGATTAGTGATTTTAGTGGTATATCGCTATGCCGTTGCATAAGTAACGATAATAGCGATTTAGCGTTATAAATCACTAAGGATCCGCTAAATATGTAGCTTGATGCTCCCACCCTCGGTACTCAGTGTGGTGGAGAGATGTCCCATCGAGAGAGGGTGAGTTATGTAGCCTATTATTTGATATTTATTATTAGTAAGTTTTTATTATTTAATATTTGATTTGTGATTTTATAAAAATAAAAAAATTAGTATACAACAAAATGCTAACCTAATGCAATGGATTTAATATTACTTTATTTTTTTTCATAAAATGATGGGGGCCTTACATAATAATCGTTGTGTTCATAAAGGAAGCTTTGAATGTCTTCTACAACCCCCACTTGGTAGTAATAATGTATTCGTGGAAATGGAATTTATATGAATTTATGAACATTAAAAGTTTAGTATAGAACTCAATGCAAATGTGTTAATAGCTTGTTTGTGTGGACAGGGGTCACAGTAGGAAATAATGAACTCTGCGATTTGCATGGAATTAAATGTGATTTTACATTTTTTTCCATAAAATGTGTTTGTGTTTGGGGCGGGGGGGGGGGGGGCTTACTCAAAAATCGTTGTGTTCACAAAGGTAGCTTTGATTGTCTTCTACAACATCCCATTGGTAGTAAATATGTATTCGTAGTGAACCCCGGAGGTTTCTCGTACCAATCTGGGGCTGTAGGCTCTTCTACAGGTAGATATCAGTAAAATGGTGACACTAGTTATCCAGCCCGCGATAACCTTCATGCTATTACTTAGACTCTGCGTCTGGTCTTCGCTTGGCTGCATTTCAAACTCAGCAATTCTATTAATACTACGTTGGAGCCGCAGCCCAAACGCAGAGCTTACCGCAGTGTTATTAAGATGTCTCACAGTTGCGGTAGAGAGTGCGACTGGATATCCTTCCTGCGCTTGGTCAAGGTCCAGCAAGTTGCAGACGACTTATCACGGTAAATATTATCATTATAATAACACATAGCTTGGGATCTTCCATGCTGATGCCAAGGGTTTAATGATATATTATTAAATATAATTACCTAATAATGTCCGTGTAGAACTGATAGATATTGAAATTGTTCTAGATTCTACCATTTACCATTACACCGTCAACAGATCTATATGTATAATGTAGTAGGGGAAAAAAGAATTTTCTAGCATTCTTCCATTAATCATAGAATCGTTTTTTGCTGCATATTAATATGTCTCCATCTCTCTTAATATCTATCCATAGATTATTTAAATCTTTGTTTAATAGTTATTCATGACTGCTAATGAATACGATGTACGATATTAATTACACACCATATTGTAGAATAGAGAACTCTAAACGTTGTTGTCGTTCAAAATGCTGACATAATTAATTTTGATATTAATATTTAACCAAAGCCATTGTATCTTTATTTGTGACATCTTGTCAGCTATCTACAATCGTTTTCATATTAAAAATATATTAAGATAAAATCATATTCGCAAACTTGTACATATGTATCTAAAAGCAGGTGAACTATTTATGGGGAAATGATGGAATTTTAAACAATAATAGTCATTCGATAATAATTATTTCTATATGTATGAGGTGAAAATTCCCAGCAAATCTAATCTTAATGAGAGGTGAGATGGTTGATATATACATGTATTTGTAATTGAAAAAAGTCATAGGGTGAATGCACATGGTATACAGGGTGCATAGTATCATATTGTTCAATAGTTAACATTTTTATTTCAACTGAGCAGTCTACTTTTAAAAAGTCGGCAATGTTAAATGAATTGTGAACCAAGCGCAGAAGTCTCCACTGCAAATGCGGTAGGGACTAGGGTCCTAATCACGTCTCAGAGGTGCTTCAGTCACAGAAAATATTCAACATGCTGAAAGATTTCTGTGACAGTGACAGCACAAGAAATAAACATTTTTAGCCGCAATTCAACCACAGAACATGTCTCCACTGCTTACTGGTTGGTCTGTACAGGAACTGCGCTTGAATATAATTTCCTGTTTTTCTATCGCAAGGCTTACCGCAGAGCTTACCGCAGCCAGTGGAGACCCCACTTTATTCTGCCGAATTCCGGAGTAACTAGATTTTAAATATGCTGAAGTTTGGGCACAAGCCTCTGACGCAAATCAATTAATAAAGAACACGCAAAGGCAATTCAGGATTTATAAATGTTATTTTCATCATAAGTTAGATATCACATTCAAGTCACAAGCACATAGCAGCTAATTTGATTATCTATGTTTCCTCTCTTAACTGTAACAATCTTACCCGTTATTTGATGTATATACTGTAAAACTTTACAAATAATACCGCCCACTATACAGGGCCAAATATCCATATGCAACCAGTTATGCACACTTTGATGATTTATTTTAATCCATAATACTCCATATTATGATCTCGTTTTATGTGTATATATTTATACGAAGAACACCATAACTAATTTCCCTACAAAAGTGATAAATAATATTTCAAGAATAAGCTGTTATATAATGTATATGGGTAAGAGATAAAACATGTATTACATCTTCAATATCCATTGGTATCCTCGTCTATATATACACCAAGAACTTTCGATTTTCCTATCATCAACCATACTAAAATACATGTGAATGATTCTATTCCTGATTATCACATTCCAGTTTAAACTCACTTGTTAGATTGAACGATACAATTTAGATCTACCATGCTGAAGGAACTCGGTAAATGATTAAATACTAAAGACAATCATGCAACTAAATCGTTGGACTAGACTAACATATAATAATTCCTATTACAGACAGTAGACTTTTCGTTTTCGATCGTGCCTTTCATGAACGTCTACACGATTGGCCTGAATTAAATAACACAGAGAAAACAGGTGGAATGATTTAAGCTATTTTCGATGCCCAAAAGAATATTATGATTAGAAGATAGATGCCAAAAGACTTCGAATGTTAAAGCTGTTCTGTACCTAAACAACCAGCGGGTACATTTATTTGTTCATTAAGAATCCATTTACAATTACAGAAACAACGAGTGTCCCCCATACATTTTGTGATAGCGGGATGATTTCAGCAAGGGCAGAAGAGCTTTACGTATCGGTCCGAGATAAAATACGATTGCACTGCATGGGCGGCGCAGATTTCTTGATAATAGTATGCTTGACATCTATCAGTACCGGTATTCAATTGCTAACTAAAATCAGAAGTTAAGATGAGAACATACCTAAAAGGCCAACCTAAAGCCTCTAACAACCCATTATTTTGAGACATATCCAAATGAAATATCGATTATTTTGTCATACCTACCCGATTTCAGAATATGACATAGTTTAGATTAGCCCATCCTCTATCTCATCCATAACTTACTCTTCTATACAAAATGAGATATGCTGTAAATATCAGTAAGTGAGATCAGGCATCCAGCAGAATGTGTCGCCTAGCTTTAATATCATTAAAATTACGTGCATGAATAAATCACCATTTGCTGAAGATCTAATCTTTAAAAGAATAAATCAAGTGACACATTTGATTGCGAAATGAAAAGACCGAGGGTAATAATTTAACACCAGCATGGCGGTGGGGGGAAATGACTGATGCATACGTCTCCAGATACTGAAATGAATATCACCCAGTGTAAGACTATTCATGCTCTACTAAAAAGAGATATACTTCAACACATTTAACAGTAGTACTCTCCCCTTGTCGTTTTAAAGAATAAAATCAAATACACAGCAAGATTCAATCGTCGAAATATTGCTTAGCCGAGGGATCACTCACACTTTAGTCATAACACATTCTGAATAAATATTATTCTTAGAATAATGTACATAGTTGAATCAATCTCTAAGTCTGTATCCATATGATTCACTACATCACAAGTTCCAAAGGATCGTGGGATATTTTACTAGATATTGATGTATATAGATGTACCTGGGGTGTCCTTGCAAGTAGTGGGATACATTAATAATGAACGTGAACAATGCAGTTCCAATTTTACACTTATGGTTTTAGATTTTGATCACATCTACAATAAAGTCTAGGAGGAAGAAATAGACCGAATAGCACAAGACAGATACGTAAAATGGTTCACACTTCTATCTAAAAATTGAACTCTAAGAGTTAATGGACTAAATTTCAGCGCAAATCCACACGGAATTGAATTCTTGGATATAAATTCCACGTCTGAACGAACCAAAGTTCCCAAAGTCTCTCTCTCCATTTTGCAAGTTTTCTTTCGGAATGGTGAATGTCCACACTGACCAGATCATATCACCCAGGATCAATTTTATTCCATCTATGAACCATAGCTCAGAAAGTTTAATATCAACAAAGGGGATTATTAATGCATAAAAAAAGGTTCTGCAGAACTAATGCAGTTAGAAAGATGGGAACAGTCGTATAATGATAACAGCTGATAATAGAGATTTCAAAGATACGAAATCCAAAGGTTAAAAGTTAAGATCTGAAAACACTAGCAAGTTGATATTACGAATTTATCCTACGAAACGAGAAATCCTTGATAATATCCTTATGATATATGAAAATTGCGATATACATTCCAAACTGACTATCTCAATGCGAGTTGCCCTGCGACAAAAGAGGACTTTGTCTTACATACTTTCGACATCAATAGACAAATGAAGATTTGTTGATATTCAACACAATCTGACACATACATATGTATCATTCCTTAATTCAAATGTTATGTGAAAGGGGATTGACTATAGAAAGCGAGTATTATATCTCATCAACCTTAACAACAGTAACTTCGGCTTGGAGGAGATGGTCCCTATCGTTCAGCATCAGGCACGAAGCGCTGGTCTTACCATCGTCTGTCATATTTATAGAGAACTTCGACACAGCTGTATTGAAAGGAGTCTTGGCCATGGACTTGAGGCCACCGGGAAGGACAGCATCTAGCTCCTCACAGAAGAATGCTACAAGCTCCTTGAGGAATCCTCCATGGCTGACTACTAAGACGTCGGGGATGTACGTCTGTTTGGAGAGGTGAGAGGTAGTGGAGGAGAGGGAGCCTTGCTGTTGGTCCACATCCTCGAAGCTGCTGTTCTGGCCCGAACTGATGCTGGAGATGCTGGAAAAACGGTGGTCAGAGATTGGCGATAGAGAGACATTAGGGCAGACGGATGATTGGGAGGTTAGTATTTGTGGGCCTCTGATATGTAGCCTTATGTCTGAGTCATAAATAGGCTGGAAGTATGGAGTGGTGGTGGATGTGGTGGATGAGGAGGTAGTGGTAGTGGTTGAAGTAGAAGTGGATGTAGCTGGTGGTTGAGATGGTGAGGAAATGGTGTTAGTGGTGGTGGAGGAGGAGATGTTGGGGTTGGTGGTATTTTCGGGAGATGCAAATGGAGATGTGGGAACTGATGTGGTGGTAGATGTTGTTGTTGATGTTGTTGTTGGAGATGGTTGGTGTATTAGATGTAGATCTAGTTCACGATCACTTTGGGTTTGGCTGGGGAGAATGGAACCAAAGCTATTGTCACTCTGAGCGTCTGCATTAAGGTTCTCGTCTAGGGAACAACTAAGGATGTTGTGGGACAGAGTTAGTGGGTTCCTCCCGCCCTCTTCTCCGTGAAGTATGCCACCGCTCGGCTCGCTATCTTCGGGACAATGCCCTGAACTAAAAAGGGGGAAAATTAAAAATTAAGTCGACCCTCTATGTATATTGTATGGCGGATTGCAAAATTGCAAATAGCATGGCCAGCTTCTAATATACTACAATAACTGACAAAGGCTTTGGGAGGGAAATAGGGTAGTATCTAGGAGGTGACTAAGTGATATATATAGGAAATAAATCGCTTTTAGAGTGCAGCATAAAAAAGGTCCAGATACATTTTTAGTGACTTCTAGTCTGGTAATATGCGACTTGCTGGTGGGCATAAAGAAGTATGACAGATCTATGAAGGCTAACAGTTGTGTGCATGATGAAAACGTACTACGTCCTAAATCTAAATAAAATGAATTCAAGAAGGAGCTTATGTCATTGTCAGAATTCCATAGAATGCCAAGTGTTAACGAAATAAAATATTTATAGCGAAACAATAATGGACCATTTTCTCATGTCAAAAAAACTTGGTACATATCATATTGGCTCTTGATATGAAGATTTCGGTAATAAATATTTGATTTTACTAATGATAATCGTCTTAATAAGGTATTCTAGATATCAATTCATTCATCTAATCATGAATAGTATACATGTCACCGTCTTCCCCAGTCTAGGACATTGAAGGGAATTTACATGTTACAGTTAAAACTCCCACACCAAATTGGACATATATTTTTATGGATTTCTCAGATCTGCCGGGGGTAGGGTTGCAATTCACAGGTGCAGATGTGCAAAGTGATTGTGTACATATAAATAAGTTTGGCAATTTTACAAGGAACGGAGGGAATGGGTAATGCATATATATCGTTCATTTTAATTTTGGCCAAACATTATATTTGGGGAGATTAATTTTAACAAATAGTATGTAGGATGAGATCATGCAGATTCATTTATAGTAAAACATTATATCAGATCATGTAGAATTGTTTATGGCCAATTTTAACTAGTTTTCTCGCCCAACCTAGCACTAGCAGGTTTGCATTGAATCTCTTATATTTCACATGTACGTTCTCTAAAAATGATGTTATTGGAATTACAATATGCATTTTTCAAATATACAAATACTTCCCAATGCATACCAGCGTTATAACGCTTCAGGGGTATTATGGATACACAATTCTAAAGCGCAAGATTACCCCCAATTCTAGCTTTATACAAAGAACAAATGCTTGATCGAGATGACCGTACCTAACTGAACCGTGCCCATCGCTGTCCGCGTTATTGACTTCAATGTTGGCAGTAGCGTTTCCGTCTATGACGTCAGAACCGGAAGTCTGAGAGCTGCTCATTGATTGGGAATTACTGGTGTAGCTTTGGCGCGAGTCACTATGGTTACCTAGATTTTCGTTCTCATAGAGTTCTCGTATTTGTTGACACACGTCATAGAACCACTCTGTGGCTCGCTTCCGAACCTGAAAATGTTGAATAATTGGGTTTCTTTTGTTAAGTTATTAAAGGCCGATCATCACTTCACTATTTCCTGTATTAAAGATACAGTCTCAGTTAAAGTGGCTAAGATCATTATGTGGACTTTATGTCAACTTTAAATGTAATTGCGGATTTCCATGACTTACAGGCATGATCAATTGGGTGGATTATCAGTTATGTATTCATTAGATTATTTGATATTTGCAAATATAGTTTGATGGAGTTGAGTCGCTGGGTCTATTCAAATCTGAAGGAAGCAGCTTGTAGCTGCCAATGGGCAATTAGTGCCTGAGTTTATTGTCCGAGCGGCACTCTAAGCCTGACGGGAATCCTGTCGAGGCCGGAGGCCGAGACAGGTTCCCGAAGGCTTAGAGGGCCAGCGAGGACAATAAACGAAGGCTCTAATGGCTTTAGTCCCCGTTGGTTGGGCTGTTACTATCACTTCAGTCTGTTAGTATCAGTTTCCCCGAAAAAATAAATTATAAATTATAACTTGTTGACATTAGTTAAACCCCCCAATCGTCCCTTTCTCTAGGCATAGAGGGCCAGTGGCCACTACCGGTCCCGCTGGCCACTCTGTGCGTCTATAACGGGCCAGCTCAGACCAACCAACGGGGACTAACTAGCTATGGTATAGAGTTTGGTACCAGAGGGGAGTCAGTCTGCTAATCGCCACAGCTACCCCTCTCCCTTGCACTTGGTGTCACACAAGAGATTATTTATAGTACACAATTAGGTCAGCAACTGTCTCTGTCTTGGAGAGTTTACCGTCCTGGCGGCTCAGTGTTTTAAATCCTTAAATGCCTCAAATCCACGTTTTGCTAACAATAATCCTTTAAGGTATTGATTACTGATATAATCATCTGGCACATATCGGAAATTCAAGAAAGCTTTCCCCAAATCGGGAACTCAGTGGCATATGCGTCACTTTAACATCGATCAAAAAGTAAATTGGTCTACTTTTGTTCTATTCTTTTCCTAACCGTCTGTCAAAAGTCATTTGACCAATATCTTAGAGGATATAACCCTGTAAGTGTTTTCACTGCAGGGTTAAACAAAAGTTTACATTTCCCGAGTACACCAAAACGATATAACCACCTATAATCACTCATATTCGCTTACTATTCCATGAGTGTTTACAGTGGCTAATTTCGATTTGGGCTACACTATACTTCAGTGTTCTAGGTATCAATGGTTGTCAAGTATTCATGGAGAATTATAGAAGAAAGACTTTTTTTGGTTGACATGAAAATGCGGAAATTGATCTATTTATACCAAAACGTATACTCAGCTTTCATTCAATACTGGGATATAGTATTATTAATCTAGATTATCTGAGAAAGATTCTCAATTTGGACGACTGAATATACATTTTTTAAATGGTGTTTTAAAACGAATTGTACACATGGAATTGGTAACTTGTAATGATATTACAATTTCCATATCATCAAAATGGTCTCACTTCTCTTAGTGATTCGCCCTTTGGAGGAGTAAAATCTTGCATATGTCTGGTACGTCCTTTTGCTTGCTTCAATAAATCCATGAAATCATCACAAGGCCGGCCTTCATATTCTCCAAAATTCTGAAATTAAGTAGAGAATTATCAAATAAATTCGTTTAATCAAATATTGCCTTAATAGAGACCTTTCAGGATCGCATCTTCATCAGTGAAAGAGGTAAAATAAAAATAAATTTCCGCTCAGGAATAATTAGAAGGTAGGACAATCAAATTACATGTATATATTCAGATTCTAGGGTAATATACCCGCTCTACCCGTAATAAACGAAGTTTTTCCACAATAATTTATACAAGTGAGAGTTTTAAGTCTATAAACTGGGGTTGGACAACTCTATTACGTATATAGGATCAGATTTGTTTAAGTGTCGATGGTATTAACAGTTCCGATGTAAGCCTCTTTCTCTGGCCAAACTTTATTATAGGTTTGCACTGGCAGCAGGTTCTAACTTATCAATTTTGGGGGGATATTGGAATATACCGGTAATTCTATTTTATTTCATCGGAGAACCGATTTTGAGAATTTGTTCGGTCGAAGTTACACCTTGCTCTTGAAAATGATTGTTATATGGTTTCCTGACAAAACTAAATATACTGCACAATCAGCTTGCAGTTCAGCATTGTTTCATGCAGTATGATTCAAAGATGCTTTAAACTAAATGTATTGCACATTGCATATCCCTCAATTGAGTTTCAAATGAAACAACATATTGTGATATTTGGTTTTCTCCTGTATCCAAAGGCTAGCTAGTTCGTCTCTAATTTGTCTCTGAATGAATTTTGTAGTTGTTTGTATATGTTTTTAATGATTTCAGTGGAGGTGGCATTACATACCATTACAAATGAAATAGTTCCCATTATGCAAATTCTATATTAATTCCATTAGGTTCAACAGTGTTGAGGGCCTGTATCCATTTGTCTTCAATTTGTAGTCTTTTTTTAATGTTTTTGTTTCTTCTTCCTAGCCTTGATCTAATGGTTAGTGGGCAGGGGTGTGATGGTAGCTATGGCAGGATGAGTTTATGACCAGTGGTGGAGAGTGCCCCAGACTGGAGGAGTTCCATGCTAATTTCGAATGTGTATAACCCTTTGTGTCAAATTAAAGATACTATAAAAAGAATTATCAATCAATCGATAATGCAGGCGCCGAGTGCCACATGCTAGGCCTGCACACAGTGCCCCCAATATTTATTTTTAATTTCATAATGACATTTTGTTCTTGTGGGTTCATAACCAAATGGTGAGTCAAACTTGAAACAAGTACTAAGTTAAGAAATTATCAAGTTAAGTTTGGTTTATCTATTTAACTTTACAATTAGTGTCAACTTAATTTATATACCTGGCGTTTCCAATGGAAACGATTCTCAGGCCGAATTACTTGTGTCCGATGTCAATTTATTAACTTGTTGTCCAGGCGGAGAGCGTGAGGTCATGTGTTTTTCTCCTTTCCAAGTGGTGATATATTGAGGAACTGTCCTTGGGTTTTTCATAACATTGCCCCCCTCCTCCACCCCATCCCACTCCCCATACCATTATTGAGTGCAAACTTCCTCTAGCTTGATACTTGATTGACTCAATAGTTATAGTAGAGGAACTCCCAATATATCAGATGATACAATACATAATGTGCCATTGCATGGCCCTCACTATTATGTTTCCTATACTTGGGACACAGATGGCAGTAGGATTCAGTACTTTTTATTTTGCGCAATTACTCTAATTCATATTTTCAAGCCTCTTAAAGGCCTGAGATCAAAAATAGCATTAAAGTTCCTGCGAGATAATACTATCATCGTTTATACCTCACATGCCTTCTTTGTCTCTTCCGAACTGAGTAACTAAATACATTTTTTCTCTTTATGGGATGAAGTATGTTAAAGACCATTTAAGATTCAAAAGTAGTAACTTACCCTTTCCCGCAGGCGGACATCTTTAATTAGAGGGCACTTTGTTACAGTATTATACTTAATAATGCTTTCACCAGTCTGAAAGGAGGAAAATGTAGAGATATAAGATCAACAAGATGAATCAAATATTACGTTGGAGGTGACGTCGACGTCAGCCAAATTGAAAGGGGCAGACGTCGGCCACTGAAGTTTTAAGTCGGCTTTTGTCGACGTACATGCCAACGTCTTTTCGGGAACATATATACCCATGCATACATTGAATTGAATTGAATTGAGACATACTTTTATTTATCACAAAACAGTTACATGAGTATGTAGAGATGAGTAAATTGGGTATGATATGTATGTACATACACCCATACATACACCTATACTCCCTCAACGCTCTCCTAAGACACTTGCATTGAGGGAGACTAATTTCACACAACTTACTTTGACACGTCAATGTCGCGTTCACTAATACTTTTTGGACACGTTTGTGATGACTCCCACTAACTCTAGGGAGTGTATTAATTTCACATAATCATTCTTGTGAGGTGGGTCAGATTGTCTGAAAATGTACAATCAGTAGTTTAAGGTTATATCAATAGTTTTGAAACAATTTGGCTACTCCAGGGCTGGGAAAGTCATTAGAACAACATAGGCTATGTACCCCATATGGCCCAGTGCTCACAAAAAATAGCGATCTATTGGACAGCGTCAAATATGTTTATAAATCAGTTTAGTAATTTATCAGATATTACATATATAACACTGGTCTCTATTGAGCCTCAATTCAATCCTATACAAACACAAAATTGTGATGTGAGAATTAACATAGAATTCAATGCAAGTTCAATTCAATGCCATGAAAACTAAAACTTGTGATGTGAGAATTAACATAGGATTCAATCGGACTTTCCATTCAAACCTATGTTAACTATTTTTTGGCAGAATAAATCTGATGGTGGTATAATCTTTGTTTTTCACAATTAATGCTACTCCAGATCCTGGAAAGCCATATAGCACAGTAGATGTCCAATCACTGACATCACTCTTTTCCTCCCCAACCACCATCTCAGGGTCGGGAAAGCCATTAGCGCAGTAGGTGTCCAATCACTTCCTCCCCTTCCACCCTCTCATACCCTACCTTATGAGGATTTAGCAGATTTGACTAAATGTGTACAGCTAAATTTGAGACCCACCTCACAAGCATGACTATATGAAATTAATACACCCCTTAGAATCATTGCAAAGTGTTCTTATCTTCATCAATGACCATGAGTAGAACATTCTATTGTTACGCGAAGATTTCACTGTAAAAGACAATGATAAAATATGTGACGGTTCTGATGCAAGATGACGACCGCCCAAGCCAAGACAAGGGAAGCATCTCCTGAAGGAAATATGGAGGTTTTAACTTTGACTGGATTTGACTAGTTAACTTTTACTGTTTCCTCGATTTGACCCAAAGGATATTATGCACGGAATATTGTATTTGATGGATTTCGTTACCTGTACATCTTAAGGAGGTAATTCAACTTTCTACAAACATCTACATGAAAGGACAGCGCCCGCCTCGATCTTCTTTTTGTCTGCTAGCTTGTTTCAATATTCATCTGGGCAGCAAACGGAATATCAACGTCTTAAGACTTCATTTCAAATTCTTTTAATCAATGGCAATATCTGGTCAGTGACAATGTTTTATTCCTCTATGTCGAGTTCTGCTTCTGTGCGGTAACTTCTATCGGCCTGATCCAGAAATCTGACTTATCCAATCAAAAAACTATAAGAACTAGGTGAAGTGTATATTGCCCGTGAGCAATATCGCTTTAGTTACTGACCAGCTAAACAATATACGGAATCTATGTTATTTCTATGGGCTGAGCTTATCAAGGGGGAATAATTATAAATCCTTCCAACTCTCTTGATATTCAGTGTTGATGTGAGATAAGCTAGGAGGGGAGAGAGAGGAAGGGAAGGAGGACGAGGGAAAGGACAACTAAATGGATTACTTTTGTCAAATCACAAACTATTCACCCATTCAAACTGCACCTTTTTTTGTTTTTTATTCACACATGCCATTCTTATAAAATTGTAACCTATATTGATAGTGGAAAATAGAAAAAGATTTTGCAGGGAGACTGAACTAATTTATGACATATGATCATGATGCATAGGCCAGACCATCTGCCACTATCTGGACACAGCCCTTCATGCTCCGGCCCAAACCATCTGCCACTAGGGAGTGAAGACATTCCAAGGCCCAGGATGGGTGAGATAAGGGCCAGAAAAGGCCAACATCAAAGTGTGACCACCCCTAGAGCCTATTGTTTAAATCTTAAATAGGAGAAAACATATCTAGGAAGTCCATACTTTTATAGCATGCGGTGGTCTAGACGTATTAAACATGTTGATTTTGAGAATGAGGGATCAACATAATGTTTAGAAAATAAATTAGGGTCCTAAATATGAAAAATCCCCAAGAATGCAGAGTGTAACCCGATATGTCCCCGGTACAAGCTCTCCGTGAATATAAGAAAGCAATGTGTGCTTAAGTATTCATGAATAATTGGTAAAGAGACAATGTACACCTAACAGCAATGAAGAGCCTCAACTCTAAAAGCTTATCCAGATCTTACAGGCCACTATAATTATGTCATTTGGCATCTGTGTGAAGAGGACTTCAATGTAAGTCTACTGCCATATATACGAAAAAGCCCCAGCAGATAATGCCAGTAAATGCCTTTGAGAGGAGAACAATTTAGTTTGTTAAAAGCCACATTTGCCCAGTAACGCCGCCGCGGAGAGACTGCCAAGTGCGTAGGGACTGGCATGCATCAAATGATATATTCTGGTATTTTTGTTTTGTTAATGGTGAATGATATGGGCAGCAGGCTTTTAGATCAATAATCTTGGGCATATGGGTTATACAAAATCTGCGTATTGCTGCAACGTCTGGTTTCTATTATGTAGAAACGTGTACAGGAGGACAATGGATGATCACAGTTATATTCATTAAATTTATGAATGATATTCTTGAATCTAAAAGAAAACTTGTATTGTTATTGAAGAGTTATAAGAGTTATAGTGGTAAAGCCGTTGTCCCCAAAGCAGTGCTACCACATCTCTAAGAAGCTCACAGGTTCATACGCTCTCATCATATTTAGATATGTCATAAAGGTATGACGTTGTATTGAACACTCTCGGTGATTGATTCCTATTGGTCGATCGATACAGAAAAAGAAAGTGTTACTGATAGTTTGTTTATAAAAAAAACAAATAATATTATTTTTCTTTTATTCTAACGGTGCAATCTCACTACTTTCCCCCTTGGAAGATACCATGCAACTCAAATAGTATTAATAGTTATAAATAATGATAGTAATAAAAACAACAATGTGATGCGATCATATCCGTCGGCGAGTTGGTCTGTAGTCAAGTTGTGAAATGTGTGACTAGTATATCGCAGAAGGTCAATACATTTTTATAGCAAATGAGGGTTTGAACTGATTGAGATACATCAGAAAATACGCTTTTATTACAAATAATTGTAATTCTTGACCTAAACAGTTAGCGTTCGTATTGTAACTTCTGACATTAACTGCTGCTACGTGTATTACAAACCCCTATTGTAATTCATGACCTAAACAGCTGCTATTACAAAGCCTCTAAAGTAATTTCTGACATAAACTGCTACTATTACAAACCCCAATTGTAACTCCTGTCATACAATGCTACTGTTATAACTCCTCCCATTTTAACTCAACTCATTTTAACTTAACATAATCAACTGCTATTACAACTCCCTTATTGTAACGTCTGACTTTTAACAGCTGCTAATGAAGTAATGAAAATCAATAAATTAGTGATTAGTATTCGCAGTTGTTTGTAAAAAACTGAATCGCAAGAAAACATCTTGCCCAATTATACAAAGTAAAACCCCCTATTACTCCCAAAGGGCAGAGCATAAAGCTGTCTCTAATTTACTGTACAATACACTAAATATTACTGGAGATAAATAACGTTCGACGTCAACGCCCCATAACTGACCACCCCACCCAAGCCCAAAGAGGCTACACCCCTAAAAAACACCGGCAAAAACTGCACACACCGTCATGTTAGAATCACGTCTGAACTCAGTGATCATCAGTTATATTCACCCTAAAATACCATTAATTCACTTAGCTCGCCTCCTAATAATAATTTATACACACAGATCCCAATTCATCAATAAATAGCAGTGTTCCTACTCTTCTTTGAACAACCCTCGACTACTAACTTGTCTTCAGCTAAGATCAATGAATGATATTCTAAAAGAGAGTTTAGCTCGGAGCAAAGGTAGTCTGTTCTTATTATCAAGAGGGAGACAAAGAGTTATTTTATTCATTCAAGCAATGGCTCCGGGGTAGCCCTGTCTTTTTTGTGTCTCGCTTCATATCGGCCTTAAGACTGATAAACTAGATGGGCGAGGCTAGGGCATGTTATTCATATTTCCCGTTGGTCTGGAGAAACATAAAAAACGGAAAGAGAATCTAAGTTTGCTGGTGAATCATAGTAGGCTTACTTTATGTACAATATGAGCTCAATTTAACCTAGATCGGTGCGATAAGAGAAGAAGATGATAGATTCCAAGGGCGACCAGACATCTGTAAGGGAAAGGTAAGTGGTGGTAGCGGTGGACGAGGCCACACATGGGCTGGTTTCGTGTCTACTTCGCGACTGATCATGACTGAAGCGAAAGAGGAAAAACCCATTATGTCCTTTCCCCATATACTATAACTATTCGAGCCCACCGACCCTAACACACCTTGCATATTTTTTTTTTTATTTTTTTTTTTATAAATACTGCCTCTATTAAAGTGTTAGTATCAAAGTCATTGCCTTCGTTAATACGGTATACCAACTGGAAGAAATTTGGATAAAGCCATTTTAGGGGAGGGTTCCTTCATATACAAACTTTTGAGCTCACCTAATCGCATGGGAAAGGAAAGCCAGATGAAAGGGACTACCGGTAGTAGCCTTGGGGGGAAAAGCAGACAGGGGTTGGGCAGAGAGGAATAATTCATTCATGAGTTACAAACAACAAAGATACATCTTTGGAAGGAAGGCTTCATTGCCAGACCCAAAATGGCAAGAAACAAAGGATCACATACGATCATCACGATCATAATAAACTCCTCAATGGTGAAACGATGCTACACCAACCCTATCCTTACTCTTGCTACCAGGCTAAAAACAACTTTTTAGATAGGGTTTGTTTTTCAATTGACAACCAACTCTAAAGGGAAAATTCTTTTTTTATTTACAATTTTTGTAATCCAATCTTCCGTAAAATGACGATTGAATGTTCATAGACAGGCATGCAGTGGACACTAAATGCTACAATCAATGGAGTTCATTTACATATCAAGATAATGGGCGGCTCACAGGCAATAATTCAATTGAGAATAATCATGGTCTGCCACTCACTGTTGTGACTGTAGCTACATTAGGCTCTATTATAGGAATCAAAGCTACTCAAGAAGAAGGAAACAAAATAAAAGGAATAAGATGAAGGTATAGTTTAACATGATACACAGGGTCGGAGGTGTTTTCCCCATATATAGGTAATTGAAATACAGTACTTCACTAAAATGGAAGCGTCATACCTTGGAGATGTTTTCAGATTTGACACTGAGAAAATACACTTCTATAGTGGAAGGAATATAATGCAATGGCACCCAAAGTATTTTTTGCCACTTAGTCATATGTAATAAGATTGACGTATACCCATCTACCTTTTCATATGAGAAGATAAAAATCGAGCAATGGACCCCTGCGTAGATGAACAGAAAATCTACTCTAGGTAAATATTGTAACGGAGTAGTTCAGGGCAGAAATATATTTCTATAAACAAATAACCGTAATTACAGGTCAGAGCTCGAGGCCATCTGACCTACCAGGGCTGCCGCAACGGTTCTCGGAAGGAGAAGTGGAAGGCCACCTATAAAATCTCTACCATTAACCGTTTGGTAAAATAATCTCACCCCGACACCTACCACAAACCCAAAAAGATAATATTTTCCGGTGCGTGTAGCTACAAAAAAATGAGAATTGAATAACTCTGCCATTTAGATTTCAATGGCATACACCAGAGGACCTAGTTGGTACCCCAAAGGTAAACCCATGGGAATTTTCGCAATACCGGATTTAATCAATCTTTCGCTAACAGGAACATCCCCAGCAGAACCAATACTAAAATGCACTACAGGAACATGGGAAAAACAAACCTTAGTGCTCGGACCTCAGAGAAAGCAAGTATAATTAAAGTATTATCTAAAGGCGTGGACTTACCACAAGGGCACGATTGAGGTCGCTGGTATAGGCATGTGTGAATCGCTCGTGCTGGAGACGCTGTCCGCAGAGTTCAGCCTGGTACACACCCTTCTCCGCCAACTCTGTGTCCATTTGACCTGAAAATGTATTTTAAATATATTTTTTAAATATATTTTTTTAAATCTCCAGACGCCTATTAGGGACTTGCACTTATCACTGAAGAGGTGAGGGAGTTCTATTATTGATCGATTTATACCAGATGGCAGTCACTGCGGACATTCTGGCATCGATTTTACATCCTTGTTTTAGTGGGAAACACAATGAGGCAAACAGGGGTACGAACAGTGTGAGTTTTGATGAACACTGTTATATATCTTCCACAAACAAAAGCACTGTGTGCTTATTTGATGATGGTACAGAGGTAACAGACTTGAGGTGAACCAAGATTTTAAACAAGAATTTTAATGGCTTTTCAGGTTAGTCCTTCAGCGTGACATTCGATTTGAGTCAGTGTCGGTTCCGAGCATACTATGAATAATTTAAAAGTTAAATGAGGCTTACCTTCGGCTAAAGATGATATTTGACTGTAAGTTTATGAATGTCATCTAGTGGTGATGAGCAGGATCAAATGAGATATATCTCGTGCATGACAAATCAGTCTAGGACGCTGACTAAATCCAGTTGATCAAATTATTTCTGAAGTAACTGTGACAATAAAGGGTGGCGAGTGGTGGGCATTCCCTCATCACCACTAGATGACATTCATAAACTTACAGTAAAATATCATCTTTAATTAACCGAAGGTAAGCCTCATTTAACTTTTAAAGTTAACTTCATTGCCATCTAGTGGTGATGAGCAGGACCAAATGAGACTTTAAAGCAAACTGGATTTAGTCACAAGAATTATTTATTTCTTTTTGCTTACATTGTTTCCCAGTAGGGCATTCCCTAAATCTATCTCCTTTACAATCTTTTTGTTATAGAACCTTCCAAAGGTTACAGAGTTAGACCATTTGGCTTTTGCCAGGATAACTGGTAGAGGTACATTTAAACTTAGTGCTTTGGAGGTGCTCTCAGAGCGTGTGCTCTGGTATTTACACCGGCAACTTTTATGACGAGTTTTACCTATCTAGACATTGAGTCTTTAGCAACCTTGTTGTGTAGTTTTCCAAAGGAAATAAACAGTTGGTGTTCTGATCCTCTAATGGATTTTGTGGCTTTGATATAAGCTCTAAGCGTAGTTACTGGACAAATAGATATGTCTTCTCTAAACTTTTGAACCTTAATGACATCGAGATTCGATCCTTCCCTGTTATGTTTCAATGTTTTGTCTAAACTGAAGACCGCCTGATCAGTTTCCCAAGTAATATTTGGGACCTTTAGGGCATGCAAGCTCTGCATGCACTGAGTAGTAACAATAGCCAACAACGTGCACAGTTTCCATGTGAGATTTTTTAAACTCATTTTCTAGTTTGACCCCCACGATCGGATGTGGTTCAGCACCAAATTTACATCCTAGGTTTGTGAATACCTTGGTCAAGGAGGTTTCGTTTCATATAGACCTGTCATAGACCTGCTAACTAAAGGGTGATTTCCGATAGTGTCTTCTGGTTTTAAACCAAACGTAAGAAAAGAGGACAGTGCACTTCACACTGTTCCTATAGCTGAATGAGAAAGACCTTTGTTTAAAAACGACTGTAAGAAACTGAGGACTAAGCTGATGTTTACTTCTAGGGGATTTGCTGACTGTCACTTGCAAAAGTGAACCCTCTTTTTAATTGAACAATTATATTGTTTGATGGTGCCGTCTCTCCAGGACACGAATATGGTATTTATACCTTCCCAATTCAAATCCCAGTCCAACATTCCTTTAGATCTTCCATGCAGTGAGTTTCACCTCCCAGGTTTCCATCGTCAAAGTATTCTGGAGATCCCAGATGTTTCCACATCTGCGCTCTTCTCATGAGCTTCCCCCACCATGGTTGAGCTGTCCACGAGTCCCCTTGTTCTTCGCCAGTTTCTGGAGGACCCATGTCAGGCATCTGAATGGAGGGAAAGCATACCATAGTTTGTTAGGCCATTCTTGTGAGAACATGTCAATAAGTGTGGCTTCCGAATCCGGATACCAACTAATATAAGAATTACATTTAGCATTCAATCGTGAAGTGAAACAGTCCCATTCAAATGGACCCCATTTGTTGGATAGTTGGCGGAAAGTGGTCTTAGGCCATTCCCACTCTATATTCTCCCTGAAATTTCTTGACTCATAGTCTGCAACTACTTTCAAGACTCCTGGTACATGCACCGCTATGAGCCAGATCTCTTTCTCTTCACAGTAATCCCAAATTTCTCTAGCTAATTTTCCACATTGGACTGACTTGGTGCCTCCCAGCCTATTAATGTACGCTACTCCTGTAGTGTTATCTAATTCACATTTGATTTGGCAGTTCCTGACATTTAAAAGACTTTTAATGCCTAGGAGGCAGGCTAGCATTTCTTTTGCGTTCATATGTAGTTCTAATTCCTCTGGTTTCCATTTGCCACCGGTTGAAACCCCATCTACTACGGCTCTCCATCCTTCATTGGTAGCGTCAGAAGCTAGGATTATATCAGGAGGACTCTCCCAGATTCTTCTCTTGCCTGATTCTAAGTTGGCTAACGACCATTGAATGTCTTCTTTTGCTGCAGGCGATAATCTCATTTTTGCATCAAAGTCTCCCTTGCTAATGCTAAGCGCTTGGATTTTGTCTAGTTCAATAGCCCTGTAGTGTCCGACACCATACTCTACTCCCTTGGTTAGTATAGGTCCCCCATTGTGTCCACTAAAGCTTGACGCATGGAATGTCTCCTGTTTCTGATCATATTTATTGCCATGCCTAAGAACTTGCTAATTTTTTTGGGTGTGGGAGTGAATAGCATGGATGTTGAATCCAGTATGTAACCTAAAAAGGTGAGCATTGTAGTAGGGGTGAAAATACTTTTCTTCCTATGTACCATAAACCCTAAGTCTGTGAACAGTTGTTCTAACTCCTGCTCAGTTTCCTTGCAACCCTCTGCTGTCTCATTTAAAATGAACGTGTCATCTATAAAGCCAAAGCATATGTGCCCCTTCTCTTGGAGTGATGCAAACACTGCCTTCAGGATTTTTGTGAAATATCTGGGTGCTTGAGCTAATCCCATTGGTAAGCATGTGTATTGGTAAAGGACCCCTTTCCATCGAAATTTTGATAATTTTCTATCTGCCAATTCTATGGGTATTGAATAGTAGGCATCTCTCAGATCGATCGATGCCATGAAGCTAGCCTCGCTTAAAAGTTCCATTGCTGAACTAAGGCTTTTCATTTTGAAATGGCTATACTCAATGTCTAAGTTAAGTCTTGATAAGTCTAGGATAACTCTGTAGTAGAGGAGCAGATCCTGAAATTTGGAAAACATTAGACACAAATTGACCCTCTTCCCATTTTGAGTGTTCAACAACCTACAACATTGTTGTAGCTGTTGTTTTGGTAGCCTCCACCTCGGCCGTAGCCACAGTAACCACCTCCATGGTGGTTCCATAGTAGCCATTGCCGTATGAACGCTTGCTGTAGCCTCCCGAGCCACGTGCAAACGTAAAATTAGCATTTCCCCTGTACTGGCAATTGGTCATAGTGGAGGTTGAAGACTTTTTGAGATCGGCTCTCAACCTATTATCCTTCTTGACTGCCTCGATATTTGCTGTAATTTCACCTCCGATCAACAGATCCGCTGATGGCGGGTGTTTATCATAACCCAGGGTGTCATTATTGTCAACTTTAATCACCTCTCTTCTTGCCTTTATGATCCCTGTGAGGGCCTTCACAAGCATCACTAACCCTTCTGTTAAAGTTCCTAAGGCAATATTGGCGTCAGGATCCTCCCTAGCCGCTAGGTTAGACCAGTTCATGTTCCCGAGAACCACTGCCATGCCTCCGACCATATAGTCTTGGGCATGGGATAACATGCAGTCATTTTCTCTATGATCCTTTGACATTTCCTTGCATAGTTCTTCATTTAACTTCGGAGTCTTGAGGTATTCCAGATTGGCTGGTCTTGAAAACTTCTTCCTGTATTTGTCCAGCTTGGTGATGTTCATCGGTTGGGTGAAAAGCGGGACTACCTTCTCCATGATTCCAGGTTCTATCTTGGGCCCCAGCGTCTCGGTCTGCGTGATCTGACTAAACACTTCATCTAGGATCTTGTCTGATTCTTTGGGGATCTCACCCTCTTCGTGTTAGAATTCTTCCATATCCAATCCACTTCCTGATGGCCCACTACCTGAGGGTTCACTCTCCTGAGGCATCCCGCCGGGAGCAAGCATTTTAAGCAAGTTCGCCTGGAACGCTTTTTGCTGATTTTGGTTTAGGTTAATACCTAAAAGAGATGAAAAGGCCTTCCGGGTTGCTTTTTCTCTTTCTTCTCTGGCTTTATTTTCTTTCTTCTCTTTTTCCTCTTTATCCTTCTGTGCCTTGTCCGGGGCTAATTTCTGTTGATGAGCAATTGTGTTGTCTCCCATACTGTCACTTGGTGCTGTCACTACATGTGTTCACCTTGCATAAGCTATTAGTTAACGGTCAGCTTGACCACCAACTCAAGAGTCTGAATCAAAAGTTCAAAACGTCTAAAGTTCTAATTTTCAAGACCAATTAAGTTCACCGAACTGATCTGAGACTTAACTTGTGAGGAAAATCTTGACCGGATCGTAGTATTGAAGCTTGAATCTAAGAACAAGAGAGGAATGAGGCTGACGGAGTGTTGGAGTATATACCAAGGTGGGGTGTTTATACAGTGGTGAAGAGGGATATGTTTTCAATTTAGGCCCAAAAGAGGCAGGGAGGGGAATGCTTTTCTATGTAGGGGGTTGGTGGTGGGGAGAATCGGAAACACACCTATTTTTTGTGGCCTTATTGATTTGACCAGTGAAAATTAAGTATTATTCTATTACTTGGTCATGAAACTAAGTACAATTACATTAAGTTATATTTCGATTTCATTCATGATATATCCTAAGTATTATTCTATTACATGGTCATGAAACTAAGTACAATTACATTAAGTTATATTTCGATTTTATTCATGATATATCCTTGTGGCCTTTAAATGTGGGCATATATATAATACGTAATTCATTCATAATTCATCTGTGGACGAAGCATTGAAGAGGGATGTGTGGGTATGAATGTGACCAATTAGGACTTGAGTTGAATACCGATATCATTTATTAATGAAATTTGGGACTGTTGGAATTAATATTTCCGCTAAGATATCATCATCGGGATGACTTAAGGTAATTGGGAGATAATTGTCATGCAATTTAATTAAACTTTGCAGGAATGTAGGCGTGTCCTTTAAGAAGGGTCCAACTGCCAACTTAAACCTCGGATAACAGGGTCACTGCCAGGGTCATAAACCCTTTGATCTTGCCCCATCAGCTGGAGGAGGAGGAGAGAGATATATATCAGAGGCCCGCTACAACAGAGCGCAGATAAGGAAGGGGAGGGTGAGGGTGAGGGTGAAAATAGTCAATCAGAAAGTCAATCAAAAAGTCAGAAATGTCATTCGTTAAGTCAGAATAGTCAATCAGAAAGTCGAAATAGTCAATCAAAAAGTCAATCAGAAAGTTAGAAAAGTCAATCAGAAAGTCAGAAAAGTCAATCAGAAAGTCAGAAAAGTCAATCAGAAACTCGAAAGTCAATCAGAAAGTCAGAAAAGTCAATCAGAAAGTCAGAAAAGTCAATAAAAAAAGTCAATCGAAAGTCAGAATAGTCAATCGAAAAGTCAAAATAGTCAATCAAAGTCAAAATAGTCAATCAAAAAGTCAATTTTAAATTCGAAGTAGTCAAACAAAAAGTCAGAAAAGTCAAAATAGTGAATCGAAAAGTCAAAATAGTGAATCGAAAAGTCAAAATAGTCAATCGTAACGTCAGAAAAGTCAATTGTAAAGTTGAAATAGTCAATCACAAAGTCAGATTGGTCAACCATAAATCAGAACAGTCAATAAGAAAGTCGAAATAGTCAACCAAAATTCATAAAGACTGTCTTTTCATAAGGACAATCAATTGGAAAGTTGAAATATAGTCAATCGAAAAATCAGAATTGTCAATCGAAAAGTCAATGGCATTTTGTGGTTAGGAGCAAGACCCATGACAAGATAGATGAAAAAAAATGATAAAAAAAATAATTCCGTCCTAATGGGATTTTAATGACATTTGCGGTTTGGAGCGTTTCAATAGCATTTTGAAACTGGTATGTCATGCACGAGATATATCTCATTTGGTCCTGCTCATCGCCACAAGATGGCAACGAATTAAAGTTTGTCACCATCTTCCCAATAAATAACAACAGAAAATGAGCAATAAGTCCCTTGGCAACGATCAAATCATTGGAAACCAAAGTTTACATTATTAGACACAATTAAACACATTTTCTCACACATATTGTATAAATCACCAAGAATGAATGAGGGCGGGGGCGAGTGAATAAATCAATAATCACTAGTGCGGCGTTGTTTAAACTAACATTAAATGTTAACAGAGTAGATAGTAGATAGTGATGTACATTAAAACGATTAATTAACAAACCACAGGATTTAAGACAAGAAATATTCATTTTGGGTTGTCTGCATTGCTGACCTGGGTGGTGCAGACAACTGGGCTGCGGGACTTTTCCAACCCTGTATGGGTATATATATATATTCATATAATATATATATATCATACAAAGAGGTATGACTGTATAATAATAAGAAAAATATAAGGTTATTAACTAGAGTTTTTTCAAATAGAAGTGAATGAGTTTGCATCAATACATTTATGCAAGGCCAAGAATAAAGCAATTTAGTATTACCTTGGATGATCCGTTTTCTGTTATATTCAGTCTCGCCACTGCAATGATAAAGGGTAGAGAGTGAGTGCCATCCTCAAAATAAATGTAGTTGCACTAAATAAGCCAGTTCTGACCTTTTCTAATCAGACAGAGATATAAAAATCAAAAGTAAGGAACGGAAAGAATAGATCTAAAGAATATATAAATAGATTCCCCTATCATATCCAATTCAACGAGCTTATAAATCCACTGAAAAAAGATTTGAAAAAAAAGCCCTTGCAGTTTAAACAACAAATCATGTTTCATGGCAAATATGCCTCAACAACAACAAGAGGAACGGATAGAGTTAGAAAGATACTTTGAAACATATTGTAATGGTATATCATGAACATGTTTTCCTCAGCTCGTTCGTTGATATTGCTCTATTTCCCTCGCGTCCCTTCGATTGGATGAGAAAACACGAAAGGAACGTTTGTGGCAGAGGCACATTTGTAAGATTGGCAATCACCGATGTGTCGCCAAGCCCATACACATCATGTCCCCTAAGATACGCCAGTATCATCGGTACAACTGTAAAGGGAATACGGGCAAGCACTCAAAGGAGAAGCGGGCACTGAGAGGGGGCAAGGGTGATGGAACGATTAGGGAGTCTATTAGACAGAAGAAGGGAGAAACAAAAAAAACATACAAAAATATCACGAAAAGTGAGTGAGTGAGTGAGTGAGTGAGTGAGTGAGTGAGTGAGTGAGTGAGTGAGTGAGTGAGTGAGTGAGTGAGTGAGCGAGTGAGTGAGTGAGTTAATGAGTGGAGTGAGTTTTTTTGCACTGGCAAAATGTTCAATGCTGGGATGTTGAAATTCTTTTTATCAGAGAACCGAATATGACAAGTTTTGTTTGTCTGCACAATCAGCTAAAAGTTAAGCATTGTTTCATGCAGTAGGAATCGAAGATACTTTATGTACTTTACTTATGGTTCTATCATTACAGATTTTCAGCTACCTATCAGAGGTGCGGAGAGGAAATCATCTTGATCTGGCAATTAATAGAACGCCAGGATCCCCATAACGATGGACCGCAGCCAAAGTCAAAGAAGCTAACGGAAATTAAAGACGGAAATGCTTTAGTTCAGGAATCAAAGGACGGCGACCCAAACTATGAGAACAAGCATTTCCATTAACGCTCATTTGTTGTGGAAACTGTGGAACTCAAAATACCATGTAGACATATTATGTAAACACTCGGCTAATGACCAGCACCTTGCTTAAATATATAGTATAGCAATAATTTAATGTACAGGTCTAGCTAATTAGTCCCATCTATTTGATAATAATATTGATCTGACTATTGCCAACGTATGGGTGTTTCAGTTGGATATGATGCGATATTCATGAAGGGATTCGATTCTATATGGAATCTACGATGGAATAAATGGGTCAGATTCTCAGAAAATGTACAATTAGCAGCTCTACACATTAAGGAAATTCTCCTAAATCAGGCTGAAAAATGAAGAATAGCAGGTATATCTGAGTATATTTGGTGTCGCATTGATTTAAAGTATCAGTTCTGTTATGTTAAACTGCATTTTGAAACTCATTTTTGCATTAAATGTGGGTTATTTGAGAGGATTGGTGAAGGCGAATTGTACATTTTCTGAAAATCTTACCCAAATGGCAGACCTGCGACTGGAATGCAAGTGTACAGAACTTGGGGGTTCAAGCAACGAAATGTATCAAAAGGGAGAATAAACTGTTTTGAGGGGCCTGGCTTTAAGTACTTTCTAACACCAGGGTTCCTCATATAAATATTCAATTTTATAAGAATGATCCCCTGGAGGGGTTACTCTGATATACCAAGTTATTTTGCCTATATTGAAGTAATCCATTGTAGTCTCCCACAACTTAAATAGTGATCAAATGGACATTCCTGACAAATGGTTAGCCATCTCCAACTCCATACTTTTTTGATGATTGATTGATAGCTTTTATTGCCACATGGACATTCAGGGGTACTTCTCTAAATCATCTATAAGGTTTTCAAGCCCACCTGTTATAAGTTGGTTACTCAATAGCCTTATCAGGTATACCTTATCTCATTGTACATCATAGCAACTTGTCTATTATAATGCCCTTTGAGGCCAAGATTAATTCTAACTGCTACTCTCACACGCCACCGAGATTTGAGTAGCTTATTGTATAATCATCTATCACTTACACCCTATTCTCTATTGCACTGTATGCTTTATGTATACTAAATGTACCTCTGAAAACTGTATACTACTGTATCATAATCTATGCCATTTCACAATACTAGCCGATTTGTCTGTATTTCCTCCCTAGGCTGTGCGTTTTGCACCCAGCCGTCCCTGCCTCCTTGCTTTTACCTCCTAACTATGACCCTCACTAACAAAAAAAATGGTCTTTTGTTATATCATCTCAACTGTGAAAGTTTAGATAACAAGTTTGATATGCTGAAACAGAACCTTCTATTACTAAAGCCTGACGTAATCTCTCTCTCAGAAACTTGGTTAAATTGTACCACCCCTGACCAGCTCATTGCCATCCCTGGCTACATATCAATCAGAAATGATAGATCTTTTCTTATCCCAAATACTAACACAATTAAACGTGGTGGTGGCCTCCTCTGCTACATTAGAAATGACCTAAACTTTATCCACCCCCCTGACTCAGATATTTCCTCCCCTGACCTTGAAACTCTTACAATCAAACTAATCCCCTCTAATCAAAAACCCCTACTCGTCATCTCCATTTATCGTAATATATTTCCGCTGAGGCCCTATTAGCCACCTCTTGTCTAAAAACTGTATGTTTAGTGATATGAGGCCAACATTAAAACATGAATTCCACACCTATACTCATCTGCCGCTCTGCCGCCGTCCTTAGACAAATTAAAAGACAAATTAATTTCCTAAACAAATTAAGAAATCTTATATTATAAGCTTTTTATATGAGTTCATGAGAACATGCTGGTGAGTAATATACACCCAAGTAAGTCAATATGAACTGCTTGAGGTAATAGTATACCTATCATATATGTTCTATCCTAAGTTAATGGAAATAACGATTTATGGACACGCAATATACAGATACTTGGTATCCAAACTAAACCGATGACATTTATTCTGAGTGGCTGCACAATGTGTCTTTTACTCAGGAGCTACGGTATCCGAGAAAACGGTTTGCACCAGATTCTCTCCAGGCACAAAACGATCTGCTTAAATAAAATCGACCATGTACCTCTCACTTAAGCTAGGATGCACTAAAACACGCTCTTGGATAGGCACGAAGAAGTTAGTAAAAATCCAAGGTGAATAGATAGCAGATCTGGTAGCAATAGGGGGATTGTGCTTGTGGCTGTCTTGTGGAAGTCTTTGATATTTTCATTTGGTTAAAAAACGAAATCTCGTAAAAATCAAATCTATCAATTAAAAAAGTCACTACTGCCTCAACTGAGGAATCTTAACCCAGTGAGGCCCGAGTATGATGTACGTCAATTGAGATAGGCCGAGGGACTTGGTTGGCATGTCAGCTGCTCCTTCACCCCCACTGGCAACAATTGTTGCCAGCCCCACGTGGGCAAATCTTGCCCATTTTTGCCCCAACAGATTTAAGTCCAATTGTCTCTCGTACTCAACTACTCTCCGCTCATCTCGCTTACACCCACTATATAAGCCTGTGGTTGGTATATTCCTGTTTTACACTACTCTGGTTCATTCTAATGAACTTTCACACAAACAATATTTGTTTTCTCTAAGTAGTTTCTATGTGGTAAGTGCATAATAGATTGTATTTCTTCATGTGTGGGAAAAAGACCTAGACTTTACTGTTTAGGTTTTGTTCTTGGAGTAACATGCGGGAAAATGAAGGATGATATATTGAAATGGCCGTCTTACTGAATTGTCCTTCAAAACAGATACATGAATAACTGATTTATCATATACAATGTATTCCCAGAGCTATACATGTATATGTATAGCTCTGGTATTCCTTTCAATATCTAAAAAAGGATATTTTAAAGTCATTTTGTGGATTTTCCCAAAAAGCACTTTCGGTGTTTCAGGGACAGGGTTGCGTATATATCACTTGGACTCTGACTTGTGTGGTTCATTCTATACAACTTCTGGGTGTTAATATCACATCACTCAGCAATATATTATATGCATGTGACGTATCTCACTCTAGATACGTTTTTTCATATGTACATATTAATGTATGTAAGCCCGTTTAATAGGGCTAGGGTTTACCTGCGTCATCCCCACCACCTTTAGTATAGTACACTGACATTATGCCTGGAGAATGCGACCACATCTGAGAAATTCCTAAGTACATATCATGAATTAACAACTGAATAGCGCGTCTCCAGAAGCCGGCATACGTTTGCCTCGGTTGCTGTTTCTGTTGGTGGAAATATAGTGTGTAATGCAATAATCTACAGAGTGTGATAGTACTCTTCACACTAGGCAATAGGCAGTTTGAATACAACGTTAGCAATCTTCAAAGGATGGACATTTTTTAAAAAAAACAGCTAGGAAAAGACTTCGCACAGCAAAGTCTACTAATCTGAACCAGGGTCGGTGAATCCTTCATTGATAAGTTTTGCCAAATAATAGCATTGAATTGAATGTTGCTTTAATTGTCTTTAGATCTTAGTTTGTTTGACGAAAGGGTTGTATGGCTCTGAAAAAAATCAGCTCTTCCGTCACATGCCTGGATAGTAATTCAAGATGGTTCTGGATGCAGATGCATTCTTCCTATCCTTTATGCACTCAAATGGATTGATCGGTCCTGATCGTTAATAATAGAGAAAGAAAGGCCTGAACTCTGCTACGCATACAGGGGGTGTTACACTGATCGGTTTTGCCTTTATACCATGATAGTTTTTAAAGATTTTGTGAAAAGAAAATGATAAAAATAATCCAGGAAGCGTGCAGAACTAGTCCTGCATTCACTTATTATAGAAATAGAATGCAGCAGTTGCAAGATATATTTTTATGATTAGTTTGAGTTATTAAGTCAAACAGAGGGACTTTCAAAGATAGTGTATTTCCCCCATTCTCCTCAATCCTCATGAGGACAATGGGGGACTTAAGTAAACCTTAATTGTGATGAATCAATGTAATTGTTTATATGCATGTGTCCTAGCTAATGTATTCCCCTATAGCCAAGTGGCTAAAGCTTTGGACTTCTGAACTGGACATTGTGAGGTCGAGTCCCAGAGCAGCCAGCCTTTTTAAGTTTGTCTCATTTTCGAGTCATTTTATTTTTTAATTTCACTAATATCTTCGCATCTGGGCCTCGGATTCCTTTTAAACTCACACATGTAGTTATTGATGCAAATCCCTGTCGATCGGTGAAAGAATTAGAGAGTCTAAGGTCGAATTAAGAGAGAAAAGTCCGTTGGATAGGGTTTGGAGATATATAGGTTCTCTGTTATAGAGGTATGGGTGGCAGTCGTAAGCTTGTGTTTATTTTCGGCGAAAATGGTTTTGCACGGGCCACGTTAAGCCGAGCTATTGGATGCAGTCCGTTCAGTCCCAATTGTCCAAATTCTAATATATTTTAACGATTGGTAAAAACTAATTGAACCATAATGTAAAAGCCCATTGGTGGAACATCCCCTTAACAGGTTTCTGTGTCAAAGAAGGGACTATAATGGGGCGCTCCACCAAACGGAATAACACGTTGGTCTCAGGGATCTCCTTGGTCTGGACTTTGTATGCGAAGTTTTTTTCATTAGAATAGATGCAATATAAAATCACCTGGGCAATGTTACAAAATTATGGCGCATATGGGGCAGCATCCAAGAGCAACACCCCCACTGGACTTTGCAGTATTATACTGGCCAACAAGTAGAGACTTTGCAGCATATACACTCTTAGCAGTTTAAGGGGGACTGGTCTATGACATTAAACAGTCGATCAAACAGCCAAGAGCTCCGCTTCTATGCTCCCTTAATTAAAGGCAACACTAATGCACACTAACCTTGTTCCCCATCGCTTGATTTTTTTTCTTAGGGCAGAGGTTGGCTCCTAATGTGATTGGAGGCAAAGCGGGGATGAGTAAGAGCTTGAATATATTGGGCAAGTAACTTGCATATGGTTCTCTCTGCCTCTACCTCTACCCATGAACAGAATGCGTATGGGCGGGAGTTACTTTGGGATGCGATATTGCGGTATTATCGCGCTATTTTGATCAATTTCGCACTTGGATGCTCATTGTCCGATATAATTCTGTATCATTTCCAAGTTTATTTATTATACAATGTAGTACCTAATGAATAATTTCATTTTGTCTGGTAAATCTCCAACTCACTGATTACCGTCATTTGCGCTTTTGTGTCATGCTAAATACAGGCCAGTGACTTTTCCGTATGGGTATTTGTTATAGAGACAGGAATTAAGCTTATAAACATACCAAAAAAATGGACACTATATAGTGGCAACACATGAAAAAATTGAGATTAAATATGTATGCCAACAATTTTTTTATATAAAATGTCCTTTGGCATTTTGAAATCGGTAAGCCTCCCTTTTCAAAGCCATGGTTATTACATTGCCAGAAAGTATTAATATCCACTAGGAAAAATAACGACGGCATATCCAAATGCAGGCCTATTTTCTGGAGTATAATTCCGTATTCATAAAGTTATTCTTAGGTTACAGAGATGGGCGATGGGGAAATGTATGGGAGCTGGAGTGTGTGTGTAGGGGGGGGGGGGGTAGTAGTAGTTATCCTATATCTTCCGAGCGCGATGCGGGTTGTGTCATGGCGCACACAACACATTGCCTCGCATGGATCTAAACCAGACGGATTTTTAAGCAACAACATCCGCAAATGAACAGATATTTCTGCTCGACAACTATTATACCCTGAAAAATCCACTTTATCTGCCCCACTATATTTCCATAAGAGAAAATAGGCTTTCACATTACACAAGTCTGCTGTTTTTGTGTTTCAAGGTCATTTTTGGTGACATCCACCTTGGTCAAGGTCATTGACTTAAAGACTATAGATAGCTCTCATGTGCACCATCAATATTACCACGTTTGGTCACATTCCTGTTAAAAGTGTAGTAATGAAACCCTAAAAACAGATTTTTTTTGCTAAGATAGAAAAAAACTGTTGTCATAGAAACGGCCATTTTGGGAATGTTTGCAGCTTTTTCAGTAGTTTTTCTCTTCAGATTCGGAAATTTCAGGAAATTTTACTTAACATACTTAAAATTGAGCTTGTTGTATTACTGTTGTATGGAGTTACCAGTAGGGGTTCTCTCTTAAAGTCAGCTTTTGGCTGCTGGACTATGGGCAGTCAGTAATGATGAGGTGTTTTTTTTACCCCATAATATATGCCCATAGGGGTCGTTTTCGACCCAACCTCAAAGAAGCTATATTCTTTCTTTACCAAATATTGATAATTCTAGTTTAAGTATGAAAATGGGTGCCTGAAGCATTGGTTAGTCAGTTTTATGTATCTTTTTTTAAAACTATTTTATTTAATGCAATTTTTAATCCTCTTTTCCATTTAGACATCTTTCATTTGCACCAAGCAGATGGCAGTGATGGTCATGTGACCTAAAATAGTACATTGTTAATTGCAATGCTACTTATGTGATGGGAAGAAGCTATACTTCCCACACATTTCCTAATTATTACTTATTTTATTTATTTTCAATATAATAATGCTGTCGAAAACAGCGGGGTCCTCTGGGCATATATGGGTTAATTAGTATATTATCTAAGTAGATGAGTATGCTACGTGGTGTAACACTGGAAAATACGGGATATTTCTCTACACTATGAGAACAAAATTATTACCACCACTCCATACGACCACATATTAATCTGAGGCTAGTGGAACATCTAAGTATAATCTAAAGACTGTCAAATACAATTGTTCTTGGCACATGCTGGACGGAAAATTCAAAGCTGAACCAACCCAAACTAGTTTGTATTGACGTAGGTCAACGAAATTGACACCATCAATATCATCACATGGTTGATATTTACGGGAGAGGTCTTGTCAAACCATTGACGTAGGGTTTATGGCGTCAATGATATCCACTCTGCCTCAAAAGGTCCCATAAAGTGACTCCAGTTAACGGGACCCCTTGACGGGAGGCACTTTACATATAGTGGATATCGGCCTTAAACCTCTGAGTCTTGGTATAATAAACCTCTTGTAACACTGTTCATTAAATAGATTTAGCTTTACAGGATAAACATGAATTTGGTTAAAACAGCGAGATATATATTTATGTATATGTTCAGGCACATTTAGTGTTCTACTAATATTTAGTGTTAATCGATTTGTTATTAGGACTAACTGGAAGCTTGTGGAGGACCTAACTTGGGGTAAGTAAATATATCTTTTTTTCTGCAAGAAAGTTTGATTTCATGTAATTATATTGTATAGTTGTGGCCTTATCCTGGAGAGGAGAGGGAGATAACTAAGTGCCCATTGGAGTGTTGATTCGAGATTGGATCAGGCAGAGATAACTGTGGGTTCCTGCCTCTTCCTCATTTATCATTTATGTTAACCTGCTGCAGATTAGATCCTGAATATGTTAAGGCAATTAATTGGCCCGGTCAGGATAAGCCAATCAGACCAATCTATGTGTAATCTATTTAGTATATAAGCACCAATAAATGATTACCAGATCTCTTCTTACTGGCTCAGTTCTGGACACTTTGTGACAACCGCTTCTTTTCTGAAAGAAGCTGCCCATCGGCAGGATCTCTACCCACAATGACGTCACACCCGCTATCACGGTTGGACGCAACACTACAAGAATCAACATTTATAGCTGTCTCTGCCCACCAAATAAATGCTTATTCAGCTTATTCTCCGGTGTCAGTACTACCATATATTAGTAAGCAACGTTATTAGCTAGTAATTACTGGAACAATATTGTCTAGAAAAGAAGATATAAGCCCATTTACCACTTTCGATTGCTGTGTTATGATTTGTACCAAGCGCCCATTGCCGCCCTTTAGTACATGCACTCGCCACCGCATGCGCTCTATGGTAGCCACTACCGCTGGCTGTAGGGTACACATGCCTCACACAGAGGCATGTGTATTATTAGACACCAAAACAAAAGCGCAGGAGAGTAGTGGCGGGGCAGCCTGGGGGTGGGGTGGTGGGCAGCATTGAAAATGAGAAAAAGATTCCATACAAGTTTATATAAAAGTACATAGCCTAAGACACATCACCCAAATTAATCTTGCGGTAATACTCTGGACCACTCGCGACAGACCCACCCTCTGTGAAGAGGGTGATAAACCACTCAACTAAAAATAGAATCCGGCGCCTGATTACCCGGTCTTTTCCCAATATACTGCATGTTGTATATCTCGACCTGTTATCCAACTTTAACACTATGTACGGCAGTCTAGTTAGTCTTAATGGAAACCTAGATTAATAGGCTACCTTTTTCATTGGAGGAATATTTTATAATTTTTAGAGACTTACCATAGGAAGTTGAATTAAAATTTAGATTATTATGAACAACATATGGTCCAGCAATGCTGTTTTGAAAACATTTATGCACTCTCTCCCTGTTGTAAATTCGCGCCATGTTTACATAGCTTCAACCACCCCACACGCTAGGGGTTAGAGGAAGGGGGGGGGGGGGTGATAACAAACATAATCTTACTAAACTAACCATGCAAAACGTTCCTAAGCTTTCCTATCCATGTGCGGGTCACTTTTCTGGACTGGAAACATAACCATCTGTATGTGTTGCATTGATTAATTTCTCGTCCAACTGCCGACTCTAATTTTATTACAAAGAATGACCTTGAATTCTTCAATACAGCAGAAATAAACACTATACTCTTTGTATACATTTATATACTCCAGCAGGACTATCTAATATATGAGGTCATATAAGCCTCTGTGTCAAGTTTCTGTATACATGTATAAAAGGATGAACCTAATAGCAATGAGTAAATAATTTGAAACCACTGGCACTCTCTGCTATATATATATTGAGGATCTGACAGCTAGGCCAGATCAACCCCCCAACACCCGTAGCAGTAACTGGTGAGGTTCATTAGATACATTATGTAACCATAGGCTCTCACCTGCAGCCTTTATAGTGCCAATGTACATAATCCAATAGGCATCATATTTATCACGAGTAGTGAAGGCATGTATAGGCCCACCATCCTATTATAATTAGTACCGGTACCATCAGGGCAGGTGCACTTTTATGGAGAGCTGGCAGTGAGCTCCATACTATAGCATAGACATAGGGGCAACCTCTATACTGTAGTGTTTTCCTCCTTTACATTTTTTTTTGTTTTAATTATTTATTCAGGCGTGGTTACATTTACATCGGTTTTTAAAATTTCATTTATACAATATATGAAATTCATTCATTCGCCCATCCCCCATCATTTCCAGCTTCCCAGTGCCTTTTGGTTTTACACACTTTAAAGTTTGAATCGACAATGTATTCTCAATGGCAGGGGGGGGGGGGGGGCTGGGTTGGCTTCTGGTTTTATAGGGCCACTGTGAACCACTCTCCATCTCTGGAACAGAAGAGATGGTTATAGCCTACTGTCTAGTATAGCAATAATACCCGAGGTTTTGGATGGTCTGGGTGGTCTATAGCCTGGTGGACAATTCGAGGGGCGTTATTAAGTTAATCAATGATTTAATCAAGCCACTTATATATAAAGGTCACGCAGATGGAGTACTAAAGGATTTTTGCCATAATATTAGTTACCAACTTAGCTACAGGTGGCAGCACATATGTAAAGCATGTCCATAGATTTGTAACCAACTAAACAGCTCAGAATAAACTAATCTTAGACCAGGTTTGGTCAGATTCTGGGGTGTATTTTTTCACAATAGACCATGGCAATCACTTCCGGCAACTTCCGGGGGTTATAGACCTCGAAAGAACTGGTAAATAAAAGGTCTAGAGGTCGGTGAATCTTTTTTTCTTAATAGACTAAGAGATCACTTCCTTATACATCATCTTGGAGTCAACACATGTTTTACTTGATCTTATAATCTAGTCCTAATATATATTAATTACGTAACCAACTAAACAGCCCAGAGCTTCTCAGAATAAACGAGTCATAATGACTAAGAGATCACTTCCTTTAACATCATCCTGGAGTCAACACATGTTTTACTTGATCTTATAATCTAGTCCTAATATATATTAATTAACCCACTCCCAACAATAACAATATTACAACAATTTTGACCTGTTCTTCTTGGTGTAAAATGTGATTAACTCCCACAATAATTATTTAGAGGACCCGCGAAGGAATCCTTTTGGAATTGAAAATGTAAGGATAATACTGGCTAGATAGGTATATGTAGAAGCCAACTAATTGCACTATTAATCCCATTTGATCCAGATTGCCACTGTAGATCAGCAAAAAACAAAATTATAAAAATATTATATTATTATTAAAAGCCACTAATTCATGAAAAACGAGGAAATTCGAGGAAATATAAATGCTTCTTCATTTTCTTTATCTGAATCTTCAACTCTACAGTACAAAGGATAAAGGAAAGAAGAAACTGAAAAAAATATTTTTGGGTCGTCTTAGCGGGACTTGGCGTTGGGCCGACTTGACCGTCGGCACCCTCCGCTTCTTCCCTGGAAGAAGTCAGGATGACTCTATTTACAATCAAATCTGGTGCGCAGACAGACTAGGGTCCAACGAAATTATGTCTTTACACCCCACATACTTATCCAGTCGTTTGCACTATTTTTCCCGGTGAGAATGTGTATCAATGCATGGAATACTCCTTTTAACATCTTGGCTACAACTTAGTGTACTCAGATTTTCGATTCCATTATCAACACTGACACAGTCTGTAATAAACTATTGGGTGTCTTAAAGCAGGCATACAATGGCCGCCATGCTTCATCCTCCTTGCTCAACCCTTAGTTCATGCCACTCACACCAGGGTGCGCCAGCTCTCCGCCCTGCCTCCCGCATTAAATGTGCAAGGAGGCAGGGCATTCACCAAAACAAATACATTTCGAATCATATCAATAGCTGGGCGGGTGGGTGGTAGTCATTGAAAATGAGAACAAGTTATAAGTTTACTAATTATTAAGTTAATCAATGATTTAATCAACTATTTTTCTATTTAACTTTATAATCAGTTTAACTTAATGTTTATACCCTACGTTTCCAAAGAAAACAACTTCTCAGGATCAATTATTTGTGCGCAATGTCAAGTCATACTTACTGAAATTTAGTCTTTTTAAACTGAAAATGCAGAATATTTACTGTCATATACAGGGTTCCTGAGGTCAGTAAAAGGTCTGTTAAAGTAATCATGATTTTGGGTTTTTCAGGTGCATCTCTCTAAAATTAGTAGAATGCACTAAAACAGCACTCAGAGTGAGAGAGAGATGGGGGTAATGGGTGGAAGGCTAGGGAGGGAGGGAGGGAGGGAGCTGGAAGGCAAGGGAGGGTGTGGGCAACCAACCATGACTGGGTTAGGGGCAGGCCTGGTTTGTCTTATTATGTAATAACCAGAGGGGGGCAGGGTGGAGTGGTGTCAGCTGGTGTATGGTGGATGTGAGAAATGGGTGGAGTAGATAAGCCTTCTGCAAACATGCGAACTGATCAGACAGATGATTTCACACTGATTGTTACCTCACACATCCCACAATCAGCTAACACATTTATGTGTGATTTAAACGATAAAAAGATGATTGACAAAATGGTACTCAATCCACTAACCTTCTCTGAATCTCAGTTCCTGAGAAGGTAAAAACAAGCCATACATATACAAGTAAATAGCCAAAGACTTCTCCTGAATCAACCTAGAATCAACTCTAGCGGGCACACACTTTCCTGGACCGTGAACCGCTTTAGCTGGGAACGCAGCTTTAAGTCAAAGAGGTAGGCCTACCGTAGTATAAATGTTTTGCGTTACCGTACGGTAGGCCTACTGCAGTTAGAGGGATGGGGAGGTACCGATGGGGAGCAATCACTAGGTTTAATGTGTCATATCTTCGACATCATTTACGCAGACGCGGGCCATCAAACGGACTGTATACCGCATCAACATTTCCCTTCCAGTCGATTCGTGATTTCGATGGCTATAATGCTTACAAGTAGAGAGAGCGATGAAGACTGCAATGTGCCCCGCCCCTCCAGGCTCCAACAACAGCCTCATCCACCTCGTCCTCAAGAACATGATGCCAACGTCTATAGTAAAGGGTCTTTCAGATTCATATCACTACAGTGTCTGCCTTCAACTATCCCAAATGAAATAAAGTAATAATTTCCATCAAAGGCACAAGTGTGGGTCTGCCTGAAGCTTAGAATATGGAAATATGAGCTTGCAAGGCAGGCAGTTCGAGCAGGGCGATAATTCAAGAATTATGCAGGATTAGCCGGGTCGAGCCAACTGACAGCGAAGGAATGGGAAAATGCAATGGTGAATACAGAGAATTCCAAAGGTTATTTTAAGGTCACTCACTGTCTTATCAATGTGATCGTGAAGACGATCATCGTAGATCTCTCAGCACCCTTTTTTCTGGAAGCAGATATATCCAACGTTTGTTTTTATCAGCGAGACATCCTCCGATGGTGTCCACTCTTCGCGGGTGGCTGGAGGTTGGTTGTGTGTGAGAAGCAGTGCCGAACTGGATGTAACCGGAAAGCTGATTGGATGAAACCCATCAACCAGATTCACGCTCTAGATCCACTGCATTTTAAATGATATATAGGCCTTGTTTTTATCATTATAATACTTTAATTCAAAATCAATATCATTACAGTTACATAGTCGAAAAATATCAGAATAGGTTGCAGCCATCTGCTCACTCGCAGGTTTTCCTGACTGGCCTTTAAACAAAAACTCTTTTTATTATTAAATTATTTGTTTTTAGGCCTAGGCCTATATATCTAATATTATATAGGCCTACACAGCGTCACAGGGCCTGAGGGGTGGGGTATATATTTTATAGAGTAGGCTATATACTTACACACAGATGTAGGCCTTTATTCCATGATTTGGCCGTGAGCGTAGGCCTACAATATAATCGATATACTTGCCGCTCACAAGGTGGACAATATAAATTCCCTGTATTGTACAGTGACGTCACGACCGTTCAAAACTATGCAGACAACACAGTTTGATGAAATTAAAGCAAATAAAGTTGTTTTAAGTTAAGAATCATGGAATAAAAGCAAGAATAGCACAGTATCGCGTCTTCGGAGGCCTATATTCTCCGAGTATGGCCGAAATACAACTCGGCCTACGGCCTCGTTGTTTTCGGCCATACCGGTACTCGGAGAATATAGCCCCCCTCATACGCGATACTATGCTATTCTTGCTATAATATGGTACGGTAACTCAACCATCCAGACGGGACAGGCTAATTAATTACGGTAACTTTTCAATTTCTTTTAGGCCTAATATTAATATTTCTACCAATTAACACATAGGCCTATATATAGGGCCGTAACCAGCCTTCTGACTGGCCTTTAACCCATTCAGGCCGCGTATTGCTTTAAAGCATTTCCACGCGTGTGGCCGCGTATTGCCTTAACGCACTCCCACGCGTTTGGCCGTGTATTGCCTTAAAGCACTCCCATGCGTAGGACGCGTAATGCGTAAAAGCATTCCCATGCACAGGACGCGTAATGCGATAAAGCACTCCGTGGGAAAGGACGCGTATTGCCAAAAAGCATCATAATAACAACGTTATTCAATGGTGGCAACGTATCAGGCCGTCCTTAAATTACATGACGTTATTAGAATGTGCGTCATCTGGAGAAAATTGGACGCGGTGGAGCGTCGTCCTCATGTGACGTGTATATTTCACACAGACGTCATCAAATGAATGTTCTTTTCCCGTGCTTGGTCGTCAAGCAAAACGCAACGTTGGCAGCGATGTCCTGAATGGGTTAAACAAAAACTCTTTTTATTATTAAATTATTTGTTTTTAGGCCTATATAATTAATATTATATAGGCCTACACAGGGCCTGAGGGGTGGAGGTACCGTATATATTTTATAGAGTAGGCCTATAGGCTATATATATAGCCTACTTACACACAGATGTACCGGTAGGCCTAGCCTATATGGTAACTCAACCATCCAGACGGCACAGGCTAATTAATTACAGTAACTTTTCAATTTCTTTTAATATTAATATTTCTACCAATTAACACATATATATATATATACAGGGCCGTAACCAGCCTTCCAAGGGGGGTTGTTCTTAAATGGGACAAAGGGGGACTGTATAACTCCAGCAGCTCTGCATGCTGCTGGTGCGAGCGCCAAAGACGTGAAGCCTGACTAGGGGGGTCCCGGGGCATGCCCCCCCCCCCCCCCCCCCGACCCGGAAAAAATTGTTATTGAGTAGTGAAATGGTGCATTCTGAGGGCATTTCTCCATAATATTTTAGAAATCTGAGAGCATTTACTGAAACACACTTTTAATATTTCAATTAATGACTTTTCAGAATTTTTTTGTTTATTAATTGTATTACCAACAACACTAGGCTTGCTCCTTTTTTCAGGATATTGGTATGCAAGTTAATATACTCTTGAATATTCAAAATACATAGGCTATATCTGGCCAGTAGGCCTAGGCCTATAGGTAGCCTACACACAAATTAGACAATTTCTTTTTTACTATTATTTCATTAAGGCCGATATTTAATAATAACGCTCTATCCTTCAAAAATGACCTCAGGCGTTGTGTTAATGAATTGTTTTATAGATAGGCCTATATGCTGTATGCACAAGTCAGGTGCCTTCATCTTTCATCTTTCCCATTCATTGTTAAACAATCTTTAATGTTTTTTCTCTGGTAATTTTGTTTATAGTTTGGTGTGAGTACTAGTATCCTCTGATCTAATACATGATATATCTCAATGCTCACTGACAAATTTGTATATAATATGGTTTCAGGACACAACGAAAACCACTTAAGAGTGTTTGTAATAAATTTACCCGATTAAAGATATTTTGTTTTAAAAATAAGAAAATTTAAGGTTTGAAAATAATCCATTTTGAGATTTGTTTATAATTTGACAAAATTTGGTAATACAAATTGTGGAATTTGGGATGTTCTCAAAAATACTGATTTCAGTATTGTAAGGACTGAAGACTAGTACTTGCATCCCTGAGATGGCCTTGAGTTCCTTGAAAGTCGTGAAATTTTATTATGATTTTCAAGGCATTATGGTCAATTCTCACGAAATGGGTGTTTTTGAATTCCAAGATTGCATTTTTATTCTTTTAGTTTATTTGTCATGCTCATCATTTAGATCTAACTTTGAGCTTTCGGGCCAAATATGGTTTATTAATCTGAAAATGTGTATTTTGTACCGTACATAGAATGATGAAATATAGGTGAAAATTGACGTTTTAAAGAACTGAAATAGATAAAATGAGAACATATGGCACTCAAAATGATGAATGTGTAGTAGTTCTACTATAATCCTCTAGGTACAATCCATAAAGGGTTAGTACTCTTATATTCCTACAGAGGGATCTACGTTTGATCCTCTGCATTTATACCTTCTGTGTCACTAAATGCCTCGTTTACCCTTATATTCTTATATCAACTCTCACCTTATTACTCTCATAGAGTATCCGTTCTGTTTACCTATTCCATAACATTCTTATCTTATGTATCTCTTTACTGTATGTCTTGCCATACTTCTTACCGTGTTTATGCACCTTGATGTGTTGTGTAAGTAAACACACTACCCTGTCCGGGGAATACGGACTAGGGGCCGCTTGAGAGAACTGCAATAAACAGACGGACTAGGAGTTGCCTTGTTGACTTGTTTATTACTGTCGAGAGTCTGCGAATCACTACAATTGGTGCCGTGACCAGTTCTTGACCAGTTCCTTAAGCTAAGCGTGCCGGATTGGGAAATCCGTGGAATTTGACTTTCTTGGCTCTCTTTCAGAGATGGCAGCAGCTCCCGGAGCAGAGGGCGGACCTCCGCCGGATCTTGGACGGAAGGAAGGTGACCAACCTGAGCAGCCTGGTAAGCTTCTTACCATGAGTGCCACGTTGGCGGACTTGTCCGATGTAGGTTCGGAGTCTGAAGACTATAGAACTGGCAGGGAAGACCGTGCAGCCTTCACGGACTACAGGTCCCCTGCAAGTGATGTGGAGTCAGACGAGGAGAGTATGCTAAAAGCAACTCGACTGCAGCTGTTGGGAATGAGGAGAGACTTGGCCACGGAGAAGAGGAAGAACCTCGAGTTTGCAGCAGAAATGCAACAACTCGTGTTTCAGAACAGAGATATCCAGGAGACCCTGGATGTTGTAACTGAGAGGGACTCTGCCTACATCAAAAGGTTGTTGGTAGAAAATGAAAAAATGAAATATGAGGTTGCAAGGGTAGATGATTTGTCTCATCTGCAAAATGCTTCACCTGATCAGTTGGTAACAACACAGACTGAGTCTGCAACCTTCCCTCTTTGGGTTACACCACCAGCAACAAGTTCGTTCAGTGAAAGGAAAAGAACGCCTCCTCAGACAAGCTTCTCTGTTACCAGCAGAAGTTTCAGTACACAGACTCCCTGTGAAACCGACTCAGTAAAGATAAGTGACTTATCTACTAGTACGAGTATGCAGACGGAGGAAATTGCTGAAAAGAGTGGGAAAAAGGATAGTGCTAGTGGTACGGATGCTGACTTTGAGAGAGGTCAAGTGAGAGGAGACGTCTACAGACCTAAAATCCGGGTAGTAGCTGGTTCTCCTAGTGACCCGTCTGACCCTAGCAACTCATCTTCTTCCTCCTCTGGGTCAGAATCTCCAGCCCCAAGGAAGAAAACAAAGAAACCAACAAAGAAAAATTCCAAGAAAGTCAGAGAACGTTCTAGCATAGCTAGAAAAGATCGATCCCTGGTCCAGGGATTAAGTTATGACGGTACGGACGACTCGGATTTTGGCGAGTTTGAATACTCCCAAGGCCTGGGAAAGAGCAAATACACCATGCGTCCACCTGTCATAAAGATGTGGGACCAAAAGGACCCTTGGCGTGTTTACCTGGCTGAGATGCGGGTAATGGCGGTTGCATGCAACTGGTCAGAAGAGGAGTTCCTGCTCCAGTTGCAATGGGGATGCAAGCGGCAGTTGGCGGATATGGGTGATCTGCCTGCAGGCCTGACTTTAAAGAGGTTCGTGGAACATATGGACGCGAATTTTGGCGAGGTTTCTCGTGTAAAGAGACAAGCTGAGTTTCATGCTTGTCGCCAGACTCCCGGACAGGCTGTCCGGCAGTTTGGTAACGAGGTAGCTCGCAAGGCCAGGTACGCCTTCGGGAAAAGGATGAACAGCACCATAGTAACAATGGCTCTTCATGCTTACCTGAAGGGGTTGACAAACTGGAAACAGGCAAATTGGGCTCGTTTGAAGGAACCCGCGGACCTACAGGAGGCCATCCATTGGTCAGAGGTCTACGAGGGATGCTTGATGGAGTCCGAACCCAATGTGGTAATCCAAGAAGTTGCCGCGCTGCCAGCTCCTGAACCAGTTCAGTAACGCGCCTTGTCAGTAAAGAAAAGAAGGTCCCGCCGCAAGTCCGGCGCTGCTGTAGCCCAGGTGACTGAGACCCTGGATGATGTTACCTCCTCTGGTTCGGAGACACAGGAGGTGTCAGCAGTTATCTGTCAGGCTTTGCAAGCCTATAGGGATTTCAGGAAGAGGCCTGGTGACAGTAGAGACGGACAACCATGGAAGAAATCATTTTCTGGGCCATTCTCCGGTCGGAGAAGGGATGAACCCAAGAAATGTTACTTCTGTGGGAAGGACGGACACATCTCTCCTGATTGTCCGACCGTTGAGGTTTTGAAGGAGGTTGCCGAGTCTTCGAAGGTACCCGCCTCTAAGATTTCGGAAAACTCCACACGGCCCTTATAGGAAGCGATATAGGGGTCGTGGGGACGCCGCTTCATAGTACTACAGCTCGGACGAATTTAGCTAGTAGTATGGAAACTGGGGGTGTCGCCCAGGCACTTGTTAGTAAGGAGTTAGCTTTGTCACAAGGTCAAGCGCTTCTGGAAGCAAGAGAACCCGGGTCGTTGCCGGAAAGGGACACCTGTTCAGGTCGAAATATTTCCCTGGATAGCCCGGATTCTGATTCTCATGTGAGATGGGGACAGGACGGGTACCAAGCTGTTGAAGGTCAGATCGTTGTGGTTGGACAGAACCCCAACAGGTTGGCGCGGATACAGAAAGTTTCTGTGCAACAGCCAAAGACGCTGAGGATCACGGATAATTTGATTGTCTGTGAGAGATGGTATGCCCCAGTGGGGTTAGACAGTGAGAATGGGGATTTTCTGGTGGACCCTGGTGCTACTACTAGCCTGGTTACCAAGAGATTCTATGATTCTCTTTCTTCCAAACCACCTTTGGTTCCGGTCCAAATGGTGTGTGCAATGGGGAATGGGCTGCCTATAACCACTCATGGGAGCGCGCTTTGTCCTTTAAAGATAGGGGATCGGACATACATGATTACATGTCTAGTAGTTTCCGGCCTGAAGGGCCCGGAAGATGGACTGATTGGGGCGGATTTTTATTACGTCCACAAATGTAATCTTGACTGGTCTGGATTGCTATTCCTTGAGAATCAAACAGTATCTGTAATGTGTAAGCAATGGAAGCACATGAAGAGAAGTTTGAGACAGTCCACTGTTCAAGCTGTTGAAGTGAGAGAGTTCGTGGACGGGGGAGAAGTCAGGTTGAAAGAACCTGTGGTCCTCCAACCCCGGTCCGTGACACTTGCTAAGATAGACTTGGGTAGAGGCTCTGACACATCAGTTGGATTGATGTTCGAGCCTGATCAGGGATTGTTAAAAGACTTTGCCTTGGGAAGCCTTAACCCTATCAGGGCGAGTAGTGCATTTATGCACTATTATTTGGGCCATTTTCCCCATAATATTGCCTATAAGACATGCTATTCACTTAATAACGTGGGGTCAGAGCCAAAAGGTTGTATCTAACTTTTGACATGTTTTGAGTAAATTGAAAAAAACTAAATTGCAAATTAAGTTATGATTTCATGTATACTAGCTGTCAACGCAATATTGGTAATGCAAATATTTTTCAACCTTAAGTGATCCACATATCATATGATTGAAACATAGGATGATACAAAACATAGAGTCATATACAACCTATTGGCAAATATTTTTTCTTGATTTTGCTGAATTTTTATAATGGCCAAACCGATGTACCTTCAATTGAGCCATTTTGGCTCAAAGACATACCTTAAATTCTAATAATATTACTAGTGCCAAAAGAGTGTATCTCCAAATACAACTTTCTAGCACTGACATTTTGGAACAATTCTTGTTAAATCTTGAGGGCCAAAAGAGTGTATCTCCAAATACGACTTTCTAGCACTGACATGTTGGAACAATTCTTGTTAGATATTTAGTGCCAAAACACTGTATCTCCAAATACAACTTTCTAGCATTGACATGTTGGAACAATTCTTGTTAAATATTCAGTGCCAAAAGACTGTATCTCCATATACAACTTTCTAGCACTGACATGTTGGAACAATTCTTGTTGATTTTTTCTGACAAAACATCTTATTTCCAGATAAGACATTCTGGGCCAAGGTTGTTTGATGAATATTGGCATAAATATTGTGTCACAAAGTCATACCTCAACCCTCTGCCAAGCACTTTATTACATTTTTAAAAGAAATTCATTGCTTTAATGTATATTTAAGCGATGTCTTATGATATTTCAAGTTGATGTTCATTGATCAGGCACCACAAGTATTTATGCGTGTTTGGCCACATAAATGTGTACAAGAGCTGTTGCACTAGATAGGATATGGCCAATTCCACCAATTTTACAATATTTTAGTCTTCTACCGTGGAAAGTGGCTTAATACCAATTAATAACCATTAATTTGATTTTTGTTGTGCTTGTGTAGTGGATTAGAGGTTTGAAATAACTATCCATGTCGATTGTTTATGTATGGTCAGATGTCCTTGACATTCCTGTGCCTTGTCAATGCTTGCAATGGTTGGTGTCTTTATTTGCCTTTGTCGAGATCCAGAGCCGCCAAAAGAGTTGGTCATAGTCTAGTAATTTGCGCCATTTATTATAGACAAGAGTTCACTACAATTGGTGCCATACAATTGACCCCACAAAACTCCTTGCCGTTCCATATTCCTTCCTCGGAGGAATAGAAACTGCTTCTAGCAGTGAGCCTTGGAGGCTTGATTGTCACATATTCCTCTTGGAGGATTAGAGTGCTGTAGCACAAAAATTCTGTGAAAACTTGATCCACATAGAACATGTTGGAAGTGGATTCGATATTGCCGTAACAGGCAAGACCTGCAAAAGGACTACCAGTAAATGGTATAATGGGGGCCCGAGATATCTCCTCCATAACCATAGACATGGAACCCGACAAGGGTTTGATGCTGCCCAGCAAGATATTCGGAATGGCCCCGCCACTGATGGGCATGTTCAAATGGGTCAACACCATCCAGCAGTGCACACCAACCACTGGCAGATCGATTCGGAGGGTTGGCTTTAGGCAGGTGGAGACAAAACCCTGAAAAATTGTCTGATGACAACCTTCAAATTCTCTGGCAGGGGTAACATGCAAGGTTCTAGGAACACAAACAGGCTTATGGAGAGGATATCAGTAATCATATCCAACAGTTGATCATAATCAATAACATCTTAAAGCATGTATGAGAGCACTTGAAGCTGACACGTTGTCCGCCATGCTTACAAGGTGCAAATCCTTGAGCTGCAGGAATCCAACAAACAGGCCAAACTCCATACAACTGAGTTGGAGCAAGATTTGTTAGGCATGATCCAAGGAATGGCAGCTAAACAAACTCCACTTAATCCGGTGACGTCAACCATCGCTGATTCATAAGGTGAAGTAAGGAAGGTGAAGTAAGGGTGAAGCAACGGATAGAAGGGTGACTTTCTCTAAAGGAATGATGGGGGCAACATTGTCTCCTAAGGAAAGCCACAGAGTGAGGATAGAATTGATTTCCGATGATACAAATGACGAACAACCAGGAGGCGAATTTGGTGCTTGCAGTAGCAAGGGCGATCCTTCTACTGGGGCGAAAACCAACAAGGGAAGTGGGTCCAAGAACATGCAGGTCCCTCCCTCCCCACTGTTTTCACTCAAGATTAGGAGACATGATTCTGATTGTTCTGTAGAGAATCAAGTTGGGGAAATCCGCTTGAGATGCTCTCAGAGAAAAGACCGATCGTTAGTCGCTGGCCTGGCATTTGACAGACCCAGCAACTCAGACTCAGACTTTGACTACCAGTACTCTGATGGTGAAGATAGTCACTATGACAAAATGCCTCAGTTGAAGCCATGGAATGGCAAGAGCTCCTGGCGCGTGTACCTGGTGGAGTCCAAGGTTGTCGCTGAAGCGTACAACTGGACTCCAAAGCAGTTCTGGCACCAGTTGAAGTGTGGGACTAGGAAACAGTTGGCAGAGCTGGGGCCAGGCCTTAGGATTTATTTGCAGGGATTGACCAACTAAGATATGGCAGTGTGGGTTTGTTTGAAACAACCCAATCACCTCCAAAGGGCACTTTATTGGTCAGAAGTTGGGAAAGTTGCCACATGGACGAAGTTGCCACATGGCAACCATAGCTACAATTAGCATGGCCTCTGTCACACCTGTTGCAACAACACCACTCTGTAAAATAAGGGGGAGAGGAGGTCCCACTTACAGAGCTGTTGTACAGTCCTCAGAAGCCATGCAGGAAGTGATGGAAGACTCCAACACTGATCCCTCCACGATTGTGCAGGCATTCCAAGCATTCTTGAATAGCAAAAAGAAAGGTGGCAATTGGGTGTCCTGGAAAGGTAACGGTAGCACACCTCAAGGAGACAAACATAATTGTAGGCCTTGGCACCCCAATTGCTACTACTGTGGGCAGCCGGGGCACTTTATTGGCGACTGCCCAAGGAAAACTGGAAAAGGAGTCTTGGATGGTAATCAGTCTTGATGCAAAATCTTCGGGTCTGCCTAAGAAGCAAGGGGAGCCCTGAGGGATCAAAAGTGCTTCGGAGTATCACAATTCAATTAGAAACTGCTAGTTGTGTGGCTCCCACAAATATGGAAAAAAGAAGGAATTGTAAGTCCTTCTAGCAGAAAAGCGAAAAGTGATGTCTGGTGGCATGGGGAACGCACTCACCCAGTGGATTTCTGTAGTCCCGTTGAGGGTAGTCTGGCAGACACCAAAGCACTGTGGGGGGAAACCCGGACTCCAAGCCATGGTAGGGCAAGTGGTGATAGAGGAGGCAGGTCCCAACACCCAAGCCCATATCCACAGATATCCAGCAACAAACAGCGAATCCTGAAAAATCACGATGCAGTGATTTGTAATAGATGGTATGTGTCAGTTTCCCTGAATTGGGATGTGGGTGAGTTTCTTTGGGACCCAGGCCCAATGCCTCGGAATTTAAACCATTCCAGCAACATGAATTAAATACAGGTCCAGGTTGATGAGTTTTAGGGGTGTTTTTCACTACCTGGAGACAGGTGGAAAGAAGAGCCTGGATGTACCCATGTGGTAAGTCACATTATTGACACTGCGAATACTCGGCCTATTAAGCTTTCATACAGGCAGATTCCGGTGGCAAAGAGTGATGCAGTGGAAGCACAGATATATGAACAGGGTCACATAAAACACTCCTCTATGGGGAGCACCCATTGTGATGGTTGGGAAGAGGCATGGTGCTCGGTGTTTATGTGTAGCATTGTTAAAGCTTCGTTGAGTGCCTTTACGGGGCAGATAAGTTCGTCGCATGATGCTGGGAGGGTGACTACCCTTCTCTGGTCGAAGCGTTGCATGTTCTTGGACCATTTCTGCGTTATGTGTATCTCTTCTTTGCCTGTGCATACGTCTTGTCTGGTCGTGTGTCTGAGTGGGTCGAACTCTGTGGCGGAGTGTGGGGCCACCTCTGACTGTCTGAATCCCGCGCAGTACATAATTATGATTGCTAATCTGTACTGCGCGGGTGCGGGGAAGAACCTTGCGTCGGTCAGTATTGCGCGGAGTTGTAAGGTATCCAGTGGTTTTCTCTGCGTGACAGTGTGGGTTTTATCTCTAAGGGTAGCATCAATCGCAAGTTTCAATCGGTGTGATTGCATGGCTGGTACTTCCATCTCCCTGCGTCTGAAATATTCTCTAACTGCGGCTATGTAGTTAGTAACTGATTTAGGAGACCTAAGATATGATCTCAAGTACTGAACAAATGCACACATCTGGGGTGGTGTGATGAGGTGGGGGTGGATGTTGAACCGGTATGTAAATGCAAAGTATGCCTTGAGCGCTGTCTTATGGTTTGCGTTCGTTCCCGGGGCTCTTGCCTGGATCTGGGCGAGCTCCGCTGACTCCAATAAGCTGATGAGTTCGGGGTCTGCTGAATTAAATAAGAGAACATGTGATTATAAGTCGTACACAGGTGCCCTATTCAATGGGGTGAAAGGCCTGTCATTCTTTATCATAGATGGAATGTCTTTTTCTTTTTCTACTTTGAAAGTGAAACTTATATATCTGACTGCCTGGATAAGCCATAGGAGTCTTGGGCCGACCATGTCTGCCTCTTTCTTTGAACCTTGGGCCAGGAGGGAGGCGCTATCTGTTCTGTCAAGGACTAGCTGTATTGTAGTCGCGTTGTCAGATTCTTCTAATAACGTGTTGACCAGGTCTGGCGTCGCTCTTGCTATCTGATCATGTTTTTGGTCGTTGTTATTTCCTGCAATGACTTTTGCCTGCTTTGTTCCATCCGTGGCCACTGTATTGCCTTCTAGTGTGGTGATGTATATTACTTTCTTTACCAGCCTGCCCGGGATGATGCTGATGCCGTTCCAGCCATCCACGCACGCCACTACCCATGACAGGTCCTTTCTCATGGAATCGGTGACGTACATGTGTAGGTGCTTGTTTTCCCGCAGGGCCTCAAGTAGGCGTCTCACGAAGATTTTGGCAGGTGCCACGCATTTGGACAGGTGTAGAACTCGGCCTATGACAGACTGTAGCTTTTTCCTAGTTGTCGTTTTCTTGCCCCGGAATGCTCTGACCTCTTTCTTAACCTCCTTCAATTTATCTGGTGGTATTCGCAGGGTCATATCTTCTGTGTTAATGATGATTCCGAGCCATCTGACTTCGGTATTTGGCGGTTGTGTTTTCCCATCGGCCGTTGGTAATCCCAGACTCTTTAGTAGATATACTGCGTCGTTGTAACTCTGATATGCTTCTTGCATGCTGTTGGCCCACCCCAGCATATCGTCGAGGTACATGAGTCCGCCGTGTCCCTTGCTTTTCATTATGCTCATGATGGCCGTTGCCACCGTCTGCATATGAAGGCTACTCTGCTTAGCGCCGAATGGGAGGCTTGTGTCCATATAGTAGCAGTTATTCCATTTAAACATTAACAAGGGCCAGTCTCCGGGACATGCTCGGAAATTTTTATAAGCCCTTTCAAAGTCTAGGGTATATAGGTACACTGTTTTGTCGTGTCTTACCAGGTGATCGACCAAGTTCTGCATAGTTGGGAGGGTGTGCGTTCTGGTGTGTCCGATGACATGGTTTTGCTTTATGTATGCGTTGACTGATGCTTCGATTGGGAATGACAGATCGAGGATCACCCTTCGTTTTTCGTTTGAACCCTTGGGCCTGGTCATCATCGGGTTGATGTGTGCCCACTCATGGAATGGCACATCTGTGTATGGTCCGTATACCGCATCTTTCGCCGTCTCTACATCTATATACTGCTGTATTTGCGTTGGATAATCATTGGCCGATGTGTGATTGTCAATGTGTACCGTATCTGAGACTGGACCCAAATAGCCTAGCGGGAACCCGTACCTGATTGCGTCAAGCAACTGTTCCTCATGGATGGTATTGTTGAGATGGAATTCCCACACTTGAATATTCAGGTTGGATGGTACCAGCTGTTTGGCTCCTATCATATTGGGAAGGCCCGTAATGCGTGTCTGTTGGTATATCTCGAGTAGGTCCTGGTCAAACGCGTTTCTGTTTGGGGTAGGCCACTCGGCCACACGGTATGATGCTAGGTCGTGAGGTGTCGGCAGGCATGAGTCGTGTACTCTCCCCGGCTTTGTGGAGCACATAGCGAGGATGTAATCGAAATCTAAGCGTGATATATTGCCATAATCAATTTGGTGTACCTTATCCAGTCGTTGTTGGCCATGTGCGGCTGTATGGCTGGTTTCTTCCATGAGATCGGCGCACTCCTGTTCTATATCGCCATTATCTGTGGGGGCGGCCATGTTGGTCTGTGTTATCTCGGTTTCTATTGGCTGGCAGCCGTGGCTGTCCTTTCCGAGGCTCGCCATTGGTTTATGTATTTGGCGTGCCGTGGTCTCACTTCCGGTTCCGTATTCCTGGCATGTGCGATCGAAACAACAATAACAAGTGGGTGTGTCGCACGTGTATGCGTGTCCACAACTTATATACATTTGTGAGTCGGTTCTGTGGTCATCGTATATACAGTTCGTCTTTGTACTCACGTTTTCCGTCGTTCTGTCTTCCCGCGAGTGTCTCATCGCGGGTATTAGTGGTTTTTTGCCGCCTGCTGTTGATAATATGCGCCCTGCTGGTGGTGTGGGCGTGGCACATACTGGGTGTTAACATTGTGGTGGGGCTGTTGTGTCGGGTATGCAAACTGAAGTGAATGGGGACTTGGCTCCCGGCTGTGTGGTTGCCTAGTCTTCTGTCGTTTCATACATTCTGTGGATGCATGGGTGTGTCGATTTGCATTATTTGTCGCATAACAGAATGAGCAGATGTGGTAGAACGTTGGGGAGTCGGCTGTATGGCCGTCCTTCTCCTTGCACTCTCCCTTTGTGTTATATACGGGGCATGGCATGCTGGTGGCTTCCTTTGTTGCTATAGCTATTGGTGCCATGGAGATCCTCATTCTATCTAACTGTATTTTCTCTGTATCCTCCCATGTTATTTCCCCTCTTTCCACACGGTCGAACACGTTATTAGACCATTTAAGTACGTTGCGCCATGTCCTATCTTTGGCGTCTTGGGCCACCTGTTGTAGGTGGACCAATAGGGGGTTGCGCATTTCCTGTGAAATGAGGTTTTCATCCAATATCATTGTTGTGTACGCCTGGATGTATTCCTGGTATGTTATGCTAGCCTTGGCTTCCATTTTGTCTTTCACTGTGTTAGCTCCCTCCCTTTCCAAGTACATATATGGCTTTGCAATATGTCTGCGTATACGTGGATCAAAATGTTCATTACCTTTTGGTTCATTTGTGGCAAACAGTGGGTTTGCAAGCTCCAGTTGTTGCTCATAGTATGCGCGTGCCATACGATCCTTCATGATCATGGTGGGGTGTGGGTAATCCTGTGGTTGTTTGTGTGTATCGATACCGGCCGTCGGGTACACAGGTAGGGTATGGGGCCTCGCAGTCTCCTTCAGCTCCTCTGGTTCTCTTTCTTTTGGGAGTTCCTTGTGTGGGTCTCGGGCCAAAGCCTTCTGAATTGCTTGTGTAATCGTATCCGAGATGTTGCCCTCCAGATCCGTCATGGATCTCTCGATTTTCTCAAAGCGTGCCTTCGTCTCCGGGTCCATGTCGGTTCGTGTTGCTTGACCAAGATGGCCGGCTGCCTGTTTGAAGGTGGCTTTCGAGGGTTCGCTCCTGCTATGGTATGTCCTGACTTCTGTCTCCTTTTTTCCCAATTTGTTTTGTTTTATGGGTACTCCGGTTTCCTCGTTCGTCTTATTCGAGTTTTTGGTAATCCTGGTTCTGCTTTTCATGCCTTTTAGACCAAATGTGCGAGAAAACTAATATTGAGTTGTTGTAGGTTTGAATGAATGGAGAAGAAGGAAGAGAAGGGGGAGGGAGTTATGGGAAATGCGACTACCAGCGAGAGGATAGGGGGCGACACCAATGCCTCGGAATTTAAACCATTCCAGCAACATGAATTAAATACAGGTCCAGGTTGATGAGTTTTAGGGGTGTTTTTCACTACCTGGAGACAGGTGGAAAGAAGAGCCTGGATGTACCCATGTGGTAAGTCACATTATTGACACTGCGAATACTCGGCCTATTAAGCTTTCATACAGGCAGATTCCGGTGGCAAAGAGTGATGCAGTGGAAGCACAGATATATGAACAGGGTCACATAAAACACTCCTCTATGGGGAGCACCCATTGTGATGGTTGGGAAGAGGCATGGTGCTTGGTGTTTATGTGTCGATTATCGCCAGTTGAATTCCTTGACAACTTCTCGCTCCCTTGGATCAATGAAATGTGTTGAGGTGCAAGGCGGAAATAAATGGTTCTGTGCCCTGGACAGTGTGGGATTGTTCCAGTTTAAGGTGATGGCCTTTGGACTGTGTAATGCCCCGGCAACCTTCCAGCGAATGCTAGACAACCTTAAAAGAACATACCTCCTTCAGTACAATGATAGCCTTATGCCTGCCTCACACTGTATGCATCCAACTGGTTGTACAACTTACAACTTACAACTGAAGACTTATTACATCTCACACTAGCCGACTCAAATCGGGAGCACCCCTATAAAAATAGGCGAAAAAAGTGTTTTTTGTGAATATTGGATAGCCCAACTTGTTTTTTTTCTCTTTTCCAAGTTGTAAGTCTTACGAGCTGTAAGCCTCACAACTGGCACTCACACTGTACAATCCGATTCAACATTTGAATCTTGAGTTTTGTCGTGAACAACAGCTCAAAAACGGACCTTACAACTGGAAAACTAGTTGTAAGGAGTTGTAAGGCTTACAACTCTTCGGATGCGTACAGTGTCAGGGGGGCATTATCCCTATTTCTTGAGGTAAAATCAATGTCAGCTAGGTTCGAACATAAATATGGTGAACAATAAGAGTTCTGGAGGGCTTAGAATCTTGGATTATGATGTTTCATATAGGCAGACATCTTCGGAGAAGTTGTGACGTCACTCATGATAAAATCCGGCCAGCCATGCTAGCATGGGGAGTGCACCATGGTCATGCTCCTCCTCCTGCTGGAGTTTTTGCAACAATATATAGCAGAAATAAGCATGTGCCCATTAAATCTGAATGTCTACATGCTATTCATGGCCAGATTTCACTTTCTAAAGTGTGATTTTATGAAAGAGAAGGTATTTCGTAAGGAGTAAACAAGTCTGGCCAAAACAAGAACACTCTAATCGCCCCCTCTTATAGCTCACAATAACAAAACCTTTCGGGACTATACAGGGTTCATTTCAAACCATCTAAGTTGAAACAAACCCATAACAGTCTAGTTATATCCTCTCTCACTCACTATTAGCAAAGAAAATAGCTTATTAGGGATCTGAAGGGAAGAAAACTTCATTCAAACTTTAACCCAACCACGCCCTCAGCTCAATAGGCCGGTATGGAGCCAAGATTGGATCAGCCTTGATGACAACAAAATCAAGAGGATTGTGGGTAATCTTCCCCAAAATGGTGGTAGTCATGAATCTTGAATCAAGTCTATTTCAGACGTTTCAAATGCTTCTATCAACATATTAATAGATACTAGGGATATTTCTGAACTACAGGTATGTTTTTATTTAATAAAAGAACCTATTGCAGTACCATGGTACTGAAGGTGGTACTTTATTTTAAATGGAAGTCTTGCCTAGGCTATCTGGATGCTGAAGTTACGGATTGAAAGGATTATGGATTGAAGTAATATGAACTCTTCCACCGAGAGGTGGAATACTTGGGGAAACTGGTTTCGGACAAGGGCATCCGCGCTGACCCAAAGAAAGTGCAGAAGGTCCAAGATTGCCTGAGGCTAGATAAGGCGAAGGAGAACCGACAATTTATAGGATTTGCATTCTATTACCGGGAATTTCAGCCGAAATTTGTCTTGATTGTTGCTCCTTTATAGGTGAGAGTAACCGCTGCAGGAAAAGATAAGTGGTATACTAGATCCATAGAATGGACTCCAGAATACGAAGTTGCCTTCCAAGGCCCCAGTGTTAGGGTATCCCCAGAAGGAAGGGAAATTTACCCTCGACTTGTATGCCAGTGGTTTTGGCATGGCGAGAGTCCTGTCCCAAGAACAAGACAGAAAGGAGGTAGTACTTGGGTATGCTAATAATAGCTTAGATAAGGCCCAATGGAACTACTGTGCTATGAAACGCTAGCTTTAAGCAGTACTCACCTACCTGGGGAAGTTCCGGCATTGCCTTTTGGAAACCAGAATTTCTGTGTATGGACGGACCACGCATCCTTGCATTGGTTGCTGAACTTTAAAGATCCAATGGACATGCTTGCCATAGGCTTGCTCAACTGCAAGAGTATGGCCTGGATCAAACTATCATTTTCTTTCTTGATATTTCATTGAGGGGCTCCATTGTCACCCAAGTTCATGAATTGTGCTTGTTGAAAGAATTAAGGAATGCAATTCGTTCCATTTGAATAATAATGGGCCTTCAAAAGAGGAAAATTGATAAAAATTTAACACAAATGGCCTATAAATATGCTAGTGCTAAAAGGACTTATCTTGAGATACGTCTTTTGGTGCCGAAATTTTTTAGGATTCCCCAGAATAATAGTTTTATCAAATGGACTTATCTTGAGATACTTCCTCAAGCACTTGGATTATTTTTGACATCTCTGAATATAAGTTTTGCCAAAAGGATGTATCTTCAGATACGTCCTATGGCATTGTGATTTTGAGTGGATTTTGCTGAATATTATATTTGCCAAAAGGTGGTATATTCAAATACGCCCTTCTTGTTATTATTTCTTCCACAGGAACTATGATTATTATCATTGCCAAAATGACTTATCTGGAATTACAACCTTTTGGCTCTTAAAATTTCCCATCAATCACTCACAAAAATTTTTGCCAAAACGGCGTAGAGAGAGATACGATATTTTGCTCCTTATATTTAAAAGAAATATTAGAATATTGTCAATGCCAAAATATCTCAAGTAGAGATACATCATTTAGGCAGTAATCATATCAACATATAAATGAAAATAACTCCTTGGCCAAAGGTTGTATTTGGATCTAAGAGGTTTTAGCTCAAACAATTTTTGCTGGCATTGAGATAAGATGTTTTTGTTTTGTGCCTAAAATCATTAATAATCATCAAATGTTTATGAAGACTAGATCAAAATTTGCGGAATGAAATGGTTATTCACCCCATGAGAAAAAGTGAAATTATGCAAAAATGCTATATACGACCTTTTGGTTCTGACCCCACGATAAAACATGTTATTCTACCCTCTTCCTCCTATATGAATGTGTTCCAAGTGTTGTAAGGACCAATAATCAGAAAACAGTTCTTGTGTCTGGTAGATGCAGAAATTCTGGTGTCCATAATAGATTGTGGCTAAATTGGACGAATTATAAAGCTATTTATGCAATATTTATTGTTAAATTGGAAAAAAATCTAAATCTAAATTATTTTTTTTGCAAAAGTGCCATTTATTCAGTTTTTCATGCTGAATAAAATAAATGGTCCTAAAAGTGGATATATTTTGAAAATAGTTCTTTAGAATGGTTTCCATGGCAACCAAACAACCCATTTTTCAATTGAAAAATTGTACATCTGGTAAATTGTTGCTATGGTGACATAAAAACATGAAATTTCTAAATTACGACTCATAACAAGTAGAGCAGAAAATTTAGGTTCATGTGCAATTTACTCAGTACACATCGCATTTCTTAGAGCAAAATGGTGATAAAAAGACTATGTGGCATTTTCCTGGTTAATTTTCAGTCTGGACATCATGGCTTCTTGCATCGTCTATCTCCTTTTAAAAAGTCACTTACGCTATGTAGTTTAGCTCAAAATTTTACCGGCAGGCATCTTTGAAAGACTATAACTTCACTAATATTTGGAGTATCAAAAAGATTTTTTCGTTTTTATAATGCTCGGTGCGAACACAATAAGGGACAATTGACAGAGAAACCCCCTTATCAGACCCTTTCGCCCTTAAAGGGTTAATACATACGTATCGGGTAACGTTAATTCGTCCGTGGTAGCTTTTTCCAATCCGTCCGGTTCTACCGTTAGACTGAATTGTGACATGATAGTAGGGAGAGTTAGCATTGTGACTTTGGTGTCCGATGCTTCCCTACCTGAGGAGGAAGAGAATGAAATGATTAAGACAGCTATCATTAATTCCATACAGGTGACAGACTCGCCTATTGTGGATGATGAGCTTCTGGCTCCTGATATAGTTGTCCCTCCTTGTCCGGAAAATCCGTTAGATAAGTTGGTGAATGAAACTCATCTGTCTGAAAGAGAAGAAAAAGAGTTAGTTAAAAAACTGCTCTATGATTTCAAAGACTGTTTTTCCTTGCCTGGTACCAAAGTTGGTTGCACTCACTTGGTTCGCCATGTGATTGACACTGGGGATGCAATCCCTGTGAAGCAAGCTTATCGCAGAATACCAGTGGCTAGGCGGGATGGAGCAGAGGCTGAAATCTGGAAAATGTATAAAGAAGGCAGAATAGAGCATAGTAGTAGTCCGTGGGGAGCTCCCATAGTTATGGTTGCTAAGAAAGACGGAACACAGAGGTTCTGTGTAGACTACCGCCAGCTGAATTCCGTGACTAAGAAGGATAGTTTCCCTCTTCCTCGGATTGACGAATGTGTTGAAGCCTTGGGTGGGAACCAATGGTTTTGCACTTTAGACTTAGAGTCCGGATATTGGCAGGTTGCAATGGATGAGGAAAGTAAGCACAAAACTGCTTTTCTGTCCAGTGTGGGTCTGTTCCAGTTTAAAGTTATGGCTTTTGGACTGTGTAACGCCCCTGCCACTTTCCAACGCATGATGGACCGTATGTTGGACGGATTGCGTTGGAAAGCTTGTTTAGTATACCTGGATGACGTGGTGGTCTTTGGAAAGACTGTCCAAATTGGTATTGGAGCGCATTAGGGAATATGGGCTTAAGCTCAAACCTAAGAAATGCGAGTTCTTCCGGAAAGAAGTGAAATATTTGGGTAGGATTGTTTCTGCTGCTGGAATCCGGGCGGATCCGGCTAAGATAGTTAAAGTGCAGGAATGGCCTATCCCAAAAACTGCTAAAGAAGTGAGACAGTTCCTTGGTTTTGCTTCCTATTACAGGGAGTTTCAGCCTAACTTTGGTGGAATTGTAGCTCCTCTGCAACAGATTGTGATGGACGCTGGGGTTGAGAAGCGCTATAGTAAACCTATAGTGTGGACCAAGAAGTGTGATGAAGCTTTTAAGACAGCTAAAGCTTTATTAACATCAGCTCCGATTCTCGGGTATCCTAGAAAGGAAGGTTATTTCATCTTGGATACAGATGCCAGTGGCTTTGCAATGGCCGGAGTTCTGTCTCAAATGTAAGACGGCAAAGAAGTCGTATTGGGATACACTAGTAACAGCCTCACCAAGCCACAGAAGAATTACTGTGCTACGAAACGTGAGCTGTTGGCGGTGCTATCTTACTTGAATAAGTTTAGACACTATCTCCTTGGCAACCGTAATTTTTACGTGAGAACGGATCATGCTTCCCTCAGATGGCTCCTGAACTTTAAGGATCCAACGGATATGCTTGCAAGGTGGTTAGCCACGATGCAAGAGTACGGTTTGGAGCAGAGTATGATACTTCACAGAGCGGGGAAGAAACATGCCAATGCGGACGGGTTGTTACGAATTCCGACCAGGAAATGCGGGAATCCCGGCTGTCCCGATTGTGGTGTCCATGATGCTGTAATTGCGGAGGCTGTGGTTGTTCTTGGTTCCTTGGAGGATGAAATCCAGGATGCTCAACAAGGTGATCCCCTCTTGAAGAGAGTTATGGCTGTGTTGGACGGATCCAGTCCGGTTCCCAGCAAAGAACAATTGTCTGGTGAGCCGCAGGAATTCTGTACTTACATCCGTAACAAAGATAATTTGGAGATTGTCCAGGGTGTCTTATGTCTGCGGTGGCTGCGTAAGAACACTGGGCACACGTATGTCAGGAAGATAATTCCTGCCTCTATGAGGAAAAATATTTTCCGTTGTCTGCATGGTTCCCAGTTGGAGGGCCATTATGGTGATTTCAAGACCAGCTGGAAGGCAAAAATGAAATATTTTTGGCCTGGAATGCGGTATGATTTGAAAAGATGGCTTAGGGCTTGCCCTGAATGCAGCATGCGAAAATCTAGAGGCAGACGAGGTATTACACCTTTGAAAAAGGAAATCCATGGTGAACGATGGAGTAGAATAGCGTTGGACATCATTGGTCCATTTAAGACTACCCCTAGAGGAAACAACTACGTAATGGTGATTACAGACCATTTCTCGAAATGGGCGGAAGCATTTCCTATGCCGGACCACACGGCAGAAAGATGTGCTGAAGTTCTGTTTAGAGAGTGGGTTCTGAGATTCGGTTGTCCGGTTTCGTTGCAAACGGACGGGGCGCCGGAATTCAGGTCTCAGCTGTTGCGAAGTTTGTTGGACATGTTAGGGGTTGAGAAGCTAATCACTCTCCCGTACAGGCCTCAGTCAAATGGACAGGTAGAACGGTTTAACAGAGTACTTGTTGAGCAGCTCTCTTGCCTGACCAGCTACTCGGATTCAAATTGGGACTTGCTCGCTCCGTGTATAGCGCATGCTTACAGGGGTACGGTGCATGCCAGTACGTTGTGTACGCCCAATTCAGTAGTTTTTGGGACTGAGCTTGTGACTCCCGTGGATTTAATCCATGGAGTTGAGCCCGGAGGGCTGGATTTTCCTTGTCGGATGGCATACGTAGAGAATTTGCGACAGTCATTGAGAACTGGACATCAGTTTGTCAGAGATAATCTTGGAGTTGCTGCTGTGCACCAAAAGAAAGTCTTTGACAGACGGGCTTGTCCAAGGCACTTTGAGGAAGGGGCTATTGTGTATAGGTACTGTCCCCCTAAGGCTAATAAGAAGTACGGTCCCAAGTGGGATGGGCCTTTCAAAGTGCGTAGATTCATAGGGGGTACTACCTATGAATTAGAGACGACTGAGGGAATCGTCAGATATCATGTAGATTATCCGAAACCCGCCTTTGATGAGGACGGACCGATTCAGGCTGTTAATTTACATAAGGCTCCTGAATTCCGTAAGTTAGAGAAGGCTGGGCGCAAGATCCTGAAGTTTGAAGGCGGAAAAGTCCTAGCTGGTGCTGAATGTCCAGAAAGAAAAGAAAAGGAGAAAATTACCGTTGGTGTAAAACCCAGGGGTAGACCTAAGAAAAACGCAGCTGGAGTGAAACTTCCTTCTTCCAACAAGAAACAGACAGTAGATATTGGTCCTGCTGTTATCCGGGTTGGTAAGAAGAAGTCTCAGAAGAAAAAGAAGAAATTAAAAATTTCTCCGGTTGTGCTCCCTTCTAAGAATAAAAGCAGGCCCAAAGAAGCTAAGACGGATACAGTTGTAAAAAAGCAACCAGTTCCTCTGGTTTTGGCGGATTCTGCTAAGCCCTTAAAAAGAGGGAGGGGGAGGCCGAGGAAAAATTTGGACGTTGTTCAAAATATTCCTATTTCTCCTGTGAAGAAGACGGACAGTGTTCCACCAGTAATTGCAAGGGCTAAGCGCACGCGTAAAGCTCCATCGAGATTGCAATATGGAACTTAGGCTTTAAAGTACAGGTGGAACTTTCCTGATGGTTCCACAAAAAGTTACACACAACGAGAAGTCGGTAGCTGATATATCGGATAAGTCATGCTGCCCTTTCACGACATTTGAGAAATTCTTTATTGAATTTACTGAGTGGCTGGGAAAGAACCAACCAGTCCGTATGGCTTGTTAGAAACTGCACTGAGAAAGGCTTAGCTTGGGAGAACCCTTGAGTTCTAACTGAACTAAGACTCCCCGGGAAGCTTGAATCAGCTCAGAAATTGGGTTGAAATTGCTTTTGAATCGGCTAAGTGGATAGTGGGCTTTATGGACAATGTATCCGCAATTGTCTCTGCGGAAGATCAGAGCAGGCTGCATACTTAAACATCAATGTACGCCCTGTAGTAGAGCACTAGAAATAGCTGTGTTTGGCCGTGGTCTTGAGCGGGAAGGTGGCGCTGAGAGAGGTGGCGACTTTGTGTACTACAGTTACCACGCTGGCCGTGAGCGCTGTAGTCTTGCACCCTTTCTCACTCCACTTCTGTGACTCTGCACAACAACAGCTAGCCAACGCACTTTGGACTCGGAACTCCCTAGGAAAGAAGTGAGTTGAATTGGGTTAAAACTTGCTTGTCATATTCCGAGTTGATATCAATTTGATAGTTGATAGTTGTCTGCTACTAGACACGGTGTGTTGGAGTTTTAGGAAAGTTTTGATTACTTGTAATGGAAGGAGGAAGTTCAGTGAAATGTTTGAGACGTCAGCCATGACACCGGTGCTTTCTGAATGAATGGCGAATGTATGAGGTGAAAGTGTAGCTTGTGTTGGGGCTCTTTACACCACCAATGTTTATTTATTTGGCTATCCGCCAACCCATATCGCTCTTCTAAAGAGTTTGTTTCGTGATACTTGACTTTAGGTAACTTCTGTCAAGAAGTTAGTCTGTGATAATTGATTTTGTGTTCCCTCTTCCACCTGTATGTAATATATGGTGTGGAGGGTAATGTATTGTTTTGCACTGTAATGTATTACATGTAAACACAACATAGATTCTGGCATTTTCCATCTTGCTTAGTGTTATTCTTTTTCCTTTTATAGGGAAAGATTTTTTTTTGTTAGCAGCCAGATATCAGGATGTCGCAAGAACGACGTACGGACGAACCTATGGATTCGGGTGATGAATCGGCTCCGCCGATGACCGAGGCCGAGGAGAACCGTCTCCTTGAGGGAGCAGAAGACCTCATGGGGTTGGATCCTGTGAATGCGGCTGCGGTCAAGACTCTTCGACGGACGGTTTCGGGTATCAAGCCACTTGGTACAGAAATCCAGCCTCTGTTGGATGAGCAAGAGGACGGATCCGGTACGGACAAGTCCGGGAAGAAGCCTGAGACTTCACCCGCTCTAAGGAGAAGTCAGAGGAAGTCTGTCTCTCCCAGGAAGGCAGCCAAGTCTTCTGGGGATGAGAAAGTTCCGGGTAGGCGTGATGCTTCTGCCTCCCCTGCTCCTCGTGAACGGACGTCTCGTGGAAGAACTCCAGGTGTACGCCACACAGCTAGTGGGGTCATGACTGTTAGAGAAGACTCACAGGACAAGAAGCCTCACAGTTCTTCCAGGACCTCTGAGAAGAAGATTGTTGAGAAAAAAATAAAGAAACGCCACTACCACCGCGCTGGCAGACGGAGAGCCCAGCTGTCCGGAAAAGGTAGTATGGATGCCTTCCGAAGGGAGCTGGATGCAGCCATGGACATCTTGCCTCTAGATCCACGCTCCGACCAGCCCGGATCTGGAGTTGTGGTTTGGCCGGAGAGCGACTCCGAAGACAAAGAATTCAAGAATGACGGACATATGGCAAGGTATGAATCTCATGTTTGGCCTGAGATTCTGAGAGCAGACTCTATGGACTCTGGAACCTACCAGAAGGTCATCGAGGCCCACCGTCTTTGGGAACCCGGCCACCGATGCCCATTTTTGGTCTGCCGGATTCTGTCCCTGAATCCGGGTGGGGTCCGGGCGTACTCGACTCGTGAACGTCTGTTTAGGCATTTTTGCGAGGAGCACGCCCCATTCGTCCAGGTGTGGGTTTGTCCGTCTACCAACTGTCACCAAGTTTTGGATAGACGTGTTGAACTAGTACAACACTTGATGTACGGGGAGTCCGTGCAGCATCATCTCAACCGCAAAGATGCCTTGGACAAAACTGTTAAGGTGCTGCCCTCCATTCATACCAACCATGTCTTCCAACGGACAACCTACATGGCCGGGCAGCATCTTAGAGTCATGAGGAGAGCCACTAGTACCAGGAGAGGCTCCAAGAAATCAAGATCAGAGTCGTGCTCTTCTGCCGTGACTATCGAGTCCGGGTCAACGTCCGGAAAGTCCAGAGCTTCTTCTTCTGCTGCCGCTGCAGCAGGGAGTTGCCATGCCAGGGCCACTGATGCTAGTAGTTCTGTGGTAAAGGAATCCGTGAGTTCTGGTTCATCTAAGAAGAGAGACCGACCCGCTACATCTGAAGTTGGTTCTCCCCTGTCTAAGCGGGCATGCAGGCGGGCTCGGGAATGGTCCGGAAGTGTGTTACAACATCTACCTTCCGTTGATGACAGCCTGGAGCTGGTGGCTAGAGCCGAGATCATTGTAGACGCAGCCCTGGAGCAGGTCTGTGCATCAGCTGATTCCGCCCGTGCGGAACTAAAAGCTCTGCTCAAGGAGGTAACTACACCCCTACTGGCGCTGAGTGATGTAAAGACGTCCGTGGAACAGCTAGGAGACGTCCGGGAGGAGGCTAAGAGCCAGGAAGGTCTAGTAGACGGACTTCGCCGATCCCTGTCGGCCAGTGACTCTAAGATCCGCCGCCTGGAGGAAGAAAACCTGAGACTGAGGTCACTGCTTGAGGACGACACGCGCTCCTCTTCCCCTGTCGACCCTGTTGAAGAAGAACAGAAGCAGACAGTTACAGTGCCTACCCCTACAGCTCCTCTACCTCCACTTCCAAATCCGGTGGCTGCCTTGCCCTTGGACCCATCACAACTCCCGCAATTGCTCATGCCGAGTAATTTGCTGCGTACACTACAGCAAGTTCCAGCCACCACTGCCATGCCTCCAGCTGCAGCTGTCGGTCAGCAAGCTCATCGCACCCCTGTACGGGACAATCCGGGAGCGTTTGAAATCCCAACCTGGTTGTTTAGTCCGACCACTCTCGTGCAACCACTTGGTACGGACGGAAACACTGTGGACCCGCAGAACCAGACGGACACTCCCATGGAATAAGCTTGTGCTAATAGAACAGTGAGAACATTCTTTAAATTCTTCCATGCTCTAACTGCCATTCGCCTTTGAAGAATATTATTTTGTTGTTGCGTTGTCAACCTTTGGTTTCCTTATGTTTAGATACTCCACTAGAAGCTTGTTTCTACATTTTCCGGATACTTTTGGGTTATTGTATTTTCCATGAGAAAATTTTTCTTTATCCAACTGTTGTTATCCTATGTAGTGAGGACACTTATGCTCCTGTGTGTATCTTTTATGTTTCTTCTTACTTTGTGGTATGTGCTAGAGATGTAGCGACCTGGTATTTTGTTAACTATATCGTGAGGACACCTTATGCTGCTCCTTTTTGTCGCCTTGAAGACCTATATTTAACTTTAATTTTCCAGGTCCGCAATGTTAATTCTCTTTTTATCCACTTGAAGCCTTTTTAGTACTTTGTACTGTGTTGATCTTTATTACGATTTTTCTAAAGGGATTTTTAAAAATCTAAAATTAAGGGGGGGGTATTGTAGTAGTTCTACTATAATCCTCTAGGTACAATCCATAAAGGGTTAGTACTCTTATATTCCTACAGAGGGATCTACGTTTGATCCTCTGCATTTATACCTTCTGTGTCACTAAATGCCTCGTTTACCCTTATATTCTTATATCAACTCTTACCTTATTACTCTCATAGAGTATCCGTTCTGTTTACCTATTCCATAACATTCTTATCTTATGTATCTCTTTACTGTATGTCTTGCCATACTTCTTACCATGTTTATGCACCTTGATGTGTTGTGTAAGTAAACACACTACCCTGTCCGGGGAATACGGACTAGGGGCCGCTTGAGAGAACTGCAATAAACAGACGGACTAGGAGTTGCCTTGTTGACTTGTTTATTACTGTCGAGAGTCTGCGAATCACTACAAATGTATGTACAAATCTGTACTTCATAATAGGGATCCAACCATTTACTAAACATACTTTGTTCAATTTTGGGGAAAATAGCCTATAGGAGATATTTTTGTCAATTTTTTGGGGAAAAAAAATGGCTAAAATGGTAGTAAAATCTGTAAAAAAAAATATATTAGAAATTAACTCGCTTGAGCAAAGTGTACTATTAACAACTTCAAATTCTGAGCATATTAAGAATTTGAGTGGATAATACTTGACCAAATGGCCAGAAAACCTTATCCCAATGTAGGCTGCAGCCCCCCCCCCCTCCACCCCCAATGTAGGCACCCCTGACGTAGGCCCATTGTATCATCAAGTAGACTCTTTATATCTTATTTAGTCCAGATAAGATACACATGATTCTCAGTGTGAGGTTTGTTTGGATCACAAAATTCCATTGATATGACTAAACAATTTGGTAAAAATACTGTTTTAACAGGCCTTGAATTATTTTTTTTTTCCAAATTCCAGGCATTTTTATCTTTTTCATGCCACCCCCCCCCACTCCCCCCACCACCACTGGTTCATTATTGGAATAAAGTGTATCCTTTTATAGCTGGAGTTATATAACCGCATTTCACGTGACTTTTTTGCACCATATTTCGTAATGGACTAGTGAAAACCTAGGACGACTAGTGGGAAATAAAGGTCACTAGTCCCCCTGACAAGTGGGAATTTTAAGTTAGCCTGAAGCCCTGCCAGCTGAATATTGTTTACTGAGGTGGAGGTGTGTGTGTGTTGAGGGGGGACCATACCCAACTGAATATTGCTTACTGAGGTGAAGTCGGTGGGGCGGGGGGGGGGGGGGATAGACTGAACATCCCACACACCCAGCTGAGTATGATGAGGTGGAGGGGATGAGGTGGAGGGGAGGAGGTGGAGGGAATGAGGTGGAGGGGAGGAGGTGCGGGGAGGGGAGGGGGGGGGTAGACCACCCCAGTCCCCTCTAGCTGAGTAACCATTGTCCCATCAAGTGGATGTGGGGTGGAGTTAAACCCCTACACCCCATACAAATGCATTTGTTCTACCCCATTTCAAAGACAATCAATATTGAATGGGAACATCTGATATTGCATTGTTTTTTTCAGTAGGCCTATGTAGGCCTATGCAGAAGTGGGCAGGGTTAAGGGATTTTTTAAAAAAAATGTTCTTAGATATTAATTAATTCTCATTGTGGGGGGGGGGGGGGACCACTGCGCTAGGAGTGGCAGGGGGGGCTGTTTGTTCGAACACCCCTGGTTACGGGCCTGCATATATAGTCCTACTCGATCAGATTAGCAAAAACAGAAGGCTGCAAACTTTAATATTAATTATATAATTCATTATATTGATGTATATGTTTATTGAATAAAAATTGTTATATATATATATATATATATATATATATATATATATGAGCAAATCCACCATTTGGTCGTCATTTGACCCTAAAATCATCTTTTGCGTATTTGAATGGAAAAAAATGATTGGAGACATTTTTCAATAGTTTTATCGTATCCGCCCGCCCAAAATACATCAGAAATACCTCCCATTTACATAAATCTTCCTAAGAATTTATGCATGGGGGTCGAAAAACTAGATTTTAGGGCCTTAAAAATGAAGAAAAATTAGGGGAGACCCAATAAAATTATGAAAATAAATAAAAATGTTTAGTCAAACATAGTTTAAACTTATTTTACCATTGCGCCTTGACCCTAGCTACTATATGATCTGTTTTTTATTTGTTTCCAATGGCTCTTTGGTATAACAAAAATCTAAAAATATGTTGGGAAGTCTAAATGTCTGCGTCACGTGTGGAAAATAAAATCCAAAATTAGAAAAAAAATTAAAAAATTGGGTGAACAATATATACTAATTTGGGCCATTCTACATGAACTTGATATATTTAGAACAAATCTGTTCAGCTATATGTTCATATTTTGGAGTAATAGGGACTAACATAGGGGTTGGGCAGCTCTTCTGTCAGCGTCACGTGTGTATTGTTATTCTACCTCATTTAATAAATATTATGAATTAATAATTTATAATATTCATATAAATGAGTCGATGCACATACTTCATTTCAAATACAAAAAATCCACCCAGGTTCTCTGCAATCAGAAGGTAGGATGAGAAATGTGTCAGCGTCACGTGAGTATTCCACACATGACGCTGACACTGACGCTGACACTGATACTGACACTGTGTTGTTGGGACATACAGAGAATCTATACATAAATCTCTAAAGATTTTACCTCTAAATACTCAAACATAACTCACATACATCTTTCATGAACAACCAATACATTTATTCATTCAAGTCAACTTAAAAAGAAAACAAAGAGGAATGAATATTATATATTTGTGTATATATTCCAAACATAATCGGTTATATATATGTAGAGGCAGAGGGACAATGTCCTGTCACCCTTGCCGCTGCCATTATAATTACCATTATTGGAATGGTTATTTGGCTATAACTTTCCTTCTAATTGGAATATTTTCACAAACTAAAAAGTGTTGGCACCCTTATGTTTAGACCTATCGGGTACACAATAGTTCAAAACATTATTTGCATATTCTATTTATTTATTTTTAATTTAAATCCTCATTTATGTACAAATATGTACCAATCTTTGGTGCCATTATTATCAGAATTCTAATCACAGATTCTATCAGGCTGCCCTGACTACAATATTCATCATTAACCTTCCCAATTTCGTCTATAACATCAGCAATATATGTAGTTTATATACGAAAAAGAATAAATCAATAGAAGCAATTCTAAAAAATTAAGAATTTTCAGTCATGGATGGCTAAATGACGACCAATTGGTGGAATTGCTCATATATATATATATATATATATATATATATATATATATATAATTAGGCTGGGGAACTTGGGGGGCATGCGCAATATGTCAATATAAATTGATCCTCCAACCAACTAAAGTAAATAAACTTTAGCCTCCAATGTAACAACTTATTATCATTATTATAGAATTTTTATTCAGACCAAAATATGTACAGAAAAGGGCTCGAGCCTCTACAAGTAGATCTCCATATCAGTCCTAAAAGTAGATCACCAGGTGGATTAGAATCGTGTTCGGGCCCTGGTGCACTACACATGCATATATTCTACTTCCTGTTCACCAGGTCAGATTAAATTCTTCATCACTTTAAAGGGTATCTCTCACGTTTAGGGCAACTTTCCACTTTCCATTAGTTCCTATTAATGTGATTAACTTCCTCTCACAACTTGAAAGTTTATTTGATATTTTATTATAAAAATAGCCGATTAAAGTGGTGAGGGAGAAAAATCACAGCAGGGTGCCACTGAAGCTATATCCAGGCAAAACATGGTGGTTTGTGACATCAGGAGAGGGACTGGTACAGCTGGTCCAGCATGGGTCCAGTGCTAAATACACTGAGATGCCACTGAGGATAGCAAAACACTTCATTTCCCAAGGAAAGCCTTCATCTTTCAATCTCTAATACCTACAGTATTGTAAGCACAAGTGTAGCTTCCTCTCATATAAATGGGTAATTCATGATCAAATTTTAGACATGATTTCTAGGGCAAAGAAAAGGTTATTTACATGTGCACTCACAACTTTCAAGCCAGTCCTCAACATATGGAATTCTATCTTAATTGGGACTATACCACAATTATGTGACAGCTCTGCATGGTGCCACATGGCCAAATCCCCAGTCCAGTTGGGTCTTCAAAGCATATAGATTAGCAGCAGCTGTTGGTCTGTCCCAGGAGCTAAGCTCAGTGGGGGGTGAAACCATCAAGTGAGTGACTTGAAGGGGTGATGTAGGCTCTTGACTTTGTTAAGCTCCCTATATGTTATTAATTAGTCAGGTCACTCTGTCTCTGAGTCAAATGTTGTTATCCCTCCCATGACATCACAGATTTGGAGGGATGAGAATGAGGGGGCATTGGCTTTCTGCTCATATCTCCCCATATAAATTGTGTTTTTTTAGCGTTGTATTAGCATAAACATCAAATTGAGACTGGGAGATACATATACAGAACTACCCGGAATTCGAGGCGGGAGTGAATATTCACCGATGACGGTCAAGGGGCGGTAGCCCCGCGACCGTCATGGGTGAATATTCACGACGCTGAGAATTCAAGGGTTGTTCTGTGTTTATTTCACCCCGCACACTAAACTAATGTTAAATTAACCTGATCTACAGTGATTTTGAGAAATAAATTGTTAAATAATTAGTTCTTTAGATAGATTCGCTTTGAAAACATAGCTCCGAAGAAGGACCGGAACGGGCAAAGATCAGAAAGTGCGCATGCGCACAGTGTTACAAAAACTAGGTCGAGCATGTATTGCCCGTAAGCAATATCAAATCAGTTACTGACCAGCTAAACAATATCCAGACCCTATGTTATCTCTATGGGCTCAGCATATCGAGGGTGAAATAAATATGGAAATATGAGCAGATTAAGAAATTAAAATAAAAATAACCTCTAATAATCGTGAGAGATACCCTTTAAAGGATAGACATTATAATATGGAGAGCATAGACATATGGAGAGGATGGACAAGGAGAGGAAGAGTAGGGAATATTTTTTTTCAGGAATATATATTGAATATATCCAGGTATATGTGTGATGTGTTACAGGAAAATGTGTCACAAGTCTAAAAAGAATAAAAAAATATTGCTTTCCGCTTTAGATAGCTCACAGGTCCCTTAAAATAATTCCGATCTAAACATAAAAATTATCCCAGAATTCCCTGAATGTAAGGAAGACAGTCCTGCTTTCAGATTTACGATCGCATGGTTAGTTCCTTCGTAATGAATTATTTCCGTCGGCCGCATCAAGTCGTTCGAACCAATATAAAATGTATTTTATATCATTATTATATATCGATATTTTTCAAATTAATTTATTCACAAGATCTCTTTGTTGGAATGTTCCTATTTTTGGTGGGTTTATTCCTCTTAGTCATATAAATATGCGTACCAAATCTCAAGACATTGTATTGAATATATTTATGCGTTTTGAAGATTATCGCATAGAGTATATTTAGTTACTATATTAGTAATTGTCCACCGAGAGATATTGCAAACATAAGTATATCAATTATTGAATTTACCACTCCCGACGCCGCGCTACTAATGAGTGAAGCCAGACTAACCCATTAGATGCAACCACCCAGACCAAAGGGAACGCTTATTCGCCACCTAAGACCTGCCCCTAAGCATCTGGCAGCATCACCTCATTCTTACGTATTTTTACTATACCATCGATTGTCATATATATAATGCGAAACGCTGCCTTTTCAATGTAGTTAGGCCTGAAGTGTTCACCAACTAATAACCAATTACAGGTGCTATAAACATGTATATCGTCGTCGCGTTTTTACACAGATGAGAGAAGAGAAGAACGGAATGTATTTTTAGATGTTAAAACCGTTCTGTTGGATTTGTTGACAGGCTGAATAAAATTTGTAAAAAAAGAAAAAAAAAAGGGTCCAATCTGGAGAGGGAAGTCAGTTCAACGCACTTAAGACAATGCTTAGGCAAGTCTTCCCATTTGAGCGCGCTTGACTGATTGCGTAATCCATGCATTGCATTATCCCAATGCCTCGTGCTGCGTAGAGTTAATATTACGAAATCCACTAAATGCACTACGCAATTTCATCCCATTTCTAGGGATGTTTTTGTTTTTAAAGATGTTTATTCAGCAGAGTGAAATTATGCAGTTACACACTATTCTCATTGGAGGCTGATGGTTAGGGAAAATGTTAACATATAAGTTAATTATATCAAAGAAAAATTGAGAAAAGAATTTATATATCATTTAGGCCAATAAAGGCCAGTAAATTATACAAATTGAAAGCACACCTAAAATCCACCACCCGGGCAGCATCCTTTTTCTACAGTCCGGAGAGATTCAAAGTACTTTTTCGTAGACATATACAAAGCATTCATGAATATTTTCAAGATACAGGCATTCACTACAATATTCCTTAGCGCGTAGTACTAGTAGTAGTAGTAGCAACAACAACACTGATTCTTTTTCAATTACGTCTGAAGAAAACATTAATAATATTTCCAAGAAGAAAAAAAGTGTTGGAATAGGACATAAAAAGAAGAAAGCTGTTAACAAACTTAAAACAAATGATGACATTGTAATACCTACAGGGAAAAAAGCTAAACAAGTTACTTTCAGTACAGGCGACAGCAGTGATGAAAAAAAAGTGGCAGTTGTGCTTGGCAATCGAAAAAAAACAACAACTGAAAAAATATCCAATCAAAATCATCATCAACAACAACAAAACCTTCTAATATAATACCTTTGGTAGTACTAGACTTAGAAGAACAGCAGAAGCCATCACCTCCCCTACTACTAACACCACCACCACCACCCAATACTACTACTAGTAATAACAACACGCAACCACCACCACCAAGCAACACTTTTGATATTAAAGCATATATTAAACGAACTAAACTCGCAAAAAAACACCTAAAAAACTGGGGGATATTGAAAAAAATAAATTTTGGTGGAGACTACTGCCGTACCAAATTCTTTGGCACAGCTAATTGCTTTTACAGACGCACCAGTTGCTACAACTTAAAAAGTTGTAAGAGAAAGAAAAAAAACGGGACCAAAGCCAGGATCTCGTAAAAATAAAAAAAAATGTGGTAACTGCCGTAACAACAACAACAACAACAACAACAACAACAACGGCAGTGGCAGTGGCAGCGGCAGCGGCGGCAGTACAACAAGTAGTAGTACCAGAATCAACAACATGTACTCAAATTGGACCATTACAATTTGGTTTATATCCCCCGTTCCGTGAAATTCCTGAATCTGGTGAGGAAAATCAAACCAATTTAAACTTCCCATTCCTTAAAAATGATCAGGATGTATTGTGCGGTTACATACCCATAGTTATGGTGAAGTCTAATAAACCTTAATTAACCCATTTAAACCGAAGGTTGCAAAAAATGTTTAATCATCTTAAAACTTTAATAGAATGATAAGAAAGGGACTGTGAGTACATGGGAGAAATTTGATGAAATTTCCTTAAATAGTTCCTGAGATATAGGGTGGGTCGAAAACGACCCCTCTAGGCAAATAAGGGGGCAAAAATCTGGGCATATAGGGAGGGCAAATAGGTAACACAGTGGAAGTATATGGGCCCATTGCTGTAGTTAGTCTAGGCCCCAAAAAGGCTAATTTTGAGACAAATTCCACAGAATTTGGTACACAGGTAAATTTGTTCATCCTCTATCATTTTAGATTGGGACACTTTCTGAAATATGAAAGTGGTTTCCATGGCAACCTATCATTGCTATCAGGTATTTTTTGCTGTTTTGGTGTTTCAAGGTCATATTTGGTGACATCCACCTTGGTCAAGGTCATCGACTTCGAGACTTTAGATAGCCCCCATGTGCACCATCAATAATACCAAGTTTGGTCACATTTCAGATAATAGTGTAATAATGGAACCCTAAAAACCAATTTTTTTGCTAAAATAGAAAAAAAAAGATCAGTTACCATAGAAACAGCCTCTTTGGAAAATAATTCAATTCAGCCTTTTCAGCTGTTTTCTCTTCAGATTCAGGAAGCTCAAGAAAATCTACCTAGAATACCTCAAATTAAGCTTATTGTATAGTGGGTAGGGTTTCTGGTATAGATTCTCTCATACCCTAATGATAAGGGTTTTTTTTTACCCCATATTGTCCTAATGGGGTCGTTTTCGACCCAACCTCAAAGAACCTCCATTCCTTTCTTACCAAATTTTGATATTTCTAGTTTAAGTTTGAAAATGGATGCCTAAGATATTTTTTAGTTCATTCTATGCAATTTTCTTCTGAAATTACTTATTATATTACAATTTTGAATCCCTTTTCTGTTGAGATATCTTTCTTTTGTGGCAAGTATACAGGATTGATGGTCACGTGACCTAAAATAGTGCGTTTTCATGGCGTTGTCATGGTTACGCTTGTTTTGCAATGTGGAGAAGCTATACTTTCCATACATATCATTTTCATTACTTATTTATTTTGAAATCTATATGATAATGCTGTTGAAAAAAACATCTCACATGGGTCGAAAACGACCCCTTTAGGGACAAATGGGTTAAGCATGGCTAAAAAACTCGATTGGCTAAAATTTTAAAATCTATATATTTTAACCCGAAGCATCTGACAGCATTCGGGTCTGTGCATGAATTGTTTTCTGCAGCTAAACGAATAAAAAATGATATTTCTTTACAAGACACAAAAGACTTTCTTGCAAACACATACACATATACTAGCTATAGAAAAGTAAATTGAAAGTTTTTGCGTCGAAAAATAATTGCTACAATCATTTTTTGGAAAGAAAATGGTATTCATTTTTTTCATACTTCACAGGCAACAAAATGTGCAATTGTTGAACGATTTAATTTAACATTTCAAAGTCGAATGTATGGTTATATGTCTGCAAATGATACTGTAAGATACATTGACGTTTTACAAGACCTTGTGGCAGGATATAATGCAGCAAAGCATAGAACCATTGGCATGAGTCCCAATGATGTTAATCCATTGAATGAGCGATCTCTTTGGTATCATCAATACAAAGATTATATACTCGAGAATACCTAGTGGTGCATTTAAAGTAAAACACTGGGTTGGAACAATTGCTGGTTATACAGCTCAAGTATGGTTAAATACTGGAATTTCTGTGCAATGATATTGCCAGAATCAATGAAGTAAATTCTGTCCCGCTCTCCCCAAAGCTAGCTCTGGGTGCTTCCATATTGCTAGATGTATGACACTAAAGAGGGCAGGCTAACTACCGATCTGCTGGTCAGTGTGTGGTCACGGTCTAATGAGTGTTACAGTAAACAGTGTCCACTCTATGGTATGTATGGAAAGCCATTTATAAACACATGACTGATCCTCCCGAATAAACAAACTCCCAGATATACCTGTGAGCTAATATCACATATAATAATGATAGGACCTTATGATATAATAAAGGGGTAGCTCAGCTCTAAAGGTAGTAAAGATCTATCAATATAGGAAATGTTAATGAACCCCACTTTTATATTATGAATATAAATAGCTTTCCATAGTAATGCATGCAAGGCTGTCAACCTGACTAGTCAACAACAAGTTGGTAGTGATCAGGAATGAGGAGTAGGAAGTTTATTCTTTGCACCTTCCATTATCCTTCCATTGAAAATGTAAACAATGAGATCCATAGGGTCTTTTCATTCCTCATTAGTTCTGGTGTAACATCCATGGGCCTCACAGTCAGGCATTATTGAAAAGAAGTGATTTGAGAGGACCAAACTAGTAGCATACAGTAGGGCAGCCTGTATACAATAACACTACCTACAGAGTGAAGGAAGTTAGCTGTGCTTCGCTGACGTCACTCTCACATAGGACTCTGGGAGTATGGTAGCTGCCAGTATTCCAGATAATAGCCAGTTATAACACAGACAATTACTCCCCAGTGATTTATAAATAATTAAATTACATATTACAACCTACAGAACATCATATTATAGTTTTTCCCAACGTCTGAAAACGCATTATACTCAGTCCAGTGTTCCCCTTTAAGGTAAATGATAAGGTCAGAATTACTAAATATAGAAAAATATTTGATCGTGGCTACCTTCCGAAATGGCAAAAAGAAATATTCCAAATTAAACTTATTTTACATACATTTCCAGAAACATATGTTTTACAAGATAAAAATGGTGAATATTTGCATGGTAATTTTTATAAGGAAGAATTAAATCAAGTTACTGGTGCATAGTATTGCATATAATATAGTCTTTAAGATAAGCGCAAATTGTACTCTATATAAATTGTACTCCATTGTATTCTAGCATGTTTTATTATTATAGTGGAATGTATGGCATTGCATGACTTTGATGAAGATGAATGTTGATAACTTGTTTATATTTGATGCAAGGTTAAAAACACCTTTTTCTCTTATTGTTGCTGGACCTAGCAATTGTGGTAAAACTACTTTTGTAAATGACTTACTTTTACATCAAAATTGATAGTTGTTAATAATCCATTTGACTACACTCTTTGGTTTTATGGTCAAGTTCCTCCAAAACAGGAGATATCTAAAAAAATACCTAATTTAAAAGTTATAGATGGACTTCCCGACACATTCAACAATTATATTCAAAGTGGGAAAAATGGAATAGCTATATTTGATGATTTAATGAGTGAATGTACACATAACCCATTAATTACAGAAATTTTTACTAAGCGCTCTCATTATGAAAATGTAAGTATTATATTTATAAAATCTTTACCATGGAGGAAAAGGAAGAATTAACTTTACTAAAAATGCCACATATCTTACTATTTTCAATTCTCCTTTAGACCAATCTTTACCTTATTAGTCCAGCGGAATCTCAGAAAAGCGTGTATTGTGGTATGGATGATGTTTTATGGTGGATTCAGGTAATATAACATGTCCTGAGCAGGAATCAGCCGGGTGCCACTCTAGAACTCTTGGGGAAAAAATTTTACGGCCCAAAAACAAAATGGCTGCTGGGCGACCCTGTTGCAACTCATAAATACACCATAACTTCCTTATTATTGGTGCTAGAAACTTGATCTTGGTGTCTACACCTATGTTTTCAGGGTCTTGGAAGTCATTAGTAAGCCCAGATTACCCATATCTAAACTAGAAATGTGTAAAATTGAATCTGAGATAAAGAAAAACAACATTGTGAGAAAAATGTGTATTTCTTTAACAATTCTAATATTTATTGAAAATCACTAGGTAAGTATAATACATCATCCTTAACAAAAAAAGTAGCTATTATTACCTGTCCTTAAAAGTAATGCTATAACAGCCAAATAAATGCTATTAAAGCTGAACTATTTATAATACAGATTATATAGTCATATCAGTATAGAGGAGATAACTGATCATGAGCAGAGTTTAATGCCACTTCAATAATATATCAGAATGTATCCTAATTCATACCAATTCATTCATTCTACAGATACCAAATAGTCACTTATGTCACTTATGTATATTTACAACTAATATATACTGAATATATATCTGAATAGACAAATAGACATAACAACTAATTAACATTTAACATGTGTGATTGTTATGTAGATCATTCCTTCTTGTTAATTTATGACTGCTACTGGAACATAGGAAGTGGGTGTTCAAAGAAGTTCATTGTTATTGTCTACTGGATTGACAATAAGCTATTGACTGATCACACTGATCAACTGGGTCTTCTTGTCTGTCACATTTATAACTAATTTCTGGGCTGGTAGAAGTGTATGCTGTGTCAGATGCTAGCGGCTCTTATTTTCACTGGTATGTGAAATAAACGTGAATCAACGCGGAGAATAGCGTGCTAACTCTGATCTTTATTGCGCCTGCGCGGGTGGAAGTGATGTCTTCGATGTAAAGACAAGCAAACATTACAGTATGGTTGATCTATTTGCAATTATGGTACTTATTGGTGGATATCTATCAAAGCACTTTTGAAGATAGTGCTCAAGAGTAGAGCTGGTGCAAATAACTCATACAAGAGAACCTTTTTAATGTTAATATTGTGGGAGCGCTGATAAGCCTGGTGTAAAGATGATCAGTATCATAGACAGATCTTCTATCAATCGTGATAGATTTTGGTTAGTGGCCATTCTGATTACACTTATATTCAGGCTTCCATCGAAGCTAGTTGGCCATCTTGATTCAAACTCCTTCATCTGCTGTTATAGGATTTCTATACTATTATTTTCTACATTGATATTGTTGGGAGATACCAAATCACTAGCAATGTTCAGTACACCAACTGGATGATTGCTTGGGTCTAAGGGAACAATGAAAGTGCTATGTGTGGTTTTCATCACTACCTTATTACAGATTTGGTCTCCTCCTTGTGAGTTGTCATCATCTTTATGCTTTGACCACCATCTATCATTGATGATAGGTTTACACAGAGCTGGTTAAATACATGGTGCAAACATATCTGACCGGATGTATCCATGTATGTTGTATCCATGGTGCAAACATATCTGACCAGATACCATACCATAGTCCTCATGTCTCAAGACTTGGTTGGTTGCCCAACTCTCCTAGCATCTCATCTGATAGGGCTTCCATGGATCTCATGCAGGTAGTTTAACTCTGAATAGGCCCAAAATACATAAACTGCAACTCAATACATTGCTGGTCAACAGTGAACAATGTTACTAACTGGTTAGACCTTTGTATAATTCCCTAAGACCTTAGCATGGCAGTCATAATCATGCCTTCAGTGGGGGACTTCCTATCAATGAGGGGAGTAGGATTTTGTAGAAGGTTTAATGGTATATCCTTATGCAGTAGCCAACTCTTTTGATAGCACTGTATTAAGTGTGGACTCACCATGTATGATCCTACAAAGGAAAATGTAGTTGGTGTCCTCAGCATTAATCTTGTGATGACCTCAGCAGCAAGTTTTATCAATGGGAGAAAATGCTGCCTCTGCCTTTCCTGGTACCAAGGCCCATTGTAATGTTTGTTGTATAGTTACTGGCAATTCGTTCCTATTTGAGTTTCCCTTTTCTTATATAGGATTCTGATCATTGGACTGTGAGATGCTTGGCAATTGTCTGTGCACTTCTAATGTTGGGTTAGATGTAAGGCTAGTGAATGGATGGATTTCAATCTATTAGTTTATGCTATATTTATGCCAAGGTTGTGAGCAACTAATCAAGACCAACTAATCTAGACCAATAATAATGTCCACCAATCCTGGAACACGTTTCTCTCTTGAGGCAGCAAAACCTTACATTTTAGGACCTCCTTATATGAACAGGTTAGACCAAACACAGCACACTGTTCTATGTATGGTTGTTTTCTGTATGGATAGTTTCAAGGTTTATCTGAAGTGTTGTTGGTCTGTTGATTAGAACCCTAGTTATGATGCTACCTATCAATCAAACTTAGTTTCTGTGAATCAAGTTGGGGGACAGTTCAGCAAGCAAGTTTGAAAGTCACTACAAAAAAAAAAAGTTTTATCCACACCTGGGATCTCCGGACCAGACTTACGCAAAAAGCATTAGCTCTCATCCAGAGCCCAAAGAGGAGAAAAGAATTACAAAATGAAAGTCACTACATGTTTTTTTTAATCATATGATTGGATGATACTGTATCATTTATCAGGTGTTTTTGTTTTTAAACATATAATTCACCTGAGTCACATTATCCAGTTTTACATTAATTCTTATCTAAAAAAAGGTCTGAAAAAGAATATGCCCAGTCTGACTCATACATGCCATTCTTATGAAATGTAACCTGTATTTATAGAGGGAATTAAAACAAGATTTTGCAGGCACATTAATGAGCACTGAATTAATCAATTCATGACACCTGGCCCAGTGCCACATACCCTACTACACTGAGTGCTATCAGGATGTTATTACCTAATTAGTGTCAAAGTGGTACCTACAGGGGAGCCGGTGGATGACTAATTCGTAAAACCAGCTTGAATAGGAGAGAGAGGCAGGTTGACTAAGAGAGAGCTTGACTAGAGAGACCTTTAAGTCAGGCAAGCCTTAGTCAGCCCTTAGTAGAGTCTTACTAGACTTATCAGCCAATCAATTACAGGACATTTAACCCTTTTGTGAGGACCCCTGACCGCCACTTTTCTGTTGCATTAAATATCTCATATTTGATTAAATAGTGTGCAAAGTGCAAAAGGTAAAAGAAAAGCTGCCTGAAATGTTAATTTTGTTGAGTATTGTGCAGACGATGTACTAGGTAAGAAAGTAAGACAGTTTGAAAACATGAAAATACCAAAAAAGCTTAAAATATAAAGGGTTCATGTGACCAAGCCTTAGAATTTTAACTGTAAGAGCCTCGACGGCAGGATACAGAGAATAAAACCTTTTAAAAAAAAATAATATCTCATATTTAAACAAATAAATTAAAAAAATTTCTTCGACCATCACCTAGCTATGCCATTCTACTCGGAGTTAGGTCTAGAGATGAAACAAATTGGTTGGGGGAAAGTGGAGTAAAATGCCACAATATGTGATGCTACATGGCTTTCAGTATTTTTAAGAGGCCCCAAATGGAGAGTTTGGGGATTGAATCGACGCCCAGTTTAACAAAAAGAACAAAGAGAAGACTAGAAGCTACTAGAGGCTACCCTCCTAATAATACACACAGAGTTCGAATAGTATGAAGCACTCCTGAGCCGAAATTTATGGAACACGACTCCTGCGGGCATCTAGTACCTTTCTCTGTATTAAATTATATTTGGTAATACACTTTTAGATTGGGTTCTTGTTTAGTTGCAGAGTTGAAGGAACATTGGTGTATGATGGGAATGGCAGGTTTCTGTTGACTATTAGTATCAATGATAACAAATCCAGGTTTAGGAGGGAGGCCAGTCTGAGGATGCTGTGTTAGTGAAATTGCAGATCCATGGAATGAATCAGTAGAAGTAGTTGAAGAGGGATTGTGATCGATATTATCAACTGCTCCAGTGATAAAGACATGCTTATTCAAATGGGGTGGACAGACCAAACTAGTGTATGATGAAGGGAGCAGACTGTATTCATTATATCAGCACTGAGAGCCATCATACATTTGTATGATATACATAAACCCAGATTATGCAGGGTGTCAACAACAGCCTTTTTCCTTGTTGTTGAATCAAGTGCCAAGTAGATGGGTAATGGAGTTTCTCTGTCCTTAAGGTTTAATAGCTGGCTATGTCCAATGTTGGTAGAGTTGTGTAGATATCTTAGATGAGCTAGTCAAGATGTAAGAATAACTCAAGTAGAGAGGGATCTTGGAGATGTGTTGAATAGCTGGTCTTTTATTCAATGTTGTAGAGTATCAAGGTGTAGGTTTACAATAAGTCCTTTATAGAGCATAGGTTCCCCAGGATTCCAGTTTAGTAGAGTTTCCAGTCAGTCTTCTTTAGTAGATAGTGGTGATACAGCTTCTAGGTCCAGGTAGTAGATGGTACTGACTGACTGGAAGGAGGACCCTTTTATACTATAGGCTCATGATTAGATTGCACATATTCTAGAAAAACCTTTGCCTAGTATGCAGGATAACTGCTGACATGTTTCAGGCTTATTGGAGTACATGATGAAATAATTCCTTATAGAACCTTAATTACACTTATTTCTGCAATCTCTGGGAACTTAGGAGTGTGTGTGGAGCAATGGCTCCTACCTGTTTCACAATATAAATCATTGCTTCAGCTTAGTTCACTGCATCAGCATAAATCATTGCACCAGACTATTCAATACAATTTACACATCCATTGATACATTTCAGAGTAATACATAAATTCATTAATAAATACATGCTCAATATTAGGGTAATAAAACATTAATAACCCTGTAATTAGTTAGACATTAAAAATCAATTAGGGTAATGAGACATGTTAAATCCAGAGTGGACATTAACATCCTCCCGGCCAGTGAATGTTCGGCGACCACTGGGTCTCTGTCTCTGAATCCTTTTCTTGTTGTGCAACTCAGTCTGGCGTCTGCTCTGTTTTTAGGTCTGTTCTTAAGTCCTTTGTCCATTCAGCTGGATGAGAGAATTGTATCCCATTTCTTGTCTCCAAAGCCGGGTTTTCCACCAGATGTAGGTGTCTAGGGAGCGGGGACACCTAATGATAATTACTCTAAGATGATTAAATAGCTATTAGGAGATTTGAGGAGTAATAGCTGGCTATGTCCAATGTTGGTAGTTGATAGAGTTGTGTAGTTATCTTAGATGAGCTAGTCAAGATGTAAGGATAACTCAAGTAGAGAGAGATCTTGGAGATGTGCTGAATAGCTGGTCTTTTATTCAATGTAAGTAGAACATCAAGGTGTAGAGTATAGTCTTTTACAGAGCATAGGTTCCCCAGGATTCAGTTGAGTAGAGCCTCCAGTCAGTCTTCTTAGTAGATAGTGGTGATACAGCTTCCAGGTCCAGGTAGTAGGTGGTACTGACTGACTGGAAGGAGGACCCTTTTATACTATAGGCTCATGATTAGATTGCACATATTCTAGAAAAACCTTTGCCTAGTATGCAGTATAACTGCTGACATGTTTCAGGCTTATTGGAGTACATGATGAAATAATTCCTTATAGAACCTTAATTACACTTATTTCTGTAATCTCTGGGTACCTTGGAGTGGGTGTGGAGCAATAGGCTCCTACCTGTTTCACAATATAAATCATTGCTTCAGCTTAGTTCACTGCATCAGCATAAATCATTGCACCAGACTATTCAATACAATTGTACACATCCACTGATACATTTCAGAGTAATACATTAATACATACATGTTTAAATATTAGGATAATTAAACATTAGTTATCCCATAATTATTTAGGCATTCAAAGATAATTAGGGTAATGAGGCATGTTAAATCCATAGTGGACATTAACAGATGTGGCACTAGAGATCTTCTTATTCTTGACACTGTTATAATTATATTATGATTTGTGAAATGGCTTTGTGTACATCTGATTGTTCTTGGAATATTATATAGGGTCTTGAGATTGGACATGATAAAAACTGTACCTGTTTCTTCATAGCCCTGATATGTTTGGATATGCAAACTCATTCTGCAAATGCTATGCCTTGGGTAGCCGCCTCTTGGGTTTCTTCTTCCACTTCTGATTTTTCACCTTTTTTGTAGTGAGTTGCCAGACATTTGGTATGGTATTTTGCTTCAATTGCAACCATATCTCCAGCAGCTATTTAGACATCAGCTGAGTGTCATTCAGCTCAGCAGCATATTTCCAAACATTGAAGTCTACTTTAATGTTTAAGCATTGTGGAGAATATCATCTCCTGCTGGAGAATCACAAAAGATGCACACGGCTCACCTCCTTTTAAAAGTTCATAAACATCATAGGATGTGACCACACAGGCTGACAATTAAAGGTAAATGCCAGCGTCGTCAGCACTGCTGCAGGCGGGGATTCAAAGAACTAATGCATGAAAAAAAATAGAAGAAACAATATTTTTTTCCAACTTTGTTTTGAGAAAGAACATGGTTGGGTGAATAGCCTACTTCACATATTCCTCCACCAGTCACTGGCAGTGGCTGCGTGATTAAACTCTACCACTGAGCACATGCGCAGTTCAGCTGACCCACCTGGCTATGCGGGCCAAACCGTGCGCCCTCCACCCGGGCTCCCAGTGGACGTGCAGGGGTGTGTGTGTGCCTAGGACCACACGGCCGCTGACCCACTGCAGCCCGTAGGCCTACGCTTACTTGTTTTCATTGATACACTGTTACAAAAGTTGCCATACACTAAAATCTAGCAGATGAAATGTCCTGGTGTCTGGCATAACTAATCTTAACATATCATCTCCTAATATTGGATAGCAGACAGTATTATACAAAAACTTGAATTCTGGGATAAAAAGGAGAAAGTTAGAAGCCTAAGCTAGCCTATAGTTAAGACATAAGGCTTCTGTGACACTACCCGCCTAGCTCATAGTTCGGGCTGTTTCCACAGCTCTCTCTAGGGCACCACTGTCAATTTGTGAACTGCCCTATACAACAAGATGCACGGCTATGACTAACATCATATAGAATTGCAATGGGCTACATGTATACATAAATAAGTACATGTACACATACATACCCGGTACATACATACATACATACATGTATAATTATAAGTCATGGGACTATATATGAAAACACAAAACTCACAGATCCTGAAACAAGGATATGCTTCTAATCATAGAACTTTTGACATACAAAAGTATTGGCGAATTTGTTACGTCATATATTCATAAGTGCCATGAATGATGTATCTTTGATGTCCTGGAGGGAGCACTCGCTGTACTGGGCAGCACATTAGAGTGCAGCACTGTGCTGCGCAGCACTCTAAGAGTGCAGCACTGTGCTGCGCAGCACTGTGCTGCGTAGCACTCTTAGAGTGCAGCACTGTATACATACTGATACATACATACTGATACATACATACTGATACATACATACTGATACATACATACTGATACATACATACTGATACATACATACTGATACATACATACTGATACATACATACATACATACATACATAGATAGATAGATAGAACCATTCTAAATTTCAAGTAAGCATGTGAATGTTAAGGAATTCTCCCAATGACACCAAGTAAACCCCACCAGAATACCTTAAAACAGCATATATTTAGAAAAAAAATTATTCAAATTATACATTTGTTATTAAAACAGATGCAAACTTCTCATGTTTAAATGATTGTAACCATACTACATACTAGGTCACCACAATAATAATAGCTGCTCAGATTGTAGTTGTAAGGTGTAATTATGTTTGCATGTACATGTACATTCATACCTACATTAGTACATACACCCACTGTCACCACTCCTGACGACCACTGCCACCACTACCACCACTAACACTAAGCTCCCACTCAGCTGGCCAACCAACCGTGACGTAGCATGACCAGCACCAGCACCACTACCACCACTACCACTACCACTGCGCTACCACTCAGACGATGTGAGAAAGTGGTGGTCACGACGACGATTTTATTCACAAATGTAGAATCACAATGGTACATTATACTTAAACACATTTAACTGCCCATTGCAATTAAAAAGCAAAAAAAACAGGTTATCATATTATTTTATACTTTAGGGACGCCTGAAGTTTACTACCATTCAATATATGGATGTCAATGCGGGAAAAGCATATATTCTCATGTTTCTTTTAAATTTCTCCAAACATAGCTGACATACAAAATATTTTTCAGCTTTGAAGATGACACATGTACCCATTTTTTAACTCATCATGCAACAAGTTCAGCTGTATAACTTTTTTAGGTCTATGACCGCCCCCCCCCCCCCCCGTTATTTTTGATAAAGTGTAAAATGATATGTTAGGTATATACAGATTTTAAAGGAAATCACATAATTCAATCGTCTATGAGGGGAAAATGGAGAAAATACCCGTTTTTCGCAAAGACTCCCTATAGTCAACAGTAGAAAATTTCAGTGGTCCCTGAAATAAAAACTAATCATATGACATGTTTTTGGGGGGCTTTTGGGGTTCCCACAAACATGTTCTTTCTAAATCCAAAGTTTAAAATAATTCCATGATTCCTTCTTTTTTTATTGAACGCTGGTAAACGATGTAAGAATAAACAGATCATCACGGAAATTGAGAACGTGAGAACGGTAGAACTTACTTCGATTTATTTACCTTTAATTTACAAAATTTACCATTTTAGTTTTTTTTTCTAAAATTAATTGTCAAAGGACAAATATTTGTCCGATCTTTTTGGTATTTATCTCAAATGAAAGCTCTTGAACAGTTATTTAACTCTTTTAATGGTCACTAACGTCTAAACTGAACAGTTCCCATACTGCAGTTAAAATATTTGGTTTGGGAAAATTTCGAATTATGTGAAAATTTTAAAAATTCATAGCGTCATATTTATGGTAGAATAATGTAATGAAGGTCAAATGAAAGCTCAGACTCCTCTATTTTCAAGGTTTATATAACATAATACCTCAGACTAATACTTTATCCGTTATAACAAGAAACACGTGGAAGGTCATACAAAAACGCCCCCTAGCTGCAGGATCCGGCTCGAATTTCAGTGATCCATATCAGATTTTAATCACTAGGAATCAATGACCAATCGTGAGAAGTTTGATGCTTTTAACCGAAAGTGCACGATTGAGGCCATTTTGATGCCTTATTCCCCATACTATTTAAACAAAGAACAAAGAGATCAAGCTATTTGAATATATGTATTTATTTCCCTTTCAGTACACAAACTCGGGTAATACTTAATGCTGCCTCACATCAATGGGAAATCCAATACACCCCTTCTTCTGGAGGGTAACACATCCAATTCAATTCAATTCAATAATTCTTTATTGCAGCCGATCTTATTACAATAAGGTGGCCCAACAATCTAAATAAACAAGTGTCTAGATAGGTCTTCCGTTGAGTGCCTGACTGTCTTATACAATCTATTAAGGCGAACCAGAGTGTGCACGATTGTTATTTCAGTCATTGCATCAACTCCGCTTCCATATTTTATTTACAACAGAGGCGGGCCTAATAAAGGAGGAATTGAAAACAAACTGAGTCAAGAATAAAATCCCAGTCAATTACTGGGAGTACATTTTTCGTGACCTTTTTGTTTCAGCGAAGTACACGTTATTCACGTTTTAAGCCAACCCAGTTCAGTTCAAATCATCGAATCTTTTAAAATAAATTAATGCAATTACAATAAACTGTAATAGCTTCTACGCCCTTAAAGGAGTTGATCATCTATAGGTAAATATTTAGTGTGCTTCCTTGGCAGCAATTGAGCTCTTGAATTCTTACTTACAAACGTCAGAGTTCAGAAACCTCTTAGTTAAATTAAAATATGATAGGAAATCATTTCTATGCTATAAAAACACTGTGCCAAGCTGGACAAGGTCAAATCCCAACGCCATTTACACAAGATAAATCCTTCTAGGAATGTGTAAATCTGACTTGGATTATCCAATAAATAATTAATGCAACCAAATGTTTCATTCCATAGTCTAAGGACCACATTTGAACACTATTAGTATAAAATCCTTATTCACTGAATACAATTTGTATAATGGATTACTTGACTGAGTGTACTTTCAGCCAGGGCAGCATTTTTCCTCTTGTGTACAAATATCTAAGATAGACTATTGGCATTCATCTTCAGATTACACGTTTGATAAGATTAAGAAAATGGGTCCTACAATTTGGACATGTTGTGGATATTTATACAATTATATTACACAGGTGTTTCCACTGATAAATTGATAACACATTGCGGAGTAACTTAAACGTCCTTCAAAGGGAATCAGTCATGACAAATGGGGCAATATGATCCACTGTACAGATACATCTGTTAAATGATTTAGTTCTCAATCCTATTATATAAATGATTTGTTCCATGTTAAGTTCATACCAGATCTAAAGGATTCTATCAGTACAGTATGGGGATTCACTATAAATAACATACGATGGTTAACCTCGAGGAGGGAATTTTCCCTTTATTATAGAGGGACTTCTATAATAAACATCCATAGCCTTTACTACAAGTTATGGAAAACATGTTATATAAAGTTACATCAACATGTTACATAAGAGTTGAAATATATCTTTACATGACAATATATATATTATAATGGTGAACGAGTGGATAATTTGTCCACAGGACTGCCTTACTTTTGATACAAAAATAACCACGTGTAAATATATATTTGTATGTTTAAGACACAATTCATTGAAGATATACTAGCACTATGTCTCCCGAACTAAACGCAAAGCTCAGTATACATATTGGACTTCTTTACATTGGGATATAAACAGGGGATGAATTATCCATTAACCGTACAAAAATATGGACATTATAAAAGAGAGAAAGAGAGTGGGAAAGGGTTGAGGCCAGGGACTGCGATTGGGAAAATAACAATGTTAGAGATGGGAAAAGAGGCGAAAGAAGGACCGAGTAACACTCGCACAGAGGGAGAGAGAGATAGACAGACAGATCTAAAAGTATTCACTCGAATGGTTGTCCAAATCTTTCACAAATGAATGAATGGTACCCTGGTCATAGCGGGCATGCTTTGATCCGTCGGTCTTGGTGCTGGGTTGGTCGGACGTAGAGGGTGCGCAGATGAAGTGCTTCATTCCAGAACCTCCCATGCGACTCATCGAATGCGAGCGCTTGGACCCCTGTGTCACTTGCAGATGTGAACTCGACTTACCAGGTTTGAACTGAATTTTTGAAAGCTTGTTACCTGAAATATCAATCAGTTAATTATATAGCTGGTATTGTTAAATGATAAATGAAAAAGCAGGGAATGAATGGAGGGATTATGTATATGATCATATGTGGTCCAATAGCCACTGTTAAATGATGACATATCTGCTTTTCAACTTATGAACCATTTCTATCATCTATACATTTACTTTTTGCTTTGAGACTTTTTTGAGCTTTTTTTTAGGGCAGAAATACTTTTGGACCTAAATATGATATGTATAGTTTTGACTCCCCTATTTTATGGGTCGATTGATCAGATATATATCAGAGGAAGAGGACAGTGTGCCATCTAATTAGCTTGACAGACAATAAATACTATTCAATGCGATTGTGGACATTTTCCCCGCGTACAGTAATACTTATTACCCTAACCCATTTCACAATAAACACACAGAATTCAGACTTTTGATTTCATGATTTGTACCTAGGGACCCACCGGTGGGTATGAACAGCAGGACGATAGCCTTTCCAGGAGGGACTGAACTACACATTCGTAGAAATTACGTGACTAAACGACTCAAATATTGAGTGTAAAAGATGACAGATATCTGTTATCTAATAACATGAGCATTAAATAGCCATCTTAGTCAAGGATAAATTACACCCATCGAGGGATTAAGACGTTGAATATAGAAATGTTCATATATGATGATCCTAGAAAACGTTCACTCACCTTGTTTCAACAAAGGTATTTGTTTGAAATCACCGCGTCTGGCAAGAGGACCTAAGGAGAACAAAGAAATAAATGCTTATTGCTACATTATACCAATACTTCAGTGATCTACTAATCATCCATATCAAATCGTATCAAAAGCATTCCGGGGATGAGAGGAGGAATAGTTTTTTTACCTCGAATTTATAGATTTAGAAAATGAAACCACAAGTTTTACGAACATATATATATATCAATTATTTATAAAATCAGACAGCCACGGTACTTTTTATCCACAATTAATTGGATGCTCCTGCGTATGCAGCCAACTTGATCTAATATCACTCATACATTTTATTCTAATCAGTGTAGCTAACAATTTTATTAATGACAATGGATATTAAAAGACAAGGAATGTAGAATAGAAACCTGATATGCCGTCGAAAGTCTTAGTATTCTTATATATTCACCCTCACATCACAAAAAATAAAAGAGCTCTCCGATCTACGATCTCCGAGCTCAATAAAGGATCTTTGCTTATTCACAAAATGAGCTATCTAAAGTTTTATGATAAAATACTAAATATCGATACTAAATAAAAGTAATTGACAACATACCATTTTTGAATTGCTGGTAGACTTGCACCATGCGTTGCATGTTGATCCGACTGGCTTCGGCGTGGTTCACCATGGGCACAGGGTAGTCTTTACCAATGATGCATTTAGCTTGTTGCTGAACAGCTTGTGGGGCAGTCCACGGCTCATAAATATACTTGGAGGGGAAGCCTTTAAGGACTGGTAGGTATTTTCTTTAAAGAGGAATATATATCAATTTCAATTAAATTCAATGTTATTCGGATCACAAAAATCCATGAGGTACAAGGTTCTTTCTCTTAACTAACTACTTTCACCCAATCATACACAAGTATGATAGAAATATGCTATATATAATTTTGAAGCTGCATTTCCAAATAAGTCGCCTAGTATATGATTTATGTACGAGGTGATGCCCCACTTATTTCTTCCTCTCTCAACTTCAGAAAAAACAACCCAAATTATATTCTAAATGGCTAAAACAAAAGTTGTAGTCTGAAATTAGATGAGAAAGCAGCTTTACGGTGTACAGGTTGCTAGATACTTATTATTTCTGGGCGATGATATCGTATACCATCACATGTGGAACGAAAAATGTTTTCACTAGGTAGAGAAATCGACCAATAAATATCATTGATATCGAGCGATTGAGGATCGTTGATTGCTCTTGGGGAGATCGTAACATTTCTTGACAAACAAACCCATAAATTATGTAAAATATTCTAAACACATGAATATAAAAACGCATGTGGGATATTCTTTACTTCAAATTGAAGAATTTGAATTACCTGATATAATTTCCATCGGGATCTGTTGCTTTCCCAAAGTTAGTAGGGCAATACGAATGAAAGAACTGTTGAAAGAATGAACTGCACGACAACCACATCCAACTGCCAGCATTGGTGCTCCAGTCTGCGTCCAATAATAACTCGTCAAACACCTAAAATCGGCAAAATTATAACAGTTAGAAAAGGGTACGTATTGATTAGAAATAACAGGGCCAGTTAGCGCATTTCTTCTTTCATCCTTGATAAGAGCAAATAAGTGTTACTAGGGCGTAAAGTATGAATATGTGTATATATTTTATATTACTCTACGGTTAATATAATATTTCCTTCCAACCATTAAAGGATGGGATGCATGAAATCGGAAATAGTCTTTTTTTTTTTGGTATTCCTCTTTAGAAACGTTCAAAGTAACATTATTGACTATTTATACATCACAACATGCCAACTAAGTGCATAGTTATAGGATATAGCAAGACTCCTAGAGATGGATTGTGTTTCCATCATTGGTCCAAAGACAGCAAAATTGACTGAATATGAAAGAATTATGTGAGCATAAAAAACGGCCAAGTGGTCACAGCCAGCCCCGCTATACTGTCTGTAGTTCCATGACTATCATCCATGTAACTGGGCTTTTATTATCTGAAATCTTTCATGTATACAGAAACAAGGTGATAACAATCCGTGTGTAAGATGCTTCTGAACTAATTGTCAGTGAGTGGGATTGATTTGGAGATCCCCAATCCTATAAACAAAGCTGTGAACGGGGAATAAGGTTGAAAGGCCCAGGCTAGTGTAGGGTCCGATGTAGGGTGCAGCTAGACTGAGCTACGGCCAGGGCAGGGGCAGGGCAGCGGCAGGCACCTAGGGCCTACCTCCCCTCCCCACAGCCTGCATACACACATGTTCCCTCACTACACTAGCACCCACACCCTGTATACGGTACTATGTGAAAGTTCTACGGCACACAGTTGATTGGATACAGTAAAGATTATGCAAGTTACTTAACATTGATTTGGTTTAAGCCAGAATTACAAATAAATTATAATATAGATAGGCCAGAATTACAAATAATGGGTTAGGTTATGTAGGCCTATTTATGATGGAGAAATGTCTGTCTCTGGTCGACATGCTTCCTCCTGAATACCGTATCTATGGGGACTCCAAACTCAGTCATTTCTTCAAATTCAATGTCTACACATTATGAGCTTTTACAAAAAGGGTCTGGTAAACTTTCTCTCGATTTCAGTTTCTGTCTAGATGTGTATTTTTTACACATATATATGCCCCAATGCACTGTCCTTATGTATGATCCCGGGTATGATCTCTAAGCCATGTATCATGGCTCTGACCCCTGTGACGTCACTGCAGCAGAAACACACGGTAGGTGTCAGGCAATGCGTTTTTGTTCTAGCTCTGATTTTCATAAAGAAAACCTTTCGTAACTTTGCCAATATTGCTCGTATAGGATTCAGATTTTAAAATTGGAACTAGGAACTGACCCTCTTCCCAATAAATAAAAGAAAAAGGTTCATGCATCCTCTCCTTTAAGCCAGTATTCTTCAAAATCACAAATAGAGGTCCTTGTATCAAGACTGTATGGGGTATCAATTTCAATCCTGAACATACAAAACAAGATCCTACCTTTGCCCCTTCTTCCCATGTTATCCAGAGGTCACCTCTAGTTAGGAAACACGCCACTGAGTGGCGCGCTAAATGATGGATCCATCCTTCTTGTCGAAGTTGGATCATGATGGCATCGATCCACGGAAAGCCAGTCTTACCCTTGGAAAAAATGACATTGGTTAATTAAGAGAGATTGATCAAATAGATTAAACCTGACAGTTTCGAACTGCATCTGACATTTTTATCATACCATGAATTTATTGAAGCTGTGAATGCATATTTAGTGCTCTGAAATAATTAGGAAGATTATTTCAAAACACCGAAAAATTAAAACTAAATGAAATTTCTGCAAAAAATGAAAATCTCCACAGAACACACGTAAATATTTGCCTATGGGACACAGCATTATTTGATTTATCCGGGTTTTTTCTCTCTCAATACTTGAACAGAAACCTTAGAATGATAAAGAGGTGTCCACTTCTACACAATATTCTGACTCCGGATAAGAAGAGCATGGATGTTTATGAACTCAAGAGTTCCTTTCTTCATGAAAGAAAATCCCTTTAGGGGTTCACTTCTTACCTCAGCCCATTTAGCCAGAGCCTCGGGTTTGTTGTCCCAGGGTATTTGTACACAAATTGGATTCCCAACCATTCTGTCAAAGTTGGCGTTGTGCGTTGCTGCTGTATAGAAGAACTCTCTCCACAATAACTGACCGTACAAAGACATGCTAGGCTGCTCTTGCTTCTTGATCTAAAAAATGAAAAATATGACCATCAGCATTTTCTCCTCCGTTTATATATACTCTGCACTAGCATTACGATATTTAAAACAGAACATTAATAAAATAACTCTCCTCTTTTTGCAAAAACACCAGTGCCCTTGGTGCATTTACGTCAGAATAAGTAAAGAGATATTAAGGACAATAAAAAGATTTTTGTATTTTGTTTACAAAAACGTATTTAAAACATTGATTGAACACTCTATCATACAATATATATGATATTTCCAATTACCTTCATGTATAAGTCCCTGAGTTTCCAGTAGAAAAGGCGAGGGGAGAGGCAGCCAAAACGGAGATAGGGACTGAGGCCTGTCTGGCTGGCCATCAGGGATTGTGCTGTCATTTTGGGCTTTTCAAAACTGGCAACCCACGCCTGCAGATTAAAGAAAATACATAATCATACATCGGTAAACAATATAACTTTAGGCTCGAAGTATTGATTTAAAATAGAAGGACTTTCGATTTAACAATCTCATCCATTTTACCACACATCCATGCGTAGTGGATTTCGCCCGTAGTCCACACTCCCAGTTCGGCTCTCGACTTATACTAGTAAAGAATACCCTGTAACCAACACAGACGTTACTCTAGTGTTTGTTCCTTTATTATTCGGATTCTCGGACATGAAGCCTGAAGCAGCATGTTAAAGTAAGGCTGTCCAAGATAACATCACTCCCTAGGAGTGCACCTCAGGCAGGTGTGGGAACACACATAAACGAGAAGATAAAATATTAAATGGTTTGGGGCTGTCCATAAAGTGACAGTATAATAAGGCAGATAGAACAACGTTTAATCTTGTAACTAAAAACTTGAATTTTCCGCCTATATAAAACTATACTAAATTATAACAGGGTTCATCCTTTTAAAAAAAAACATATGATCAGAATTTATCAAAGCCTTGAACAGGCGCCTGGTACAAAGTCCCTTGACTTAATCAGCGCCGGGGGCGCCTATTCAAGGAAATACGGTACTTTTCATTAACGGTATATAATGTATGGGCGGTGGACTACTAACTGGTTGAAATCACTCTTGTTTTACCGGGTGATCTTTGATGAGAAATGATGAAAGAGTCCAAATTGCGATTTTTAAAATTTTTATTATAACAGTATGCTCCGACGTTTCGGAGATCAGATCTCCTTCTTCAGGGACTATTACAGTGGTTTATGACTAACATGAGAGAATGAATTTATTCGTAGATTTTCATTATATAGATTTGCGTTATTATAACTAAGAACACACTATTTGCATTTATTGACTTTTTATCAATTTTGGAGAAAACAATAACCTACAGTTATTTCTTTTGAAAACTAAGATATTGTGAATGTACGGTATTACAAGATCCAATCAATGAACTGTTGATGTATTAAATAGATTCAAGACAATAACTTAATAACAAGATTATTACCTTTCGCTCAAGATGTCGTACAAGCCTCGCCAGTGCTTCGGTCTCGCCACCTTTCCATACTGCGGCTGGGAGGTCCTCCACGTCAAAACCTAGTAAAATAAAGTTTATTTGATCTAAATGTACAGATCTTGCCAGAAGAGTCTTGAATTTGAAGTGGGCATGAGCATTTTTCATTGTTTCGCTATTGTTTATAGACCAAGAACTGCACTCACCAAAAAGCACGACAAGACCTCTACAAAATGGCTATATTGCCACATATGGATTACTGTAACTTTGTCTATTCTGGACCAAATTATCTACTACGAAAATTGCAAACATTACAAAACTCAGCACTACGTATCATGTTTGACAAAAGTAAATTGGATAATGTCGACACTGAACACAAAATTTTGAATATTCTACCTCTCACCGAATGGAGACAAAGACACATAATCGAAATTGCTCACCATGATTTAGCTAAAAACTACAGCAGAGTGTGTATTACTGTTCTATCTTCATGCATATCCGACTGTATTGTATTAAATTGATAACTATTTAACATAACGCTTCTATGTTTTTTAGAGTAATTGCTGCTACTCCCTTTTACCGATGCTTTTACCTATATTTTACAGTTAACCGATACTTACCTGTAAGTTGAGGATTAAACCTGTAATTATGTTGAGGACATCACGGTGTGATCTGACTATACGAGATGTACGCGCATGCGCGAGACACACCAGGTTTTAAAGAATTTAATGAGGGTTTCTTAGTGAGAAAACTCTGCTCACAACCTAGGAAAAGACATTTCCTAAGAGCAAGACATAATAGTTAAACAGATACCCTAGTAAGTTAGGGTTGCCCCCCAAAAAACCTAGCTCTGCAGAAAAGCAGAGGGGTAGGCAGGGTGGGCGTATAGTCAGATCACACCGTGATGTCCTCAACATAATTACAGGTTTAATCCTCAACTTACAGGTAAGTATCGGTTAACTGTAAAATTATGTCTCGTCCATCACGTAGTGATCGAGACTCTACGAGATTTCGTAGCTCACTAAGGAGCCCGAGTCTCAGAAACCCTCGTTTCTAATTTATTTTGTAAAATAAACAGAATACGGAGTTTCCTCACTAAAGAGAGGTCAGAGACACTCTCTTTATAAAGGACTTTGACATCCTTTACGTAGTAAAAACAGAAACATTAATAAATGGTAAGAAGAAATATTTAGTCTAGGTTGTTTACCTTATTTCTTCTTCGGGCGAAGTACCTTCTTATTGGTCTTCTTGTCCCTTAGAATTGTGTGGGCCACTGTCTTAGACGTGTCCTCTATTCTTTTGTTGTAATATCTAGCAAACGTTCTATCATTCCTCCACGAGGCTTGTTTGAGTAAAATGTTCATATTTACCCCTAGAGTCAAAGCTTTTGACGTGACAGCCCCTCTCGTACTATGGGCCTTGTATTTATTCGTGTTAATCCCTGCTAAGGCAAGGGTTCGTTTGGTCCAATTTGAAATAGTACATCTCGACACCTCCTTGTGAGGCCAAATGTAGCTTAGGAACAGCTGATCCTGTCCCTTTCTAACTCCTTCCGATCTGTCTAGATATTCCGATAGACAATGTACTGGACATACTCTCTTATCTTCCGGATAGCTAGGGATGTTTATAATGTCCAAGGGGTCTCCCACCTTATTGTGCTTTAGGAGGTGTTTCATGTGAAACCTTACACCATCCTTTCTAAATTCGATTCCTTCTACACTGAATCTCCAAATTGTTTGGCCTCTTTGAGCCGACGTTAGCAAAAGTAGTACCGTAGTTTTCAAGGTTAAATGTTTAAAATCTAACTGGGAGTTTTCTCCCCACTTCTTGAACAATTTCAGAACAATTGCGACGTCCCACATGGAGTCGTACTTCGGTTTTGGAGGTCTCTGGTTGTACACAGCCTTAACTAGTAGGCAAACATTTCTATCTTGGCCTATCGTCATTCCCTTTAGAGACGGGGCTACCGACGATATCGCCGATCTAATAATATTTACAGTTCCGTGGGCAAAGCCCTTCTTAGCCATGATCCTAAGGAAGTCAGTATAGTTCCTGTAGGTAGGCTCATACATATCATAGTCGTTCTTTATACAGTATTCCATCCATTTCTTAAGATATACATTATAAGACTTTCGCGTGCCTTCTCTCCAAGCATACTGCAGTAAATCTGCCGTTGCGATGGACAATCCTTGTTTCATAAGATTTCTCTTTAGAAGAGGCAGACAATGAGGGGGATCTTTGTAATGTTGTCCTCCATCTTCCCCGTCTCTTGGTGTATTAGGTTGCCTGTCCTTTTCTTTACTTTCAACACTCGCTTCGCTGTAGACCCTAGCAGGGCGTACCAACTTTGGCCTGGCCAGTCCGGGGCAACCAGTACAGCTCTGGCCCCATCGATCATGATCTTCTGCCAGGCCCTCGCCACTAGGCTGAAAGGAGGAAAGATGTAAAAGAATTCGTTAGATTTCCAGCTAAACGAAAAAGCGTCAAAACAATGCGCTCCTGGGTCTGGTCCCCAGCTGCAATACTTGGCAGTTTTATGGTTAATTCTAGAGGCGAACAAATCAAAAGTGGGGACCCCAAAGTTATTAGTTATCGTTTTGAATACATCTGCACTGAGTTCCCACTCTACGTTATCAGAGAAGTTTCGAGATTCAAAATCCGCTTGGACGTTGAGTTTTCCTGGTACATGAGCTGCCACTAGCCAGTTATCTGATTCTTCTGCCCAATTCCAAATCTGTTTTGCTATCTTTTGGCAATCCCTAGATTTTACTCCTCCCATTTTGTTAATGTAAGCTACAGTTACCGTATTGTCTGTCATCACCTTGATACACGAGTTATTTACTTTGCACAAGCTCTGCAGTCCTAGAAGCACTGCAGCGAGCTCCTTTACATTGATGTGCCAGAGAAGTTCTGAATCCTTCCACCTGCCATTAGCTTTATTTCCCTCTACTAGCGCTCCCCAACCTGCGTTGGACGCGTCTGAGTACATGAGTAAGTCTGGGTCTATGCTTCTAATGTTTCTAAAAGTCAGGTTTACATTGTCTTTCCACCACAAGATGTTTTCTCTCCCTCCCCAAGAGGGGCACATGTGCATTAAGAAACTTCCCTTTGACAGTTTTAGAGCGTCTATTTTGTCGCATTCTAATTCCTTGATGTGATTTCCCCCATATTCAGACGCTACCGCGTATGCAATCATGAGGCCAATAATTCCTGCTACTTCCTTAATTGAGGCTGACTCCTTATTTAACAGATCATTGCACGCCCTGAGCATTTTATCTCTCTTTTCTCGAGTTAGCGAGACAGTCATGGTTTCTGAATCCAACCAGAACCCTAAGAAAATCAGTTGTTTAGAGGGGGTGAATACTGACTTATCTGGGTGAACGAAAAATCCTAGCTGGGTCAGAAGCGAAGCTAGTTCTAACGTGGAGTTTTTACATTTCTCATAAGAGAGTTCCATCGTAATAGAGTCATCTATATAAGGAAAGCAATTTGCTCCCTGCTCTCTAAGGGCTGCAAAGGCTGGGGTGAGTATCTTAGTGAAGAAGAGAGGGGCGCAGGCCAAACCATTGGGCATGCACGTGTATTGGTAAATATCCCCATTCCAAATGAATCTGAGGAACTTCCTGAAGTCCTCTCTGACTGAAATAGTGTAGTAGGCATCACTGAGATCTATACTGGCTAAGTACATTCCTGGAATCATTAAGTCTATCGCTGCCTGCAGGCTAAACATTTTGAAATGTTCGTAGTGAACGAGTTTGTTAAGCTCTGAAAGGTCTAAGATCATTCTGTATTTATTATTAGGCTTGGGTCTCAGAAAAACGTTAGAAATGTATTGGCCCTGTTCATGCACGGTCTTTTCAATTACTCCTTTGCCTAACAATTTGTGTATTTCCTCGTCTATCACCGTCAAGAGTTTTCCCGAAGACTTGAACACTGGGGGAAGTTCTACTTGGTCCGGCCAGAAATCAAAAGGGATAGTAACCCCCGTTATCATGCCCAGAACCCAATTGTCCGCAGTGATTTTGTACCATTCTGGGAGAAAATATTTACAGTTCCCGGCTCTAAAGGGTAGGTAACAAAAGGGAGGGGGACTTACCGGAATCATTTCTTGGTACCCCCCCCTCGCTGAAAATTCTGGCGAGGTTGGTAGCCCTGAGGGTTAGGAGCCCTGGCCCTGAAGTTCTGCTGCTGTTGCTGTTGTTGTTGGGGCTGTTGCTGGTATTGGCCCTGGGGCTGTTGCCAATATTGGTTCGGGTTAGCGTTATAGTAGTAGGCCTGCTGGGGTTGCTGCTGGTAGTTTTGTTGATAATGTTGTTTCCCCTGAGGGCCTCCTCTTCCCCTGCCTTTACCTCTGAAGTTTCCTTTTCTAGGAATAGGTTTCTCTAGCTTCTTTTGAACCTTGAACGTGGCGTCACTTTCATCAATAGCTTCCTTAAGGTTACCCCCCATAAGCCACTCTGAGGTGGAGGGAGTAGCAGCCGAGAGTAAATCCTTGTATTTATAATCCACATTTGACTTTAAGTTCTCCTTTCTCCTTGAGTTTAATTCCTGGGACAAGAACAATTGGACTCTGACTAGGTCCCTAACTTCTTCCCCCAGTTCCAAGCACTGGGGAAGTTTTGAGAGCTTCGTAAACACTCCCATGGTCGCAGAGGCCACGCTATTCATGGCCCTCTGCATATACTTAAATTTCTTATCAGTGTCTTTTGTGTCCTGGGAGGTTCCTTTCCACAGGGGTTTGTCAATCCTGGGAACCTTCAAAAGTTCCGCATTTTCAGGTCTCGGGTATTTAGCTATCACTTCTTCCACCATTTTCCTCGAAGGTTTGGGGAACCATTTTGCGATCAGATCAATGCAAACACTAGAGAGCTCAGGGCCTACTTTCTCGTCTTCCTTCTCTTTTAGCAAGGCAAGGGTTCTTTGCTCCAGCTCAGAAAGCCCAGGGTCTTTCTCTTTCCCTTCCTCCTTCTTCTCTTCTTCTTTCTTCTCTTCCTCTTTCTTCTCCTCACTTTTCTCCTCAGTTCCGGACAGCTGTCTAGCCAAATCGAATAAGTATTGCTCGTTATCTGACTTATCTTGAGTTCTACGGTCATCTTCCTCCTCGTCACAGTATTCTTCATCTGCATAGTTAAAATCCGATTCAGATTCAGAGAGTTCATGTACAGGTCTATGCCTCTTCCTGGGCGGGGGACCGTACCTGGGAGGGTAATAAGGTTCATAGTTGTAATCCCAGCTAGGCCTGCTTGGCCCGTAGCCCTGGCCTCCGCCGAAGCCATCGTAGCGTGGTCCGTTCCACTGGCCCGGGTTGGGCGGTCTAGGGTGGTTAAAACCAAAGTTCTCATAGCCACTCGGCCCTGGAGGAATTTGTAACTTGTCCTTCAAGTCATTGTGAACTTTGGTCATCTTTTCCAAATCCTTTTGCATTTTCAGGATAGTCTGATTTAGAGCTCCCACTTGGACCTCTCCTCCTGGGGCCTGTCGACCACGTGCGTCAGCGTCCCCACCGTGGAGGTCGTTCTGACCGTTGGCTTCCACCCTATTGGGATCGGCCTCACCTCTGCCATCAACATTCTCGGTTTTATCGTCTGCCATCCTCAGAGGAATCTTAAACTCCGGAGGGCTTTTTAAATGAGGCAGGAGTCTTCTTAGGATAGACTTTTGATTGGCAAGGTTATTTTCTCCAGGGGCTGACTCAGCTTCCCTACTATTCCTAGTGATCCTCGGCATGGAGGTCTGAAAACACGAAAGGAGAAAAGAACAGTTAGACACGACCCATTAGGGTAACTGTTGGTAAAATTGAAAGGAGTTAAGTGGCGATCTACGATCAGTCCCACCTCCTTATAGGAAATCGTGTTGAAATAAAGATTTCCAATGAAAATAAGGCAAAATACTCACCTAACCTGGAAACTCCGTGCGTCGCGTCTTGGTGTAGCGCGTGGACTGGTGTGTCTCGCGCATGCGCGTACATCTCGTAGAGTCTCGATCACTACGTGATGGACGAGACATAATTGGGGAGGAATAAGATTCACTCCGTAGAGACCCACATCCAGCAAAATGTTATGCAAGATCACAAAAAAAGAAAATACAAATAACAATAATAATTTCATTTACATGTAGTATGAAGTATATGACTTACCAAGGGACTCGAGGGTAGGGATGCCATAGAGTTCATCATGATCTTCTGATACCTTGGTCAATGTCTGGCCAATTGTACCCTCGGTGAATGACTCTAAGGGTTTTTCTGGCGGGTTCATGCGAGCGATGATGTTCTGAAACCGCCGGTATGTGTACGGGGCCTGGCCATTGTTTGCTTTTATGATTCTGTAAAAACAAAACGTAGGAAATATTGAATATATAGACAAAATTGACTGACAGCTGTGTAAGAGGTGGTTATCTCCCACGGGCGTAGCCATTTCGTAAGGGTGCTTAGCACCCGACAAAATTAAAAGATTAATTCTTTAAAATACATAATTAGTCATTTATTCCTATATAAAAATCCATCAGAGCTATTTGTAATAGTAATAACTAGTTACGTACTTGTGTAGTGGGTAGAGTGTGTGGGATATACTGCTGACAACCTCGACGTTGGCTTCTCCTGCTAACGTAGAAACAGCCTGATCTCGCTCACGGGCAAATGGTTCTGGGTCTTCCTCATAGGACAGTGTGGTTATGTCCCATTCCTAGACAAGAGAACGCAAGAGTGAATGGGTGGGTGGGTAGGATACAGCGAGACACAGGGGAGGGAGAGAAACAAGTTCTGAGATAGTTCGGAAATGCCAGTCGTAGAGCGACATTTTACAGACGTTGATTATGAAAAATAAAGGATATTTTTGAAATATTATTGTAACGTTCATATTGAATATCAATTACTTATAATGAATTACTGATAATATTAAGCGTGTGTATCTAGTAAAAAATAAATCTGTACCTTGAAAAGTTTGGGGAAAACTCCGGTGGGCTGGCCTCTTATGACAAAGAGTCTTGAGTTGACCTTCCTCAGACTGTTGTCCAGATCTTCCAAACATTGTAGCAAGAACCTGTGGAAACCAAAGTTTAAAATTTGTTTTAACAAACATGTTTTAAATATTTAGAAATAGTATTAAAATAGGGCAAGTACCACAGATGCTTCTGAAACCAAGATATATTTTAATGACATCACGTCTTATTTGGGTGTTGTCATTCCGTTCCATGTCATTTTTAATTCTAACGTGTAATGAAGACTTGATCTGAAAGCAAGTCACCGATTGACACTTTACCATTTCAGCTGAGATTGGGATGATAAAAGACAGTTGTGTATAACAAGCTAGTTTGACCAAGACAAAGGGAACCGAGGCCAGCTTAGCTATAAATTAGAGCAGGCTAGTTTGACCAAACGTTTCACTTAAATTCATAGTTCTCTCACAATTTGATCTCCAGTTCTAAAATTTGGAAGATTTTAATATTCGAACTGAAGAATAATTGTTTGTTCTCAATGTTCTAATGATACTTCTTCCATTTTCCTCGCGATTTTCAATATTTCTATATTTTACTTCTTGACCAAGGGGTGCTAGTTACGCGTCCTCAAACCGAGACCAGCTCCAATGTGAAGTAGGGTATTGTTGCTAAGCACTTGGGTTTCATGTGATGTTTGTTCTGGTAACTTCTAAGGATTGAGCCTCTGCCTGTTGGCCGTTCCAACGCGTATTGACTTTTGATAATAATTTCTGTATAAATCTATGGGTTGTGGTTAGTCAGGACATCTTGATTTTGTGTCCATCATCTAGTCTAGCCCTCGTTCCTAAGACTGTGTTATTTATATGGCATTAGTTCAGGTCTACTGCTGCTCCCCATTCACTGATAGTGTTTCATTCCTCTGTCGAGGCAGTAGTGACTGAAATATGATCAATTTTTTATTGTTGAAATTTCCCTTTTTGAACTAACAAGACATTTTGGCTGTGACCAAGGAAACAACGATTTCCCTCGAATCCCCTTATAGGCCTAAACTAAAACCATTAAGACCCCTCCCCCTTCCCCAACTACAATCGATCCCCATTCCTCTACCTACACCACGTGGGAAAGAGCTTGTCAGGGACTCCAATCATCAATGTGCGTTACTAAAGACTTCAGGAAGTACATTATTGCGTCGTGGCCGGCATTGGGCTAGGCCTAGATTGTAATGTGCAAGAGCCTTTGGCTGAGCCCTTCCATCAGAAAAACACATCATATGAAGAAATCGAATAGAATAAAATATGTTATGTCACTAAATATGACCCCTCAAGAGAAGACACAATAATCAGATATAACTATGCTCAATAACCAGAACAGAATAAAAACAAATAATACAAAAATATTCTGACTGGTCTTCCTTAAACCATACAAAAACAGCAAGAATGTGTTCAACGCTGTATTAAATGACAAGGTATGAATTAAAACTGATTTATTCAGAGAGGTGACGATAGGTGGCGGTAGCGCAGTATCCCGACATCTCCCTTTTTTAACCTACAATGAAATAACATAAGTAGGCTACAATAAGTGATAATAGTATAATCCATACAACTATGATGTCACTCTAACATTGTTCAATGTACCATTGGGTTGGTTTGCATTGTCTTGAACTCTTTCGACATGTTGTATTGAGGTCGTCACTGTTAACATTACTAGCTTCTTGAGGTGCCCCTAAACTACTGTTATCCGATCTTATTGGGATAGGTTTAGGAACTCTTTTTGATGATGATGATGATGACCTATATAATAAAGACGGGGGCGGCTGACTGAGCTCTCCACATGGAAAAGGGAGAGACCGGGGACCAGTGAACTAAAGAGAGGCCGCTGGTCCCGGGTTTATCTTCCCTGTTAAGGGTTCTCGAGCCTATTTGAGCGCTATTCAGCAGTGACGATTTCTGGAACTAATACCTAATATGGATAATTACAGGTTTTGTCTTTCCCATTCACTGATATCATTAAATATGCATATTTGAGGTATATAGAGGTGATAATACCAATTAAAAAATATCTGGTGTGTCTCTGGACACTATAATCATTAAAAATCAAATTTTGGGGTCAATTTATGTACCATACGTTCACCCGGACCCCCTTTCAATATGAATGGTACAAAACTGATTTCAGTTCATGAATCACTGAGCTCCACATGCATTGTACAAACACACATTGAATTTGGATGTTACAGATGTTAATTAACATTCCCTGATACTTTTATATAAAGTCCCTCAAAAAATTGGGAAAATGCTAAACTAAATCTAGCATAAAAACTCCTAACTCTACAAGGAGAGACATCCAGGCAACAACTGTGATGTCACAAAGGGGAAATCCATAACACCTGGGCAACACGTTGGTTGCCAGGTAAGTTACCGTGGAACGTTCTAATCTGAGCTCTGAGCTCAGTGGTGGTAGCGCAGTGAGGCAAGACACACGTATAATTGACACATTGAATTTGGAACTAATTTTGCGATTTAATTACAATTTTGACTATATTTAACTGAAAAAAATCAATATTTTTGCTATTTCATATATTTCAGAATGCTGTCACAAAAAAACTAGACAGTGAAACCTATATTTTTTTCTTTTATAACGAAGAAGACACTCCCAGGCAGTATATATTACAGTTTAAACAAAATCTATATAGGGGTTCTTGGTGAGAAATACGAATATGTTTTGAAAAGTCATCATTTTCCATAGGAACCAATAGTAAAAGGGTAAAAATATTTGCCACCTCATATTTCAAAAACTAGACGGTGAATTGATTTTAAAACTCATATGTGGCCTTGGGATGATCATATGTACAAATGATTCAAGTTAAGGAAAAATCTATATATTTTTTTAAATAGGCTCGAGAACCCTTAATAACCACCTCCATGCGAGAGAACTGAGGAGGGTCAAACTACACGAGAGAGAGAGGGTCAAACCACTCTAATTAGAGGGGTGGCCGACGCATTGTTTACTATCTCCAGTCTGACCCATTACATCACGTCATGTCTCGCTGGTCACACCACAGTGGTCACTCCATCTAGCATTCTAGGCTTCGTTTTGGTAGCAGGCTTTGCCCAAAACTCACACATTTGAGATCTTGCAGTGTACTTTTTGTAATTCTTCTTATGAAAGTTATTGCCATTGTATGGAAACTCATGGGCATAATTTCATAAATGTAGATCAGCCAAACATATAATCTAAGATTATTTTAAATCGAAATATTGAATTGAATTGAAAAATACTTTGTGTGTGTGGAGGGGGGGGGGGGGGCACAAGTACTTTTCAATGAAACCCTCTTATATCTGTCTTTCTCATTTCTCCTCTTCCTCTCTTCTCCTCTCCCCTCTCCTCAATTGTGCTCTCTCCCCTCCCTTCTTTATCTATCCCTCTCCTTTATTTTTTATCTCCTAAAATTCTTAAAATGCTAATCTTAAATCCTCATTATTTCTGTTTTTAAATAGGTTTCCAGTGTTAAATTTGGCAAGTCTAACTTTCAAAATAATGAACGTACCGTTCCCTTTCTTTCTCAGGATATACCCAGAGAAAGAGGGGAGGGGAGAGTGAAGAGGAGAGGGGGGAAAGAGAGAATTGCAGACCTAACCTGCTATATTCCAAGTGACCCAACTATTTTTACGTCCCACTTCTTGGGGGACCAACTTTTTTTTTTCTGACCCCAACTTTTTTTTCCAACCAACTTTTTTCGACCAACTTTTTTTACGACCAACTATTTTTACGACCCAACTTATTTTTCAACCCACTTTTTTATGACCCACTTTTTTTCGACCCACTATTTTTACGGCCAACTTTTTTTCCGACCCACTTTTTTCCGACCAACTATTTTTACGGCCCAACTTTTTTTTACGACCCAACTGTTTTTTACAACCAACTTTTTTTGCGACCAACTTTTTTTCAACCCAACTTTTTTACAACCAACTTTTTTATGACCAATTTTTTTTCCCGACCAACTATTTTTCCGACCCAACTTTTTTTTCCCTACAAACTATTTTTTGGACAAACTTTTTTTACAACCAACTTTTTTAAAAGATTTTTTTACCAAAGAATGTACCTGTCCACACATTACTCATTATTAAGGAGGGAATAAAAGGGGAGGGAGAGCAAGGGAGGTAGTCGGGAGGGGGAGGAGAAGGAACATTGATAGATGTATTGTATAGGTGTGTGCGGGGGGGAGGGGGTGCATTTTTTTCCCATGAAACCCTCTTATATCAGTCATTCTCATCTCTCCTCTCCCTCTCTTCTCCCCCCCCCCCCCCCCCCCGCTCTCCCTGTCCCTCTCTCTCTCTCTCCCTCCTACATCTTAGGCCTACTACCCCGACATAGGCCCCCTGTGATTTTAGCCATTTTGGGCAATCAAACTAATATAAATCTCCAAATTGAAATAAACGTCCAGTAAATTGTTGGATTCCTATAAGAAGTAGAAACACAACTGCCTCTACAATCCAAGTGCCGAAGGCACTTGTTCTATAGAATTTGTTACCTGGCTTGGTACAACATCTGACTGTGACAGAGGTACAGTTTCTGTGAGGTATAGTCTGTATTGTTCTCATCTCATTATCATCATTACTACACACTCATTTTCCTCACAACAATCATTATTTCATTTGGTGTGATATAAGAAAATGAAATATAGAATTGTTTTGATAAAAGTCTTCTCACATATGAAACGAAAAATATCTTCATATATAAGCTGGGATATATTGTGATGCCCTACTATAAGATTGAATTAGAATAGATTACAGGGCTCTTATGAAAATCAGTGTAAATTGAGATGTGCTCTGTTATGAAATAAAAAAAAACTTGAACAAAAAAAAGCTGGCAAACACCTGAGTTCAGTAGGCCTACGGTACCGTAGTTAGGGGAGAAATGATACTGATTTAGAACATAATTCTGATGTAATTTAGGCAACGATCGTGTAGCTATAGGATCGTTGATTTAGGTGACTGGTGAGTGAGTGAGATTGGTTGCTTTACGCCCTTATCAACACATATGGTTAATAATATGGTTATATCAAGGGCGGGAGAGCTGAGAGGGAGGCAGTTTATCCATGAGGTTTGGTTATTTTATAATAGGCCCTACATATAGCTATACAAATGCAGTACCGGTAATACAAATACAGATATCTCTCCCTATAATAGATATCCAGTAATACAAATATCTCACCCATGAAAATTCATAAATACACACCTCCATTTGTTGATTCCAGCTTGTGAAGATGCAGTGGCGAACCATGGATCCAAAATATATACACAGCGGAAAGACTTGGCCCCTTTCAAGGCCTCAATTAACGAAGGGTTGTCGTGTAGCCGCAGTCCTTTATTACGAAACCAATGTAGCACATTTATCTCTCGCCGACTCTCCGACATAACTAGTCCTGTGGAAACTGTATTAGGGGGTAGTAAATTGTAAAGAAACTCTTCAGCCCATCTGTACAGATTGTATGAATTCACGAATAAGCTGAAATCACTGTGAGTATTGTGCTTGGTAGTGTGACGTTGAAGGAGGCACCTGCCATGTAGGTACACTCTTCGTTTGCACATTCACGGCCATGTGCCGCTGGAGGATTGTCTCTTCTGATTGGTTGAGAGCGTGAACTGACCCTGACCCATAAGTAGGTTAGTGACCGTCTCCTTTAAGATAATTATTTGAGGCACCACTCGGGGGATGTAGAAAATAGAAAAAAACAATGCTATTTCATCCATCGTCCACTGTCTTTGCATAATAGTAATTTTATAATTCATAGCAATCAATGCCCGAGTGATCTTGATGTACTTCATTCAAGACGTTGTTAGAATTAGCTGATATGTAGCCTATGTATAAGAAGTGGTAGCCCCTGCATGGGCCCCGGGCATGGGCTCCTTACTGAGAATGTGACATTGACAAACACAGGTAGAAGAGGCCCTGATGGGTGTTCAAAAGAGGCCGTTTTACGCATCAATCCCAGAACTAAATTCACATGGCAGCCCACGGTTTGTAGCGTTGTAGCCTAACTGTCTAACCAACAGAGGAAACGGAAACTTGTTTGTCGTCTAACAAGCGCCTTCGGCGCTTGGATTGTAGAGGCAGTTGTGTTTCTACTTCTCATAGGAATCAGACAATTTACTGGAGTTTTTTTGTAAAATTTGGAGATATCAATTTAATTGCCAAAAATGGCTAAAATCACAGGGTGCCTACATTGGGGTAGTAGGCCTAATAGGCGAAAATTAAGCATAGTCTGAAGCATAGGTGTAGGAACCAAAACAATGCGAGCTGTGGTGGAGATGACTGAGGGGTGAGGGGAACCACTGCCATATGGGGGAGATAGTGAGAGGACAGCACTCATGACCAGCGAGGCATGACGTGACGTAATGGGTCCGACTGGGTTTTGGGGTCTCTAACAGGGAAGAAAACCCCGGTACCAGGCCGGCCTCTCTAGTATATACTGGTCCCCGGTCTCTCCCTTTTCCACGCGGAGATCTGAGTAAGCCTCCAACCACGTCTTAATATAGAGGCTATTAGACTTGTGCAAGGCTTTGATTTATTATTGAAAATTCGAACTCGTTGTTAAATAAATTTAGGTACCGTAGCTAGCCTATATATTCATTGCAATTGGCCTATCATATAATTATTAGTATTATTATTAGCAGAGACCACAAAGGCCTAAGCTAACTTAAGCGCGATATCCACTTGCACGATAATCGGTCACTTATAGGTCTGTTCCACAGGTCGGAATAAGCCTTACGTATCAATCGGTTTTCAAAAAACCGATCATTAATTCCGACCTGTTGGTGATATAGCTGTCGGTTCGGTTCGGTTTGATTCTAAAGACCGATCATTAATTCCGACCTGTTGGTGACATGGCATCGGTCCCGTTCGGCCCCAATCGGAACGGAATAGCACCGTCGGAATATTTTAGGCGAACCGAGCGAACCGAAGGGCTAAAAACGATAATCCGACCGGTTTGATTTTCATCGGTTTCGGTCGTTTTTTTATGAAACCGATGGAAGCCGAACAGACGTTCCGGGCAGTTGTGACAAGTTATGGTCGGTTCGGCTCGGTCTGAATAGCATCTATTTCCGTGAGAAACCTATGAAAACCGATGTCCTTGTTTCTTATTAAAACCGATTGGGACGTAAGGCTTATTCCGACCTGTGGAACACCCCCATTAGCGGTCACCGACAATCGGTCACCATGGGTCACCGACAATCGCGCAAGTGGATACCGGGGACCGACAATCGGTCACCGGGTGCATTTTGTCGGTGACGTTTGTCGGTGACCCCTCCCGACAATATCTAGGCTATTCAGTTAGATATTGTCGGGAGGGGTCACCGACATCGGTCACCCCTGCAATTTTTTTTTATTTTTTTTTTCAACTTGTATGGCCATATCGATGTTGGTTATGATCGGGAAACACCCCAATAACATTTGCATCGACGTTTTACTTCAATTCCACATTAATTTTGTCACTATTTGGGGTTGATTATATTTTATATTGGTCTATTTAAGGCATTTTTCCGCATTTTTCCAATTATTTAGTATTTAGTATGGTTTGGGTGAATAGTGTTATTTGGAGTTAATTTGTACATTTATTTTTATCCTTTCTATTATACATTATAATTATTTCTTGGTATTTTTTGGTGATTATTTCGACTATTTCGACTTCAAAAGTCTCCCAATTGTACAGTACCGTATATGACACCATGTTGTAGCATACTTAATTAACTTGATATTTCTTTAATTAAATATACCGAATATATGAGCAATTCCACCAATTGGTCGACATATGACTACAAAATAGACTTTTGAATTTATAATGAGAAATCTTGGTCTGTAGGTATTTTAATCAATTCAGTTTGCTTCCCCGATGGAAAATACATCAGAAATACTCTACTTAAAATATTTAGAGTTGAAAAAGTTAAAGTATGGCTGAAGGTAAGTCATCATATAGCTCAAACATAAACAGTCACATTATCCTCCTGTTGTGCATTATTGCACCTCAAGAGTGCTAAAACATGATGTCACCGTAACGTGCCGGCACGTTACGGTGACATAAAGTATGTGACATAATAATTATGTGACATACATGTATTGTCTGGATGCAGAGAGAACATTTCCATAATAATTATGCCTCTAAATGCTTAAATCGAATTTATATTTACCTTCATAAACAACCAATACAATACCAATAGGCCTACTATGATGATCATCATTAACACGAAAACGAGGGGAAAAAGTTATATATTTCAGTTAATTATAAATATATTGGATTATTATGTGTATATTGGCAGAGGGTCAATCATTGCCGCTGCCATTACCATTACCATTATTATTTCGTTATTTGGGCTGTAACTTTTCTTCTAGTTGGAATATTTTCACAAACTAAAAAGCATTATGACCCTTATGACGAGACCTATGAAGTACACAATAATTCAAAACATTATGTGTATATTCTTTTTTATTTATTTCTAATTTATGTAGAAATATGTACACTTCTTCTATGCCCTTATTATAGCTATAGTTCCAGTCACAGCCTCCACGAAGCTGCCCTGACTACAATATTTATTATTAACTTTCCCAATTTCGTCTATATCATCAGCAATATGTGTACTTTATGTGCGAAAAATAATAAATCAATAGAAGCAATTTTAAAAAATTAAGAATTTTCTGCCAAATGTCGACCAATTGGTGGAATTGCTCATAATATAGGTTTAGATAATACTTGAAAAAATCGATGTCAGAAGATGCAAATACAGCAGAATAATTGTCCATACCCCCCCCCCCCCCCGAACACACACACACTAGAGTGAAGTGCTTTGTTGACAGGCTGATTAAATCATGTTGAATTTAAAAATAATAATATGGAGAACGATCAAAGAACAATAGCAACAATATAAGAAAAGGCTCACAAATAAATCCAGTTTCGTCACAGAATTACAAGAGCCTGTATAATGTTAAAATATAAGACTCATAGCAGATAGGAGAATAATGATTAATATTGAGGTATTAAATTATGATTAATTATTGGTATTTGTGATTATTTCAAAATATCATGTCTTTAGGAAGAATGGATTCAGCAGAACAAACTCCTTATTTGTGAATAAATAAATTAACTCTTTTTGCTATCATTTGGTACCTAAAGACATGCGTACTGCAATACCAAATGAGAAATAACATTAAATTAGAGTAGGATAAATATATCGACCTTCGTTTGAAACAATATCTGAGGAAATCACAATTAAAATACAATATAAATGCCTGGTACACGATTGTCTTACAAGTGGATACCAGTGACCGACGATCGGTCACCCCTAGGTGACCGATTGTCGGTGACATTTTTGTCGTGTAAGTAAATACCAGGAACCGATGAAGGTGACCGACGGTGGCAGGGAACCGATTGTCGGTCACCTTTGGACACTTTTGTCGGTTGTCGGTTGTCGGCTAAGTGGATATCGGCCTTTAGGCATATATGGGGCTAATTATTAATAGGCTATAGGCTAATGTAAATATAGGCCTACATGGTCTCTGATTAGAGTCACGGCATTGTTGGAAGAATTGAACTAATAGACTTGCACACTATTCCATATATAGCCTATAGGCCTATGATTATAGGCTATGTAGGCCTAGGCCTATATAGTCCGGTAGTGGAATGGCAAATTTTGGCCTAACCCGGAAATCCGGATAAAGTTTTTTTCTCTCTTGATTTATCATCTAGGACCTATGGGGTCTAGCAACATATGACACCTGTATCACATCCCTGTGTGATGTGAAGTTCCTGACCTGACCTACCAAATGTAATAGGCCTACAGTCATTAAATAAACCATTGACCGAACGAGAATTATCACTGTGTGAAACTTTGTCCAATAAAAAAAAATCAAAAAAATCCAATGAAAATTGCATTGTGTAGTAAAATAATTTATTAATTGAATAATAACACTAGGCCTAGGCTACAACCTAGAATTATTGTATAAATCTGTGCAAAATGTCGTAGCTGAATAAAAATCTTAAAACAAACACAACCTCAAACTTCAGTCTTTGCAATTTATTTAGGCATATATATAGGCCTATGTTGGCACTAACACGACGTTTCGACCTGGTCTTGTGGTCTTCTTCAGGTGATGTCTACTGATGGGAAATTGATCAGGGATATTAATAATTGAGTAGAAATGAGTCCCGCCCCCCCACTCAGGGGTAAAAAGTGTAGGCTACGCTCTTTTGTTCCCAATTTCGCGGAGAAAGGGGTCATTTTTCACTCACAAACACAGAGTGCGAAATCAGAAATAAGGGTACCAATTTGCAGGTGAACTCAGCGAAATGCTAAAAAAGGGGGTATTTTTTGCAAGTGAAGTCAGCGGAATGCTGGAAAAGGGGTATATATTTTCCATAATAATTTTGCCTCTAAATACTTAAATAGAACTTATATTTATCATCATAAACAACCACTACAAGTGTTCAAGTCATCTTAATAGGAAAACGACGGGAAGAATATTCTATATTTTTTGTTAATTCTAAATATAATGCATTACAACAAAACGCAGAGGATTGAAATTCAACATTTATTTGTCTCATGCATGGCGATAAAACTTTCTCCTGGCTTTTGTCGTACATTGAAGTAATTCTTGATGGAATACATAAATGACAAGCATGTACATATAAGCAGTGAATAACAGGAATTTTATAGGCCTATGAAGAGAAAGTTATATAAATGTAGAAGTGTATAAATGGTAAGGGTGGGAAGGTGGGCAGTGAAATTGCCTGAATCGGAGAACGATGGAGAAAAGAGAGGACGAGACGCCGACGTCCGAGAACGTTAACAGGATCTGACGTCACCTGGGAGGAGAGAGCTCTGCGTGCGCAATGCCCCCCTCTTCCGATTTCTCGAAAGAGAAGAACATTACAACAAAACGCAGAGGATTGAAATTCAACATTTATTTGTCTCATGCATGGCGATAAAACTTTCTCCTGGCTTTTGTCGTACATTGAAGTAATTCTTGATGGAATACATAAATGACAAGCATGTACATATAAGCAGTGAATAACAGGAATTTTATAGCCAATCTCAAAGAGAAATGTATTATTATAAATGTGAAATGTTCATAAGTGCTGAATGGACAGATGTCGAATAACCCTGAGGGGGGCGTAAGTACGCTAACACAGAGTCACTAGCCCAAGTACCATGGGAACGAATATCATTTAAATTAGCACCTCCCTCAAAATAGGCGTATGACGCCCCGCCCCTTCTTAGACTATGAAGTGACAGGGTTTTTGGGTCACCACCAATGTCAGATATTGCTTGAGACCAAGCAGTTGAAAGAAAACGTGTCGTCATGGAAGTACCATCCTCGAAGGTGAAGATCGGGGTACAACCTAGTAGTGGTAGTGTCATTATAAGGCGTGAGATCGCATTCAGGGGGCACAAGCTGCTAGATGGAAGAGCAGGTATGAAGATTGTCCTAGGCGCAAGGCCAGATTGCAGTGTCTTAGACCATTTAATTATTATTTGCACACCTGTAGGCAAGAGAAGCAAATCACTCCTCGTAAGCTGACGAGAAGAGTCAAAAGATTTAGATGTCTTGGGGCATAAATTACTTTGCCGAAAGAACGCCATGAACATTAATATAAATGCAGCTCTAAGCTGTAGAAAATATTTATGGTTAGAGATTACACTGACGACTTGGGCTAGGAGGGTCGGAGATGCCGGAGCCCTTTGGAATGGCACATGCCTGAGCGATAAGTCAAGAGCGCGAAGCGCAGTAGTAGTCATCGGTGATTCGAAGGCTGCTGTAGAGAGAAGAGCTAGCCTGTAGTAAGTCTTTAGACTTGAAAGAGTATTCTTTATAGTAGTATTTACTCTTCCGTGTAGAGCAAGGTATTCCACGAACCAACACAGGTGGGCTGGCTCTGGATTGTAGAAGTCTAACAGGAGGAACTGGCAGAAGCCGAGGTAGAGAATGACAGCCGACTGTCTATTAGCCACAGTTCCAGGTCTGAAGGCTTCACGTTGACGATCGGCCGCCGCTCTTGCAAGGGCTGCCTGGATGCTTCCTATAGAAAGTTAGAGATGAGATACATGTCAGGGGACATTTTCACAGATTTTAGGGCTTTCTGAGTAATAATATTAGAGGCATTTAGCTTATGTATATCGGAGTCGAAGCTTCTTGAGAGAGCATCAGGGAGCTCCATAAGAACTCCGGGTATATGAATGAAAGTGAAGGTAATCTCAAGCTGGGCAGCGAGGAACCAAAAGACTCTTGCATACGCCCCCAACTTCGGATCACGAGCCCTACCCCCTGACAGGGACTGAACTGTAGCAGAATTATCACAACACACTCGCACAACTTTTCCACTGTCCTTTTTATCACAGAACAGCCTAGCTGCTGCGAGGCAGTTACCTGCCTCGAGATGATTTATGTCGTCACATATATATTTATCGTTGTACTTGTATGCAAACCAAGAGACACCGTCCGTTCCTCCGGCAGCAGTGATCGAAGAATCCACCCAAATTGTCCTGGACACTTGAGTTGAGGGGATTATCGATCTGCCGTTATATTGAGGTAGAAACTTCAGGAACCACTTGATGTCCGCCAGTACTGACTTGGTGATGATGACATTACCACCTTTTGCTAGTCGCATTGCTGCAAGGATCCTGTTGATGAATGCTCTAGCTGGAGATACTACTTTAGCTAGATGGTTGATCTTTCCTATTACCTGCTGTGCCTGCCTTGTGGTCATAGATTTTTGTTTAGAAGATTTAGCCAAACAGGAAAGTATTTCCTGTAATTTAGAGTCTGGAATGGAGAGCTCATTGCTCTCAACATCGATTTTAATTCCTAGCCACACAACAGAGCTGGCTGGGCCCTGGGTCTTGCTATGAGAGATTTTAAGTCCTAAGGAGTTCAGTAGACTGAGTGTTGTCTCCATGTCAACTAGGGCGGAGGCCCTGTCCTTTGATATGAGTATAATGTCATCTAAATACATATATGAGGTAATTCCTCTTTTCTTGAGGGCACGCGTAATAAAATCTGCTATACTTTGCATGACAAAGGAGCTGGCCCTAGCTCCGAACGGAAGGGCCCTATCAAAATAGAAGAGATCTGCGAACTTTATGACCAGCAGGGGCCAGTCGAGAGGGCAGACACTAAATTGACGGTATGCCCGTTCCAGGTCGATAACAGATAAGAAGACTTGCTTACCCTGTTGCTGTAGAGAGGCAACAAGGTCGCTTATAGTAGGGAGCTTGTGATGAACAGGCTGTCCATTAAACATATTCTTTTCTATATACTTATTTACTCCTCCTTCCGGGAATGATAAGTCAACTATTATCCTCCTTTTATCTGAGTCTCCCTTGGGTCGAGACATCAGGGGACTCACATGACACCAGGGCGTGAATGGGGGGTTGATATACGGCCCCGATAATGCATTGAAAGAACACTCAAGAGTCACATAGTTCATTACGTGTAGGGGGTATGATTTCGCCGAGAGGTGATTATCTAAAATTACCTGTGTCATAAGCGGAGGTCCCGTGTATTGTAGAGGGAAGCCATAGCGGAGACCATCGAGTAGCACTTTGTCCATCGCATGGCCCGTGCAGGCTAATTCCCAGTTCTTAAGCACAAGATTTGATGGGAGGAGAGTCTTCGCTCCGAGCATATTCGGCAGCGGGTAAGCTCTGACTGCCTCATAAATTTTAACACAATCCAGCTGGAGGCTTGCTGGGAAAGGCCAGTTATAACGATTGAGGGGAAAAACATATTCCTTGTGCGGGGAGCATGGTTTTTCTAAGCCCTCTAACTCAGCAACATCGGAGAATAAACACTCAGTGAAGTCTGAAGAACACATTTCATCCTCGAACGTGAGGGGAGAAGTAGGGTCGCTGCAAGGAGCGAGCGATGATAAAGGCATAACATTCAGAGAAGGCACATCAACCGAGGAACACACATTAAATTCCGGGCTCAAGGGGTTAAGTTCACTGTCCTGAAGCTCATTTACGGTGAGGTGTTGCTGTGAAACAGTAGATAAAGTATCATCTCCGGGCCTTGAGTGGAGAATTGCCCGATTAGATGGGGCCGCCTGCTTGTCGAAGAGTGGGCGATAAGAGGGGGCGGAGGAACGGAGCCGCTTGGAGCTCTCCTGTAAGAGTGGTAGACATCCGAGATGTACTTCCAGAGTAACAATAACAAGGGGAGCACGGAGAAAAAATTTTACTGGTCGAGTGAAATGCAAGTCAATTTAAGTGGACTTATCAGAAGAATTGTTGGATTTCCCACTCACCCACTGGTTTCCACTCTTTTTCTGATCCTTGTTTCCTGTTTTGTCTGGCATTTTTGCTCTGTTATTACAGGCCTTGCTTGGATGAGGGTAAAGCCTCCCCTTGGTGAGGTAATAACAGAAGCCACAGTTATGCATGAACCGAACAGATCCTGATTCATGGTCGGCCTTCTTTGTGCACTCTTCCAGGTTGTAGGCAGGGCAAGGCACAGAGGTGGTTGTGGAAGAAAAGGAGGACCCAGTATCTACTGGAGCACGGTTCCAGCACAGGCGAGAGCGTTGAAACTGGAAGTTATATGTGTCTTGCCACGAAGCTTGGTTGTCATTTATTAATGCAAGGCAAGATTGCGACCATGACCGCACCCCTTCCCAGTCAAAGAGAGATGTGTCCTCGGCCATCGCCTCCATATGTTGGAGCATCTGATATGGTTGCGAGCGAGGTGTCAGGGTCTTGGAAATCATGCGAGACAATCCGCAGATATACTCGGGGAAAGACAACTCTCTCTTGTCTCGTCGAACCTTTGCATACATGTCAGGGGGCAGACTTGCTTCTGGAGTGGAGAAAGCTTTGATAAATTTTAACATACCACGAGGGGCCCCGACGGAGGGGTATTGCCTGTCCAGAGCGTCGAAGGCGAGGTTTGAATCCCTATATATGGTCGAGAGCTCGGACGGCTGAGGTAGAGTTGCTGACGGTGTAAATATAGGTTGTATCTGGGCCAACGGCTGCTCCTTTCGTTGAACCAGGGCCTGATTTGGATCCACGGGGCAATACGCTGGATTAAAGCTGGCCATAGCCGACATGGGTGTCGGTGCAGAGTAAGCTAGGGGCTCCGGTTGACCAGGCGTCGAAGAAGTATGAGGGACTTGTGAAGGCGCAGTCTGCACTGTCACTCGTGGAGAGCTGGCTGTCACTCGTGGCTGCTGCAGCGTGCGGGAGGCTAAGTCGGCCATCTCCTTGCTGGGCGAGACTTGGCGTACTGCCGCCTCTCGTGGCTGGGCCCAACCTGACTCGGATCTGGCTTCCTTCACCTCACCGATCGCTGTTAGCACCTTGGACATCATTGCATCAAAATCTGTCTTTTTGACGAATTCAGAATCCCCTCTCTTCCTCTTTGGTGACACAAGCGTAGAAGCAGGTTCCTTCGCTGGTGGGCGCTTGGGTGCTGGCGCGCCATTTTTTGGAGGCTGAGCGTACTTAGGATTGGCGGTTATCTTCCGGCCGGATCTAGTCGCTCGAGGCTCGTCGTCTCTCTCTTCTTCATCGTCCCCGAGATCCTCTACCAACACGTGGTTGTCCATACCGAGTTTAGAGAAGGTATGACGAAAGGTAGAAGAGAAATGGCCAAACAAAGTTCCACCACAGTGAAATTGCCTGAATCGGAGAACGATGGAGAAAAGAGAGGACGAGACGCCGACGTCCGAGAACGTTAACAGGATCTGACGTCACCTGGGAGGAGAGAGCTCTGCGTGCGCAATGCCCCCCTCTTCCCATTTCTCGAAAGAGAAGAAGATTATATGTGTATTATAGCAAGAACAGCATAGTATCGCGTATGAGGGGGGCTGTACTCTCCGAGTATGGCCGAAAACTACGAGGCCGTAGGCCGAGTTGTTTTTCGGCCATACGAGGAGAATACAGGCCGCCGAAGACGCGATACTGTGCTATTCTTGCTTTTATTCCATGATTCTTAACTTATTACAACTTAATTTGATTTATTTCATCAAATTGTGCTGTCCGCATGGCTCACCGATAGTCTCGAACGGTTGTGACGTCACTGTACAATACAGGGAGTTTATATTGTACACCTTGTGAGCGGCAAGTAAATCGATTATATTGTACACTCACGGCCAAATCGTGGAATAAATAAGCAGAGGGTCAATCATTGCCGTTGCCATTACCATTACCATTATTATTTTGTTATTTGGCTGTAACTTTTCTTCTATAGTTTATGACAGGTTAATTAGACACCGGTGTTTTCTCTCTGATCTCGAGAAGTGGAAGAGGGAATGACCATTAGTTCTTGTTAATCTGTTAAAACCCTCATAAAAGAACAGCTGGGCCATGGCATGGCTCTGCCCCCTCGACCAAATTTTTATGATAGTTCCTCCTGTCTTAGTAGTAATAGGATATCAGATCTCTAATCCCGTTCTGGTCTATCGGCAGAGGCGGTGGACGGTGACATTTAATGGTCAATACATGTGGTCTGTCCTCCAATTCCTACCCCCTTTACTCTCAAGGAATAGGGCGCTAAACTATAGTTGGAATATTTTCACAAACTAAAAAGCATTAGGACCCTTATGTCGAGACACCTATGAAGTACACAGTAATTAAAAACATTATGTGCATATTTTTTTTATTTATTTCTAATTTATGTAGAAATATGTACACTTCTTCTGTGCCCGTATCACCTAGTTCCGGTCACAGACTCCACAAAGCTGCCCTGACAACAATATTCGTTATTGACCTCCCCAATTTCGTCCATTTTCTTTGGCATAAAGTTTTCCGCGTTCTGCCACAAAAAGGGGGGGGGGGGGGGGTAAAATGGGTATCATGTTAAGCAAGACTCCTTGAAATCATAAAAAGGGTCTTTTTTAGCATGAAATTTTCCGCGTTTTGCCAAAAAAAGGGGGGTTAAAATGCCTTGAAAAAATCGCGGAAAGGGGGTACTTTCCAAAGGCTGGAACAGAAAAGCACTTTTTACCCTGAGTGTGTGTGTGTGGAGGGGGGCGGGGGGGGGGGGGGGGGGGCGGCGGGCGGTGACCGCGTGGTACCAACCGATGTGTAAGTGCACGGATATCGCGCTAAACGCGTAGGACGGGGCGTAGGATTGCCGAAGATTACCACACTACTCCCGCCCATACAAATAGCATGTGGTACATACAGGAGCGGATCTAGGGTCTAAAATGTATGGAAGACCGAAATGGGTAGTATACTTCTCGGTATTCCGATAACGGACCTGCCCGGTCCCGGCCCGGCCCGGTCCCGGTCAAGACCAGACCCGGTATATTAAGAAACTTTACCTTCCCATACAATTACTATAGCGACACCTTAAAAATATAAAAATCGGGTTACTAATACATCGGTACCCGGACCGGCCTGTCATCGGGAACTTACCTCCCGGTCCGAAATAAATTTCCCCGTGCTCCGATGACCGGCCCGGTCAAGATTTATATCGGGTCGGGTCCCCCCGGTCCTCGGCCGATAACCGGGAGAAAATTTCCTCGGAGGCCCGGTCATCGGGGCCCCGGTCATCGGAACCCAACCGACATGAGGTAGCCTATATGAATGATTTTCAACACAAGAAAACATTATGTTTGCAATACAAAACAGGAATAACTAAATAAATATAATAATGAAATAAGTACAAACTTGAACGTAAATAGTAAAATATGTAATAATCATCATGGTTAAAGTCTGGATTAAATAATATGAATGGTTTAATTAACAATAAATTAATCGCATAATATAAATTACAAATATCATCATGAGTTGCAATGTAGACCCCAAGTGGCGTCTGGAGGTACTACCCAGAGGTATCCGCTGAAGGCTTGGAGGCGTTTTAAATAAGATCTCGTGGAGAAAATCAAAATTGTTGCTTCTCAGACCTACCAGCTCCCCCCCCCCCCCCCCCCCCCAAAAAAAAAAAAACAACAACTCAGACAAAGAGCGGCCGTCACGGCCAACTAGTGGCTCTATAGGGGTCAGATTTTCAAAAAATGTACAATTGGCAGATCTACATATTCAGGAAATACTGGACTGGAGACTGGAAAATGATGAATACCGGGTATATCTGAGTATATTTGGTATCACATTGATTTAAAGTATCAGTTCTGTTATGTTAAACTGCATTAAGCTCAATTTTTGTTTTAAATGTGGGATATTTGAGAGGATTGGTGAAGGCGACCCATATAGGTACTGCATTCAGGCTATTGCTATACAGGCATCTCCACTTCTGTGACGAAACTGGATTTATTTGTGAGACTTTTCTTATATTGTTGCTATTATTCCTGATGGATCTCCACATTATATTATGCACTTCTGTATAGAATCCGCTCAGAGATTTCTGGGGCATGCATTTAATCGTCAGTACATGTCTTATTTTTTCACCATAAAAAGCCTCTGAAATTCCTACCAATTTGGGTTGGTTGTTGTACAGCATTCTTTGAAACCATTTGATTCTGTTAGTTTTAATGATTTCATCTATGCATCTCACATTTAAGCCTCCATTTTCGTAACTCTGTTTCAAGAAGTCAAAACTTATTTTCACATTTCTTGAACCCCACATCATCATTTTCGTAATACATTTAATCTCTTTGACTATTTAATACACTGTCTTGAACTTTGGTACATAAATTAATATGACCTTAAGTAATAAGCCCTACAAAAATGGAACATTCCATGAAGAGATCTTGTGAATGAATGACATTGGAAAATACATCACATAATTATAGGCCTATGGGTGAGGATATATATGTCATATTTCGTGAAAAATTATATCTCCTTGAAACTAATTATGTCGGCGAATAGCTCATCCTATAGAAAATATTTTATAGCTACTTTACCAACGATTGGAAATAGAGGTACAAATAATTGCGCAATAATCATATAAAATTAGGAAAGTCAAATAGATATGTTGGGGTATTTAATACAATTTAAATTGTGTAAAAGGCTTAAATAGTTTTTGAGTAATGAGCATAAGTATTCGGACATAATTTTAGACATTAGTTGACTTTAGACATTAGTTTTTATGCATGGCATTGCCACTTGGCGACTTTTCGTCTAGGAAAAACTCGTTCAAAAGACTTAAGACAGAAGTGACCAACCCATATGTAATAGATGCTCGAAGTTTCCTCCTGTGTTAAGAGCGATTTATAATCCCCTATGGGCAAGACCAAGACCCACGCAGTAGAGCCAATTTGCTCCCGGGATTATCTCTATTATAACTTTCCCAAGCATTAATGTCACACACAAACTTTTCACTTCACCATCTGAATTAACACCCCTTTTTCCCATTTTATCGCGAAGTCCTCCAGAAAAAAGACCCCTTTATTTTAGGTTTTAGAGGACATGCAGACTTTCCCCTAAAGACCCCCTATCTCCGCGGAATGGGAACGAGCGTGCGTGTCATATATATATATGTAGGGAGGGCGGGGACGTATGTACATATGATGTGATATGTATGGAATATCTCCGAGGTATACATAAGGGTGCTAGTGGTAGAGTGTATTGGAGATATAATATAGTCTAGATCTAGAGTCTAGGCAATGGTATAGCCCGACTCTAGGAATAAATGAGCAGCAATTAAGTCCTGTTTAGACATAACTTTTAATGGCTGAAACATCAGTATTTATACAGAGAATACATGTAAATAACCTGGGGCTGGTCTTAGCTAGGAATAGAATACATAAAGGAAGTAGTGGGCTTTGGGTATTCTCAGGTCTAGCCTAAGCTCCCTTTTATTCAATAACAAACAAACATAAAGAAAAAATTTTGCGGATTACAGAGCAGTGTGTTGTTCTGTTGAGGTGCGAGAGGTGAATGGCAGAGAGATATGTCAGCTCTCACGTGACCGGTGACTGTGGTAGGCTCACAGGCGCACCCTGTCTTTACACCCATCTCAACGCCACCTTGTGTCATGAGACCGCGAGTAAATAACCTGGGGCTGGTCTTAGCTAGGAATAGAATACATAAAGGAAGTAGTGGGCTTTGGGTATTCTCAGGTCTAGCCTAAGCTCCCAACCCACCCCCAGCCGCAGGAAAAGTTAGTGTAACATCAGGATAAATGTACAGATAATATACACAACATACATGATTATGAAAAAACATTAAGGTAGAGGGCCACCGACTCGTCCTTGCTTAAACGAGAGGTGACATCGCTAGATAAGTATAATAAGACACTGAGAGACTTCCAGTCTCCATATGTCTTGATATCGTAAAGAGGCAGTCCCAAGCGGGCAAGATATGTTGCACAACCACGCCTGAGACTGTGACATGTAAAATTACCCTTAAGATCAGCCATACCGATCAGAGTAGTAAGTTTATTAGAAAAGAAACCATAAGTCATGGGTCGCTTGGAAGAAGCAAAGACAAAAAGGTAGTCTTCTGGGGACAGATTAGCTTTCCTAAAAAACTTTTTCAGCCATCTCACGGGGCACAACTTCGACAAGGGTGAGGCCACAACCGGTATTTGCACCACCCTCTCAGAAAACTGAATAGTTTTCAAACTACTAATTGATAAGAGAAAACCATAAGAGGTGAAAACCAAGTCTTTACGCTTTAGCATATGTATAGAAAAAGAGTAGTGAGATTTTCTGAATAAACACCTGAAGGCCAGGCATAAGGCCGACCAGAACATCAAGTCGTTGTACACAGATAAATCTAGATAATTAAATAATAGAACTAGATCTTCAGGTAGGAGAGGATCTGACTGTTTAACAGCATCACCTAACAGTCTTCTAGCACCACGAAGAGTACACTTCAGGTGGAAAGATCCCTTGGCCGGTGTATCACAATCGAAGTATTGGTGGAGAGACCACACAGCCGATACATAATTTGTAATAGAGGAGTATTTCAGTGAAGAAGAAAGAAAAGTTACATAAAGGCACATAACATCAACCGATGCCGGGAGAGGGGTTAAGTTATACAGGGTACAGAAGTAAAAAAATCTAGACCACTGTGATCGCCTTGTCTTCCAGGTTGATGGGGCCCAAGTCAACGAGCGAATATAGTCACATTTATTCCTTAGTTGTTCCAGGGATACTAGAAATACAACAGAAATTAAAGGTCAGGGGTAAACCAAACCCCAATACACCGTTTTTTGGACAAAAAATCCTAGACAGGGCATCAGCCGTTACATTATCTTCTGTTGACACTCTCATAGGGATCAAGGTAATATTAAGCAGTGCGCAACACCAAAAAAGTTCTCTTAAAAGACTCATAGCCTTACAGTTAACACTTCGACCAGTAACCAACATTCTTTCAACTTGTGTATTGTCGGTAAACACCATAACTTTACAGTTACTAAAAAAAGATCCCCACCTATGTACCGCGGCCACAACCGGCCAGAGCTCTAAGACATTAATATTGTCATTAATTAAATTATCACATACAGGAGCCGGACACGCATGGGGGCACGAGCCGGACCTACCTGACCATTGACCAAAGAGAAAATCGTCCTCAAACACTGCCCCAAAACCTGACAGCGAAGAGTCCGAATAAAAAACTTTCGATGGAGCACTATCAACTATCATCTTCCTTTTACCATTGAAAATGTGTAAAAAACTATTCCACCACTGTAAGTCAGTTCTATAAAGATCAGAAAGATGCACCATACTTTTACCCTGGGTAGCCCGGAGGAGAGAGTACAATCTACGACAGAAAGTCCGCCCACCTTTAACTAAAACCGAGCAGTGAGCTAAAAGCCCCGTTAATCTCTCTAAGTCCTTACGTCGGCAACGCTTCTTATTCAAGAAAGATGAAACCATATCTTTAGTTTTAACCAGTTTATCTTCCGGTAACCGAAGTTGCATGTTAATCATGTCAATAATAACGCCCAGGTATCTAGGACTAGTTGAAGGACTGACAGCCTTCTTGTAATTAATAAAGAAACCCAAATAACGAAGAGCTGACATAAGAAGGCGTTGCTTAACCATACATTCCTCAAAAGTAGTGCCTGCGAGGAAAAAATCGTCTAAGTAGTTAAGGCACCTTACTCCCAACTTACTCATAAACCTGGACACAAAGTCGGTAATGGAATTAAAAATAAAAGGGGCCGACTTAATACCAAAACACAAAGAGTTGTCCTCAAAAACTGTGTCCACCCCATCAAACCAAGGCCATCTGAAGCCCCAAAACTTTCTGTGTGGAGGGAAAATACAAATACTACGATAGGCATTAGAAATATCTACTACTGCCCCAAAACCCCCTTTACAGATTAGATTCACTGCATCATCAACTTTGATGAAGGAGAATTTCTCAGCTGTGTCATACATACAATCATTAACAGAAATGGTAGGGCGCGAGCAATCAGTAATAGGTCTCAGACGACCGTCAGCACGCCTGACCGCCCCCAGCGCGTGAATACAGGCAGGATTACCACTACTAACTGAAACTTTACCTTCGGTCAATTCTTGTGCTACTATATTATTCATTTGAACCACAACCGAAGAATCCAAAATGGAACTATAGTTAGGTAAATCATAAGACAAGCTAGCATTAGTGTCAACTATATGAAAACCTCTGCAAATACCATTTAAAATGAAACAATTTGCATCTAGATCTAAACCACAAGAGTCAATCGCACAAGCTACACGACACGGCTTCATTTGCGTCGGAACCCAGTCCAGCAAATAAACACAAGTACACGTCCCGGCATAACAACTAATCTTCAAGTGAAGATATTGACCATTATAAACTCTAACACTTTTAATATAATCAGCCGGTAAATAGTCCTCGCGATCCCGGAGACAGTTATCAGTTGCAGGCGAAAAGAAAGCCACATCACAAGGTTCTTCGATAGAAATATCAGTGACAATCACAGTTAGCCAACGATGGCCGCCATGTTTAAAGTAAACATCCGGTTGAGCAATTTCCTCTTCCGGTTCAAGCGGAAACAAGAACTATCAGTTTTATAAGAACTATTAAAATCGCAACTAATAACTGTATGATCGAGCGCGACACTATTACTATCAAAACTATAACTATAATCATTTGAACAAGAAAAAGAATCGAATACACGATTCTCAGCCGATACCGGAAGCCCAGAATCCCCTGATTCAAAATGGCGGACCCCGGCCGGCATGGCAGCAAAAACTTCATGAGAACTAGCACAAAAATGGAATAAATCATTAGAACTATACTGTGAAACAACGGGGAGAGTTTCAACACTTCGATACGGGACATGCGAGTCCAAAACACCGGTACTATACTGTACAGAATCAGGCAGAACGTAGGTACATCGACCTGAACTATAACAAACTCCCCCCCTCGTCAAAACTCTATGCCTGGCTCGTAGCCGGGTTTTTCAAACAGTTACGCATAACGTGGGATGAATCAAAACACGTCCCACACACATGTGGAAACCTACAATTTGTCGAGAGGCACTTATCCCTATTATAGGCCCAGCAGTACAGCTGGCTGTTCGACTTAGAGTCTTTACCTTTCTTGTTAGAGGAAGATAATTGCGATTTAGAGCGAGCATATTCCGTGGAGAGGAAGCGCATGGCGAGACCCATGTCACCGGCCGTGTAAGCCTTTAAACCAGAGTCTCGCGCGCGCTCCCTCACCCCTTCATCATATCTACAGATACCACTAGTCAAATAGACCCTCGTGCTGGCTTTTTTTGCCAGAAAAATGCTATGTTCTAACATCCCAGTAATATCTTTGCCATTCTTTAACATCTCAAGCGTGAGAGAGTCATGGCAAAACCACAGTTTCTCTAGTGTCATAGTTTTGGAGCGTTCCTCCCTAGGCAAAAACCTTTTAAGCTTAAAAACTCTCTTACGGTCTGCTGACTTGACTTTCCTTTTAGAGGTTTTCTTCTTCTTCCTGCCTCTAGCCATTGAGGAAAGACCAGAGGACGAAGAGGAGGACGAGGTCGACAAACTGGACGAGGAGTCTGACGAGGAACTGACAGCACGCCTGCGGCCACCCTTGGCCCCGTCCGGGCTATCCTCCGAGGAGTCCCGCCTGCTTTTCCTGTGCCCACCATTCGATCCTAGAACTGCGGTTTTCTTATGGCGACGCCCTACAGGTTCAGCGGACTTCTTACGATGAATTTTCTTCTTACGTGTGATAGGAGAGCTTGGTAAACTCTCACTCTCAGAGCTACTGATACTGGCCGAACTAGTATCGGACTCGGACTCAGGGGGCTGTGTATTATGAGCCATTGTGGAAAGTAACTTTTCTATCGAATTAAGCTTGGCAGTAGAGTTGGTAACATCAAATTGCAATTTCGTCATACCATGCTGAAGACCTACAACCGAACGGTCCAGTTGAGGTTCAGACTCCAATGAAGGCCTGCTCCTACCACGGCCATATGCAATCTTACCAACCGGTCTACCTCTACCTACTGCCAACTTACCAGACGGGACGCCAAAAGTTGACTTTCTCGGGTCCATTACTCCACTATACACACCCCGACCTGAGCCTCGTCCCCTGCCTGCAGACTCATTGAGAGGAGCCCAATCACAACCACTGCCAACGGGCGTCAGCGGCGGAGAGCTTGAATCACACTCGGAGTTCCTAACACTCACCTCTTCCTCTTTAAATTGTTTAGCCAAAATGTGACAAAGTTTCCCAGTTGGGGAGCTGTGCTTCGTGCCACAGGCCCAACAGAAGCGAGGGCGCTTCTGTTTTTCTTTGTCCTTGTCTGACATGACAAGTTATCACAAGTTATCACAAGTTATCAAAAAAAAATTTTGCGGATTACAGAGCAGTGTGTTGTTCTGTTGAGGTGCGAGAGGTGAATGGCAGAGAGATATGTCAGCTCTCACGAGACCGGTGACTGTGGTAGGCTCACAGGCGCACCCTGTCTTTACACCCATCTCAACGCCACCTTGTGTCATGAGACCGCGAGTAATGCGCATGCGTGAGCATGCGCAGGTATTATCCAATGGGGTGTAACCATCAGCAATGGGGTGTAACCTTATTCATTAAGCCATGGGGGGTCCCTATGGCTGACCAATGGTAATTAATGAATATTCATAAGGCTAGAGTTGTTACGCGGCGATCTTATATGCTTATGATATTGGTGATGATTCGGGACTAGGGGGATATTGATAGCTAGATGTTGAATAGCGTCGTGGGTTGAAGGCAGGCCTCTCGTAGGGTCCTCATAGGACTAGGGTCTTCCCTGTAGTCCTATATATGGCTGTAGGCTTCTCATAGAAGTTGTTTATATGCATGTGTTATATGTAATGATGAGCCTCCTCAGGAGATCGTTTGAGGGGTTATTTAGTTATCTTCCAAGTGTTTGAGTATATATATGAGTAGCTGGTACTAGTTCTTCTATCTTCCATGCTTATGTATCAAATACAACACAACACAAGAAGTTTAGTTATACTACTATACTGTATTTGTATATGAGGTTATTGTATATATACTCCAAGGGGGAGTGTCGGGGGTTATCATTGGAGGGTTCCCTGGCCTATCCCCTTCTACCCCTAGCCCTAGTCCCTCCCATCCCCGTGGCCTGTGCCTTAGTCAAAGTGAAATATCCTACCCTACTACCCACCCATGCTGCCCTCTGGTGTTAACTATTCTTACTACAGAGTCATAGTGTTGCCTTCATGAACTCTACCGTTGGTGGCTCCCCCTAGCGTGAAGCCTAGTGACTTATGGTCCTAAATGATATTCATAATTCATATCTCACACATATTAATATTTACTGTTATGCTATTGCATAATGTTACGTAATACCTTATAATTATAAAATGAGGATAAAGTAGTCGTAGTAGGGTTCATTCTTTCAGCCCCATTTTTTTTTCGCGTAGTATGTTTTGAAGATTGATTCTTGTACAGAATTGTCCACTCGTTCATATTAGTTGGGTCCACCCTCGCAAAAGTTTGGGGAAAATCCACTGGGGGCAAAATCCAAGATGGCCACCAAATTTAGGGAAAAATGCAATAAGTCGGTCAAAAACCAATTTTATATGTCATGTTAGTTGTATATCAAAATTGAGCTCTCTTTGAGATACATACTTTTAACTCAGAAATCTTGACGCCACGGTGACTCAGTTTGTGGCCACCGTACGGTGCCGACAAGGTACATATCAATTCCCATAGGTGTCACCCTCAGTCTCTACCTCGGAGAAACGGTACTTGCTCAAAACGGCACACGATCACCTTTTTACACTGATCTGATACATCTACTCATTTCTGTTGCCACAGAACGCCCTCTAAACACCTCTAGATTAATGTATTAAAGTTACACAGTCATCGTAGCATGAATAAAGGAGTAATAAACGTTTTCCTTCCCATGTGTGTGTTGGCCCTTCTCATACCACTAGTCTACACTAGCAACATTCACCCTCACTCCTCCATTCAAGGTTCATAGTCTAGTGGTAAGTCACTCGCACAGAGAGCTGAGGATTGCAAGCTCGAACCTTGGCCAGTGCAGCTACTCTATCTTTTATCACATAGGCCTAGATGGTATGTTATTCCACAGAACTCCACAGACCTTGGAGTTCTGTGGCAAAAGGGATGGTGGGTGGGATGGTGTGGTTTGTGAGTTTAGTGGTGATGGGAAAGGCAGGAGAAAGTACATATCGATATAATGTTGTACACATAATTACCCATCGATAATCAATGGGCTATCGATTCTACTAAAGGAAAAATTAGGCATTCAGGCCAGCGCTAGCATATGCCACTCTTCCTGGATCTATTAAAATAAATAAAGTGGAGTTTTCTGGGTAATCGTTCAAATGATGGTACAAGCACCAAATTTGGCACAAACAATCCTCAGGAATAACCTTTCAAAGAAAGCTGTTTGCCATGTGCAATTTCAAGATGGCCACCATTTTTCAAGATGGCTGCCATTTGAGACCTGAAAATGCTATTTTTGTCATAGAATGGGATAGGATAGTCCGATTTGAATGATCTTGATGTCAAATTGGACTATCCTATCCCATTCTATGACAAAAATAGCATTTTCAGCGGCCATCTTGGATTTTGCCCCCTGGTGGATTTTCCCCAAACTTTTGCGAGGGTGGACCCGACTAATATGAACGAGTGGAAAATTCTGTACAAGAATCAATCTTCAAAACATACTACGCTAAAAAAATAAAATGGGGCTGAAAGAATGAACCCTACTATCGTGACAAATTGCTCCATCCTTTTACTTTTGACCATATATCTACATAATGTATGTATATAATAAGTATGTGTATTGAATATTGGATTAATGTAATATGCATTATGATGTATATCTGCACAAATGCATGTATTTATGTATGTAAGTGCAGACTATATTCACGTGCCCGTCATGATGAATGTATGTGGTTAATTGCACTTCCTGTCCCAAGTCCAGACGTGACGTGAGGGTGAGCTTACGATTAAGGCCATGCATATTAGGATAAACGCATAGGTTTTTCCAGACTAATCGCCTCTAATAACAGATTCTCAGTAGAACCAAACATCAGAAACTTGTTTTCACACATCCTACTATGTAGCCAACGAATACATTGTGGAATGCACATGATCAGTTGTATCCTAACAGGTGTTCGATACTGTGCTAGGAATAATATAGTATTATACACAATACGGATTGATTTCCCAACGACTGCAATGCTTAAGTGTTTACACATCCCATCTGGAATTTCTTTTCCTTGAAGAGCCACCTTGGGGGAAATTTCTTCTTATATGCAAGTAAGTTAAATTTAAATTTGGAACCTGGTCTATAATCATCCTCGACTAATCCCAAAAAGTGTGGTGGATCAAGACAGAGCAAACTGGGTCTAGGTTATCTTTGACTAGACCTTTATTGCCAAGATCATATTAATAATGATATTGATATTTATTACTTAAATAATATACTTGTTATATATATATAACTTTTATTTCCTAAGAAAAAGGTTTACAGTTTCTGCTATAAGCAGTTCTTCCAACCAGTTATTGCCATTGCTGCTGATATATTGCCTTAATTTCACCATAACGAAGAGTTCATTCATTGAGGTAAAATAAACACTCTTTCACGCCGTCGACGTAGCCACGGTTTTGCTGATAAATTCACTCCCACGTCCGACTTGATTGATAAATATAATTGAATGAGATGATTGAGATAATGAGATGATTGAATTAGGTACAACGTCATCAAGAGGTGTTTCCTTTGGACCATTTTAATGGTCGATTGATGTTAGGAATAATTGTCACAAACAACAAAGAATATCAATAAGTATAATACTTGGAAGCTATAGGTACTGAACTGTATTCAGAACAAAAGGTAGATACCATGCAGACCGAATGCATACTATATAATATATTGGTTAGCACGTCTAATATTTCTGTACAGTTGAGATCAATTCCACTATACAGCTTGTAAACTATAAACTACCGAAACATTCCCCCGTTGAGAGAGATTTCCTGGTGCCCTTATCTAAGTTTAAGGAGACTTTAGAGCATTACCGTGCGTAAGATAAAGTCTACTGGTTGTGTACTCAAACGTACACTTATTCCACATTTTTATTTCACATTCAGATATAGTCAAGAGCAGCGATCCAAATTCAAGGAATTTACATTGAGGAAGGGAAAATCACAGAATGTCATCATAAAAGAAATTCACATGGAACTGAAGACACAGGTAATTCATTATGCACTTGTCAATTGACCCCCCACTCCCACCCCCAGGGAAGTGGGGGAATGGTAGGGGAATGTCTGAGAAAATATGCCCCCACCCAGGCGGGGATTTCCTTTAGTTTACAGCAGTGAACTGCATGGAAGTGGGGAAATGTCCATCAATGCCAACTCCAATATAATTTAAAGTGCCATTTTGGGGCATTTGCTGCATTTTGAAGCACAAAATAAGGTTCAAATATGGTCATTATCTCAAAATCCTTTTTTGTGTGACTTGTGACTCATTTCCCTGAAACACATCACAAATGTGTGATACCTTGGTGCCACAATGTATCAAAAGAGAGGGAAATAGCATTGCATACATTTCACTCTGACCTTCTGAAGAAGAATCCATGAGTAATACAGTTTGTTTGTTTTGGTCTGCGCACACCTGCCTTGGTATTACTCCTTCCGCCCACCCTACCCTCCTTCCTTCTAGCAGCAATTATGAGGCTTGTTTATCATGTTCATTGCATGTTCATTGCATGTTCATTTCAAGATTAGCGGAACTTTGTGACATAGGGAATAGTGGCACCTTAAATGGAGTGTTAAACTGTGGAACTACTTTTTCCCTCCTTTAAATGACTATTATTGGGTATAAATAAACCCTTGCTTTGCTGGGTTCATGGCCAAACCTTGTCTTCGTTATATATCATTGTTAATGGTAAAGTAGAGTCTCCCCAACATATATATCATATTTTGTTGCTATTTATGCTTACATTGTTTTCTACGTTTCAATATAGGTTGGATTTTCCTCATGCAATACAAATCGGGGGTCTTTTTGTAACACAGAGTGCAGTAACAACAAACCCACACAAATATGTTTCTTGTGTTTCTTTAATTTTATGTGTGGGTTTATAGTTATTGGTACAATACATAAAATTCAGATTCCATGTTATTTCAGACAGTAGTTTTTTCGGGGAAACAAACGCTATTAGCCTAAATGCCCCACACATCTTCTCACGATGACTGAAATGAAAATAACTCAATATATATAATTCAAATTGGAATTTTAAAATTACAGGACATTTCCACTCCCAACGAACCAGTGAGGTACGTTTCACTCCAGTTAAACCCTCAAGCAGGGAACCAAATACTTTAGCATTTTAGTTTAAATTATGTTTACCATATCAACAGAAACCTTTAGGGTTTTATATTATTTGGAAAAGTAATCATTTAATCGTTTGCGTTAATGGAAAACCCCTACGGATTGATAAATAATGAATTGCATTTCCTTCACAAATCATGTTAAGGTATTCAAAAGAGGCAGATATTTGGAGTTTAAGATTCAATGAATTTATTACAGGATTTCCTGGATGAAGTCGATTGAGACTTTATCTTACGTTTCAAGTCTTCTGAGCACATAGGGTCATTTGATGAATAAGAAGATCATTAACGATCGTTGTTTTATCATGATTAATTTAATCGGCTTTGAAACATATACATAGGGCCTATAGTGTATATTGGTTAGTTCCCCTTAGAATATCAGGAAGCTTTCCCTATAGACATGATGCCTATATACATGTATTTGCGATAACAATAGGACAAAAATAATTATGTGGCATTTGATACATTTTCAGATAATTTTAGTTGAAATACAACTGACAAAACACTTCAGAACAGATATGCCACAGGTCAAGGGTGCCGCGTCCTGGGATACTAATCTCAGACGAGATCCTCCCGTGAGAAAAGCTTGGATTGATCAAAGCCGTACAATTTTAAAGAACTACCGGATGGAAAACATTTTAAAAGAAACTATGTTTAAACTGGAAAGAGATAGAAGCAGGCGTGAGGTCGAGAACCGACATGAAATAGAAAGTGTGAGGAAAGAATCTGAAATGTTAGCAACAATGCAAAAAGGTCTAGAGGAAGAAGAAATCCAAAAACAGAAACAGAGAAGTAAATCAGCCGGGATTTGTCGACACAAAGAACCACTATTCGACGCAAATAGAGATCTTAAGGTGTCCTTTGAAGAAACTGTTTTTGATATCCTGTCTTCTAAGAATGATACATACACGCTTAATGGAGGTGTAGCGAGGGCAACATTGAAACATTCGAGATTATTTCCACAAACGAACATGAATTGTTCTTACGAAAGCGATCATTCTTTCGATGTTACCAGTTCTATCGTAGCTGAACTACCTAAGTTTAATCCAAAGGTGAATTCAACCAGACAGCAAGAAAGAAATAATACGCAATTGGGAGCATCAATTTATAAGCCAGGTTTTTCATCAATGCCTCAGGATTTAGCAGACGAAATAACGACACAAGATGGCACTTCGGTTGCAACTGGTACACAGAAAACATGCTCCTCTCTTACCACTAGAGGGAGGCGCATATCTCGTGTTGGACTTCACTCTAGAACTGAAAGTATGGCTGTCCCTGACGTAGGAAACGCTTTAATTCAAAATACACCCGCTTCATTCATTGAATTAAAAGATCAAAGTCACATAGACAATGTAAGCATGGCCAAGAAAGAAAATAAAACAGCTGAACAGAGGAACAGGTATCTTGTCCGAGCGAAATCAGCCCAATCAATTTTATCAGAAAGGATATGTGTATTCTATTCTAGTCTTGAAGAATTTAAACAAAATAAAATGTCGTATGGACTAGACTGTACCATTAGCCTGCCAGGACGTCTAAAGTAGAGTTCGTTCGTTCGTTTTCAGTGGAGTCGATGAACTCCCTTTATTTCATTATTCACAGGGTCATATAATTATAGGGTATTGTCATATCCAAGATACAATTCACATTACATGACATTACGTGTTTCAAGAGCATCTCAACCCCAGCTTTTTTTGATTTTATGTATAAGGAAAATGGGGGGAAAAAAGGAAAAAAAGAAAAGAGGAAGAGTGAGAGGAGAAAAGTATGATTGTACATAAATTCTTCAACACATCGTTTGATAGAAATGTTAGGGGAGAAAATAGAAGTAGTAAATTCGTATATGTATATTTAGGCATGGCCATTGATGATAAAATGTTGATGCAACTACAGTTCAAGAGCTTGATCAAACAGCTGAATGGAAAGATATTCAATTTCAGGAAGACTATAGAAAAGATTTAACAAAGTCGGCTGCAAAGTCAAAATTGTTATGTTTATTTGAGTATAGTCTTCCCGATAGTCTTCTTTCTTTTTTAAAAATCTTTATTAAGATCTGAGTCAGAACTGACATATGAATCTCTAAAAAACATTATGAAAATGTTCCTGTCAAAAATTATAAAGTTCTAAGAGTTAGCCGCGAAATAAGCCCTTTGCTGGGTAGTTTGTATGATTATAATATGTATAATTCGCAACCCAAGAGACCTGGGTCTTAATATCCTTTACGTTGAACAGCAAGAAACGAGCCATGTAGATCTAGATGTATATGCTCGAGATGAGGAAGAGTTTTGTTGATAAGCTGAATAAAATCATGTTTAAAAAAAAATCAAAAAAAACAAATCTTTATTTCTTTATCCTGCCATCTAGGCTCTTACAATTCTAATTTTTTTATTTCCTTGTGGTGGCGCTCTTGTTGCTGAAAATTCAAAATAAAATTAAAAGTTCATGCGACACTCTTTATGTTACAACATGGTCTATTCACGAGAGAGGGTTTAGCATTATATATTGTTAAAAATTACGACGAACCTTGTACATTAGAAATGGCAGGTTGTTTCTCAGATCGTGATGCTTGAGATTACCCATTTTTGTTCATTTTTATTTTAAGAAGTCTATTTGTTCTTCAATATCTGCTTTTAGCCTTCGCCATATTGTTTTTTCTTCTTTTTTAACTGTTCTAAATGAATGGGAGCATATCCCACCTTTAAGGTGGGATCCCACTGGCTCGCTTGTATCTGCGCTCATTGCTCGCTCTTGCTGCGCTTGTTTATGGGGTGCTTGTCAGTCGCTCTTCATCCGCTAATATTTTGAGCGCAATACAAGTGCGGAGTGGTTCTACTGAGATTCTACTGTTGCGCTTGTTACCTATATTAAATCAATGGTAAATGCATTTGTGCGCTCTTACTGCGCTCTTGGTCCGCTACTTTAACAGGTAGAAAGAGCGCTGTGTAGTTGCGCTCAAATCAAACACGTCTAATATTAGCGCAATGTCCTGCACTCTTCTAAAGAAGCGCACATAGCCACTTTTTAGAGCGTACAGAGAGCGCAGTAACCAATTCCATTAGACCGCTCTGGTTTCGCTCAACCTTCGCTTGTTATGCGCTCATGGGAAATAAAAAGAGCGGGCCATGAGCGGAGCAAAAGAGCGAGCCAGTGGAATCGCAGCCTAATGCCCCGTCTAGACAGGGGCGAATTAAAAAACTGCTGCGAATCTGGTACTTGCGATCATTCGCATGTGAAATCGTAGAAATCCTGTGCGAATCGGCAGGGAACTTGTGTGATTTCAGAAATAATGCTCTGCGATTTTAGTTTTAATCCCTACACATGTGCGATTTCAGGTGCAAACTGATGTGAAATCGCAGGTCTGGATTCTGGAGAAAAAATCAATTTATAATCACAACATTTTACCACACCTGAGACAACATGTCTGGGCATGTTCTGTAAAAAAATCGTTTTGATCCATCAATAATTCGTGAAGCTACACCTGTTCAAACATACCTGCAATCACTTGCGAATTTCGGATAAATCCGAAATTCGCATGACCTCCTGCGATTAGTTCTGGACTCTAACAGACTTCTACGAACTGTCGTGGCTAGCCCTACACATATGCGAATTCTTGTAGAAGTATGTGCGTTTCCATTTGAAATCGCATCAACAGAGATTTTTCAAATGCGATTTGGATTATTTTACCTGCGATCTGGTCCATCTGAAATCGCAGATGAATTCGCATGTGCGTGGGGCAATTTTTGCCTCTGCAATTAGTCGTAGGATTCTGCGATTGGTCGCAGCTGTCCCTACATAGGGGCGATTTAGTCAAAAAATTCTATGCGATTTCGTGTGAGGTCGCACGAGTTGCCGCAAGGCTCAATTCGCTCACCAATTCGCCCCTGTGTAGACGGGGCATAAGCCTATGCTCTAAAAAGTGCCTATTTGCGCTTCTTTAGAAGAGCGCAGGACGTTGCGCTCATATCTGCCGTGTTTGATTTGAGTGCAGCAACACAAGGCTCTTTCTACCTGTTAAAGAAGCGGACCAAGAGCGCAGTGAGAGCGCACCAACAGTCTAGCCATTGATTTCATAAGGAAACAAGCAGAAGCAGTAGAATCGCCCTGCGCTTGTATTGCGCTAAATATAAAAGCGGATGAAGAGCGAACGAAATGCACACTATAAATAAGCGAGGCAAGAGTGAGCCCTGAGTGCAGGTACAAGAGATCCAGTGGAATCGCACCTTAAGAATCTTTTAACCCACATTATTTTATTTGTGATATTTATCTCTTCGATCAACCTTAGGCCGAGACCTCCATCTTCTATTTTTTGTGCACTAAAAGCAACACTGATGGGTCGACCAGGCCCTTTATACACAAAATCTAACACAATTTTGTTGATTTTTTTTTATAAGAGCTTCGTCAAAGGAGATACATGACATGACATGTTGAAAAATTGGTAATAAAAATATATTACACACTAGTATTCGACCTTTCATGGTGAGAAACCTATTACTCCAATCATTTATTACATTGTTGACTTTGTTAATAAGATCATCGCTGTTTATTTTGTATAATACTTTTTCATTCCTTGGATATAAGGTGATACCAAGAATTTTCATTTTTTCCACCCATTCGATTTCTTTTAAAGATTCGTGGGATATATGTATTCCTCCTATCAGAAAACCTTTTGATTTTGCTTCGTTTAGCTTTAGGCCTGAGGCTTTTGTGAATTTTTTAATTATGTTTATGACCTCTACAAGAGAGCTTTCGTTTTTCACTGTTATCGTTAAATCATCAGCGAATTGGGTTATTTTGGCTTCAACATCTGCCATTTTGATACCCAAAATATTTTCAGATTTTCTGATTTGACAAGGCAACTTCTCTACAACTATTGTGAATAAAACTGAGGATAGGGGGTCACCCTGTTTCATTCCTCGTTGTACGTTAAACCACTGAGATGACCTTCCATTGTTTGTAAATACCGCTTTAGAGTCAAATAAAAGAGCTTCAATCCAGTATATGAATTCATCGTTAATATTGTGAGCTTCGAGGGCTTTCTTCATAAAAGGCCACTCTATAGAATCATAAGCTTTAGAGAAATCCAATGATGCGACAATACCTTGCCCCCCAGACTTTTCCAAGAGAGAAATGATATCGTCTATTTTACGAACGGCAGAGCCTATATATCTGTTTCTAACGAAACTAAATTGGTCTCCATTTATTATTTGGGGGAGAAATTCAGAAAGTCTTGCTGCTAGTATGTTCGATATTATTTTGTAGTCAACATTGAGGAGGGTGATTGGTCTCCAGTTCTTAATAAAGTTTGGGTTGTTGCCTTATTTGGAATTACTGCAATTACCCCTCGTTTCTGGTTTTCTGTCATCTGCCCTTCAGCAAGGCATTATCGCATCATTGGAATAAAAAACCTCTTCATAGTTCCCCAGAAATGCTGGTAGAATTCAATACTAAAACCATCACATCCAGGTGATTTATTTTTTTTCATGGAAAGAATAACCTTTTTAATTTCTTCTTCGGATATTTCTGAACATTTCTCCACATCAATGCTCCATTTAGTTCTTGATCTAATAAGGGCTCCCTCTGCTTTTCTCAGATCAGATTCCCTTATATATATATAGATATTTCTGAACATTTCTGAATATTTCTGTACCTTCGATCATGGTGATGTTCTTCATTCTTATGTCTTACTGCCACATATTGTAAGGGTTGGCATGCGCTCTCCGAGCTCCAACCGCGGCAGGTGTTTGAGTGGTAATAAAGGATTTGGCTGGCGAGGACCATAAGAACCTGGTTGTGTTGTTATTTCTATCCAGGGGTGTGTGTGGCACCAGATTAGAACTATCGTCACAATTTGATAGGAATGAAGGGATGTCTTGGGCTATTTACTTTCATAAGTATGGAATGTTTTTGTACATTGACATTGCCCACCATCCCGCCCATCAACAAACGTATTAGATATCGTTTGGTTTGTGTTTAATTAAATGTGCAAAACGATCGCCGCGATGACGGGCGATGTTTTGCAAATCATACAGTGGCTGCTATGACGTCACTACGAGCATGTTACCGAGTACGGCCAAGTGCGAGGAAGAAGGCTTAAGCACTGGCTAGCTAGACATGCATTGGGAAATCAGCCTATGTGCATTACGAGTACAATATAGACACTATGAACCCGGACTTTTTCATTCTCAAACATGTTAAGGATGACAAATCCGTAATTCTTTTTTCCCGTTGACTGCGAAAACATACGAAATCGGGTGAAGTAGCCAACTTTCCTAGTCCAATTTCGCCGCTCCGAGTACCGGTGGCGCGTCCTGTTGTCAAAGGGGAGAATTAGGCAATCTCTTGGATGGCCACTGGCGCCTCGTCGTCTAGTCCTATAGCCACTACGAAGTACGATACGTGGGAAATAACCAGACACTACACCTGTATAAATATAATTTGAACAACATCAGAAATCATTGCATTCAATCCTATATGTCATGAGTAGATTCTGTAAGATTCTTATAACATGTGGTTTAATCATGTTTAATTGTACATATCATCCCTTCAAACCGTCCCATTTATATAATCATGCACACTCAACTTTTTGAGTAGCAATAGAAATATATTAAAAAAAATTGTATTGCCACAACAAGAATGTATATATAGAGAGGAACCATCTCAGCCCTGTGCAATTCTACAATTATCTATGTCAGCGAGATATGCTCCAGTGTCCAAGCTAGGCTCAGTTACTGCTTCTCTTCCTGCTGCACCAGACCACGTTTTTCTTCAGAGCTAGTAGAGCTGGGTAAGTAAATCTTTCACAAAAGTTTATTTCAAATTCATATTCATAACACATATCAATTACCTAATTAAACTTGAAACAACAAATTGCTGGGACACTATTTTTTGGTATTCTATCAACTTAATTTTTCCTACTCTCTCAAAGCATTCATCTGCATAATTATGCTCTCTGCCCCCTCTCTCTCTCAGTCCCTCTCCCTCCCTCCCTCCCTCCCTCTCTCATCTTCCCTCCCTTTCTCTCTCAGTAAATTATTTAAATTATGACCCATGAAGCTGTTCTTTAAAACGCCCATCAATACCTCTCTCATCTCTCATTCTCCAATTTTCTTCCTAACTCTCTCTTTTCTCACCTCCTAACATAAGGACATAATACCACTTTCTTTTTCTCTCACAGAGAAGAGAGACAGGGGGAGGGGGAGTGAGAAGAGAGAGACAAGGGGGTGAGTGAGAGAGGGGGAGAAAGGCAGTTGAGAGATGGCGAGAGAAAAAAGAGGGTATGAGGGAGAGGAAGAGGAGGAGAGGGAGGGAGTGAAACGTGAGACGTGAGGGGGAGAGAAGCAGAGAGGACGGACAGGGAGAGAAGAAAAGAGGAGAGACAGTGTAAAAGGGAGAGAGAAGAGAGACGGTACAATGGAGAGAAAGAAGAGGGGGAGGTAGAGAGAAAACAAGAGGGGAATTGGAGACAGAAGGAGAAGAGGCGAAGAAGGATCTAGGGAGAGGAGGGGAGAGGGAGGGAGTGCATAAAGGAGGACAAGGAGAAGAGAGGTGATAGAGGGGAGGCAGATGGCAGGGGTGTGGAGGGGGAGAGATAGAGAGAAGAAGGGCAGAGGAAGAGGGGCAGAGATCAAATAGTTCCTACCTATTCTTGATTGTACCTAATACCCTAGATTTTAATAGAACAATTAACTAACTTTTTGGGTTCTGTGACTTAAAATAATGTATTCTTTGCTACTGCCATGCAATTTGTACAATATCCACACCCCTTCAATCTACTCATTAATTACCCTGTATTTATTACATTCACTCTTCTATAGTATGGTGTAATTGAGGGCAAGTCATAAGATGTGTATAAAAAGGATTGTCTTGTTTTTTTTAAAAAAAAATCTTCATGATTAATTGCTTTTTATACATCCAATGGCTTTCTGATTTCCAAAAATCGACATGTACAGGTATTGATTGATTGATTGATGTTCCAGATCAACAATTAAAATATAGAGAGAAATTACATGTCTGCAGATGGGTGCTCGCTTCTATACTACCCATATTACTTGTACTTATTTGATTCCTTTTATAGAGGGATTGATATATGTATTTAATGCAGATATTTTTCTATTGTACAGGTAGGTGGTGAGAGAACATTCAACTCGAGAGACACAGGGCATTTATTGTGGAATAGAATATAATTTGATGAAAAGTGATGTAACCCAAGGTTGATACAAATATAGTATATGCACCTTCATTTAACGTTAAATAAACATTCACAATATGCCCCTATTTTTTACGTTAGTCCAACGTAATATCAACGTTGATATAACTATAATTTAACATCAATTAGAGGTTGATAAAACGTTTATTCGACCTAAAAATTGGCCTTTAAATTTGACGTTATTATTCCGAACGTGAAATCAACGGTGACATAAATATAGTTTAAGATCAATTTGAGGCTGATGAAACGTTTATTCAACCATAAAAATAAGGTTCGGCACAGCTATAATGTATTCAAATATTCAATTCAATTCGAAATAATGTCGACACAACGTGGTTTTCACGTTTTTTCAACGTTGGCAGGATCAATGTTGTTTCAACATTCCACAAACCAACGCCAAACCAATGTTAGTTTCCGACGGTTGGTTTGACGTTGGCTTGAGCCAAGATGGATCAACGTCGAATCAACGTAAATGGTCAACGTTGTTCAGATCGATGCACAAGGTCATTTCAACGTAGTATTAACGTCATTTTGTAACCTGGGCTGCATTGAATTGTTGGGAAAACAACAATAAAATTCCAGTTCGGTGGTAGACCCTTGGAACTGGGTCACTGTTCTCCAGAGAGCGTAGGTTAATTACTTGGGCAATGTCTGCATCAAAATACAATGCGAAGTATGTATGGGAGGAATTAGCTGTTCACCTAGCCTTGAATCGATCTTGATGTCATTGTTACCTGGAGTAACCAAACTTAATTTGGATGACTATCAATTTATCAGACAGATATATATCTCATGTTATATCTCAAGTATTATGCATATTTCTTATTATGATTTGAAATAGTTTTATTCGGGCTTTAGACAATTTAACATTTACAAAAAATATTATAAGCAAAATTACCAGATATAGAAAATACGCATATTGGAAAAACGCCAATATACTGCGTCGCATTGGATCTATGTTCCCCCTTCTCGCTTATAATAATCATTAATGAAGGCAGCATTGATTTCCACTTCGAATAGAAATGAAAAGGAAAGGGATCAACTATCATTTGTATGGTAATGTTCTCTCTGGACAGGTGCCTTCACACATATTAGGCGAGTTTATACATATCTCCCCGTCTCTGTCTCTGTCCCTCTCTCTCTATATATATAATAATATATGCCATTCATTTATTAATGTGTTAGTCCCATATCATTTACATCAAGTTCTATCTTGTTCATAACATCATTTACACATCTATTGGGAAAAGTCAGATCCGGACTCCTTTACAACCGTCTCCTGCTTCCAGCTAATTCCCCTACCCTCGTCTATTTCTTAAACACATTCGTGTCTTCGATCAACAATACTTTCTGGGTCATCAGGTCTGCCCTGGAGAACTTGCATCTAAGTTTCCGCTTACTTCTCAATACGTTTAAAATAGATTATTCTTTGACTCCCACTGTTTACAGGAGGAGTGCTGTAGGAACTTTAGATTATTATTAGCGCAGACAGTTGCTAAAGACAGTTTTTACGGAGTTTTTACTAAAGACGTTCCTATTGTACGTAAAAGTTCTTGACGTGAACAAAGAGTCGTGACTCGTAGTTTGAAGCAACATGACTACGATAAGACAATATGTTTTCACAACAACTTATCTCACAGAAGGTCTTAACTTATAGGGAAATAAATTGATCAACTCTCTTGGTAGTTTTGATAAGATTAGCCATCAGAACAGTAGACACATTCTCCTTTTGTATGCAATCCAGTATTCTTGAAAAGCTAATGGTAAATTCCTTTCAAGACTGGCCATTTCAGAATCCGCCCACGCCTTTGGGGCCGGATTTGAGTTGCCTTCACTCCTACTAAGATTAAATTAAGTGTGTTTCTTGAACTTTTCATAGCGACTGTCGCTCCTGATATAAATAAACTCATGTGCTTCAGATAGATTTTGACATAGATTGCAGGGATGAGAATGTCTCTTGCAAATTAGAAGCTACAACGTCAAATTGTCGGACACTCTCATGCATCTATATATGAGTGTTATGTATGCATGGACCCAGGCGATCATTCGGGAAACCAGGACTAAATATTTAACATCTTTATAAACGTGTTTTATATACAGGTTTATCTAGCTTGCATATCTTTATTGGCTAATCGATTAAATGTCATAATACGTAGTTCATGGAAGGGTTGTTCATACACACCACACTGTGAATTAAACGTCACTATAAGCCAATTCATTGTTCATTGGGAAAACTATCGTCGACCAGGAAACCCCCAGAAGTATATCACTGGGAAAGGTAACTATCATTCATAGTAAGCTTCCAACCAAATTCATGGCCAGGAACACCAACAACAATATTTTCACTTACAAGGAACATTAACAGTAACTCAGTGTATGTTATTGAATATTGTGAAAACTGAAAACTACAGGAGTAATAATGTGAAAACCCAAAGGAAAGGTAAGGAGACTTCATGTAGACACGTTTATGGCTTGCTTTTCATAGTGGTACTTTTTCCGGTTGGTAGTTTCCTTGTTGGTAGTTTTTCGGTTTTCATCCTGTCACCGTCCCATCATCTTATCTTGCTTACTTACGAATGATGCTATTTAATATATCACCATCGAAATTGTCACTTCACTGAAATTGAATTGGACAATGTCTTAAAACTTTCTCCACCAATGTCTCCTAATGTCATAGTGAAAGGAGTCTACTTGAATTTTTTTTTATTCCATTTAGACTCTTTGTTACAAGAGATTTTGTTTTTTTGATGCAACAATGTACTTTTGTACTTTTTCCATCTCCAGAGTATGACCTTGGCAGTCACATGCTATGACCTTAAGAGTCACATGCATGAGAACTTTGGAAAGCATTTGTGCGTTCAAAGGCCTCATACTTCCACAATCCTGCCATTGGGCCAATATCACAATAACAATTAATTAGTCCATGAAGCTACATTCTCAGCTTTTACGTTGAGGAAGTATAATGCGTTATCGACTTACACAACAAAGTGGCCACCAACAAAATGTCCTGCCATTGTCGGTGGCTGTCATCGGTGGGTGCTGTCGGTCGGGTGGGTATTTACTTGTACAAAAAAAAGTGACTTTTTGGTGACAGACAATCAGTCACCGTTTGTCGTGCAAGTGGATAAAAGGCTTATAATACAGCCGAGAGTTGGTTACAAATACAGAGCTTTATGCACTTGTCAATTGACCCCCCCCCCCGGGGGAAGTGGGGGAATGGTAGGGGAATGTCTGAGAAAACATTCCCCCACCCAGGCAGAGATTTCCCTTAGTTTACAGCAATATCAACTGGATGGGTGGGGGAATGTCCACCTGTGCCCACTCTGTACCTTGCTTTCCAAGAGAGATTTGATGGTTTTCAGTGGGCATGGGCTTGGCTAGGCTAGATTCAAAGTTACAAACCTCCTCCAATATACATACACAAAGAGTGTCACCTTTGAACATGACAGGGGTTTAGCACCCCCTATATAGTGTTTCAACAGTGTCAAGTCTGAATGTGAGATGCTGAACATGATGAGGTACTCTAATATAGGCACCCTACACTAGAAATGTAAAGATCTTTTAATGTTGGGGTTAGGGTTAGGGTAGGGGTTAGGGCATGGTGGGAGGGGGTGGGGTAGGGCTCATGGGATGGAATTGTGATGTGTCACAGGAAAATGAGTCACAAGTCACAAAAAAATGATTTTGAGATATCATCATATTTGAAAATATGGGATCAAGTGGATTCTAATGATAGTAAACAGTAGAACATCCAATAAGTATTTTAAGTTGGATGTTTTTAATTTTTAAAGAAAAAGGGTTTGCAATATTTCTGGGTGGCTAAATATACTCTATAATATGACCCTAGAAATGTATGAATATATTTAATACCCTGTCTTAACATTTGGTAATGTATTCATGCTATGAGCAGGGCTAAGATATAAAATATACCAAAAAAGATATCCTATATATAAAAAATGAACGGATTTTGATGAAATTTAAAATATATGTATACAAACACACTAGAAATATTTGTATAGGTATGTTGTCATGGAGACAATAATGATGACGTCATAACTAACATATGTAAATGCTGGAAAGTGAATTTGGAGCAAGGTTGCCACCATATTGCACTACCCTCAGCGGACAGCACCACACAATGTCAACATAATGCACTTGTCAATTGCAACCCCCCCCCCCCCCCGGGGATGTGGGGGAATGTCCTTGGCCTGTTGGGAAATTTGATGAAATCCCCGACCCCCCAGGGCAAGAAATTCCTGTAAATCCCCAACCCCCCTGGGGCACATTTTTTGTCGGAGGACATTTCTTTTAGACAGAAACTATTATTGCAAAAATATGACTGCAAAAATCTGTCATTATGTTGACAAAAATATTGCATTACTTATACAAAAACTTATATCCTACCTTTGATTGAAACAAACATGATTAATGTATCTAAAATATTAAGTGATAATTTGTCCGTCATGGCTATATGCAGGTGGTGGTAATTCTATGTATTTTAATATTTCTAAAAAATAGTTTGTGAGAATATTTCACTTATATAATGTAAATCATCATGTACTGAGATAAAGTGTGATACTGTACATAATGTCATGATGAATAAAGCATTTAAAAACAAAAAATATGGGTATGCATGACATAGCATCCGGTATTTCTTAAATCATGACGAATTATCATAAGTGATTATCATAAACTACAAGTGAATGAGCATGCACATAGTTATCAATATTAAGGTTAATTAATTATATAAGAATGGCTAGGTGAGCCCCGACCTCCTGGCCTACCCTCAAGGGCTAGGGTGAGCTCAGACATAGAAGTGAGAGGGGTGTCGCATCACATCAATTTTTTGTGTATTTGTGATGTGTTCCAGGAAAATGAAAAATATCAGTTTTGCTACTTTTGCTACTTACTCATTTTCCTGGAACACATCACATAATCTTGTTTGTTTCAATCAAAGGTAGGATATAAGTTTTTGTATAAGTAATGCAATATTTTTGTCAACATAATGACAGATTTTTGCAGTCATATTTTTGCAATAATAGTTTCTGTCTAAAAGAAATGTCCTCCGACAAAAAATGTGCCCCAGGGGGGTTGGGGATTTACAGGAATTTCTTGCCCTGGGGGGTCGGGGATTTCATCAAATTTCCCAACAGGCCAAGGACATTCCCCCACATCCCCAGGGGGGGGGGGGAGGGGTTGCAATTGACAAATGCATTATGTTGACATTGTGTGGTGCTGTCCGCTGAGGGTAGTGTGCTTGTACTATCCCCAGTGGTGCAATATGGTGGCAACCTTGCTCCAAATTCACTTTCCAGCATTTACATATGTTAGTTATGACGTCATCATTATTGTTTCCATGACAACATACCTATACAAATATTTCTAGTGTGTTTGTATACATATATTTTAAATTTCATCAAAATCCGTTCATTTTTTATTAATTTATATAAAAAAAGAGTGCCTTGAGGCATCACCCCGTCCCCTGCGCCAAATTACTTGTGATGCCTTGAGGCATCAGCCCGTCCCCGTCGCCATCTTGATGTTGATGCCTTGAGGCATCAGCCCGTCCTCAATGGGTTAAGTCAGTAGAGGTAGGAGGATGTAATTGTGGGGAGAGAGGTGAAACTACCTTTGGCCGAACTTGATCTTGGCAGTGGCTTAATCACATCTGATGGGTTGATGTTTGAGCCAGACCAATGATTGTTGTCCCAATAAAAGACAGTTTTTCTCTGTCTAGGATTGATGAATGTGTTGAGGCTCTTGGTGGAAACCAATGGTTTTGCACATTGGATCTTGAAAGTGGATATTGGCAGGTGGCCATGGATGAGGATAGCAAAGAAAAAAACTGCTTTTCTCTCTAGTGTGGGCTTATTCCAGTTCAAAGTTATGGCTTTCGGACTGTATAATGCCCCAGCTACCTTCCAATGCATGATGGACAATATGTTGGATGGACTCAAATGGAAGTCATGTTTGGTCTATTTAGACGACATTGTGGTTTTTGGAAAGATGCTTGATGAGTGTCTCTATAACCTCAGGCTCGTTCTGGAAAGGATCAAAGACTATGGATTGAGATTGAAGCCGAAGAAGTGCCAAATTGTTTCTGGTAAGGGAATTCAAGCCAATCCTAAACAATTCATTGGGTTTGCTTTCTACTATAGGGTGTTCCAACCTAATTTTGGCGAAATTGTCTCTCATCTGCAGGATATTGGCATGTAAGGATAAACGCTATACCAGACCAATAGTGTGGACTCCTCAGTGTCAGGCTGCATTTAGCAAGGTCAAGGAATTGCTGATCACGTCGCCAGTGCTAGGATACCCTAGAAAGGTGGGAGACTTTATTCTAGAAACTGATGCAAGTGGTTTTGGAATGGCTGGGATCCTATCACAGATACAGGATGAACGGGAAGTTGTCTTGGGTTATGCTAGCAATAGTTTCTCGAAAGCTCAGAGGAACTATTGTGCTACAAAATGCGAGTTGATTGCTGTCCTAACATATTTGGTGATGTTAGGCCTATTTGACCTGTTAGGTAATAGAAACTTTTGTGTGAGGACGGATCATGTCTCTCTCCTGTGGTTGCTAAATTTTAAAGATCCGACAGATATGCTTGCCAGGTGGTTGACTTCCTTACAGGAGTATGGGTTGGATCAGAGCATGATTCTGCACCGAGCAGCTAGAAAGCATAATAATACTGATGCCCTGTCTCGCTTGCCAACACATAAGTGTGGAAGACCAGAATGTCAAGATCGTGGACTGCATGACGCTGTGTTAGCTACTGCTGAAATGTCTCTCCAGAGACTGGAAGTAATAAGCTACAAGAAGCTCAACATTCTGATCCAGTCATCAAGAAAATAATCGCAATGTTGGATGGCTCAGAAGAAATTCCTAGCAGGGAAGATCTTTCTGGGGAGTATGGAAATGAGGCGGTACAGAAATGAGAGATGGTGTGCTATGCCTGGGATGGGTCCGGCTAGCCACTGGAAAGAAATATTGGAGAAAGGTGATCCCTGCTTCAATGAGGAAAGAAGTGTTTATGGGCATGCATGGGCCTAAGACTTTTGGTGTTTTTAAGAATACCTGGTTGGCCAAAATGAAATACTATTGGCTGGGCCAACGTTATGATCTGAAGCGGTGGATCAAGGCTTGCCCAGAATGCAGCACAAGGAAAACCCGCATGGGAGGGGGAATTTCTCTCCTCAGTTTGTTGGCCGAGCTTAAGCCCAAGCCATCTCCTCGGACCTATCCCCCAAAAGTTAGCAGGAGAGTGTTGGCGGCTCAAGGCAAGCCCCCACCTACCTTTTTCCTGGGAAAACTGTTTAAATCGCCTGAGGCCATAGTGTCTCCTTTGCCATTGGAGGGAGCTATGGTGTCCATTCCTGCCAAGGATCCAGCAGTGATTGGCGAGAAGGCGACCTAATAACGTCAGCGGGTCATGTGACCACGCGTCCAAACGTAAACACAGGATTCCCCACTTGGAACCTGACTGTCACTTGACAATTCATTGGGTCACTTGGAACCTGACTTACACATTACAGCCACTCCAGCTAAAATTGCAGTCAAAATACCGGAGAAAAAGCCCTCCAAGTTTGAAAGTGACTTTTACGATCTAGCTAAGTGGGAAAAACACGGCCCACACGGCGTACGATTCCGTATTGTATATAAAGGCCCTCCTTTTTGCAGCTCCAAACCCCGCGCATCTAGGAGAGAGCTCCACACCAGTATCGACGCCCACCAATCAGTCAACACCAACCAAGGGCAACTCACCTCTGGGGAGCCTTAATTTGAACATCACACCACTGCGAAAATTGATTTCAACGATCAAAACTCCCGAGAAGAGCATGACAAACACAAGTTCTGACCCCACTACACAATAGGTAGGGGGGACCAAACGCCAACTGATCGAAGTGCCTACACCTGATCAAGACCCTACGATCAGGAAGAAACCACGCCGTATCCATCCATTAAATCACATCATTAAGAAGAAAATCGCCAAAATGACCAGCACGATAAAACCAGTTACAACCGATAGGCCCATGCCCACCAAAAAGACACACCCAACGGCACTGACACCAACACAGCCACCTTAACCGAGTTATTAAACTTGGACTTAAATATCTCGAACGATTCCCTCACCGAAGAACAAGCACCAGATGTACTAATAACCTCACCGAGCAGCTCGAGATCTGACAAAGACAGCAACAAGAGCAGCCCCACCGATAGCTCCAGCAGTAGTAACACCTCCATGTCAGGCAGCTGTTACTCCACCTCCACCTGTGTGTCAAAACCATTGACTGACAAAGAAACCGCACAACCAGAGCCCATAAAAGTGAAACAGGACCCAGAAACAAAAACTCTATTGAGGAATATGTACCAGTGACGAGGGAAGGAAAAGACCAGAAACACCCTGAATACAAGCCAACTCCAAAAAACCACCTGAATGAAACCAAGATCGCATGGTTGACGAAATAGATCAGTATGTCGGTAAAGCCATGTATGACATGATGGCACATAGAGGCTTTGTAGCAACTCGTAAACATTGAAACATAATCACTCCCATACATCGTATGCAAATGAAAATTTTTTAATCTGTTCAGAATTGTATTTATCAACCTAACTCAGAATTTTCAAATTTTTGTACTAAACTAAATTGGACAACAATCAACTTACGTCTAACTCTGCATGTTGAATACCAAACCAATGTAAATATGTCTAACTCTGTATATTGTATGATTTTGCTCATTTTTTAATGTAAGGCCTACCAATTCACTAAGTCGGCAACCCTGATGAAGCCAAACTAAAGGGGAAACGTGTCGAGTCGCGTTCAATAAACTGCTGAACAAAAATCATAGTGAGATCTTTTCAGTTGAGTTGTCTCCACCTTCTTCATTATAATTAACTTTTATTCTAGTATATACCATGTATACACACCATGGTATAACACTATGTAGAGGCTTCTGTCCCATTCTATGTCATTATGGCGGAATAAAAATTGCATATAACGTAAAACTAACTGAAACTTTCTATTTTACTCGCTCCAACTAATGTTTCAAAGCAAACTTAGAATTTGCCAGGCTTCTAAGTGTCCTTTTCCTGAATATGATTTTGCCACTAATGATCCTCCCTAAATATCGTTGAAACCTGTAATAAAGCAAAAAAAGCTTCATGCATCAAACATAAAAAATATAATCATTTTGAGCAGTGATATACCGGAATGATAGCCTTTTCTACCGTTGTGCATAAACAATGACCTTAATTCACCTTGACTTCTCTTATGTCTTGTTTGAGTTGTAAGTCTTGTATTAAGTTTCTCTATGAGATTGTATTGGTTCCTATTATTACCATCATCATCATCATCATCATCATCATCCGAAACTCAATTAATGTTATATTGAACAATTCAGGGTCATTCTTCAATATAAATTTAGGATCAGCAGTTGGGCGAGAAATGAATCGATGCAACACACAGAGAAGTATGTTTCAAAGCCAGAACCGAACCAAGTAAAATGAGAATGGCTATAATCATTTTAATGCTTATTATACTAAACAGATTACGGCAACTACACAGGGCCTGGGCTGATTGGCTTATCCTGACTCGGCCAATCAACCACAGGTTAACAATAAATGAAATGAGTTGGATCCAAGGCTAGAGTGATTAGCATCACACCTGACCAATTCCCAACCTACACCTTGCCACCTTGTCCTGGTCAGTTTGTTATCTCCCCTCCCTTTCCCTCCCGCTCATAATCAGTACCCCCTCCCCTTTGCTGACCTTTCTGGTCATGTCCCTTCCCCTCCCTCCCATGTGATCAGAATCTAAGATAACAGTGACATGGACATTGGCGCATACTTTGGAGAATAGAAAGAAGTTCATGAGTATGTGGCAGGAAGAAAGTTGGTTAGGCTACTGAGCCGGGAGGGGGCGTGGCAGATGCATTTCTGAATAAGACTTCAAATAGATATTCAAACTCTCCAAGAGTAGCTTCGAATTTTACAATATCCTATTACACAATTATTCTTTAAATATACCTACAAGTTATAATCAACTTATTATATTAAGTTTAGGAAGTGGTACCTCATATTTGGTGGTTTTACACCCAGTTACTCACGTTCAAAATATGTATTCATTATTTTAATCTTTTTTTATGGACAATCGATATTTTCAGCAATGAATATATTGTTTCTGACAACATAATATTCTGATTATGAGGACCTAGTCTTTTGGTGACCTCTGTATGCATTTGATATTCGTAATTAGTCTGATTAATCAGAATGCTATCCTGCTGGGTAATTGATTTCCTCACCTGGCCAGTTGATTTCGTCATCGATGAAACCTTTTTCTCATTCCAGAAAGTTGTGCAAACTGTGGTCTTCTTCATAACAATTGCTACTTGATTGCTAATTATGAATCTGTACATGTATACATGAATACATGTATGCATTTGTACACGTGAATATCTATGTATATATATGGGACTATAGCACTATGCAGAAGTTCTTTTCTAATAATCACATGTCTGAGTGGGCAAGTACATGACTAAAGTACACTATATTAGTCTACATGTGGAGCTTGATTTCTAATATGCACGTATTTGCATGGTGTGAACTTGAACAGCCAAGTCATATATGGCGAAAGCGCCACACAAGTCACCTAATCCCTAAGAAAGTCGCTCAGACTCACAATAGGAAAGGAAATCCTATCCACCTATACTATATGCAGCTTCTCCACGTTCCATGAAAATCTCATTGTTATGGGCGGTGTGGAGTAGTGGAGGGTCGGTTATTAATAAACACCATTATGATAAAATCATACGAAATGATTAAAGTTTTACATACATCATTGTATATTTTTTAACAGATTTTATTCAGGTATATTAGAAAAGTGTACAGTTGTGTTAAGTAGTCATTCAATCCGAATAAAACTACTTACATATTGTCGTGTAGCTTAACCAAGCTTCTTGTCTAGGCAATTCTGTCATAGATAGATTAGATTTATATTTAAGATATCTTTATTCAGAAAAATCATTACATCATGGGATGTTATTTTCAGCAAATCCCGATGCAAGTATAATATGATATAATATAATATGATATAATATGATATAATATAATATAATATAATATAATATTATAATATTATATCTTCTCTTTGATCTAGAATGCATACCTATTTCTAATCTACCGCTGGTCATATAGACAATTCTTATTACTTTTTCTACGACAACCATTTAACAAAAAAAAAGTTGTGTAAAAAAAGAAAGTGAGAACATGTCACAGAGGGTGTTGGGAATTATTTTGTAACTACTGCTTCCTAAGCCAATACATCAAAGACATGATTATCTGGTCTAGAGACAATGAAGGTTTGACTTTTTCAATAATTAAGATAAAAGCATTTTGTTAATTTCATCGCTCATCCTTCTACAGCTACGCGGCAAATCTAACAAGCGAGTAAACACAGCGTAGTCCCATAGAAATGCTTGCTACAGTATATTCATTAGAATGGAAAAGTTTTCTTCACTTGGCCCACTTCTGAATCACTAAATACATCAAGTGCCTTTGCAATAAACACTAGCAGCCCCTTACCGTAACAAGCATATAGTGGTATAATATTTTATAAGCCCGTGGATCTTGTACTCCTAGTGCATGGATTTATACCGTCGATCCCTGTAATTTCTAGCTTGACTTAATCACCCTTTAATGTATTAGTTAGTGTTTGGAAATGAACGAGCGAAAGGCAATTTTTTGGTTTAGGTCAAAAGAGACAACCATATGGCAACCGCTATAGACAGAATTTTAGTTTAACCATGCATGGATACATTACCAGCATTTCCATACAAGTTGTCAACAGGAGTGAAGCTATACTTTTTTTAGAAAAGTGTCAATTAAAATGCCTTGAGTGAAAGCAACAATTGGATATATCAGACATCGATTTGATTAGTTTTTCATGGCCTTATCCAATAGGCCTGTATAGTGAGAGGCGAGTATTAGGATATATCGGGCCTGGGCTAAGCATTGTTATATTATTATAACTTGTTGCCGGTAATGAAATAGCACCTGCCCAACAAATTACTTGAAGGAATTTCGGAGCAGTTGGACACTTGGATAACATTGTTTTACATATTTATTTCCTCTGAGAAATCAAGATGGCCGAGAAAAAATCAGTGGTAAGTAGATAACAATTGAAATTATTTGAAGAATGTAATGTTAAAATGAAGTGTAGTGTATGTGCAGTGTATGTTTCAGTTGTATGCGCAACTTTTCATATTCTGAGACAATCGCCAATATTCTTCTGGCAGCTTTGGTTTTTGAAATATAAACGCGCACCAGTAACAGACATAAGCAACGTTTATTTAATTATACAAAACAGAAGTTATAAAAATCTTCATTGTTTTTAAGGAGGGCCTCCTACAATGTTTAATATATAGGGCCTACTCATCGTTTCTTAGATTTCGATTTCTCGATGCCCACTTATTAATTGCTACTTCGATTTTTTAGGTCTCACTCTTGGCTGAAGTTCCAATTGTTAGAGCTCAATTGCAATGAACATGCCAACTACTGACTGAGATAAAGATCTTAATTTCGAAATGCTTATTCGGATTTAGTATAATGGGACTGTGAATTCCCCATGCATGGCAATAATGCTAGAAAGTATCAATTTTGTTTTCGGGGGTGGGGCGGGGTGGTCTGTTTCCATGTCTCATGTTCAGCCCCAAAGGAATAAAATATGATCATGTATTCGTATTCATCCATACAAGCCCTATCAGAATATATACTTTTCCATAAGTCGCCAATTTACACGTTTCCATTGAAGAAAATGAAAACTTGACATTAAATTCTAAGGAGAAGAAAATCCGGTTTGGGGGTTTCCAGTTTTGGGGTTTCCTTTAATGAAGACTCCCCCGTTTTGGATTATTTTTCTTTTATGGATCCTTTTTACTAGTTACACCGGTACTTGCATTTCCTAGTCAATTGTCAGAATGATAAGAAAATTGTCTTAGGATAAGACTATTTTATTTGAATACTAAATGCAAGCCTACCATACCATATGTACACATTTGGGTTTCAATGTTATGATAATCGCAATGAAACAAGGTTCATTTTACACTCCAAAACACCTTTTTTCATATCGGGCATGATATCGGGCATGATATGATCTTTGGCTTCACTTCAGACCCAAAGCACTTGGATTAACCCTAATCTTTCATTATATTCATGTTCTGTACACACATATAGGGTGTAGTTGACATATATTGTTGAAAATATTTCAACTAGGTTTTTGTGCTATCACGGAATAAATATTGTACTAATGTCCGGTATGAAACTAATGCCCGTTATTACAGACCTTATTTCTAGCCTTTCTACTCAAGAGACCACCACCAGACTACCAGTGATTAAACAGTTCAATGCCGGAAAAGGCCTGGTAAATTCATATTGTTTCTAAATGCAAGAGAAAATATTTCATTCATGGTGAAACTTAGCTAAATAGCCAGGGAAGCGACCATTAGGAATACTGACGCAGAAATACTAGTTTCCAAGCTTGAGAAATGGTATTTAAGAGATAGTTTTAGTCTCCTATTTGTGAAATATGCATTGTTGGGATAATTGCCGTTTCATTATTTGATTATAGGCCTTATTTATAATGTAGTACTAATGCCCGGTACCATTTCAGAAATAGAACCAAACCTTTTTCTCCTCCTCTTCTTCATATATATGTTATATGAGAGAGATTTAATCCACTTTGTGTTTCATGACTAATTCAAGTAAATTAGATATATTTAATTGGTTTTGAAACTATACCGGGCATTTTTAAAAATTATTATTTAGTATTTTTATACAGCACATCTTCTGTAATAATGAAAGTTGAGTTATCAACAAACAAGTACATTGTACAATGAAGTTCTAATAATCAATTGAGGACATTAACATTGAGATATGGGCTCACAGATCATAATTCAATACAGAATAACTATGGTCTTCCGCCCACCGCCGTGTCTATCTAGACCTAACTCTACTGAACAAAGTCCAAAGTAAGACCAAAGGTCAAGATCAGAAATAAAATTAAATGAAATGTATTTAGAAATTATTAGTTAGGTAAATCTAGAGGCAGCGTGAAGGTACAGCATGCTCTTAGTTTGTGTATGATTGGGGTATTTTGTGGCAGCATGGAAGTACAGCCTGCACTTTGTTTGTACATGTACTAGGGAAGTTGGTCTGTTGATGTAGCGGCAGCGTGAAGGTACAGCATGCCCTTTGAAATTTGTTGGTTTTTGGCTATATAGCCAGGCGATGTAGTTGTATTTTGTCATGTGTATTTGGCATTAGGGATGCAATTCCAATAAACTAATTTCTTTTATCTGTACAGTTATTTTTGCATGAATTGTGTTTTTGACATCATGCTCAGAACCATAGTAATGTTTCGGAAGGGGCATAGGACTTCTATTGTTAATGATTATGTACATTTTTTAAATATGAATTTTTAAAAGGAAAATGATACCAGCAATCATTTTCATGCCAGTCATTATGGGGCTTCACAAAAAGAAACTTTTCAGATTATTTTCCCCGAATACTTCATGATATTTAAACTGGATGAAGGATGTCTTTGATGCAGCATAATATGACTCATGTTGATTCCATGGTGTAGGGATATTTCTTAGGCCTGATGCTGATACCGGGGGGTCAGATTTTCAGAAAATGTACAATTGGCAGATCTACACATTTAGTAAATTCTGCAAAATTAGGCTGCAATTTGGCAAATACTAGGTAAATTCGAGTATATTTGGCATTGCATTGATTCTAGCAAAATGTTAGGTTAGGTTGAACTGTATTTTGAACTTTATTTTCGTCTTAAATTGGGGTTATTTGAGAGGATTGGTGAAGCTCAATTGTATATTTTCTGAAAATCTGACCCTCCATTAGTGAAATGCAAAAAAATATTCACAAAAAAATTTAGATTTTTGGGTAGAGTTCTGAGATTTTAGGAACAAATGTTGATATATGGTTGTGTTATATCTCCGCCATATCTATGCCTGTACTATTATTAAATTTCGAAGATTAAAGTTTAAACTGTATGCAATGTACCGTAGTGGCCGTTCATAAGCCCGGGCTTATATTTGTTTCGACCCCCCTTTAGCCCCGGCCTGCAATTGAGATACCGTACCGTAGTGGCCGTTCATAAGCCCGGGCTTATATTTGTTTCGACCCCCCTTTAGCCCTGGCCTGCAATTGAGATAGGCTTTTAATTGAGAATTAAATTTTAGAGGATTTTTTTTTTCATGACCCTCATACCCCCGGCCTGCATTCGAGAGAGGCTTGTAAACAGGTCCCGGCTTATAAACGGGCCACTACGGTATTCGATGTTTTTGATTTTTGGATACCTACTGATTTTTGGTCATGTTTTGAAAGATGCTTGGGCCAAAGGGTAGGGTTATTTTCTATCACAAAATAAATATTTTTGTGGGTTCTTGTTGACCGAGTTTTAAAACAAACACATGTAATAACTAGGGCAATTGCAAAAAAATGAACAATAAATGTGATGCACAATGTTTTATTCTGTATTAGACACATAAGGCTACTCATAGCTAAAAGAAAAAATGGGATTGATAGTGCCCTAGATTAGTCTTAGAAGGAATTTATAGATAGAACCTGATGAGAATGTGGTACAAGGGACACTATTGCACTGTCCAAGATGTTTGTTTTTTCGTGGCCCATGAGCCAATAGGCGACTGGGTTACAAAAAAACCAAACATCGAATTTAGGTTCTATATTTACTTCCACGTTGCTATGCTTACCCTAATATGACTATGTTTACTGGGGACAGGAAGTCATACCACACGCGTGGAACTGGGGCAAATTACCACACTACTCCCACCCATACAAATAGCATGTGGTACATACATCAACGTGGAGTAAACAAAACTACCTTTTAAATTGACCCAAGTCTATTTAGAATTTTCGAAAATCAATAGTGCTTCCCCAGCTTCAAAATTTTCTCCTGCTTGTGTGACACATTCATGCTGGATTGGGATTGGCACCAATCCATTTTACTTTCCATTGATACTATCAATTAATTTCTACCTCAATACTAAGGAGATTTGTATGTCTAAACACCAAGTTCTACTATTTCTGTACCGGGCATTAGGAAAAGAAAGAACCCCTGTATTTGCCACTCTGTAAAAACTGAACAACTGAATGGATAGTAGAATTAGGCTCATTATGAAGCTGACGACTAGTATATTACTAGTTACGGGGATATATGTTTTGAAGCGATCTTCTATGACTTTTAAAACCGCCTCTGTCCGAGGTAATGTAGGACTTTTAGAAATCCTGATTCAAATTTCTTTAGTCAAGAGATTTATTCTGATAGCTATGAGCTTAAATACATTTATTCAGATGCTGCATGCATGCTCTGTTCTAAAACCGTTACACAGAGTTTGCATTGCGAATCTTCAAAAGAGAAACTGCGGAGGTAAATTTCAAAATAGGAATAATTATGAACCAAATGAAATCCGTAGCTGGGCTATGTCTTGGACTTAATGGTAACCCACAAGGATTCATTTTTCATTTACTTTGATGTGGTGTTTCATTGGAAACACACACAAGGTTATGGTTGTTGATGTCATGAACTTCTAGATTCCTTAAACGGCATACATCGTTAACACACAGTCATAATCTTCTCCAGACAGAAGTAAAGTTCCTTCATTGCGTTAGTTGAGTGTTTGTTGGGATGGTGGGGTTGTAGGTGCACAGACCAAGCCCAGTTATATGTGTACAGACCAAGCCTACTACTGTTGGACTTCTGGTTCCGACCGATCATGGTTTCAACTGGATCATTTTGCTTTGAAATCATTCATAATTTGTTGCTAATGACAGTAACATCCCAACCAAATGGCGACTAAAGGCGGGAGCACACTAGCCGCGATAAGCCTCGCAATAGGCTTTGCGACAGGCCTCTGCAATAGAAATGAAAATATTCGATCTTGGAGTGCACTGTATCGCAGATGTGTGGGCCTCTTTGCGACAGCCTCTGCAATAGCCTTTGCAACAGGCGTTGCGATAAGAAATGCGTCGCCGTCTATCGCAGAAATATTAGACATGTTTAATATTTGTTTGCGATAAACATTGCATCGCAGACGTAACCATGCTATTGCGATGTATTGCAAAGCTTTGTTGCAAAGGTGTGGCGACGTTTGCAACAGGCCTTCCCGATAAGCCTCTGCAATAGCAAAACCTATCGGGAAAGCCTGTTGCGAAGCCTATTGCGAGGCCTATTGCGGCTAGTGTGGCGCCGGCTTAAACCATTAGTTTGGCTGTGTTGCAGCCGGGTCTATGGGTCTAGGAACAAGACCTTGGCTTTGCCTCGGACTTGTCCCTAGACCTGTAAACCGGCCTCAGCAACACAGCCTCATGATTTAACTGCCCAATAATAGGGTATATAAATAGATGTCGGACTTGGGTGAGACAGGTTAGTTAGAGGAGCATGTCAATGTTGGTAATGCATTAGAATGTATACACCTATGGAGTTAGAGCTTGAGGCAGGTACCTCTTATCAATATAAAGAAGACTTCAAGGCTTGCATTGTCGCACTGATTGTAAATAGGTATTTGCGCCTTTATATGCATTGCTTGCATGAACAAATTCAGTTCCATAGGGAGAGGCACGCATCTGTTAATTGAATCCCATTGACCTTGGTAATAATATATCATGTGATGTTATTTTAGCCACATCTGAATTGACGCATCGGTCAGATATAAATGCAAATCATCCTACTTGAAGGGTAGGGCTGTCAAACACAGAACGTATTCATTCATCATGTTGATCAATAGTATAAGAGAAGATCAGTTCGGTTTCATGTCAGGCAGATATATAGGAACAGCCATCAGGAAAATCGATGATGTTATTTCTATGATGGAAAAACAAAAACAAAACGGTATTATTGCTGCAATCGACTTTTCTAAAGCTTATGAGTCTGTCAGCTGGTCATTCCTCTATGAAGCCCTAAGAGCTCATGGTGTTTCTGAAAATTTCATTTCTTGGATTAAAACCCTCCTTACAGACTCCAAAGCGGTATTCACTAACAACGGACACATGTCTAAATATTTTCAGATTGCTAGAGGTGTGAAACAAGGAGACCCCATATCTTCTGTCTTGTTCAATATTTGTGTGGAAAAGATGGCGGAGATGATTAGGAAAAATAATGAGATAGAAGGTATAGAAATTGGTGATACTGTTATGAAAATTGTCCAATTTGCGGATGACACCACTATAATTGTCAGAAATGAATTCTCCCTTCTCAGGGCTCTAGAGGTACTGAGGAGGTTTGGGGAGGCTTCGGGCCTCTCTCTTAATTCCTCTAAATCTGTAGGTGTGTTGGTAGGAGATATTATAATACAATCTCACAAGGCCAAAGAGTTTCAGTGGAAAAAAACAATTAATATATTGGGAGTTACTTTAATGAGTCCAAGAAACGAAAAAGAAATGTCCAAGGTAAATGTGGATAAGTGTCTAGAAAAAATGTTGAACGTGGCAAATGACTGGAGAAATAGATTTCTCACATTAAAAGGCAGAGTCGTAGTGTCTAACACTTTTATTCTCCCTGTCATTCAGCATATTATGTCGTGCGTTAATCTTGATGTAAAATCTAGGAAAAAAGTCGATACTTTAATTCTCAATTTTGTATGGAATAACAGGAAGAAATTTCCAATAAGCGCTGATTTTTTAACCCAAAAAGTGGAATATGGTGGCATGGGTTTAAAATTGATGGAAGATTTCTATGAAGTAAAGAGATTGATGTGGATCCAGAGAATAATAAATACCAATAACAAATCTTGGTACGCCATACTGGAACAAGACATGAAATTTTTCTTAGAAGAAATAAGCCAACCAAGGCCTTAAATGGTTTCTATAGAGAGCTTTTCTTATACTGGAATAGATGTTTTTATAGTCAGATTCCTCGAAATGTTTCGCAAGTAAGAAAGGAGAGGATATGGTCAAATAATAATATCAAAATCAAACGTAAATTGCTAGAGTGGCCTAAATGGAAAGATAAGGGTATAAAAGTTATAGGTGATATTATTGATGAGCAGGGGAGATTGATGTCTGTTCGACAGCTCAAAAATTATTATGATATTGATACCACTTTCGAACAAAGACTGGATCTAGCAAGAGCCATACCTAGAGAATGGTTAAATATGTGCAGATCGAGCACAGGAATCCCTGACAATAATAAAATTGAAATTCATATTGTGAATGAAGACTTCGATATACTAAAATATACGCATAAAATAATACACCAAGCTATAGTGGAGAAAAAGAAATTAAACATCAAAAAGTTTGAAAAATGGAAGATGTACTTACATATGTCTGACCAAGAATTTGAGCATGTAAACTGGAAGCAGATCTTTTCTCGAGTTTATAAAGTAAGCTCAGAAACCAGAATTCAATCTTTCCAGTATAAACTATTACACAATGCAATAGCCTGTAATGAGTACCTTTTTCATAACAAAATAATTTGTCTCCTACATGTAAGTTCTGTAGCCATAGAGACGACCCTGGTCACTTCTTTGTTTCATGTAAGAAAACGAGAAAAGTATGGGAAGATCTTTTTAATTGGATTATAGAAACAGACTTTCTTAATATAAACGCACAAAAAGAACCTATTATTAGAAAAAGTTCGGCAGGAAGAGTTATTATCAAGCCAATTGAAATCTTGTTTGGTATTGACGAAAATAATAATAATGTAAGTATTATTAACTGGATTTTTCTACAGGTGAAAGCTTTTATATATAGACGCAAGTTATTCCTTATGGGAGAAATTTCCAGACTCTTAGTACTCTTGGAGCTGAAGTTTAGAGTTGAAATCCAGGTGAAAGTATGTTGATGTACAAAAAAAGCAGAGCTCAATCCTTACCTTGGCGTACACTTGAGCAGATCCTGAGGGAATCAACCAGTTAGCTAAAAAGATCTCTTTTCTGATTTTTTAGTTTTTAATATATAGTTCAAAACATAATGTAAATAACACTTATACCCGCCAAAATATTCAAGTAATAATAGTGGTGACAAGAAAATCCAGACACCTCTCAGGATAGGTTCGAGATTTTAAAATAGTCTAGTCAGGCTTAACCTGGAAATGTATATAATACGTGACCAAGTTAAATACAAATATATGTTTTAAGACGGCTACCAAAAGGTCATTCTCAGTACATATGAGATTTATAGGTTTATGGTAGTTGTAGAAGTGTTGCTGTAGATGGTAAAAACCCTCTTTATGAAATGAAAGGCCATATCCAATGTATAGCTTGTTCGTGCTACCAAAAAGTCATCCTCAGTACATACGAGAATTATAGGTTTAAGCTAGTTGTAGGAACGTAGATGTTGATGTTAAAAACCCTTTTTTAGGAGATAAAGTGTCATATCAAATGTATAGCCTGCGTGCTGCCAAGAAGTCATTCCCGGTACATAAATCTTTTAGACAACATTTTTAAATCAGAGTAATTTGTCTTGACTGGGTACCAAAGTGTCATACTCCGTACACAAACCTCGAATGTTACCAAAAAGTCATCCTCTGTACATGTCATATTTTTATTAACAAAAAGGGTCATTTCCATGCGCATGAAGCAAATATGTTCTTGTTTTTTTCTTCAATCGTTACTTTTAAATAATTACCAATGTCCAGGAAAAGAGAGGGTACGATGTAAAATCGTGTGATCGACCCCGGAGGAAGAAAGAATCTGTTGATAGACTGAATAAAAACTTTTAAAAACAAAAAAAAAATGTTGATCAATAGTCAAAAAATACACCTCTATATATCTTGTGAAAAACTCTTATGAATAATTAAATCATTTTTGAAGGAATACGGTAGCTTGAATTGCAACTGCGTCAACCCTGTATATTTACATAGCTTGATGGGTGTACATGTAATAATTTGAGCATGTGTTACATGTATGCAAAAGCTTATTTGTCAACTTTAATATTAATTTTGACTAAACCTCCAACATTTGAAAATCAAACATGTCAGAAAGATTAAGGTAGAAAGCCTTTGTGAAGAAAAGGAATTCTCACAATTAATTTGAGTCATTGTTTGACCTAAAGGACAGGAATTATCAATATTTTGCTGCTGTTATATATTGTTGTCACCATCTCGTTCGTCTGAACTTCTATTAAATAACCCGAAAGACATTCTCACGTTGTTGTGTTGTTATTGGATTCGTCTGAGTTCGTCTGTGTTCTGCCACGTTCTTCGCTGTTCATCAATTACTATAAGTTATAATTTAAGGGAAAGTATTGGGACCTAGCAGAGGCTATAGCCTTCCTGGTGGGGATCGCACACACACAGGGCTCTCTGTATAAGTTAATTAAATGAGTTGGATGGGACGAATGCCCAGCAGGGCCGGTTGACGTCTATCTCCGATGAATGTAGACTCAAAGTCGTAACGTACAGTTAGCGATCTTGCTGCTTTATTTCTTCAAGTATTCAAGGGGGCTCTATCGCGTTCCCTGCCTGGGCTCCAACTGCCCTTACCCTGTTTCCCACCCCTATTTATACACCCCCTCCCCCCAGAGACCCGTCCTCGCTCACAGTACAAGACCCTAGCGCCCCGAGCGGCGGACGAACATACCCTATACATCGTTCGTCCACCGCTCCCCGATCCCTCTACTACACTACCCTCCCCTTAAAATATTTTGGACCCCAAAATTGACACTATAAATCCCTGAACATTCCAACTTCTATGATATGTCTAGTTTTTAAAAACATCAATATTGTCTTTTAAGAACAGCACCTCTAAACAACTTAACAATTTAACAACATCAAATCACGGGACTGCAAGGTCGTCCAACTTTATTCGTCTTCCTCCTCTACTTGGTACGTCTTCCAAGCTGTCTGGATAATGTGGCGTACACCCGGTTCCAGTTCTTCACTCTCTGTCTTCTCCCGGATCGTCTCGACTGGATGGGTAATCATCTCCGGTAACGCGATCACTAATTCCGGTTCAGGTAAGGGAGTTCCCACGTCCGCACGCCAGGTGAACAATCTCCGGTATTTTACTGTCCAAGTATCCTCTTCACGACGGACATCCCAAGATTGCTTCCAGTTGGACATGTGCACATTCTTGGGCACAAACATCTGGGCTGGTGGGGGCAAATCCGTCTTAGGATCGAATTCGCATCCAGATAGCAGGGGGGGTCCTCCTCCGGGGAAGAAACGGCTCGGTGCGCCCCGACCTTCTTTTTGAGAACGGTGGCCGCCCCTCCGTCCTCTGGCTGGTCAGTCTCTGTTTCCTAGATGAAGTTGGTTCAAGGAAGCCATTTTGGAGGCTGGACTCACCATACTGTCCTGTTTAGTTGGGAGGTTTGATTGGCCCCCCTCTACCTTCTCTGCTGGGTGTGTTTTCGCGCTAGCTGGTTCGGCCGCCGGTTCTTGAGCCTGATCGGGAGCCTCAGACGGATTGGTAGAGGTTCGTCCGGTAGCTCCTGTTCCCACTGCTTGGCTGGCCATTTGTTCCAGGTTGGTCTTGGTCCGGGGTGTCAGGTCTCATGGAATTGACCACGGAGAGGTCCCTCCTGTGGCGACCTGTGTCCCCAGCTGCTGTTGGTCCCAGGTAGGAGTGCCCATACTACCCAACACTGAACCACCTGGTGGTGTCATATGGGACAACGTTTCCATAACCACGGCCCCCATTTGTCCGAAGTTCATCCCAGGGCTGAGTCGGGGGACATTCGGCCTCGTCCTCGGGGCCGGTTCTGACTTGGTCACTGCTTGAACCATCCCCCCCCCCAGGCTCTTGGGTAATAGAGGACACGGCCTGGTGTATTTCATCACCCATAGTTAGTTCAATCTGGGGATCCTCCCCGATATCATCATCTTCAGCCTGTGAGTTCGTCTGACTCTGTGTCCACCTTTTCCACGTCAACCTCATCGCTGAGTTTCGACAGCACTTCCACTGCTGCTCGTTCGAAACTCTGTTGATTTTCCCTTTCCTGTTGGTTTGGATCCCCGCTGGACGAATCCACCGACCTGGACACATTGAGTTGAGACTCAGATGGGAGGCTAGGGGCCATATCAACCAGTGGGACCTGAGAATGTTCGGTATCATGTCTCACCTGTTTTTCCTTGGGGTCGGCTTGGCTTTCCTGGGGCACTGGTACTGATGCCGATGCTACTTCTTCCTCCTCCAGTGGAGCTCGTCCAGCTGCGCTGGTTGGTTTAGTGGCTGGTTTCCGATTAGTCTGTCCCTGGGTCTCCTTACTAGCCTTCTGGGGTTTGCTCCGACTCCTAACCTTATCTTTTGATGATGGAGCCCGGTTTGACTGGGAGGTACTCTTGCTGGTCTTCCGGGGACTTGATCGGGTCGTTACTGTCCTATTGTAGTCGTCTATCCGCCGCCGTTTGGGTGATGACGGGCGCGTGAGAGATACACTATATGACGGTTGATCCCTCAAGCGCGGGCAGCGGCGATCCCCCATTCTAAACTGCCGGATTTCTTCCTCAGTAGCAGGACGAGCCCGAAGGGACGGATTTCGCTGAAGTAGGGTCAGAATACGTGAGGGGCCAGGCTCGAGCTCAATGTTGTGGTGTTTGAGGACATGTGGAGGAAGGTCTGTACCTCTAGACCAGTATGAGGCTTTGCCGCAACCTTTGATGGGGCAAAGATGACCACGGAATAGTTGCTTGTGTATAGCCATGTGTTTGATCAGCGCCGGTCTGTCCCCTGACAACTTAAAACACACCCAGCACTGTAGTGCTCCGTCCAGCCAGGGGTTGACTTGGTCTATGTCCTGCAGAGTCCAGCTCTTCCTCTCTTCCTCCTCTACGGCTTGTAGCAACTCTTTGGAGGCTGCCATGTCGTCTGTCAGGTGACTCAGAACTCGCTCCAGTGTATTCTGATGTAGCTGGCAGGTAGGTTCGGTGTTCTGGTGCTCTGTCTTAGTACTACTAGTGCTCTCTGTCTTGTCTAGGCTTCATCTACTCTCTCTGAACTCGGCTACCGGCAATGGCTTCTTGTTTACATCCGGGTCTCGGTCCCCCTTCCGGTGGACGACGATTCGTCCGTCCGTTGGTGGCGCCACTGCAGTTGGTCTGGCCGGGTCTCTGTGAGAGGGAATGACTATCTGGGAAGCTATACTTGGCCTCTGTAGCCCAATGTTGTCTGCCCCCTTAAAATCGATGGTGGACAGATGCTCCCTCTGCTGTTTCCCTCCTTCTTCTCTTCTTCTCTCCCTTTCCCAATCACTCCGCCTACGTTGGTGGTCCCCGCTCTCACTCCTCCTCTTTTGCGGCCGCCACTCTTCTCGTGGACAAGTGTTCCTATGTCCGCAGTGAGGCATGACAAAGTTAATTTGTTCCTGACGAGCTATAGTGACTTGAAGTGCAGTCCCCAAGGGTCTCGAGTAGAGTGACTGAACTTTGAATTTTGACCAAGCAACCGCCTCCTGGGCTGATGAGGTCATAATCGTCCTGATGACGCTGACTCCTCCTCCTGGCAACTCGGCCCCGCCCTCGTCCAGGGGTCATTGCCGGGCGAGTTTCAGGCTATCTCCATGTACTACCTTGATTTTTCTCCCCCATCGTATTTTATAGGTGGTATGGGACAGCCGAGTCTCTACAGTCCAAGGACCCATCCAAAATCGTTGAAATTTAGGGCACACCCCTGTCCTTTTAATGGGTTGGAAAAACCAGACTCTATCCCCAGCCTCGTACTTTACTTCCTTCACCTTCTTATTATACCAGGTAGCATCGTTTTCCCGAGTTGTCCCCATGTTCTCCCACGCTATCCGGTGAGCCCCTGCCATCTTCTGATGGCACTCCCTGACAAACTCATAGGGGTTAGATTCGGCGTCCGGTGCGGGATAACAAACCTCCCAGGGGAGATGTGTTTCCTGTCCAAACATTAGATAGTTTGGGGAGAACGTGGTGGTACGATGTTTCCCCGATCTGTATGCAGCCCCGATGAATGGTAACCATTCGTCCCATTCGTCCTGGACGTTAGTCACGGTAATCAACATGGCCAGCATTGTCCTATTAAATTGTTCTGCCTGTCCATCGCTCTGGGGGTGGTACGGTGTCGTTCGGGTCTTGTCAATTCCCATTAATGTTGCAATCTCTGCAAACAAATTGGACTCGAAATTCTGGCCCTGATCGGTGTGCCACGCCTTTGGGTCCCCAAACCGACATACTACTTCTTTGACCAGGACTCCCGCCACGGTGCTTGCCATCATATCTGGAACAGGGAAAGCTTCCGTCCATTTGGAGAAGAGATCCGTTACGACCAAGACATACTTATTTCTAGGGCTATGTGTTTGTCCATACCTGGCCACACCTGTCTATGCCCTAGTTTCTCCTTTGTCCGGTCCCGGCCTCCATGTAACCCAAAAGGTCCTTCGTGAGCTTGACGAATCAACTCTCGCCGTTTCACCCACGGGACGAACGCTTTCCAGGTTCGGCCACCCTGCTGGTCAATTGTAATAACCCCCAACACGCCCTGTCTTACGTCCAACTCGTCAAAACGTCGGTGTAACCAATGAGATTCCACTTCCCTGTATCCCCTCTCAGCCTCAGGGCGATTTCCCGTTTCCACGCCGTGTCTGAACTGTTGTATCAGTGGGTCGGCTTCTTGAGCTTCTCTCAGGTCCTCTATAGTCTGCTCCGTCCGGAGAGACCCTACTAGCAGGGGAGGTTCGTCTGCTTCCTTGTCCGTCTCGTCTCCTTCTGTTCGTCCACACTGGCTGCATGGCTGTCTTGACAGCCCGTCGGCATTCCCATGGCGGGTGCCTGGCGGGTGCTCTATACAGAAGTCATAGCACCCCAGTTCTTCAATCCAGTGGGCCAGTTGGCCCTCTGGCTCTTTAGTTTGCATCAGCCAGCGAAGAGCACTATGGTCTGTCCTGATGAGGAATCTCGCTCCGACCAGATACGATCGAAATTTCCTGACTCCGAAGACTACTGCTAGAAGTTCTTTCCTGGTGACGCAATAGTTATGCTCAGCTTTGGTGATGGTTCGGCTAGCAAACTGTAGGACTCTTTCTCTCCCTTCCACCACTTGAGATAGGACTGCCCCCAGGCCATCCGCCGAGGTGTCGCAGTCCAATATCATCTCAGTGTTGGCTTCCGGGAAAGCTAAAATTGGTGCTTCACTGAGGGCTTGAACTAGTGTTTCTTTCGCGACGGTGCATTCGTCCGTCCACAGAAATGAAACCCCTTTCTGCGTTAAAGCGTGTAGTGGACGGGCTATCTTGGCGAAACACGGGACGAAGGACCGATAGTGTGAGCAGAATACCATAAAGGATCAGACATCCTTTTTGTCTCGTAACTCGCCCCATTCCTTCAAGGCTTTAATCTTGGAGGGGTCAGTTGCAACTCCTTCCCCGGATACCAAATGTCCCAAAAACCCCACCTCTTTCTGGAATAAATGACATTTCTTGGTCTTCATACGGAGCCCCACCTCTCGTAGTCGTGTGAACACTTTCCGAACTCGGCCAGCACACTCTTCCACCGTTCGTCCGAATATAATAACATCGTCCAGGTAGACGAGGCACTCGTCTCCCACCATCCCCGTCAACACCGCGTCCATCAGACGTTCAAACGTGGACGGTGCGTTAACTAGGCCAAAAGGCATGACACGGAATTGGTACAACCCCTTATGGGTGCAAAAAGCGGTCTTCTCCTTGGCTTCTTCGTCCATTGTTACTTGCCAATATCCGCTGGCCAGATCTACAGTGGCAAATACCCGAGCCCCAGCCAGATTGTCCAGAATGTCATCCATGCGGGGCAGTGGATATGCGTCCTTCCGAGTGACCTGATTCAGTTGTCGGTAGTCGACACAAAATCGCCAGCCTCCGTCTTTCTTCCGGACGAGAACTACCGGAGAAGCCCAGGGGCTATGGGACGGTTCGGCTACCCCTAGAGTCAAGAGTTTTTCCAGTTCGTCCTCTACCAACCTCCTACGGTGAATGGGAACTCGACGGGGTCGGGTTTTGATCGGAGGATGGTTCCCCGTGTCAATGGCATGAGTGGTGCGATCCGTACATCCTAATTCGTTCTCGAATAGGTCTGCAAAGTCGCTGTATAGTTCTTTTACCAGCTCTTCCTTTCCCTTGACCACGGATTGGTCCGTCTGGTTCCATAAGTTTTGGCATATTTCTAGTTCGTCCCAAGGGGCGATTCGTCTCACCTCCTCCATAGTGGGCTCAGCCGTTTCTATTTGCTCCGCTTCTATCTCTTCCCACTGCCCCATCTGTTCGCCCGGATGTAACTCCACGTCTCCGTTGGTCGGGTTCAACACCCGGATCCATGCTGATCCTTCCACCACCTGACTCACTGTCCTGGCCATCCGAAGGCCCGACTCCAGCCAGCAGGGTTCTATTACTACCTCTGTCTAACAATTCCACTCACCTACTGTCGCCAGTAGATTCGTCCAGGTGCCCGAGGGGATCGTTCCGCCCTCCCTCACCTCCACAGGTCCCACCTGTATTACACTGTGATCGAACCGCACAGTCTGCTTGTCCACGTCCACCACCCCTTTCAAAGGGCGGAGTACGTCCATCCCTAGGATGCCCATGTAAGCCATGTCTACCACTATTGCAGGTACTGGAATCTTCATTCCTTGAAATTCCACGTCCAGTTGGATTCGTCTCAGTAGGTTCATGGGTTGACCTCCAACCCCCACTACTCTGATATCGGTGGGCCGCAGGGTTGGGCGAGGGTCCATCCCTTCCCAAACGGCCCTGCCTAGCAGCGTGACACAAGCGCCTGTGTCCACCAACCAGTCTATCCAGGTATTATTGCAGTGCCCCCGCACTATTAGGCCCTTGGATGACATATCCCATCTCCCCTGTACATTCTTCTCTGTGGTGCTTGTGCCGGATGCTGCTAGGACAGTGGCCCGGCCACCTACTGTCCTCCGGAGTTTTCCGACCCCGTTGGTTGTGGTTTTGGGCCGCGATGCGGGCATTCTCGTTTAAAATGTCCTGGTTCTCCGCACCCAAAACACTTGCAAAACACTTCTGCAGCGAAATGGGCCCCTCCATGAAGAGCAGCCGACCGGGCTTCCGCTAGGGTCTGGGGTTTCGCCTGAGCTACCCATCTCCTCAGACTGGCGTCAGACAGAGAGGATGTAAATAAGTCTTTCCCCAAGTCATCCAAAATCTCGCGGTCCGCAGTAGGATATGCCAGACGAGCTAGTCTCTCTATTTCGTCCACGATTTGCTGGATACTCTCCCCCTCCTTCTGTTTTCTGGCCCTTAGCTCTGTGCGATACAAAGCTATCTGATCCGCTGGTTGGAATCGTTCGTGTAGAGCGTGCATTAAGTTTTGGTAGGTGTCTTCTTCCACGAAGTCGATCTTCTCTAGGATCCTCTGTGCGGACCCGGACAGACAAACCCCAAGGTGCAGCCCGCGCTCGTGGTTGGTCCAACCATTCAAGTCGGCCACCAGTCGGAAATGATGCAAGAATTCCGTGAGGGAGCCCTTCCCATCGAACATGCGTGGTGTTACTTTCATCTTCTTCTGAAACCCTGCCAAAGGCTCGGTTTTCGGTGCGGTGCGTTTTCGAGCGGCGGACGAACGTACCCTATACATCGTTCGTCCACCGCTCCCCGATCCCTCTACTACAATATGTATCTTTATTTCCCTTAAGCATACAAACATATTGATTAGGCTGTGAAAAAGGTTAACGCTGTCAACTAGTGTTGGTCTTCCCAGGCTACCTATATGCATATTTTACATTAACATCTAATATCTTACATTTAATAGAATGCCAGAGGCGGAGAGAGCCTCGGCTATTCTCTTCTCAGTATCAACACGATAGTCAATGGGCGGACACACATAATCCAGAGCACACAAGCTCTGCCAATCGCCAGCATCCTTTATATCTTGCAGAGGCAGACCCAACAAATGCATAAAGGTGGCCGATCCACGTCTTAGAGAATGCATGCCTATGTCCTTCATAATACCAGCACGTGAGGCCCAATCCTTGAACAGTGACAGAGCATATGAATACTTTACTGGTAGACCCTTCACCGAAATTAGAGGCGAATCTTGGGAGCCTGAACATCTTTCCAAGAGAATATTCAACCATTTTGATAGACACAAATTGCCTGACAATTTGGCAACAGGGCACCTGAAGTTCCTTTCACCATATTGGTTTGTCTTAGATGATTCCGTAGAAATAGTTAGACCCCAATTCGACCATTCCACAGATCTTCTCAGAAGCAGATGGCTGTCACTGTGTCAGGAGGCAACGAAAATATATGAGATTTTCTCAGCAGGATCCTGAAACCCAGCACCAAGCCAGTCCACACAGCCAATTCATAGTCAGAAGACAGATCCACCATTTGAGAAATTCTTGCCAAATCATCTGGTAGAATAGGATCCTTCCTAGAAACATTGCAGCCCAGTCGTCTCTTTATTCCAGACAGCACCACACCCAGGACGAAATCCTTACTAAGATCTGGACCATTATTCAGCCTTGAAAGATTTCAAAGCAGACAACATATTGTTAATAGTAGAATATGCATACGATTCCACCATGGATGCCAAAAACAAACTGACGTTCTCAGGCATGACAGGCAAAGGCTGAAGCGAATGTTTTCCACAAAACATATAGTACTTGTTCCATTGTGCTGTACAAGTTCTTCTAGTGGTCGAAGCAAGGGCTTCCAGCTTCAGAGATTCCACCCTCTGGGACAAACTGTCTGAAACATCGATGAAACTAAATATTAAGGTAAATGTCATAGCGATATTTCCAGTAGAAAATCTCCTGGAGCAAAAAGAACATTATAGCTAGTATAGGTGACTATGATACATTTAAGTTTACAGTATATATACCAGGCTCTACTGGATCCCATGCAAAATAACTACAACGCATATCTACAAACACCTAATTTAATTTCCTGTCAGGCTGTACTGGACGGACGGCATCCATCCGCCTTGCGTAGCAAGCGTAGCTTGAACATAGTACATTTCGAATGATGCCCGTAAATCGGATCTCTCGTATAATACTAGGGCCCATCGAGGGGATCTGTGTTACGCTTACATCACATAGTGTGATACATATTTTGCATATTTTACATTATGACCCACCTGGTCTTGCCAATTTGTGGGCAAGACTTTTCCGTTTTAGGGTTTGGTACTAATAGTAGTCTAGGCTTCATTAGGTACGATTCCACTGGCTCGCTTGTATATGTGCTCATTGCTCGCTCTTGCTCCGCTTGTTTATACTGTGGTTTTCATTCGCTCTTTGTCCGCTTTTATTTTTAGTGCAATACAAGCGCAGGGCGATTCTACTGGTGGGCTTGTTTCCTTATGAAATCAATGGTGAATCACTTAGTCCGCTCTTGCTGCGCTCTTGGACCGCTACTAAAAGACATGGAAAGAGTGCCGTTTTGCTGCGCTCAAATCAAACACGTCAAATATGAGCTCTTCTAAAGAAGCGCACATAGCCACTTTTTAGAGCGTACAGAGAGCGCAGTAACCGATCCCATTAGACCGCTCTGGTATCGCTCAATCTACGCTATTTATGCGCTCATGGGAAATAAAAAGAGCGGGCCATGAGCGGAGCAAAAGAGCGAGCAAGTGGAAACGCAGCTTTAGTGTAATTTTTCTGTTATCAATGTTCTGTCCGTTTCTGACTCAATTTAAAAGCGTATTCCAATAGGTGAGCCTCTCTCCTTTTATGAAGTAGTGGTATTTTGAATTCTTTGTGTAAATTTTCAACATTTGTCCTTTTATCTAGCCCCTCAGATATCCTCAGTGCTGTGTTTTGGAGTACTTGCAGTTGGTCTTAAGATAGAACTTAACGCGAGCAGCATATGTGACAACGTATTCACAAATGTGAGTGGCTTTTGGTGAATGTCTTTCACAAGTGCCGAAGGCACACATGAAAGACATTCACCAAAATAAGGCTGTATTGTTTTATGAAGTCAAAACCCCCCCTTTATTCCACCTTAGGCACACAGCATGACATAGACGACGGGGGCAGGGCCCTGGCGGGGGGGGATACCCACACAAAATGTTTCTGGTTTTTGGTGGCTTTATAAAGAAAAATGTTCACTTGGTGTCGTAGGACGGTCTGGATGCCCAGGGACGGCCCAAGGCCACGGATATGACCATGTTCATTAATTCGGACACAATAATAAAGGTTACAGATAGAATCATTTTAGATATCAATATCTTATGCTATCATGCGACAACCACCCTATCAGTACGAGTAGGATTAACTACCAGCTCTTCAGAGATAAAACAAAAAATAACGAAGTTATATTATTAATACCCTGTAACCGGATTCGCCAATGGGGGTACGGCTGTCATTCCCATAAAACGTGGCAAATGAAAGGCTGGCCATCAACGTGGAATCCTGGAAGACAAAAATGATCGGACATTCTATGACGTGCCAGCGCTCATTAAAAGTGGATATAGAATGGTTGTTTCCAATTTCAAGTCGTGAGCTGGGCAAAGGCTTTCCCATGGGTCTCCGACGGGCGTCATAACCGAAAGCTTATTAAGTCACGTCAAGCTGAAAGGCAATTTTATCAGGACACACGAAACTAACTCTTAGGGCAGTAAATGTTTCCCCTATAATTATATTTATAATTGATTTGAATGTATTAACAACCCTTTGGTAATCTGTGATGAAAAAATGGGCGTGACAAAATGGTATTGTAATTATATGCTAGGCTATTAAAGTATCCAGCCCATCATGAAAGTACAATTATGTAGAAATGTGTGTGGTTGTGTGGTTGATCTAGATCCGCCAGTGCCGTACGACGAGATAGAGTTAGTTTTCTGGGGTCTCAAACTCCTTTTTCATCACTTAAGAATAGCAAAATCAATTACAATTTTATGTTAGGTTCTTCACTCTGAGACTCTTTCCTTTTTTGTATGTTTAGGAAAATAGTAAAATTAATAGTAAAAACAAAGGAGAAGATAAGTGATAGAACTTAAATAAATAAAGAACTACACCCTACGGACCCTATACATCGAAATCAAGTGATTTTTTTCACTGGGAACTGTTGTTTCTGTATGGATATTTGTTGCAACAAATTAGTGGGCAACAACAAAATTTGTCAGTGCCGTTTTTCTCTCTAGTGGAGTGGCCCTATTACAGGCAAAATTACAAGGAGGATAATTTAATATAATCGTAAGAATACAATGATGTGAATGCAATTAATTTCTGTTTTTATTATGAATATATATATTGTGTATTCATTTTGAATGCGTATATATTTTGTGTAGTGAGGCCTCATTTGTTTGTCGGTTGCTGGGCGACCAAGACACTCTCACACACAGCTTCGAAGAGACTAGATGTGTACTTGGGTCGCTGGAAAAGGTTTATGGGAGTCCATATGCCTTGTAATAATATAAAAAAAATCAGGGTCTGGCCCATGGACTATTGAAGTTACAGTTCTCATATCCGATTCACATTAGGAGAGAACACAACAGAGATATATTTTTTTTCATTATTTCATTTAAGGACACATTTAAAGCTACAAGTATAAGAGAAAATATATATTTGAATATGTTTAATTCCGTTTGGAGCACTGTTATTTCATACATTTATGAGATTCCGAGTGACTGAGTTTATATATATGTAGATGAAGACTTGGTACTGGAAAGTCCATGTTGACTGTATTAAAAGGCACTGGATACAGTTCTAGTATTTTAAGAGATAATAAGAACACATCGTGGTTCTTATCGAGTTGAGGTATATATGATACAGAAGCATATTCTATAGTAGTAGAAATATACGAAGATAGAAGAGCCCGACGGCTATATGAAGGAGATATTAATACTGAAAGTGAATTAATTTGTGAAAGGGAGGTGGGTGGGAAGAAAAATATCCGCCACCGAGAAAATGGCACCTGGAGTGCCCGTATACATGTCGTGACGTCAGGAGCTCGTAGGAGCAGTCAATAATCCAGGGCTTTTGATTGGACGTTGGCCTCTCTCTCAATGACCCGGAATTGCAACCACTTGCAATTCACGGACGACGTGTTTTCTTCAGTGCCTGTAAGTATTGGGTAAAATCTTACCTGATGCGGGGGCGATAGGTTACGCTTTGCCGTATGAATGCAACATCTTATGCCTGATCAACCTAAATGCTTTTAGTATCTGGAAATACAATTGGTTGTTACCTGAAAATATTATCTTAGTAGATCCGATTTAGCCCCAGTCACTTGCTTCAGCAGCAGGGGCCATAAGAGGTCTTTACAGAACTACAGTATCTCTCTAAAAGAAAACCTATCAAATGTAAATACACTATGGATAACAGGGGCCGATCCAGGATTTCATGAAGGGGGGGGGGGGGGGGTTCAGGTCTTAGAAAAGGGCACATGTTGGGGACCCTGTGAGTGCCGAAGGCGCGAAGCCCTCAGAGGAAAGTCCAGGAAGGTTCCCCTCCTGGGAAATTAAACAAAATATACTCATTAAATGGTGAATTCTGGTGCATTTTGACTGGATAAATATATTTTTTAGGGTATGCATTTTAACAATATTTTACCTTAGGAATCGCTGCTCATTACAGTACAGATGATGTAGAAACAAATAATAGATATTCACAATGATATGTTCAGGCTGGGTCAGTTTTTCATGTGTGCTGTTTTGCTACATGGCAGTGTGGGAGAGATTTTGAAACTATTCTAAGACACTGTGACTGTCATTCATTGTTGGAATTTATTGAAAACTCAATAATTTCCACTAAAGATCAGACAGATGAGAACCATATTTTGTGTAAAGAGTCTTTCTATCAGTTATGATAAGTACCTGTAGTCTAAATACCTGATGATCTACTTACAATGGTTTGGGGATTGTTTTCTGATATCAAAAGTAATTCTCTTTCCAATTCATCCCCCTCTTTCAGTTAACGGCTGACTGTTTTAGTCTTTGTCCTTATTGTTTTTGACATAATTTTTTATATACCAGTAATCAATATTCATAATTTAGGCCAGAAACATTGGAAATTTGTCTGAGGGCTTTGTTGAATAGCTTCAAATGGGATATATTTACGTCACCATAATGACAAAAACTGTAACACATTAGTTGGACAAAATTCATGGGATTGAAATGACTAATGATATTTAGTAAAATTAGAAACAAATTCCCAACAATGAAAGCAACATATCAAGATAAAAGGCCAGTTGAAAAATCAATTTGAGTTACAATGAGGCCCTATATATTCAACCTGAAGATTCATCAAACTTAGGGCAAAATTCAAACTTTTAAATACAAATCACACAAATAATTGATCTATTTCGAAATAAAAACAATAGGGCCACACTCTAATCACCATTCAATATCTTATATCCACTTAAAAACATTATCTCAACTATTTATGCATGTCAAAATGGCCAGATTTCAAGACCAGCAAGGGCTTTACTTATGTCACAGACGAAAAACTATTCACATGAGGTGAAAACAATAATCTTAAGAATTTAATAGCCTTATTAGACTTTATATATATGGGCCAAAGTCAAATAAAATGTACAAATAGCCACATTTCACGTAAAACTTTGACATTTTTTTCAAACGCACTTTAGAATACCATCCTTAGGTATTCTGAATAGCCCATAGCTTCCTGCATTTAGGGAAAAAATGCCTGTTGATAGCTTAAACAGCTGAATTAGGAGAACGATTTTAATTTTAGGAATAATACTTGAAGACACCCTTTCTTCATTTATTCCATTTTCATGAGAATGAAAGTCATATTTTTGAAACAGGGGACATAAAAATAATATGTTTTTTTCCCTTTTTTGCCCGAAATTTGCCTTATTTTGGCTTATAGCATTACATTTTTTTGCTAATACATCTATAGGCAAAACCATATATTGCCCTTTTGCTTACATCGTGCCCCATACACTGATAGCGAAAATGAAAAGAAAAACTAAAGATTAAAGAAATTAGGGCCTGGGGAAAGCAAAAAATCTGATTTGTACATTTTTGTTTACTTTGGCCCATATGCCCCTATGTACACCATTCATTATCCCATAATTATAGAGTTGAAACGATTATTTCCATTATTAACACATGACAAAAGGGTCAGATCCAATAGCCACCAAGGGCTATACTTATGTAATATAAAAGAAAATGGATACTTCATATCGGGTGGATTAATTATTTTTCTTGAAATAACAACAATAGGGAGCACACCCTATACACCTTTGGAGTCCCATATCCACTTGAAATCATTTTCTCGACTATTTACACATGATAAAAGGATCAGATCCTATGGTAAGCAAGGCCTACACTTACGCCACACACTTACATTAAAAATACAGGAAAGCAATTATTTTTAGATACATTATAGCCTAATTTCACTTTTACTTTTTCAATTCAATTAAAAACTGTTTGAATAATAGATTCCACCCAGAAAACCAGTTGAAAAATTATCATGTGTCATAATGAGGCCCTTTTTAACCTGAAAACGCTGCAAAATTGAAACAAAATGCAAAGTTTTAACCACAACTTCCATATGGAATTATTCTATGTCAAGATAAAATCAATATGGGCCACACACAATACATCACTCAATCTTATATCCACTGGAAACTATTATCCCAACAAAAAGGCAATTTGGGGTGGGGAAAAAAAGGCAATTTGGGGCGGGAAAAAAGGCAATTTGGGGCGAGAAAAAAGGCAATTTGGGGTGAGAGAAAAAAGGCCCTATGGGGTTGGAAAAGGGCATTTTGGGGCGGGAAAAAAGGCACTTTGGGACGGGCAAAAAGGGCTCTTTGGGGCAGGAAAAAGGGCACTTTGGGGGAGGGCAAAAAGGGCATCATGGGGCCCAAGGGGGGGTCGAACCCCCCGACCCCCCCCCCTGCATCCGCCCCTGGATAAAATACCACTTAAACCTCTGTTCTCTCTCTGTTCTATAGTCATGTAAGAGGGAGAACCAATAGACATTACACAGATCGAGATTACAGAATTACATATACACTTCCCCTGAATTTGTCACTCTTTGGCCTTATTTGTTTGAGTATAATTCTGTCCCCTTCTATTTCTAAGGTCCAGAGGAGCATTTTCAAGGTGCTCAAGGTTTCCCTAAATTCAGGATTTAAAAAGTTGAGTATTCCAGAATCGGCAGAACATAAGTTTTTATCAAAATGAAGCAAATTTTATTCGTCACATAAATTTTCGCGTCCTTCTGATTTCCCCCAATTTCCAATTTGCAAATTTTATTTGCTTTTCGAAATGTTCTTTCGAAGAGAGGTTTTCTGAAACGATTGTTCCAAGATATTAAAAAATGTTGGCTTGTTGAACCGTTGCCTTCATACAAAAGAGCTCGGCTACGTTGTTCCCCACCTCTCGTCTACCAAAGAATTGAAGTTTTGTCTTCTTACCATTTGGTGTTAAAAGATGCGTGTCTATTATATATAGATATACATATAAATCTACTAGCGGTGGCCCCCCTAGTGTCAATTGTATCAATCAAAATTAATTTCCATCATATTCGCATAGGTTCTCTTGTTGCCATGACAAATAAACGTTTTTAACTGTGGAAAGTATAATCACAATCAAATTAATGCAAAAACCCCATCGGCTGAAGATGATACTCCATGTGGCGGGAGATTGTATGAGCAACGGAGATAGACAGAAAAGAAGGCATGCGCTCTAGAGGCAAATCAGGTGGCTACGTCTGTCTTCATGATGGAGGTTTTCGTTTTTAGGCAACTGGAGGACGACGGCATGATGATCGACTGTTACCGCAACTGCTTTACACGACCCTTCATGTTCGAAGTCTTTCTTTCTCTGGCTCTTTGTCTCTCTATGTCGCTATGATTTAATCTATACGTCTGTCTGTACGCCTCTTTTTTGTGTATCGCTTCCTGCTTCTGTATGCCTCGATGCTTTCCTGGCTCTTTCACTGACTTTTTCTGTCCGTACCTTTATAGTCGTCCTTGGTTCATACATCTGCCTGCTTCTCCTCTACTCTCTTCTGACGTTGTCACTTCATCGTGGCAAAGTATCTTCATTTTTTAATCGCGATGAACCATATTAGGAGTATAAAAAATAGTGCAGGCGTGAGAATTAATGCAACAGAACAATGATTGAAATGTATCAGTAGTGGGCGTATTACAATCCTGTACATCAAGCTATGGGTAATTTAAGATAATGCAACACACTAGGGACAAGATGAAACAGTTCAGTAAAGTCGTGGATTAACAACACATACGCAATACCAAAAAAGCATCACTAAGCAGGGCCTATACAAACTTAGTATTCTGAATGGCGTATCTATATTGTACAACATAACGGTAGACCAAATATGTATCGCAAACTTTTACATCATGTTTGAATGTATTAAGAGAGAAAGTTTGCCAACTAAACAATCCGTACCTCATAGAGTGCTTGGTGGAGACCCCCAAGATTTTAATCTCGATACACTACATATGTATATCTACACGTGTATGCCAATAGCTCCAATAAATCTTTCTGTTCAGTTCCATGCTTGAAGCTGAGGATTTGTGTGTAGCGCGTCATGCTGCCCCATTGGCTTACACTTTTGGGCGATCACATTGCTCAAGACAATACGTTCAACAACTTTTTAAAAGTAATGTTCTAATATTCAACAAAGTATGATAAATCCATAAAAACGGGGTTTGTTGCACAACGTCCAGATCGGTTAGTCAAATCAGTGTCAGTGTCCGTGTGATATCGTTAAGAGGTGTTTGCTGCATCATCGTAATCGTTGTTATCACATAATGTTGTTGTAAAATAATGAATACGATAAGGATGATTTGATGCATCCTAATCGTTATGAGGTATCGTTAATACAGCGATTTGTGGTGCAACGGACGCCAGGGGGATGGATGGTTCATAAAAAAAATCGTACAACCTATTGGGAAATACATTTAAGGAGAGCTTGAATTAGGTACATACGAGGATAATCAAACCATCCGCAAATACTTTCATTTTCATCAGAAATTGATATCAGAATGGTAAAAAAATATAAAAAATATTCGTCTGTTTTTACATGGATCCCGATGAAAATTCAGCTGATTTCTTATCAAAAAGCAGGGTGAAGACCCATGCTTCTGGGTTCTCGAAAGAACCTCATTCTCTTTCCTAAGGAGAAAAGGAGGTTCTTTGTAGAACTGCTTTGAGCTAAAGAACCCTTCAAGTTCAGGAAGAACCCTAAAATCAGGCAAAAGCCCCTATGGTTCTTGACGGAACCCCTAAGGAGAAAAAGGGGGTTCTTTGTAGAACCGCTTTGAGTTAAAGAACCCTTCAAGTGCACGAAGAACCCTTAAATCGCTGAAGAACCCCTATATGGTTCTAGATGGAACCTCCGGTGGTCCCGAAGAACCCTTTTAGGTGTCGAAGAACCCTTTTTTCTTAGAGTGTAATCTTAAATATAAGAGGCCGGGTTGCACATGGGTATAAGATTTTTATGACGTATCTTACTATTTGCAATGACCTTTATAAAACGGTTAATTACAGTCTGAATATGTTATTGACTTGTGAGATAATGTAGATATCTATGTCCCTCTTTTCCTCAGAGATTAAAATAATAATGGTTGCTGTGGCACTTAATTAATGAACCACAATATGTAAGAACTTATCCTATATATCTGAGCATTTCTACGATGTTTCTTCCATTCAGTTGCAATTTAAGTTTTCCTCTCATTCCTGAGATACCTCGTGTAGAAGATCGTAGGCCTATGTATGATTATATCTAGGGACATTGTACTAAGACTATTGGGTCAATCAATGTTGTTGCGATTGAGTTGTGATTGGTCATCTAGTTGAAAATAGTTGCTGTTATATATAATTTAGTTCATAATAGCTATTTCGGTAAAATGACCCCCTATACATTACAAATATCTAGTTAAACGTATCCCATCTCTAAACACCTCCTTTGCACATTGTGAATTGCGTAATTTGCAATTCAACTGTTGAGCAATTTCATCCATGACTCCCCCTAGCCAAAAATGAACCACTGACGTTAATCTACCCTGGCGCATGACGTCACATCCATTCGTGACGTCATACGTTTCAGGTTTGACAGCCAATATGGCGGACATTGTAGCGATCAAGGTAAATACACGGATTGTTTTTGACTTTTTTCTAAATATGAGATTGTGATACAAAAAAAATGTAACTCGAGCAGTGTCTCGGAGACGGTAAATACTTGTGGGCATCGTATACAGTCTCCTAGACACTGCTCGAGTTACATTCTATATTATGATCCATCTTATATCGCACCTTATATCATACGATTTCATCGTATTTTTTATTTTTTTTTTATTCACTTAAAGGTCAAGACATTTTATGAAACACCCCGCTGATCCGGTAATATTGATGTATACCATATTCTATGCGCACCATACATAATATGGAATTTCCATAAAATAATAAGAAAGACTACGAAGAAGCTTATGTAACGGGACCAATGATTATCAATTATCCCTCAAATGAAAATGATAGAGACGATAGCAAAATTATTTAAAAAATGGTCCGTATTATTACATTATGTATTTGATATTATGTCGGACCTCGGCGACAGGTCTATTTCAAACTTTGATCCATATCCACCACAATGATTTCCAGCGATGGATCATCGTAATGCGTGTAATAATATCCTGCTGTTCGACCCCTAACACTTTATTAATCCGCGAGTTATTAATCTTTTTCTTTCAAAACTATTCCTCCCACACCTGCGTTTTTGGAGAGCTAAAGTCCCGCGTCGTTGATTGCATAGCATGGAAATAATTGTTTCTTGATCGTTAAGATTATCCCGGTTAGCTGCATGTCAAATTACAAATTCTGTGCCGGGAATATTGCTACAATTCGTATGCATGAAATTTTAGATTCAGTATTCTAAGTGCAAAGAAAGACAGTGGGATTAATCTTTTGGCCTGGGCCCAGCGGGGTCACGCAGTAATCTCATAGATTACATTATGATCTTAGCTCTCAGGACTTACAACATATGCTAAGCTCCAGACACAATTTGAGCCAATATCGGAGCCCAGTCATTCGTCCCTTTTCCTATCCTTATAAGAAACGCCACTGTTACTCATGGATATATATTGCAGAGGTGATAAACATCCAGGATTGCTTTATTTGCTATCATCTGCTAATCAAAGCAAACGTGAGATTCTTGCCGTCAAATTCTCCCAAAATGGACATACCTTAGCAATGGGCCCCTTACAGGTCATGTAAACGACAACAAGTAAGTAATTAAGCTGTTGTAATCGGCATTCCGTTATGCCGTTTTACTCTGTATGTTGACATGTATCGCCTAATCTTTTGGGATACAATGCACTACTAAGTGGTGTTCTTCTGACTACCTCAAGTCAGGCAGGCAGACTTGTAGCAGAGAAATGATATGCAATTAGTTGTTTTACCCAATTTCACGTGTAATTATTATAGGATATTGATACCCTTGATAAAGAATATCTGGGCCAGGACGTCAGAAAACAATCGTCAGCTATACTTAGTAAATTCTGCTAAATTAGGTCAAAATTCGATACATTCTTGATATATCTAAATTACATATTGGGTATTGTGTTGATTCACAATCTGTTCAGTTATGTTGAATTGTATTTTGAATCTCATTTTTGTCTTAAATCTGGGTTATTCAAGAGGACTGTTGAATGCGAATTGTATATTTTCTGACGCCCGGAACCATATCTCTCTGATGTAATGAGAAATAGGACCAAGGGCAGGAGAAGCTTCCTCCCACAACTTCAGATATATGAACCTCAATAATAATAAGTCTGGTGTCTCGCGTATGAATCATTTGGGGTAACTATATTGATAGTCCCAAAACTAACAAATTAAGACACCAGGTAGAGTTAGTATACCACTATACATATAGATCCTGTCTTAATGTTAGTCTACCAATTTATTAGAAGTGAACCTTGGTTCTTCATCACATAATTAAAGTACCAATTGGAAGCCAAAGTAAATACAAAAATCGGATTAGATTCTACAACGGTTTTGCATTGAATCATCAGTCCGTTTGAGAATTAGCTGGGCATGTATATGTGGTGACACTATAGAAGCAATTTGCCTGACTTGAACTCTGATCATTTACAGTACGATGCCTTCCTTGTTATTAGACAATTGTTTTATAACCGCATCAACGTTTCGAAGTGTATAGGAAGCTAATCCCAAGAATTACCAATTTATCAGTTGGCTACTTTATTGCATCGCAAATGGCGAGTGTATGAATAATAGGGTTTGAAAATTAATGATCATAGATTTAAATTCTACAGTGGACAGTGCAGATTTTATTTCGTAATAACAATCACGCAAATCTACATTGAGATATGTCCATGGGACCTTGCAGGTTCGCATTCGCCTCCTGACTATTGTATGTATTGCATATTAGCTGCATTTTTGTTTCAGAATCGATGAATATTGAATTATTCTAGCCGTAAACTCCTGTCAAAAGAGGACACCACATAATTTGATTGTAAAGATTTAAGTTATGTATATGGAAACTACAATCCCAGTACGTCTGAATCCCACCGCGTTATTAGACACGTTTAGTGGGGTATGAAAATAGAATAACCCCTGAAACATATTATATCTTACAGCACTAAAAAATAACACACAATAATACTGGGTATTTTCGGAGGAGCTGCATTTAGATGCATCACCAATATTCAGACCGACATTTAAAGGCGATCTTCAAATATATTTTAAACCCGTCCTATTGTCTTATAGAAATAACTTAATGACGGCATTCATGGCTGTTGCATCAACAGACAGAGGTATTTATCACCAGACATTGACGACTGTGATCGCTCAATTGAATGCAACTGAAAAGACCGTGATTAGACGTTGCATTCCCAATGAATAGTATTCATTGGGAATGTTCTGTTATAAACTAATGGCGCGCTTAGGTTATCCCATGATAGGGAGCGCACGGAGTATACACAATCCACGGTTCAATGCGCAGACATTTTCCTCCAAGGCTAATTTCCATTGGGATTTTTCTAATCAGATCACACAGTGGAGTAAGCCACTTGTACGATAGATTGTTATTCCATCCAAGTAATTGAACTGTTGTTCAATGTACGAAAATGCAATGAACCCAAGAGCCTGTTGGTTTTTATAAATTCTTTCGGGTGTGTTTCTAAATTGCTCTGCTTTGTTCAAACAAAGGATTTACAAGAATATATTGCTCGTTAGTGGTCCTTTCAGGGGGTGAGTCAGAAGTAGTGGGCTAGTTTTGATGCAAAGTATTTTCTTTATAAAATGTATCAAGCCATTTCTTTCCTAAAATAGTGACCCGAGAGCCAACACATTGGCGAGTGAGGGACTTTATTCAAACCTGCAGAAGGTGGCTCTACGTCTTACCATTAATGTTGTGTGAAAATGTTATCAACCCTTGGCGACAAATTCAAATTGAAAATGTATAACTGCATTATATATATCACTTTTCTTTCCTTCAGAGATGGGGATGGCCCCACAGCCAGCACCTGCCCAACACAACGTACCCACGAAGCATATCAAGTTTACTCTCTTGCGGATGTTCTCTAGAAGAAATTAAAAATGTCTACAGTCATAGAGCGTCTTGTTATTCAGGGCAGCAATCCTGCACCTCGCCCTGCCTCCGCAATTGTGTCTTCTGAAAAAACAGCACACAGAGCAATTCTCACCAATAGTCCGACAGAAAGCATAAAATTAAAACACCAGCAAAAGGAATTTGAAAGACTGAGGGAGGCGCAGATATTGTCCAAAGAGTTATTAACGATATCAGGACAAGGGGGCAGAACATTTGGAGTACGTGAGGGTAGTGAGGATCTGGTCGATTTGGAAGAAATGCAAGGGGACCTAGTGCACCCAGGGGGAATGACCCCCATAGTTAAGAAAATGGAATACCTAGCTTTAGTCCGACAAGCACGTGAGGGCATGTCTAGCGTTGATAGTTGCCTACATGGGTTACCATCCTCTAACCCCACTAAAGACTTGTTTGTCATAGAAGGCAGGAACGTTTCTAATATCCAAACGGTCAGGTCCACTAAGAGTTCACCACAGGGTCCACGAACCCGTACCATAAACTCTAAAACGAGTAGAAATTTAGTTGATTTTGTAATGAGAACGGCCCCGAGCTATTCTGTTTCTGAATTTTCATTTAACAGCGAGAAACCTGAGGGTCATGTGGATCAGTACAGGATGTTCCAATCTCGCGAGAGCCGTGGAGGGCCGAGAAGCGTGAGAAGTATTAGGAGTGATACGACTAACAGTAACAGCGTTAGGAGTATACAGTTCCCTTCACTTGCCCGTGGGTCATCCGAACCAGGCTCAAGTATCGAATATGAGCGAAGACTTGGCCTTCCAAATAAACCTAAAATTGCTTTTGCTCAAGAAGGGACGTGTGAGAGTATGACTGATACTGAGCTCGGAAATGAAGACGGAGATAATACCCTCAATCGGCAAAAAAGAGAAAATGCAATTAGCAAGAAACAAACCAGAAATGGAATAAAAGGCTTCGATGATGACCTTAATTCGTGTTTGAATATTGAAGGTCATGTTGAGACGACCCCTAGGGATGGAGTAAGATGGATGCCTTCTAAGCAAATGCTCATGCAACATAAGCCAGTCAAATCTGAGGGTACTCTGCTCTTTCGCCGCCACAAGCTTATGGAGAGGAAGATGCAGACTGTAAAATCAAAGTACACATTCACTAGCGTGAAAAGTTATCTGAACTTTAATAAGATCATGGGATCAGAATCGGACCGGCACGTGTTGGCCATGAAGGGAGAACCTCTTCAGGTAAACACGGTCTTGTCGGCTAATGGAAAACTCCGCAAAACTAACGTTGGTGTCAAGAGGGGCAAGTGCAACAACTCGTCCATGGTTTCAGACCTGGATGACTGTTTTAAAATCAAAACCCCTCGCTTTGACATCAAACCTGCATTGCACAAGTCCAATACCTTTCAGAGAGCCCATGGTAAGAGGGTTTCTCTCGTCGACTCCGAAAATGGTGTTATTGCTGAGAGGGGAAGTGATGTTCAAAAAGCGGAAGCCATGAATACGGCTCCTACTGACGCGCATGTGTCTGACTACTGTCAGGAGGACCCGCAGGCTAGCACTGTGACAAAGAAACCCACACGTGGACCCATAGTGTCCGTGCCATCAGCCGACAGTGAATACTGGAATGAGAATATGTTATCATGAAGAATTTGTGCTGCATCATCCTCAATGTTGCTACTAGCAGTGAGCTGTAACTTGCAGAAAGTGGGTGTCACAAATCTCTGGCTCAAATTGATCTGTACCCTTCACTGTCCCTCACTAGGGTTAATTTACAATCACATGACTCTCAAGAATAGGTTTTGATTTGCCCAATATTTTAGCGAAGAGAGGGTCGCTAAAATTTGGGAAATTGGAATGGGGCAAATAATGATTAACTTTATGGCGGAATGTTTGTAACATTTCTCAGAAGGCCATGTCCATGAGGACGTCATTGTCTGTATTCCGCGGGCCCTTTAAGACAATAAAACACATCATTTGACCTTCAAAATTCATAAATTGGTACCTTTTAATTATGATCTATTGGTCGGTAACCATTGTCCTTCGAAATTACTGTTCTTGATTCATGTGGGGTTACTGAATACCATACTCAAAACCCTTCTGAAATGCATCGAAAGCAGGCGTTCCTTCCTAAATTGCAAGGATGGATAAAGAATTAACGCAATAGCCCGGCCTTCTTTATATTAACTACTAGGTAACATTTATATTGAACTTAACAATTTATAAATTGACTAGCAAAGTACCCGTCCTCCGGACGGTGACCCTCTCTCCCCACACTTCCCCCTCTCCCTCTTTTCCCTCCCCCTCTTCTTTGGCTTTCGTACCTGTTTTTCTCTGCCCAAGCCCATCTCCGACTTCTGCCCCCTCTCTCTCTCCCCTCTTGCTCATGCTCCCCCTCCCCGCTTTGTCTCCCTCCCCTCTCTCCCTTCCCCTACATCCTCTCTCTCCTCTCTCCCCCCTCTTCTTTCCCTCCCATTCCCCCTCTCCTATTCCTACACCGTCTTCTTCACTCAACCACTCCTCTACATGTAGGACGGCCACTCTCTCTTCCCATACTTCCCCCTCTCCCTCTTTTCCCTCCCCCTCTTCTTTGTCTTTCATCTGTTTTTCTCTCCCAAACCTATCTCTGATTCCCCCCCTCTGCTGCCTCCCCTCTTCCTCATGCTCCCCCTCCCCGCTTTTTCTCCCTCCCCTCTCTCCCTTCCCCTACATCCTCTCCCTCCTCTCTTCCTCCCCTCTTCTTTTCCTCCCCCTCCCCCTTTCCTATTCCTAGTGATGTAGGAAGTAATTTGAACATGGGGGGGGGACAGTTAAGTTTGTAGGCCTATTCCAAATTTATATCACAATTACCTTGTATGGCTGTTTTAATGATGAAATGTACTTATTGCTTGTCCAATCACATCTATATAGATGCTTTATTTGGATCCAATTTCAGTAACTGGTTCTGACGTAAGAAAAGACAATGAGAAGGACATAGAAAGAGATAGATAGAGATGGCAAGATAACTTTCAAAATTTCAAAATTTCAAAGTTACCTGCTTCATGATGCTGCCACGCTTTACAGTTTCAGGATGTTGTGTGGATATGTTGTGCAAAGATCCCATAGGCGTAGCAGTGCAAACATAATTATTCTGTTTCATCATTTTAAGAAATCTCAAGAGTTCTGACTACCAGATATCTTTACTGACTTTTTATATTATTTAGAGAGGGCACTCTATATCTGGTGGAATCGTTGGTTCATTTTCCAGCATTATGAAAATTGATATAGAGGTAAAATGGTGGAGAGGGGGGGGGGGGGGGAACCATACTCTGGCCCCACCCACTTTCATTGGTGGTGGGGGCGGGGGGGGGGGGGGCATGGCTGCAGTGGCCCACCTGCTTCCGACATCACTGATTCCTACACCCTCTTCTTCACTCTCCCACTCCTCTGCATGTAGTTAGGTCCCCCTGGACGTAGGTTGTGGGAAATCACACAGGGGCTTTCCCAGGCTATAAATAGATACCTTCACAAACCACATATGATGTCCTCCAGAGAGGGTGGACTCAACTCTACAGATGAATAAGATGGTTTGTGAAATGACAAATTCCGAGAACATGTGAGACAAAGAAACCCCTCTTTTCCTTATATGGATTTCTACCTCTTTTCGTAGAAATCGCTCTGCCCGTATATTATCTGGATTACAAGAAAGGAAGGGTTTGCGTAAGAATTATTTAGGTAAAGTTTCGTGGCTCCAAGAAACGGAGTAAAAAGCAGAAAGCTGTTTGGCTGTTTCTAAGATTTTGCAGTAAATCATGCCTACGATGGTTCATTGCGTTCAGGCTAAAATACCCCATGGTAAAAAAAACTTGAGTCTGTCCTTACAATAAACATGATCCTTCAAGGACAAAATGCCTCAATATCTTAACATATAAATATTGAGCTCACACCATGTACAAGGTATCCTTTAACGTTCCATGAAAACATTCCTGTACAGAATTCTACGATTGAATTCTTTCGGGTCTGAGGCCTCGAATGGGTCGCCAATTTAGAAATTGAATTCAAGAAATGGTAGAATCGCAATGCTATGGAAAGAAAAGGAGCGTGATCTTGAATAACATTTGCAGTATTGATAGAACAGAAACATTCAGCCTTGTACATATAATATAATTGCTAATGATCCGACACTATAATATACATATCATGTGTATACGATGAATGGGAAAACTTGAAGAAGACTCCAGTTCATGGGTTATAAGGTATGATGTCTTTGATGAAGTTAACATACAACCTATGTATTTGGGAAATCGATAAGTGTTATATTATATATGTACATGTAGCATGCATTTAAATCCAACTTTGTGAGATTAGATTTGAAACACAAGTGATCATTTTAGGTCTGCCCTTATTCAAGTCCTAAATAAACATATGTCATTTATTTTCAAAGGAATAAAGATATTGTACTGTATATAATTTACATGTGAATAAAACAAGACTCGTATTCATAATATATAACAATATTTCTTTATAACTTTTAAATATGAGACTTTTGGTTTTCAAATTCTGAATATTTCCAGAAATGAGTGCCTAATCTTGTTAAGGTGCCCATCAGAGACGACCCGTATGAAAAGAAATTAGGAATGCCCAGAAACGAATTAAATCGTTTTGTACAATCATTGCATATCCTTTCGTTTTCAGTGTGATTGGAAAGGATAGCAATCATATTGTGGCATAAACATGAAGTCACTTTTTAATTTCAAGTGTAAAGACGATTGGGAAGATGAGCCATCAAATGCTGCTGTCATTTACAAAGTTGAAATACTAAACTCTTTGAGTAACATGAAGAGTATTGGATATGTTTTTCTTATTCCACACAATACCCCAAGTTGTATTACTGACATGGGCAGTCAATTTGCACTGCAAACGCAATTATAAATGATGCCAATCTTGGGAGGTTAGGACCGTTGATGAATCATCAAATAGGAAATTCAAGCAGGACGTGTCATCAACGCATACCTCTAATTTTGAGTTTAAAACAATGTTTATTACAGAAAATGCAGCGGAGAAAAAGTCATAAAACACTTGATTTCATAATATGCCTTGTCTCTATCTGTGATTCGTCTGAAATCACATTTCATAAGGAAACAAAAGCGGGAGAAACTATACTTTCGTGCACGGAACTGCAAATTCAAGTTGTTAAGAATATATGCAAGACAATTCCTTGGGTCACCATCACCTTTCCTGGCACCAATATCCTTTGGCATGCTTTTGCCTTACTCGGGAGGTATTTCATGGCTTTAATTCTCCTGTGATATCCAATGAAATCCAGTAGCTGTTCAGCGAACAATGGAAATAGTGCGATGCCATGTATTAGCTATCCTGTGACGTTCTCGGAGACTTTGTGGTCTACAATATTATATATTTTGTCTAACATTTTATATGATATCATATTTTGTGTAACATTTTATATGATGATTCTACTTTTCACAGCTCCGGTGACAAGATGTCTCATTGTGAAACCCAAAATATTGACAAATAATTATTATAGCAAATGGCATTATTTTGATATGAACAATTTTGTGAAGTTGTCATCACTTTTAAAGTGGAGAACGAACGTGGGCGTGGCACGTTTAGGAAGATTTGCGACGTCTGTGATTGGTTGAGCCAGCAGGTCTATCCCATGACGTCATAGTTGTGATGTAAACAAACCCACACAGTTGCAATATATGCATTGTGATGACAACTTCTCATTGTGCGACGGGCATGGAAATGAAGAGATAGTGCCGTTTGGGCAAGCAAAGCAGTTGTAACAAATTATCAAAGCCCAAAGACGCTACAATGAAGAAGAAATTAAGTGTCAATCTTCAACTAATGATCCAATGCTGGGGATATGTATTTTTCCACACAACTTGAGCTCCAACGTCCCCTATTTTTGATATCTGACAGGCTCACTCCTTTTGAAGACATGTACGTGGCAAAGCCTCTCCTCAAAGAATGCATTGAATGTCGACCCGGAATACCAGCCCTAACACACAATTCTGATAAGAAGGAGTTAGTATAAGTGTATGATATAGGAGATCCATCAGGGAGACTGAATGCACATGTATAGTAGTAGCCTAGAGTGTGGAATCTGGTTACTGTGGTGGCCTTTGAGAATCAGTCAACCTCAGTGGTGTAATGGTTAGCACGCCCGCATACAATACGGGTGATCAGTGGTTAGAATCCCGGTTGAGGAAGGTTTTTCATTAATGCTAATTGATTGTATAAATGTTGTGATTAGAAATGATCTCTAGCTAGTATAGTTAGTGATAATTGATAGCCAATTATCACTGATACTCTAATTAATAACTGAAATAGCACGGAACTATATGGATCCCGACTTGATCTGATGATCGACCAAAGGTAACTGTTTTATTCATAGCTCCAACACCCTTGTCGGGTGTGTACATCATTAAATTTTGCATACTCAGCCGTACCCGGCTGTTCTGCCCATTGTCCCAGGTGTTACGTGATGTTACGTAACACTAACCATTGTCTTCCTCTGAAACAGCAAATCCAATTATGTATTTGAAGTCAACAGGTCTTTTAATTCAATCCACTTCACTAAATGTGCCCAAAAAACTTTTGTGTCTAGAACACTAGGGAAAATTAAAAATAACCTAGGTATAAATAAAAAGCCAATACGCAGAGAAAGACATATATATATATTACATGTGGGTACTGACAGCTAGGAATAGCATGTCAGGAAGTGGATGGATGAAACCAGATCAATCCCAGGGAGGCGAATCCATCACTCAATATTGTTAACTGTTTGTTATCTACTCCACCTCTTCTGGTTGAGGAAGACTGTGTATACAGGCTGAAGTCAGTGATGAGATGAGTAGTCGCCATGAATGGAATTTTCATAGAATGCTATAGAAACATCAAAGGGATTAGGAGCGCCTGCATCCAGTAGATATTATTATATAGTCTTCTGCCTTTGTTATCAGCTCTGTTGAGGTTCTATAATGTAAGTGTGTTAAAACAACTGAAAATAATTAAACTTAATATAAAAAAAAATAATACGGTTTATTAGAATAAACCAGTCATCATATATTAGGCTTGTAAGACCTTAATTCAAGATCGATACATCGATAAACAATCATTTCCAAATTATATTCTATAATCATTTTGTGTTACCATGTAAATGAAACACATAAAAACAGGTGCTCTTCTTCCGTTAAAACTCACATAGGCATTAATTATTGCATTGCGGACGAAGGGTAGGAGCCCCAAAACGCTGCGGATTTAAAGCTTTTAGATTTTTTTCAAGCTATGCATGTAGATAATCTCATTCTTAGCTCATACATGGCCGTTAGAACATCAACCTTGCCGTTCGCCAATAATTTCTGCCTGTGAAGGAAGGCTTTTAGCGTTTAATATATAACGCAATTTATGATTTTTGAGTTTAAATTTGAGAGATCCATAGCAAACATAACCTCTGTTTTATCGACAACGATACAATTGTTTACTCTATGTAATATTTTGTGGCCACCTGCATTGCATTTTAGATAACCACTATCTTACATCCATTGAAAAGTATATTTCCACTTCAGTTTAGTTTCCTTACAATCAACGAAAGAAATGGACAATATCATCAGCTCCCTTACAGAAATTACATATACCGTCCTTTCTAATAGTTATACTTCTCAGGTATTCGTTCCATGTGATTGTTCCATGTATTATCCTGTGTATTCTAGTTTCAGCCGAAATATTATATGGCAGAGAAAAAGTGGTGTTTTAGTTGATCTGATCAAACTGGGTATCGTTGAGTTTTAATAAATCCTGCCATTTATCCCTTATCCAGCTTTTCTTTTTTGGTGTTCTCGAGTTGCTGGTGTATTACCTTTGAGAAGCATCCTATTAAATTAATCGTTTTACCACCTATAATTAGTTTTATTGAGTCATCTTCCAGGGAAGCATCCTCATATTTTATTACCTCTAGCCATTCGGCAGGGATAGCTTTTTTGAGTTGCTGCCTTTACAGCAGTAATGCCACTATTTCTCCAGAGTTTGCCCTTGTATCTAACATATTTGTTATACCATAATCTCTCTTTTATTATCTGGTTTATCGTGGCAGGTTTAACATTATAATAATATCTATTCTACACTTTGAACAGATCTCTGTAAAAATTGTTAAGACACATTGTTGATTTAAAACGACATAGCATAATATCGTCTACTTTCCTGCCCGAAAAGGCTTCCAGGGCTTTGAACCATTTTGTATTTCTACCATATAAAAGTTTTTGGACCATTATTCGATTGGTCTCGTATATATCACTAATTACTCTTAAATTCAAACCACTGTTCTTGTGCTTCTGTGCCAGAAACTGCCTATTTTTTCATACAAATTGCATCATGACCATATTAATCTCTCTTAAAAGGGGCTGACCAAAAGAAATACAAGACAGCACATGGTGAAATATAGGTAATAAGAACAAGTTACATTCAAGATTCTCCCCTTCAACGAAAGAAATCTATTATTCCATTCGTTAATGGTCATTTTTACTTTACATATTAAATCTTCACTGTTAATTTTGTACATGAGATTCTCGTTATGGGGATATGATAATGTTACTCCCAATATTCTCATGCTTTGCACCCAGTCGACCTGAAGAAGGTCTCTATTAGTGACTGTAGAACCACCAACTAAGAAGCCTTTAGACTTAGTTGGATTTAATTTCAACCCAGACGCAAGAGAAAATTGATCTATCATTCTGAACATGGACAACAAAGAGAATTCATCTTGAGATATAACCATAATGTCATCCGCGATATGAACTAACTTGGCTTCATGATCGTTCAAGGAAATACCTTTTATATTATTGTCATGTCTAATTTTAGACTTGCACAAGTCTTAGAATTTTCTTTGTTTAAAAAACGAAAACTTGTTATGGTCACTACCGTGTTATGGTCACTCCCCCTTGACTGAGGAATTCTAAGACAGTCCATGAATGGGGAGTCCAAGACCTGCAGTATAGGGCCCTACAAACAACACCAGTCTTAGGGATGAGGGCTAGTCTAGTCTAATTTCTCAACAACAATAGTGAACAACAAGGATGATATGGGATCTCCTTGTTTCATACCTTTGTCTACAGAAAACCATTAAGACGACACCCCATTGTTGCAAAAGGTTGCTTTGGAGTCTAAAATTAAAGCTTCTATCCAAGAAATAAAACCAGGGTGTATATTGTGTGCCTCTATAGCGCTTTTCTTAGGAACCACCATCCTATCCTATGGAGTCATACGCCTTAACGAAATCCAGTGAAGTAATAATACCTTTGCTTTTTGAAACCTCTAAATAAGACAGAATGTCATCGATTTTTCTGACCGCCGTCCCAATAAACCTACCCTTTACAAAGCCAAACTGCTCTTCATGCTTCATATTGGGTAAAAATACTGTTAATCTATTTGAAAGGGTTTTTGAAATTATTTTATAATCCACGTTAAATAGCGGTCTCACATTTTCTGTCATCTGACCATCTGCTAAACACTGCTCCAGCATGTTCATGAACATATCATTTAAGGCATACCAAAAGAACTGATAAAACTCGGCTGTAAAGCTGTCACAACCTGGAGACTGGCAGAAGTTTGTGCAGTTCTGCAACTTCCATGGGTTGTGTCCAGTCCCAGCCTCAACCACCATGGTAGCCAGATTCGTCTCCTACCTAGGCCTGACTATGAAAATTCCTTCCAGCGATACTTACTTCTGTGCAGTCTCGTCATCTTGCACAAAATGTGTGGTGCTCCTCAGAACTTCTGTGCATCTTTCTATCTCAGAGATGGTCACGCTGATCGAGCCTTAAACAGCGGGTGGGAGTCCCCCCCACCCCCACCCCCCGCCCGCCCCGCCCATAAACACACACGTCAGGTCTCCTAATGTGTGTGCTATGTGGGGCATCTTAGTCTTCTCATTCTGCTCTCTCTGAAGGAAGACCAATATTGTGCCTGAATCTATGCCTTCAGTTTCATTTATTCATGTGTTACCAAGAACTCTCCTTCACTACCTGGGGAATCAACACCAGCAAGAACAGGAGTAGTTCTGCCAAGCCTCTTCTTTTTCCTTTGAAGAGGATTTCTGGATCCTTCGGTGTTAAATCGAACTGGAAATCCTTTCCGCCACGCCCACTTCCCCCATCTTCATGTCTAGTTTCAATGGGGCTTTAAAGCCAGTATTATACAGAGATCTCTTGTCATTTTTCAAGAAACTTGTGTTAAAGATCGGACTGCCTCCCTCAGAAGGAGGGTTAGTCTTCACTCCCTTAGGAGGTCCACCATTAATCAACATGAAATCTGTGGGAGATTGGGATAGTTTATTTGTGTTGGATTATTTGTCTCCCTCTATGGACCGACATTGTGAGATCAATTCCATCGCCTCTGACTAATTTAATTATCTTATCCTACTTAATCTGGCTCTTGGAGGGTGATATAACTGAATAAAGGAATATCCATACACCAAGCCAAATAAACATTAACTTTCAAGCTGCCTTGTTTGTCAACTTTGTTCGTGCAATATAATATTAACACTACAATATCACCAAAAAGTGGTGCAACAGGCCCCTGGGGAACTTTATTCTAACTACAGAGATTTCCAATCCCGCCTAACCACGATTTTACTATTTTCTTCTATTGCTTGGAGAAACATTGCCATACATAGTAAATGCCATTGCTTCTACAATAGATATGATATGTGCAGGTGACTGTCAACGAGTATATTGGTGAGAAGAGCTAAGCCCACTTGGGAACCACGCCCCTGCAACACCTTTATTGTTTTCCAATCATCGCATGCCACGTCATAATGCCCTCCCACCTTCCATAAGGTAAACACTCCATTCCTCAACTCCCACTCGCTTCATCCACCCATGTTTGAAATATTTTTCCGACCATTCCTCCTGTTCCTTGGCAGAAATACCCTTGTTACCCTCCTAAGGTTCCTAGAAATCTATGTTGCTTGGCATAAAGTCACCACGCCCACATGTACTGTACATACCTAGGATTCAACATTAACTCTAGAGATATGGCCCTCTGCTTACCCATGGAGAAAGTAAAGAAGACTGCTCTTGAATGATGCCAAGGATGCAAAGTATAGTACTAAGAAGGATCTGGAGCGCCTATGTGGCTACCTTGCTCACTGCTCATCAGTATCTAATGGTGGGCATACTTCTTATCCGAGGCTCTTTGGCTTGTTTAAAGTGATTTTATGTAAACAACTGAACAGATCTAGCATTTCAGACGCCTTCAGAGAGGACATTTATTGGTGGCACGCCTTTTGTAAAGTTTTTAATGGCATGGGGCTGTTAGCTAAGCCTGAGCTCCACCTCCCTATGGTCTCTGATGCCTCCAGTAAAGGATTTGGTATCTTCCTCGGTACTGACTGGCTGGCGGGGGCATGGGATGGCAATGTTATTCCTTGGACAGATACTTCTTGTGCCCATGTTGCTGAAACACAAGATTGTTCTTGAGGCATCTATCACAACCTTGCCTGGTAGTGTTTTACTTGCCTTGCCTTGATCATGTCACCTCTTAATCTTTTGGGCAATGTTACTTGGTCCAGGAGCCGAGATCATTGATAACTATTATGAAGAGAAGAGTTCATGGAACTGACCACTGTGGAACTACACTGATTTGGTCTTGTGTAAAAGCCTTTGATGTGGTATGTTCCATTACTACATCCTGAACTATAGCCTCTATAACTTTGCACAATATGCAAGTCAGGCTTGATGGGTTTGGGTACTATACCCCTGCCAAACCCTTGGGGTGCCCTGCAACAGCCTAAGAATCAAGGGAGTTTCCTGATGGCAACTAGTGCCACCATCTGGTTGCATTTTGTCCAGCCCTAGTGATTAATAGGCTGCTTTACTTCAACAATCAGTGAGTATAGGATTCACCTCTATCTCTGTGCGCATGTGCAACTCATGAGACCCACATACATTGGCGGGTACAAAACTAATCTTAATCAAAACTAATCATAACATAGTGGTTGATAATCTAGCCTGATTTGTTGGACACAAAGCAAAATTTATTGCTGGTATGAGTTGGCAAATTTTGACACCTATAATGAAAGTATCAGGGCCCTGAAAAAGTGGCTGCCTTGTCCCTGAGCTAGAATTGAGGTAACCATAGTTGCTGTGGTACTAAATTAACTTGTGAAGTAGCCTATTCACGTTCAGGGACTTAGTTTTTTCAATATGAAGATTTCAATGTTGTGGATCACAGTTCTAACAATGGGGTCTGCATATTTAATTGTAATGTTATAGCTAATAGACAATAAGCTTTTTCAAAAGGGGGAGTTGGGTGGGTGGGTGGGGGGGGGTACTGCAAACATGACGTTATTTTTCATCATTTCTGAGGGGGGGGGGGGGGGGGTCTGGCACAGTGTGACAAAACATGACATGGGGGAGGGGGGGGGGGGTCAAAAATGGCCAAAAAGAGCATGACGTCACTGGGTGTCATCGCAGGTATAGCGGTAAAATATCATCAAATGAAATAGCCTCATGAACTAAAATCTGTTCATGTTAATCAAAGTCTATACCTGTTGTCACAATAATATAAAGGAAGGAATATTCTCTCCAGTTAACTTACATGTTATTCATTGTTACGGTAAATCGCTGCCACTTAGAAAATGTTGAATCACGATTGATCTGGGGAGTGGTCACCCATGCCATCATCTTCAGGATAGCAATGCGATGTTGGCAATGTGACTGCACAAATAGGCCTACTGCACATGTGAATGTAAACAGAGGGAGGTGGGCGGGGCCACTGAATCTCCAAGGGGATCAACATTTAGGCTATTTTCCATCGATTTTCACCATTTTTTCGCGTAAAGTGTGGGAAAAAGTTATAATAAACACAAGAGTGACCTCGGCCAATTTCTCCAATGCATATAAGCGAGTTCGGATTTCCGAGTGCGCATGTCCCAAACGCTTCCTGTCCCCGTGCAGGGGGGATAAACAAACACACGTTGTAGTGGTACCGCTGTATTAGCACATAGGGCTAGTGAGGTGCGGGCCTTCTCTCCTGGCATTTTTTTATTGTTTAATCACCCTTTTCTTTTAAATATTGAGTTCATACACCATGAATAATATAACATACATCCATAGGACAAGTGGGTTGCTGATCTGGTAATCAAAGAGAAGCACATACTTACATTAGATGTAATGTTTTACAGCAACTCTATAATGTGGGTGCAATCTCAGGGATCTGTTTATATACTTAGCCAAGAGGTCACCAGATTATATCATGGGCTAGGCATGTTACATTAATTAACCCAATATCCACTGCATGTTTTTGAATTGTTATCACTTAATGTTTCTGAACAATTGCACAATATACTTCAGTATGTACAGTTGAGTAAGGAGAGAAACTGAGTATACATATAGTTTTAAAGACATAAATTTAGCCCATCTATCTATCAAATTCTATCCAAGCAGGCACGGACAATTTTTATCTTAAAATGTCAGAGTTGTTAACAATTAGATTACAAAGACATAAACACCTTAAAATGTATTGTTGAATCCTGTACTGAGTACTAAACATACACATCTATAATGATGTCTATCATATATTACATACGTTGCAGTAATTTGACATTGCCCAGAAGGGATTATAACTGCTATTAATATAAGAAACTATAGGAGATGCTATCACAGGATGCAACGGATTTCCCTATTCTCAATGTGCGTGGGCTGTCCACTTGTATTTGTATTTCTATTCAGAATTTAATTAAAGACATTATGAATTATACATTATTCTCAGTCATGCATAGGATGTCGGCTAGATTACAGCTTGTGCGCTACGCGCACTCACTGAAATCATTACACGTTCGATGATCCCCTTGGTCACTCTTGTCTATATATCAATGTCTCAGTAGGAGTACCGATACATACAAATTAAACAATCCGAGCATCTCCTAACTCTTATTTAATTCTGCTGTGAAACTACCTTTTACACAACATAAGAGCTCTGACGACCTGTATGAGTAATTGAAGCTAATTATACGTCTTGCATTGGATAGATAGGTGAAGAGGTGGAAGAAGATCTTTGATTAGCTGAACGAGGGTGAAATAGACGGTATATATAGTATACTACTAGCAGAGTATCCGTCACCCTCTCTCCCACACTTCCCCCTCTCCCTCTTTTCTCTCCCCCTCTTCTCTGTCTTTCATACCTGTTTTTCTCTTCCAACCCCATCTCTGATTCCCCCCTTCTCCCTCCCCTCTTCCTCATGCTCGTTTTTCTCTCCCAACCCCATCTCCGATTTCCCCCACCTCTCCTCTTCCTCATGCTCCCCTCCCCATTTTCTCTCCTTCACCTTTCTCCCTTCCCCTACATCCTCTCCCTCCTCTCTTTCCCCCCACTCTTCTTTCCCTCCTCCTCCCCCCTCTCCTATTCCTACACCCTCTTCTTCACTCTCCCACTGCTCTGCATGTAGTTAGGTCCCCTGGACGTAGGTTGTGGGAAATGATGTAGTATCTCACAGGGGCTTTCCCAGGCTATAAATAGAGTGTAGAGATCGCAATATAAAAAAGGCTTCAAAATCACATTTTCACCCCAGATACCTTCACAAACCACACATAATGTCACCCTCTCTCCCCACACTTTCCCCTCTCCCTCTTTTCCCTGCCCCTCTTCTCTGTCTTTTATACCAGTTTTTTTCTCCCAACCCCATCTCCGATTCCCCCCCCTCTTCCTTCTCTCTTCCTCATGCTCCTCCTCTCCTCTCTCCCTTCCCGTACATCCTCTCCCTCCTCTCTTTCCCCCCTCCTCTTCTTTCCCTACCCCTCCCCCTCCTACACCCTCTTCTTCACTCTCCCACTCCTCTGCATATAATGTCTTCCAGAGAGGGTGGACAGAACTCTACAGATAAGTAAAATTGGTTGTAAAACAACAAATTCCGAGAACATGTGAGACAAAGAAAACCCTCTTTTCTACATAAAGGCCTAAATCCATTGTCGCCTAAAAACGGTGAGCGACTTCACAATTTTTAGAAATTGTTTAATATCATTTTAATTGAGCGACTTGCATCAATGTACGGCGACTTTGCACATTATTTGAGGATCCAGAATGAGCGACAACATGCAAGTCGCCCGTCAAAATCGGAATCCACTAGCCATTTATGTATGGCTACTTGGTGATGTCGCCAAACTTTCACAACCAAAATAAAAATATTTCAGTTGCTCTAACAACTACAGCTACATGGAGGTTGAGCGACATCACAGCTTTCCTGGCTTGTGATTGGCTGAAACAGGCCAAGTCGCTGAGTTTTAGTTCACTGGCCGGAATCCACACACAATATGCAGCATATCAAACCCACTTGGGCGACCTCCCGACGGGCGACTTCAGGTTAATGACTCCCAAGTCGCTCACTGTTTGAGTGACTGGAATGAAAATGTTTAATCTAGTCGCTCATGTTGTGTCGCCCGTGCAAGTCGCCAGGGTAATTAGTACTGTCGCTAGAAGAGATCCTCATTTTGGGAATCCACACAGCAGCAAACATGGGCGACAAGACGGGCGACAGTGAGCGACTGAAAACTTGGGCAACTTGGGCAGAAAATATGGGCGACTTGGCCCTGAAGTCGCCGTGTGGATTCCCGGCTTTAGAAACGCCTCTTTTCTACCTCTTTTCATAGAAATCGCTCTTCCCGTATATCATATGGATTATTGTACCTGGTGTTTATCAAGGGGCACCTCTTGATCAACACAAGGTACAGTCTTAAGGCCTAAATCCATTGACACCCAAAAACCATCAGCGACTCTACAAATTTCGACCAACTGTTTAATATCTTTTTAATTTGGTGACATGTATTTATGATGTGGCGACTTTACACATATTGAGAGATTCAGAATGAGCACAAACATCCAAGTTGCCCCTTCAAATCGGTGTCCACTATATATAGCGATTTATCTTTGGCTACATGGTGGTGTCGCCAATCTTTCACAACTTTACTAAAAATATTCCAGTTGCAACAATTCCAACTACTTGGAGATTAAGGAGATTGAGGGGACTTCAAAGCTTTCCAGGCTTGTGATTGGCTGAAACACCCCAAGTCGCTGGTTTTTATTTCACTGGCCGGAATCCACACAGTTGAGCCATATGAAACCAACTTAGGCGACCTCCGCGACGGGCGACTTCAGGTTTATGACCCACAAGTTGCTCACTTTTTGAGCGACTGGAATGAAAATGTTTAATCTAGTCGCTCAAGTTGTGTCGCCCATGCAATTCGCCAAGGTAATTAGTGATGTCGCTAGAAGAGATTCTCATTTTGGGAATCCACACAGCTGCAAACATGGGCGACAAAAAGACGGGCGACAGTGAGTGACTGAAAATTTGGGTGACTTGGGTAGAAAATATGAGCGACTGATGGGCGACTTGGCCCTGAAGTCGCTGTGTGGGTTCCCGGCTTAAGCCACAAAACCTGGCAACAGGAAGACTGTTGATGAAGAGGACAAGGTAATGAGGCATGAACAGCTTTCTAGGCTTGTGATTGGCTGAAACACTTCAAGTCTCTGGAAGGTGTTTCAGTGGCTGGAATCCACACACATTGCGTACCATATCAGACCCACTTGGGCGACCTCCCGACGGGCGACTTCACATTTATGACCCCTATGTTGCTCACCTTTTGAGCAACTGAAATAAATTTTTTTAATCTAGTTGCTCATGTTGTGTTGCCTGTGCAAGTCGCCAAGGTAATTAGTGATGTAGCTGGAGGAAGCTCTTTCTTTCGGAATCCACACAGCAGCCAAAGTGGGCGACATGACGGGCAACGGAGACCAACTGAAAACTTTGGCGACTTGGGTGGAAAACATGAGTGACTGATGGGCAACTTGGCCCTGAAGTCGCTGTGTGCAACACTTTTTCCCGCTACAGGAGCAGGTGGGGGGGGGGGGGGGAGGGAGAGGGGGAGGCAGCTAAGGTGTGTGGATGTCTGTGGAATTGCTAATATATGTGGTTGGTAATACAAATTTGGATTTGACAGCTTGGAATGCCTGATCAATGTTAACCTATTAGACTAGCTTAGACTGACTTATTATGCACACTTTTATCTTATCATTATACATAGGCCCAACAGTTAGTCCGGTTCAACTTGTAATGATAATAACAACACCAACAATAACAATGATAATAATAATAACAACGGTCAAAGGGGACAATGTGCATGGAGATGACATCATCCGGAATATCATCTTTATCATTTTAAATCACTATTCATTTATGCCATTTCTGACACTCTTGTTCCAATAAACATTCTCATGCCTGTTGATACAATCTGTGTAGAGTTATTATCGCCTAGGAAGGGAACACAATGTAGAAGTAAATTAAGTGACGTAGAGAATCGTATCATTTGGAAGGATCAGTGCCATCGGCGCGCTTAGGCATGAACTGGATAGTGACTCTTTGCACGCTTAATCAGCTTTGGCTTCTCCCAGTCGTGCCAGTCCTCCTGATAGCACCTTGGTAAATCTCCTGATCTCTGGATCACCTTCCAAGGAGTGGCACATTGAATTATGTAAGCGATAGGGTGAAACTAGTGGCTGCAATACCTAGAGAATGGTTACACATGGTAGCAGGGGAAAATTTTGTCATACCTAAACAAAAAATCATTCAATGTTCAAAGCGAATAATAAGCTGCTAAAGACCGAAGATCTGGAAACCAAAAAATGTGTACGGTGAGCTAGTAAAACAGGCTAATCCAGACTATGGAAAACTGGAAGGCTGGAATACATTGTTAAAAGATGACAATTTTGTAGGCTCGGAGAAGGTGTGGAAAGAAAAATTTATGATTCCGTTTCAGTGTAATAAAATAACAAAATGGCAGTCGCTCCAATATAGGATTATGCACAGAACCATAGGTAGTAATAGTTATCTCAAACAGATTCATTTAAAAAATCAGCGAGCTGTGTTTACTGTGGAGAAGAAGATAATATTTGTCATTTTTTGTGAAATGTGAAGACCAGAATTTTCTATGGAAACAGGTTAAAAGCTGGGTACAAAGAAGCAAATTGTTGAAAGGTTTCAAAGCAGATGATCTAAATGAAACTAATATTATGCTTGGCTACAGTGGTAAGAGCCCACACAAAAACTTTATTAACTGGTTGACATTTGCTATCAAATGTTACATACATCATCAAAGAATTTACCACGAGAACAAAATGGTGCTGAAGGCTTTTCTGAACGAAGCAAAACTAGAAATAAGAGCATTAGAATCCAACAAAATTTAAACATTTTTAAAAAATTTTTTGAATTGTGAAATATACTAACTATATAATTTTTTAAAGTATTCTCCTGGCCATAAGAACTATTCTCATCTGTATTTCATCAATGTGTGACGACTATGAGGACAGATATTAAAGCTTTGTATTTGTGATGTGACTGTGAGTGGGTGCATTCCTATGCAACTCAGAGACAGTGCATGGCTGGGGAAGAGAGGCAGAGGGCAGTGAAGAGAGGGAAAGAGAGGGAGAGAGAATGTGGGGGAGAGAGAAGGAGGGAGAGAGAGAGAAGGAGGGAGAGAGAGGGAAGGAGGGAGAGAGGGCATGGAAGGGAGAGAGACAGGGAGAGGGTGGGAGAGAGAGAAAGGAGAAAGTTGGATGGAGTGAGGGAGAAAGAGAGTGAAGGAAAGAGAGTAAAGGGGAGGGAGAGGGGGAGAGAGAGGGAGAGAGAGAGGGAGAGAGAGTTGGAGCATTTTTGCTTTAAAATTTATCAGAGTTAATCAGAGTTGAAAAACATTTCTAGGCGAACTGTGTTTATAAATGATTAATAATAAAAATTTAGAGGTATATGATGACATCAGGACAATAAGAATAATAAGACATGTATCGAATATGATATAAATAGTTCCTGATGATTCTATTTGAGTGGTTATTTAAATTTCGCCTATATGGCCTTGCAGTATATCGTCAGAGGCCTCACTGATGAAACACATGGTTGTGGGTAGGCGCGTCGGTCTACTCGGTCATGTACACATCTCATGGGTAACATGGTTACATAACAGATTCTCAAACGGCCCAAATGGGGTATGAAATCCCGGACAGACCCTATACCGATTTATCCTTTAGCAACTTGATGCGATATTCCCATATTCAAAACCACTATAACTAGTTATGCTTATTTATGTAATGTAATTTACTTAATTAGGATTAAAAGTTTGTATGGTAACAATTAAAAAAACTAAAAAATTAGCATTTGATGATTAGCAATTAGAGAAGCTAAGAGGATATTTATGGTAAAGATAATTTGAATTCTCAACCAATGCGGCAAACATTAGCAATTATCTCATGGTTAAATATATGTTGTGAGCGTAAAAACATAAATCTCTTATCAAAGTGGTTTAATTGGCTTGCATTTCCATGGTAAATAGAAAATATTACATCAACTACCCAGCTAAAATGAGGTGGAGGAGAGCAGAATGAAAAACGGTGTAATTTCCAGAGCCAGAATGAATTGGTTACCACGTGAGAGTCGAATGCCCTTGGAAACTAAACGTCCGGCTATGAGACAAAGGAGGTGAGGAAATTAAAGTAAAGGATTTGGCGTTTAATGCCTTTGGATGAATACTAGTTGTTCATGGTAAGCGTGAAGGTTCGGAGAGAAGCCTAATTATGATGAGAGGGACCAAATACATTAAATTTAGATACATTAAAAACACATGAGATATACATTAAACAAGCTAAGGTTACAGGAACTAGTTCATATATTTAAACGTTAAATGTCTTACTGACATCGCTGACACTTACATGCTAAGGACTACTATTATTATATATAATATGTGAGAGAACCCACATTAATGTTCGTGCTATATATATAGATGGATACGCTTTGGAATGAGATAGGTAAAGGGACATGCTGGTAATGCAACTGGGTAATGCTAGCAGCAGCAAGACATGTTTTGCTTCACAATTCTATTACAGCACCAACATAATTGTATGACAAGGCGCATAATTTTAATAGCCAAGATTACCACTCTTGCTTTGTGAAATTTCTGTTGAGGATAGGATATTGTCATCTTTATCACACATTTTGAAGTAGTATATGGCCAATATTGTTTTCCTGTGTCTATGCCTAGCAAATTGCCAATTCCTCGACTGTAATTTACTGTGGTGTCCTCAGTGCCAGATTATGAAGTGATCTTCATGCGGCTGAGTAAGATGTACATCTGTTACGTCAATTGACGTCAATTGACGTGGGTGGTGGTGGTGGGCACTAGAGCTACCACCCACGTGAGAGCATACCACACTGCGATATTTCTAACTGAAACTTTTCTGGTCGGTTGTTCTGGGATTTAAAGTATGACCGAGTGTGCTATCAACTGAGGGGACACTTAGCTACACTTAGTAGTGGCTGATCGAGTATTTATAAAGGTGGGCGGATGGCTATGACGGGAAAGCGGCCAGGCCACTGTCGACAAAATCGTTGGCGAAGAGGTAGTCGATAAGATTTTTGTGAAATTTATTGCATCGTCTTTGCATTGACTTGACATCGCTATGCCTTGGTCAATAGCCAGCGATGACCGGCGATGAGTGGGCGATGTAAAAATTGCATCGGTCAGGGTAGTGGCAATGAGAAGTTGATGAGAAGTCGATGAGATTCCACAGATAAAAGCATGAAAATTAGTTCTATAGTTGCCGAGCTTTTTTTCCTTGTCATGCCAAGACGATGCTACCACCGAAAACTCTCCTCATCGACGTGCTTCGCCGGCAATTCAATCGTCTTTGCATAAGATAAGATAAGATAAGATAAGATAATTCTTTATTTGCCATAAGATGTTAGACAAAGAGGCTGTGTTCTTCTCAAGAGGAGGTCTTCCCGAACGTGCCTTTCTTGATTATCTTTTTTCTTGGTTACATTTTGACTAAGCTACGTATACATTAAAATCTTTTTGCATCGACTTTGCATCAACACCATTTTGTCTACAGTGGCCAGATCGCTGAAGAGTGATGATGGTGAAATAAAACAACCTAGGTCATGCCGTACAGTTGTTTAGCTTTGCCTCTTCTGCTAAAGAACATGACTATATATGAGTAGTTCTGTCATCACATTCACATTGTTTTTCTCGAGTGCAAAGAGGCTAATTGCAACATGTGTCATGTGTTGTTGTTTTTTCTTTATTCCTTATTTCCGTAACACATTAAGATCATTAGATGGATGCCGTTACCTCCATTGACTATGCACCAATGCAAATTCACATTGGTGGGAAATATGAAACATGTTTGATCTTCATCGCTACCCTTGCAATTTTCATTTCGCCAATTTTCATGCATCGCCAATGAGTTTGTCGACAGTGGCCGAACCACTTATAAGGCGGTTTGGCCACTATCAACAAAATTGTTGGTGATGCGTTGGCGATGCGTTGGCGATGCGTTGGCGATGCGTTGGCGATGAAGTAGTCGATTAGATTTTTGTGAAACTTATTGCATTGTCTTTGCATCGACTTGTCATCGCTATGCCTTTGGCAATAGTCAGCGATGACCAGTGATGAGTGGGCGATGTGAACATATATTGCATCGGCAAGGGTAGTGATGAACATCAAATATGTTTGATATTTCCTGGCGATGTGATTTTGCATTAGTGCATTGTCTATGTTAGCATTGTCGACAGTGGCCGGACCGCTTAAAACAGAAGGACATGCCTCCTTCTTAAGTAATTCCTAAGCAAGACCTAACATTTAAGTTGTAAGCAATTTTTACACCAGATGGTCCAACTCAAATATCATGTTTACCAATAGTGTCTTCCCGAAAAGCGCCTTTTCAACGACTTGGGCTGGCCTTACAAGGTTCACTCCTCTTGTTTCCTTCATTTATCACATTCAATGCACCTGATTGCATGCAGTGGGACGTGTCTACTGAGAATACAAACAAGATTGGTTACTTCTCAGGCTTGGACCCTTTGCATGAAATGTTTCCCATGTGACGACAGGTCACACAATCGAATATTGGGGTGAGAATTTATCAGGACTTTGTATCAGAACATTATATTTGTTCTACACTTCTTGTTGAATACAGTCATTAAAGCAGTTTAAAACAATAAATGCTTTCCAACATGGAGTCGAGCTACCGATGTTTTTTCAATCAAAAGCATTCATATGAGGTTATACATTTTCCATGGTAATTTAGGTAGTAAAGGTCATCGACCCTATCCAAAGCTATGGTACGGTTGATGATTCCCATCACGTCCATGCATGGCCCCTTTTGGCTGTCTATAGCTAACAACACATCTTTTGCAATTCTGATGTGGACCAGGAATTCTAAGCTTCAACACAATATTCTTCGTTTTAACATGGTTAGGTACGGTAAATAATATGCTGGGCCCTTACTATGTTAGTCAGCTAAAATATAGGCCTATAATAGTCATTTAAAATAAGATGAGGATCTGAATACGTGTAGCTAGGTTATTGGAAATCCAATATTGCTATTCATTAATACTGGTCGCCAAATAAAGACCGAAAAACTCATTACCATGGTTTGTTTCAGTTGAGTTGCCTTCAAATCAATCAACATATAATTTATTAATATGCGGTAGTATATGATTTTATATGGATTCATAAAATCTACTGGAGGGGCTAATAAAAGACAATTCGATATAATACTATATTGCAGCCCAACTAGCATATCAAATGTGTCAAAAATATGTGTCAAATTTACTCATATCGTGGCCATAGGACTAAGCTTATCAATATTCTGCTGCTATATATGTTTGTACAAGAATTGAAGTCGAATCGGCCGAGAAAAAACAGTCACCGGTGAGCGATAATAAGTTAAGCCTTCACAGCTATTTCGGCGGTTCTTGTGGAATCTTATGAAGCCCTGCAGCAAAGACAACCTGACAAAATCCTCCAAAATATTGGCCAAATGACTTTTAGATGGTTTGGAAAAGAACGGAACAAAAAGTAGCAAATCTGTTTGGTTTTTATTGATGTTAACGGAGAGTGTAGCTTTAAGTTCTAGTATTAATTTAGTATTTTTGAAATAAAGAAATATCCGCCATAAATATGGAGGTGCTGATGGGTAATTCCCAATTAACAATAGTGAAACCTTGGATTGAGTGATTTTTTATTTTTATTCATGGGATACATTAAAAAGAAGTTTGAAAATGTACGAATGAGTAGATTCCTAGATGCTATCTAAATCAGTTTTTAAGATTTTTTAAGGTTGATTTGATATCATCCGAACAAAGAGACTTACAAAAGCCTCATGTACATATGACATCAACAGCATGGGAGAGGTATGATTGCCTGGAAGAAAGATACATGTATGAATATTTTTACATGAACAAGTTGCCTTCACAATTGAGTGTGGGTGATTTTATCTTCACTTACGGTATCACGGCAAATAGGAATTTGGAGACAATGTATTCATATGTTTACCTATATATATGTATATATGGGAATATATCTGTACGAACCGGAAGTGGTCACGGGTCAGCTGACCCTCAAGCATTCTACAAGCAGTTCGCGCCAGTTCTCTTCTAGCAGCCATGATAGGAGCATCGAAATTTTCTGTTACAGACTCTCCCCCATTGTGTGTGCACTCGTTAGGTGCTATTCCCAAGAAGGATGGGTCATTTCGCCCGATAACAGATTGTCGTCAACCATTGGGCAAATCAATTAACAACTACATGGATATGACAGCAAGGCCCTTCAATTTCAACACAATTGACTCGGTATGCAGCATGCTACAGGACGGTGATTATATGGCCTCAGTTGACCTGAAAGCAGCCTACCGGTCAGTATGTATAAATAGTGCCCATTGGAAGCTTCAGGGCATGGAATGGAAGGGTGTGTTTTATCATGACACCAGGCTATGTTTTGGCCTTAGTTGCGCCCCATTTATTTTCTCAGCCTTGAGTGACTTCGTGGTAAGAGCTATGCATAGACGAGGTTTCTTTAAAATAATAAATTACCTCGATGATTTCATCGTGTTAGGCTCTACGTTTGCTGAGTGCCAGACCATCCAAATGGAACTCATCACCCTTTTAGGTGATTTAGGCTTCCTCATCAGTTGGAAGAAGTGCTCATCTCCCGCCCAAGTCACGACCTTCTTAGGCATTGAAATTAACTCATCCTCTATGACTCTTTCACTTCTTCAGGAGAAGCTGACCAGATTACATGACGAGCTAGCCTTCTTCAAAGGTCGTTCCAGGGCGACTAAGCACCAACTCCAACGTCTCTGCGGCATCCTGTGCCATTGCGCCAAGGTCGTCAGAGGCGGGAGGACGTTCAGTCATCGCATCATAGCTCTCTTAAAAGATCTCCCAGATCGGAATGTGAGAATACATCTATCTGAATCCTTCCAGCTGGATATGAATTGGTGGACAGAGTTCTCTGAATGGCTTAATGGAACTTCATGTGTCATCGGTCGTAATCCTTCTCCCGAACTGTCCTGGACCACCGACGCCTCACTAGGAGGTTATGGTCTTGTGTCATCGAGTGATTGGGTAGCCGGCTACTATAATAGCGACTCAGTCCCTACTGATTTTTCATTTTGTGATCCAGCACATGACCACTGGATCAACATTGATATTGATGCTGCACATGCCAAGAATATCAACGTTCTAGAGGCTATACCCTTTGTAGTGGCCGCAGATCGCTGTAAGGAACTATGGAGAAATCGCCACATTGTGATTTTCACCGACAACACGCAGGCCATGGGCCTCATCAACAAAGGCGTTAGCTCCAATGATTACTGTATGGTTCTCCTGCGGTACCTTTTTTGGTTGAGTGCTATTTATAATTTTTATATTACAGCCAGGCACATTTCTGGTAGCCTCAACCACTTAGCGGATCGTCTATCTAGAGTCTGTGAGTCTGGCTATGTGTATTCTGATGTCATATGTCGGTCCCTATGTTGCAGACCGGCTGGCCTCGTTGGATCATAGGGTGCGGGAGGTCACTTCTTCTGCCTGGGCTTCGTCCACTAAGTCGGCTAGATCTTCTCAATGGGCCTTATATTTCAAGTTCTGTGCAGAATACGGCCTAGTTCCCCTGCCAGCATCAGAGAATACTGTCGCGAGGTTCCTAGTATTCAAGGGGCAGACCTCTGTCTTCTCGACTATCAACAACTACTTATCGGCGATAATCATTCTTCATAAGTGTTATGGATATGATGCCCCATTTAGAGACTCCTTCCTTATCAAGATGGTACTGGAAGGCCTAAGGAAAACCCTGGGGACCGCTGTCTCCCAGAAGTCTCCTATACTCCCAAGTGATTTATTGAAAATGGCTAAATTTGTGTGTTACTCCAATCCAAGTAGCTCTGCCTCTTGGTGTACCATTGTTCTGTCTTTCTCTACATTATTGAGGAAATCAAACCTGTTACCGGAGACTGCGGCTTCACTTGCCTCCGTCGAGTGCCATGTGGTCAGAAGGTCAGATGTGATTGTGAATGCTGATCATATTGTCCTTCGCATTAGATCTTCCAAGACGCTAAAATATCACAACAAGTTCTTAGACGTTCCTATATACCCCCTGACAGCGAACTTCAGGATTTGTGCACACACGCTGTTGTTGGCCCATATTCGTTCGAATCCAGCTGAACCTTCTTCCCCGTTATTTATGTGTGGTGATACTCCACTGTGTTATCCGACAGTTCTCAGCTTCCTCAAGAAACTCGCCTCCGAGATAGGCGGGATGCTGATTCTGTTGGAATGCACTCGCTTCGCCGTGGTGGGGCGCAGCACTTACACTCTCTGGGCATCCCGCTCTCTGACATTCAATGTATGGGGGACTGGTTGAGCCTGGCTGTGCTGATGTATTTAGCCACCCCTCATGACCGTAAACTGACAATTTCCAAGTCTTCCTCGACATATCTTTCTGGTTATAGTTGTGTTTGAGTTGCCAGTTGGCTTACAAAAAAAAAAAAAAGGCTATTTCTACTTGATCTGAACTGAACTGAACATTGGGTGTTGGTGGCATAAGTCACCACTGACTCCGCATCCCTGCCTTATTATTAATATGTTCTATGAGTTAGATATGTTTACCTATATATGTATATATGGGAATATATCTGTACGAACCGGAAGTGGTCACGGGTCAGCTGACCCTCAAGCATTCTACAAGCAGTTCGCGCCAGTTCTCTTCTAGCAGCCATGATAGGAGCATCGAAATTTTTTCTTCGTTCAATAAAGGGTGGCATAAGTCACCACTGACTCCGCATCCCTGCCTTATTATTAATATGTTCTATGAGTTAGATATATGAATAAATTGTATATATACAGTTTTAATAACTATGATTTTTTTATTCCAAAAATCTAATTAGGATTTATGAATATAACTCATATCTTTAGGATAAAGATAATGATATATTTGGAGAGTTTTATGCCATCATGGAGGTGGTTGGTATCCCTATGTGCACAAGCCAGTCGTTAGCTTACCAAAGGAGGCTTACTGGAGCCTACTAGACCATCTTTCACCATGGCCAAACGTAACAGGTCAGGCAGCTACAGGTGTGGTTACCATAGCCATCCATGGACGCTTTGCGTAATCATCCATAGACGGTATTAATAGCTAGCTTTATTTAGGTTCAGGGGATGGGGACTAGGTATTTTTCCTTCCCCTGCCTCTTATGGCCATTTAAAAAATGTATTGAATTGTTGTGGCATATAAACAATATGATGAAGAAAGCAGACAACACAGAAATAACGCTATGTATTCCTCTTTATTGCATTTGATATCAATATACAATGTATGTGCAGGGGAACCATATGGATAAAATGTGTCGGGGCTTCTGCTGAATCTAAGATGTGGAAACATTGATAACGAACAAGGAATGGCCATGAACCTCAGCAGAACCAAGGTTTATTTTTACCCTATACATTTTACAATATATATTTATAAGCAAAAACAATGTTGATAAATACAGACAGACATACACAGACAAATGAATAGATAAGGTGAAATACAATTATGTGATATAATGTTCCCATTGTGGATATCAACGCGAGAGGAGCTGCCACCTAGTGTCCACTACTGAAAGAGCGGCGAACGCAGGCGACAGAAGCTACCTGAGCATTCACTTCTCCCCGAGCTGTCAGACGTGAAGGATCAATTTTTACAGCACTTGTGTAGGAAGTGCAAAGGGGAGCACCGTGCTGAAGATTGTGCTAAGGTGCCTAAAAAATGAAGTTTCTCCCGACGTCTTGATGTTATGGGGGGTCCTGAGAAGTGTCATGGTGTCGGCCAATGCCTTGAGCGTGATTCTAGTAACTTTGCATGTGAATTTCCCCCTGTATCTGTTGAAAAACCGAATGCATTGTTGTATTATAATGATGATTGCCATGATATTGCGTTTTCTGATGCTTTGTGTAATTTCAGTGCTCAAGATCCTCTTGTTTGTAGTGATATCGCTGATTTTGTACAAAATGATGAGGTACCGTATGTGTTCGATGCTGACGCCATTGGTTTCGCGGCCCATCCTGACTTGGAAGTGTATCATGACTATCATAAAGATTATTGTGCTGATTCCATTATGGGCAAAGGCCCTGATGTTATATTTGATTGTATGGCTGGATTTGACCGCTACAATGTGTATGAACCTGTTGAATTATGTATTGATTTGCCTATTTGTACCGACAGAATATATGATCATGTTATTGGAGGTTTGCGGTGTGCTTGGAACGTCTAAGCTTGGCGGCACGAGCTCTCTTATGAAAATGACCTAATACTGAAAGAATACTTATCCTATGGTATAGAAAATGGTTTTCTAATTGTGGATGAAGGTTATGTACCATCTTATGATCGACGCAATTATTTATCTGTTACCACTGGACCGGCTCACAGTTTTATTTCTGATTTATTCCGCACTGAATTAGATCAGGGTAAATTTGTTATTACTGAGAATAAGCCACATTGTATTCACTCTATTGGGGCGGTGGGGAATTCAGATGGTTCATGGAGACCCATTACTGATTGTCGGCGTCCTATCGGCTCCTCGATCAACAATTATATGACCACGACTTTCAAAGAGTTCTCATTCTCGACGATTGACCAGGTTATTAATAAACTTTCCCCCGGCTCCTTCATGGCGACAGTAGACATATCTGCCGCTTACCGCACGGTGGCGGTCCACCCTTCGCACTGGAAATATCAGGGACTAAGATGGTCTTTGGATGGTGAGGAAAGGTATTTGCTGGACACCCGCTTATGTTTTGGTTTGCGTTGCGCCCCGTATATATTCCAACAACTAAGTAACTTTGTAGTTCGCTGTATGCATAGAAGGGGTTTCAAAGACTGCATTTCATACCTAGATGATTTCATAATTTTGTCTGAAACCAGGGAGGAATGTGCCCGAGGGCAAGCATTATTATTCCAAATTCTCGGCTCATTGGGTTTTGCTGCTTCTTGGAAAAAATGCACAGCGCCCAGTCAAGTGACTAAATATCTCGGTATTATTCTCAACACCAATGATATGACTGCATCTCTGCCCGATGAAAAGGTGAAACGCTTACATTCAGAGTTGAAATTTTTCGAGAATAAATCAAGAGCCTCTAAACGCCAGATCCAGAAGTTATGTGGGACTCTCTCTAATGCTAGCAAAGTCGTAAAAGGGGGCAGAACCTTTAGTAGACGTGTTATAGACTTACTGAAGGGCCTGCCTGTGGATGGTAATGTGAGAATCCATCTTACTTCTGAGTTTGTCAAGGACCTCAACTGGTGGAGAAGTTATCTACAGGTATTCAATGGAGGGAACCATATGATCAAATATAACTACGGTAGTGGTCCGTCTTTTTTCTCTGATTCATCTTCAGTAGGTTATGGCCTATGGATGGGTCATGATTGGAAGGCAGGATACTTCAATTCAGTAGATACCCCCCTTGGAGCTGATCTCCTTGATTCTTCTCATGAGCACTGGTACAACTTCAATTTCCCACATGACTTTGACTCTCATATAAATGTGTTGGAAGTAATTCCAGTGTGGCTGGGAGTTATCCGCTTTGCTCCTAATTACAGGAACCGCCACCTGGTAGTCTATACAGACAATCTACAAGTGCGCCAGCTTATTAATAAAGGTGTTTCAGCCAATACTACTTGTATGAGCTTTATAAGAGATATCTTCTGGGTGTGCGCTGTGTATAATGTTCATCTAACAGCGCGTCACATTGCTGGTGTTGAAAATGTGTTGGCTGACAGACTCTCCCGTTGGAAGATGCAGGATGACATCTCTAATCAAGCCTCTGGTTTATGTTGCAGTGCGACTGGTTTCCATGGGGGAGATAGATAGCAGGTTGGCTTTCTATATAAATCACGCCTGGGCTACTTCGACGCAGAAGACAAGGGCTTCTCAATGGCGCAAATTCATCAACTTTTGTCATTCATATGGCTTGCCGCCTGTACCTGCCGACAACTACACTATTGCTACATTTATTGCTTACCTGTCAATGAGTTGCACGTATGGAACTATTAACAATTATGTTTCTGCAATTATCACCATGCACAAGTTCCTGAATCACCCTGCTGGTTTTAGAGACTGTTTTCTGGTTAAACTTGCTCTTCAGGGCGTCGCCAGAGACAAGGGAAAACATGTTGTGGCCAAGTTGGGATTAACTCCATCTGATCTATTCAGAATGTACAAGAACTGTGATTTTTCGTCTCCCAATACTACTGTGTTGTGGTCTGCTTTAATTCTGTGCTTCAGGTCATTGCTGAGGAAGTGTAATGTAGTGCCTGACAAAGTGGATGATTGGGGTCAGGTTCTGCGATGATTGGGGTCAGGTTCCAAGACTATTCAATTCAAGGAGAGGGTATTGTCCATTCCCTTATCCTTCTGTGCTTCAAGATGCTTTTGTGCTGCAAGTCGTGTGTTGGAGCATATTGCTAGTGTTCCTGGCGATCCGAAGGGGCCTATCTTCTATATTGGCTCTTCAAAGACCGGTCTTCGACTCCCTTGCTATACAGTGATCTACTCGCCTTTGTCAAGGCGTCTGGGTCCTCGATTGGTCTGGATGAATCTTCACTGGGAACGCAATCCCTGAGGCGAGCGGGAGCAGCTCACCTCCATTCCCTAGGGATCCCCCTGCTGGACATAATGGCCATGGGCGATTGGACGTCCCTGTCTGCCTTGGACTATTTGTCTACCCCTCTGCCCAGAAAGAGTGCTATAGATTCTCAGTCTTCTGGTTATTTGCAAAATGTTTGATTACGTTGCTTTATTTGCCATTTTTGCTTGCTATGTTCTTCTTTTTTGGGGGGTTTGGCGGATATATAAATTCCGTGGCCCATGGTCCGTGGTGAAAGAGCGGCGAACGCAGGCGACAGAAGCTACCTGAGCATTCACTTCTCCCCGAGCTGTCAGACATGAAGGATCGATTTTGATTTTTGTAATTTTATGTAATAAAGGGGGGATATATAAATTCCGTGGCCCACAGCTGCAATACTATTTACTTGTCATCTCGTGTTTCATCTCCCCAGCTAGTTGATACAGAAATTGAAAGAAACAGTAAGAAGAAAATTCTCGTGGTCAAGCACCTCTATGCATGTCAAGGGATGGAAGGAAAGTGTAGGGCTTCAAAAGGTGGAACGAAGAGTGGGGGCAAGGGCGTGCATAATTTGGCTCCCAGGACGCACATGCATATGCGTCATAATAGTGATTGTTGCGTCACCCCAAATATAATCACAGAGGTGTCGATTCTGCTTGTCATTGCGACTCACTTGTTCATAACTTTTTTTATGATAGTATTGAACATAGAACTTTGTGTGGGTTCAGATGGACTACCAATGGAGTAGAACAACACCTCACTTCAGGTCATGTATTGACCCTTGTGTTTTTGATAGTATTTCAAATCTTATTGCTGATTCTATACTTCATATATATAATTATAATGAGAGTGTGGTTAATTATTCAGATGATTTATTCCTGTCCCCCCCTGACCTGTCCTCCAAAATGCCCTTATTTCCCTCCTACGGTACCTAGGTTTCTATGTTGCCTGGCAGAAGGTGACCAAGCCCAGCACAGCATATACATGCCTGGGCTTCCTTATCGACTCAATAAAGATGACCTTCTGCCTGCCAATTGATAAGGTAGAGGAGTTACGCCTCTTGCTGGACAATGTGAAAGATGCCAAGTACTTCAGCAAAAAGAATTTAAGAACTGCTCATCTGTGTTTAAAGGTGGGCATACATTTTGTAGAAAGCTATTGGATTTGTACAAAGTGATGCTATGTAAAAGGCTCAACAGATCTCCCATATCGGACACCTTCAGGGATGATATATTATGGTGGCACGCCTTCTGTAAGTTATTTATGTTTATTATGTTGGTCTATTTGCAGTCATATATAAAGGTGAGTAGATTTCATATATGAGGACATTGGTAACAATATAACAAGGGAATACAGTAAATACACAGTCGTGGCACACAGGCCCATCTGGTGTTAAATATTAGCTGTATAAAAGGTTTGTATAGTCTTTCAATACAAGTAGTATATGAAGAGTATTTGTTGCTCATGGCACTACATACTACTACACTGTACCCCCCCCCCCCTAACGGGTTTAAAAGAAATTCATATGATTTCTTCATGTTATCCAAGTATATTACATCATCAAAAAATATGTTTATTACATATGACGACCAATGAAGATAATAAAATGACCCAAACTTGAAGTATTTGTAATGGACAACAAGTATACAAATGTCAATCTGTAGACATATAATATAAAATTGTACAAAAAAAGTGTTAACTTAAATTAGTGAAAACGATTAATATTAAATAGTATTAAATATAAACCCTGGTACAAACATGTACCATGCTATCCAGCCTCGTAAAGGCACAAGCATTCGAATATAAAAAATATCTATAATAATATATGAGAATAAAAATCGTTTCAAATCTATCAATTATTAAATTCATAAAAGGTCCAATCTTCCATCACCGATCGGGAACGTTTACTGCTGTTTCTTAGAGACGTAGGGTCAGCGGTAGGGTCACATCTTTCCATCCTCACAGCTTCATGATAACTCTAAATATTGAAAAATAGAAGAAAAACATTTGCAGCTTCCACAGTATTGTGGGTATAGACACAGGAAAAGTATAGACAACAGGTAAAAATAAAGTTTACCCAATAATCATTGTTATATTTATTATATGGCCTCCAAGGGAGGTTTCTAGGATAGGTAAAATATTTTATTCATTTATTTTACCTCAACATAGCATTATTTGTTTATATAACAACCTCAGCGCCAGTCATACGATCGACCTGGGACAGGTAAAGTCTTCTGGCTTCTTCAAAGAAAGCAGATCGATTACCAATTCTGTAGGAAGAGTGGTCATGTTAGGTTGACCTTGGCGAGCAATAGGATTGGCAGCAGGGATAGGCCCCGTCTCCTCTACCAACATGGCTGTTTCCTTGCGAACAGTTGAACTTGGAGCTTTTTCAGCGGATTTCGGCTTAGACGATGTAGTTGGTTTGTCAATTTGCTTATTAGGCAAGTTAGAAATTTGGCTTCCACCCCTATGGGAATTCAATAAGGCCTGAGTTTTCATGTTCTTCTCGCGCAAGATATTTAAAGCAGTAGAAGGTACTGTTTTCTTTCTAGGGCTACCAGCAGCAGCTTGAACAGCAGATAATTCGCTTTTACTTTCATTAGTTCATTGAGCAGCTGTTGATTCCTGTTCTCTAGGTCCACGACCCTCACCTGAAGCTGGTCATTAAGGCTTGTCGTCTCCTCCAGGGTCTCGACTAGGGCCTCCACCTCTTCCTGGCTCCTCATGATTTTAGATACCTCTCTCAAAGGCTTGGCCATCTCCAACATAGCAACGATGTAATTCTTCCGGATGCGTTCCATCTCCTCAGCATGGCGATACCTTTCTTGATCGAGGCAAGCGCCATATGTATAGCTTCATCAAAAACCTGCTGGTAATTGGTCAGGGATTTTTCTTCCACGTGTAGTGGGGCTGTAGGAGGAGCAGATCTGAGTAGCTGCAGAACTCTGGGAAGCAGTAGTCCAAGGATTGCTTGATGGCATTGGAACATCATAAAACTTTGCCTTTTTCTTCTCAGGATTTTCCTGAGAAGTAGGAGGTTGATACCCATTATGTCAATCATCTTTATCGTTTCAATCCAACATAAATGGGTTAGCTGATTGTGGGGTAACAATCAGTGTGAAATCATCTGTCTGATCAGTTTGCATGTTTGCAGAAGGCTTATCTACTCCACCCATGTACCACCCATTTCTCACCTCCACCACTCCACCCTGCCCCCCTCTGGTTATTACATAATAAGACAAACCAGGCCTGCCCCTCACCAAGTCATGGTTGGTTGTCCCCTCCCTCCCTTGCCTTCCAGCTCCCTCCCTCCCTCCCTCCCTTGCCTTTCACCCATTACCCCCATCTCGCTTTCTCTCTCTCACTCTGAGTGCTGTTTTAGTGCATGCAATTTTAGAGAGATGCACATACAAAATTTCTTACTTTTAATGTCCTGAAAAAACAAAAATCATAATTACTTTAAGAGACCTTAATACTGACCTCAGGAACCCTGTATAAGACAGTGTATGTGATGTGTCACAGAGAAATGAGTCACAAGTCGCAAAAGATAAATTTTGAGATTTGCCCCCTGTTGTGCACAATCAGCTAACCGGTTGCAGACTTAATGACTTATCATGCATGACAGCTGCAGAAATAAGAGTAGACTTAAAGTTCAAAGTAAATGTGCCAAGACTTGAATTGAATAAAGTTATTTCACACAGGTTAATTGAATAAAAGTAAATCTTAAAAATAAACTTTCTAAATTTTACAAGAAAGTTACAAACTATTTAGCCTAGCCTAGCTACTACTTTTTTGTTTTAACAACACTTTATTTTCATACCAACGACCTTTTTTTCCGACCACCTTTTTTTCCGACCAACTTTTTTTCCGACCAACTTTTTCTCCGACCAACTTTTTTTTCAGTCTTAACTTTTTTTCAACTAACATCTATCTATCAATATGATTGATACAAAACTGATTCCAGTTTTTAAATTACTGAGCTCCACATGCATTGTACAAACACATATTGAATTTGGAACAAATTTTGCGATTTAATTACAATTTTGACTATATTTAACTGAAAAAAATCTGTATTTCAGGACGCCCTCACAAAAAAACTAGAGTGAAAACTATATTTTTTTCTTTTATAACAAAGAAGACACTCCCAGGCAGTATATATTACAGTTTGAAAAAAATCTATATCTGGGTTCTTGGTGAGAAATATGAATATGTTTTGAAAAGTCATCATCTTCCATAGCAACCAATAGTAAAAGGGTCAAAATGTTTGCCACCCCATATTTCAGTATGTCTTGACATCGCGCACAAATAATTGATCCTGAGAAGTCGTTTCCTTTGGAAACGCAGGGTATAAACATTAAGTTAAACTGATTATAAAGTTAAATAGAAAAATAGTTGAGTAAATCATTAGTAAACTTAATAATTAGTAAACTTATAACTTGTTTGCTGTGGGAATTTGCCTTGCAGTTCCTGTAGAGGCTACGACATGATAACCCTCCTTCTTAGCAGCTTCATCCATAGTTTTCCACATGTACCTGGTGACTGCCAAACTATAGTGAAATGTTGGATTATCATTAGGTTGGATTACCCTGTTTTTGTTGGAAAGAGATTCCATATATCGATTGGCCTCATCTTCAGACAACTTGTGATGCCCAAACTTAGGGGTCAGATGTATGGACATATCTACCACCCTTTGTGTAAATAGAGACGGTCATTTTTAATTTTAAATCTTGGTCCTCTCTCACTGACATACCTTTTTCCGGGAAGGTTTTATTCAGATCAGAAAGTCTTGGGAAAAGTGATTCATACAGACCGTTTGTTCGTCATCATTGGTTTCTTGGATGGACCCTATACCTCCTTGATAAACCATCGTCCCTTGTTTCCCTCTGGGATCCTCTATCATCCTTCTTTCTACCAACCCTGCTAGAGCCTGTCATGCTTCTCCTTTCAGAGGAATAATCATTATTAGTATTGACTTCGCCTGAGGTGGAATTATCATTTTTGTTAGTATTCGCCTGTGATGCAGGGGTATTATCAGGGCTGTCAGCCATATTTTGAACTCGTTGTTTACCCTGGATACCTAAAAATAAACAAGAGAAAACATGGCTTAGTTGATCAGACCAATATCAACAATAATCGTTAGGAAATAAAGCTAATTTCCCCATTTAACACGGTTATATATAGCCCTTATAACAAGAATCACATATGTTGTCATTTTCCCATAGAGCACAATGCTGCACTAGTTGTCCAGCACTTCCTCTGGCGTCTGCGCTCTTAGATATATACCTATGCCAAGATTCAATCATGTTGTCATCTCCCCATAGGGCTCAGTGCTCCACAAGTCGTACAGTGCTCCCTCCGACGTCCACGCTCTGGACATAACATGATTGCCAAAGGTGATACGGTGGGGGACCCCTTGACGGTGCCCCAAAGATGGTGCCCCAAAAGCATGCTGACCCGTTTTTTAACTCATAGCGTATAACAACATAAGGAAAAGGCAGGATATACCCTATAATTTTTCACTGCGCATTGAACTATTGTCATTCAATGGTGGTCTAAGTACAGAACTCCTTATCAGGCAATATAAGGTATAATATTCCCACGATACATTTTTTTTTTTTGTACAAATCTTTATTCAGGATATAATAATATAGTGGCGTATGCCATAGCTATTTATTGAGAGGCTCGGGTTATACCCGGTATACCGCCAAGCCCTGAATTATTGGCTATTACATTTCAATCAATAAATTTTAGGTGTTGAAAACGTAACATGTGTACAATTACTTTGGTACATAGTAGAAATAATGAGGTGAGTAAGATATATTTATGGTATGAGATGGAAACAATGAATAGAAACAATAATATTATGGGATTAATTTCCCGAGGTTTGGTTAGTGAGCATGGTTAAGGTGCCCTAATGGCCAAGGCCCGATAGGGCTGAGGCCATTATGGCACCTAACCATCCGACAGGAAAGCCAAATTTCAGAAAATCTAGTATTTCAGCCCCCTCTTCGTATGCCCCGAGATCATTCCCATGCATGTATGTTCAAGTTAGTTGGTACCTCTACTCTAGCAGAAAGGCTATTGGGAAGCCCAGTCTGTCTAGTTACCTCATATATGGCTTGCAATTTATCAGAATTGAGATTAGCAATGCTAGGCCAATAGCGTCGCCAGTGCTCTGCAGCAGCATATGGCCCTATGTCTATGATGGTGTCATTTGAATCGGTATTACACATAGTTATCACACATTGTCAAAGAAAACATTCATACCTAGCAAGTCGCTCTCCCCAATGGTAGTACTACCTGAATGGCTTTCACTGGATAGGTCGGTATGATCAGCATAATCACCTGTGGTATCTGCGTTCCCGGGAGAGTCTAGTGCTGCTGGTCCATTGGGCGGGGGGCGCCAATGTCTGTCCCTGCCCTCTATGCATTTTTTGGCTGCTGTCCCTGGTTGTGTTGGCCAGAGGGCTGGCCGCTGTTGTAACTAGAATTGGATGCTTTAGATTGGTTAGTGGCGTTTTGCCTCCTAATACATTTGGAGAATGCATGTTGGCAGGATTTACCAACACTATCACAGTAAGAGCAAATGTGTAAAAACTTTATGCCATTGTCATTATGAGTATCGTTATGTGAGCAGGCGATTTTATGGGCATTGTTATACTGATGGCACAAGACTTCGATTTGGCTGCTGCTAACATTATTACTACTTGTGTCAGCTCATTCATTCTTACTTGAACCTGAATTTCCGCCATTGGTAAATAAGATACAGACTCTATGCTGGTATATACGCATCTGGTCATCCCAGGAGAGCAAGCCGGCCTCGACCTGGTCCCAAATATATTGAGACCAGCGTCGGACCTGGTGCCAGGGGCATTCTAACGCATCCTGTGTAACATCCATAACATGAGATATACTCTCTAGGCTTATATCCACGATTATCTTGTAATAAGGTGAAGCAAGCATTGATATATTGCATTTGTGACATGTTATTCCGGACTTCAATCTTTTGCTTAACAGTGTGTTCAGTCTCAGTATCAATGTACATGAAGGGCTTTGCCATGGTATTGACAGAATGAAAGTTTTGCATCACATGTGCCTTACCGTATAGACCTCTTGCGAACATTCCTCACTTGACCTCCCGTTCATAGTAGTCGTCGGCTTCCAAGCGTCTCCTCAACACGTCAGGTGGGGCAAACCAGTCGTGCAGGTGTTCACTGGGCTGGGGTGTGTATGGCTGCTATGGTGTGGAGGCACGGTCTCCCTTGGGCTCGGTCGTGAGCTCTGTGATGCTGAACCATTTTCAGAATGGATGTGGCTCTCCTGTAAATCTTCATTAGCATTTTTTCTGAGAGTGGTGGCGAGTAAGTTATCTAGCTTTGAGTGCAAACTCTGTACCTCGTCCTTTACTCTGGCTATATCAGTCCCAACTGTGTCAATGCGTTGGTCTAATTCATGCATCGTGAAGTGCATACCCGAACATGCTTTGGTCTGCAGAGTTTTGGCCTGTGGAGTCTTCCTGTGTCCTCTACCCATTGTAATAGCGAATGTGCGAATATAGTGTGTGAACTGATAATGCATGAATGGTTTGCCAGCAGTAAATATTGGTCACCTGAATTTTTCCAGTGCTGCTGGTAAGCGGCTGGTCGATGCAGGGCCTGCATGGGTGTTATATAAGGGTTGTTAGGAGGCGTGGTGGTAGTGGTGGTAGTGGTGAATAGGATTGTGGGGTTCTGGTTCCTGTGTGTAATGATCCCACCTTAGCATTATCCAATGCAGCACATATTGGGTTCTTTAAAGGAGGGCATGAATTGGTGTCTGAATGAAATGAAAGATATGATCAGAAAATCCTGCTAAACCGATATCACTTTTGCCCATTGGGCCAATATCAGATTCTGATGTTGAGCCGACAAAGTTTCGTAATAACATTTTCTTGATGTTCTTTAAAGTAGAGCATGAATTGGTGTATGTGGGATTGCTTGAGAGTGTCTGAATGAAATGAGAGATATGATCAGAAAATCTTGTTAAACCGATATCAGTTTCGGGTTCTGATGTTGAGCCAAAAGAGTTTCGTAATAATATTTTCTTGATTTTCCTTAAAGGAGAGCATGAATTGGTGTATGTGGGATTGCTTGATATTGTCTGAATAAATTAGAGATATGATCAGAAAATCTTGTTAAACCAATAGTAGTTTTGCCCATTGGGCTAATATCGGGTTCTGATGTTGAGCCGATAATGTTTCATAATAATATTTTCTTGATGTTCTTTAAAGGAGAGCATGAATTGGTGTATGTGGGATTGCTTGAGAGTGTCTGAATGAAATGAGAGATATGATCAGAAAATCTCAGTTTTGCCCATTGGGCCAATATCGGGTTCTGATGTTCAGCTGATCAAAATGTACCTCCAGTTGATATCAGGCTGACATCAGATCTGATATTGTAAAAATTCTAAAGTTTTATAGAATAATGCAAAAGTAGGAATTTTGTGAAAAATATCTAAAGAGAGCTTGAATTAGGTACATAAGATGATAATCAAAGCATCTGCAGATACTTTCATTATTCATTAGATATATCAGCATGATATACACCTGATATCAGAAACTGATCTAAACAAATTACTGAAATATTTATAAATTCCAATTTCAGCAAACTTTGAACAGAAGAGCCTGAAATCCCCTTTGTGCATGCATATTTTTTAGTCTGTACAAATTTCTTGCCCATTGGAATCTGATATCATACTGATATCGGACTGATGTTGGTTATCTGCTCATCAGTTTCTGATATCAAGGTGATATTGTCTTTCATGGTGGGTAAGACTTGGAAATTGACCAAATGAGGCAAAATTTAATTGTCAAAAGTTATTGGCATCAGATTTTGGTGCAATTATTTAAAAGCTAAAATATTAAAAGGATTTGGGTCTAACCCGACGGGCAAATGAACGCGATTCTACGCGATTTTTAATGCGCAATCAACTCGCCATAGTTCTGTGATGAGCGTGGACGCTTTTTGCGCAATAATTATTGCGCTATGATTGCGTGATGGTCACGCTAAAGGTATAACGCAATATTGGTGCAAACATCAGCAAATTCTTATGGCATTTTAAGCGGGATATTTTATGCACAGTTTTCAACTTATTGTATTGCTTTTAATTTGCAGAATAATGTCATTCGAAATTACTTTTAATTAAGTCTTCATGGTAAGACATTAATTATTTAATCATTATTTCCATCCTGTTAGACAGCCGCATTGCTGGGAAGGGTTATTTCAGTTTTACTTGAGATGTGGGTGGTCCAGACTACTTCAGTTAATGAAGTATGCAATGATGGGGGGTATTTTGATCAAAACATTTTTCCACATCAAACAACTAAATTACACAAATAAACTATAGAGGTATATGTCACTTATAAAATACCTGTGTACATGATGTGGAATATCTATAGTTGTATAAATGCCACGCATATGTATTAGCAGCACTTTCATTGAAAAAGAAATTGTAAATGCACCCAGTTACCAGGTGCGCCACCTGCTGACAGTTTAATTTACATAATTAGTATTTAGACGCGATTTTGAATGCGCATTATATGTGCAATTGAGATCACACCCAAATTATTGACTTTTGAAGAATATTATAATATCATAACACAAAAAAAGTGAAAAAAAGTGGAGAAAATAATATAAATGGTTATGTTGGACTGCTATGCTAAATGTTGTATAGGATGCTTCTAAATGTATGACTTGGCTCTGTGACTTTATTGTTGCCTTGTGTAACGATTTGAATTCTGCTTGGAAGTAATGTATAACTATATGAAATATCTATGATTGTTAATGGTTAATATGAATGAGCACGGCGTCGACAGAACTGTATAATTATGTATTTTAATTTCATCCCTTAAACTCTTTCATTCTCAATGATCTATGAGTATGGGTACTGTTTTTACATGATTATGTTTTTCGGTAAAACTCTAGCTCCCATTTGTATATGTTATGCAAGCTTAGCTTATATTACTATAATGTATTAACATCCATATAGTATTTACCTTATCGTGATCTATGTAAAATTTGTCTTTATTTAAATCAGGCTGTCCTGAAAATATTTGTGTTGTATGTTTGAAAATGTTCAAAGACCTGAATAAAATATTTCTAAATCTATAAAAATAATAAGATATATATTATTGACGATCGGACCTTTATCCTACATGTATTATCGAATATGAATACACTATAAAACTGTTTTAGCTGTACCTGACTTTCCATTGTGATGGGCTTCTTGAAGGTGTTAAAGCTTTGCTAAGAGTTTGTGCGTCAATATTATGGTGTGTGCATGTGTGAGGGTTACCCGGGGAGGGGATTCCCATTAGACTGACACCTCCACCTCTTGACTCTTTTGAAGAAAACATGTATTCGCAGATACAACTGGTTGAGTAATACATATTTGATACAAACATAAATGAATATGAATGAGAACTTGATCTAACACAAGTCTGATACCCCTAACAACATGGGAGGAAATAGGCGCAATGGATTTTACATAACGGCACCTAATGGCATGTCCTTTTCACTGTGATTCAAAGCTATAAGTATCACACTTCACTTGTTTGCAGTCAATCACAAAATGATCACAGTGCTATCCCACTCAATTGCATTCAGTGCCCGTCGGGAAGATATCTTTTCCTTCATATGATTCTGAACATTAATCAATTGAGCTACCCTTTAGTATTACCAATAGAAATTAAGTAATTCTATCAAGATTTATTTTTTCCAACAAAGTTTCCTAATACCTGATAAAGGATACCCTTTTCTAGCCATTCGTTCCAGAAGAGCATTTTTTTCTACTCGATCTGACATTTCTATTCAATCATAGTCTCTCACGTCTTATTTGGTCGACTCCCTCAGTGTTCTTGCTGAAAAGTACCTACTCCATACACGAAATAAATCTTTATAAAATTTGTTAACATAGGTTGTAGGTTTGTACCAGCTCAAAAATATATCCTCCACATTTGTCCCCAAATGGCTCTCCAATAAGGATGCTGTGGTCTACAGTATACTGCTGTGAATTATGGTATCGGGTAATACAAATTCCTCCAGTTATAACATGAGGTGGTGCTATGTAGGATTCAAATGCACCGTTTTAATAAAAAAAAATAACGAGAAAACCGCCGAGGACAGGCGTTCATAAAAGGTTAGTGCCAAGGGCACTGGTACCAGAGCACTTACTTCAATGACTAACACCGGGTTAGCGGTAGTGTCCATAAAGTTAAGATTCTCGTGCCAGCCAGGATTCTTGTGTTATGTGGGTGTTGGCTGCCATGAGAATGCTTGCTTGCATGAGTGTCATTTTTTAAAAGAAAAATATTTGAGTAAAATATCCGACGCTTTTCAGTTTTTCTTTGGGTAAATAGTTTTTGTGGAACACTCCTTGGGCAGCATCTACATACTATACACCAATGCAAAGGCAATGCTTGTGATAAATCATGTTTTTAATTTTGGAATACTTTGAACGGGTAAAATGACTGGAAATATAATTATTGTGCACTTTACAAGCTAGAAACGATATTTGGTGACATATGTTTTGGCTCATAAGACCCTGCTAAACTGTTTAATCCTCTGTTTCATCCCTCTGGGAGCTGGAGATGGATTATGGTATATCAACGAGAATGCTGGCTGGCACGAGAATGCTTGCACGAGAATGCTTGAACGAGAATGCTAGATGGCACGAGAATTTTAGTTCTGTGGCAGATGCATTTGTATAGAACCTGAGAGGACTAAATAACTGCATTAAATCTTGGAGGTGGGGGTTATGAAACTTTAGGTTAAACTCCAATGAGACACTGCAGGGAGTGATTGATACCATCTCAAATGTTTTAAACTCCATAAATGATCTGGAATCCAATTCTTATCTTTAAGAACTTCCTCGGACATTGATTTCACCTGGATGCTGCCGAAGGTTGATTTAGTTCCCAGCAATTGTTTGCCATTTGGAAAGGGTTTTTTATTTTTATGCATTTCAATTCTCAGCAGGCCTGGACATATATTTACCTCGAAAGAAGAAGGGAATATTGAATTTCTAATAGACGTTGCGATGATAGTATGGCGTAAGTAGTTTAAATGTCTTGTCTGGAAGATGTATCATCATATTATATTCCTATCATATTTAAGGTTTCAGCAAGATGCGAAAGGGCTGGTTAATTGGAAAGCATTAGTTCATTCACGTGAACTCGATAGATTTCAGCGTGACATGAGCCGGGGACATGAGGGTGTACAAGAATGACGCATGGCAATGTCATCAAGGAGGTTACTCCATCACTGCGTCTACCACTGATTAGACAGGTTTAATAAAACATCACATCCTCCTGACATCCGAATAATATAGACATTTAGAATGATGCTACTGGTTGATTACATGCAGTGTCCAACTTGCATGGACTGTGTGTCTCATTCAGTGACCCTGCTCTCAATGTCTCGGAGTAGGCTACAAACTATATTTTCATCATAAAACCACAGACATGTACTCGGTTTTACGGTTTTAACTTGTAATGGTCTGCATGAGCACAGCCGTTAAAAATCTGAGACAGATAACAGAAAGACATCTGTAAGATATATTATTTATGGTTTTACATTAATGTATTAACCATCATTTGTTGGGGTTGATGATTTGCCTCCATTAAATTTTGAATTAAGACCTTCGAGCTTACGAAAAGCTCTGTTTCTGTATATCCTTTATAATTTGTTTAGCTAATGTTTCGACCATTGTGTCCTCAACCAAATGTCTGCTCAAGCCTTTTTTTTATTATTCTTAGCTATACTTCCCTTGAGGAGCATTTCGCCTATTTGCTCTCGGGGATACACAAATTATACAAACAAGGTACCATATGTACAATTATGCAGGGGACCTATCGGTAAACATGGGGACCCTTGGCCAGAGTGAAGAGGATTTAAGAGACGATAAGGTGCGGTAATTGAAGGAGAGGCCGTCAATGGGGTTTCTTTATACTCATTCAACCTTGTATTAAGGACATTGCACGTGCCTTAATCAGCAATTTACACTGGATTCACTTTGAACACATGTCAAAGGATTGCTTCAAGCCCATCCAATCCCTACTTAGAGATCGGCTCTTGCTGTCTTCTAGTTGCAAAAATGCCATAGGGATATTTCCCAACTACTAGGCACATCCTGGGGAGCTTACGTTCACCAATTGTCAATCTCTGACATGCAATACATCCCAGTCTAGGTTTATACAAACAGTGTGAGCCCGGTTGCGCAATGCAGGCAAATCTAGATTCAGAATTATTTACACGCACGATGCCATATGGGGAGATCAAAAGCGGTTAATCCTGGTGCAACATTCTCCATTGACTTGACTCTAACTTACTGATGAGTTGAAAGGATCGGTGTTAATTGCGGTGGAAAGGACTGGAACCTTGGTTGAACAACAGGATGAATAGAAAATATTAAGTGCAATATATATGGTGTTATGTGATAATTCCATATATATTGAGACACAAACAAATGAAACAAACTATAGGTCAAGGACAAATTTTAATTGGTTACAATGAAACTCTCAGGTCGGAGGTTCAAATCCCACCCAGTTCTACTTGTTTCTTTCCCAGACAGGCTCACCTTTCAAGTCCATGATTCAAGGGAGGCTGGTTTTTTCTAGCCAGATTCATTCAAAGTATGTTAATAATCAACAGAAAAAGCATTGAGTGTATAGGCTATTCCTTCCCTGAACTATTCCTTCCCAGCTGCTAAGCAAGGAGAACTGAGGGAATTCCCTCAGTCCCTACAGTTTCAATATGTTTCTCTGGGAATTTTCCTACGACTTTTCCTTCCCACCAAGCAGAGGTAATCATGTAGGAATTTACCACAACATTTCCCTCCTTGAACCACTCAATGTCCCCTGCCTACTTCAAACAACAGTCTTAAAGGTATGTGGTAAATGAGGGGACATGCCTTGTTCTCACTAGAAATCAACGCTATTGAGGCACACACACTTGAGGCAAACTCGGTCAAGGACAAATTTTTATTGGTAACAATGAAACTCTCAGGTCGGTGGTTCAATCCCCACCCAGTGCTGCTTGTTTTTTTCCCAGACAGGCTCGCCTCTCAAATCCATGGTTCGAATCCCACCTTGGGAGGCTTGTTTCTTCTAGCCAGATTCATTTAAATTATGTTAATAGTCAACAGAAAAGTCATCTTACAGCAGAAACTTGGTACTATAAAAATAGCAGATATATATGGCTAGAAAAATTATATTTTTGCAGTCAATAAATCCTAAGGAATTCCAGAGGGAACACCTAAAAGGTTTCTTAGTTTTCCACTCTTTTCATGTTTAACTCAGAGGAAAGAATGAGGGAAATTACTTCCAAAGGAAAAGTTCTGGGGGAAATTCCTACATAGGGAACAACCACAAGTATCAAGAAGGGTCACTTTCTAGGCCATGCCTGTGGATGTAAAATCTAATCATTTCAGGGTAATCTACATCATATTTAAAGGTATAAGAATCAAAGTATCTAATATTTTACCCACTTTACCACTTCAAATTGAAGGAAATGTGTTATATTAATCTTTAAACCCAAGAAATGAGTGAATCCTATGCATCGTATTTACCTTCTACCTTAACCCACACCTATACAGCAAGGAATATTCCTACGAGCTGGGAATGCCATGTAGGAATGAATGTAGGGAGGGGAAGATTCCCATAGGGCCAGACCCATTTATCATGCCATCGTCATAGTACAAGACACAGACAAACGCCGCATGCGCAGAACGAATTAACTTTTATTCCAAACTGAGTGGGAGATAGAAATGACAAGTTTAGCTCTTCTACATGCGAAAAAGAAGTTCTCTAAGCAGTAACTCTTACGATAGACGATTATTTATGGTACCTTGGAGTAAGATATTACTCCAAGGTGGTACCAAGCTCCCCTAAGGGCATGAGAGATAGAACTTACCATATCAAGGGGCCAGTTAAATGGGTATTAAAATCAGCTGCACTTTAAAGAAAAACGCCATGGTAGATTTAGTGAAACGTGTCCTAGCAGCATTGTATTGTGCTGGAGAATCTTAATTATCCACCAAGAATAAGAACAATTGAATCACCAAATCAGTTAAAATGAAAACTGTTTGAGCTGTGGTGAGACAGACATATGGCTCACTTTTTCTTTAACCACTCCTAAATTCTACAAATCTGGAGGCAATTAATTTTGATGAATGGGTATTCAACACGTTAGATGTTCAGATATATGATGAAGGACAGTTCCTTAAAAGAAGTTATGATGATATCCTTAACTTAAAAGTATTTATGAGAAAAAGAGCCACAATCTCGTACATTCTTGTAACACAAATGGGTATTCAGTCAGGTTCAGAAGGCAGTTGTGATCACCTAAGTTTCAGGGAGTCATTAACACTTTGGCCTTAGTCTTAGCCTTGCGGTTAAGCTTATCGCTGGATGTGGAATCGAGGAATGTGGGTGTCTGGACCTAACTGTATTTTGAAAGTAAGATTGCTGATGATGAGTTTCAAGAATCGAGGTAGCTTCTAAATTAAGTTATACTGAATGTTAAAATGTGCACTAGAACAAAAAAGTGTTGAGAGTTAATGAACAACCTGACACTCTGGCAAATGTATACCTATAATAAGGTGATCGCTACATGATTTTATCGAAAACCGGTTGTTGTATGTCTTTTTTTCTACTTTACTTTTTCCTTCTCTATGATTACTATAAACAGTAAATTAGGAAACCTTATACGAGAATTTTCTACTGTTGTTACCCGTTAGGATGTAAAACATATATTATATATGATGGCTGTTTGTACTTGAATTTCAATATATAAGCTGGTGAGATATAATTTAACGGTTCTCCCCCTATCAACAAACAACAATAATACAATTTCTTAAAAAACGAACAAAATCTCTTTAAATTAAATGGAACACTATGCACCACGAAAGTCATGCTTTGAATTTCACCGCTCTATCATAATCTTGTGGTTACCTCATTTATGTAATCGGATTATGCGTCTAAAGGTATTGATATTAATTTTTCGTTGATTGCGATAGCAATATATTAGGTGAGACGGGCACGACACACTTTTGTTTACCAATCCTGGTATTCATACCTCCCTGTCATGAGGTTGGCTTCTCGCATTACGTAGGAGAAAATGGTCAAATTAGATTATGTGCTTTTCTCGCAACCGGTGGGAAGTTTGGAGACAAAGCTAGGAATGCTAGCTGCCTTTGCCACACACATGATTGGTGGGAGAGTCTTTCCCCACTTGCCCTAACTGTTTCTATGGCACCGGGTATCTGAATTCATATGAAGGATAAGGACCCATTACTCAGTGCATGCTGAAGCTATTAATGATACAAACACAGTATAGGACTACCTTGAACTTGGTCATATTGGAGATAGTCCTCGCCAATGCCCAATGCTGCTTGCACATGTATGCAGAATAAATGTAAGGTTTCAAAGACTATAAATAAACGAAGAGAGAACGTGTATGATTTCACAATATTGGAAATAATTGGTCGATTAATAAACGATATCATGGATGATTTACTATAACTGGTAAAGGTCGCTCTAACTCATTGAATGTGATGCAACTCATCGTAATAGATATAATATACTTGCGTAACCGTACGGCTTTCACTACTCTGCGAGAAGAAAACTTATGTAGATAAAGAATATTTAAAAGGTTGGCCATGCCAAGGTCGTAAGAATGGGTTGAATCATTATACCAAACGAGCACAATGCATTAAGAGTTTTTTTCGTCAGTTTGAAAGGCCAGAGAAACTAGTGGATTATTGATCGAAGGTGGGCGTCGACAACTTAACACTATACTAGCAGCGACTAACCTTGGTGATACTCATTGTCCCTCATGGAAGTGTCCTCTGGCCAAGGACTGGCGATCGAACGGAGAAGACCATTCCTAGGAGGCCTCGTCGCTTTTCTGAATGTAGTAAAAGGTCTGCCTTAGGCCCTTTCTTCCTACTTCAGAGAAGCTGCCAATTATTTTGCGCTAACACAAACAACTTAAAATTTATGTATCTGCACATATCTTACCTATTTATATGAATATAATGTGGTCAGGGGTTTCCGTTTGGGGGAAAACTTTTTCCTCAACCCATTTTTTATTCTCCAAGAAGCTGAACATCAAATCATGTAATACATTCATGAATAGCATATCTTAGATCGAAATTGCTACAACTAACATCTTTCCATGTGCGTAAGCCGATTTTTGTTAGCTTTTGCTGTTTTATATGAATACGTAAAGACTATTTCAAATATAAACATTAAGCTACATAAGACATAGCATAGGGTGCTATCATAATTAAAATATATTACTGGATAAACATCGAAAATCAAAGATGAATACCAAATTATTTATCATGCAAGTGGAATACATATGGCAAATGGTAGACTAGCAAGTCCAAGCCAAGCCCAACTCAATGAACGCACACAGCAAAGACCTTACGGTAGCTGGGCCTCAGTCGAGGCCGCAGTGTCTCTAATAATGTTAATTTTATTTGTTTTTCAACCTTTTGTTTATGGGAAAAAATCTTATGCAAGTCTAGGCAAATAGAAGTGATGAAACATTGTTCAGCGCTTTTAAATATTATGTATATTTTGATTGAGTTGATCACATGCAGAGGGTGAAAGTGAGGAATTATAATTGATTTGGAATGTGCGTGAAAATGTGATTTACCTAGAGGAATACGTCTCACAATTGATAGCAGACCAAACATGATCCAAATATCATTCTTTGTCCTTGGCATCTTTTGATGAGAAAATGTTACTTTAGAAAGTTGAGAAGAGGGTCAAATTGAATTTTGGCGTGGGCGTCATCGATGGTCATGGCGTACAGGAATATTGATCCTGACTTTGATAACCCCATGATAAATTTATTAAGCTAATGTTTCTTTCAATTTCCATTACCGGCTATGTAAAGGATCTTTTTTTACGAATAGAAATGCTCCCTTTTGGACTCAAATTACTAATGATTACGAAAATATATCATAGGATGTGGATGCTGTATACTTAATATTATCGATCACTTCACTATGAACAAACTATATGCGATGTTTTATTATAGCCGAAGGAGATAATGAGTATAATACACTATACATTAATAATCGTGGCTATGCTGACTTGACGTTTACATTGACATTCCGAATGATATATATGCAAACACACACACACACATACATATATATATGGATATATATCTATCCATATTTATGTTAAATGTACGTCCTTATTATATGTATTCGTGCACCCCGGGCGTGCACCCCAACTTCTCCATAATATATACATACACATATGCAGCAACAATGGCAGACTGACCACGCTGCAAATCCTAATGCTGGTTTTGCCCCTAGCTGAAACATTCATCTAGTAGCTGTAATAAGCAGAAGCTAATAAGACGACTTGTCAAGGTCCTGCGGCAAACAAACCACAGGGTTGGCCAGCTAGTGAGTGTAAGCGCATCAGCCATCCCACTCACGCCACCCTCCTACCTCCCACTCCAGCAGGTGTGACACACATAAAGATACAGGACAAGGCCCTACACGCAGGAGGAGCCCAACCAGGAGGACTCGGAGGAGCAGGAGGACAGACGATCCGCTACTATAGGAGTGGCGTTGCAGGTCAACCGACAGTTTCGCAGCCAGAGCTTTTTGAACACTTTCCCAGTCAGTAATCAATCACACCTTTTTGCATGTTTCATCCATCTTCAAACCGCACGTGTTCTAGCGTTAACTCAACGAATACCGATGCTTGCAACGTTAATCCAAAAGGACATCCCGAGTTAGTGAGACTGCAGTTGATTTTATATATATATATATTATATCCAGTTTGAAAGCTAAATTAACCACATATAAGGCAGCTTCCAAGGTGCCCCTTGCTTTATTATTCAAGCTGAACTGAACTGGATTGTTTCTCAGGGATAACATATCTGAGGTGGATTATGTGCTGACTCTCTCTGCATTTATACATTGAAAAGGTAAGTAAGGAATATTCTTTGTATGCAAGCTGCATAATTATTTCACTATATCACAGAACGAATTCAATACCCAGGACATTATATTGGTATCAATGATGATAAATAATCTATAAATTTGCCCTTTTTCCCTCCTGAAACCATTCTTTCCCTTGGTGTACTGCCTCATGCGATGGATATGTATGGATGTGAAGATAACATTCATGGTACGTTGGCATAATATACGTATGCATAATTTTTCAGATCAAGGTCTTAGTATGCACTCATGTCTACACACTGTATGAATTAACACGACACAACAAAACAGTATTACAAATAGTTGAAATAACATAATTACGCTGAGGAATGAGCACAGTTATGAATACAGTATGAATCCCAAGGTGCCATGGTGGAAGGACGATTGGCCACCATTGGCAGTTATTTCCCTTCTTGATTTGGTATCAAACCTGACATATTGATATGGTCTCCGGCAATCCCATTACCACCATACCAAGTAAGGTTATAATAGGATGAAAGGCAATCGGAAGAATGTGACGTAATATTACGACGGTATTATTTAATCTATGGGGTCACGTGCCAGGTACCTTCTAATGAAGAAATTCTCCCCCATCATCGTATTGTCAGTATCATGATCATTTTATATGTGTGTGTTTGTCTTGAATATTCCTCGCTGAATCTCTGGCCTGACTTATGTAGGATGCATGCATTCAAATATTTCATATGACCATCGTAACAGGAATAACAAAGCTATGCACCTTGTGTTTAGATCTTACACGGAACTAGTGCAGCATAACAATCACTCCGGTGATTAGTCGATTATGGATCCACACTGCATTGTATAATAATGCGATGCCATTCTTTCATTCCATATGGCTCTGGTCCATGACATAATTGAATAAAAGGCATGGCCGTGTCGCGCTGACTAATTAACTATCCTTGAAATACTCGCGTTTCCATAATTATACTTCTTATAGTCTGACAATTACCTTTTCAATATCCATCAAGCAACCATGCACCAATAACGAAAGTGTAAGAGTTCTGTGATGACAGATGGCATAAATGTAGATTCAGAAGTGGAATGACGTATCTGCGCGGTACCTACGGATGAATAATGGAGTCTGGTCTGGATTAGTTAGAATATTTATCAATTATAAGGTTATATGTATAAATGAATGTGAATGATGATTTATATGGTAATACGGTTAATCAATCGATTGAAATTGAAAGAAATTAATTAAATAATATAGACTTTTGAATAGAATATTAGTGGTATTTGGTGTGGATGGTGGGTGCGATAACATTGTTGGTCCATATCTGACTGGGATCTGTGCAGAGGTAGTGTTGACTGGTAGGTCAGTGGATGCATTCAGCCTGTTATCGTTTTCTTCACTTCCAAGATACCTCCAACTGTTTTCTGTGGTGTAGGATTATCCTTATTGGGTTTAGCATCTTGGTTTTCTTGTATTGTCTCGTCGGGATGTAAGAGTCCAAGAAGTAGAAACTGTTGTGAACATATTTGTTTCTGACTGCTGCCTGTTTCTTTTTGTGGAGTGACCGGTGCACTAGTGAGTGAGTGCAATATGTGTAGTAAAACACAGCAAAGAATGTCAGACTCAATAATAGCACTTCCCCACAATCTATTGCACTCTGCTGAATCTTATCCTCGTTTGCTATAAAGAATATTTGTACACGAAGGACGATATCCATAATGCTACCAAAAACACAAGAAAGTGCAGTCAATAATATAATAAACACATATATATTAGGCACCCGTGCTCCCATATGGTCGTATATGACTGGGCCCATCCATCCCCGTCTGTTTCACAATAATTGTTTTTAAAAGATTAGTTTATCTAGAAGAGTCCTTATTGATACAATGGGATGTGCACTTCTGGGTTTTACACCGGTCTTCCAGACAATCTCCCCTTTCGGTCCCCGGTCATTGTACGTTCCTCCAATGAACGGTGACTGCATGGAAAATGGGCCTTGTGATTGGCGTGACTCAAGCAGAGAGAGGTTTATTCGCCAGAGAATATATGACAATAAGGAAAGATGTTCAAACCCATGTCAGGGGCTTGTTCATTAAATAAATACTTACTTCAAATATTCCTTGCTTAGCTAATTCCCCTTGCTTTCATCAGGAATAGGTACACTATTAACAAAACTTGCATTGTGTACATAACAACGTCTTTCCCACAAAATTTAATGTCCTTACCAGTTGTTAAGGAAAATACCTATAAAAGGATATTTAAATAAGGATTTCTTATGATACAGTCCACCGGAGCTTGGGTACACTCGGGGTAGGCCTTCTAGAGTGGCTGCAAGTTATGTTACACTAGGTTGGAAACATGGGAGCAGCGTGAATGGCTTCAAATAGCCTACAAGAATAGCTTCATAAAGTAGTACATGGAAATGCAGGTAAAAATTAGGCTAATTTGGGCCATCATGTTTGGTCAATGATTTTAGGAATAAAAGGGGGTCAGAATATCTTGCATTGGCATGGATATAATAAGTGTGGACATAGAGAGAAAACATGAAAGCAGGTGTATTTTCTTTTATCTATTTATTTACTTTTAAGGCCAATACATGTAACAATCACATAGAAAACACGCCTATCCACCTTGTGGATGGATGAATCTGCGAGTATTTACATTATAACTGGAGTATTCGTTTAGTTATTAATTGAGATCTCTTCTACATCAAACCAACAGTAATTGAACAATATTGAAGTTACAGCCTTCATATTTTCAAGACATGCACAAACATGCTATAGACCCGTAATTTCTTATTTTTTGCATGTTGGGTATTTATTTCTACAGTGGCCAAAATTTCCCAGTGATAGACTACGAATCCACACGCTAAAAATTGCTTATTTACACATATATCTATTATCTGAGAACATTCTTTTTCAATATTGAAAACTAAGTTAAGTGGTTCTAAATGTTCTCCAATAAAAACAAAAATGAGACATTTCCAACTTAATAATTTACATATATATGCTATATTCAATCTCAATGCACGTCATTCGTAATTCTATCACTAATGTTCAATGCTAAAGCTTCTATCACCACTAGCTCCTGGAACTTTAAGACTTAAGAGCTAATATGTATAGTTGATACACGATGTATGGCTGTAAACATTCGACTTACACGAACATTATAAACCAGAAAATCAATGGCCAGGAAAAAGACCACAAAGCCCATGTAGCTTAGAACACCATGGATACATTGCATTTATTATCAGAACGGTGGGGAACACTTACAAAGCCGTCGGTATCAAAGGCTGGCCATAAGTCACGGCTATAGTGAATGTGATTTCACAGTATGTTGCCCCTTTATTAGCTGTGTACTAGGGCGGCCCAAATGAACGCACTGTTTGCAATGCTTACCAATATGCTAGTTATTTACCCTTATCTCGACTGAAGGGTCCTAGAATGGAAGTTGTTGGTCTATGGCGCATTGAGTTATTCAACACTTTATTGATACCAGAACAACCGAGCAATGAAACATACAAGCCACGAGTCACGTAGGCTGGTCCGGCCTGCATGGCTGCAGTGTCGGCCTTTAGATATAAGTTCGCCGAATTACTTACAATGTGCAAATATGTTCATTGTGTTTGCATATATATATCTATTTTCACGATTTCCCCCCTCATTCGTATAAATTGGTCAGGAATTGTAATACATCGAATAAAAAAATTATTTTAAGGATTAAAATCTCGCGTTATATACGTATATAAAGTGATATTAGTGATGCAAACAAACTCAATTACTTTGAGATACTGGTTCAGCTATCTATCTGTTGCACCTATGTGAATTCAGCATGTCATGTCATGTATAAATTTGGATGTAAAAGCTAGGAAAAAGGTTGACACATTGATACGGAACTTTGTATGGAATAACAAAAAGAAACACCCTATAAGTGCAGAGTTCCTCTCCCAAAGAGCAGAGCTGGGTGGTATGGGCCTTAGACTAATTGAAGATTATTATGAGCTGAATAGGCTCATGTGGGTACAAAGAATCATGAATACAAATATTAGATCTTGGTTTTCCATTTTAGAACATGACATGAGCAAACACAAAGAAGAGATCTTCCTAACCAGGAACAAACCAACTAAACCCTTAAACGACTCATTAATTTACCTTGATCGTCAATAATATCTCCTATTACTAGTACCCGGCCCTTTTTCCTTCCATTTTGGCCACTCAAGAGATTTTGTCCTGTATTGGAATAGATGTTTTTATAGTCAAGTCCCTCAGAAAATTAGCCAAATAAGAAAAGAGAGGTTAGGTCGAATAACAACATCAAAAAGAGGAAAAAATCTCTTGAATGGAAGGAAAAAGGGGTACTAGTAATAGGAGATATTATTGATGATCAAGGTAGATTAATGACAATTGATCAACTCAGAAATTATTATGATATTGAGGTATCCTTTCAGGAAAGGTTAGATCTCGGGAGAGCTATTCCTAGAGATTGGCTGAGATTGTGTAGAGTAAGCACAGGTATCCCTGATGACAGTAAGATTGAGATTCAAATATCAAATTAGACCTTTGATATTTTAAAATGTTCTCACAAAATGTTGTACCAAGCGATTGTAGAAAAGAAAAAATTAAATCTCGCTAAATTTGAGAAATGGCAAAAATACTTGAGTTTATCAGAGCAAGAGTTCGAAAATATAGACTGGAAAAAAGTTTTCTCCAGAATATACAAAGCGAGCATTGAAACGAGAATCCAATCCTTTCAATATAAATTGTTACACAATACTGTTGCTTGTAATGAGTTCCTTTTCAATAACAGAATAAAATTGACTCCGGTATGTGGTTTCTGCAACCTTAGGGATGACCCTTGTCACTTTTTCATTCTATGTAGAAGTACAGCAGAAGTATGGAAGAATCTTTTGAAATGGAACGTTGATGCAGGCTTTTTTAATGAAAATTCACAAGGCAGACCTATCATTACCAAGGATACCATGGGAAGAGTCATTGTTAAGCCTATCAAGATTATGTTTGGTGTTGAAGAAAATAACACTAATGTTGATATTATAAATTGGTTATTCCTCCAAACAAAGGCATACATATACAGACGCAAGCTCTTTTACAATGGAGAATTTACTGTTCTGTTCAAATTAAGATACAGACTTGAGGTATATGTTAAAAGTATGTATAATGTACAAGAAAAGTAGAAAAACCTCTTTACCCTGGAGAACGCTCGAGCAATACTTAAAGGAGGCCACAGCTTAAATTAAAATGGCGTCGGTCAAAGCGTTTCCTTACAAAGCTAATTTTATGTTCTAAAAAAAAAATGTCTAGATGTCTAAATCCTTAGGATATGGCGTTTGCCGGGTAGTTTTTATCTCTTCAATTTAAACCCCCCTCGGGTATAAACTTCATCATACAACACACTCACGGTTCCTTTTATATAATAAGAAAACACAATGAATTTTGCATGATCAAATGTTTAAATTCTCAAGTATTGTTTTAATGCCTAAATTTTGCTCAAGAACAGACAGGTTACGATGTATCTGTAGTGTTATCGACCCTGAAGGAAGACAAGATTTTGTTGACAGATTGAATAAAAGCTTTTTAAAAACAAAGAAAAATAATAGGTGAAACCATGTCTAAAGGGTGGGAACACAGGGGACATGCATGTATATTGTGTTTAAAGCCGGAGCCACACTAGCCGAAATAAGCCTTGCGATAGGCTTTGCAACAGGCTTTCACGATAGGCCTGGCTATTGCAGAGGCCTATCGGGAAGGCCTGTTGCAAACGTCGCCACACTTCTGCAATAGAGCTTTGTAATTAATCGCAATAGCATGGTGACGTCCGCGATGCCATGCTTATCACCAACAAATATTAAACATGTCTAATATTTCTGCGATAGACGGCGATGCATTTCTTATCGTGAGGCCTGTTGCGAAGGCTATTGCAGAGCCTGTTGCAAAGAGGCCCACACATCTGCAATACACTGCACTCCAAGATCGAATATTTTCATTTCTATTGCAGAGGCCTGTTGCAAAGCCTATTGCGAGGCTTATTGCGGCTAGTGTGCTCCCACCATAAGTCACCAAAAGAGTAAACAAAACAGTGTGGTGAAGAGGGCTTGTTGTCCGACTCTAATTTCCATCGAATTTTCACTATTTTTTCGCCTAAAAAATCGGGGGAGGTATAATAAATACAAAATAGAATTCTGGCAGTGTAAGAGGTGCACATGGTTATCTCCCTTGGGCTACGCAATTTCGTTGGGTGCTACGCACCCTTATGAAATTGCAACACCCGCAGGAGATAACCACCTCTCACACAGCCAGGAGTCAATTTTGTCTACATATCATATTCCCACTTTGCCCTAGGTTAAACAGCTTAGGACCTCGAAGCAACTACAAATACATCACTATATATTAGTCCAGTTGCCAAACTGGATTTGCGGGTGAAGCGAGTTTCGTGGTATGGATGATGCTTTATGGTGGATTCTGGTAATATAACATGTCCTGAGCAGGAATCAGCCAAGCGACCCTGTTGCCACTCATAAATACACCATAACTTCCTTATTATTGGTGCTAGAAACTTGATCTTGGTGTCTACACCTATGTTTTCAGGGTCTAGGAAGTCATTAGTGTGCCCAGATTACTCATATCTAAACTCGAAATGTATAAAATTAAACCTGAGGTAGAAATGTTGTGAGAAAAATGTGTATTTTTTTCAAAATATTTAAAATCACAAGATTGAAAATCACAAGTATAATACATCATGGATGAATTCAACAAGCCAAACACCAGTGGTTATTATCTGTCTTTAACAAAAGTAATACTATTGCCGCCAAACAATTAACACCTATATAAAATGAGCTGCTTCAAAAATACAATCTCACCCCACTTTGTTATAGGAGATTGTCAAAATTTTAATAATATTATCCCACAACATAACTATCACATCAGGAATAACAAGTTAGCACTAGAGCCCTGGAGAAAAGAAAAAAATAGAAAGAGCCTCTTTGGGAGGATTCATTCCTATTGGAACTCTCCTACCTTAGAGGTAAAACTACTTGATGACATTGACAATTTCAAGAGAGAAGTCAAAAAGATGTATTCTGTCAAGAGAGAAGTAAAAAAGGTATGTATTAAGTCCTTTTCTACCAGTCCCATTGTTTAGAACATCCCAGAAGCTGAGAACTTACTTTAATACCAACCTAGACCTGGTCTGAATAACCCTATCAGTCATTGTATGATAAGAAAATTGTATGTTTGATTTTGCTACCCTTGCTATTTTTCGAAACATATTATGTTGGAATAAAAAAAAATTTATTACCAGTTATTACCTATATTTACCTATATTGTATATTCGCTTTGATGAAACTAGTGAGTCACTCTTGTATGGATTTGTCACCACCTAGGTTTCTGTACATTATATATATTATATCTTTAGATTGACTGTATTACATATTTCTATAACAGCTAGGACTGAGAATAATGTATAACTGGATAATGGGACTCAGGTGAATTATATGTTTAAAAACAAAAAACACCTGATAAATGATACAGTATCATCCAGACTATATCTGAATGATTAAAAAAACATGTAGTGACCTTTCAAACTTGCTTGCTGAACTGTCCCCCAACTTGATTCACAGAAACTAAGTTTCATTGATAGGCAGCATCATAACTTGTTGGTCTGTTGATTAGAAATCAACAGACCAACAACACTTCAGATAAACCTTGAAACTATCCATAGAGAAAACAACCATACATAGAACAGTGTGCTGTGTTTGGTCTAACCTGTTCATATGAGGAGGTCCTAAAATTTAAGGTTTTGCTGCCTCAAGAAAAAAACGTGTTCCAGGAATGGTGGACATTATTATTGGTCTATATTAAATAGTTGCTCACAACCTTGGCATAAATATAGCATCAACTAATGGATTGAAATCCATCCATTTACTAGCCCTACATCTAACCCAACTTTGGAAGTGCACAGACAATTGCCACGCATCTCACAGACAAATGATCAGAAGACTAAATAAGAAAAGGGAAACTGAAATAGGAACGAATTGCCAGTAACTATAAAACAAACATTACAATGGGCCTCGGTACCAGTTAGTAACATTGTTCACTGTTGATCAGCAATGTATTGAGTTACAGTTGATTTGGGCCTATTCAGAGTTAAACTACCTGAGATCCATGGAAGCCCTATCAGATGAGATGCTAAGAGAGTTGGACAACCAACCAAGTATGGTATCTGGTCAGATATGTTTGCACCATGTATTTAACCAGCTCTGTGTAAACCTGATTATAGATGGTCGTCATATCAATGATAGATGGTCGTTAGAGCATAAAGATGATGACAACTCAGAAGGAGACCAAAGCAATCATCCAGTACCGAACATTGCTAGTATCTAGTGTAGAGAGAGTCATTTGTCTCTGTCGGGTACGCTTCGGGTTGAGTGGCACCGCCGCCAGGGGCTAGGTGGCGCCTCCGCATGGAGTGGAGTTAATCCCACCCCCACCCACTAGGTCCCAACAATATGAATGTAGAAAATGATAGTATAGAAATCCTATAACAGGAGTTTGAATCAGGTAGGCCAACTAGCTTCAATAGAAGCCTGAATATAAGTGTAATCAGAATGGCCACTGACCAAAATCTATCACGATTGATAGAAGATCTGTCTATGATACTAACCATCTTTACACCAGACTTATCAGCGGTCCCACAATATTGAATCACATTTATACAACGGTCAATGGGGTTATTGGGTGGGTTGAATACCCCCTCTCCCAGTGCAGTGGTCAGGTGAGTCTTGTATTTCACTAAAATGGCTACCATTGGCAAATGGAAGGTGTGCCGAAGTGGGTGTAAACTTTAACATGCTGGCCCTTGGGGGAAGCGCTGTGAATTTGTAATTGAAGCTACCAAAAGAGCTGTGGAACATGGTGGTCCTGAGGAGGATTTTCCAAAGTACTTGAACTTTTCGAAACTAGTCTCTATGAAAGAGGAGGACCTACCTGAGTCAGATGAGGAAGAGCCCATTGATAGAAATGCCATGGACAAGTTGATTGAAAGCAATACCGTGATGGGATTGCAAATGGCTGAGTTAGTATCCAAATTTGATCTGCTTTTTGGTCAGGGAGCCAGGCCTAAGATTACGATGCCTGTGACTCCCCCTGTGACTGTTCCACCGGTGGCCGCACCTGCTAATACCGTGACTCCCACTGTGACTGCCTCTGTTATTTCTCCAGCTGTCACTGCTGTCAACATGTCTGTTGGCCCTACAGTTGCAGCTACAATTCCCTCTACAGTGGGTTCACCTCCTATAATTCCTCCTATTCCAGCACATTTGTATTACCAAACGGCTGGACATGGCTTGCCTGCAATATACCCAGCGATACCTGGATTGTCTGCTAGTGTGGTGGGAGTCCCGTTGACTACTGCTTTAGAACGTCTTACCTTGGCCATCAACCTGTCCATCGTTCAGCTTGAAATAGGTATGTCACTACGCCCCGAATTCTATGCCCAGCACATTGACAAAGGAACCCCCATTAAGAACATTGACCACTCTAAGTTGTCCTTTACTGAGTTAGTATATGGCATGACTAAGGTTCTAAGTCATATTATGATAGCTGGTGGTGATTCACATGGTTACTTGAGTCATTTGCAGTTCTTGACTTGTCATGCAGCTAAGGGGCAATACACCGATGAAGCATATATCTAGTACTACAGAATGGTAGTCAGCGCTTTGATTGACGGGGATATCCCGGGTTTCCTCCCTGGTTACTCAGTGGTGTCATCATTCGCATTTCATCAGGCATATAGCCATCCTACTGGTACCACTAAGAGTGGAGGTGGCAAACCAACTGGTCCTAAGGAAAAACATCTGGAAAAGGCAAAACATCAGGGGGAAGCTACCCAGAAGGTTTTCCTGCAGATATTTGTTGGGAATATAACTACAAGGTATGTGAAGGAAACTGTTCGCATAACCATATCTGCCGCATCTGTAGAGCGAAGCATAGGTCCGGGGATTGCCCTGTAAGGAAACAGAAAAGCGGGGTTTCCCAGTGACATCATGTTCCCATGCCAGCTCTCATGGCTCCCGGGGCTGGCGAGAAGGATCTTCAAAATGGCGACTGTGTTGTTGAATTTGTGGATTCTAACCACCAACGAGCACGGATTGTTGGACAGAACTCGGTAGATACTCCTTTGAATGATTATGTTGATACTTATGTTCCACTTGTCAATGCTTGTATCGATTGTCATTTGTGACTGGGATGAATTATGTTGGGATTTTGATACTACTGACGCCTTGTCTGTGGGGCCTTATGTGCCTGTAACTTGTGACCACCTTGATTTGAGTGATTCTGATTATGGTTATGATAAAGATTCCACAGTTATCAACCATTGTGTTGCCACTTGTTTACCATGGGAGAATGAGGATTTATTGACTTGTGCTGATGAAATTATTCCTGAATGTTTGTCATCCTACTCTCCTGTTTACCTTCGCCCTGACCTATATGATTATGTTGTGTTTGGTAATTGTCATTCAATTAATGGTGTTTGTTTGCAATTGCGGCTGGACGCCTGGTTGTATGAAGTAGCCTTCGAATCTGACCTTGACCTTTCATACTTTGTGGTGTATGGCGTGAGAGGTTCCTTATTGTAGATGATGGTGTGTACACCCCTACTTACCAATGCAGGAATTACATGTCTGCCCTTGTGCTTGATAGCTTGGGATATCTCACCAAGTTGTTCATCAAAGAGCTAGATGATGGAAAGTTTATTAAAACTGACTCTCATCCCCATTGTGTGTATGCTATAGGCACTGTGCCTAAGGGTGATGGGTCTTATCGTCCAATCACAGACTGCAAGAGACCACTTCTGTATTCCATCAACAGTTACATGTCACAGACGGCTCTCCCTTTTGGGTACAATTCTGTGGACCATGTTACCGATGTTCTCCGACCGGGATGGTACTTGGCAAGTGTTAATATATCTGCCGCATACCACAGCATACCAGTACATTATACCCATTGGAAATTTCAAGGCATGCAATGGACGATTGAAGGTAGACACCAGTATCTACTCGATACCCACTTATGTTCTGGGCTTAGTTCTGCTCCCTTCATCTTCTCTCAGCTGGGGAATTTTGTAGTCCGGTGCTTACTACGGAGAGGCATCTGTGGCATCGTCACTTACCTGGACAACTTTCTGATCATTGCCGACTCTTTTGAGGAGTGTCATGGTAATCCGCTTATCCTAATCGCCTTGCTACGTTGTTTAGGCTTTTATGGTGTCATGGCTCAAATGTAATAGCCCATCCACCTGTGGCGTTTATTTAGGCACTGAGTTCGATACCATGAAGATGACTATGGCCTTACCTGCTAAGAAATTAAATAAGCTTCTGTCTGAGTTGCGAGGTTTTTAAGGCCGTACTTGTGCTACAGTGAAACAGGTTCAGCGGTTATCTGGCCTTTTATGTAATGCTAGCAAGGTCATCATTAGCAGCAGGACCTTTTCTCACCGGCTAATGAACCTCCTCAAGAACATTTCACCTAGCACTAAGAGGATCAGATTGGGTGCCGACTTCATGGCCGACATTAACTGATGGTTAGACTTCGCCTTGCAATTCAATGGTAAATGCTTGATTATTCCCAAGAGGAAAGGAGCTGATTTTCAACTAGCAACTGATGCCTCCTTGAACGGTTTTGGCTTGGTCACTTCGACTTCCGACTGGTTAGCAGGGTATTTTGATGTCAACATTACCCCGACCGACTCAGCTTTCCTTAACCAAAACCACCAACATTGGGTCAATGTAGCCCTGGATGTATTTCCCCCCGATGAAGTCAATATCAATTTGCTCGAGTTCGAGCTCGAACATATAAAAGGTTCTCGTGTATGAGTTATTTGCTCTACTCTTGAGCACTATCTTCAAAAGTGCTTTGATAGATATCCACCAATAGGTACATAATTGCAAATAGATCAACCATACCAGTGAAAATAAGAGCCGTTAGCATCTGACACAGCATACACTTCTACCAGCCCAGAAATTAGTTATAAATGTGACAGACAAGAAGACCCAGTTGATCAGTGTGATCAGTCAATAACGTGTTGTCAATCCAGTAGACAATAGCAATGAGCTTCTTTGAACACCCACTTCCTAAGTTCCAGTAGCAATCATAAATTAACCAGAAGGAATGATCTACATAACCATCACACATGTTAAATGTTAGTTGTTAGTTGTTATGTCTATTCATCTATTCAGATATATATTCAGTATATATTAGTTGTAAATATAAATAAGTGATACAAATTTATTTGCTATTTGGTATCTGTAGAATGAATGAATTGGTATGAATTAGGATACATTCTGATATATTATTGAAGTGGCATTAAACTCTGCTCATGATCAGTTATCTCCTCTATACTGATATGACTAGATAATCTGTATTATAATTAGTTCAGCTTTAATAGCATTTATTTGGTTGTTATAGCATTACTTTTAAGGACAGGTAAAATAATAGCTACTTTTTTTTGTTAAGGATGATGTATTATACTTACCTAGTGATTTTCAATAAATATTAAAATTGTTAAAGAAATACACATTTTTCTCACAATAGCAATATTCTTTTGATATCTGATTCAATTTTACACATTTCTAGTTTAGATATGGGTAATTTGGGCACACTAATGACTTTCTAGACCCTGAAAACATAGGTGTAGACACCAAGATCAAGTTTCTAGCATCAATAATAAGGAAGTTATGGTGTATTTATGAGTTGCAACAGGGTCGCCCAGCAGCCATTTTGTTTTTAGCCCGTAAGATTTTCCCCCCAAGAGTTCCAGAGTGGCACCCAGCTGATTCCTGCTCAGGACATGTTATATTACCTGAATCCACCATAAAACATCATCCATACCATGAAACACACTTTTCTGAGATTCCGCTGGACTACTGTACAAATAGCTGTACATAGAAAAGCAATAACATCGAGCATAGTCTCATTGCAACCAATGAGTGAATTACAGAGGACGTTTTAAGGCGAATGTTTCCCGTTGCCCATATTACAACTGCATGCAAACGAATCCCAGAGACAGCCTTTTCCGGTAAAAGACATGAAAGGGTGGCCTTCTATTGATGAAAGATTCTTGGAACAGAAATCACAATAGTCTGTGGCAGAATTAGCAAAATATATATAATTGGAACCGACATTCATTTAGCTTGACACCCTCTAATCATAAGTGGCTTGCCTATACTTTGCCTTTGGACACAATTAAACTAATGCCTGTATCATGCAGCCTGAATCAGGAGTGCCTTCATTGATTATTTCATGGAGGAAGTTGTTGCATGATTCAGGCACTCTTTTAAAAATCAAAAGTAATGCATACTTGGTGATGGACGACCAAACTTTGATCACTTTTTAATGTGGCTCAGAGACGAGACTGGAAAAGTTTTTCAGACGACGACTGGACAGAGAAAAAATAGTGTGGAGAAGACTACTATGTGCACTCTAGTCATTCAATCAGTAGTGTACATGTAAAAGAAATACTAAAAGTAGTTATGTCCATGTTTATCTAGTTATGTCCATGTAGCTGATTAGGTGATTAGGTGATACTGAGCCCTTTTTTCATATACTCAAAGGTGACACAATTTACAAGAAGACTTCTGAAAGATTAATATACCTGTTGTAATTTTAGATCTATGTATGCACTTTTAGTTTTACTCACGCAGCTAGAAGACAAAAGAACACATAAGAGAATGGCTGTAACTATATTAATAGCCGATCTTTGGATTCTGGGGGTGTTTTGGATGTCCCGACCCCTGCTGAGCTCGGTTCAGTCAGCATCCCTTACTATTTCATTTACTGTTTTTTGATCTAGTCCTCTTTTGTTTCTTGCCCAGAATGAACCATTTTTATATCTATTTCTATTCTTCTTGACACCTGTGTGGCTGATTATAGCACTGTTTGTGTAGAAGTTATCGATTATAGTATTTGAGTTTTGTTCTAGTTAGGATCTTAATCAATTGTGTTGGTGGCTCCATGTCTACGTCGTCAGAGGTTAGAGCTCAGAGAACGTCTCCGGGTAGGTGTGTTGGTGGGGGTACATGTATAGAGGTAGAGAGGAGGAGGGGAGATGAAGGGGGTAGATGTAGAGGGTGACAATCTTTGCATCCACCATGCCAAAATCCCATTAGAACCCCTAAAAATTGAATTTTCAAAAAACTTGTCTCTGCCTCTGACTGTTTTCTGTCTGTCTGTCTCTATATCTCTATAGGTGCCCCACAATCGTATAATTCTTGTTATCAAACCGATGCATATTGGAATTGCTCATTTTTCCGTAGAGGCTGTGCAGAAAAGATTCATCTTGTAATCTTGTAAGACAAGCTCCCATTAGGCCCACATCGAGGCCAATGATGAGGCTCCACTCAACCTACAGCTTTGTAAGGAAGTTATGATTTTATGAGGTTTAAAAAGTTTCTTAATATTTTATTATTACTATATTTAATTAATGGTATAATCTGTCCATTTTAATTTCAAAAACATTTGCTACAAATTTATTTCTCCCAACTTGTTATGTGTGATGCGTCATGCTTACACATTGATCGTGACCATGTACATATATATATAGATTAGCTATGAAACCTCACATTTAAATTAGCTTATGTGTGAAACCTGACACTGGGATCCCAGTTTTATAACACTTTATGTAAACTATGCTCTTTAATAATGACGCACGTAAAGTCAGGAGACGTCAACCCACCTTGTTTAACCAATCATAGCTTAGGATTAAGGTCACGCGGCAAGCATGAGACCATAGATGTATAGTGGAATATAAAACACCTTGTAGTTAAGAGAATCAGGAGATTCTTTGCTGGTGTTTTGGTGGCTGGAAATAGGTTATTCAGCTTGGAATCAAATAAAATACTCAGAAAGATTCAACTCTTCATTGGCCTTCCTCATTTCCTTGACTGCTGCACTGTACTAGTAAGTGGGGTGATTGAACTATTAAGACAGGAAAGATCTACAAGAACCTACAAGATCCCTTGCTGGAAGCCTAGAACAAACCAGGGAGGTATATACAGAGGGAGTAGAAACCAGGATCATGCTTGACTGGCATATAGTTAAAAGTAATGCCACTACTACTACTAGCGCCAACTATTTATAAGGGCATCACTAGTACGCTCTTCTATGGTAAAGGGCAATCAAACTACCTGGGCTATATGTGGTACTATTGCTGACAACAATACTGCATGCAGAGGCTAAATCATGTACCCGTCGCGCATGTAATGCTTCAGTCTATGGGGCGTTTCCACTCCCTCTGTATATACCTCCCTGAACAAACTGACTTCACTTCAGCTTGCATGTACAATCGTATAATTAAACAATATTTTTTTCTGTTTAAAATAAATAAAATAAATAAATCTAATATTACTTACGCAAAAATGAGTGGCAGACCAGCCATGGAGCTGAGCTATTTAAAATATCATGCAATAATAAGAATGATACCATAGCAGAGTAGGTACAATGCTTGGGTACGATAATGGGTGCTATTCATAATTCTGAGTCCTTTGTCCGCCTCTATCCACGGGACGAAGGTAGTTAGCATATAAATTGAATCTGTATCTGAAACAGGAGCACACACCCCAATTACTCTGAGGGATTGTTAGGCGAATTCATGACCTCAATAAGTAAAATGATTAGCTTTATCAGCAACATTGGGGAGCGATTTCAGGACTTAATTGCTTTTTTGATTGCTCTTTCTGTCTGCGAAGTTCCAGCGTAAATGTGATCGGACCAGAGAATGGAAGGCAAGAACGTGAGTTGTTAATTGCCGATACCATCATTTCACTCTTCGATCTATCCACACTTCCTATCACATTTTAGGGTTAGTCCTGTCTATAACTCCTCAGTCATAGTAGATTTCTGTCAATTGTTTAAAACCTTTGAAAATCTAAAGCCTTAAAAGGATGATTTTCTTGTCGGTTTTACGTCGCATTCCCCTTAATACATACGCTCACGGATAGGTTACGGAACAACTAAGCCTATACTATAAGAGTAGGACTATAGTCAATAGCCCTAATTCAATCGAAATTCAGATGATTGACCAGCTGTTAACGGATTACTATATGGCAGAGACTTGGAAGGTGTTCTTTTATTGGTCGAACGGATTGTGAGGCATTGACAAGAGGAATTGAGAAAGGCTGCCCACCTATTTTGTATCTAGGTTAAAGGCCCTAAAGCAATCGACAAAGATAGTCTTTGAGATAGTTACTGCTCTAAATCTGGCTATACTCTTCCATTGAGCTCCTGGGGATATGAGATGCATGTATACCAATTGTATCCAAAGTAATCTACTTTTATCAGTACTATTATGCCATACCATGCAAACCTATCTCAAAGATTGCCTGTTCCATTAAATTTAAAACTACCTGAATACATCATGTGGTATATTGTGTAACATTGTGGAAAAGTGGTAATCATTCGAAAAAATATCAAAACAACAGAAAAATATATGTGTGCTTTTATATAAAAAAGAAAAGAAATGAAGACAGGGAATCTGCAATACAAATTAACGCAGTTTCAGTATCCAGATAGACCACTGTCATGTTCCCCAGACTACAATCTAGGAACGTAAACATATGCTATGCTTGTTTTCAATTCTTCTGCACCTTTGAAAATAATGGCTTTCGTGTGGGACGTGAGAAGAACAAAAGAAGGGAACTAAAATTTAATCATCTCTCATGGCCCCATCTTCCACCTACATTTCAGTGTATGTGTGTCCCATGAGAGTTTTCGATAATATTGAGTTCATTCTTCATGCATTTGCCTGGAATAATAATGCGCTTTTTGGGGGGCCAGAAACATTACACTATTAAAGCTGCATTATCAGCTATTACGAGAAAGAAACATAGCAAATGTTATCACATTATTACTTATAGGACTGAATTTATCAATATTCCGTTGATGTTATATGTTATAATAAGAGAACTTGAGGTCGAATAGGTCAGGAGGAAACGAGCGCTGGTGGGCGATAATATAGTGAAACAACCACAGCAAGCTAGGTTTCGGCGGGTCATTGGAATATAACTGCGGTCTCTTATGAATCCGTGCAGCAAAAGCAACAGGGTGAGAACCTCCACAATTTTGGTCAAATGACTTTCAGATAAGTAGGAAAAACGGAACAAAAATGAGAAATTGAATCGTTTTGATTGGTGTTAATTGAGAATGCAGCTTTAGATATAACTATTATTATACCTATATTGATCTACATTTATATAGGTTAAATTGGGAAAGCAACGCAACAAGTCTAGGCAGTGAACAAAACAGATTCTTACAATGATAATCATTCTAAATTACTCTCGCTATTATGGTGACTCTACTCACCTATGACGAAACGATTTATATATTGATGCAGTGGCAGTCCCGTTGAAGCCGTTTTTAACCCATGTCACGTTAAATATGGTTTAAGAATTTCAGGACGACCAGTCAAATTACTTTAATTAATCATCCATCGATTTTTCCGCTAAATATGAGCCAAACTAAACACGATAACTAATATTCGCATCACAATTACCCGAACTTGATGGGAAATTGTAATCTCGTTGAAAGATACCGCCAACGTTATACTTGGAAATCAGATTTGGAACAGCACAGTTTTTTATGATTATCTCAGCTTGGTCGTGTATTCAATTACTCCAAGTCACCAAATCAATGGCGTCCTAATGATCCACGCAGAACTAAATTGGAGGAATGATATGGTGATTGTATTCACGTTTTTTCGATGACCATATATTCTGCATAATCCCCTCTCATACTCGGAAGGTGGGTTCACAGCCTCCTCCATGCGTATTTTGGATTTATGACCAAAAGCTGATGATCATAGCATAGATTAGTTATGTTGTGAGTATTGCCTATGTTCTTTCCATGCATTGAGTGATGGATGAGCCAGTGTTCCTCAGTGAGTGTTGAGGATTTACCTCGTCATTGAGACAAATAAACGTCACAATAATATAATAATAATTATGCCTTCAATGAATTCGAAATTTCTGTCCAGCATTATTTTCACCCTTTCTCCCTAACGACGAATTCTGTGTTAAGTAGACTATTGTTTCTCTGGTCCTGTTATTTAGCATCCAGTCACTTTTCCACCTCTAGTCTTGTAAGGCCCCACATGCACTGAGCCGATTATCTAGATGTGGATAATCGGAGGAGAAAAAAGGACAGTTACAATGGAGACCTCTTGGTAATATATATAATGAAAAAAATGTTTTTAAGTAGGCCAGTGCAGAGAACATAATCAGTATACCATAGAGATGCATGTTCAAACATTGGGTGGGACGGTGCTTTTGCCAGGACAATAATTACCTCTCTGTTGTCTCTACGAACCTGACCTGGCCCCCGTTGCATAAGAAGGTGTGCTGAGTCTGTGTCATGCTGGTACTGTGCTGGTGCTGTGCTGAAAGTTGCATTGTATAATAGGCATTCTGTGTTGGTGCTGTGTTGGCACCGTGTTGGCGCTGTGTTGGCACTGTGTTGGAGGTGGTTTCGAAATTTGATGTTGGGAAAATATCTTGATACACAAGAGTTTTGCTGCAGATTTCCATAAGGTGACAAAGTGACATAAGTGACATAAGGTGACAATATTGTATATTGATATATATATATATATATATATATATATATATATATATATATATATATATATATATATATATATGTGTGTTACTAAAGGTGATTAATAACCAATCCCATACAAATTGCATTCTCAGCTATGCATGTACAAATAAGACTGATATGTACATGGCATATATATCCTAATACAATTTACAGCCTGTCAAACTTGTCCCAAAGCTGTGAGTAGGGGGACAGGCCTTCCTGTTCAATGACCATATAGTGTAAATAATTATTGCTGTGGTTATGGTATGTTCACCAATTAAGGAATCCATACTGAGAGTTGAAAATTAGTGTCAGTTTCAACAGAGTTAATTGTGTCTGAGGACCATCAACTGGGTCTCAGTAAACACCCTTGTCCTAGTAGCTGTAGTTATGTACTCCAGAAATAGACATGATCAGATTCCGGATTGAGTCCTCAAAATGAGAAGCGGGGCAGGGAATTTTATTGAATGAATTGGCTTCCACATTTAAATAAGTAGGAACAAATAGAGTTTGCCTTATCAATGACCCCCAATCCGATTGAAATGGACAATGGGGTCATGGAAAACTAAATTCGTTATGAGGGACTAAATGTTTTTATTAGATTCTGTGGCAGACATTTAAACGAAGCACTCTTTTACTCCTTTAGGAAACATTGACACAAATAATTGACTGTGTTAATATTGCCTCTGGGTATTGATTTTTATGCCAGCCATGTGCGTATCAACAAAAAGAAGGCCAGATTAGCCCATCAATTTCACTGGCGGAATCTGCTTTTCGAATGCACCCAATTTACTCCACTATTTTGATTGGTTGCATAGATCTAATTGCATCAAGCATTGACACTCATTTCATGACAGAAAGTTGTAGACACTTGCTTTTGCCGAGTTGGAAGGTTGCATGACATTAACTGAAGGTAAATAATGGTTAAATAAGGCAAAATATATATATCATGGCATAAAAATAGAACTCAACTCGAGATGGATATAGGGTGACACATTCACACCAGTGTTTTGTAGTGTTTTGTGAATGTTTCACACTATATCTATCTCGAGTTGAGTTCTATCTTAGTCCTTTGAGGTCCGCCTAATTGGAAGAGCTTTTGGATATACCCCTTTTAGGAAAATGTAAATCCAACATGATGTAAATATTCACTTTTTTATCTTATTTTTTGTATCTTTTGGACCTCCCAACAGACATGGAAATGTTAATGAATTTCCGTGATGAACTGAATTATTCAGTTGCAGCACATAGAATATTAGCCCAAGAGACCACTGACTAGCCCCACTCCAAACTAAATGATGGTTGTTACTCTCAGTCAGGGTGCAGAAAGATCCTTTCATGGTGTTTTACTCGTCCACTTCTGGTCGAGTAGAGATGTAATAGAACAATTTTCGAAAAGAAATGTGGCGGGATCCCTGCAGCCATTTTGCAAGGTGTTGTGGATACCGGAAGTACTTTAAAATCGTTCAAAATAATTACAATATACAATAATAGATATTTTGCAAATCTATAAAGATTTAAGTTTATTTTGCCATGAAATTAAACAGAGCAATGATGAGGAGAATAGAAGTAGTGTTTTGGAATTTTCTCGACAAAAGCAAGTTAGTGTTGTAGGCGCCTACCTATAGCTACCGTGTGGTGAAAATGAGTGTGGAATTTGATCAAATACATCTACTACTATCTCACAAATCATTTTGATGCTTTATTTATTATAGAAGTAAGTACAGGACCAAGTAATTAGCCTGAAAATGACATCGATCTAAAGTATTCAGTCAGGTCTTCGATTTTACCATAGAAAAACAATGCGTCGCTCTCAGAGTCTGTGTAGCGACTAACTAAAGAAAAAAAAGTAAAATGGAGCGGAGAGAGTCTGAGTCTCTCGGGCTAATAGAATATATGAATTGCATATGGGGAAAATAAATAAATGACGCTGAGTTTCTACAAGCATCTTTTCTATCTGTAATCATGCACATAAAAACAGATGTCTGTTCTGACATATATGCCTTTCGTTTGGTGGCTCTGTCGTATTAGTATGGGGTATGTCAACCTATTTTTCACTAAGGGTAGTGCATTAATATGAAAGCTCTTATATTTACATAATTATTGTTTATATGATTGGTCAAAATAGATTTTGATTTATATTTAAGATTTAACTTTTTATTCAGGATCGAGATAACATTACATCGTTTGATGTTGTTCTCAGCCAATATATATATAGTATGCTCTCATTATACAATATTAAAAAAGCATGTCCATAATATAATTCTATGTTACATCAGTATAAATTCAATATTTTATATCTAAATATAATTTCAGTACTAATAAACACCGACGATACTCTGGTATAAAAAAGAGCTCCTTCGTAAAAATCTTCTTTTTGCCATCTACTAATTCACTATTGTCAGATATTATTATCAATCTTTTCAACAAGTGAATACAAGAAACTTCCGAATAAAACACACCTCCACCATAGATCTAATATATAAAGCTCAAGCAGAGTTTTTTTTAAAAATTGGGATCTCCACACTCTATATATTTATAGCCTGGGAAAGCCCCTGTGTCATAGGGCCTGCAAGTGTGTCACACGAAAGGCCGAGATAGGCAGAGAAAGGGGCGTGGTGGGTCCTGTTAAAATGCCGGGACTATAGAGTCACTATGAGAGATAAAGAACATACATCTAATACATCATTTAGGGTGGTCGCAGTCTTAACTGTTTTTTGATTATTGATAACTAACACATTTCTAATGAATTCCAGGCATTTACATCTGATCATTATATTTGGGAGAAAAACTGCTGTCATTTCCGAGGTATTGTTATGATATAGGGGTTACTATAGCATTAATACCCGAGGTTTTGGATGGTCTGAGTGGTCTGTTGCCTGGTGGACAATTCGAGGGGCGCTAGCCCCGAGAATTTCCACCAGGCAACAGACCACTTAGACCATTCAAAACCGAGGGTATTAGTGCTTTTAGACCCGGTTTGGTCAGATTCGACTGTTATATACCACTTACTGACTTTTATTTACCAGTTCTTTCTACGTCTATAACCCCCATTCCTTACCGGAAGTTGCCGGAAGTGATTGCCGTGGTCTATTGTGACAAAAATACACCCCAGAATCTGACCAAACTGGGTCTAACAAAGCATTAGTCCCCAAGTGGGGTGCCATCAGTGGGGGTTCCCACAAGCTACTACATCACTTCCAGGGGGACCCGACTACATGCAGAGGAGTGTGAGAGTGAAGAAGAGGTGGGGGGGGGGTAGAGGGTGAGGGTATTGGAGAGGGGGAGGGGAGGGAAAGGGTGTAGGAGGGTAGAGTGAAGAAAAGGGAGAGGGTGGAGAAATAGGAGAGGGGAGGGGGAGGGAAAAAAGAGGGGGGAAAGAGGGGAGGGAGAGGATGTAGGGAACGGAGAGAGGGGATGGAGAGAAAGCGACGAGGGGGAGCATGAGGAAGAGGGGGGATAATCAAAAATGGGGTTGGGAGAGAAAAACAGGTATGAGAGACAGAGAAGAGGCAGAGGGAGAGGGGGAAATGTGGAGAGAGAGGTGGACCGTCAGGAGGACAGGTACTTTGCTAGTATGGTATAAGACTTAAGATTTTAACATAGTCCCCTTTTGAAGGCCTCCATATTGATGATGTTTAGTCATTGACGCAGAGCCGTTGAGATTATATAGTGAATAAATGATAGTGAGGCAGTCTTGGGAAATTAAAAGTTTATTTAATTTGATTTTATATAATAATAAATAGATAAATAGGTAAAAGGTATAAAATTGGTGAATAGATTTATATAAAATTGAAGGTTTTATGAATAAAGATATGATGGAGGATAAAATTGATAATTTTATGAGATAATTAGTATGGGGGAAAGATGTAAGGATGAGAAAAAGGTGTGGGTGGGTGGGTTTAAAATTGTAGGCACGTGTGTGCGGTTGAAAGTTTGGAAGTGAAGTGTGTGAAGGTGGGGAGAGAGAGAGGTGGTGCGTGACGGAGTCACGTGGGTTGTTAGTAGGTGGGGTTGTTGACTCGCTTCAATGACCGCGCATTGCCAAAAGCTATGCGCTCACCATTGACGCAGAGCCGTTGAGATTATATAGTGAATAAATGATAGTGAGGCAGTCTTGGGAAATTAAAAGTTTATTTAATTTGATTTTATATAATAATAAATAGATAAATAGGTAAAAGGTATAAAATTGGTGAATAGATTTATATAAAATTGAAGGTTTTATGAATAAAGATATGATGGAGGATAAAATTGATAATTTTATGAGATAATTAGCCAAAACTGCCAATTTTTTGGGTTTGTTGGGTAATGGGATTTGGTATGATGGGGGTGTATAGGTAAATGGATGTATTTTTAGATAGTGGTAAAATAAACCCTTATTGGGTCGGTAAGATAGGTTTTGCTATGTAAATGCATAGTCTGTGTTTTAGCCGTAAGCGGGCAGTCTTTATATCCGTGAGCGGACTGTCTTTGTGTGAGCCGAATGGCTTTTAATGGAAAGATTGATATGTGGATATAGGGTGGGATTTGGAGGGATTTTATGAACTCGTGAGCGAGCAGTCTTTTAATGTCTTTAGGGCCGTTTGGGTTTGGAGATAGCACTTTGGATTGCCTTGTTGACTCCAGATGTTCCTGAGTCGATGTATGTGCGGAAGGCGTCCGATCGCCACCCGCCGTAGGCTTTAATTTGTAGCTCAGAGCATCCATTTTTGAATGCATTAGTTGCTGCGGCCTTACGCAGGCTGTGAAGTGAGAACTTTGTATAGTCAGCTCCTATGTGTATGAGGATTTGCTTCCATCTGTTTGCTACATAAGCTACATAAGATGCTAGCCATGTTATCGCACATCACTTCTATGTGCGATCCCCTGTCTCGCTCGCCCACCAGGGTGTGTAGTGCCACCGGAATATTTATGGCCTCCAACTCAGATATATTCTGGACGCCACGGTCTACTGGGGTGACCTGACACGCGTATGCTGTGTTTTCGTCCGCGCCTCCTATTCCGGACAGGCACGCGTCGACGACTATGACCTTGCTTGGCTCAGGGTTCGGTATTAGTGATCGGCCATTCCATTTTTGGCAGAAGTCTTGGAACCACATTAGGTCTTTACGCATTTCGCTGTTGATATTAATGTACTTGGCCTTCATACCCCTGAGGGCATCCAGTAACCTTCCAATAAACAAGCGCCCGGGCCCCACGCACTTAGCCACGTGGATGAGACGTCCTATCAGTGACTGTAGCTCGCGTTTTGACATTGAGCGCCTTTTGATATAGCGGTCGACATGTTCTCTCGTTTCGGCTACTTTATCGTGTGGGATACTCAAACTCATATTAACGGCGTCTATATTGATACCCAACCATCTAACCACCTGTGCTGGTGGCTGCCTCTTATCGACAGCCTCAGGGAGGCCGAGTTCCTCGAATAGTTGTATGGCTCTGTTATATTGCTTCGTGGCTGTCGCTTCGTTAGGGGAGAGTATGATAAGATCGTCTAAGTACATCTTGGCTTTGATTCCTTCACGTGCAAGGATGCCCACAATGGCATCGGCTATACGTTGCATATGACACGACGACGTGCGTGCTCCAAAGGGCATCATGACATCGAGATAGAAGTGATCACCCCATTTTAAACAGAGAAGTGGCCAGTCCAATGGGTCGGATTTAAAGTTTTTGTATGCCCTGGAGATGTCGATTGTGGACATGTACGCACTACTTCCCATATTAACCAACTCCTGGACTAGTCCATCCACCGTGGGGAGGGAGTGGGCCCTTTCTTCCCCCCACACTTTATTCTTTAACAAGTATGCATTTACAGAGGCCTCTTGTGGGTAGCTAAGGTCTACGATGACGCGCCTGTCGTCGCTGTCCCGCTTCTCGCGGGACATTATGGGGGAGCAGTGATACCAGTTGTCGAAGGGGGCGTCATGAAGGGGGCCTACCAGCCCGCCAAGTCTGATTTCCTTTTCTATAAATTTATCAATTTTTGGTTTGAATTGGTCGGCACTACTATGATTTTTTCCCGTATCGTTGTGGGTGGCAGGCCCCAAGTACCCCATGGGAAAACCGTATCTAACAAAGTCCCTGAGCTGCTGGTGGTCGGGGGTGTCAGACAAGTATTTATCCCAGGCTTCAAGCTTAAGGTTAGTTGGGAGCGAGATTTTAGCATCGAGTGAGTTAGGGAGGCCGGTGCGCCGAACTGCTTCATAAATGGTACAATGCGATGGGTGTGAGGCAGCCATGGTGCACCCGGGCCACCGTAGGCGCCTATCGGCAGCGAACGTTCTCGGGCCGAGGTCTAAGTCTATTTTCTCTGCTTTCCCCTCACAGATTCTTCTAATATCAGAGAATATAATAGCTTGACCTACTATGTTTTCATTCGCCTGGCTCTGGGCAGAGAAGCTGGTTCTGGGTTCGGTAGGAGCCGCGATGTTGTGTCGGGCTATGGCTGTGTGATGCACTAGGGTGCCACGGCGGCCATCTTGCTTGTTTATCTCGTGTGGTGAGACTTCGGACGAGACCTGTGCGCGTCGTCTGCTGAGATCTTGGTGGCCTAGTTTGGCGCTTGAATGAGAACTGAGAACATATGCATGAGAAGTTTTGTCGATATTTGCAATGAACGGGGGCGCCTGTGGGTTTAGAGGAACAGGGGCCCCGCTTAATCGTTTTTTGAATGTGTATTGATACCTGAGGTGTGGCTTTGCCTACCGCCACCACTCCGTGGGCCTGAGGCTGCAGCACCCTGCCCGTTGTGAGTGTATGCGCGCTGTCCCGTGACGTCACCGCTCGGGTTGGCGTGCGCTACCCTTCTGTTGCACTCACACATAGAATGTTTGCATGACCGCCCCACAGAATCACAGTAGGCACAAATATGCATGGCTAATGCTGACCCTTCGTTATGGTTATATGAATGGCGACATCCTGATCTAGAGTTATAGGCTCTACACACTATTTCTAGCTGACCACTATTTCCCCTGCTGTTGTAGCTGGACTTGTGTGACCCACTGCCCGAGTTATGCTGAGAGCCCGTATTAAATGCACTGGTGGACATAGTCTCACTCTCTCCTCTTGTATGCCCACACGATCTCTCCATGTTAGAGTACCATTTTCAATTTCATCCCATATGAACTGTGTCCATCGTCGGACGGCTGGCCAGGGACGTTCAAGCGCGTCCCTGGTCACTTTTCTGAGGTGGGTAAGCATATGGGGGTAGTCCCGTTTTTTATAGGCCCTGGGGTCCTCTAGTAAGCATAGGAAAGCATCTACATACTCCATTCCCGACATGTTCCCTCTTATATCAAGCTTTTGCTTAATGGTGGATATCCCTTCACGTGACACATACATGTATGGCTTGGACTGAATATTATGAGCATGAATGTCAGAAATGTATTGCTTCTTACCCTGCAGGCCGGACGCCTTTTTCTCCCTCTCCACCTCCCTCTCGAGGTATCTGTCCGCGCCTAGCTGCCTCTTGAAGACGGGGGGAGGGGAGACATGTCGACGGCGCCCGGACCTGCGGGCTCGCTTTGGCGGCGTAGATTCTGCACTGTCATCGCTCTCCTCGGAGTCGGACTCAGACTCCTCTGTGGAGTCCTCTGGTTCCTCGTCACGGGGCTTGCGTCTGTCCCGCTTGGCCACGGCTCATGCCACCTGCACCATTTGCTGGGCCATCTTATCCACGGTCGACTTCATCGCCTTCACATCGAGGTCAAGTTCATATACCGTCTTTCTCTTAACCTTAGTTTTGGCCTTTGTCCCCTTTGCGCCCTTTGCGCCCTTAGGGGGAGCCTCATCTTCCGAGACTGAGGTCTCTTCCATATCACTCCCTATGTCCTCAATGACAGGTGCACCGTCGGCCTCTGCACCCGCCGGTGGTGCTTCGGGCTGGGCCTGCTCGGCAGCCGGCGCTGGTTCCTGAGGAGGAGGATTGCGTCTGCCTCTCCTTCTATTTGCCATCTTTGCTCTGAACTTTATCACAAGTTTGGTATCCGACTGTCTTAGCTTTCTTCGTGTGTTAGAAGACCTATGCAAGCTTGCGCCGGTGCTGCGGGCACCGTGCATTGGGGTTCACTTGCCAAGGTAAAATTGTAGGCATGTGTGTGCGGTTGAAAGTTTGGAAGTGAAGTGTGTGAAGGTGGGGAGAGAGAGAGGTGGTGCGTGACGGAGTCACGTGGGTTGTTAGTAGGTGGGGTTGTTGACTCGCTTCAATGACCGCGCATTGCCAAAAGCTATGCGCTCACTACTTTACTGGTAATTACCCACTCAGAAACATTGCAAACTTGTATTTTTCAAAGATAAAAATATCAAACTTAAAGGCAAACGCTACTATTCACTGCCACGCCCCCCTTTTCCATATACCAAATATACGGGCATTTTACGTACTATTGCTTTAGCACTGCAGTCTATGAGGAAACGGCCCATTTTTTCATGTTTTATAGTATAAAACAAACAATTAATGGCTACTCCTACTGTCCCAAAACTTTCTACACATATAGTGCAGGTTATATACTACATATTAAAAGGAAAAAAACCATATGTCATCGAGTTAGATTTTTTTTTATAGCTGTCTGAAATAGACATGTTTGGGGAACTGAGCTGACTGTGGGTACCCTCAGTTGTACCCATTTAGTATGCAAGTCTATTGGGAAGTGCTGCATTTTTCTTTCACGGTTTTGGGAATAAAACAAAAATGAAAACTCCTAATGTCCCAAAATTTTCTACACATATAGTGCAGGCAATATTCTACACATATATAGGGAAAAAAATGTATGTCATCACGCTAAAAAAATAATTGTAGCTGTTTGAAATAGACATGTTTAGGAAACATAGAACACATTGAAACAGCAGATTTTTTGGTTGTCATGCCATGTTTCAATGCCCCATAATTCAGAAACTAGCACGGTGACCCATAATTTTTTTTTCAGTTTTATGAACACACATACTTCAAGAATCATATACTAAAGAATCAGAAAAATGACATTTAATTTCGATGAGAGAGAAAAAAAATGTTTTTATTAAATTAGTGAAAAAAAGTGGGTTTTTTTGAGTTTTTAATTTAAAATTTGCATTTCATATTTTTTGTTTTCAGAATAAAAATAACCATGCATTCTATAAAAAAGAGGCATAGAATTATTAGTCAAGTAATACTCTCTCTAAAACTGTTAACCTTACTTAAAATGAGGGAATATAAATAGCAAATATGAACTATGAAGTCGAGGTACTCCAAAATGAGCCCCCCTTTTGATCCTCATTGGTTCTTTTGAGATACCAACTTTTGAAGCACTCTAATTAAAAATTGAGCACGGTGACCCATTGATTTTTTTCCATCTTTATGACCAGAAACACTTCAAGAATCAAATTTCAAAGTTTCAGAAAAATGACATTTATTTTCATTTTCCACTAGATAGTAGCGTTTGCCTTTAATATAGAAATACATAAAAGTGTCCCAGTGTTTACTATCATTGGAATCCCCTTGATCTCATCTTTTCAAATATGATGATATCTCAAATTCATTTTTTGCAACTTATGACTCATTTCCCTGAAACACATCACATTACTGTAGTAAAACCATCTCTAGAAAAAAATCACCGCATTTCCTTGGTCCTGTTACTTGGAACATGCTACCCAGTTATATTAGAAATGAATATTGGAATAATATTAAATGGTATTTGAAAAATAACTATGATTATTATAGGTGAGAAATATTTGTATATTGAAATTGCAAAACTTGATGCAAAATTGAAGGAAGTATTATTCAAATATATTCTGAAATTCGTGTAAAACATGGTGGTTTTTGTTATTCAATTAGCACATTAAATTATTGTTTGTCTGTAGGTGGTGAAAAGTATAAAAAGATGACGATTATTTGCTTTATATTGTAGCAAATCTGCCTTCACATGGTAGATCATAAATTGATAGTATATCTTGATGTACATAAATTTAAACGATTTAATCTATTTCTATTATTGTGATGAACAAGACGATTTTTGAATGGGTTCTATGAGAATAACATGAATATGCCATTGGACTAAATAAAGTTTATCAAAAACAAAAAACATTTCAAATAAGATGATATCTCAAAATCCACTTGTGACTCATTTCTCTGTAACACATTGCATATAAACATTGATTCACCAGTGCGTTAATGTTAATCAATTTACATACAAGATATTAACGTATGGTTAATGTTGATAATAAGCAAGTATATTCATGTTCAAATATTAATGTTAAGTTACCATTAAATTAACGTTCATAATTTGATGTCAAAATGTAAACATTAACTTGACCGAAGTTAATGTTAATAATTTGACGTCAATGTATTAACGTAAAGTTAATGTTGATAATACATAAGTATATTGATGTTAAGATATTGATGTATAGTCACCATCAAATTAACGTTGGGAAGTTAACATCAAGAGAATCAACGTTAAGTTAATGTTTGCTTAACGGTAGGAGAGTAACATGAACTAAATTCATGTGAAATTAAGGTTAATATCATGTCATAACATTAACGTTGCTGAATTAACCTTCGATTGACGTTAATCAACGTTGTGTTAACGTGAATTTGTTACCTGGGGTTCGCCATTTGAGCATCATCAGTGGCCTGTTGCATGAGAAACCCTTACTTAAAAGGTTACTTACCAGTTGCTTAGCAAGGAAAAGCAGCTAAAGGGCCGCCCACACCTGAGCGCCCGCTGATTTAACTTCTCCCGATCCGATTTAACTTCTCCCGATCCGATTTAACTGCTCCCGATCAAGAATTCTAAGGAATAAACTTTTAAAACTGTCCATTTGTGGAGACCCACACCAGGGACGTTGACCCACACCTACCCAAATTCTCCCCGATTTGTGTCCCGATCCGATTTAACTGCTCCCGATCAAGAATTTATTTAGGAATTAAAAAATATTTTTTAACTTTTTTTTTCCAAATGGTCATAACTTTTTTTGCCCAAAGGTTACATCGTTGCGCCTGGCAGATCTGAAATCAGGAGATTCAGGAGATATAGAATCACTCAAAAAACGTCGTTTTGGACGCCAAACAAAAATTCACCCTCCCGATTTTCCATTTTTTGGATAATCGGGAGAGCCCTCCCGATGGCTCTGGAAGGCCTCCCGATGCATCGGGACAGTCCCTGACGCATCGGGCAGAGACCCAAACTAGGAAGCGATTATAAAAATTAACAGCCAAAATCGGGACAAATCTATAATCGGGCAAAAATTGGATTAAACTCATCCCGATTGCTGAAAACCACCGCCGATTGGAGTATTTTAGCAATCGGGGGGACTCCCGAGTGATGAAATTATTCCCGATTGTACTCCCGATTGATCTGGACGGAAAGTTAAATCCTAAAATGGATCGGGAGCAGTTAAATCGGATCGGGAGAAGTTCAATCGGTGGAAATCGGCTCTGGTGTGTGGGGGGTTTAAGGAAGGATAATCTTAGACTTAGATTTAAGAAATTTTTATTCAGAAAAAGCAAGGATTGTCTATGCAGACACTCACAAGAGCCAGGGTAACACCTCTCCTATCTAAATTCTGGTATAATATGAGTGTTTCATAACCAGAGGTTAAAACATCAGCTGACGAGAAAGGGAAATAATGAAATAGGTTAATGTCCAATTGACCTTGATAACTATTGTTATCTATCTATCTTCTCTTATCAAATGATGTTTAACCTATTTCTGAGCATCTGAAAAAAGATACACATAATTAACAGGTCAAATTTAAAGGTGCGGTTACAAAGCTTACTCTTTGACATGTCCTTTCCTTCAATATCTCCTCACACCTGAGAGTGACTGATTAATGGTGGCAACATTTATAAAGAACATTGTATGGTGTCTTACAGATGTAGTGTAAGTTCTAACCACTGATTTTAATCAGTGAAAACTAGATACTGAGGGACATCTCAACAATTTAAATAGATACCATTAATGATTAATGACTGACATTTAGTGGTTGCTGGTATACAGTATGGTGTCTATTATGGGCAAACAGTGCACCAGCAGGCCCGAAATGGAGGTCATTAATCCTGGTAGTCTCTGTTTTAGGTGGTTATAGCCCCATAACTGCTCAAGGCAGTTACTAAGCTGTTATGGACAGTTTGTGGAAACACTCAATAATGGTTCTCATGAGGGGTTTTACCATGTTTACATCATTGGCCACAATGTGTGAAGATTAAATAGGCAAGCTGATACTTTGCCTGAAAGGTGTGACTTTTGCCTCCAAAGGCTTTGCGAATTGCTTCCAGGCTAAACATTTTATAAAGGTGTCAATGGAGCATTTGGATCACTACAAAATCCAATTCATGCACCACATGAATTGTGGTTGATTCATCGATACATCTAAGCCAATTCTAAGGAACAGAAGTGTAATGTATAGGAACAGAAATATATATAGAGAGAGAATGGGACGAGCCGGCAATAATCGAAAATTTATAGGACGAGATTCGTCCACATAAGCACGATGCCGTAGGCAGAGTGCTTATGTGGACGAATCAAGTCCTATAAATTTTCGATTATTGCCGGCGAGTTCCATTCTATATTTATTATATGTGCATAAAATTTGATCATATATTATCAGATATCACTGAAAAAATATTAAAGAAGTCTCAGACAGAGAGCCCCGCTGCCCTGCTGACAGCCCCACTGACAGCCCCACTGACAGCCCCGTTATTAGCCAAGTTATATTGTTGACATATTGTTGACATATCGCAGCCATTTCTTGAGCTACATTAATAAATCTTATATCATTCAATAGAGAATTTAATGCTCTATTTAATGATGGGATTTTTATTATGTATTTCTCTAATCATAGTACCAGAATCACGGGTGGATTACCGATCGCGGGGATTTGTTTACATCCTTCGCGGAGAGCCAAAGCTCCGCGAAGCATATAAACAGAGCTATTTTTAGGCGTCCTATATGACTATTTTTATAGCACCCCACTTATAGCACTTCTCATATAGCATGTGCGTATAATAAATATAGAGAATGGGACGAGCCGGCAATAATCGAAAATTTATAGGACGAGATTCGTCCACATAAGCACGATGCCGTAGGCAGAGTGCTTATGTGGACGAATCAAGTCCTATAAATTTTCGATTATTGCTGGCGAGTTCCATTCTATATTTGTTATATGTGCATAAAATTTGATCATATATCATCAGATATCACTGAAAAAGTATTGAAGAACTCTCAGAGAGCCCCGCTGCTTCGCTGAGATCACCGCTGCCTTAAAATTTGTCAGGCCTGTGTTTACATCAGGTCAGGCCAGTATTTACTTACTGACATTGTTGAACTAAAACGTTCATATCGCAGCCATTTCTTGAGCTACAATAATAAAGCTTATATCATTTGATAGAGAATTTAATTCTCTATTTGATGGTGTGGTTTTTATTATGTATCTTTATAATTATAGTACCACAATCACGGGTGGAATACCGATCGCGGGGATCTCCGCGGAGACAGCGGAAGTGCTGAGGTAACGTCAGAGCTATTTTTAGCACAACTACATTTTTATAGGACGCGTCCTATATGAATATTTTTATAGCACCCCACTTATAGCACCTCTCATATAGCATGCGCGTATAATAAATAAAACGATGGCACATGATGCTATTGCGTCAGCAGTACTTCAACTGTGTCTGGCGTTTCCCCTGCCAACATTCTCCCCGCCACATTCTCCATGCCTACAATCTCCATTATTTTTATAAGTCAAGCAGTTGACCTTAAATATAGAAAATGATCCCATGGGCCACTATTGACCTTTAATACATGCTGCTCTAGAATGAGATTCTATTGGTACTTAAACCTAGATACCTACCCGTCCATACATCCTCCCACCTATCTACCTGAGTGCCCTTAAGCCCCATACCCACCCACCCACACATCTGCTCATCCACCAATCCACACGTACAAACCGTACTACACACCACGCAGCTCGCCCAACTGTAGATGCACTTGGTATTTTCCTGGACACAACATGACTACCACTTTTTCTGTGAAAAAGCCGACAGCCTACTTCCTCAGCACCAATTACGTCATACCCGATAAATTGAAGAACGCAATAGGAAGAGAAACACCATTTGTTGCCCATTTTTCAACATTACTGTACAGGAATTGGCAATAAAACCCACTGCAATAGCATCTACAGACATTTTCCTCTCAATCTCATCGGGAATCGATGCATCATTACTGTATACTAACAATGCTAGACTCAAGTTTAGCCACCAGAAAGATGCACAGAATGTTTGACATAGAGCCAGGAGACGGGGTGGGAGGGAGGCTACATGTCATGTCACCTTTTCTTTATTTACTTTCACTGAGGACTCTTCTAACCTAACCATAGCAAACCATACAAATCGTAATATCTTGCAGCGGTATACTTTCTAGGGCCTCATAAAGCTGGTTGGCTGGAATTATTAAAGGTAAATGTCTCACACCTTTGTACAAATTTGAGCAGACATTTGTGGGGGATTAGTTGATACAATATCATACACAACGATCGAGGCAGAGACAATCAGAGAGTGAGATATATTGGGACGTACAGGTAGGGAGGGATATTCAGAGAGAGAGAGAGAGAGAGAGAGACGGGGGGAGAGGTTCAGGCATCCAGGGAGAGAGGAGTGACAGAAAGACAGATAGAGAGAGGGAGGAGTCAATTTAAGAGTCGAGAGACAGGCAGAGAGCAGAGAGAGTGGAGTTGGCAAAAAGAGAAAGAGAGAGACTTGCAGAGGCACTTACAAGGCAGAGGAGGCAAGGCAAGGAGATGTACAGTGACAGAGCCAAACTCTTCTGTATTTGAGACATATGCCAATTATATGACAAGAACAAAGTTTGTCTACGTTTTGCTCGCTTGTATGAACTGGACTGGTTATGGCGACATGGTATATGCCTTGACAACGGATCAGGGAGACCCGGTCTTCCTCCTTCCCCTGGTGTTCTATCTTGTAACAATTGTAACAAACTAGAGGGTTGGGATTTATTGGTTAATGAGATGAAATGAGATGATTAGAATATGAAACAATGATGTAAGGTACATTAATTGTTATACAAACAGTTAATTATTGTTGGAGAGGAGTAACATAAATAAATATAATACATAATATATATAATAAAAATGATGCAAAAAAAATGTATGTATGCTAGACCTTTCCGGAACAATTCTGAATTCTGAAACTTCACTGTATCATTTTGCATTTTACATCCCTTCGGCAATACATTTGGTTATGCAATATTTTGTATTAGTAATAGGGTATTACAATCAACATGTATATCAATAGCAGGGTACATTCACTCCTTATTCCTAGCGTATTTTAAAGCTTTGGACTGAAGTGGTTGTAACTTATTCAAAACATTAGCATTACAATTCAACATAAGTACATTACCATAATTCAGGTGACTGAGTACCATTGATCTAATGAGCAGCAGCTTTGTCTTGCTTGATAAACCTACCACAATGTGTAATGTTTACTAATTTGACATATATGCCTTTTTGTACTTCATATTGTCATCTCATTCAACACCCAAAAATATACATAATTCTTTACAGTTTTAATCTTTATATTACCAAGTTTGTATACAGGAGGATGTTTTATATTATTTCTACAACTTGAGATGTACATAGATTTTGTTTTTTACTTTAATGAGACCTTATTTACAGCACTCCAATTAAATATACAACTGATATTGGATTGCATACTCTTCTTTGATAACTAACCTCTCCACGACAATTGAAGGTCCACACACCTTTGACAAAGTCTATGTTGTGGAATATGAAGAAATAAGAGGCAGGATTACTAGCTGGGTTTTATTGTGCACACGTCATGCCTCCTGATGTATCATGGGAGGAACAACTGGGTCAGGCTGACCCAGATATGGTAGCAGACAATACAACGTCTCCCTTCTTTACAAAGAACAACAAAAAAAATAAAGCAAAAACCATTACTTGAGACATAGGTAATGAGCATTGATTTAGCACCAGTCTGTGAGTCTTTTCAGCACCAGTCTATAAGTATGTATGAGAATGAGAATGAGATTAAGGTTGGGGTTGAGATAAGACTAAGTTGATATATGGACTAGCCCTATGTGCGCAAGCCAGTTAATAGCTAACCAAAGGAGGCTTACTGTAGCCTCCCATGGCCATCTTTCATCCTGGCCAAACGTAACAGGTTGCACAGCTACAGGTGTGTTACTGTAGCCGTCCATGGACGCTTCATGTAGCCGTCCATGGTGAGCTCTGTAGAGTCACCCATGGATGCTTTGCATAGGTCGTTCTTTGGGCACTCAATTTAATCAGGGATATTTATAGTTTGCTTCATTTAGGTTTAGGGGTTGGGTACTAGTTATTTTGCAATTTTACTGTCCTATATGGCCATTTTAAATATGCAACAAATTGTACTGTCACGGAAATCAAATCATGAAGAAAGCAGATAACACAGAAATATTTGTTTGTATTTTGCTTTATTGCATTTGATATCGTCATACAATATAGACATATATAGCCTCAGTAAACATTGAAAGAATCATGGGGGCATATATGGAATAAATACAATAATAACATACACAGACAGAACTTCGTTGTCTGTCATAGAAGACACCAGAATTGCCTAACAAATATATAAATATAATGTAGGCATTTAACACCTTAATTCAGTGATTTAATTGATCTCAGTCTATCAAGAATAAATTGAATATGAAAGTAATTCTTTGGTCATGGTTCATCAATGACTATTTTCGGCAGTTTTCATTTTTTTTTTCTATATTGCTTGACCTACTGGCATTGACTCAGGCCTCTGCAATATAATGATAAAAATATTTGATTATAACACATGATATATAATCTAGTCCCACACAAGCTAATACATATCCTTTATCTGTCAAGTACCAAAGCATTCTAAGATCATTTATATCATGTTATTGGAGCTGATTTTAACACAAATATCTGTGCGAATCCATTATTAGGAGCTATGTTGTGCATTTCACACCTTCGCTCAGCCATTGAGTTATGCACGCCAATGGGGCAGAACGGGGGTGGCATCTTTTTTTACACCTCTAGCTATTTTTGTCATTCATTTTGTGTGCATAGTAGTGGTCAGTTCAACCTATATTCGGCGCTCTGTACTGTGAGATATTTACACATGGGATGAGTGGCCAATATCAATTTGTACACTGTATTTCATTGGAGAAATAAGGATTATATTTATACTACATTTACATGAATTTAATGAGATCGATTGGAAAAGTGAGGTATCTTACTAAATGGCTATAAATCTGATGAGGGAAAGCATAGGCCAATCAATCCAATTAAACTTTAGCCCAATTTTTATCATTTTCATGCACCACAGGTCCCGCCTGAGCGGCCGATGTGGGAAAGCAGTGAGGGTGTTACCAAAGTGGCTGTTTATAATTGATTAAAGCAGCCAACGCCTAACCTAAACTCAAAATGTCTGTGCCTTTAGAGCTTTAAAATGACGTTTCTGTATTATGAATTTAGCTATTAATTCGAGTGTATTGAAATGAAGATAAAATGTCATAAAAACCCCTGAGTCAGCAACAATTTTTTAGGCCTAACCCTTGTAAGATGAACCATCAAATCATATCATATTATACAGCTGTGCCAACTTCTCTGATTCCTTTTTTGTTCAACATATCTTTGAGGAAATTAATTACTTAAACATTCGGATGATACCATACTGGAATAGTAGATTCCCTATTTACGTGTAGTTTTGTGTAGCCTCAACAGGCTCCAATTTTCGTGATGATGTTTGAAACAGGTCACATGACACATTATTTCCGGTGCCAAACATGAGTACAGTTAGCCTGAATTAGCAGGCTTCATGAGGTCAGTAGTGGAAGGCCACTGTGGTCTCAGAACTGTTTGCTAATCATTCATATAAAAATACATAATCAAATCATGGTCATAGTAGTTTCAGGAATACCAATTATATAAACCATTGTCATCAGTGTACATTCAGAGTACATTTTTGGTAGTGACAATGTTTTTTCATCAATTGAAAATAAGGTGGATACCCGAAGCCTCTAATGGACAACCTTGCTTGTCCACATCCAAGATGGCACAGAGGTGTCTAAACATGTGGACGGGCGGCTACCTGTAGCTGGAGCCTAGTTATCCACACCCATGGAGCATCTCTGGGCCATCGGCCACCATTTTTCGCACATAGCGAGGTCGATATATTTTTTTTTTTTATTACAAATATTATGGCCATACAATTACATCTTTCATCACAAAATACAAAATACGCCTGTCCACCCTGTGGATATTTTCTTGTGTTGCCTCTAACCTGTCTACAATTATCATTTTAATTCTACAATAGTACTTTACTCATATAAACTCTCTAAACACTACATCATTACTATGTTCTTTCATTTATATTGGCCTCATCATTAGTCTTTACTGTTTGTCTACTTGCATATACTAACAAATACATTTTATATCAAACAACAATCAATCCAGTCATCATTCATTCGGAAATTTATGCAAATACGCCTCAATACAATTCTCTTTACTGTTCGTACTTAATCGCCTAGCCCTAATGAGGGCTTTACATAAAATTAAGGGACTGAATAAAAACTACTGGCACGTAGTAACTAGACATTACTTTCATTAAACTTCATCCAATAAAGATCTTTCAATTGTTTTCCAAAACCCCTTGGATCATCGCAATTCCGAATCAATTCAGGAAGGTTATTCTAAATGCAAACACCTCTATAATAACCACTCTTTCTCATTCTTACCGATTTCGGTAAGAATGTTTTAAATAAAATACCACCTCTCCCTCGTAGTTCTTTCACTCTCTCCCCCTGGTCAATGTACTTTTCTTTCTTCCTAAACAGGGTTTTAATAAGAGCGATTTCCCGGCGATAGTTCAGTGGTAATATCTTACCTCTTTTTTGCATATCTTTTTTGGACAATTCCCATCCAAATGACAATCTCAATGCTTGGAATATAGTTTTTTGTAATTTATCCTGTATCCCCAATCTGCTGTTCATGATTATGGGGCTTGCATATTCAACTAAGGGTAATACATAAGTTTTACACAGTAGCCAGCAGATGTCACCATTTAGATATTTTCTTCGTTTACTAATACCACTTTGTCCACTTTGCCCTTGAAACCATACTATTCGCTTGAATATTCATGCTCAATTTCATTTCATTTCAAGAATTCTTTATTTTGTAAAGATGGTACATACAATAACAGGTAGCTACGTCTGTCATGATAAGAATATCATTTCCTCCAACGAGTGCCTCTATCGAATTCAAGTAATTTATGGTGCAGGTACAAAGTTTCGTAAATTTACAAAATTTTTAAACATAGGGTATGAAGGAGGCCGACAACAACGGCTATAAGTAAATTATAGTTTCAGCATTTACAAGAGTGCTGGCAGTAACAACAGTAGCGTGAGGCTAAGTATAGCCTGAGAAAAACAATAACAAGAACAGTAACATAAGGATAGCTATAGCCATAACTAGGGGGTACAATAGCAGTATCCAACTAGAGGAAGTATAATAGTAACGGTCTAGCCCGACAAGGTATATTATTATAATAGAGATTGATTATATTACTGAAGATCATATCAAGGGGCAGCCGTGGTATCTAATCATCATAGAGACATCGCGACATATTGTTACATAAGAGTCACGATTAAAGAATAAAGTACTTCGTAATCATACTTAGAGTTATATAGTATACATTCAACAATTTTAGTTACAGTGCATATGTGATGATAGATGAGATGAGATGATATCATAAACATGAGTGTTGGACAAGAGGTAGGACAGTACCATAAGGCAGTATCCCTTTCAAATGCATTGAGGGATATATAATAAGAGTTACAATATATACAGCGTTTCTAGGCGGTTACAGTTATATGGTAGACATAAATATACATTAGCTTAAAAAAATTATAAGCTTAAAAATTAAAATTGAAATTAGAATGGGGATAGCAATTTTTCTGTGAATTTCTTGAAAACTACCGCATCGTCAATTAAATGTGCTTCTTGAGGGAGGTCGTTCCAGCGAATCTGGCATTTATAGGTAAGAGAATCCATGATTTTTGTAGATTTGGTGTTGATGATTTTAAGATTCCTCCTCCCCTTGGCGTGACTCCTTGTTGGGAGAGCACGAGTGTCAAGGTTAAGGGGATTTTGTGTCATATAGTATGCCATATCTAGAAGGTGTTTATTGCGTCTAACTTGTAGAGGCCATAAATTTAAAAGCTTATGTTCGTTATCCATGTTATCAAATTTGCATTTGTTAAAAATTATACGAAGTGCCAGATTTTCCTGCGACTGAAGCTTTTTCAACAGAGACTGGGGTGCGGAGTCGTAAACAAAATCACAAAAATCAAAGTTGGGGAGAATGGCCATTTTGTATAGGTCCCGTTTTGCTTGAAAAGTGAGGGATTTCTTTGCTTTGTAAAGAAGCCTAATTTTAGAGGAAACCGACTTCAAGGTATTTAGTACATGAGGTTTGAAGGTAAGAAATTCATCTAGAATAAATCCTAAATACTTATATTCACTGACTTCATCAAGGGTAGTGGAGCCTATTTTTAACTGACGACCTGAGTTTTGGATTTTTGTTTTAGATTGATGACTTATTCCGAATGAAATAGATTTACATTTAGATACATTAAGGGATAGTTTGTTAATAGCGCACCAGGAGAGTACACTATTTAAATCTTGCTCTAAATTATCAAAGAGTACATTGACATTTGAGTTGTGATAAGAGAGCACGGTATCATCAGCGTAATGCTGTATATTGGCATGTTTGATGACCGTGTGAAGGTCATTTATATAAATAGTAAATAAAATAGGACCTAAGATCGTACCCTGGGGAACCCCATACGTGACCACTCCCCCTTTGGACTTTCGTCCATTTACAGTTACAAATTGTTGCCTTTGTCATCGATTGAGACCCCTAAATATTTGAAAGTATGTACTCGCTCGAGTATGTCATTCTCACATCTTAGTACAATATTCTCTTCATTTCTACTTTTACTAAATACCTGATATTTTGTTTTCTTTTTATTTAATAACAGGCCATTTAGTTTGCACCAGTTACTATATGTATTTATCGCAAACTGGGCTTTAGTCGCTAATTCATCAATACCTTTTGCTATAACTGTGATATGTGTATGTATATTGTTTATTTCCGAAGACAGTACATGATAAACGTATAGATAATTTACATCGGAAATGGGTCGGTCCTCTTCTGTGGCAGCCACAGCTCTTCCAGAGGGTCCCAGTGTCATATCAGTGTCATCCGCGAATGATATTAATTTTCCACCGAAATCAATTTGTCCTAAGTCATTACAAAAGATTAAAAACATTAGGGGGCCTAGTATACTTCCCTGAGGGACACCATTGAGAACATACTGGTTAGATGAACATAGATCTTTTTGTTTCAAGAATTGCTGTCTATTGAGCAAAAAGTCTTTCAGCAGACCACATAGATTTGGGCCCATTCCCATCATTTTCAACTTTCTCAGGAATAATTCATGCGATACTGTATTAAACGCCTTCCTGATGTCAAAATAATATATCGAAAGGCATTTATTATTTGCATCTAAATTCTCGTAAATCCCTTCTAAGTTACTGTGAATAGCTCCTAATGTCGAACAATTATGCCTGAATCCAAACTGAGCATTAGTAAAAAAAATCTGACTCTTCAAGAAAATTATAGAGTCGGTTGTATATTAATCTCTCTATTACCTTGCTCATTGTGGGCACAATCGTTATAGCCCGTACATTATCTAAGTTTTTTACATCTCCTTGTTTTGGCAACAGTTTTATCGCAGATAACTTCCAATCACTTGGAATCATTCTGTTCAATACACAATTGTTTAACAAGTCAGTAAAGTATTTTGCGTTGTTTCTTAATGCTATACACAATAGGGTATTATCAATATCAATTTGTCATCGATTGAGACCCCTAAGTATTTGAAAGTATGTACTCGCTCGAGTATGTCATTCTCACATCTTAGTACAATATTCTCTTCATTTCTTCTTTTACTAAATACCTGATATTTTGTTTTCTTTTTATTTAATAACAGGCCATTTAGTTTGCACCAGTTACTATATGTATTTATCGCAAACTGGGCAGCAATATTTTTGAGTTTTTACAAGTTATTATTATATTACTTATGTCAATTCGAACGACTTGATGTCTTCCTGACATTCAGGGAGTTGTGGGACAATTTTTATTTTCAGATCAGAAGCATTTTGAGGGAGCTATGAGCTATCTAGTGGACAGCAATATTTTTGAGTTTTTGAGCTCTTGTCATATCTACTTGTGTTAGATATAAAATAATCCTGTTCCTTCTAAGAGTTGTACTGTAGCGAAATAAAGGCTATCTCTTATTTTTTTTTTTTTTTTTTTTTAAAAAGGCTATCTCCTAATAACGATTTTAGGCTATCTCCTAATAACGATTTTTGCTTATGATAGACAAGTCAAGAATAGTATGTGTAACTATATCAGCCTTCAGAAAGTAAAAGCCCGCACACACAAAACCCGATTTAAAAAAACTATTAACATTTTATCACAAATTGGGGGGTTTGCCCAACATTCCATTATGTTGGATCGTCGGGAGAGCACTCCTGATTAGTCGGGAAGGCCCCCCGATTTCATCAATTCTCCAATTCTGTAAAATGAAATCCTATGTCCTGAAACCGGGTCTGGAATCCTGAAATCGGGTCGGAAATTGGCATTGTGTGGGTTGAAATTTGCCAAATCGGGCTATAAAAAGTAAACAGATTAGTCCCCCGACTATTCGTAGATTCGCCCGTCTAATAAACACATTCCCCATTTCAAAATGAAATCCTGGGACTGGTCGGGAGCCCAAATCAGGCTTCAAATTGGGTATATGTGGGTGGGGTTTAAGTGAGTTTATTCTGTACATAAGTTCTACACATCAGGTTTGTAACAAAGGGATGATTAAGTTGCGCAGATATATCCAATAGATTTGGTGGTGTAGTGGTTAGGACACTTGCTTGCGAATCACAAGGTTGTTAGATCGAACCCAAGCATAGGCAAGTTTTTTTTCTCTGTTTAGCATCAGCAATTGGTTCTGCACTGGTGGCCGTCATGCACTAATGGTTGTGCCAGCTTGTCTTTTTTTTAAATCTTGTTTCAATAGATTGATAGATTAGGCCTTTTGAAGGACTATTTCCACTGTTTACTTGTAAAATTACGAAATCAGCATTTAGCGTGTATACATGTATAATGTGAAACATCTACAGTTACCATATACATGTAAACCATTTATTTTACCAGGTACACTCTCCCAGCCGCCGTACCCGCGCGATACGGAGCGACAATTTTTTTCGTCTTCATGGAGACGTTGTTTGTCTTCAGAGCACCGCGAATGCTACTGGTGAACTGTGGAGACGAAATTGCGCGAACATCTGAGACGAAAAGCGGTCATTTGAATCACGGAGACGAAATTTGATATGCTCTGTATTCGCGCTCCGTTTTTCGTATTGAGTTTTGGATGCACGATAGTACTGGATGCGCGATTGGTAGATGGGTGAGATTTCCAGAAAATGCACAATTTACCTTCACTAATCCTCTCAGATAATTGAAATTTAAAACAAAAATAAAGTTCAAAATTAAGCTCAACATAACCAAACCGATTGTCCAAATCAAGTCAATATTAAATATACTCAGTTAAACTTAGTATTAACTATTCTCGAGTCTAATTTTGAAGAATTTACTGAATGTGTTGCTCTGAAGATTGTACATTTTCTAAAAATCTGACCCAGATAGATGATTGATGATAAACTGGGTACGCCACCACGCCACCACACCCACTTAGACCCTATGATTCCCCTGAGAAATCCTTTCCCACGCTTCTCCTCCCCAAATAGTTGTCACAAACTGGCGAAATAGTTGCGTCACAAACTGGCGACGTTAGTGACGCATCTCTACATGTATGGGAAATGAGAAATGTGTACATTATTTCCGTCGGCCGCATCAAGTCGTCCGACTCAATTTAAATCACCCGACTTTGTACCCGCACACTATAAACCAACCAACTACCCCTCCTCTCATTTTCCCCACCACCTTCACCCCACCGATTAATTATAGAACAACGATCGCTCAAGCGTGTTAAAGCTATTATGTAATAGCTCTGAGTATGTACCAGTAAATTTCTAGGTCAACGCGACATTAGCCTTGTTCTGGTCAGCTGCACAGTTGACCAAGTAGGTTTGAAAAAACTGAAATATATGCTGCAGGCAGCGGGAATTCTGAATTGCAATGCATCTATTTCCAAGACAATATGCTGTGATTTGGAGGATGAAAATGTGGGAGCCAATTTGGCTGACAGATACCTCCAGAGATTACCCATTATTAGAATCAGGGCACCTCTCCATTGGATTGGAACATCATTTTACCTGAGTAATGGCCGGAGTAATGACAACACAACTCACAAGGCAAGGCAAGGGAACGTCTATGTAAATATGCATTCAAGATATATAGGTAAGTAATATATTGTCTGCACTTTAATTTGGGCAGTTTTGTCTCGATTCACTTATATGACCTGTATGAATGTCCAGTTGGTGGGGATAGCCATAATATATCTGGCTGGCTACCTGTGCAGGTAACACAGTTTGTCCGCCGTTCGCATTGTCTGCCAGTCATGTCCACTGTCGGCCCTTCCTCAGAGGGAGCCAAGGGAAGTCTGATCCCAACCTGACGGAATATTTTCACCAATTACTCTGGTTGTTTCTTGCTGGATTTACGTCTTATTTGAAATCCAGCTTTCAAATGAAAATATCAGGGTTTGGTTCATTTATGCCAGAGTATTTTAATAGATTTTTACCCCTTTCTTAGTTTCGCCGATGTGGCGATAATAAAAGCAAAATTCAGCTGTGATCTTAAGCAGACATTGACAGAGGGTAGGGGCAGCGGCAGGAGAAGGGGGTGAGGTTGGGCATCTTCTGATCTTTCTAGACTGCTCAGATCCAGGTTCTTACATATATAATTTTGCGATTTTATTCCATGATACATACATTCATATATCATTAATATATTGTGGATTTATCACCACTCATACAGGGGGGTTGATTTGGAGGTCAGTCTGTAGGGTGTCGGGACTGAATGGACAAAAACCTGCATGGCCAAAAGCTGCCGGGTCGCTATGGCCAAAAGTTTTTACACCTTTCCCCACATAGAGGGGACTGTCACCCGGCGAGCGTTAACACCTGTGTGGTAGGTGGTGGGACTCAATGGACAAAAATATCGGGACGGAATGGCCAAACAGTACAGTCATTTATGCGGGAATGGACGACACCATTTTGTGTCATTCCTCTCTCCCATTTTTCTAGGATTATTCCTTTAGATTATATTTTCACCAAAAGTGACGGAGATCACTATTTCATAATACCTGATAAAGGCCCATACATACATACATACATACATATATCAATGCAAACATATGTATATGTATATTTCAAGTCAACTTAATTAGTAATTGAGGCGAATGAATGTTATATAGGACATAGGGACTCAGCATCAACTCTAAACATTATGTGTACACTTTTATTATTTATTTCTAATTCAAGTTTGTCTGCCCCCACTCCCCGTGTAGTATGGTAATAATTTAAAAATTATTTGCAGTGACGATTAATTGTGAGTATAGATTCATTCCCTCCTATGGGGAGGTGAGCAAATGTGCGGCAAAGGTGTAAATACATAACTGGATGAGAGGTAGACAGATAATCATATCTGACTTTTCCCACCCAGGTACTGGGAGGGGGGCTAAATGAGCGGTAAACAATTTTCAGTTATTTAACCAGGGAATATGAACAATTCATTAATGAATTGGGTTCAAATATCTTTAGTCAAATCTTAATCATGTTATCATTTGTTACTTCAGATTCAGCCGCATTCCCAGGTCTGTGGAACCACTGCAAAGAGGCTCACACTTTATATCATTAAACATTGGAGATGGCTGTGAGATGGTCAAATAGGGTCACCAATTACATGTATCATAATATCCAGGGAACAGGATTACCAGCTGTACAACATCATATACTGGGTGAGTGTATTGAATGTTCGATAGAATTAGTTGAGTATTTATTGAAAACTTGATAATGATGATTGAGTTGTTATCTAAATATCAGTTCATATTCTACTCTTCTAGGACAGTGCAAGTCCCGTGGTAATTAGCATCATCAATAATTTCTTAATGTACAATAATTATGATGAATATTATGTATGGAATGATGTGTGATATATCAGTCAGCGAGGCAACAATTAGTTAAACTGATATCGTATATGATGGCAATGAATGTATTTTATAAAATGAGATCGAGCAGATTTCAATGATGGTTAACATTATGACATCTAATAAGTATACTTATACTTGGAATAGTATGTTCACCGACTGGTAGTTCCACTTAAATATGTAAATATGTATATATCATGTGAAATAATGTAACATGATCAAGTAAATTTGGTATTATTTCAGAGACTTCGGCACAAACAACACAAGATTGAAGATGACAGAGGATGGTATCATGATAAGCCGAGCTGTTACATCATTCCTCAGTGCACCTGCCATGCTGAAGTCCCTAATCTAAACATTTTATATATTGCGTGAAATATTAAGAATCTAGGTTAGTTCATTATGGTGAGAATTACAGTTATAAAATGAGCAAGATTAATGCTATTAGCATGTTGTATATGCCAGTGTTAGAGGTCTAAGGTTACTGGAGGAGGGGTATAGATGGTTACTGGAGGAGGGTACTAGGGAGGGGTATAGGAGGTTACTGGAGGAGGGGAGGGGTATAGGTGGTTACTGGAGGAGGGGTATAGATGGTACTGGAGGAGGGGTATAGATTGTTACTGGAGGAGGGTACTGGGGAGGGGTATAGGAGGTTACTGGAGGAGGGTACTGGAGAAGGGTATAGGTGGTTACTGGAGGAGGGTATAGGTGGTTACTGGAGGAGGTTACTGGAGGAGGGGTATGGATTGTTACTGGAGGAAGGTACTGGGTAGGGGTATAGGTGGTTACTGGAGGAGGGTACTGGGTAGGGGTATAGGTGGTTGCTGGAAGAGATACTGGAGGAGGGCATAGGTGGTTACTGGAGGGGGTACCGGCAGCGTATTGCAGAAGTTACACAATCATGTATGGGATACTGTACCTCCTCCCGTATGCCCTCATATACTCCTCTTCTGTATGCCCTCATGTCTCCCTGTACATCCCCCTGTACTTCCTCCTGTACATCCCCCTGTACATACCCCTGTACATCCTCCTGTACATACCCCTGTACTTCCTCCTGTACATACCCCTGTACCTCCTCCTGTACATACCCCTGTACATACCCCTGTACCTCCTCCTGTACATACCCCTGTACCTCCACCTGTACATCCCCCTGTACTTCCTCCTGTACATCCCCCTGTACGTCCCCCCTGTACATTCCCATGTACGTTCCCCTGTACGTTCCCCTGTACTCCAATCATTCATTGTAATTAAGATACCAAGAGTCATCCATATTCTGTACATTTATTTAGAGCGCAAGTAATTAGTATATAAAATGGAACGTTTCGGGATTAGTATTTACCATGTTACCTGTTTTATTAAATTTATGTTTTCTTTTACATCAATACTGTTTATCTATATGCAAATCACTGATGATAAAGGTGTGAGCTAGTGTACTGCCACACATATTTGTGTGATCAAGTATGTGTACATACATGTAAGTATTATTCAGAGATAGATTAATCTGTGTATTTGAGCGAAACCTTTGACTATGTTTTATTTTCATTTCTCATAAACTCCCCCCATCTCGCCCCTCCCCTCCACGACTCCCCCATTCTCATACTCCAACCCACCTCCCCCCACCTCCCCCTCTCCTCCCCACTCACCCCTTCTTATACCCTCACCCCACCTCGCCTCTCCCCTTCCTCCACTCACCCCTTCGTATACCCTCACCCCATATCGCCCCTCCACTGCTCCACTCACCCCTTCTCATATCCTCACCCCACCTTGCCTTTCGCATTTGCGAGTGAAAAGAGTGGCAAGTACCACTGTGGGTGCACTGATCCGTATTCTCGAGTACCAAAATGCAATAAAACATAATACATGTATTGTCTACCCTTAAAATGCATGAAAACGAAGGGGTTTTTTTTCATGCAAAATACTGGAAACCGGACTGCATATTCTGCATATTGGGTGCCTGTTTGAATGAAATGTTGTGTAAATAAAAAATAAGGATATGTATTCATATATTACACATTAATAAAATGTAGGAATTGTTAATGAAATATGTGTTATGTTGTACATTTATAAGCGTAATGCGTAATTATATATATATAGCAGAATAAAAAACATTTTTTTTAGTGAAATATTTTTTTATTTTGTCCAGTATAATATTTCAGTTCTAATCAAACTATAGAGGCCCTAAGCCTAGCATATAAGCTAAATTTCCCCTGCGTTTGAACTGGCTGAAAACTGCCGATACGAAAAACGCTGATACGAAAAACGCTGCACGAATCGCCGATACGAAAAACGCTGCGCGAATCGCCGATACGAAAAACGCCGCGCGAATACGCTGAGACGAAAAAAATCGTATCAAAAGTGGGTACAAGAAATTCGTATTCATTTTCGTATCGCGCGGATACGTTGCGCGGGACAGTGTATTAAATTTCGCTGTATTGGCTGAGGCCAAGGCAGAATCATTACTCACAGGAACTCGAATCCCTTAATCTCACGCCACCTACCGGCCCATATACTGTCATAGTGAATATATAAGACCTTTCATTTAATACCCCACCCTCTTTCTCCTTCAAATCTCATACCATTCACCCACCCAATCCACACCTTTCATTTGGTTTTGTTTGGACACATTGTTTATTCAAAATCAAATGAAGGATACATCTGTGAACAACATTGTTCATGTTTTTGTCTGTAGCCGAACGTTTCAGTTTATCGCCTACCCATCTTCAATTCAATTTTAACATTTATTGTTTATCAATTAATTACCATTTGTCCACCATTTGTATCAGTTATTCCTTTTACCAAAAATCAAAACTATAAAATCAACTTTATCAATTCAAATAATGCAATTTTAATTTTGCCAACTGTCTTCTCGAGTTCCTATATGAACCCCATACTCTTTGTTTTATTGTCAAAACGGAACAGCTACAAAGCTCAGAATATATCCAATTATATTTTGGAGATACACTGTATGTGAATGTGAGGTATTTTATATCGACCTCGGTATGATGGTTCCTTTCAGAGAGAATTGTTATGTTATTTTTAATAAAAAGTGTTAACCAGGCACAATAAAGCCAGGCACAGTAATACGAGAATCCTGTTTGTACAGATTGTATGTCCATGTCTACAGATGCAATACGCGTGTCTTGTCTTAGAATAAATAAATCGGTAGGCCACAGCTCAAATAGCTGAACATCAAATGCATAATCTCCTTCCTACTTAATTCTTGAAGTCGCAGCTTAAACATGCAGTCGATTTTCTGAAACTGCGCTCTACGGTTTGAAAGCCACTGCCACTGTCACATGCAAACCGACCACAACCGGTGCAATATTTACTAGATTAGCTTTAGATGCTTGCTTTAGATTATCGACCTAGCCTTTCTATTTCTTTGGCATGTTTATCCAGGGTAGTGGAGCTAAAGTTAACGATGGGATCCTGGCCTTTGCACATCAAGAGCAAACTGTGCATTGTATTAGATTTAACGATTATTCAATCCTCCACTGAAGAGTGCAAACAGTACACGAAATTCAAAGAATAGATATCAGGAATGAAATAATTTAATCAATTAAAACAACATACTCAACATACTGTATGATTGCATTGACATTGTATACATACATCGAACTGCGATTGCGTTGTATCTTAAATATGGGGAAAGATCCTTTTGTAGCTTATGTGCTGCTTTTTGGCCACATGCATGTATCGAGAGAAAAAAACATAGATTACAATTCTTCAATCCTGAGCGGATGAACATGATAATCACTAACATGAGGATTTATAGGGAAATCATTGCGTCTACTTGGATAAGAGGGTCTGCACTTTATCACACACAATATTCCGACTAAGCTCTAAGGCCCTTTGCCACAAGGATTAATATATCAAAGGCATTTCATTTTGTGTTTGTGAGAGGGTCAAATTGTGATTGACATTATTTTGTAAATCATTAATTTAAGAAATGTTAATTAGGTTAGGTTAAACAAGGCTTCTATTCATATAGGCAATAATTAGTGACAATTAAGGAAGATGACTCTCATGGTAGTCGCATGACCTGACATGTTTCAGCCAACAGTATGGCCTTCATCAGTGGATGTTTTCGTGAAGATATCGTGTAGTTTTGTACTGAGAAGGTAATAATAACCGTAGTAAATAAATCACACAAACGTATTACTTAAATATAAATGCATTTCTATGCTGTAATTGATTACATGGCCGAAGACGACCTAAGAATTAATTAAACCATCAGTGCTATGAAAATGAACATTAGGATGCATCAATCAAAGTAAGGATACATTTAATACACCACAAAGCATAGATTGAACAGTAGAGTATTGTTAACTTGTTATCTTGTTACCTCGTGATATAATGTACTGCTCAGAACTTCCCTAGAACTCCCAGTTTTAAAGCTGATGATGTCCTAAGGTTAAGAGACACATAAAGAAAGTAGTGAAAATACTGACGTAAAGCGAAAAGGAAAATCTGGATTTAATTTTTTAGACATACCTTATAAGAGCAACTGCTCTTAAACCTTTAATATTATGGGGGCGAGAGGTAATTCGAGTTGTGACGACGCGCTACTTTTCAATCTGTATCTATGTGAGTCCAAATTTATCGAAATTATTATTCTAACTAATTGGACTTGGAGTGACATCATGGAATAACCTATTATAGGTCTTTCTATTTAGTAGCATGCGGTCATATATATATATGTATCTTGTTGTTTCCTCCAACTAGTTTAAATAATGGCGTCCGCATGACTGTAAATGTATTGATTACCTGAACCTAGATTAATCAGAGTTTGGTGAGCGAAAGCACTATAGTGCTTCGCTTCGACAAGTGTTTCGCGGACATATTAGAGTTAAGTAATCACTGTGGTGATAGCACTTTTAAAGGGTATCGATTACCTTTGCGGTTCACTTAATGTAAAGATAAATCATCCAACTAGGAGGCGTTTATTTCAAACTATTAAACTCCTACATGGAGTCGATGGCGCTACTGTAGAAAGTTTTGTTTAGAAAGTAGATGAATGAATAGGGATTTTTAGATTTGATCTTCTGGCCAATCGTTGGTTTTGGCAAAGTGAAAGCCAATCATGATAACCAGACTAAAGTGTCCAAATACGATGAGCCGTCAGTTTCAAAGCAATAAACGATATACTAATTCAACAGAGAGAACACCTCGGATCAGGGTGCAACTCATTGGTATTCCAAGTAGGCTAGTCGTGATTCTGGATGAAATCTAATCTAGGTGGTGCACATTTGTTAGTTACTTATATCTATATCTACTCAGTGGTAGTTAACAAGTATTCGTCGTGTATAAGAGATCCATTACACCTCCTCCCTCGTTATATCAAAAGCAATGCCAGGTAGACAAAATGAGCAACATGTCTTATATAAGCTAGATATCAATAAGCAACCACCTGCACACCCAGAGTACGTCTGCATTCATCAATTATTACTGGCGTTAATCTATATAGTGCCTTTGAACTAATAGATTATGCATAGAAGGAAGTTAAATAATTTTTATAGAAGCAAAATCTGATACTTCATCAACTTATTAAATTCAATGAAAGATATAAAACCTTTAACATCATCTGTTCATATTTCAAATGTGAAAGGTTATGACAATCAAACCACATCCCATATGAAAAGTATGGACTATATATTGCAAAAGTAGTATGGGAGAAGCTAAACTGCCGAGCTAATATCTTAGCCATTTATACCTATGAATACCGTATTGATGCTATGTATTTCAATACAAATCTGAGTAAGTGAGGCATATATCGGACATCGTCTGCAAGATGTGTGAGAGGATACATGGAGCCATGAAGTAATTTCCCAGAGAAATAAATGCGAATGAATAGTTCTAAGGTAGTTATGTATTTCTCTAGATTTAGGGTCTCGTGATAGGATCTCATAAAATATTATTAATAAAAGTAGCTTTTTGATCTGGAGTACATTACGCAATATGTTGTGTACATTGAAATGAAGACAGAAATGTAAGATAGTTCCCCTTCCATATTACGTCATTTGATTAGTACTTATGCATATAGCCTATCTACCCTGCTATGCCTATGACATTGGTCAGAAGTCGGTGGACATCTGCCTGCCGGCATCAGGCTAACTTTACGTCCTACCAAGTATACATCTAAGGGATGCTCAATACCAGTGCGTGACCGGCACGCCCTCCCGTCACGCCTGATCGCCCCACCGTCAGCGGCCTGCCGTGCGACGTGATGTTGGGACAAATGTGAAAAAGCTGCTTGGTCTGGGATTCAACCCAACAATGTTCAGTTTGTGAGTCTTAGATGCTAACCACTATAGCAATAGACAACGAGGATTTTAGCATGAGAACTGTCTGTACTCCCATAGACGTCCCAAGGCCCAAGGCCGAGGGACGTCTATGGGAGTGCAGACCGTTCGAACGCTAAATCCGAGTTGTATATTGATTTTAGTCCGTGATGGAACACCGTGGTGGCGCCACTAGACCAACGCGGTCTGTAGTATAATAAGTGCACGCGAAATCTTACCCAAAATGGACTAATTGACCATAGAGGACTGTAGAGATGATGCATTTAAACACTTGGCATGCCTGGACTTGACCTTATAGTATACCTGTATTAGTAGACCTGTTGCGTAATAGCTGCATCGGCTGATAGCCATGAATATTTCACGCCTGTTATGGACATCCATACATGGATGTTGGGGATATATGTAGGTCTCCCAACTGACGCCCATATTCTGAGATTCACAGTGTATAATAGTCTGTAATGAGGTTATTTCAATGTCGATAAGTATCAAAACTCAATTAAGATCAGTACCAATCCCCACATCTTTCATCTACTTTTGTTTTCAAAACAATTATTACCTATTACACTTTGAGTTTTAATTGGCTGTACTTAACTATATCTAGCGATTATTATCTATATTATGATGTTTTAAAAGTACCTTATACATTAGAGTTTGGTGATTTGTTCATCCTATTTTAACGGGACTTTGGGTTCTCCTTATAGAAAAATATTTTACTGTGAACTTCAAAATTCCCTTATAACTTCGTTTTAATGTTGTATTGCCTGTAAATACAAGAACACAAGATCATCATAAAGTTCAGACATGCTCGGGCAAAAGGCATTTAATGATGGCTTCAGGCAATTAATAGGCCACAAAATAATTCTCATTTGTAGGAAATCAGATTTCTCGCTGGCAAAAAGAAATTAGTGCAATCAACTATGATGAAGATGACCTTTTTAACGACACGGGATGATCAGCCGAATTCAGTACAATAAGTTCAGTGAACATTGTACAACTTTTTTTCTGCAGCACACATCGCAGCCATAAAAACAAACTGTTCCTCTCACCCAAGAGAAGAGAAAATTCCACTTGTCATTTCTTAAGGGCTAATCTCCTGGAAAGATAAGCTTTCAATCTTACCAATGAAAATGATATATCTATTTATAATGCTTGGTTGTGCATGTATGTGAACATTCTTATAATTGTTTTGATTAGGGGTCAATCTATGAGGTCAACGCAATCCCTCCAGTAGTAGGTCGAGGAGTCTCCATTATGCCCTGATTGCACAAGGACATCTCTTATTAAGAACTCAAGGCCGGGTGCCCTGGGGAGGGGCTTAGTCCATTAAGGGCAATTTCCTAGTTTTCGTGGCGTTGGCCCTACGCACTAAATCTCCAGGGCAGACGTAAAAAGCAGCAAACAATATATATATATATATATGGATGCTGTATTTACAGCTTGGACTCTAGATTTTAGCTTGGTAAACATACATAGAACTCTGCTTGGGAGCAACCATAAAATTACATTGTCTTCATTCCTAATATTCCTAATATTATTTTTTTATATATTCTATTGGCTGAAACAGTTTAAACAGTTTATAAATGTATAAGACGCTTGACTGACAAGATGCAGTTATATTTCGTGCATTGCCATGAATATATAAACAGATTTGATGCTAGCGAAAAATTCACAATATTGATTGTAGGCAACTATATGTGATTCACTACCTTGTCCAACTACCATTATTAGATAATCTTAGTTACACTCTTACAGTCGACCAGTCTTACTAATAGATATTATAATTCATCAAGTTTTTTTTCTATATTTTCGATCTCATAATATATATATATATACTATACCTTAGACCCATTGATTAGATCAGAAGAATCACGTACAGTTTTCAAGGTTGTGTTCTAACATCGCCGCAATACAGTCATAAAAGGACATCCAAATGAAATGTGTAGAGGCATGTATGCTCTTTATTTGTTGCAACAGTCAAATGCATTTCTCTCATGGATAGCTTAAAAGGTTGAAGGTTACAAACCAAGTATGTCGACAATGTGTTCAATTTAAGACTGAGGTCACATCCAGGAAGTATGCGGTACAAGAAGCGTGCAGTTGTTCGATAATTATGGTTTGTGACTTATTGGTAGCACATAGGAAGAAGATAATCTGATGGATGGGTTATTTTTGAAGAATATGAATTGCCATGATGAGTAGATAATCAGTGAGTTTGTTTTGAAGTTTGTAAGATCTTAAATTCACAATTCCGTTGTTGAATACGTGCAGCGAGGTGTTTTTACTCCAGTGTGCTTTGTATGTCTCTATCATCACTATATATAGATATGGCATCCAATGAATGGTGCTATTTATTGTACATGTGTTAGATACAAGTGTGAATTTATCGATGGTGCTTAAGTAGCTAAGTGTATGTCTTATGATGTATCTATACATTGTTACGCTCTGATTAAACTGCAGAGGCATTTCACCAAAGGACTTACATAGGACTGTCAGATTTGATAGATACTTTTTAGACTAGTTGCTCCTGATATTACATTTGTTCAATGTTATGTGAGAGCATCGCTACCTATAATGAGTTGCCTGTTTCTATTTCTGCTTCAACGGTACACATGTTCTCACACTGAAAATGGGAGGAGACGACCAGATGACACAATGTAGACATTTTCACACCGCCCTGATTCTGTTGATGATCCCTGCAGTTTAATCTATATTCACAGTTGTTTTTATCATTTCCAAATAATTCTACGTGGTAATATGGATGAGAAAGTGAAAGACTAATGTTTCTTTCCTAGACTTTTGCTAGTCTTGATGTCATTCGATCTTAACCTAAACATATCCTATCACCTTCAATTACATTGCTTCAAGATACCTGTCCCAACTCCAGGTCTTCAGCTTTCCAATAAAAATCTAGAGATCGTTTTCTAACATCAAGTCGGTAGAAATGGAATTTACTTTTCATATAGACATGTAGACCTCTTTGTCATATTATTTCATATTGTATTTTAACGAACTGCTGGGCAAATAAAAGATTTTCTTATCGTATCTTATGTGTTCGGTGCTACATGTCCTGCATTGGAATATTATAGAAATAGATTACACAGATGTAAGATATACTTTTATGACTAATTTGAATCATTAAATTGCCTGCGGCTGACATAGGGGACTTCATGGATAATATATTCTCCCCATACTCCTCAATCACCATGAAGGGGATTAAAGTAAAGCAAAAATGTGATGCATGAATGTGTATGCCTATAGTGTCTAATAAATAAATATGCATGGTCTCTAAAGCCAGCACCAGTTGTCCAGTGGATAAGGCGTCAGACTTCCAATCAGAACATTGTGAATTTGAATCCCAGAGCAGGCAGCCTTTTTCATTTGTCTTGTTTTGCGGTTATTTTTAAATTTGTTTGCTTATATCTCCACATCTGGGGTTTGGTTTTCTTTTAAACACACAGATTTAGCATCTGATGGCATTCCCTATCGATTTGTGAAAGAATTAGAGGGGCTAAGCTTGATTTAAGTGAGAAAAGTGAGTTAAATGGGGTTTGTGGATATTATGGTTCTCCTGACCAGAGCTATGGGTGGCAGTACTAAGCTTGTGTTTATTTTCGACAAAAATGGTTTTCGTACTGGGCCATGACTTGTCAAGTGGACGATTATTCCATTTTTCCTTTATAAATACACTGCCTCGCATACGTTCTCCTCTTGATCTGTTAATTCTAGGGATGGTGCCTCTTCAATTCCGAAGGTTCAATTCCCATGGTTCATGCTCATATATATATTACGCCGTTTGTGGATCAACTTCAAACAAGACACTTCCGCTAGTTCAAAAATAGGCAAAGCGCCGGACATATCAGTAAGATCATCATTATTTACATCCCTCTGCCAAATGCCAAACGCATGTCTTCTGGACCTTTCTCCTCATCCCTAGACCATTCAGGACTAAGAAGTTGTATAACTCATTTCAAAGAAATAGTTTTCCAGGAGAATTAACAGAATTTTAATCGGTAATAAAAATATTAAAGAGGAGAGGAACCCTGAGGGACACTTTGTTTCACTTCAATCTTATTGGTATATGAATTTGTGTTGGTTTTATGAACCGCATGTATGGAACATGACGACCCTTTGCGGTCAAATTTTATTCTCTTTCATCCAACATTGCACCGAGTGAGTGAATTATATTTATTTGCAAATAACCATTACCCTCTTGACTTGAAGGGCTGACTTTGATGTTTATAATGCAGGACATAGTAGTGGCGGTGTCACACTTCAGTCATCTGACCAAAAACAGCACACGTTCTAGTCCTGGACACCGGAGCTTTGGAATAATTTGATTTCCTTCTCGTAGGCCCGGACCCGATCAAATGTCTCTAAGAATCAATAGGCCAATTGTACCTTTTAGTATTGCGGGTCCATATAATGTAGCTTTCTGGCAAATGCTTCGTGGAAATCGTATCTACCTTCTGGGGTCCCACTTGCCGATTCTGGAAGAATTCCATGGGAAATATAGTGCACGGCATTACCCAGCTATATTCATATTGTGTATCTATATAGGACCGCCTCCGCAGAATACGGCGCTCTGTGAAAAAGTCAGCATGCACTATCCAGCCTGCTTTTTCATCTTGGAGTGCCTCAATTCACTTAATCGAAAATACATCTTTTCCACAAACAATTCCAATATGGGAGTACGCGATGATTTGAGCAGCACTGCTTCCTTAGCTGAATCCTGAGTTCAAAGCTAATCGCTAATATATATTATATATGTATACAACAGTGAAAGTGGCTGCAGGAGATAGAACAGACATTGTTTCATTGCTGTCACCACAATCATTATAACGCTATTAATCATAAAGGTACGTAACATTTTCCCACATCTCGCCTTCACCTGTACCTTGACTATAGCATTCTTGAATCTAGGGACAAATTACAGTCTCTCTCCCATACATAATAGGGTGTAATTTAACGATGGAAAGCAGAATATATCTGACACCCTCTGACCACCTTTATTTGCCTATGAGAAACAAACCACACACTCTTGCCTATACTTTGTAGCATTGTCAGTATGTGTGTGTTTCAGCTTGTCAGTGGTTTAAAGAGAGCGTGATGGTATCAAATTGGACGATGTTATTTTTAGTGACAACAACAAGCCAGCGAGGAAAGCACTTGTCGTCTCTAATCTATATGCCCAACATTAATGTCTCCTCCCAATAGAATTCCACCATTTAGTATGTTTCCACCACCTGACATATATACTGAGTGAAATGGATGACTGTAAAGTATTAAGTGGTCAAACTTAGAATTTATGCCAACCATCTGGCACGGGGTATTTCCTTAGTGCGAAGCATTTAATGGACTCTTTAGATTCTCAAAAGACCTATGACACGAATCTAGAGTTTTCCTAGGACAAGAAAATATTACTGAACATAAATAGTAACAGTTACACATTTTCATATATTTACATGCGGTGACAGATGTTTCTCTTCCAGACGGTGTATGAGCTGGCCTAGTCCTGTTAAAACAATGTCTAAATGACTATCCTAAGAAAGAGTATTCCTGTTTTGAGACAACAGCTAAATATCTGGTCAATTAAAGTAAAATTGCAAACTCCATATATATTGTAAAGTTGTGAGGTTGTCGAGGTCAGAGATGTTCATGCCTGTTGCACGGCGCTCTTTCCATATACTACTTCAATTGGTGCAGAGGCGAATGCCCCTATATCAGTTGATAGAATACTTTCATTAGCAAACAGACTGAAATTGAGTAATATTGTTTTTAAAGAATTGATATGATTCTCCAACACGACAATATGTTACCAATCCTATTAAATATTCGAATTACTGAATTAAATATGACATTTGTCATTGTATCAGCCAACCATTCCCTTCAATACAATTTGCCGTCATCAACACTTGCTTTCTTCTCCAGACATTTAATGTTACAATACTTATTCTTATAATACAATTACAATATGTTAGGATAATTCTTTAAGGCGACACAACCATTATGGAAAATGCCTTTTTTGTAATTATAATTAAATATGTAATTAAAAAAACAATGGAGCTGTTGGAAGACCTGGAAGTCACCTTTCAGATACGGGGCTCCTTTTTGTACACCTTTCTTGTATAAATAAAAAATGCTTTGAATTGTCCTGGCATATCTCTTTTCTTATATTTAATTTCATCAAAACTTACGGGGAAGAATGTCCAAATATCAAAAAATCAAAAGATAGCTAAATCCTATATTCTCCAACTCTTGTATAACTTAGATTGGAAAAGGCATGGAGAGCATGAATACCCGATTTTCCAAACGCTGGATATCAATTACAAAACTTTCATCCATTATAGGGCCTATATAATTATAAATGCCACAGGCCCATAATGTGAGGCCCACAATGTGTTCCATGCATATTAGACTGTTGCTTGAAATAGTTTACTATTATTGATAACAGTGCCTATTAGGAGTCATGTTTTATTTATTTATTTCGGCTTGCGTTCAAAACCATTAACCTTCGCAGTCTAGCACCAATACCTTTTATTTCAAATATGGTGCTTTTTCAAAGTCCATTATATGCAGTGGCGAAATTATACATGCATTAATATAGAAACTGAATATGGTAATCGCTTTGTTTGACGAAAATCAGGCGGGGGTTGATGAGGATTAAACGTGATTCCCTTTTTCTCTTAGAGAAAACAGCAATATGATGTCGTCAATGCACAGGTTGTCTTGGGCGAATTATTTACGAGTGTATTCATTTGTTGCCTGTTCATTGGACCTTTTTGTTATTTGCCTCGCCAGGGACGCTGCTACTATATAACCCCATTTCATTTACCCAGGTGCCTTTCTGTGGCCAATGTAAATGATAGATTAAGGCACAACGTGCTTTATGATCTCAGCACTTCATCTAAAGAGCCCATGAAGTGATCGCCACATTATTTCCAGAGACTTTTTTAAAGCCACTCACAGTGAAGAAAGGTGATTCAGCCTTTGGGGGGTTTATTCCAGAAAAGTGTTTCCTACTGTGTGTTGGTGTAGTTAGACTGATCATTGTTTGGAGCCGGAGCAGGTAAACACTGCATAATGAGTTTATGACATGGAGATAGCGTTCGTGGCAGTCACATGGCAACCCACATCCGTCGAGCGCGTACGTGGAAACCAAATACGAAAAAGTACCACTGAAGGAGGTCCAAAGGAAATTAATTCGCCCCCCCCCACCCACCCACCCACCCAAAAAAACAACAAAACTTTCCAGAGTGGATCAATGGAGAGTTTTTACCTCCTGTATTGGGACATTTAAGATATAATTGATATTAATTCACAATTCAGACAAAAAGTAAAACGTGGATTTCTTGCGTTTCAATGCAACTAATTGTCTTTGTTTCACTATTTTCTTCTCCAAATATTTTCCTTTTGAAGGGAACAGCTTTGATCTTCCTTCCTTTAGCACGTCATCACGAGATTTCCTCAATCTATAGTTGAGACATAAAAGTGAAGGTCTGAGCATTTTAAATACATCAACGGATGTAATATAACGATTCATTTTATATCTGGAAATTCATATCCAGATAATCATATTTTAAAAGCGATCGTGCGCTTTGTAAACGACGTTTAAACGGATAGGTATTGCGTTTTAAAGTATTAATGTGCACAGAAGAAAAAGTAAACAGATGATTTGGGAGGATCTTTGTTCAAACTTTCCTTTCTCCAAAGTATTTTCACGTGAACATTTCTGCTGTCGGAACAACCTCACATTCCAAACCATGATGTTCTCATTGTATTTAGTATGGGCTTCAATTCTGTCTGCTTATGACATTTTTCTATCAATATGTGATTACAGGTGATACTAATAACACTATTAGTTCTTATAGACATGTACCATAATCAGACCGCACTGCATTTGATGTATTGACGTCAATAAATACTTTTGCTTTCGGTTTCTCAGAATTTCCTGATACATGATTATTAGTTGCTCTTTCCTGATGGACAACCTGTTGAGTAGATATTGTAGTTTTGTTGTGCATTTCATGCCCACTCACGTGTCAATGACATACCACCCGGGTGTCCTGATGGACACCACTGTTTTAATGAACACCAATATTGTTTATCGTGTTGGCCTACTCTCTTATTATTGTATGCCCATTTAGGCGTATCAGATACGTCCATGGCAATGGACTCTTCCAGTGGGAGGCCTTCTCACCAACTACCAGAATGGACGCGTCATCACGAAGTGGCCGGTCGGCAATCTAGCATACCAATCAAATATGAAGCACCAACAATAGACAACGTATTGTGACAACCTACGATGCTCTCAATATCCCATACCGTACTCTCGGATCTACACCTATTTATAAATCCCTCTGCGGTGCCATGTTACGAGGAGACCATCAACATTAATTTGTACCAGAAACTCTTGATTTTGGTGCTGCTGCAAATGGTTTAGTATCAACAACGGCAGTGGTTGCAGTACTTTGAACCATTATGTGAGTACGGTAGCTTTGTGAGGCTGGTTATACGTATGCTTTATATTCATGGAGAAAGGAAGTCCAATATTCCCAGCTGGGAGTTCATGCTGATAATTCGATCGGAGAGTCAGATGTATGAACAAAGGGCCCCGTCGATAAAGGTACCTCTAGGAATGGGCTAAAGCATGTGGTCAGGCTTGTAATATTTACACATAAGCTTCCCAAGGCCAACATCAGTGACATTCTCGCTATCCCATGAGATTGTTACCTCGTATTAAATATGAGCACAGGAATGGTTGCTAGGAGTGGAGCAAGTGTGGACATTCATCATTATTTTATTACAAATCTTTGACCATACAAATTCCTTATCGATCGAACTCGCTTTAATTTGGCATATGTTGATACATATAGATCTATGGAGAACACACATGTCAATAAAAACCTTCCAATTTCAGTGCCCCTGAATTGTAGTTTTATCTGTCAAATAATATTCATCTTATATTTGATTAATTTATAATTCTTTAGGCCTTTCTGACAACGTACTGCCAATCGATGATTTGTGAGGGAGAACCACCACTCAAGCGCTCATTGGGTCTAAAAAGATGCTTGTCATGTCTGAGTATTTCTGTCTCCTAAATCCTCATCAATCACTACATGACATCAAGTATGACCAAGTTATCTACGGCATTGTCTCAGTCGTTAGGCTAAAAGCGATTAAACCAGAAAAAAAACCAATTAATTGCAAATCATCATCATTTTGACACGATTTTCTTGTCATTTCATGGCGACCGAGTAGGGCCTACAGAGGTTGTGAAGGGACTTTCATTATGGCTAGCTGTTTTTCCCTTTGCAGTCTGTCACAGATACCGTGAAGTGAGCTATATTTTGTACTTTCTTGTTTAAGAAAGTTTATCTAGAATAAAGCTTGTCATCCATGACGCTATTCTCAGCAATACCTGATTGAAAATATTATAATTACAGGAATATACTAGTACTAATCACAACGATATTACTAAAATCACCTTAAATGTACCTCATTACTAGACGTACAACTTCCACCCAATTGTATTAAAACATGTATATTCCGGGAACGAAAGATGGTGTAGAGGAACATATTTTTTTTTAAAGGTTTTATTTAAACTTGGGTACCTGCTCCCCTTTTCGGGGTTAGTTCTGCCGGGCCAAGATGCAGCTGGTTTGGTTACGGTTGGTGTGAATGTACATATAGATCTGTTCTCTTATGTGAGAGTAAATACACAGGTATATATATATATTTAAGTGAACATTACATGCTTAGCATGCAGATCCAATAAGACATTCCAACTATAACCTGTACATAATAATATAAGGACGCACAATGTGGTTTAAAGTACAATAACAAAGTGTCTTTTAAGATTCAATGAGTTTATTCTCAGCCTCTGCTCCCATATAATTATTTTACTATAAATTGGTAGATTTTTAGAAAGACTTGAGCAACACTTATAATACAATTTCTAATCAAATATGTATACAATCTGTTCTCCTACAGTTATGATATTACAAACAATTGAAGGTCCGACGTTTTTAACATATTAACCCTTTATCAAGGCGGATTTACAAATAACACGTATTTTAGTTCATAGCACATATGGAAGAGATCATATGAAATAGAATTATGAAATCGGATTCAGGTTATGTGCACCTTCAGGTCATTTAGCTGTGATGGACTGCTACGTGTTGTGTCTCTTGAATTTAGCATGCCTTCCTCAGGGCAGTTTGGTACCATTTTCATGCAGTGGACGATTTCGAATTGCATTGTTTCTGGTGCTTTGTTGAAACATAACAATTTCGCATAATCAGCCGTGTCAGAGATGTAAGGTATAAAAGCCTATGTAACACAGTTTGACTTATTTGTTACGGTGCATTACTCAAAATGTAATGCGCATTACGCGAAAATACTGAAAACTTCACTTGACGCTTATTTCTAACAGTAAGATGGATTACGTACGTTAAGCGTTGTCCAGGAATTATTTCCTAAATCTTGAAAGGTTTCTCATCTTAATTAATTACATGACTATGTTATTTTACCTTGGGCACCATTATAATCATGTGGAGAATCTTAGTGATGGACGTGTAATATTTGAATTATCATGCACCGTCTAAATCAAAGGAATAAAAAAAGAATTTCACGACAAAAAAAACTAATGTATCCATATGTACATTTCATCTCAATGTATGAATGTATGAGATCGTGACATACAATTCAATCTATTACCAGAACAAAAGGCATATCTGATGAAGCAGGGATGGCTGTCGAGCCGAAAGTGGGGCTTCAGGAAAGAGTGAAGCCCTGGATATGTTACAGAAGTGTATTGTGCATGTTGTCAGAAAATACAGTGCGAGAAGTTATAAGAAATGAAGCAAATGACTTCACTATGTACACTGCTGTGGATGGTAAACTTCCTTGGGAGTCATGATTGCATTAAAAAGGGAAGGTACATAGACGTCTCTGCGATTCGGCAATGTACACAATGATATATATCAAAGGAAACTGGAAACAGGAGGATCACAGGAGATGCCTAATGGAATACAATTACGTCCGTCTGCAGTGTCGGATCATGTAAGTCTCTGAGAGGGCGTGATGCGCGTGCGACCGCTGTTTGACTTTTCCCTCTAAATTGCCTTGATGTGCTTTGCGGCACTTCACAGGCTTGCGCGCGCAGGTGCACGGGTTACTAAGTAGACACTGGCGAGCGCACGCGTCGCACATGTACACAATAAGCATGACGGCGCAAAGCCGGAACTCGTCGCTGATTGGTTGATACTGCATATGAAGAGTGGGAGTTAAGACGGAGGGAGCACTGTAGAACGCTTACTACGCTTTACAACCCAGCTTCGCGCAGCGGATGTTTGTCCGTCCATGGGCCGATGTATGTGATCCACTTAAAGGGGAGCAAGCGCGGCTGGGACACAAGCAAGAGAGGAGGAGCTCCGACCGCTGCGGGACCTTGCCTTGCTCACAACTCCTCTCTTACGTTAGGCGAGTCACTCGTTCACTCTCACACACGGGGTCTAATAACCAACACGCAACACAAGGGAAGCCATCAAACAAGGACAAGTCTATGCTTTCGGGGAAGGGCATAAGTTCAAATTTAAACACACATATATATACCGGGTCTTCACACATTTTGCAACGAACAGGTTTGTGCCATTCTACTCGTTTTAGAGTTAACGGTTGTAGGAGGAACATTCCTTCACCAGGGTTTTTATGTGTGGTCAGATTTTGTGATTATCGTGAACAGTAATTTATTTTTGTGTGTTGTTCATAGATATTGCAAGTTTCACTAGCAACGAACTAGCATAGAACGTTCTGGAGTAATGTTTTACACTGCATTTGCAAATGTTTATATGTATAAGACAATAGAATCCTTCTCCTGTAGTCTCGTTGATTGTGTCAAAGTGAAGTGATGGTACAGTAAGAGAACTGATATTTTTACAGAACATTGTGGTATGTATGATTCCTAAGGGTATTCTCGGCCCTTGTTTTTCTGAGATTCTGAGATCAAAATGTTTACTGAAAGTTTGGGGCAGATTTTAGCCGGGAACGGTCAAAGCCGTTTCAAAAGCAATCCAAAGATGGGCATTCCCGAAACTTTATTGGGGAAAGGGGTGATGTATTGGGTTACACTATAGATATTCACTCGATTTGGCAATGTTTCACATATAAAGCTAATGCTTCTTTTCCATTTTCAGATAACAAACAGTCATTATGAGGTGGTTTGCCCTAGCATACGTAACAGCGCTTCTGTGCCACACAGTCCTTGGATGGAGAACGCGAGGTAGGTTCTTTCTCCTTTTAAGTTCTTATTTCTAAGTCTTCTGTACTGCATGTGAGACATTGTATAGTACTTCACATGGAAGGGAACCGTGTTACTGTTAGCCTAACTGTTACTCGAGATTGAGCTCTTTCACAAGAGCGATGAGTGATATGAAGACATGGATAAAGCTTTCACTCATGCTCAGGGATCAAGCTCCATCAATCTGAGAAACTCCCGACTATACGATTCATTTCGCGTCGCAATGCTGCTTGAAATTTGGTCCAACCAACCCTCTATAAGAGTCTATTTACCCAATATACAGAGGTCTGCAACATTAAATGCAAACCAACGATAACGCGTTTAGGGCGTATGAATTGGAGGAACAACACAAGGCTTCCTGTGGTGTCGGTCTGCATTACAGAATAACAAAATCCCAGTTAAATTTGATAAAACTCAATTATCCAAAGTATAGCTTACATCTTGGATTATGAGATAATAATTTCGTGGCGCATTTTATTCAGTTGTTTAACAAGTAACATAGAGCAAAGAGAGTAAAATGGATGCAAAATGCACAGTTTTCCTGGCCTGCTCCATGATATGTCTTAATACATTGCATTAATAGGGGGCTCTCCCACTTTTACCGGTGTCAGATAACTTGAATGTTGGATTATAACATTGTCCTTTGTGTATGATGAAAAGCCTTTTCCCCTACGAAGTGCACACATAACTTTCGATCGTGGTATCACATTATGATAAATGCAATAGTTTCTGTATTCTAATCGAATACAAATATATACATTTCATTTACTGTAGGAAGTCGATAGTTGAGAAAACGGGGTTTCTTCGTCATTAGCCTGATTTCTTGGTTGCAAAATTGGGTTATCGGTAATCCATAAAGCCTCAAATTACTTGTTTAAGGTTTACCTTCACTCGATCACCGACCGAGAGTAACGACCAATCTGTCATAATTTGACTTACCAAATAAAAATGCCATGATCCACTTTCATCCCTCCCGATTTAACAAATAACACACTCTCGGGAATAAGAATTTTCAGAAAGTTAAATTGTCGAAACCCATTATCTTTGCTTATTAATATTATACTGTCTACATTTATCCCGGATCTGAATCATTGCCCTTACCAATTGTTTATGGTGGAGCAAATATATGGTTATTAACACAATTTACATATGACGCCGTCATAAGCAATCAAACTGTCAGTGACTGATGCCCACTTCACGTCCTTGCGAATCGTAGGCGTCTCATATTAGCCTATGATGAAGTCATAAAATGCACCTGTTCAATTTTGGAAAGTATCGTGTCTGGTTAACCACTGGTGTGGCCTGCACAGGGGATCCAATGTCGATATGATTAGGGAAATGGCGTGCTTTACTTTGGACTCTGCAGTATGTGTCTTAAATTGTGGCTCATACTTGACGCCCTGCAAATTGTGTGACCATATATAGAACCAGGATAATATATTATCATATTATAAAAGGATCTTTCCTTCGCACCTCTGAATATGGAATACCGAGAACTAAACCCGCCTTTCTCGCAGTTTCATTCTGAGTACATCAATTGCGGGTGAAAATGTAGATAAGTGGATTGGAAATTGTCCATTACCACTTCAAGTTAAATCATAGCAAAATTGACGGGTTCAAAAACCTTTAGTGCATTTGTTACGTAACATTACGTAGCAGATATTCGACATTAAAATGGTCTTAGTTTTAAAAAGGCGATAAGTGCTACTAGCATTCATTGTCCTTGTATAGTGGCTGGGTCAGATAAAAATATAAACTCGTAGTTTCCGGAGGAGATGAATATGGTGATTGCTTGGATTCCGAGAATGTGGGATGATCGTTGCTAGGCAACATTGCCCTAATGCAAATACGTGATTATCATCTTCAACTAAGTCAATATGTGACCCCCCACCCCAACCCCAACCGGATAGATAATGACATCAAATGTCATAAGGACGATTTTTGGATGTTCATCGGAATCACCTTTATGCAGGCTATTTTCCAGCTAATACTATTTTAATAACAAGCCGTTTAAGTCGGAGAGATAATGGTTTACACTACTTGCTGTAAATAGGGAAACATTATTTTGGCAGACTTTGGAAATGTAGGGCACTTTGGCTTGTATTTCCAACAATTGATATCAATATTCGCCTCAACCCTGTGGAACTGATTAGTCTCCAACCAACATATAATTTGGTCACATTCTGAGAGAGTCCCTCGAAACTGTGGGAAAGCCTCTCGCTCCAAACCACAAAAATCCATTATAATCTCATTAGGACGCCTACTCCAGGGCCAATAAAGCCATTAGCACAATAGGCGTCCAAGCACTGGCATACCATTCTTATCTGAGAGGCTAGCCTAGACTGCTCATGCAAAAGTGAGATCCGAATGGTTGACGAAGTAGACAATTGAGACCATACATCATGTATACCACATGGTTACATACCCTGGACCTACCTTATATTTCTAAATATACCTGACTGAAAACAAACCGTTTCAAACAACTCTTGAGCTTCTCAAATATATATAATACACTATATAGATAATACACATACCTAATCCACAAATGAAATCTTTTTACTGCAGGAATTTTGAATAATTACTTGAGGTATTATGCAGATCTGTATTTTTTAAAAACGGAAATGACATATCGAGGAGTATCATATCTCTAAGAATCCATGATCAGCTTCAACAGAAAGTAGTCTATCAGCGATAAAAACTTGTAAAATACAATTTCCATATTCAATAAGGAGAACTTCCTGCTTTTAATGAAATTTTAAAACAACTTTCTTTTGTTATTGAATCCGGATACAGTACATAATTAACATTATGATCAGTAGCTGTTAGAGACCTGTTATTAAAGCCTAATCTTTGTTGAGGTTCTTTTTTATTTTTATATTAAATGCCTTACATCTGAACGTTTTCAAATGGCTTAGTTTCAGAAGAGGTATTTTAACTCTGTTCACGTTTCCTAGAAGTAAGCTTCTCGTATGTTGCAGTACGTGGGCGATGGCATGGACGTCAATGTAATGTATATTTGAGAGAACGCGTTTGAGTGGGAGGACTGAGATCCAGGCAATGTGCATACGGGAGACACTAAGTGAATCCTATGCGACATTCCTCGCATAGATCTACTCCCTTAATAAATTATGTGCTCAGCTCCTGATTTGTATACATATCAACAGCCATTCCCTTCATTAAGCTGCATACAGACATCAAAGAGATCTGTATATATATATGCCTTGTATTTCCTTTTTTCGTGATGCTTTGGAATAGAAAGAGAAGTCAATCGGAGATCACTGGATGAATTAGATTCCTGTGTTTTAATATTAGTTGTCAAGGTACTTGTCAGATGTTCATGACCCCCCCCCCCCCCACACACACACACACACATACCTGAGGTTTTCTTGTGAGAGAATGGTCATGAATGCTCATATGGAAGATATTTCTCGAGAACTGCACCACGGTCCACATTTAAAGAAGCTATTTTTCAACGTAATGCCAAGATATCGAATGCATGCTATGCTTAGTGACACTGTTAAACGACAGGTGACACATGACTGTCCATCTATGTAACATTCTAAAGAATGGAATAAAGTAGAAAATTGCTGCATACTGGGAATTGTTGTAAAAGGACACGCGGCTACCCATTTGTTTTCTTGCATACCTGAGCATCTTAACGTTATTACCACGCTTTTTATTGTCTCTGTGCGTGAAAGCCCTCTCTAGGGTGCTCTAATTCGTTTCAACGGTCAAGCTTGTATTGATTCAGTAGTCAAAACTGCTCGCATGCTAAAATGTATGGATATTGGATAAAAACGAATGTTCCTCCGATGTTAGCAGTAACATTCATAGTACATTAAGTTTACTATAGTCTTTATGTACAACATGATGTTTGTGGATGTTAGGAGATCCAGCTAGCGTGAATTTAATTAATATATCTCTATTTTTCAACAAATGCGATGTCATTTGGAAATAGATCCAAAAGGGTTTTTATATTCTCCAAAAAACTGTTTTTAAAAACTTGTTACAGCTTATTTGCTCGAATGATCAACAAGAATAAAATGCCCTTCTTAAAATAAATCCAGATCATTTTACATTTTGAAGAAAAAGAACTGATAAAAAACTGATAAAAGTTTTAGGAAATTTTGCATTCGATTTATTTCATAGTCGACTCGTGATCATGGCCAAGACCCAATTCACAAAAGAAAAATGGAATCAAAACGATGACAAGAAAGCAAACAAAATATAAAGGAAATGATAGATACTTTTATCTGATTATTGCTTATGATTGGTGAGGGAAATGATTTCATATTTTGCAGTGCCAAACAAATTGGCAATGATAAAATCGGGGATTACTAAGGTGGTTCTATTCTTTCACAGGGCCTTCGGACAACAATGGGGAAATATTTTATATTTTAGCATTCCAAATAATACTGTCTGCCCCGTTTGTTAAAAACAAGTTTATTGACCAGATTTCACACAATGTGATACGTTCCAGGTAATATTTTCTGCCCTTATACTGTGAGGTAACTTTGGAAGGAGTAATATTGAGTGCTACAGGACGGAAGCCGTAGACATACTATAAGAAGAAATCGGATTAACTCTTTTGTCCTACACAGCCATTTTGATTAAGTCTTCTTTTGTATATACTACAGCTTCCACTTCATATGTTTATACCTTTTGCTCACATTTTCCATCACTCTAGCATACCAAATATGATATGCATTATTACATTGCTGTTCTACACCGCTAATTCATATAAACCAATATTGCTAATGCATTAGCATTTCCAGAAGAAATTTATGGACATAATATTTGTTCTCTCATGGTGCAATATTGCACCAGGGGGATCCGCGTGATCCGCGCCCACCTACATACCCCACCTATCTACAAACCCTAAAACCCTCCACTTCCTCTTCCGCCTTCTCTCTGCCACCTACTCATTCTGTCCTCGCTGCACCCCAAGTTAGGGACTTTGCTTTATTACCCACTTTTTAAAAAAAATCCTTGAAAATTAACATGTTTTCTTTGTCCATAAGACTTAAGATAGAGCCAGAATCTAGGAGCCAGAATCTTGTCCAAGGTCCAAGTGATTATGATTTTTGTATCATTGAATTCGAATTTAGAACCTTAAAATGGAATATTTTCCTCCAAATGGTCATATTTTAATTGTGCCATAGGCATTTTCTTGGGATTTATGTCAAGAATAAAAGACCATCATGTCTGCATATATATCAAAAGATTAATCAAAAGAAGAGAATTAATTAAAATTTTAAAATAGATTGACTCCACATATTTGTATTTATTGTAAGTAAAGAATCAAAGAAAAGATATTTTATTTTCACAATTACAAGAAAATACAGTTCTTGTCATTCATAGCTTTTGACCGTACATACTGAAATTGTTCAAGAGTTTTATCACATTGTCACATGTATATGTATAAATTGGGTCTAACTTTACCCCAATATATGTACTCTAGTTTACAGAAATGTAAAATATTTTGCGATACAGAAATATAGTTTGTGACAGAACACAGCAAAAGGCTTGTGCCCTTAAGTGAGCCAGTGAAAAATGTTGTTTGAGTGAAAAATATGGGCCTCTATGCAATTCTAAAAAGTGTCATGTTAATCCTTACAATCCCAGATTTCGCCTAAACAGCCATTTTCAGTGAAAATTGGTGAAATTTGGGACATTTCGGCTTTCAATTCTTCACACTGCCATTTCCACCATTATGATAGTACAAAGTTGACATATGTGCCAAAAATTGGCAAATTTAAATTTGTATGATCAATATGGCTCCCAATGCTGCAGAACCATTTACCTGAGAGAAATTGCCATGGAAACAGTTGAAAGTCAGGATTTTTGTGACATTTCAGATGCGGTTACCATGGAAACAGCTGTTAATATGAAAAACAATTCTTGTAATTGTGCATATGACAGTTTAAAATATAGATAGCCCTGAATCTTTTCTTTTATTTGCCATATCATATATTATTCTATCATAAAAACTCATAAAGTTATCATGAATCATATGAAAAAGGTCAAGGTAACTTTAATTTTTAGTCCCTAACTTGGCGCGCACCTCAGGACCTAACCAATTAATTTCATTTCAACAATTCTCATCAATACAATCAATTTTATCAATTCAATTATTTTATTAATTCTTATCACATCATCTCCTTTATAAAAAATCAATTCATATTTTAATTCAACCAACCAAAACTTTTATTATTATATGATTTAATAAATTATAAATTATACAAAATAACAATTTTACAGCCCACTACGTACAGCCTTTACTTTTTCTCCCTGAGCGCGATAGATTACCACTGTATTCCTGACCAATGGTCATTCTATTTCGAAAACAACAGTCATTGGCTGTCATTGGCTGGCAGCAGTGGTGCATGGCGACTACAGCGCCACTTTGAGCGGCAGAATTTTTTGGAATTAAAATCTTTGGGCAGTGGATTTTCTTGGAACTAAAATCGGTAACAGCGGATTTTTTTGGAACTCATTATTGGTTGTGGGTGTACTGGGAGGGGTTTGATGCTTTAGTTGAATGGAGAATCTTGGGAAATGAATATAAACAACAGTCAATATTAATATGTGATTCTCAGGGAATCTGGTAGAGCTAGTTCAAATCAGCCAATATGAATAATAATAAGCTCTAGAGTTATATAAGATTTCAGAATAATCTGAGAAGTAATACTTCATGGTTCCCACGGTCCAGAGCACATTAAATTTAATGACTTTTAATGATGGATTCCCCCAGTTTTAATGCCTTTTTAATGACCAAATTAATTCATGTTAGCCGATCACTAAAATTTGGATGTTTGAATAGTTAATATGTACGTAACACGTTCTCCCCTGGCTATTTACAAATTTGTCTGAATTAAAGAAATGTGACAAGTTTCCACTATAACTTGGGTAAGGCTGTCAACAAAATTAGGCACTTCTGTTATTTGTATTTGTGTGGGAAGGTGAGGCTTCTCTCGAACGCCAGATATATGTTGCCAAGAAAAGTAAAGAAGGATATCATAAAAATGATTATAATCCCGAATATAGATTATGGGGATATTTTTTATGACAGCACAAACAAGAGCTATCTAAAAAGATTGCAGTCGCTGCTAAATGCCTCGATTCGCGCAGCTCTTGATATGAATAAAAGAGCTAATGTAAATAACGAGATGGCAAACTTAAAAATTTGCTCAAACGAATTAAGGAGAAAAATCCATATCACCGAGGGTGCCTACTACCTATCCAAATCCCAAAAGCAACTCAACATAAGAAGGCTACCAACAAGAAGCCATGCAAAAAATAGAAAAAATTTAAAAATCGAACACCCAAAATCATCCCTCTTTCAAAATAGCTTCCTATACAAAGGCAAATGTGCCTGGAACATCCTCCCCACAAAGTTGCAAAATATTGGAACACAAAAACTCAGGTTCGACAAGAAATAGAAAAACATTATTCATAAAATATATAAGTATACCTAAGTAAATAAACTAGTTTATAGGTGGCTGGCCCCCTCCCCTATGGTGTATGTTTTTCCTTTTTTCAAAGGTAGCTGTTAAACCGACATAGTACAATGTCAGGACACCTCCTAAACGTGTATTCGAGTCACGCATATCTTGAGTTTTGTATGTATTTCTGTCTCTACTATGCTATATGTATTTTTCAAACGAATATGGTATAATATTGGGTCACTTCCTAAGTGTCCACTCATGTTATGATTAGACACTGTATGTGTCTGGTAATTTTGTCATGCCTCCGGTGATATTCTATTGTATCGTTCCTTAGAAATTTTTTTCTAACTAACCAAGGTTTATTTACAAAATGTATAGATGCTCGCGGTACAGCGTTGAGAACAAATGGCCTCCTACACAAGCTAGGACCCCATTGTACATATGTGTAAGGCATTATGGAAGTATATCCAGTGCTATATTAAAAGTAGAAATGATATGTTATCAAACAACACAAATTGTTCGTAGTCATAGGATCCTTCAGATATATATATTTTATCTCTCTTTCTCATTTATCACTCACTCGGTCCAGTATAGGTCAAACACATTCAAAATCAAAGGTAACTGTTGGTAGAAATGGAACACTTCTTTCATATAGACATGAAGACCTGTTTGTCTCCTTTTCGCAATGTAATATCGAGTAAATGGCAAATAAAAGATTTTCTTATTTATGACCATGAAATGACACAAACAATATAGTTGAACTTATTTACACAGAACTCAATACCAACCCAGCTGGGGGTTTGGGGAAAATTGGGGGAATTTTGTATTTCAATCAATGAAAGGCCCATTCTAGGGCCAACATCCATGCAATTTCATGTTGTGTATTTATGATGGTGCAGGGTTCTCAATATTTCTAAAAATGCATTGATGAACTCCAAATTATAAAAGGCTTCTTTTGAAATAAAATGAAACATTTCTTGACATGTCAACAGAGCAGAACGTCCAAGACCTAGGCAATTTTTAAGAAAAGAAATCACTGTTACTTCATTGTTATGCTACAGCGCTCAGATAGTTTTTAAGGACTCACAGCGAAAATTAATGACTTTTAAGGCCCTTAAAAACCCAAATTCAAAATTAATGACTTTTAATGACTATTTAAGAACTGCAGGAACCATGTACTGATATACTCAGCTGTTAATGAGTATATATACTAATTAACAGCAGACACGATCTGCCCACGGCAATGACCAGGTTTCCATAGCAACATCACAAGGCTATATGGGTCCCATATGTTGACCTCTTGCCATTTCTATGCACCCAGGCTTTGGATTAAAATGACATGCCCCACGAAATTAGCCATATCTTTCTTATTATTCATTGTAGAAAGTTCAGACAACTTTTGAAATGTTCAGAAATGATTCAGGATTCTTCCTGTCTTGCCAAACCTTAAGTAGATGTCATCGTTCGAATCACTGCTGCGGGTGCACAGTTCACTAATTCAGTCAAACTCCAGTGTGGACACTCCTTCCTTTGTCCTGCATTCATAGGTTGCCCATGCTCCTATATCCCAGTATAGAGAGCATGAGTAGAGGGGAGATCTATCTATGCAGCAGGAGGGCCGGTTGGCCCCCATTTCTAGCCAATCCTTTGCTTGTTAGTATAACTCCAAGCTAGCATTTTGGTATAATCTCAGAAGATACTTCATCGAAGCCTTGGTTCGCCACCAATGATATACTCAGCTGTTAATGAGTATATATACTAATTAATGTACTAGTTACTGTAAATGTTAAATGAAGTAAGTCCAACACATATTTCCTTGACTGAATGGTCTACACACTGCCTTCTGAATGACTGCCGAATGACTGCCGTTCTCAATGGCCAGTCTCTACTTTTATTCAATCTCAACCATATATATATAATATTAGAACCTTATTTATTATTTATAGACATTATAGACATTATGACAATTATATATATATATATATCTTAGTAAATTATTATTATAAGTCAAGAGCAAGGTTTCTGTAACCGGCACGTATTGATGCGGATTCATTCCACGAAATTGCGTTTTCATTTTAAAATCCCCCCGATGAGAACATTGTATTGTGTAGCTCAAACCTAAACTATCTATTGGAAAAAGAAAATCAAGGTACATACTTTCTGAAGCTTTTGAAGAATTTGACGAGTATCTCCGTATAAAGTATTGCATAAAACTCATCTAAGCAATCTGGAATGTTGGCAATAAAATCTATTTGAATAATTATGCTGCTCATATTAGATATTGACAGGGTCATATATAGACTGTCTAATAGAAATAGCAGTATAATTAAATGTTTCAAAATGAATCCAACATGAAGGATAAAGTACCCTTATAGAAGGTATTGATAGGCTTCATAGTTTCAATACTTTTGCCTCGATCTATAGTGCAAAATTAAGAAGTTTCCTCTCCAAAGTACATAAAATACTTCCCCTTTCGTCTTCGCTGTTCATGAAGTTTCTTCAGGGAACTTCCAAGTATGATGTTTGCAATCTCGTCCTGTCCGATGAGAAGAAGACCCAAAGGTTGGCAGAGGCTCGTCATTTCCTTCCCCATGAATCTTGCGCATCGTTCAGCTTAGGGAATACATTCCCGAAGAAGACTTTGAAAATTGCGAATGGAGAACAGGGAGGCTGGAAAAAATATTCCGAGGATTTCTTTCTATTTAATTGAAATTCTCGCATTTGCTTGTAATTATTCATGAAATGGATGCAAATTGGCGACTTACAAGATCTTGACGGTGATTTCATTAACAATTAATTTTTATTCACATTGAGCGGAGGGACACTTGATTGGCATTCAGTCAGGTAGTTCAGTTTCTTTAAAGGTAATTATGATTTAACGGCAGCTTGTAAATAATTAATGCATCATGCCTTGAGAGAATAAAGCTTGCAGTCAAGCAAAACGGGTCTGGGGAAGCATCTTAGCTTTCCCCGCAGAACCATTAAGATTCATGAGTAATTAGTACGAGAAGGTGAATTTGATTTCAAAATATTTATTTCATTCAGGATACAACATTACATCATATATCGACGCTATTCTCAGTTATTCCTGCTACTTTGCTATTAATGTTTACATTATCATAATACATCACAAACACTTTCTAGATAATCGATTCTATTATTTCTTTTTAACGAATTATATTGACTGAATCTTCACAGTATTGGGATATATCTCATTATACTATGCTTGCAGCTATATAGTCGTCATAAGAAGTGACCTAGACACATTTATAATCTTTTTCCTTTTTGTTTCTCAGGACTATGGCCTGAGAACAGTTGCTTCGTAGCCAAACAGAAGTGCCAATCACTGATATCAGATCAATCTGATAATGTGTGTGAGCTGTGTGTGAGCTTAGATATGACATCAGGCGAGCCTGCCATATCTAATTCATTCGATCAGTCATACATTTCACACTTCAATGATAGTACACTCAAGTGAGTTTGATTGACAGCCATGGGACTTGATTGACAGTTAGTTAGATGCTTCTACAACTTGATTGGCAGTTCTGCCCGCCCTCCGCCTGCCCCTTACCTGCCTCTTGTCCTCTTGTACATTGATTGACAGTCTGCCATATAGTTATACAGGGGCTAGAAGTGTGGGCGCCCGCGGGTCTAGTCACGGGACCCACAGGTACCAACCCTACGGACACGCAATGCTTCCTAGCCGTTGCCGACCACTGGTTATCCCCTGCTAGCACTGGCAGTGGCCACTAGTGGGCAATTAGAGCCTGAGTTTATTGTCCGAGCGGCCCTCTAAGCCTGACGGGAACCCAAGCTGAGGCCGAAGGCCGAGGCAGGTTCCGGCAGGCTTAGAGGGCCAGCGAAGACAATAAACGAAGGCTCTCATGGCTTTAGTCCCCGTTGGTTGGGCTGTTATTATCAACTTATTCTATTAAGTTTTGCAGTGTCACTCTCTGTATACACCAGGCAGTAGGCAGGAGTGTAGGTAGCGCAAGGTCGCACCCCAAGGACCTGGTTTTCCACCATTTTTTCGCGTCTCCACCCATGTCAAGAAATGCAACCGTGCTTTTGGGTACCGCGGTCCTCATAGTGCGGACCCCTCATAGGTTTGTTTACATCCACACACGCTCTCCAAGCGCACCACCACATCCCTTCTGCACAAGCCATTCTTTGGCTCACATACACTAGAACTTCACTATTGGGGTAAAACAATATTGCCGTCATTTCTGCCGATTCAGATTTTTTATTTTCTTCTTTATTGAGTCCCTAGACACATGCGACCTGTTGAACAGACATAACCGGAAGTAAACACAGGCATAGAGGCCGCCCGCGGGACGCTTGTTCCGGCATAGAGTGGCCACCAGCGTTCAGGTCGACACTTCTATGCATTTCTAACTGGCCACCACAGACCAACCAACGGGGACTAATTACTCAGAGGGGTGCATTGGTTGGAAGTAAAAGTAATCGAAATGGAAGGTGGATTGTGAAAATGGAGTGGATCTGTTTGTATATAATAAATGCAGGCCTATACATTTGTGGTTTCAGGGCCAGTATATCAAGAACATTGTACGGGGTTTAACCATTACTATGGTCAATGAATGACCACAGAGTACATTTCTACAAGCAAATCACAATATTGTTAAGTAATTGTTGAATAAACTTACATAAAATGACAAAATAGTGTTGTTTTTTTGTGCAATATTTGTACCTCGAAAATGTTCAGATATAAGTTAAAATGTAAGCTTTTTTAGGTAAATATTTTGCATTTTCAGTCTGAACATGACTAAATTGCAGTAACTAACTTGACATCGGACACAAGTATTTGATCCTGAGAAATTGTTTCCTTTGGAAATGCCAGGTATATACATTAATTAAGTTGACACTAATTGTAAAGTTAGATAGATAAATAGTTGATTAGATCATTACTTAACTTAATACTTAACTTAATACTTGTTCTCAACTGCTATTTGTCCATACAATTTATACAATATCTGAAGAGCAGAACTTCCTGGTATATCCGAGTAAATAAAAATGTCATAATTTAAAATCATTATTACAACTCAAAGTACCATTATACCTCCTGTCTCGATATACGAGAATATCATTATTTATTAATCATTAAAGAAACGCAAGAGAAGGTATGAAATATATACACATCAATCATAAATCGGCGCACGTGCACACGACGGAGAGACAAAATACATAATTTCAGAAAAGTATATCAATATTTACTTTCCACTCACTTCAGAATGTTCGATTCTGCGAATCAGTGAAGCAGCAAATAGCTATAGTTCTAGCCTAGCAACTTACCATGTTCAAAACACATGTAAATACCAATACAACCCCAGATTCATCTCATGCATCGACCCAGCCCCCTCTTCCAAGAAGCTCTTGGTGTATGTATTTTCTTATGATGTTTTTTTAAATAAGGACCATCTTCTATCACACGTATCCCCTCATTCATTGTTCCATGCTTTCCTAATCTGAAATTGGACACTTTAAATAAAGTTTCTATTAGAGATTCGGTGCGGATAAATGTTACCTCAGATGGACAATAAGCGTTTATAAATGACTGATAACGAATGGGACACTACATAAAATCTCTTCCTTTCACTGATGTATTTAAATAGGTGACTATCTAAACAACCTAGGGTTTACTTGCAAATAATAATTATTCGATACTATATTCATACTTACAAAATAATTAAACGTCAAATCATTTCTGTATATTCCCTGCTTTCAGTTCTATTGGTTCACCTTTCCTCAATTCCACTAGTCATAACTGTCATGAAATGGATTTACACATTGCCGAAAATATCTAAATGCAACGGGAATGGGGTTACTATGGCAACATACGTCAACAGAAGAGAACATCGATGAGCAAACACGATCATGTCCTATTAATCGGATCAACGCCATAAAACGCGACATCTGCCTATATTTACATTCGACTGGAGGCTCATAAGTGTCCCATGATCAATGGCATAATTTGGATTAAACACACTAATCCAGACACGATCTCTCATGCAAAGATGACACTCAGATGCAGTTGATGGGTCTGTTTATCGGTAGGCTAAGGTTATGTTCAAAATATTTCTCTTCACTCTCGTGACTTGAGACATTATTGAGGGCTAGCTAATACCGTCCGTCCTTCCAGTGGGGAAGATGTATAATATCTCATGAAATAAAATATTGGTAAGAGTGCTTATAGGCGAAACATTGAAGACGGTAGAAGTAAATCTGAATTGTTGTTGTAGGTTACATCTATCTGCAATGGCATGCTAAATGCCTTGATTATTTTCTGGCCCAATAAAACATAATACATTCGTCAGAAGTATATGTATTCATATTAATTACATTATGTGAGTCAATTTTATGGGTTGTGGTGTGAACTTCCTTTATTCTGCTGGGTCACTTCTTAATCACATTATAATTATAATTAGAGGAGGAAATATGTTATTATCTCCCAGGCAAAATAGGTAGGTGTAATTCTCAGTGACGTTCCAGAGATTTTCAATGATTTCTTTTCATCTATTGGTAAATACTTGGCAAGCAAATAGTGCCACCGAGGGAGGAGAATATTGTTGGAGAAATTAAGGAGTTATTAGAGTTAAGTAAGACAGGATATATGGATGCAAGAGGTGCTTTTCAAAATTTACTCTTGAACCCATAAGACAGAAAGACATAATCACTCTTATATTGAAAACAAATAGTTATAAGGCCTCGGGGATACCACTCATGCCAACAAAGATCCTCAAACCACTTCTCTTCACTATGGGTATTCAATTGACCTAGACCTACCTTTTCAACCTATCCATTACAACTGGTAAAATACCAAAATTCTCAACAAAAAAGCCTTGATAACCCCCCTCCATCGAAATTAGACCCAAGCAACTATAGACCTATTTCATGTAGATGAGTGATTATAATACATTGTATGGAAGAGATATGGACCTCACAGGATGCAACATATATTCTTGTCACCATTCTTTGACAAGAATGCACAGATATATTAAGGATATGTTTAATACACTGTCCTGAAATTTGGTACAGATATTGCCATGATCATTAGCACAAGGCACTCCGAAAATGAGAATATTCCAACAAAGAGATCTGAGGATTTAACCACTTTGAATAACATCACTTTTGTGATTTGTGACTCATTTTCCTGAAACACATCATATATATGACTCTACTGCATGAAAACGTCACCATCCTTGAGTGAATATTGTCATGAATGACAAATTTTCAATAAATGATATCAAAATGGTCTAAAATGGTGTCAGTCATGTATTAAAAACATCAAAAATAACAATCAAGCTTAATATAATTGACTAAATTTGACATAGATTGGGCGACGTTTTTTCTGAGTGAAAAAACGTCGCCCAAATTTGAAGTCTTAGATATAGATAATTACAAAAGATCTGGGTAACTTATCATACTCAGGGGTAAAAGGTGATATTTCATTATATTATAACAGAAAAAATAGAACGATTTGAGAATAATAATTGAAAATACAGTTAATGATAGGATGTTTCATCTGATTGATATGGGAATCCAGTTTCTGACATTTTTTGTTGTCCCCGATTTGAAAAGTTTTTATACCGGAAAGAAAAACGTTTTTGGACTATTACATCAAGAAAACATTTAGTTAGAGAATGGAGATAGTAATAATTGGTGATTTACAAATCAAATAGAGAAATGTTCATTACTAAGAAATATAGGGGTGTGCGACGTTTTTTCACCAATATTTTTCTACACCCATTTTTGATAACCTCCTGTACAAAAAATAATGGTCTAATTTAATGGTAAACTCAGATATATTATCGCTTACATATTACCTTGAAACCTACCAACTCTCAGATCGATCAAGCAAAATATAATTTTGACTCTTTTAGGATGGGCTGCACCATTTTCGTGAGAATGGGTCATATAATAAGTATTTTTATTTCTTTAAAGCATAATCATGGTTGCAGAACAAGAACAAGTGCCAACAGAAAGATATTGATCAATCAGTTTATCCGACTCATATGTCATCAAGCCTGTGACAATCCCTATGCAAGTGAACGATGCAATCGAACTATTTCATTGATTCTGCCAATGGCAATGCACAGAGACGCCTATTAAAAATCAGTTCCATTCCTTAACCACAATTGTGCTACACGATCGGTTCATGTCAGAGTTTTAATTTTCAAGAGAGGAATAGTCCTATTTGTTGCTTCTTACCAAATGTTGGATGTCTATTCCTAGGGCCCCAACGGAGGGACATCATAGTTAGAGCTAACAGAACTGCATTCCTTAGTTGTATATTTCTGCCCCTCCAAAGCATGGCCACTCACGGGCTTCTAAACTCTATACAGCTTCTCGTTCCAAACTCGAATGAAGCCCATTTGTTCATTGCAGTCCCGTGTGGGGGCCTTGTCACATACACCATCAGTTGTGAACACGAAGAGAAAGGCTTGGCTTGTCCACAGGGAGGAGAGCAAGGCTAGAGCAGAACCCATGACGTCCCTGTTACATGTCTGTTGCTCAAACCCCTCAGCTACTAGGGCCTTGTCTTGTCTCACTATGTACCATTCTAACACTTCGCCTGTTCACAGAGCTATATATATAATGCTTAGAAAATATTTGATTGATTGATAGAACATATTTTATTCAGGTTTGAGGAGAGTTACGGCTTATTCAAATTAATGGAGAACAAAGTAGACTATTGCAATTAAGCAAATATGCATATCACACAATCATCGGATATTTTCATGCCTGCCAAACTGGATAATTCCTAGTCAATTGGAACAATCATACGATCATATGTACACGTAATATTATGCTTGATTAATGGGTGTTTCAGGTAACTTTGCTTTGGATATGTAATACTGATTCATTCTGGGAAGGACGTGATTCTTGAAGATCGAAGATCGTACAATACAGTAGGCTGGACAATGGTAAATGCAGTGGTGGAGCACTACGAGGGACAGAGCAGGCCAGTCATTGTTGAAAATGAGTAATTGTGTGGAAGATGAAGAGGGTAACGATAACATCGACTGAATTATGCTGGCCAGGAAATGGCTAGTTCTATGGATAAGATCTCTCTTTTACATCCATGAAGTCGAGCGTAGTTTGCTGTGGATTTGTTGAAGAAAATATCATTGCATGAGAACGTGGGCGAGCTCTGGCCTCGAGGGGAGTAGCATACATGTATATATAGTCATAGAAAGCGTGAATAAATGAATACCGTATATATTTTTGGCCTTTTGAAAAGAACCAGAAAGGACATAGCCTCTGGGCTGGTCTCAGGTAATGATATAAACTTTTAAAAACAACTTCTGATAAAATATGTAAAGGTTTTATGTTGATCTTTCTTCCATAAACTGGTGCCATGCGGCCATTTTACCTGCATTTCCCTCTCCACTTAGAACCTAAACATATCTATATAAAAAACGTGAAACGGTGATTTTTTTGTGGATAATGTTCTTGGAATCTGGGATATTGCCAGCCGTTTTCCGGCTCTTTACAGGTTCGTCGATCCTTTCCTGAGGACAATAAAATGTGGTTTGTGAAGGTATCTGGGGTGAAAATGATTTTGACGCCCTTTTTAATCATGGATCTTCACACTCTATTAATATAGCCTGGGAAAGCCCCTGGGAACTAGCTAGAAGAGAATTTGAACGAAAACGTAATGACGTCATGCCTTCAATGCTCCACAGGACCATCACAGGGAAAGAGAGATGGGGAGGGAGGGAGGGAGGGAGAGGGTTAGGACGACGAGGGCCAATGAATTATTGCCCAGTAACTACATTCTTCCTGCAGTGTTTGCTATGCTTCCATGCTCTATTAGTGAGGACATAAATAAATAAGAAGGTGATGTTTCGATTTATCAGCGCAGACACACAGAGTAGCCTATTACAAACGCATTCCAGTCGAAGGAATGATATATTAACTAGCAAAGTACCCGCCCTCTCGCCCCGCACCTCTCCCTCACTCTCTTCTTCACTCTCCTCCTCTCGCTTTCTCTGCCTCCCCCTCTCTCCTCACCCCCTCCCCTCTCCTACACCCTATCCCTCCCCTCTTTTCCCTCCCTCTTTTCTCTGTTACTCGATCATACTTTTTTCCCTACCCTCCCCCTCTCCGATTCCCCCACCCTCTCCCTCTTCTTGACTCTCCGGACTGTGGACAGTAGGTTGGTTGGAATGTAAGAAGAAGGATTAATTCAATTAGACGACGTTAAAATGAGCAATCAAATTACTCACCTTGATTAGCAAGTTATTTCGGCATGCAGTATGAGTAAAGTAAAACCATCTGGAGAGGAACCAAAATGTTTGGCCTTCCTTTTAGGCCCACACATATTGGTATTTTGAATGTTGTTCTTGCTTACATATATTGGATACTCTGCTTTGAACAATTCATAATAGTCTTCAGAATGTAAACGGCCCATAATGTTCAACAAACATGGGGGCCTTCCAATTGTCCCCCTTTCCATAAGATAGATTCATATTACAAGTGTCAATCTTATTCAATTTCATCAGAAGATTCCCTTGCAGAAACACTGTTTTTACTCGTGACGCACTAGCTGTTTTATTTCAGGAAACACTGTTTTATCTCGACATATTGGACACTCTGTTTTGAACAATTCATAATAGTCTTCAGAATGTAAACGGCCCATAATGTTCAACAAACATGGGGGCTTTCCAATTGTGCTCCTTTCCATAAGATAGATTCATATTACGAGTGTCAACCTTATTCAATTTCATCAGAAGATTCCCTTGCAGAAACACTGTTTTTTTACTTGAGAAACACTGTTTTATTTCAGGAAACACTGTTTTATCTCGAGAAACAATGTTTTTCAATCGATAAACATTTAGTGATGTGAAACAGCGTTTTTCAAACAGAAAGTTGAGATAAAACAGTGTTTTACATTGATGAATACTGTTTTATCCGAGAAACACTGTTTTATCTGTTTTTCGACTGAAAAGCAATGTTTCTTGAGATAAAACAATGTTTCTTCAGACAAAACAATGTTTATCAAGATAAAACAGTGTTTATCAAGATTAACCACTGTTTTATCTCGAGAAACACTGTTTATTGAATTGTTACCCAAACAGCTTGCAATAAACGTCTGAGGTTGTTTGCAATATCAGCACATCTTCTGCATTCAGATTGATAGCGTTTGGGACTAAAATTTGAAACAAGTCATTGTACCCCCTGGAAATGCAAGAGACAGAAAGAAGATACTTAAATATGTAGAGTGATGCAATATGCATTATGCATCGACTTAGTTTAAATGACTTGATTTCACTTAATCATGTAGAGACAGCAATATATTTGACTAAAATCCTTTTCTTTTATTTTCATTTTAAAGATTACAATACCGATGCAAGATTCAAGGATGACAGACGGCTATTGGACTACCTTCGTGATGTTAAAAGGTGGGTACAAATGTGGTCCTAAAGTTGCTGGATGATTCCAGTGATTAACGTTTAAAAAAGTTAATGCTAGTTCTAATAAAAGTGCTCTCTCTTCGATGTTCCTTCTGGGTGTTTTTGTCCTTATAAGAACAATATGATTAAAGAAAGAGGAAAAACGAAACAATATTCGGTAGACAATTATTAATCCACGAAGACGTATTGGGAAACCATTGTTACGTTTTATTTTACAAATTTGCTTCAGTGGTAACAGGGGGTAATTCAATTTATGTAAGTGTGCATGTGTGTATATGAATGTATGTACGTGTCATTAATTTTGTACTTTAGATATCCGAAGTAGAAATCCAAGGATAATTTGCTCTATATGTTAACCTCATAAATGCATAATCAGCTGGGTTTCAAAACATGTTAATTTAATAACACGCCTTAACTCACGCCTTTGTTTCAAAATCATTTGTTATCCCCAACCTGAGAAAGAATGAGAGCCTGAACCATGTATATATAATTCTGTAATAATGTTTGTCTTGTCGCTCTTATGAGAAACTAACTAAATAATTCTAGCACGTTTTGATTGAGAAATTAAATATTATGAGAATACATCGTATATATTATATATGTATATTATATACATGTATACATGTATGTTCTAAAATAATAATAACATAAGTGTATAATGAATAAATGAGTAATGAAATATACGTGATTCTATAATCTTTGCCATGGTTTTTGGTCACTACAACGTAATCTATGTGTGTGTACCTTTTATCCCAGTACTTTTTATCTCAGTCGAAATGAGGCGAAATTGCGCAATTCTATATCTAGGACAATTACACGTGCAATTGGAAAGAGAGAATGATGGGGAGGAGAGAGTGAGATTGAAAGGCAGAGTGACAAAATGATTGGGGGCAGTAATCAGGGGGCCCAATGCTTATCTGAACTTTTCAGTGCAGTCATCAGTCGGGATGTCGCCAAACCAATCAGATTCAATTAGAAAATGCAGTGCCCGGGAAACGATAGGTGAACCGGAGCATTTCTGTAAGGGAAATCTCATTATGGCGCACTTTGAGTCCCTCTCTAAATGTTTACAGACCAAACCAGAGCATCGGGTCCCTTGTTCAGGTTGACTGTCAATTTGACACAGTGTCAATTGGTGTGATGAAATAACAATTGATACGATAAAAGCAATTATATTTGCCGTGGTGGGATGTGAAACTAATTATTCATGCCTCGCTTGGTTTTGAGCGCAGGCTTTGTGAACTCGTGGCGAGAAAGGGACTGAACTTTCGAAATAAAATTACTCATAATAAATACAAACTCAAACCGTATTTGAATACATCCATAGATGTCTCTAGCATCATATCTGTACATCACATGAAAACGACTTGAGAGATATTGCTTGATCATTCGGGTCTGAATAAAGAGATACCTGGATTCTTTGCTGATATACGATGCATATATATCTTAAATTGTTCCGAAACAGTGAGTTCCATTTCTATTGGATGAATGCCACACTCGAAGTGGGAAAGTATACTGGATTTTGAGAGGGACACAGAGAACCACCATTCACATTCATTATCTGTGGCAGATGAATAATATAACACATCATAAGATCTTATAAGTAATCTGACCTTCAGGCATCATCATCTTACATTTGGCCATGGCTAAGGAAGAGTATACGGAATATAATGGTCCATTCCTACGAAATGGGCCCAGTAGCCTGAAACCATTGTACAAAAAAAATCCTTTAATCTTTTCCATAGTTAGGGAACTTAAAGTAGAGTAATGGATCTTTTTAAATCTAAATTTGCTACTAAATTGATCAAATAGATTTTATTCTACATAAGATCAATGACTGGGTTAGGATTTCCTATGTTATTACGTCGCACATCACATTGACATTATATACTAGGCATTTTGTCAATGGGAAATTAGTTTTGGTTTGATTAAGCAATTTATTTAGAAAATAGGGGCAATTCAACATTTGTTTGGCAATTTATGGTACAAGGACTCTCCTATTTTGATATAGGAATTTCAAAATTAAAAACAGCTTCATTTTTCAGGTATAGGTTTTTTCAGACATTACCTTTTTTCATCTACCACTGTTCTCTTCCTAAGCAAGAAATGTAAGAAAAAACGACTCAGATAGCTTTGTTATCACCTTGCCTTGAAGGATCAAGTATTATTACTGCCAGAGAATATATTTCTATTTTCTAAACCATGATTTTATATCAGCAGAAAGGTGATAATCATGCTATTCATTTGGTATGTGTTACAACTTTCTATTGTAATAGTTTTGCCTCTTTCAAGCAAATTTTGCGACATAAAAACGTGCGATGTAAAAAGGTGTGACGTTATTAAAAAACAGATGTTTTCCTTCTCTATGCACAAGGCATATCGGTTCAGACCATTCATGTTGCACTGACAACAAAAGAATCAATTGCACAATGTATTCATATTAGTTTTAAATGATTATTTCCAATAGGATGGAAAAGCACAACTAATTAATGTGGCGACGTAAAAACACACATAATTAGCCATTTTCAATTAGCCATTGAACTTTTTTAAACAAGCACAACATCCTTACTAATGGTCCTATTGAGACTTATTAGGTATCAAATGTTAGAGATTGGTTTGCTTATATATCAAATGATTATTCTTGTACCATTCAACAAGTTCATTGCATGAAAGTGGGCAACATGTGCAATGTAAAAATGAAAAAAAAGTTTTTAATTTTGTTTGTGCCATAATTTTGTTAAAAAGTAGGGTTACTTAAATGCATTAAAATTCGAACCTGGTGACTGAGCAAAATTAATCAGATATAAAAAAACATGAATTGATGTAAATTTCTGAATCCCCAAGTCCCGAATGTTTAATTATTGACATTTTTCTATGAAAATATTGATTTTAAAGCGTTTTAACACATATCCATCAGCCATATAATAATGTATATATGAGAGGAATTCCCATGCCAAGAGGAATCTGTCAGTATGATTTGTTTTAATATCAGTGAATATCACACTGAGATATGAGGCATAGAAGGGCCAAAGGTAGGGAACAGGGCCCTGGGCCCATTTCGTAGGAATGAACCATAATATGTTATATAATATAATTGACATTTTGACATATTTAGGATATTTCTTGATGTACAGCTTAAAACACTGCATTCAACGTTTTGCTATACCTCCCTCGAATTCCTGTTCATGTATTGAAAAAGCCCCATTTAATTCCACTGGAAGTATACTCTGTAACACAGTCTAGGAACCTAGGAACGTTGTAAATTGGCTAACTTTACTGGAACATATTTCTCCACGGTCGCGAACATAATAGAAATGATACATCGTACCGTTCCCTTGCTATATCCCTTGTCTTTTGTGCTGTATTGACCTACGGTATTCCCATTGTAGTTTCGGTATACCTGTATTCACTTTCTAATACAGCAATGTGTTTATCTCTTCAGAACCAACTGGTTGGAGGCTCTCTGTGGAAAGTGGGACGATTGGTGTATGCCTGAAACGGGAAAACCAGGCTTAACCTGTTGCAGCGGCTACACGTGCAAATGTAACTTGTGGAACACCAATTGTAGATGCAAATCGAAGTTGTTCAATGGCTAAAGCTAAAACGATGAAAAAAAAGCCTCCAGTCAACCTTTCTGCACATGACGTGTGTGTGAACTAACGCCTGAGGCAAAGATCAAATGGAACTTGAAGACTGAAATCAAATCAAAACAATATGATCCAAAACCCATGAGGGGGAGGCGTGCTAAACGCAGCAATAATGGCCAATACAACAGTAACTCTCCATATATAGCCTCGTTTTTCTAACGAGACTGTTTAGTTTGTTCTGTTTATTCTCATTCAACCGGGACCAGAAAGAGATCTCTATACATTTTTATACTATCAGCAGCCCTACCTAATATAAACATCACTGGTTGCTGATAATGCCTGCTGAGAGCGTGATGTCCTTTATAATTTAGTATGCCAATTATGCAAATGAAACAATACCACGTTATGATTATATACACATTTTCTGGCAAATTTGCAGTTGCTCACTGGGAAATGCTTTTCCAAACGTTTAACCACTGTCCCTGCACTAGTAAGTTCGTGTTGGAACAGAATAGAATTCCTCTGGAAAGAAAAGGAAGGGCGATCGCACAGAAGTGGTCTATGTCTTGGACAATGAGTATCGATGCCTCTTTCAAGTCCCCTAGCTCCCACTTGGTGATGAGAAATGGTCATCATGGCTTTGATTAACATCCGATCAAACCAAACCTTTTGAAATTTCTTATCAAAGTTTCAATTGTACCTCCCTCCCTGGGGCAGCATCTTTGAAGAGACGAGTCAGGAGTATGACACATATAGGCGTGTGCTCACGAATGCAATGGGATAGACCTGAGACTCATGGAGTGATCATGACGGACATTTATCGATACTGTGACGGAACGGAGAACATGGCATGCAACTGATGGGCCCAGCATTGTAAATGTCCATCGAGGTTCTAGATAGTGAAGAATATGGAATAGACCAAGAATAGAGGAAATAACAATTGCAATAATAACCATTGTTTACAGACATTTGTGAAAATGACCCTCAGAGAGATGCTCATGTCTGTCAAACGTCAGTAAATTGATCCTCGATATCCTTTTAACTCAGCAGTATAGGACACAATTCATTACAAATCTGTAAATTGATTGTAACGTCACCAATAACCAAACATTTTGATGTTATGTTATTAATTGTCGACTTGATATCAGCTTGCTGTTACAGACAATGAATGTTTAGAAGAAATGCTACCAAGACAAAGGTGACCTTTGCCTGGTGATTTGTAAAGTTTGTTATTAAGATATCTATTTTATCGGCGTTAAACCATGAAAACTGCTGTTGTCTGTGGAAGTAACACGGGTAAACCTTTGGTAGAATCACTCTTACCATAGGGAGATGTAATATATTTATTTGTACATTTCTGTCAATGGATTGTGTTTATAATAATTCCTCCAGAATTTCAAGTCATTGTCTACAAGATTAGGAAATAATGTGTTCTGACAGCCTTTCTAACACTTAAAATATGATTAGCATACTTTGTTGTATCCGTAAAAATTACTATAAAGCCAAGTCAATTTGGAAGTAAGGTATTCAATGAAAATTTGGTACCGTTTTAGAAATACAGTATGTAAAATGTGTTATTATTACGATCCTATCAAATGTTAAAATGAAATAAATGAATTTGGACAATAATGTGAATGTACATAATGTTAATGTTCAATGAGTGCCAGTTAATTCTTTTTGTCGGCAGGTGTTTGGCCACGCCTCCCCAAAAAATAAAGATGCAGTTGGTGTTTTCACATATTAATTGTATTTGCCATTATTGCATGGAACGAACCGTCTCGCGTCCACAACGTCGGAAAACAGTGAAGACTACAATATGCATGCCGTATTTTACCTTAGATTCGTCATTAAAACTTAAACCCATTTAAATCGAAAACCTATTTACTTAAAACACAACTATTAAATTGGGTGAAAGCTGTCGACGCAAAAAGGCAGATTAATCCGATGTGCCGACTTCTATTTCCCATCGCCATCCCCAAATCAACCGAGTTTAGGAGGCCTACTCCAAGCATTTTGCCCATGACATACGTATCACTACACACTTTTGCCGTGAATATGTCCCAATTAATGAAAAAAACTTAAATAAGTTGCTGTATTGTATATATGACATTGAGCAAACATTTATCAACGTGAAAGTTGTTTTTGTGATAGATCATGAAATAAAGTTTTCTTTTCAGATTTTGATAAAGGTATCCTATACAAATTCAGGTCTAGGCTGAATCAGTTCAACCTCTTGAGTAAATTGGTGGTTTCTTGTCCAATAATTACTACCTTGTGTAAATCTAAGGCGAATATAAGTCTACCGGCTATTTGCCAAAGGCTGCAGGATAGTTCTTGTTCGTCAGAGGCAGAACTATATGTGTTTCGTGATATTCACGGTGTGCGCCACTATATATTATATATAAGCACCATTGAACTTGGAGGCAACAATATGGAAGCAATATATGCTGAACATTCGTGAGAGCCTTTACAACACCGGTGCAATTAGAGTCCCCCTTGCAGTGTGACCCGTACAACTAGCCATGACTACATCTAGCCTTATGAATATATAATGTTATTTACCCATGAGTACCAGCTAATATTTCCCTAATAGACAATAGAATACTTAATGAAATCATGGAAACGAAAACGACAGGACAAATCAATTAACTCTTCCAATGGGGACCATTGTTTGAATTTCCCTAGGACCATGATATACAATTAAAACCATACATGACTACATACGTATCACTACACACACGCCAAATAACTTGCAACATTTCTATCAGTGGACACATGGGCAGGAAATGGCAATTAATTATAGGATTATGGTAATTAATTTTAAAGTCATTTTCTCATTAAATATCGCTCGTAAAATTCCAGCTCTTCAAATTATTTCATACATTATCATCATGTCGTGTAGCTGTATGGCGATCTCCCATGAAACTATTGATTTAGGGAAAATGTGTAACAGAAAATTGGGGTCATTAGACTCACTTTTCCAGCACAAAAATATCATGGGTCAAGGGACAAGTGTCGATATTGTGTTTCTGTTTTCTGAGACACAATGTATCCAAATCTATATCAGCTATTCGTAAATAAATTCATATATTCAATTAATTAGTTTTAATTGCTTTAAAATGCTTTGCTAAATACATCTTTACCGCAGGAAAGAGTAAGAACGTGTAGAAGTAGAACATGACCTATTCAATATTTTGAAAAAGAAAAAATGTAAAAGTCGGTCGCATGAAACGTGTGGATCTGCGTCCTTCAATCTAGCAGCAGCCTAATGTTTAAATTTGGAACTAATGTGGACGCAGCGCATTCTTCCTCCGCTACATCCAGCTATGGTCAAACGCTAGGGAGACAGTGCAGCTCTACGGTTCCGCGTACTCCAATGCTTACAAAAAAGTATGTATTCAAGGTATAAAAAATGTTGTATACAAGAAGAATTGCAACGATGTCAGCAAAATGCAGGCTTTAGAACTGTCCTAATACCGTTGCAACGCACTTTGGACCATTTTAAAGCTAATTCCAGTGACAGCAAATCAGCAAATTGGTTTCGTACATAATTGATCATAATTAACTCGGGTCAAAATCAATGGATTTGGGAAATTAAAATTTGTACTTATAATCCGTAGAATCCATTTGTTGTCATTATAAGATGGAAGCTTGAGATTTTATTTATATGTTTTATTTCGTAGTGGGGATAGATGGTAGGCCAAATAGGGAGGTTGGCAGGAACAACATTTTCAGATAATTATACCATTGTTTACGGCATAACAACCCAGTGAACACTATTGCATTTTTTTCACCCAGAAAATGGCGGCCGAAGTTAATAACCATTCCGAAAATTTGAAATTGCGGCCGAAAAAGTCGGTCCAGCGGCCGATTTTTTCAAATTATATTATGGAAAGCGGGACCCATACATATCAAAAAGTCGGCCGAATCCCGAAAAAATCATTTCGGCGGCCGAAAAATTAATTTTTGCGGCCGAAAATATCTTTTTTGCGGCCGAAAAATGATTTTTTGCGGCCGAAAACTGATTATGGGTAAACAATCTATGTAAAATAGAATTTATTTTTTCGGCCGCCGAAAATATTTCTAGTTAAATGTACTCCATAGGATGAGAAGCATAGAGATATATATTTAATACATGATTTGGTGCAGATTTGGTACATAATTCATACAAGAGCATTAGATATGAAATCTGATCCAGCAGGATTAATAGTAGATAATTGGAATTAAGAAAGTATTAGAAGAATTTCTATGTTGGAATGATTAACCCAAAACGGAAGTAGGACAAGGACTTGGGAGTTAGTTGTAGGCTTGTTTATTGGGGGTCCGACGTTTTGGGCGACATTTTCCCTTTATCAAGGAGGTTGTTAGAAGGTTATTAGAAGAATTGTTTTTGGTTAAATTAAATTAACAATAACACAATTGTTTTGCATTAACATGCATGTCAAGAGCAAATACTACATTCACACTAAGTATTTGATACAGTCATATATCACACTCTTTATAGCACGCCCCCTGCGGATAATCAATTAAACCCTCATCAATGACCTGTTTTGATATCGGGTAGAGCATGCGGTTTGTCAAAGAGTTTTATAACCTGCACTGTGGAGATTCTGTGGAGCACGTTGGAGAACAAAATGGAGCATTTTGGTGGAAATCAATGAAAACAAGGGGAGGAGGGAGAATGAGGAAGAGTAGGGGGAGCCTTTAGTTAGTAGAAAGCTTTAATTAGTTCCCAAGCTTATAATCACACAGACATGATCAACCAAGAAACTTCAGAAGGCTTATATCAAATATGGTTATACCAAATGAAGTACATGATTCCAAGTTCAAATACCATAATATACAATACCATAAACTCATAACCCTACGTCATACTAAATATGGTTACAGTATACAAATGTGATCTGTTTCAGGGAATTGAGTCACAAGTCAAAAAAATATATTTTGAGATACCACAATTTTGCAAAGATGAGATCAAGCCGATTCCAATGATAGTAAACATTAAGCACATCTAAGAAGTGTTTCTTGACGTTATGTTTGCTATATTTATGTCTGAAAAAAGGTTTGCAATATTTCTGGGTGGGCAATTACCAGTATAGTAATTGAATGTACTCCATAGTATGACCTTCGAAACGCAAGGATATATTTAATTCACTGTTTTGAAAAGTGGTACATGTATTCATAGGACTTAAGAAATTAAATCCCCAATGATTAGGAACATTCAAACAATGAGATCCTGTGAAATAATCACTTTAGAAAATATCTTTTTTGCAACTTGTGACTCATTTCCCAGAAACACATCACAAATAACATTAAATATAATAAATAGATTAATAAACAGGGTCACTAGGCCGGGATACCTTTCCAGGCAGAGACAGTTAACGGGAAGAAAGAGACAAGAGCCTGACAATTGGATAGGAAGTTATGAGAAATTCATGTCAATCCAAGAGACAGAAAATATGGCCAAAGACTCTTTATTATTATATTCAGGCGGTGATGCCTATTCTTGGTGCGTTGATCATGCCATAGAAGGTAAAACTTGGGCACAGATAAAAGTTTCTTTTCTGAAGTATTTTTCGGGCTTAACTGAAGATAAAAGAAGAACTTGAGTTCTTATCATGGTAGGAAGATAGGAAGATAAGATTGCAACATAGGAAATATACTTATTGAAGGGTGCAGTATGTATGAATAATAGTTATTGTTAATCATGTGCCAATAATTAATCTCCAGTTTGCTCAGATCTCAATTAGGCCAGTATGTACTGGAGAGGGGTGGGCATCGGCGGTGACTATCATGGTGTCACTTCAAAGCCCTGTTGCACCACAGGTGGCCCCCCTCATCTTTGGGGCAGGAATCTGCAGGGTGTAAGCCATAAAACTAGTAGTTGGATGAAGCTGAAAGGGTGGGAGAGATTTGAGACAATGAACTGATTGTTGGTCATTTGATGATGGTCTAATTGATGATCCCCAGGGGTTGTGCTATAAAGCACTTGGAAGACGGCAGTCTCTAATGACGGGTCCACCAGGGTTATAAATGGTGCAACTTGCTATCGCTCGTGCACCATTTACCCTGGTGCACCCGTCATTAGAGACTGCCGTCTTCCAAGTACTAAATGGTTAGTTGTGAAAAAAAATAGATGAAAAAAATAGATGAGAGGATAGATTTGCAATATAAGAGACATAGAGGAAAGAGACAGATAGGGGAGACAGAGAGGGAGAGAGAGCGGAGACAAGGAGGAGAGAGAGAACGGAGAGGGAGAACGAATCCTGTCCCATTTCCGTCCAAAATGGTGATTGACAATCATTATAATACCACATACCATTTATACATATATACATACCATATATACATACCATATATATACATACCATATACCATATACATACATATCATATATACACACCATATATGCATACCATATATACATACCATATATACATACCATTTATACATACCATATATACATACCATATACATATCATATATACATACCATATATACATACCATATATATACATACATACCATATATACACACCATATACCATATATACATACCATATATATACATACCGTATACCATATATACATACCATATATACATACCATATATATATACATACCATATACCATTTATACATACCATATATACTATCATATACCATATACGTATACCATATACCATATATATACATACCATATATACACACCATATATACATACCATATACCATTTATACGTACCATATATATACATACCATATACATATCATATATGCAATTGTAGTGAATCGTCTCTATAGTAAATGGCTTTATTACTAGAAGTTCACCCAACCCAGGTTCTTACTCCGACGGATTCGGATCTCGACAAAGGCAAGGAAGAACACCAAAGCGGAATGTCTCTTTCGTTAGGTTTATTGCCACCCACGACCAGACTGCAAGTCTAACCAGACCCGGTTCAATCCCAGCATAGGACTGAACTGATCCACTCTAAGCCTCAGAGTGAATACTTACACCTTACAGGCAGGAGCAAGGTCATACTTGTCCTCACATAGTAAAAGAGGTGTCGCACCAGGCGAACAATATCAGTAAATACAGTACATAAGAACAGGTCGTACAGGAATACAGTAAATGGTTATACACGATACACATTCTGCTGTAGTTGAATACAATATAAGATTCCTGCAAATGGGTGATAATGGTAAAACATATCTGTCTTGTAGTTAATACAAATCCGAAAGCCCATTCCGTGCTCAGTAGAGCGTTACGGAGACACGGGGAATGTCAAGGACATTTGATCAATACACACTCTTGACGCGGAGGGCTATTTATAACCTCCGCTCCACTACATATATATACATACCATATACCATATATATACATACCATATGTACCATATATATACATACCATACATACATTAATGGCTTATACATACATAGAGGACTATTAATGCCCATTTCCTGTTTTATTGTATTGAATATGTATGATGTGTAAAGTATTATATGTATGATCAAATAATTCGGAATAAAAATCTTTATATATATATACCGCATACCATATATATGCATACCACATACCATATACTTAACATATAGTATACATGTATACATGTATACAGTATACAAAACATGCGGTATATATACACATATACTATACTACTAGGGGAGTGAGTGGGTGGGTGGTGAGCGATTCTCATCATCTTCTCTCTCCATCAACATCTGTTCTTCTGCATCATCACTCCATCATCTTTGCGTATTTTTATCATCATCTTTGATCCGAATTATTGATATACTGCATATAAATAGTGATTTCTGGGGAGTTTCAATGGGAATAAGGACAAAGACTCTTGTGAAAATGTGGGGTCCCTTAACAGTACAGGGTAGGACCTTGATGCTTGAGGGCATAGACAACATCCATGGCTGTCACTGTCTTCCTCTTGGCATGTATATACATGTATATATGTATACATGTATAAATCATATGTGATGTGTTACAGGAAAATGAGCTAATCCTATAGAGTATATTTGGCTACTTTGCCAACGATTGCAAATAGAGGTACAAATAATTGCCCAATAATCATAAGAGATTAGGAAAGTTGGATAAACATGTTGGGGTATTTAATACAATTTAAATTGTGTAAAAGGCTTAAATAATTTATGAGTAATAAGCATAAGTATTCGAACATAATTTTAGCAGGTATTTTTTAGCAGCATTTTTGAGCAGCATTTTTTAGGTATTTTAGCAAATACCTCATCCTATAGAGTATATTTTATAGCTACTTTACCAACGATTGGAAATAGAGGTACAAATAATTGCACAATAATCTTATGAAATTAAGAAAGTCGAATAAAAATGTTGGGGTATTTAATACAATTTAAATACAATTTAAATTGTGTAAAAGGCTTAAATGGTTTTTGAGTAATGAGCATATCTATTCGGACATAATTTTAGACATTATTTCGGTCAATTTAGGGCAGTGAAATATAAACTTATTGAGGTATTAAATGAAATTATGTACCCTTCCCTCTCTCTCACCTCTCTCTATCTAGCCCTAGACTGTATGCTCGCTCTCTCCCCTCTTTTTCAAAACTGAATATATAAAATAAATATATTTCTGGCGAAAAATGAACGCCGCCGAAAACTTTTTTAATCGGCCGCCGAAAAAAATCCTAAAAAAAAACGTGCGAAAAATGATTTTTTTCGGCCGACGTTAAATAAAAAAAACGGCCGAAAATAATTTTTGATTTCGCTTACTTTTGTCGGCCGAATTTTTCCTGCCCGAAAATATTAGCCGAAATATTTTTTTCGCTATAGTAAAGTATGGGCGAATTGTTTTTTTCGGCCGAAAAATTGATATGTATTGGTCCCGCTTTCCATATTATTTCAGAAGTCGACCGAAATTCTCCTACAATCGGCCGATTTTCGGTCGATTTTTATCGCAGTATTAAAATTAAGAGTTTCTTCTGCCTTCCTCTTTCAGTTAATTAGAATACTTTAGAATTTGTATTCTCCAATAGATGTTTTAAATTTGACAGTGTATCACTCAAAACCTTTTTCATAATGCATATATATTTTTCCTTTATACCTCGTTGGAAAGGGTTTTGATGACTCGTTTTAATGAGATATAATATACATCAGTAGATTATTATTTTGACATAGATATGAACCCTTGCAAAATGTGCGAAGTGGTTGCACATCTATTTTATCCATTCATTGAAGGCCTATAGAAAATTTATATTTGGGGATATAATTCAGCCAATTAGATATAATTTGAAGCTGATATGCATTTAAATGATATAAGATGTAATCGCTGTGTCCTAACACCCATTATGCATATTTTTGATAGATTTATTTTATTATTTTAGGTCAGATAAGACATTTTCGGCCAAAATAACATTATTTTGGGGGATAATTTCTGAAATATTGACATTAGATACATGAAAGTATATACGGCATGAATCGTCATCCTCTGGCCGATGCATCTGTATGTGTAGATTGTCTCTATTCTTAAAACTCACTTATAGCATGCTAAACATGTAAAATGGGACATTAGCCCATTTGATTTAGTGAGAATATGATAGGATGTAACGAGGTTGGTTTCTGACTTACTGTACACGTTACCCACAAGTTTTTTTCGGCCAGGGATTTCACTCGAAGCCGTAGGCTTCGAGTGAAATCCCTGGCCGAAAAAAACGAGTGGGCAACGTGTACAGTAAGTCAGAAACTAACCAAGTTACATCCTCTTTTTATACCACGATCTCATATTGTACAATAAATCAATAAACAAACTATTTATTTACCTCGCTTCACTTGAATGATCCGCCATATTGGTTTTTTTATATCAAAGTGCTAGACAAGGGTACTACTGATTGGCTAATCTACGACGAAACTTACGGCATATGACGTCATGAATGGGCGTGATGTCATGAGCGAGCGAAACGTCAGCCAATGAGGACGCTTCTTACATTTAGGCTAAAAAAGGGTAATATTTTCATGCGTGGATCCAATCAACAAAACACAATAGCAGGTATCCACTCATTTGCAGCGTGTACAACCCCCGATCGTGGTATAATTGACCATATATCTATGTATATGTATGTATACATGTATGTATGTGCATTATACATACATGTACATTAGATATATGTAACACATAAATGCATACACAGATATATATGCATTATACATGTATAATAATTGAGTATGTATGCACATTCATATCATGTATGGCCAATTCCAATTATATATGTGATTCTCATGGAATCTGGTAGAGCTAGAACATATCAGCTGGTTACCGATATGAATAATAAGCTGGAGAGTATTGGACATTAATATATCTTACAATATCATACAGCTCCAAACTGAGAAAATACCAAATACAATTGATTGTAACAAACATGAATTATTACCACTACTCTATTATTTATCTCATATTTAATCAATTTTTTTCTTTGAAACATGATTTTATTCAGCCTGTCAACAAAGCTCTCCACACCTCGAGCATATACATCTAGATCTACATGGCTCGTTTTTTGCTGTTAAAATAGAATATGATTAAGACCTTCGTCACTTGGGGGTAGGGGGTATGTATATTATATTTTCACAAACTACCCGGCAAAATGATTATCTCTCCACGAATTCTTCTGAACTCTATAATTTTTAACAGAAACATTTCCATTGTGTTTTATAGATTCATATGTCAGTTCTGACTCAGGTTTTCACAGGTTGCATTTAAATCTGCATTTAGTTTTAACCATATTTCTTTTGTTTCACTGCTTACATTTTGGATTTTGTTTTGATACAATATTATTTTACTCTTCGTTGCTAACTCAGATATTATCGACTTGAATGTTAGAACACGTTCATGGAATAATTTTTGCCTTTGTATTATGGCTTTCATCTGCAATATAATCCAACCGATTACTCTGGCATTGTTGTTATCTGTTCTTATACCGAAAATGATATCTTTTGCATTTATTTCCATCTTCGTTCCATTTTTTTAAAGGATCATTTTGTCACCATTGGTTCTGTTCAGATAACCTGTAGACTCAATAAAAAGAAATACTTCTTGCCACATTGCCTTTGTTTTTCTACATCCCATGAAGAAATGTATTATGTCATCGTTATACCTACAGAAAGAACATTTCTTCTTCTTTATTATTCCCATGTTTTCGAGTTTAACATTGCATGTTATAGTTCTATGTAAAACACAATATTGTAGCGCATGAAGTCTGATTTTTGAGGTCTTGACTTTTTGGTAACAACATAAGGGTTATGAAATATTTTTTTCCAGTCGATTGTGTTAAAATCCTCATCATCTATGCTTAAAATTCTCTGCCATTCATATACCTTCTTCCATTTAGGCTTTCTTTTGGCGACTAAAGCATTATACAGTGTTTTTGATCTTGCATTTTTAACATCAATCATTTCGCCATTTATTTCTATTTCTATCACATCTCTGACAGGAGTTTGGATATTATTTCGAAGTATGTTCCACCACTCTCTTGGTACCGCTTTAGCTATGATATTTCTTGGTAAGTATAAATTGGTATCATATTCCTCTTGGAATTCTTTTTCAGACATTAGTTCTCCTCTATCATTTAGTATGTCACCAATTACATTTATTCCAATTTAATTAATTATTGGGGAACTTAATAAACTAACTTATTTTATGAATAATTAGTCAACTTTTTCGGCCGCAGTTTTGGCCGCATTTGTGGCCGATTTCTGGACGCATTTTCAGTCGAATTAATGTTTTCTATTAGGTAAATTTTTAGGGCCCGATTTGAACGCAATCTTGCCGAAAATTTCGCTCTTATTACCGAAAATTTCGGATTCATATCTAAGTTTCACCGAAAATTTCGAGGACGAAAAAAATTGGAGCTGAAAAATTCGGCCAATTTTATTTTGTTACCATATTTTTTGTTGTTTTCAAACCACTTTTATTCAATATATCAACAAAGAACCTCTCTCTGTCTTGGGTCGCTAACATCAAAATTATACATCGTACCCCTGTTCTCATCTCATCTTGTGCTATTTTTCTACAACTCACTAGCTTTAAACCAAGTTTACTTTAATATCATTTAAACATCTATGCTACTTAAATCGGAGTACAATCTCCTCCACGCATTCCTCCATTCTTTTGAAGCATCTGTCACCTTATTCTTGTATAACATTGTTCGCGACCTGTTCTGCAGATCCGCTATTACGATTTTCAAAGATAGGTACCCTTCATGGAACAACTTTTGTCTATGTATTAGTGCTTTTACCTGGAGAATAATCCAGTTTACAATTGTTTCACTAATTCTATTCGTGTCGATTCCGAAAATTATATCTTCTGTTTTAAAATAAATTTCACCGTTTCTTTTTTCGAACAATTGTTTCCCATTTCTGGCAGATCGTGTAAACCTTTTACTAAAATATACAGACAACAATTCATACTTCGTGTCACCTTCCCAACATGCAGTCCATATGACAAATATTCCTGTCAGAAAGAGATATTTAAAATGATTTATCCAGCTTCTGGAGAGATTTCTAGGCGAAGACATGGGATGACAAGAAACACACAGAGATAAAAACGTATAACCAACGAGACTAGTCTCGTTGGTATAACCAAAGGATCAACTCACCAGCTTTCTTGGTCAATACAGGAGCAGCGTCCGCCATCGTGAGGTTTTCTCTCTGGCCTATGCTCTGGCGAAGGATTCACCAAAACTTAGAGTTGTTTCTCGTGTAGGAGGTTAAAAGTCTTCAGAGGGATCTGGATCCATTGGTCCGGAGCTCTCCGCTGTTTATATATTCACACTAGCAGGTAGGTGTGGTGGCAGGGTTAGCCATATATTATGGAAGACCTTTTACCCATCAACCGAACTTCGGTCATCCGAATTGAATCAATTCCGCCGGAATTCGGCCGAGTTTTGGCCGAATTCGGCCGAAATTCGGAAAACTCGGCATTCGGTAATCTTTTATGCTTATATAACATACATATACATATATACATACATACACATACATACATACATACATACATACATACATACATACATACATACGTATACATACGTATACATACGTATACATACATACATACATACCTGACATACACACCTGACTCAGAAAATGATATAAAATGATTATGACAGTAGGAGACCAAATGTTGTCAAATTGATGGAATTGGCTACATACACCATAATATACATACAATATATCATCCATACATACATGTATATACCGCATACCATATATAACTAACATATAGTATACATAATATACAGTATACATAACATACAGTATACATAACACATAATAACAAGTCTCTGTTTTCCTCTCTCTCTCTCTCTCTCTCTCTGTCTTTCTACACATAGTGCCGCTCATTACTCATTATACTCAGGTATAATAACCAATAACCAATAATCCATTATTATACTGATGAACTTGATTCTATGATCTTATAAGGATATAAGGATATGGCTGAAAAATAATAAGCCCAAACCTGCCCTTTCTGTCTGTATATACCTTGACATATGAGCTATGATTTACCCGACTTGCCACATAGATCCTGTTTATTGTGTACAGATTGTATTGTATTGTATGATGCTACTACCCCCATTTGTATTATATTTTCTTTTCTTTTCTTGCATTTGATTGTATTAGCTGAATAATAACAAATTCAGATCGATCATTCTCACATTCGAGCGAATAATCGATCGAATCGATCGAATCCTCCATATACTCACTACGACCTAATAGACTAGATATAAATAGTCTGTATATCCCTCATCTCATCTTTCATCATTTCTCTACCACATTCCATTCACAACCTCATTATTGTTTTTCACCGGCTTGACTTTTGAGAATAACTTATAAATTTAGACTGCTATGTTTTTCCACTTAACTAATTTCTGGTATATTATATGCCTTCTTCATATATATAGGCAGGGTCATAACACTCTTTAGTTTGTGAAAATATTCCAACTAGAAGAAAAGTTAAAGCAAAATAACCATTCAGTAATGGTAATGCTAATGACAGCAGCTAAATAATGTCTAAAATTATGTCCGAATACTTATGCTCATTACTCAAAAACTATTTGAGCCTTTTCCAAAATTTAAAATGTATTAAATACCTGAACATATATATTTGACTGTCCTAAAATCATATAATTATTGAATCATTATCTGTACCTCATTTGGCAATCGTTGCTAGTAATGTATTATATAAGGTGAATATTTTACAATATGAAAAAATATATTAAATTATTAATTAACGTCTATACAGGCAAGTTAATTAAGACTATGAACTTGTAAAAGCGGGAAAGCGGGACCCATACATATCAATTTTTCGGCCGAAAAAAGAATTCGCCCATACTTTACTATAGCGGAAAAAAAATCGCCGAAAATTAATTTTTTTCGGAATATTTTTCTAAAAAACGGCCGAAAAAAACAAAACGTCGGGGCTTTCCAAAAAAATTTCGGCCGAAAAAAATATTTTATCAGCCGAAAAAATATTTTTTTCGGACAAGATGATTTTTTCGGCGGCCGATTAATTTTTTTCGGCGGCGTTCATTTTTCGCCAGAAATATATTAATTTGATATATTTAGTTTTGAAAAAGAGGGGAGAGACAGAGCAGAGAGTCTAGGGCTAGAGAGAGAGAGAGAGAGGGAGAGAGAGAGAGAGAGAGAGAGAGAGGGAAGGGTACATAATTTCATTTAATACCTTAATAAGTTTATGCTCATTACTCAAAAACCATTTAAGCCTTTTACACAATTTAAATTGTATTAAATACCCCAACATATTTATTCAACTTTCTTAATTGCATAAGGTTATTGTGCAATTATTTGTACCTTTATTGCCAATCGTTGGTAAAGTAGCTATAAAATATACTCTATAGGATGAGGTATTCGCTGAAATAATTTCTAAAATTATGTCCGAATACTTATGCTTATTACTCAAAAACTATTTAAGCCTTTTACACAATTTAAATTGTATTAAATACCCAAACATATTTATTCGACTTTCCTAATCTTTTATGATTATTGGGCAATTATTTGTACCTTTATTTGCAATCGTTGGTAAAGTAGCTAAATATACTCTATAGGATGAGCTCATTTTCCTGTAACACATCACAAGACAGTGACAGCCATGGATGTTGTCTATGCCCTCAAGCGTCAAGGTCCTACCCTGTACTGCTAAGGGACCCCACATTTTCAGAAGAGTCGTCCTTATTCCCATTGAAACTCCACAGAAATCACTGTTTATATGCAGTATATCAATAATTCGGATCAAAGATGATGATAAAAATACGCAAAGATGATGGAGTGACGATGCAGAAGAACAGATGTTGATGGAGAGAGATGATGAGAATCGCCCACCACCCACCCACTCACTCCCCTAGTAGTATAGGGAGCGGGGCCCCTAGTAGTATAGGGAGCGGGGGGTAGCGACCAGGGGCATTGACCAACATGGAGAGAGACACAGAGACAGAGACAGAGACAGACAGAAACAGAGACTTGTTATGTATATATATGTGTATATGTATACCGCATGTTTTGTATACTGTATACATGTATGTATACTATATGTAAAGTACATGGTATGTATATATATATGGTATGCGGTATGTATAAGCCATGAATGTATGTATGTATGGTATGTATATATATGGTATGTATATATGGTATTATATATATGGTATGTATATATATATGGTATGTATATGGTATGTATATATGGTATGTATATATGGTATGTATAAATGGTATGTATAAATGGTATGCATATATGGTATGTATAAATGGTATGCATATATGGTATGTATAAATGGTGTGTATACTACATACAGTGCATGGTATGGATTTTGGTAGGTATACAATATGGCATGTACTTTGGTATGGATTCGTATGGTATGGATTTCGATATGTGTATATAGTAAGGTATGCATTTTGGCATGCATTTCGTATGGTGTGTATACGGGTATGTATATCGCTATGGTATGTGCATGTAGGTCCGTTTTTAGGCATTTTATGCATGTAGAGCCACCGATTCCATTTCAAAGGCACTGTCAGACTGAATAAAGTCGCCAAAATGTATTTCTTGGACCTTCTCTTCTCTTCTCTGTTCAGTGTTTGGTCGGCCATTTTTCCTAGGTTTTTCGCCTATGTATGTACCTACACATGTATGTATATGTATGTATTATATGTATGTGGCAATGTTGGATGCAGCAAAAGGGATGATTTATTAGCATTACATTAATAGAGAAATATATTGGTTGAGAGAGATAGAAGGATTGAGAGAGAGAAAGTCAGGCAGAGAGGGAGGGGAGAGAGAGAGGAGAGAGGAGAGATAGAGGGGGTAGATGAGAGGATAGATTTGCAATATAAGAGACATAGAGGAAAGAGACAATTACCTACTATTAATCTTGCTGGATCTCTCATTTCATACTCTAAGTCGTATGGATACATGTACCAAATCTCATGTATCACGTATTAAATATATCTCCATACTTCTCATCCTATAGAGTACATTTAACTATTGTCCCAACAATTGCAAATAGAGGTACAAATAATGGCTCACTAATCATAAGATTTTAGGACAGGTGGCCAAAGAAATAATTTCGGCGGCCGAATAAATAAATTCGGAAATAATTTCTGCGGCCGAAAAATAATTTTTGCGGCCGAAAAAATAAATTTTGCGCCAGATAAAATAATTTTTCGGCCGCAAAAATAATTTTTCGGCCGCAGAAATTATTTTTCGGCCGCAATTAATTTTCGGCGGCATTCCGCCGAAAAATTGATATGTATGGGTCCCGCTTTCCATAGATTTTACCAAATTTCCCCGAATTTATTAAATATCGGTTCGGCTCGGTTCGGATATCGGATCATTCGGCAAATTATAAAGGTCGGTGATTACCGAACCGAGGCCGAAAAAAAGACAATTTTTCCGAATTGTTTCTTTTCGGTGAGAGTTGTTTGCTATGCTTTATAATGGAGTATTCTCATACAGGGTTCGGTATGGGTTCGGGGTTCGGTTCGGGCATCGGATTTTGGCATCCGATACGGAGATTTGACATCGGTTGATGTGTAAAAGGTCTTCCATAATATATGATTCCCATGACCTGAAAAGTTGCCGTGTGCAAAAAAACCCCTCATGTTATCATAACTCGATTCACTTGTCGGTTGGGGGTGGGGTGATCTTTATATCGATAGATCTATACGATCGATATCAATGGTGGATGTCCCGAAACGATATGCAGTTTCGCATTTAATTAATTGTTAAATTACATTTTATTTTGATATTTATTATTAAAGCATGTGTAATCAACATTAGGCCAGTTGGTTCCTTGCGCAAAATTGTGAAGCGTACACAGCGCAAAATGTGTACCATCACCCTATAATATGGGGCGCCGATTCTAGCATTCACTCTTTTGTTTTAAAAAGATACATTATATACAGAACGATTTCTGTTCACAGAATCGATGAGGTTTTTGTACAGAATGACTTCTGTACACAGAAGTGATATGTTTAAATTACAGAATGACTTATGTACACAGAATTGATACGTTTTATGTACAGAATAACTTCTGTACCAAGAATTGATGTATTTTGTCTAAGGAATATATTTTGTGAACAGAATCGATTGTTCTGCCACACCATTTAGTTTTAGTTGAAATAAAATTGATGTTAATGAACAAAATAGATATTTGATTAATTCAGCTTTAAAATGTTTGTCTTTTGTGACAGAATGTAACTTTTTCAAACAAAATAGTGGATGTTACAATCGGCGCCCCATATTTCTACGGGCCGTGGTGTATGCAAAACGTGAAGCAGCAGTATGGCAATAGTGCTAAGTGGTACTTGAACCAACAGAAATCTGGTTTTCAGAAAAACAACTCTGACGTCCATGACGTGACACTGGAAAATGAATAGTTTTTCGGTTGAATATTTTTTTCGGGTAGTCTAGTTTATGCAGTGTAATATTTTGTATTGCATATATGATGGGAAATTCTAATCAGACATCAAAATCACCAAAAGAATATTTCCAAGACGATATCTACAGTGTTCTAGTCCTTAAAAAGAAAGTATATTTGAGATTGCTGAAGAGGTAATTAATAATAATATAGTCCACTTTTACATGTTTTTGTGGGTTTATCCAGGACGGAATATGTTCATTTAACTGCCATGATCTGTTCTATGTAACATCAGAATTAAAATCGCTGTACAGTTACCATGGAAAAAAAAGAAAAGGAGATATTACTAATGTTTATATCATTCAATTATTAATTGTTGTATTCAGTCAGCTCGATGTAACCTGTTTCGAATATGTCCTAGTTTGGTAATAAAATCGTTTTGCAAAAATAAAAAAAAACGCAATCATGATTGTGTAAAAATGAATAAACTAGTCAAATTTCGAGACGTTACATGCACTTCCTTTATAATACAAGAAAGGAATGAGAGGGAACAGTGTTGGAAATAACCAACACCAGCGTTAGCTACGGTCTCTTGGCAATAGGTGGAGTGTTTATACAGTGGTGGAGGGGGATATTTTCTCAATTTATTAATTTGACCAGTGCAAATAATGTATCACTATTTGTCATTCCTAAGATGTACTCATCGTATTTGCCCTTAACATATTATACGGGAATGGCAGACTTCAGACATAAATACCAGATAAATGTGGTCATGAAACTAATTACAATTAGCCTACATAATTATTAAGTTATATTTTGATTTCATTCATTTATATATCATTTCACTTGGGGCCTTAAAATGTTGGTATATATAGAATCGCAGTTAAATTTACTTATATTTCGACATATTCATAGCTTGAGTGTTTATACTGTGGGGGTTGCTTAAGTTATGCTTATACAGTGCTGGAGGGAAATGATATTCATAATTCGTAATACATTCTTAATTCATCTGTGGACCAAGCAACGAAGAGGGATGTATGACGGATGTATGGCAGCTATAGCTACATTCTACTATTGTATCGGTCAACTATTACAGCTTTGATTCTATATTTATTTATTGAATTTGATGTAATATAAGGTGAAAGGATATAAGGTCGAAAGGAAATGCGGCCTTAAGATGTATGTATTACTGTCTGGATAGTGTTATATTGATAAAATATGAAAGCATATCACCTTACAAATCAAGCTACATAATGATTAATTCTAATAACTTCTTTATTTTTTAACCCTAAACCATCCTCCATGTTCAATACAACACTGAACATCAGCTTAAATCAGCTTTAGTGTTCAGAACCATCACTTCAAGTTGTGTAACAATAGATCGGCCAAAGATAAAAACCCCATGAATTAGAGAATTCTTTGGACACTGGAAAGCAGATTAACAGATGTACAGATAAGTCTACAGATCCAAGGACGAAGATCTTACAGGATGTAGCTGTCAAGGTTATCTAACTTTCTCCCTTTCACCCATCTCTTCCCTGTCTGTTACAAAAAAAGAGAATAATATCATGTCTATTCCTTTGATGTGACCCATTGCCAATCTGACAGAAATAGTAGACATTCGAAAACCATAGTTATCTATTGTTGATATCTTAACTTACAGAACACTTTTGTCTCTGTTACGCACTGAGACATGAAGGACACATTTTGGGATAAGCTAGGTGGAGATAAAGTGGGGAAAACGGTCGGGGGATGGGGGGACACCAGGAGTCAGTAAGGGACTGTTCATTTTTAATCACTAGTGGGGGGGGGGGGGGGATTTTCAGGGGGGGATCCTTTTTGCGCACTCTGAAGGGGGGGGGGGGTCATCTTTTTTTGTACACTCTGAAGGTGGGGGAGGCAATTTTTATACAAGGTTCCCACAGAACACCTGGATTCAAATTCCATGACTTTTCCATGACCATGAATGAAAAATTCCATGACCCTCAATAATCAGAGTAAAGCTGTCCATTTCTGGTAGGAGGTAGGAGAGGGGAACGAGATGAGGCACAACTGCAGAGCTGCCAACCTGTGAGGATTCCAAATCCTAGTCTGTCACATGGACCTGAGTGCTGTTTGCTGCAAAGCCATTCTAGGGGGGTCTGGGGGCATGCTCCCCCACAAATTTTTTTTAAAAATTAGGAATCAAATGGTGCATTCTGGGAGTAGTTTTACTTCATAATTGACTTTTTGAAATGTGTGGATTTCTTATGTCACACAGTAGATAAAGTTAAATATTTTTTTTAATTTTTGGCAAGTGAGGGGTACCTGAACCTGAATTTCCAGGTATATGTATAGGGCCTGAATATGCACACAGGTGCAATACTAAATAGCTATCAGATTAAATATTTTTAGATCAAAATTTATCAACAATTGAGATTAAAAACAGTTCAGTCTGTAGCACAAATCCGATTTTGCCCAGCGTTCTGCCTGACCACATATCTATAGTGATAAGCTTAAAGCCGAAACACCATAGGTATATATTTATACATTTTCTAAGCAGGTAAATCATATGTAACAATCCGGCATATGTATTTTATGTAATACTCATCTGATAAGGAAGAAGAGAGCTATTTTACATGGACTTTAACCATAGCAGACACCTTGCATGGTCAGCGTCATTGCTATAAGTCACGTGACTGGGAGTGACGTCACATACCCTCATACCCACAACAAAAACAATAGCCTGCAGTGCCTGAATGGACACACTCCTATTTTTCCTCAATTGATTTAGGCCATATTCATATGTAAAAAGGTTAGGCTGAGAAAATATATGCCATTGACAAATGCAGGGAAAGGTGTTAAAGCTACTGAATGGTCAAGACAGGGAGTGGAATTGTAAAAACAATCGCCGACGCCATATATATAATATAGGGGTCGGCAGTAGCTTGCCTATAATTATTCAGTTACAAGGTAGCAGGGGAGAGAGGGTGTACTTATAATCTATCTATACTGCATATACTTCTCACTGTATATATATTCTATATTTATGTACATATCAATGCCTGAAATAAACCTGTTGTACTAAGATTGATGTTTGTTTACATGTGACAATCCTGCATATGTATTCAGACAGAGAGGGACAGTGACGTCATCAGTAATTGTAATTTACCACCAGTGGCGCTGTTGCTCACCAATATGTCTGCCTCCTTGTAAGAGAGGAGGTGACTACTTTTCTTATGTTTTTGTTGGTAAATAATGATGACGATCACTATAATATGCTTGATAATTACTCCTATGACTATAATGTTTCTGTTATTTGCAAAAAAAAATCTTTGGATTCCTATATTGTGTTTCGGCTTTAACCACAAGGCTGTCCTGCATCCTACTCCTTGTGGGGCTCTCTGCCCCAGCCAGGATGGACATGGTGAGCTTAATAGGCAATGTTATAAGAGGTTGAGAGGAGAGCAATGCACACTCATAAACTATTATTATCATTATTTCTAAGGATTTTGTACTATTCGGAAAAAATAATCTGAATGATTCAACTGAATTGATTCTGAATGAAATGTATGGTTGTAAAAAATGATGAATTTTGAAAATGATTGCTTTAGGATTGTTTTCATAGCGACCCACCGTTGATTATTTCATAATCATTTAAATGACAATTATTAAACTTCAAAAGTAAATACTTAATGATTTCGCCCCTGATCAAGTGATATAATAATTAAGGAGTATATAACAGCAGGTATAACGAGGAATTAAATTTAAATGGTTGATTCTCATGAAATGGGGGTTGGGGGTTGTCATTCAGAAGTCATTTTTACAATCTGCTCAAAAGTCAGGAAACTTTGGGGCATTGATAAACAAGGTAGGGCCGATCTGTAGAAGGGGGGATTTAAACTATTCATCTAAAACATGTTTTGGTCCAAAATTTCCACAAAATCGTAGTTTGGGTCACACAGATCGTAGCATTGTATTTTGATGCTGAAATTGTAGTGACTACAGCGAAATCTTAGAAGTTGGCAGCACTACAAAGGAGGTGCTAGGTAAAAATCTGGAGACACAAATTCAAGGCCAAAACAGCCTTCCGACAGCGAGGAGAAATGGTGGAAAAGTCAAAACGGTGGAAGAGTGTGGCCACTTTGGACAAATGTCATGCTGAACAAAATGTAGAATTTGTGGGTAGTATTATGGAGAATTTTAATATTAACATTCAGAATTTCATTTTCCATGACCTGTCCAGAATTCCATGACTTTCCAGGCCTGGAGAACCAAATCACTAATTCCATGACTGTGGGAACCTTGTCATAGCTTCTACAACCTTAAAAATAAACTTAAGGATTGCTCGTTGGATTTGTCAACTTTAGGATAGCACTGCCTAGATCGGTATATCAGAAGGCTAACTTAATCCTTTTTCACCCCAAATGGCTACTGTAACTGTAGAACAGTGCAATACAGAAATAATGAAAATTTCGAGAGAAAACACCATGAATTCATGATAATGTTAATACCAAATTTTCAGTTTCAAATCTTCCGTTTTGCAATCACTGAAAGAGTTTTGGGTTAATTTAGTTGGGAATGAAGCTTCAATTAGATGAATGCAAGATTTTGTATTAATTTTCTCGAACTGTTAACTGGTTCATTATATCTATTCAAAAATATGTATGGCTATCGTATCAACGTCTGTTGTTTAATACCTGAGAATAGTGAGAGTAAAATATCAATTAAATCTTCTTAATATTTTTCGTCCATAAATTACGTAATGCCCGAGGGGGCACATTTCCGCACACCATTCCTAGTCGTACACTGATACAAATATGGAATATACCGTACATCAATTTTGCACACGGTACGATTCCTCCTATAAATACACGAGTCCTAAACGTAAAAATGGTTGCCATGGCAGTTTAAGTGACAATACTGGGAAACACAAATCAGCAGACCATAAATTTTTCACATTACCCAACATAAAAGGATCGAACGCGTTTCCAGAACACGTTGTGTGTTATGGTGTAAGTTGTTCTTATATAATCAAGTATATTATACACCTAATAGGATACATTTTTTATACATAATGTAATCTGTTAAAATCCAAAAGTAACCCCATTACATTGAAATAAACTTGTGAAATCGTCTTAGAGAAGCTGCCAATCTAAACTTACTTCGAAAGAAATGCTAGATAAATATTTGATTATCGTATCTGGATACTTGAAGGCACAGAAACGGGACTACGTAGGCTTGGGCAAAATGTCAAGTCATCGTTGTTGATACCAAGTGCAAAGCTGTGTGCAAAAGAAAGATGGCAAAGTGCAGATAAAATGTGAATCAGCCTAAAGTGGGATCGGTGGTTGGAGAACATATTTTGAAGAGAAATTTGAGAGAAATTAAAAACAACATAACTGTGTATCCATAAGGTACGATTTATTACTAACCTTTACGGTATGTACACAAATTTACATCTGAATCACAACTTGTTTAAAACGATATTTACTTACAAAGAATCAGACTTGCGAGAATATTAAAGGTAACGTTTGGATATTATATGATGTATTAAGACTGTAGGAAAGTTAAAAGGGCATGCAGAAGATTCGTGCTTTAGTTACAATTAAATTCAATATATAATAGGGGCTATGACAACATAAAGAAGTGGAGGCTTACGTGTATCAACTAATTATTAGAAAATATTGTTTGCGCGACGCTAACGTGATACATCAACCAGTCATTGATACTATTGCAAAGACAAATCGGGACATTAACAAATCCAAACATATAGTACTAAATCAAATGAGACTATGTTTTAAATAAGATACACTGTTGGTCCCTAACACACAACCCCAAATTCCAATTGATGGTGCTTTCCAAATGATGAGATGGAAGAAATGCACAACAATGGAATGATAGCGGCCATTATAAGAAGCAGTAGAAATCCTAACATTGATTGCCTGTTCCAGTCCTTCGTTTGTAAGATCATACAGCTTTATCCATGGCCTGTTGTGTTTGAATGTTGGCTTCAGCCAGTCTTGCGTGGTAGTGTTCCAGCTGAAAAGGAATTAATATATAATTATTTCGTGATTGAGAATTTCTCTGTGAAGCCATTAAATGACGAGTATCAGCAACTGATTTGTGGGACCCATCCCGGCATCAGGAAAGGAGAGTGCACTGGCGATATAATTTTGTGTCAGACATAACCTAGCTGTAAAGGAAAGCATTACCCCCAGGTGGAGAGATCATTAAATGTCAGGTTGGTGACACGTATAACAAGACATGGCTATCATTTATAGATAATCTACCCGTCCTACCAGCCGTTCGAGACGAGCACCAAGGCCCTCATCTTATCTCAATGGACACATCAAATTGAATTGAATTGAAATATTCTTTATTTTTCAAGATTGTGTTACAAATGGGTTATAAACATCTGAGGAATCAGGTCTTCCAGTTTAAGGCCGTTTTTTTCTATTCTTGAAGGGTCATGAGTGCGTTTACATGAAAAATGTAAACTTAGATAAGACAGCCTGACACATTAAGAGCTTAAGACTAACAATATATATGTGAGTTTACAAACACATGAATAATTTCGAGGTTATAGTGCACATGTCGGTACAATAAATAACTTATTAAATTATCTATGAGTGCGCTGTCTAGGAGGGCAATAGTTAAATCTTATAAATCTATAATTTCTTTCTTTAAAAAAAGATTTCGCTTTTAAACAATGAAATCAGACTTGCACAAGTCTACGGCCCTTCCTTCCTTTCTGAAAACCAGTACAAGGCTGGCAGTACAAGATGTGTCATACATGTGAAAATCAGGCGTCTACCACATAGTTACATGGTTACCGGCATGTATCCGAGTGTTGAAATCAATCCCAAGTTCATTAGTAGCAGTTTTGCTCAATTAAAAGTTTGAATGGGAGCATTTCCGAAGGAGACGTCATCTTATTGACCCTAGTTTCATACTGGTGCAAGGTACATATATAGAGAGAGAATGGAATGAGTTGCCAGTAGTTGAAAATTTATTGGATAAGATTTGTCTGCTTATGCGGATGAATCAAGTCCAATAATTTTTCGATTACGACAGCAAGTTCCATTCTATATTTATTATATGGGCATAAAACTTGATCAAATATCATGTGTAAATCTGAAAAAGTAGCCGACTCGGTGAAAGATGTCTAAGAGACAGTGCGAGCACCATCAACTCTGCAGGCCTATGGCTATGAATTTGTTGATGTGCTTTGCGGAGACCCGAAGATGCCACTGTCTAAGTTGTTAATTTCATAGCTAGCCAACATATAACTATGAAATTAACAACTTAAATAAGCACTTTTAGATCTCCACGAAGCACATCAACAAACTGCGGATGTAATAAGAGCTATTTTTAGACAACTACATTTTTATTGTACGCTTACGGTAAAAATATTTTTATTACACCCCACTTTATTGCACCTCTCAAGATGAATGCATGTACAATAATTACGATAATTATCTTATTTTGCGTACATGAAAATAACCTAATTTCCACATTCATTGTTCTTTAACACCTTTTCTTTTTTCCAGAATGCCAGAATGTTATTCCAGTCATAGAGGCTGGCAGAATGAAGCCAAGCCTATCTAAGCTGGCTCAGCCAATCTGCTTTCGGACAGTGAAAATGGTAAAACATATGTGCAGTGTTGTAGCTGGTTATTGTCCACTAGTGATGGTAGGTTCCAGCCCCTTGCACCAGGATTTGGTCACGTGACTCCTGCACAAGATGGCAGATGAAAAATCGAAAGGAGTATTTCCCATTAGAAAATTTAGCTGGCCCAAAACAACACTTAAACTTAACGGCGCATTACGAAAACTGGCAAAATAGTGCTTGAAACAACATGTAAGAGGTGAACAACTTTGCATGTGCTCATTGGCCTTTGCCTTTCCATTTCATCCACGCCCTCGTAATTGTTATGGAAATGTACCCAACCTTGTCTGCGACAGGTCATGCCAGGGTTGGGTAACCTAACTAACAAACACAAGCCTAGCCGGTGCAACATATGTACGAAGGTAACAGACTCTTTGCCAGCGCATTTAAATGACTTTACTCTAGGCGAAATATATATTATGCAGTGATATGAATAATGAACATGGCTACCAATGGTCAAAAGGAGGATCCTGATCTAAAAAGAAAGGATAGATCTCCATTAGAGTGTTTCAAAGAAACAGAGAACTCAGGAATATGATTTTGACAAACTCGACCTAAAAGGAGAAATCTCTGATTTCGAAGAGCAACTAAGAAGAGAAAAAACCCTTGATTATTCAAGCATTAGTTAAATCGCACAAGGAGATGAGTGCGATTAAACTAAGCTAAGCTAAGCTAGAACGAGTGGTTAAAGGTAACACGCAAGAGATGCAAAAGAAGGAGGAAAAAAGTGTGAAACAGAATGCTGTCATTGAAACTAAGCTTGATATTCTCCAGAGAGACTGCTCATACAATAAAACCAGGGTAGAAAAAAATCTGTGACGAGCAGGAAATAATTAAACAACAGTCGAAGGACAATTACCAATTGGACAAACAGCGTAGGACATGAGGTGTGTACAACTGTAGCACAAATGAATTTTGAGGTTTTTGGCCTATTACTCCCCCTAAAACTCATTTGGGAGGATACAAATTTCGCAGAGATGGACACATGTTCCTTGATCTACAATATAATGCAAATTCCAACAGGATCGACCGTCATAGGGATGAGCTAGAGGCTGAAAATCCAAATCCAAATGTCGTACATGCAGGCTTATGTACCCCACTATCACAACCCCTCAGACAAAATCCAAAACGGGCTCGAAATCTTGCTATTTGCTTGAAACTTTGTATAAATGTTGACTTTATATGGTACTGCCATATATCCTCCAATCTCTAATAAGAGAGTGTTGTACTATTTCTGTTTTCAGTGAAAAGTATATAATGTAAATGATAATATTCCCTAATTCATTTGTATGAGTTTGGAGCTGAAACAAAAGAAAATGAATCATTAACAAGTTATCTAATATTTCTCTCTAAGAATATAGGGAGACTAGGAAAACCTGTGCGAGCACAGATTGTTTATGAATGGATTTTTTGTCTTTCTTTGTCCATTTTTCCTGAAACTGCATTATATCTCTGTAAATTTAAGATCGGAAATAAAGTTATTACATACATACATATTTCTCTGCCAGTAATAACTATACCTGATCAAGTAGTTCTAGGTAGGTTTTATGTCCTGTAGCCATAACATCCTGGTGTTGTATGAGTGCTTTCCTCTCTTCCTCTCTCCAACCATGAAGTAAGTTTTCCTTTTGTTCATTCTTGTCACTTTGCTGCCCTTGAATTAATTCTTTCTCCCTAAATAAGATGAAAAAAAAGTGAAAAGATTCCCATGCATTACACGCGTTTAAGAATTGTTGAATGAAAACACAATATCGACACTGTACTTCTTCTGCCTATCCTATATGATTAAGCTTAAAACATCTGAAGAAATTCATGACTACCGGATCTAATGAGATGAGGCACTTAAGGTTAAAATAAAAATTGTATCTTAACAAGTGGAGCGCATTATCTTAAAAAGTTGGGGAGATGATGCAGCTCCTTTTAGAGTATTTACGGTAGTCTATACTTACTCTCGCATCATTTTATTGGTATTCTCCATTGACTGTATTTTATTTGCGCCGGCCAAGGCGAGTTTCGATTGCTTCTCTTCTTTTCCAAGTATGAGGCGGGATAGCTGTTGCTCTTTGGTCTCAAGATTCTGTAGTTTGTTCCGGTTTTCTATCAAACCATCTCTTAAACTTTGAGTCTCCTGAATCTTTTGCCTGAGGTAAAAACAAGGAAACATGAAACAGGGAAAGTAGTATGTCACCAACGTAGCTAATACTGCTAAGTGCGCGGAGTTGGGGGACAGTGAGACAGGAGACAGGGGAGGGGGAGAGAGAGAGAGAGAGAGAGAGAGAGAGAGAGAGAGAGAGAGAGAGAGAGAGAGAGAGAGAGAGAGAGTGAGAGGGAGAGAGGGAGTGAGTGAGTCGGAGAGTGAGTGAGTCGGATAGTGAGTGAGTGAGTGAGTGATAGAGAGAGAGAGAGAGAGGAGAGAGAGAGAGAGAGAGAGAGAGAGAGAGAGAGAGAGAGAGAGAGAGGCAGGAGGAGACCAGAGCTTCTTTCTGTTACTAAATATGGCATGTGAGCCCTCTGCAAGTGGATGCAAATGAGCTGCTCTTGAGTCCACTGGTATGTCCTATGTTCTTCCTTCCAACTTTGTAGGGGAGGGAATTGGTGATTTGGGGTTGGAAAGGGCAATGTGGGGTAGAATGTGAGGTGTGAGAAAATGTGAAAACTATTTAGGGAGGTTTTCGTTTGGTAAAGTTTTGTTGTGAGAGTAGTGGGTAGGGGGCTGTGGGTGCGAAAGGTGTATGTTGAGGCGGGGGTAAAAAAAAAGGAAGGGGGAAAAGGGGTTGTTTGATGGGGAAATTTTTAAAAAGTGCCAAAGGCACGCATGAAAGACATTCAAGCGTTTTGTGAATGCATTGTCACATATGCAGCTCAAGTTTAGTTCTATTTTTATGCCATGATATATATCTAAGCATTGTTTGATCATTTTTTACCTTCAGTTAATGTCTCGCAACCCTCCAACTCAGCAAAAGCAGCCGCCTACAACTTTGCTTCATGAATTGAGCGTCATAGATTGGTGCAACCAAATTTACGCAACAAATCAAAATAGCATAGAAAATTGGTTGCATTCAAAAGGCAGATTCCACTAGAGAAATCTATGCATGCATATGTCCTGGGCTAATCTGGCTCTCTTTTTGTGGATATGCACAACTATCGTGCCATAAATAGGAATACTCAATAGAGAGTGACAGAGTGACAGAGAGGGAGCAAATGAGAGAATTAAAGAATTGAACCAAAATTTATACATCAAACAATAACGCCCATATGCTCTAATACTCACTTTTTCTTTTCAATCACCAACTTAGGTTTCTTCAGTTGGTCCATACCACGATTCAGGTGGCCTTCGATTTCCACAAAGTTTGTGTTCAATTTCTGAGCTTCGCGGACCCTGACTGTTTTATGCTCATTGGTGGCTTTAAGTTCCTCTAATTTCTTAGACATGCGATTCATCTCCTCCTTCATGCGTTCTGGAGACTGGACTATCTTCTTGGAAAGTGACTCGTTGCTCTCCTTCGCAGCGGCAATTCGGAGCTTAATATCTGCCTATAAAATTATGACAAAACGACTTAAAATCATTCTTGATGTCCAAATTAATACATTACAGTCAGAATTCTTTCCTGTTCCACGTATCAAAGAAAACATATTAAACAGAAAGGGCGTCAATTATAAAGGCAACAAAAAGGTGTTAGCTATACTTTAAAAGGATATAATCGTTTCAAAATGGATGCAGAATAAGAATAGAATGATAGAAATAGTATAATGCTGAATGTATACATGAGGTCTGGAAAATGACCTTGATTAGGGCCTGATCCAGATTTTCAAATCAGAGGTCACGTGGGGGTGGACAGATCGGAGTCTTAGGGCAAACATAATGCATATGGCCAATTTGACAACATTTGGGCACCTAGACACCCCCTGAGTACCCAAAAATAATTTTTAAATTCATCAGTTGATTTGTTATTTTCTATCAACCTTATATATATGCGCATTAAACTGCTAAGTTTGGAACCATTCTGATTATTAGTAATTTTTTTACAGGGGGTTCGAAAAATAGATCCCAAGTATGAAACAAATGCCCAAAATAGCATGACAAATAATGATACATATTTCTACATCCATGAGGATTTAAATTAGAAACAAGACAACATACTACTGCCAGTTGCTACAGTATCTTTCGATACTAGGAGGCTAGCCCAGCTGATTAGCATAACTGTTATTTACTTTCTGCTTTCATTATTTAGTATAGAGTTCATTCCGTGTAATTCAGTTTTTTATTGATTAATTAGTTGAACAGTCGATTGCTGAGTGTTATATTTGATTGCATAGTTGAAACAGTCGAGATAGCCCATCGTAAAGTCGAGATAGCCCATCGTAAAGTCGAGATAGCCCATCGTAAAGTCGAGATAGCCCATCGTAAAGTCGAGATAGCCCATCGTAAAGTCGAGATAGTTGGAGAAAAAAGTAGAGCGGGAGGGGTGGTCTAAGGGTGCACCAGCCATGTATACATGCAGACCTGTGCAAAAATGCAGGCCATAGGTCCCCCTCTCCAGGGTTACTCTCCCCCTAGCTCATAAGTATTTAAGATCAGGCCTCTTTCAGTTCCAAACTTGTTAACCTCATTTAAACCTAAATACCACCTGTGCTCCTACCTCTATCCCATCAATACCCTACAATATGAAAGTATAAGAAGTATGTAACATTTACAGCTAGACTGTAAACTAAATCACAAAACTAAATCACTTTGCTCATCTCATCTCCCTAACCCTCATTGCCATGAATATGACAGTAAACTAAATCACAAAACTAAATCACTTTGCTCATCTCATCTCCCTAACCCTCATTGCCATGAATATGACTCCACATGGATGTTGTCATGGCAACCATCACTCACTTCCAAACCTGGCCTCCTCCACTCTGGGCCACAATCAGCAGGAGGCATTTCACAGTGATGTTACACTTCAGTTACATAACTTATCTGATGATCTCCTCAGATATTTCCTCTCACTGGCCTAGTAGGAATGCCTAGTAGCCAACCCCCTGTCAATCACAGCCAACAGGACAGCCAACAGGCTTCACTCACTCAGTCTGTATACCTCCCTCCCTGTCCTCCCTCCCTGTCACTCACTCAGTCTGTATACCTCCCTCCCTGTCACTCACAGCAAACAGGCCAAGCCAATACACTCCTCCACTTAACAGCACCAGCCCACACAGTCAAAACAAACCCATGTGGCTACTGTCAGGCCACCCCTCCAATTTAGACTAAGCCAGGGGTGTGACAAAGCCTTCAGTATAGAGTATACCTTTCCTATAGTGATACTAAAAGGAGGCTGCGCCCATTCAATCGAAATACAACTTAAAACAGAAAAACACTCAGAGGCTACCCTCCTAATAAATAAAACAAATATGCACATAATATATTGAACTATTTTGTACTTGATAGGCCTCGACATAAGGGTCATAACAATTTTTGTGTGAAAATATTCTAACTAGAAGAATAGTTGCAGCCAAATAACCTTTCTGTAATGGTAATCATAATGGCAGCAGTAAGGGTGACAGGTCATTGACCCTCTGCCCCCCATATATAATGTACACACATTATATAACTCATTATATTTAGAATATATATAACATTCATTACCCTTGTTTACTTTTTTATGTTGACTTGAATACTTGAATTGATTTTTCCTGTTCTGTTTAAGTATTTAGAGGCAAAATTTTTAAGGATAAAGGTTCTAATATCATATATATATATATATGTTAGGGATACAATTCATGACATTTTGTGACGGCAGACGTGATGTAGACGACAAAAGCGTGACGTAGATTTTTTTTAGCATTTTGCCATAAGAATCATATAAAAACTACTCGGGAATTATTCATTTCAGTCTACATAGATTGCTATTAAGCAAAGTTAATAATAAATGTCAAATTTAAAGTTTATTATTAAATTCATGCCTTGTAAGGCTCTAAAAATCCTAAAATAGGTGTGACGTAAAGGACAGGAGCTATGATACCCACCAACTTTTGCTGCCATGCTCTGCTATGATTCAAGAAAAACTCAAATCCATAAATTTGATGTTCTATACATATACAAGAAAGGGTTTAACGACTGTGATGCTCACTTTTTGGAAGTGAGCAAGAGGCTATTCGCCAGTTTATGATCATACCCAGGAAATAGAGATAGAGAAGAAGGGAGAGAGAGACAGAGAAAAGAGACAGAAAGGCCCTTTAAGGTCTAACCCAGGACCGGGAGGGAAGTCATGGAGCAGGGGACTGGAAGAGGGTGTGACAAAGACCACCTGTTCCTGTCAGTTTAAGTGTCCAGAGAATTACTGTTCTCATTGGGTTTAAGAAATGTTTGTTTCTTAAAGTAGATCTAAAGGAATTGATTTTAATAGAGTTTCCTGCATCATAGTCAATCTAAAAGTCATAAAAGTCAATCGTTAAGTCAGAATAGTCCAAGGCAATCATAGTCAAAAGTCAATCATAGTCGGAAAAGCCAATCGAAAAGTCAAAATAGTCACCCATTAAGTCAATCATGAAGTCAGAAAAGTCAATCGGAAAGTCAAATAATCAATCATAAATCATAGTCAGAAAAGTAAATCGGAAAGTCAGCAAAGTCAATCGAGAAGTCAGAAAAGTCAAATTAGTCAATCAAAACAGTGAGGATAGTCAATCATAAAAAGAGAGGATAGTCAATCAAAAAGTCGAAAGTCAATCAAAAAGTCAATTGTAAAATCAAAAGTGGAAATAGTCGATCATAAAGTTAGAAAAGTCAATTGCAAAGTTAGAAAATCAATTGTAAAGTCAAAATAGTCAATAGTAAAGTCAAAATAGTCAATTGTAAAGTCAAAATAGTCAATCATAAATTCAGAAAAGTCAATCATAAAGTTGAAATAGTCAATTGTTAAGTCAGAATAGTCAATTGTAAAGGAGCAAGTCAATCAGAAGTTAGAAAAGTCAATCAGAACGTTAGAAAAGTCAATCAGAAAGTCAGAAAAGTCAATCAGAAAGTTGAAATAGTCAATCAAAAAGTTGAAATAGTCAATCAAAAAGTCAGAAAAGTCAATCAAAAAGTCAGAATAGTCAATCAGAAAGTCAGAAAAATCAATCAAAAGTCAGAATAGTCAATCGAAAAGTCAAAACAAGTCAATCAGAAAGTCGAAATAGTCGATCGAAAAGTCATAAAGTCAGAACAATCAATTGGAAAGTCGAAATAGTCAATCGAAAAATCAGAATTGTCAATTGAAAAGTCAATGGCATTTTGCGGTTAGGAGCAAGATGAAAAAAAAAATTCCGTCCTAATGGGATTTTAATGACATTTGCGGTTTGGAGCATTTCAATGGCATTTTGTGGTTGGGAGCGAGACCCTAGACAAGGTAGATGGAAAAAAAATTAAAATTGTCCTAATGGGATTTTAATGACATTTGCGGTTTGGAGCATTTCAATGGCATTTTGCGGTTGGGAGCAAGACCCTAGTAGATGAAAAAAAATGAAAAAAAAAAAATTGTCCTAATGGGATTTTAATGACATTTGCGGTTTGGAGCATTTCAATGGCATTTTGCGGTTGGGAGCAAGACAAGGTAGATGGAAAAAAAATTAAAATTGTCCTAATGGGATTTTAATGACATTTGCGGTTTGGAGCATTTCAATGGCATTTTGCGGTTGGGAGCAAGACCCTAGATAAGGTAGATGAAAAAAAAATGAAAAAAAAATTTCTGTCCTAATGGGATTTTAATGACATTTGCGGTTTGGAGCATTTCAATGGCATTTGGTTGGGAGCAAGTGAAAAAAAAATGATAAAAAAAAAAAAATTCCGTCCTAAGGGAGGAGTAAAGCTCTGCCCTGGAGGATGGCTTACATCTGATGTAGGATGTACTTATAAAGTTTGAGAAACTTCACAACTTTGGTTCTATATGGGCCACAAATTTGATTTAAAGTTCTATTTCACTCTGACAATGTGACTAGCACAGCGGATTTTGAATTATACATTTAGTTCTGATTTCTAAAAAGTTCTAAAGAAAAGGACAGCCCAACTGACCCCAGTGACCCCACTGGCACCCCCAGTTGACCCCAGGGTGATATGCAAGAAGAAAGGAACTGATTGATGTTGACAGGTGTGGAATGTGTCAACCCATGGGATGGAGAGTGTGCCCAGTGACCTCACCAGTCACCCCTGTAATTTGCTAAATAAACTTTCTATGAGATGTTCAAAAGTTTAACATCAAATTTCGCCTAGAAGGAAATGTTTTACAGACACCAAAATAAGGGAATCTATAGAATGGTTGGAACATTGGCCGACCTCCAATTTGCTTAGCTGTACTACAACCAGAAGACAGTTTACTGGGATGTCGGTTTGGCCACTGTGACATCGGATATAATGCTCCATAAGAATTCCAGGAATGTGCCAAACTCTCAGTATATCTATGTATATCTATAATAAGAAAGGCTTCCGCATTATCATGCGAATAGCCTTAATAATCCCATGAATTTTATCATTATTCATCATGATTTGATATTTTTTTTTTTTTTTATTCTTTTATTCTACCTTAGGCACACAGCATGACGTAGACGACCCACACAAAAAAAATCGCTTTTTTAATGGCTTTTGGCCAAAAAAAAAAATTTTTTTGCAATTTTTTTTTTACAGTGTTATGTTATGATATATGGATCTATAGCTACATGTAACCTTCATAACCTTCTTGAGTAGCTCTCTTTAGTACACGTAACCTACTATCGCAACATATAAAGAAAAATGTTCAATTTTTATGATTATTTAGAAATTTAGCAATTCCACGGTTTAATGAGTTTACAAAAATGACTTTTGCCCAAAAAATGGGATTTTGAAAAAGAAAAAATAAATCTGGGGTAAAAATGCCAAAAATGTGGTTCCACATGCAATCAAAAGAAATTAATGGTAATTTATTTGTATTAAGCCCATTTAATCACTTTCCACGTTTGGGCGCCAAATGTTGTCAAATTGGTGGAATTGGCCATATAAAGTAGCAACAAAATAAAGAGGTATGTCTCCATTAACTCACGAGTTTCGTTTCTCGTTCTGAAAGTTCTAATTTAATCTCATGGAACTTGCTCCTTTTCTTGGACACAGCCTCTTGCAATATCTCAAATTCTTTCTCAGCCTCAGCACATCTCGCTTTGTACTGAAATGAAATAGGTGGTAAGTTAACAAGAAAAGAAGAACGAACGCACTTCTCTCAAAATTAAGAAACGCAGCAACTAAGGAAACCATTGTAATTCTGTATAAATGGGCTATCAGACTCATTTGGGAATTAGGTGATATTGGGTATACAATTGCCCTAACATCTTCTGAAGAAGCAATTTTTAGGTTTGTGGGTGCATAAATTCAAATCCTGCTGCAAAATATGCGCCGAACGCGGTCAGCCGCAAATGACCATTTGGCGGCAATTCTTATGGAGATGGGTAGAACCCGCAATGAATGATAAATTAATTTAAACTATTATAGAGGTTGAATATTATCGACTTCCTTTTAAAACCTTTCCCGAAAGAACGCTTAAAAACGTTGCTTTGTGACGGATTCTTGCAAGCCAACCTGTCTAATTCACCGTTTGTTTCCCCTTTTCAAAAGCACAATTAATTATTTCTTAAAACATGAAAACATTTAGAAACACGTAAATAATTGTATAGTTTGGTGTGTTCATTAATACTCAATATCATTCAATATTACGATTGTAGTGGTCGTGCTACTCGCCCTGGCAGTTAATACCCTTTTTACCACTAGGAGCGCTGCCCTATACTGTGTTATATTTTCTAAGCAGCTGCTGTACGTCACCGTTTTATTACTTCTATTCTATAAAGGCCATAGGCCTTTTTCATGTATCACTCTGCACACGTTACTTCTCCCGTTTCATGTTTATACTACTTCACTCATGTCTTTTATATCGGAATTGCATTGTCCGGAGGATAAAGAATGAAGATTGTGTAAACCATCTGCCTGCCTTATTTCTATGTCTTGAGACCGGACCACGATTATAATTTTTGCAACAGGACACAGTACCTCTTGGATGGTGGGTTCTTGTTTTTCACGTTCAGTGCGGATTCGATTAACCTCAGTTTTGATATCCATGTTCTCCTTAATTAAAGTTTCCCTTCTTTGCAACTCACTGGCCTAAAATATAGCAAACAGTAACATTTGACTCGTAGGACTAAACTATTTGATCAAATCAATGACACAATCTCCATTGAATTCAGACAAATTATGCGAATGTATATTTTTTCCTATAAAATTCAATTAGATACGATGTTATCAAATTAAATACAAATGTCTGCGATATTTGGAACTATACTAGAGATAGATCACGGGCATTTAAATACAATTTCATTAACACATATGTGTCCAGTGATGATAGGGGCTTCCCAACGTGAATCATAAGAACGTCAAACAAGTCTGGAAACTAACTTGATTTTGTTTTATGTTTTCCACAGCATCTATTCTTTGATTTCTGAAGAACAGGAAATTCAGAATCGCACTCATATGTTTCTGCAACCGTTTGGTATCTGTCAAGTAGAAAAAACTCCAAATGACCGCATGTTTATCGCATTGAGATATTGTATGATTACGACTAACAAATGTACTTGTGTCCTATAATAGAATCTCAGACAGAATACCCCCAAAGACAAAGAGACTAGGATGAGTGCATATTAAATAATTAGTGAATAAATTTAACTCACGAAAATCTATTCAAGCAAAAGAGGACTTCTCCCTTGTATAAGGAATATAGTACACACCAAAATATTGAGAAGACAGATCAACACTTACTGGCATTGTTGATATCTTTCAGATCAAAGTCATCCACTTTACAAGCTTCCATTACCCGTGCCCTGTATGGGAAATAATACATGTACGTTACCAATTAAGTCTGATATATATAGTGTGAAGTGAGCGAGTCTGACTGAGATCTGACACAGGGTGGGGAGTACTCATAGGAAACAAGTATTAAGTTAACTATTGATCTATTTAACTATTGATCTATTTAACTTGACAATTAGTATGAACTTAATCTAGCTACCTGGCGTTTCGAGGAGATAGAAAGGAAAAAGTTTTCCTTACAGACTTTATGAAACAGACACATCCAGCCATTCAAGGGTAAGGAAAGCCATTAACGAAGTAGGGGTCCAATATTCATATCAATACAAATTTGTCCTCCCTAACTTTATGCAACAGTCCCACTAAATCCAAGCATATTATTGGTTAACCACTATATTTCTCTGTACAGGGTATGTATAGTAGTAGTACATGGAATTGGGAATTAAGTGGCGTAAAGTGGATTTGCCTACCCATTTTGGGCACCCATCGACGGCCAAAATAACGGCTCTGAGGACGGTCTCGATGGGTATTCAAGGTCGGAATTACGTCCTTATGGGGGGGGGGGGGGAACAACTCATATTTCATCAAATGCGTGGATGCTTATGATGGAAATATTCACAACACTAACTAATCAGCAAGGATTAGCTTATTTAACATTCTTGCCAACTTACATGCACTTGGTCAACTTGTAGAGAGGCAATCCATCTTCTAGAAGCTCGGGGTACTCAACATCTGTCATCACTCCCAATGACGGCTACAGGAAAGACAAAAAAGAGCGTAATTTTGTAATTATTGGCTTTCTTATGATTTCAATCTCAAAATATAAAAAAAATGTTTTAAGTTGATTTAGTTAGAACTGAAAAATTATTTATATAGCAATCATCATACAATACAAGAGATATTACAATAATGCATGTACGCTCTACATTGTCAGATATAATAGAGTTGAGGTCATTGAGATATGGGCTTATGGTATAGTTCTGATCAGGGTTCTTTCGGAATAAAGCTAAAAGGGGGGAAAAGGCCAGATGCTTTAGTCATTGAGCTCGCCTCCCTGGTCGTTAAGCTCGCCTCCCTGATTTGCCCCACCGTCTCTGTTGGTAGACCGGAACGTGGGGGAAGAGCTAAGACAGAAGGAGGTGTTTCCCAAATTGGGTCCTTAACCCAAGCCAAGGCCTGTTGTTTCTATCAGGAGGTGACAGATTAACAGTGACTAATAGCTTTCCTTCTTCCACACATTGGCATCAAAGAAATATTGCTGTCGTACAATTATCCTGATTAGAGACTATTGGAATAAACACCTATGTGGCAGTATAGTTTATCTGTAGCTGTTTTAACTCTCCGCCCTGGCTGGGTTCGCTGACCTCCTCAGATATAATTAAGAGATTCGGTAATTAGTGGAATCAACCCTTCATCATGGCATCTCCACCACTGGACGCTACCACTACCCAGGAGATCCAAGATGGACTGAATACCTATTTAACATTTTTAACCATTATGTTCACAAATAGAAAATTACAAGAATGTGGAAAAATTTGTAGAAAGAAAGGGTCATTACCAAAACGGTAATTAACGCGAGCTGGTCCTTTAGTTGGTATTTCACTATCAATTAATGCATATAATGAAGATAAATTTATCTTCTTCCTTTAAGTGTGTTGAACAATACTTAATGTCAAATAATTGTGATTCGATAACATTACCTGTAAGCTCATTTCATGTGAACAGTCCGCTATAGCAACGACTATAACTGTATAAATGACCTGCCATCGCTCTGCCTAAAAAAGATGTTAACATGATATTATATACCAATAATACTTCTGACAAACGGTAGTGAGTTAAATAGTGACAATATTGGGTATTTGTATTCATTTCCTCTCTCAATTATTACAAAGATAAATTTTACTCCTGAGTTAAATTTTAGTTTGGAATCAACCGGGATGAACGGGGCACATATGGCTCCATCTTGTGCTTAATCCAGACATCACAATAGGTACATGTACTTGAGAGCATGGTACACCAGTAAGGAATTCATCTACGCTGCGCAATCTGTTACCTTTGGTGATGTAAAGTCATTCTCTTTTATATCAATTTCGGGCAGACACTCTCTGAATTGCTGCACAAGTTCCTTCACGTCTAAAAGTGGAAAAGGGTAAGTGTTTGCCATGTTTCTGTAAGGAAATGAAATAAATGAAACTATGAATGTGTAAAGCGGCATTACAAGAAATATAAGAAGAAACAGAAAAATGGAAAGATAGATAGATGAAGAAATTGGAGGTTTGTCAAGTCGGCCCTTGTCAGGTCAGCCCACTAGCACACCAGCTCAGCCTACACCAATATAGGCAGGTCTGCCAACACCCAAGGCCAGATCGCAGAATTGGGGTACAGAAGATGGGGCCCCAGGACATCAGAGCCCAGATGGTGCGGCCCAAGGCCTAGATGTTTGGGCCCTGCTGAGCCTGGACGATGGGGCCTGGCCTTGGACATTTGGGCCCTGGCCGGCAGAAACAGTGAAAATTCCATTTACTTCCCATTTATGCACAAGCAAATGATAAAAATATGAGCCCACTTATTTTGCATACCCAACATAGTTTTGTTGTATATATTTGACCCATTCTGACGAAATAGGCCCACCCCCTTTTTTGAACAAATCATCATGTAGATCACTCATTTTTTATCAGTAGATGAAAACAACTAACACAGCCGTGTTCCTTAGGCTCTGACGATTCCTGCCATCTATACTTTTGTATACCTGGGATCAATATCTCAGGAGTAATCAACAAATGACCCATTTTTTTAGATAAAATGCTAATTTTTAGTGTTGATGCATTAAAAAAACTTGAATACATTTTCCCATGTACCTTATTTAATAAGTAGGCCTACTCTATGCTAACTTTTGAAGAACAATGTTCTCCACATAAATTCAAAATCCCTTCCTTAGAATTGGCCTATGGAAACGTGAATTGAAATATCTTATATGTGGCGAAAACATGAGCATGTTTACATAACACTAAAGTAAAGGGCTATCTGAATAATGAAATAAGCTCCCATGACATTAATTTGTGCATAAAATCATTATGAATAGTGTAAGTTGTGGTCCAACCACTTTTTAGAGTCTAATATAAACACATATCTAGGCCATGCTATGTAATGTAAAAAAAGTCTGATGTGGTCGCAACGTGCGCATGTTTACGTAAAACACTTAAAACATCCGCCATTTATTAATTCAATATTTAATTGATATTCCTATCAAGTGCTTCTTGTATGCTATTCTTTATGTGGTTGAATAGATTTATCCTTCCCGACAAATTCCAATGAGATATAAACGTTGCGTGTGATGTAAACACATTTGCATGTTTACGTCACGCAATCCATTAAAAGTGCTCCTACGACTCCCCAGATGTCCACACACATTTGAAATGCACTGGAAGGATTGATGAGATTGGAAATAGTAAGTACAACCTTTTTATTTTGCCAAAATATATGTATCTGATTTGTAACAACACTGTAAACATGGTCAACTATGTTCATGAAGTCCGAGGTGACAGCTGGGCAGAGTCTGATTTGTGTGCAAATTGTTAATTTGTATCCACCCACTACCGTCATATTGCTTGACCTTGCCGAGTTTTTAGATTTTTAAAAAATATTTCCATTGTGCATATACAAGGCTTCCTATGTGTGTAATGTAAACATGCATGTGTGACGTAAACATGCAGAGCATTCTGCACTATTGTATCACATTCATTATCTTCCTTTGAAGGCTGGAAAAGCAATCAAATGCATCATATGCATGTGGCAGTCTGGTGAATGTTTACCTAGTGAATTAATGGTCCCTAACTAAGACTAACACTATTTGACAAAGATCCTTTCCAGCCTAACCCCTAGTATTACCAATTTTCTATAAATTCTGTCATCAGTGTTTAAAATGTTGGCAAGAATCCTTTTGTATCCAGACACTACCTTCACATATTGCTTGACCTTGCTAAGCTTTTAAATTTTGAAAAAAATAATTTTCATTGGGCAAATACAGTGCTTTTTATATGTATGACGTAAACATGCATGGGTGACATAAACATATCTGAACTATTATCACATTTATTATTATCTTCTTTTGAAGGCTGGAAAATCAATCAGAATATATCCGTACAAAACCAACAAAGACATTGTTGACAAAATAATGTCAGTGTCACCATGCAGACACTAGCCTTGGTAATGTTACTAAGTGATAACCAATAATATGAAATGCCCGTGCCAGTGGGCCAGTCCCAGATGGGTGGCAGTATTAAATTTTGTTTTGATTTTGTTAGTCACTGCACTGGACTGTAGTCAGTAGCCTAGCTAACTTTCCAAGAGTGAGAGACGGAAACCAGGGATGAACGCGTTTATCTATAAGGTTACAAAACAAACTTTTTAACGATTGAAACGTATTATGCGATAGTAGGTGGCAACATGTAAATATACAGACCGTTCTTGACGAACATAGGTATGGTTTGTCTACGTTTGTATCTCGCGGTTAGCGCCCAAAATTGCGCATGCGCCAGGCGCGACTTCCGGGAAACTCCGATTTAAGTTTCCCCACTAACCGCGAGAGGGGGCGGCGGTGTAGAGAGCGGGATTTGCGATTTGAACAGAAATGTCGGACAGCGAAGATAACTTTGGAGCCAATTCGGCGAAGAAAAGCAGGCTAAATACCCTAAGATCAGAGGACTGGAATCATACAGAAGGTTCCGGTGATGAAATTGTAGGTATTATTTGCGCACAGCTCACAAGGCTCCTTCGGGTCGCTCCTTATCAGCATCATAGTTCACTCGTGCTTTTGTTTTGGTTTGTCTACTTCACATATTATCGCTCAGGACTGTATGTTTCTCATTTGTTTGTGTTAAAATATTATAATAATATTCTTCAGTTTCCTGTATTATGAAACATCAATCACGCTGCTATTTTTGTGGATCAATTAGGAGTCTGGACGGTAGCGCCTACGGCTTGGGTCGTAGGGCCCCAGCCTTGGACGGTAGGCCTAGCGCCCCCGGTGGACCCGGTTTGCATTTACTATAGCCCGCACCGCTAAATAAGGCCCATTTATAAACATTATGTTTCCAGACATCCCTCCAATTGAACCCTAATAGCTTTTTATTTTTTTGTACGCGTTCTGAATAAGTATATATGTTATCAGAGCTTACAATGTGGGGAACGGTTTGGTACAACTGTCACTTTTTAGAAATTATGTTTGTTGGTCAAGTTGCCATGGCAACTGTGTCTGAAAAATGTTGAAATTGTAAAAAATATAAGGACCTTGTGGCAATAAAATCTCGCTCATTTCATGAAAAATTGATGAACAATTTTTCGCATCTGATGATATATCACATGTGTGATTCCAATATTGTCCCAAGGAATAAAAACAGTAGGAGTCGAGCATCAAAATGGTAAAAAAATGACCAATTTTCGCATGGTTTGGGAAGGCATCTAAGTTAAGGAAACATCTTGACTTTAATAAGAATGATAGACGTCCCAGATTATTTCATAAGGCTGATGTCCAAATTCCATTGATGATATGATGTATTGTAGATAATGAATTCTCAAATAATTGGCTCTAAGAAAAAATGAAATGAAATTAAACAAATGTAAATTCAATTGGAATACTAGTTAAAAGGCAAATATAGCCCAAAATATGGCCAGAGTGATGACATCACCAAATAACGGACCATAGTTATGCTTAGTTGGTTGCCATGGTTACATCAGTGATTTCAATTAAAAAAGCAATTCAAATCTCAAGTATGGCTCTAAAATTATATGTATACCAAATTATAAGTTAGTCCAGTGTTTAAAGTTTTCCTGAAATCCCAGGATTTCAAGAAATCGCATTTACCCCCTTTTAAATTATTTTTTCATAGGATTTTTCTAACTCTCCTGTATTACTTTCAATGTAATTTTGATTAATGATTTTTATGAGGGTTGAATTTTATATTTCTATAAGTGTCCATGTCATGGGCCTTAATTACTGCAATTACCTATAGTCAAGTAATTACTTTTATTGGTCTATTTTTACTCGGGACAGTCCACTACCCCCTTAGGACCACCAATTCAAGTTAGGTTGAGGGTTAGTTTTTGTATTGACTATTGTATTGTTTAGTGTCACTGAGTCACTGAGACTGAGTGCGAAATTAACTTTTTTCTTCAGACTTCACCTGCCAACTGGGCGGGTGAATGCAGATATTGTATGACTGTAGCGCCCCAGGACTGAAGCGTCCCGAGATCCTAGCGTCCCGGCCTCAACGCTAGCTCCCCGGCATTGGATCGAACCGCCCACGGCCTGGATTGAAGCACCCAGACTGTTAACACTAGAAAATAACGAAAATATCCCTAAACCTAACCTTAAATTGGTGCACTGGTCCTAAGTCAGTAAAGGGGGTAGTGAATTACTGACAATACTGTCCCAAGTAAAAATAGACTAATAAAAGTAATTATTTGACTAGTAAATGCTCCGGGCGCTTCGATCCAAGCCCTGGGCGCTTCAATCCAGGGCTGGAGCACTTGAGTCTGGGCGCTAGACGCTAGGGACTGGGTGCTACGATCCTGGGGCACTTGGGTCCCAGCACCAATGCAGAGATTTACCCGCCCACACAGAAATTTAGTTTCGGGTGGTGCCAGCAGGGCTAAAAAAAAAAACCTACCAACTTCACTTGCCCATTGGGCAAGCTTTTACTTGCCCAACATTCTTTTTCACTTGCCCAAATTTATTTGCAGAATTATAAACGAAATCACACTGATTATATGTATCTTGTTTCATTGTAAGTAGACATCACAACAGGGGTTTGAAATCGGGGCCGTAGAGATTTCCACTGGCACTCGGGCAAGTAACATTAAATTTTACTTGCCCAGAGCCATTTTTTACTTGCCCCGGGCAAGTAAACATAGGTTTTTTCGAGCCCTGGGTGGTGAACTTTGTCAGAGAATTACGATTTTCCAACAAACATTTGTTTCCATTTGACAGGAGGACAACTTAAGCATCACCAGTAACAGTATCGCTGATGACAGTTCCAGAAGTGAAACTCCTACGCATCAATCTAATCATCGAGGTCGGGGTCGTGGGAAGGGAAAGTTCGTCAAAGTGAAGCCTAAATATAAGTGTACAAATTACTTGAAGGTAAAACCAATTTGTATTGTTTGTTTGTTTAAATCTTATATTCTGCATAAACGTTACATCCAAGCGAATGCTGTTCTCAGTTTCACAGATTTGGTTTTCAAAAAGTAGTCAATAAATTTGTATAATTCATTATAAGTATAACAATTCAGGAGATTAATATAAGATACGGTTCAACTAACTATGCAGTACTACAAACTTCATTTAACTTTAGTTTAAGTCATAGCTAACTACAAATTCTATCACGACATCAGAGATCTAGCAATATACAAGGTCTGACATAGTAAAAACATAAAAACAATAAAACTATCATTTACCACCATCGTTTCGTTACAGAATAAAGTAAACAGCGCTAACGTGCACATACAAATTTTCCTTTTTTAACCAATAATTATTTCATTAAATGCAATCTCCTCTAGTAGGTTTTAACTAATAGTCACTGATTGATGGCAAATCGTACAAGGTCAGTAATCAAGGCATACATATATCGCTAACAACCGTTGCTCACAAGAGAGAGGAGTCTAGAAAAATAAATATATCAGGCCCTCGGTATGATTTCTCCAACAAGACATTATGATATCCATATTCTCTCTTAATATATGATAATAAACAAAATACAAAAATTGCTTACATTCTAGGCGTCGGAAGTTTATAATCTTGGCACCAAACTTTTTATTATTTGTCTAGATGGTCTACTTCTTCGCTTTTAAAACCCAACGTTTATTTATAGTATTTCCATCATGTTCTCAAATTGGTATGGACTAATATAATCGAAGCCCTGAAACCTGAAAAATACATCAACTCTGCAGCGTATGGCCTCACTTTGAAGTGAGGTCATACCTAATTATTTTTCAAAGGCTTATTGGCTGTTATTCAATCTTTAAGTTCCATGCATAACTACAATGGAATGGTTACTTAATTATGGTATTTAAAAATCATGTCTCACTCATTACTCGACTGTTAAGTATCCAACTTGATTTATAATCAGGCTCATGTTTAAACAACTACTGCTGCTTTATAAATGTAGTACACTATCTAGAATAGTTCTAAGCTTTTTTCTTCTGTTTTACTCTTTTCCTCTTAATTAGATAACGGTGCATGCTGGAAGACCTGGGAACCCCTTTTCAGAACCATGTATCCATTTTGAGTAGTCTCAAATAAAGAATTCATTCATTCATTCATTCTTTCGTTTCATTGATAGGAGGACCATGGTCAACCGATATTTGGTGTGCAATTCAACTACAATACCAAAGAAGGCGATCCCCTAATCTTCGCGACCGTTGGAAGCAACAGAGTGAGTAATTTTCAACCTCTTCCATAACGTGTGAACTCTTTAAAAAAGAAGCTTTAATTTATGCTGGGTAATCAAGTTCCCGGGTGGGGGGTTACACTTGCTCAGTTGGCAATGAGATATTAATACGATGAAATTAGATGGGGAAAAAATGGTCTTACTAAATGTTGCTGTTCTTGAAGGATTACGATCCATAATAAGAGTTCTCCAGCTATTTATTAAGCGCCAAGTTTTAGTATTTCTTAGGAAAGAAGTTCCCTGGGCTTTTATTTTACTCGGTTTCACTTCATATATTTGCTTATGTTACATCTTGTCATGTTATCACCGGTATTTGCTATATCCATTATTCCAAATGTTACTCCAGAATGATTTGTTATTGACTTGTTTCAAAATACTAAATCGGTATTTTATTTCCCCCTGATAGGTTACAATATATGAATGCCAGGAGGGTGGCAAGATCAAGCTACTTCAGTCTTATGTTGATGCTGACGTATCCTCTTTAGTCCTATTAAGATTTAAGCCCGTGAGCCTGCATTGTCGGTGAGTGACTGGTAGTGGTTTTACGCCGTGTCCACCAGGCCTCGTCACTTTCACTCTATCTATCTATCCATCTATCTCTTGTCTATTATTAGTATATCGCTCAATCGGTCAGGTACAATTGAGAATAGTGTATATCATAATATTGTCATGAATACAAATTATTCAAGCAAACATGTTGTAATAGCCTTAACGATGTAGGCAGATGAGAACTTCTATACTTGCGCGTGGACAGTAGAAGCTGTCACACACCAACCTATCCTTGCTGTAGCTGGATCTCGCGGGCTCGTCCGTATCATCAGCCCCTCTACACTTCAATGTATAAAAGTAAGATCGAGTCTTGAATTTCACGATAAAAACCCGAGAAAATACTGGGAATTCCTAAGACCTCTTATAAATCCTGAGAAAATCAAAAAGAGTAACACTATATCTATAGACAAGGGCGGGCAAATGTTGGATGCATCTAATATCCCCGATGAATTTAATGATTATTTCTTAAACGTTGGCCCTAGTCTAGCGAGTAAGATTAATTCCCCTCTCCCCCCCAATGCCAACTCTGTAAACTGTCCAGAGACAGTCACAGAGCCACAGCCCACTATCTTTAAGTTTTGCGAGCTTTCATCCAAAGAGGTACGAAAGATTATCTCTAACATTGACTCAACGAAGAATTCTGGAATTGACTTTCTTCCAGCTACAATTTTGAAATCATGTTTACTTGCATTATCTGATCAACTGACTCATATCATCAATATATCTCTATTGTTAGGCAAAGTGCCTAGTGTTTTTAAACTGGCATGTGTCACGCCACTTTACAAGGCAGGCAGCAAGCTGAGCACCTGTAATTACAGGCCTATTTCATGTATTTCCATGCCAGCTAAAATTCTAGAGACCGCAGTTCAACAACAGCTGACGAATTATTTTGAATCTAACAAACTATTTAATAACAATCAATACGGCTTTCGCAAAAACCATTCGATTCAGCAAGCACAAATTGATTTCCTTAATAATATCTATACAAATTTAAATAATAAATTACTAAATAAAACGGTCTTTCTGGATTTCAGTAAGGCCTTCGATACGGTTCATCATCAAATTTTATTAGATAAGCTGCGGTCCTACGGCATTACTGGTATGGAACTCCTCTGGTTCTCCAATTACCTGGAAAACAGGAGGCAATTTGTTACCGTTAATGGTCTTAAATCTAAGGAAGGCGTTATTACATACGGAGTTCCTCAGGGAACCATTTTGGGTCCCATTCTCTTTACTATATATATTAATGACTTATAATCTGTTGTTAAACATGCTGATATTCAGCATTATGCAGATGATACGGTTATTTATTATCATAACATAGACCCTATCTCCCTTCACGCGAACCTTCAAGAACATATTAACAATATTTTTGACTGGTGTGGCAGGAATAAGCTGTCTCTCAATACCTCCAAATGCAAAGCAATGTCCTTCTCATTGAGCTTTTTATCGAGGGCGAAATCTCTCAACTCCTCTCTTAGTTTGACTCTGGGTACTGCTCTTCTCGACACCGTTCAGGAATATAAGTATCTTGGATTTATACTTGACGACCTTCTCTCATTTAAACCTCATGTCAGTAAAACCCTCCAGTTAGTTACATCAAAGATCAGATTATTATATAAAGCCAGAAGCTCTCTAACTCAAAAAGCTAAACATGATCTTTATAAATTAGCCATCCTCCCAAATATAGATTACTGTGACTTCATATACGACTCTGCCCCAAAAGCTCTGTTACAGAAGCTCCAATCACAACAAAACCTGGCACTGAGAATTATTTTTAATAAGTCAAAGTATGATAATGTCGATCGAGAGCACGAAACCCTAAATGTCTGGCCACTACAGACACGTAGAGACAAGCACATCCTAGATATGGCCCACTATTTAGCAGAAAATAAGACGAATCTAGATAGTAGGAAACTGCCAACGCGGAGCCATACGGATGGTAAAAGGAACTTAGCTGTTTTAACATCAAAAACCAATAAAGTCATCAATTCTGTCATTGTTAAATGCCAGTCTCGATGGAACCTATTAAAGCCTGTCGCTCACAGGATTGAGGATAGGGCCACTTTCAGAAAGTATACCCAACAGCTTCTTGCACCGTTTTAAATTACCTCGATATTATATGCATTATATTATAACAAGTAAAATAACCTGTGATATTATATGCATTATATTATAACAAGTAAAATAACTTGCTGCCGCGCCTATAAAAAGTGCTCACTCATTTGTATTTGATTTTACCCACATGTTTACTTAATAGCTAAGACCACTGCCTAGCGTGTTCTTTAGCCTCATTGCTATAAGCTGTGATCCTCGATCACTTGTTAACTCTCGATAATGTCAGTTGATTTCTCACTTAATTAATACTTCATCATGTCCATCAATGTAATTACTCATTTCATAAACTACTATGTTAGCGTTAAGTTTCACGCGTTTTTATTGTAACAACATTCAAAGACCATACGTCGGCAGTCATAGGAAGACCTGACTTCTTTGCCTCAGAATTGACCGACCCATTGTAGCAACATCCACAATAAAGAATTTTTGAATTTGAATTTGAAGAAGTAGTTTATTTAACACGGCCCTTCCCATCGAGGACTGGTTCCTAGCAGCAGCCACATTGTGTCATGACCTTCAAGATGACCTACAAAGCAAAAAGTAACATAAAAAACAGATTCCTCACACCCTCGATCCTAAAAAAAATGTTATTCATCAATATGTACACCCTTTGAACGCATATACAACGAGTGCTGAGATAATGAAAGGTAGTTGGCCTCTGAGTCGGTAGGGGGCATGGCAGATGTATTTCTGAATAAGACTTCCAAAATAAATTCAAAACTTCGCAAAGTTTGAGCCAGAATTTTACAATAACATTCTTGTTACTCAGTGGTGGTCATATTGGATTTTGACCTTGAAAATGACCTTGGAACATAAAATGACCTCCAGAAATGAATTCCTCATACTTAAAAACATCAATAAAATGGTATTATAGTTGAAGATCCACCAAATGGAAGCCAAGATATGCCATATTTACTGTTTTGGGCTGCCTTATCTAACACCATGCCAAATTTCAAAAAGGTGTCACAACATACAAGATGCAGACAATTAGGTCCCCAAATTATGACCTGATCTGAAAAATGCTTTTTTCACCAAAATCTGACCGTTGCCATGGCAACAAAATTAAAAATGGTACCCCAACCTGTACAGTATATTTTATATGTGTTATATTCCCTGCAAATAACAATGCTAAATATTCTTAATGTTGGCAATAATGGCCTGAGCCAGGTGCTTTTTCCCATAGAGACCAATGCTATTTTGTGGATTATTACATACATGTGCTATTCGGGGGTGCTATTCGAAATGTCAAATAGCATACGTATGTGATTCGGCTTTCGCGGGTCACATGACGCAAACTGACCAATGAGAAGCCTAGAAAAATTGTCTGCTTTGACCCCGACGATCTGCGAGATTTTGTATTATCCAAAGTCGCAAAGAATATAATTCATAGCATTTAATCGGAAATTTGAACGTTTACCGGCACGGCCATGCGTTCACTAGCTTAGAGTTTGTTGACATTGTGAGCGGTCTCATGTCTTCCGCATGATGGCTTTGATCCACCGTCATGCTCAGTTCAAGACCGATGTCCGCAAACTCGATGGAAACCAAGGTAAAATGTCATTAAAATAGTCTTCTCTTGTTGATTACGTATGAAATAAATATTAAATAGCCCTCTGTCGATCTCAAATCGATCTCGATGTCGGGTCAAATCGCACTCCACCCCTTCGGGGTGTCGTGCGATTTGACCCTCCGTCTCGATCAATTTGAGATCGACATCGGGCTATTTAATATAAAAATGACGCAAAAACGTCAAAATCACAAAAAGCACAGTCCCTTAACTAGGTGGGGACATTTCAGGGAATGTTCCCCCATGTGTCCCGCATCATATATCCAAAAATCAGCTTTACAATATTTTATTCCATGCTAAAATGCCTGTACTAATATATATTTGGTGGTATATTCAGTTGTCCAGTGTTTATCTGAACGGGACAGGGTTTATATGTATTATTTAGCATTACACGATTATTACCATTTTAGCGTTACAGCTGAGGCTTTCACCTAGCAACTTGTTATGTTGTAATTTTATAGTTACTAATATTTCATTTAGGTGTTTCCTTTTCTATCCACAGCATTTCGTTGGTCACGGCAACTCTATAAATGAACTCAAAGTACATCCCCATGATCCTAACCTGCTTTTATCAGTTAGTAAAGGTGAGTAGAGTGTGTATCTTGTATATTTTTACACAGAGATGAAAGTCCAGTATTTCTACTGAAATCAGTATTTTTGGAAACTCATGAAAACATTTCCAATTTCCAAAAAATTCCATAATTTTCACCCTAAAATTGTGAAAAGATTAAAAAAAATCTCATTCGTTGAAACTTTCAAAGATTAAAATTATCACTATTCAATTACCCCGAACCCACTTTTTCCCAGCAATATTTTAGGGGGGGGGGGGGGGTTGCAATATCCTCACTTTCATCCCTGATTGTATTCGGTTTCTGTTCGTGACTAAGTGTTATATCTGTAACATTCAGTTTCCACTGTGTATATTTTATGACAAATTTATTCTTGGGACTGTAACCCTGTACGTATCACTTCATCTTTATTCATCGACCCAAAATTCCCTCGAGACGTTCCAGAAGTGAGGTGGAAAGCTGGAAATATTAATTCATGATTCTCGTTGAATGGGTTGGCCTTTGTTCGATACTGGTTAAATAAAATAATTATAAATGAATGAATAGCAATTCTCTCGTTCTGATTTCATACAATATATTGATGCCATTTGGAGTGCGATTCAGTAAGAGGTTGCAGGGTCTGGAAATTATGGAAAATGTGCCATGTCCTCAATGGCGTTCTTAGAATAAACATTTGATTGGTCGTTACAAAAATAATGAAACAAAAATCTCGGCGCAACAAAGCACGTGTGTGAACTGGAGGAAAAGGGGAGGTAGACTGGGCAAGACAAGTCGGTAGAAGCTAGTTAGTAACACAACATAGCGCTAGGTAGCAGCAACGGTTGATGTTCCCATGCATGTATACCCCATACATGTATTTAGATGTGTGATTTCAACATAATAAGGATCAGAGCGTCAGAAAATGTGAAATTCCCTTCCACCATTTACTCAGTAACCCAAATTTAAGACAAAAACGTGGTTCAAAATACAGTTCTGAACAGATATTTTGAATCAACACAAAACCAAATATCTGGAAATTGAAAACCCGTCTATTTTCAGTAAAACTATGAAACTAATAATGATGAATAGATAAGTGAATTAATTGGATATGAGAACTGCTGTAAACCCTGATGTATGTGAAATTGTTCTATAAATCAACAATTATTTGTTCACAAAACTAAACAGCTGCACTGATCAGCTGTGCTAGCCTTCTAGTATCGATAGATACTGTAGAAAAGGGCAGTAGTATGTTGTCTTGTATTTACGGTACTATGTATATTATATTAACTCCATGTCCAAATCATCAACTAACAAGCGAATATATTAATTTAGATCCTCAAACCGCCTCTACCAGGAATTTTACTGAATTATAGTGTGTTAATTCGAGTAAAGAATAATATCCCTTTCACCCCCTCTTAGTATTGACGTATTTTAATTAATTGTTTGAATTATTGTGTTTGTAGATCATGGGCTGCGACTCTGGAATATCAAGACCGACATCTGTGTGGCCATCTTCGGAGGTGTAGATGGACACAGAGACGAAGTCCTCAGTGCGGTTAGTGTAGCTTAATTATACTCTCTATCATACTATGCCTTTCCTTCGCCAAACCTTGAGTCTCTTATTTGAGCAAACAAGTTGTGTTTTCATTAAAACATGAATGGTTGGGGTTAAGCCCAATTATTTTGGCATGGGGTCATTTCCCATGTGTAGTTAAAGTGAAACTTGTGGCTAAGCTCCTGATTTTGGAGAAACCGTTACCAGTCGTCATTATTACATATACCTACATCTATCATAATTATTGGTAATTAATATTATTTAAGGTACACATGGAAGAGCTGTGGTCATACAGAGTGCGATACCTTTTCCTTGCCATTTTTAAATATGCATGGTCAGTTCTATTTTTTTTGGCGTCCATAAGGTTTTTACATAATATCTTCAGATATATTGACTTTAGACATGATTTGTGCAGTTCATTAATCTGCAACTGAAAATGCTACAATCCGAACACTACTTTTAGGGGTCTCAAACAAATATTGACAATTCCAGCTTTGGAAAAACCCCTACAATGAGGTGAAATCGAAAATTAAATAAATGTTAATGCGATCCTATTTATGCCCACATTTTACGGCCCCAAATCTTAGAGCGAAATGATAAATTTGTCTTTAATGTTTTTAAATGATACACACTCTCTACATTCTCTCTCACTCATCTGTATCCCAGACAATATATTAATCAATCAATTGTTTAGGGCACTCTAACCAACACATCAACCCTACATGAATGTAGGGTTGACAGTACGACTTGGTAAAAACGGGGCAGTTCAAAGTTCTCTAGTTTCTCCAGAGAAAATACTCAAGCAATGGCAATGACAATATGCGTCCTTAAACCTATAACATCTTGTAATGCTTACAGTACATTCCTAATGGTTTAGTTAGACTATATGTCATCCTAACCAAGAATCCTATAAGTATAAACAAATGTTTTTGGGTTTACGTTGGTGTATCACAGTTCTGAACATAACATAATATCAGTACTTAATTTTTAAATACTTTCTCTGAAGTATAGGGTTTAATCTTTGTGACACATCAGCCAATCTTAAATCAGTTGTATAAGTGTGTAGGCTATACTTGACTTGGTCTAGTTAGATTATTTATCATCGTAACCAAGAATTCAGTTTAGTTGGTGGGTTCACTGATAGATTTACAACTGTGCATTTTAATTCTCCTTTATTAAATTAACTTAAATTACTAGCCTTCATATCACACGATATCACTAACACAGCATCACTATATTATATATATAGTATAGAGGATGGCAGATAATTTCTATATTAATATAGAACACATGTCAAGGTCATTGATAGGCTAACCTTTGCTTGGTCTAGTTAGATTATTTATCATCGTAACCAACAATTGAGTATAAACGGTGGGTTCACTGATAGATTTACATCTAGGTTTTTTAGCTATCGATTATTGAAATTGTTAACCTCCATATCACACGATATCACTAACATAGCATCACCATGTAACATATAGTACAGAGGATGGCAGATAATTTTGTAATAATATAAATATATCTCATGGTCTGGTTTAAGCTAAGCTTTACTTGGTCTAGTTAGCTTATTTCTCATCATAACCGCTGAGTTGGTTTATAATTATACATGAATTATTTGGCATAATATCATTATAACTTATAATATAGAGGATGTTAAATAGTTTCTGAAATAATATAGATCACATATTAAGGTGAGAGTTCGTTGGTGAAGTATAACTTGACGAGTCTCATTAAAACAAGCTCAAGTCGGGTGAAAAGTTCTACTTAGTGTCTAGTTGGTGTCGCCTACTTCCTGGTGTAACATGTGACACAGATTTGGCTATCAGCTTCGCCCAGCTATCTAATCGTTTATCTGGTGGCATCCATCGATCGAACCCTATTTAATGTGTTAGATATGCATTTTCGACTATTCGACTATGACCCCCCCCCCCCCCCCCCAAATGCCATGTTCACTCCCTTGATGAAACGCTCCAGTATCAACTTTATGAGAATGGGATTGTTTGCCATCATAGTAATCTGTCTGGTTGTCTGCTTTGCCTATGTTGAAAGCTGCATTCCTTCCTAATTTCGGTAGAATAAAAAAAAAACCGCCAAGGGATTTGTTTGTCCATATTTTTCCGACAATCCTCCTGTCGTTTTCAAGATTTCCATTTCTGCGTCATTATCATTGCTCAAACACTGAAACAATTGAATTAAATTAAATATTTGTCGATCCAACTTGTAGTGCAGTTTGCATTTATGGTATTATTAATTTATGATATATTTTCTTTAATACAGGACTTCAACCTGGAGGGCACACGTATAATATCCTGTGGTATGGACCACTCGTTAAAAATCTGGTGTTTAGACAAAAAATGCATTCAGAACGCTATCAACTACTGCTATGCTTATAATCCAGCCAAGACAAATAAACCATTCCCCTGCTATGGTCAAAACTACCCAGACTTCTCTACGAGGGACATTCATCGAAATTACGTTGACTGTGTTAGATGGCTGGGAAAATTTGTTCTATCCAAGGTAACTTCTATTATTCACAAATTCACTCACTCAAGTATATCTGGGATTCACCTGTCATATAAAAATGTGTAATGTTATGTATTGCCTCAATTGCTGTAAAATAAATGCATTTTGTTTTGTTTGTATCTAACATATAATTACCCATTTTGTTGACAATTGATTGGAAAAATTAGAGTATACATATATATGTGTTTACATGTATTTGAAAACTTTTATTATGGCTGAAGTTGTAATAAATACATACTGTTGTCGCCATCAGTTATTTTATCAGTTAATCGGTTGAATAAAAAGAAAGCCATTGTTCCTCCTATTCTTAGTTATATTTATTCGTCGATGTAATTATCACTCCAGTAGGAGAAAAAGGGGAAGAAGGGGAATGCTAGCAGAGATGCTATCCTCCTTGGTATAGGGATCGCACTATCCAAGGCTCTCTGTGAGATTATTTATTAACTTGAGTTGGATTCGGGGATGATTGCCCAGGCGGAGCTTGGACGAGCTGACGGATCTTATATGTCTCCAGGTAAAATGTAACAAGTAAAGTACTGTGCAGTAGTGAACTGTTGCCTCTTTATTTACTGTCTGCATTACCTCCGGACTCTCCCCAGCCTGGGCTCCAACTGGCCCTTAACGAAAAAGCTACCCCTATTTATACCTCCACCCAGGTCCCCGTCCACTCACAATGTGGAACCCTAGCGCCTCAGGCGGCGGATGAATGTACCCTATATAATATATCACTCGTCCACCGCCCGCCCCCCCCCCAACCCCTGCTACAACAATACATATAGAATATACAGGTCAAATGTAAGTTAGGAAAACCGTTTTTTTAAACGTATCCTTACATTGTAAATATTCTCATGATTTACCCCGTTTCCATGTATCATACATAGCCAAAGTAACAAAATGAATTCTATTCATGAAATTAAATAGATGTCCTGTCTCTTCTTTCTTTGTAGTCATGCGAAAACTGTATAGTGTGTTGGAAGCCCGGCTCACTACAATCCGATCCTGACAACATAAAATACAGCGACAGCCAAGTGACAATACTTCACAAGTTTGAGTACCGGGAATGCGACATTTGGTACATGAGGTTCTGCATGGATTTCCATCAAAAGGTTTGATATTTTGTTTAGATATTTGGTGCCATCAGTAAAATATTTGCTGAATAAACCCCCAGTCAGCCCAGTCCCCTGGTATCTCAGGTGGTAGAGCACAAGACATGATACTGAGGTCATAGCTTTGGCTCAAAGTTTGAGTCCTACCTGCTGCTACGCTATCTACTGCTGTATTTCTGTCCTACACGGGAGATACAAATTTTAAAGAGTAATAGGTCAAATTGTATGACTTTCTCGCTTTTTTCCGAAGCCAGGATATCGGCAAATTTTACTATTTAATAATTTGCTCAACAAGTTTAAGGGTAGGAAATAAAGATCTGGAGAAAAAAAAATTTGAGTTAACACAATGGAATATCCTTCTGATGGTTAGGTGTTTTTCCTGTGACTACTGTGTAGTAGAAAGAGAATAGACCGAAAGGATCTTTCAGTTGTGTTCAAATTAGCTGAAATCGCGGAATTCTGGAGAGAATTAATGTCTGTTGCTCCGTTTTCGCTAAACATGTACAGTGTACACTTCCAGTGGAGCAATACAAATTAGTTAGCGAAAAAACGGAGCAGCAGGGCCCTGCCAAGTCCCGTTAGGTGTTTATCCTGTGGCCCCCTGGAGTCACCATATTATTGTTGTATACACATAAAAGATATCTTGGTAAAGTCTTTGGTTAAATACCTACAAGGATTGCATTCGGCGTACTTGTATACTGTATCTGACGAACCTGAGGGGATGATGGCCTGTACATATGATACTTCTGAATATTCAATTAAATTTAAATATGTTAATGTGTCACCATGTGCTCTTAGATCATGCTGACTCTTAAGATTTTTTTTATTTTATTTTCATTATTGAACCAATTTAGACGAATAATGATATTACAGTTTTCAATCCCTCTTTTGAAAATGAAAAAGAAAGTAGTCTCGACTATTCTTATCGAGATTATTCTTGAGAAATGTACAATAATATATTCTGACCACATGGTTATGCCAGTTAAAGAACCATGTTTTTTTTTCTCCAGACAATAGCGCTTGGTAACCAAGTAGGAAAAATCTATGTATGGGACATAGACGTAGACGACCCTGCAGCTGCAAAGTAAGATAATTAAATATAACCATAGTATTTTATACGAGTCTATTATCACATTGTTGAATGTACTTCCATTTCTGTAAGTTTTGGTATTTTCCAGCAAGTTTTTCTATGTGTCTAACATACTTGTTTGTTTATTAGGAGGGTAGCCTCTAAGTGTTTTTCTGTTTTAAGTTGTATTTCGATTGAATGGGCGCAGCCTCCTTTTAGTATCACTATAGGAAAGGTATACTCTATACTGAAGGCTCTGTCGCACCCCTGGCTTAGTCTAAATTGGAGGGGTGGCCTGTCAGTGGCCACATGGGTTTGTTTTGACTGTGTTGGCTGGTGCTGTTAAGTGGAGGAGTGTATTGGCTTGGCCTGTTTGCTGTGAGTGACAGGGAGGGAGGTATACAGACTGAGTGAGTGCTGTGAGTGACAGGGAGGGAGGTATACAGACTGAGTGAGTGAAGCCTGTTGGCTGTCCTGTTGGCTGTGATTGACAGGGGGTTGGCTACTAGGCAGGGGGTTGGCTACTAGGCATTCCTACTAGGCCAGGCCTACAAGTGTGATCTTACAAGCTACATCCTGTAAGATCTTTATCTTTGGATCTGTAGACTGTCATCTGTACATCTGTGTCAACTGATTTCAGTGAGAGGAAATATGTGAGGAGATCATCAGATAAGTTATGTAACTGAAGTGTAACATCACTGTGATATGCCTCCTGCTGATTGTGGCCCAGAGTGGAGGAGGCCAGGTTTGGAAGTGAGTGATGGTTGCCATGACAACATCCATGTGGAGTCATATTCATGGCAATGAGGGTTAGTGAGATGAGATGAGCAAAGTGATTTAGTTTTGTGATTTAGTTTACAGTCTAGCTGTAAATGTTACATACTTCTTATACTTTCATATTGTAGGGTATTGATGGGATAGAGGTAGGAGCACAGGTTCAACTGAGCAATCCAATGGAACACCCAACAATCGCATGATCCACAAATTAATACGAAAAAAAGAAATGCAAAAAAAGAACTATATACTAAAAATTAGAAGCAAAAGAAAATAGCAGTTAGGCAAATCAGCTGGGCTACCCTCCTAGTATCGAAAGATACTATAGCAATTGGGCAGTAGTGTGTTGTCTTGTTTACTATAAGCTCTCATTGAATTACAATCAGTCAATGATCTTTTCAGCTCAAGTAGAGAAGAATTAGGCCTACTTTAAATCTTGATCTTACCTTCATCAAGAAATTACTACGTAAAATTAGACACTATAGCTACACATTATACATGACATCTAAAATACTAGCTTAATTAAACACATGAAAAATATTTTCCTGTCCCTGGCATTGTTCCTGTCCCTGGCATCAGTAATTCTAATGAACAGACATTACCGTTGACCTTAGTCTAATTAAGGTTCCCATACTTTATGGATAAAAGGGAGGGAAAAGATGGATAAAATAAGGTTGAATATTCATGAAAGTATAACAGCCAATATTAATGGTAACAAAGCTGTTATGGTGATCAAGCAGCGAGTGTTTCATTGACCGCTTTTCTTGTTGTTTTGGGTTTAAATCCTTAACCTTATAAGTTATTCAATAGCAAATTATTCATATACTCGAGTATAGTAGTCTTAATTGGAATGGGGTGGAAATAATTGCTGTAGTCAAATTACTTGTGTTCATTTTTAATTACAGATGTAGCATTTTGACCCATCCCAAATGCACCATGCCGATTCGTCAAACGCACATGACTCGAGACGGCGGAATTCTATTGGCAGTTTGCGATGACAGCACAATCTGGCGATGGGATAAACAAGCCTGAGTGTTCGGACAACAAAAACTTCTTGATTAAAAATAAATCAAATATTGAGGCTATTGACCATTCGTCTGTAGAATTTATCATTAATCTGGTTAATGGCATTGAAGAACAATAAGAATTGTGTTCAAAGAACCCTTTTATTGGGGGACAGGGGGCTGTGACTAAGTTTATTTGGTTTACACTTATATGATAGAGGTTAATTTGTGTGTGTAATTTTAAAGTCCCTAATCATAGCAAGCTATCACCCTAGAAATAGGTGAGCGTCTGAGAGATTAATAAATAGATACTATTTCCTACCAAGTGTTTTCTTTCATGCTCTAATAACGTCTTGCGTCAATAATTACCATGGGTCTGAACCACGGACCGTGGACTTGATTTTTCCCGTCTCCACGAAGTTTTTGTCGGGCCGGAAGTCGTACACCGCTCCGACAAGACGTTGACCCCAATACCGGTCTTTGTAGGTCATACGGCCAGTTGACCCCACACTTGAACCCATGACCAATCCAATGGCGCGCACGTTCACATCCACATCCTTATCACACATTGTCCACGTGGACAGACCCAAGCGCTACCCTGACCCAGACCTCCGATCACGTGATTACCCTGACCCAGATTTTGACGCGCATTCGCAAACCGATTCCACTCGTCTTGGCCGGCCAGGGCCCTCGAAGCATGTGGAATCGTGAAAGATGTGAAAAATATACTGGTTTGATTATACAAATAAAGAGGTTGGTCATATTTCATTCGATATGCTTCGTTTCGTTCGATTTCCAAGCCTTTGTCAGTTGTGTTTGCCTCGAGAACGTCTCCACGTCCGCCCAGGCTCAGCGAAAACATGGCCACGCTAGACTAGGCCTATACGTTTTTGTGTTTTTTTGGACATATTTTATTCAGGAAAACAGGCGGTTACACTCTTCACAAAAATATTTAAATAATTGTGTTTTTCATCATGACCTGACCTTATTTACTATTTATCAGACGTTGAAGTTTTATAATCCATGCATTTTTAAGTTAAGTTAAGTTTTTAAGTTAACAAGGATATAGAAAAATTTATTAAAATTGTTAAAAAGTAATGAGAGATGAGGGTGATGGTTACAGGCTATTATATAATATTGTCTCGTGAAGCGAGTGATCTTGATGTGTCAGGATCCTGTGGAACAGGAAAATTTTACCATATTACAAATCTTCATCTTACGATATTGGGAAATATACATGAATATAAATAGTATCTTAAATAACAATTTTCGACGAAACCCAGTATGATGGGTTCATAGGGTGTGTCACCTGTTTAGTGGCACACCATAAGTATTTACATCATCAGTTTACGAGCAAAGGACAATGGTATCAGAACCCGTGGTATTGGCAGAGGCTGATGCCTTTGCATAATTTGTACATTTTACCGTTACATATAACAGGCGCATTAGATAGACCAATAGTTTATATTTACAGCTTACATAAGTACATTCATTATACAATTGTTTCAAGAACAGTTGAGTTATACGAATAAGTGATTCGTATAAGTAGCAATCACGATACAGGCATTTTACCCAGGGACGAGAGAGGGTAGGGAGATTAGAGTGTTTGTATTTACAATTATATTTACATTTGCTAATACGTTACCTACCAGCCGAGGAAATTAAACTGCTTTCTGAGCGCTTTGAATGATTATACACAATAATCCTGGCATATGAGGTTGAAAACAAGGTTAGATTAAAAGTTCAAGCATTTATATTCAGTCGTTGGTTAATCATTACACGGCTTTCGTAGTATCCACTAGCATAGGCCGGGGCTCTAATGACACGGTGGACATAAGGGTCCGCCAGCACAAAGGTCCATCGTGCCGGCGAGAAGGCCCGCCACGGCATGTACAGCGACAAAGCCCGGCAACACAACCGCCTAACCGTAGGTAGACACGCGCATGCGCATGGGCCAAAAGCAAACAAACATGGCGTCGGAAGCATGATTCCGAAGAGGTGGAGGTGGTGGAATCATGATATTTCCACCAAAGGAATATCGCCACACGTTAATATGTTCATAAACTATTGTTTGAGATAGTATTTGAAGTCGACATGACTGATTTACGCAGATTATATGGATATTATTGTGTCGGCGACCAGAAACAAATCGGAAACATGGCGGCAGCATGTGCGATCGGTGAAATCATATAACAAGCCTAACTAATAAAAAGGTTGGTTAGATTTAATTCGACAAGCTTAGCTTAGACGTTCATATATTTATTTTCAGCCGATGGTTAATCATTACACATTCTGTCGAACTAACATCAACAGGCTTTCTGAGCGCTTTGAATGATTTTACACAATAATCCTGGCATATGAGGTTGAAAACAAGGTTAGATTAAACGTTCAAGCATTTATATTCAGTCGTTGGTTAATCATTACACGGCTAATCGCAAGCAGCGGAACCTTACAAAAACGGTGATGAAATCAACTGCGTAATTCTGTTAGAAAATGAACAAATATGGTTGAAATCGCTAGAAATCTGCTAATGTATAGGCTATAGTATCACTCAATATAAACTCTTATGAGCCTCGTTGAATGATATGTCATGTTGATTTGTCTATACATGAACTTAGAATTTGTAATATTGTGTAATTATTGCAAGGTTCGATTCACATTGGCCTAGGGCTAGGCTATAGCGACGATTCAAAATTATGTGTGGGTCAGATCGTCAGAAAATGTACAATTCACCTTCACCAATCCTCTCAAATAACTCAAACTCAGATGAAAATGAAGTTCAACCTAACCAAACAGATTGCTAGAATCAATGCAATGCAGAATATGGTGGATTCTCATGAAACGGTTCCAAATGGGTATTTTGGGAAATGTCATTGGAATTTACTTTACCCCACTCATCTGACCTTGCACCCTCCATCCCTCCTCCTTCTCCTCCATCCCTCCGCCTCCTCCATCCCTCCTCCTCCACCGCAAATGTCATTAAAATCCCATTAGGACGAAATTTTTTTCTTTTCATTTTTTTTCCATCTACATTGTCTAGCGTCTTGCTCCCAACCGCAAAATGCTTCAAACCGCAAATGTCATTAAAATCCCATTAGGACAGAATTTTTTTTTCCATTTTTTTTATCTACATTGTCTAGGGTCTTGCTCCGAACCGCAAAATGCCATTCAAATGCTCCAAACGGCAAATGTCATTAAAATCCCATTAGGACGAATTTTTTTTTTTCATTATTTTTTCATCTACATTGTCGAGGGTCTTGCTCCCAACTGCAAAATGACATTGAAATGCTCCAAACCGCAAATGTCATTAAAATCCCATTAGGACGGAATTTTTTTTTTTTCATTTTTTTTTCATCTACATTGTCTAGGGTCTTGTTCTGAACCGCAAAATGCCATTGAAATGCTCCAAACCGCAATGTCATTAAAATCCCATTAGGATGGAATTTTTTTTTTTTCATTTTTTTTTTCATCTACATTGTCTAGGGTCTTGCTCCGAACCGCAAAATGCCATTCAAATGCTCCAAACTGCAAATGTCATTAAAATCCCATTAGGACAATATTTTTTTTTTCATCTACATTGTCTAGGGTCTTGCTCACAACCGCAAAATGCCATTGAAATGCTCCAAACCGCAAATGTCATTAAAATCCCATTAGGACGGAATTTTTTTTTTTTTTCATTTTTTTCCCCATCTACATTGTCTAGGGTCTTGCTCCCAACCGCAAAATGCCATTGAAATGCTCCAAACCGCAAATGTCATTAAAATCCCATTAGGACAATATTTTTTTCATCATTTTTTTTTCACCTGCCTTCTCTAGGGTCTTGCTCCTAACCGCAAAATGCCATTGACTTTTTGATTGACAATTCTGATTTTTCTATTGACTATTTGACTGTTCTGACTTAATGGTTGACTATTCTGACTTAACAATTGACTTTTTTCGACTTTACGATTGACTATTTCGACTTTTCGATCGCCTATTTTGACTTTTCAATTCACTATTTCTGACTTTTTGTTTGACTAGTTCGAATTAAAATGATTAAAATGATTTTTTGATTGACTACTTTGACTTTTCGTTTGACTATTTTGACTTTTCGATTGACTATTCTGACTTTCGATTGACATTTTTATTGACTTTTCTGATTGACTATTTTGACTTTTTGATTCACTTTTCTGACTTTTTGATTGACTATTTCGACTTTCTGATTGACTTTTCTGACTTTGATTGACTATTTCGACTTTCTGATTGACTATTCTGACTTAACAAATGACATTTCTGACTTTTTGATTGACTTTCTGATTGACATGGATATGGTATATGGATATGGATATGGTAAATATGCCCACATTTAAAGGATATATCATGAAGGAAATCGAAATATAACTTAATGTAATTGTACTTAGTTTCATGTCCAAGTAATAGAATAATACTTAATTTTCACTGGTCAGATCAATAAGGCCACCAAAAATAGGTGCGTTTCCGATTACCCCCACCACCAACCCCCTACATAGAAAAACATTCCCCTCCCTGCCTTTTTTTGGCCTAAATTGAAAACATATCCCTCTTTACCAATGTATAAACGCCCAACCTATTAGCTAACGCTGTGTTGGTAAAAAAAATCCAACACTCCGTCAGCCTCATTCCTCTCTTGTATAATATTTAAGTTAGAAGATAAAACAAACAATACCGTCATGATCTTTTTGTCTTTTGATGACATCGTCTTTGATGTTTCATAATTTTAAGATAGTAAAAGTACATTTCCTGCGCTGGGATTCAATTCAATTAAACATATCATTTATTTGCACCTTAAGTGTATAAAAAGGAAACTACATCTCCCAGGTCTTCCATGATGTTCCTGGACTAGACTACTGAATCCTTAAGTTTGATGAGACTTACCTTTTCCAGTAAGTTGAAGTAAAACAGGGATTATACGATCATTCATCTCGTCAGGAGCGGAGCACAGATGAGATCAGAAGCGTCGTACCACGTGACCATTTCGTCAGTAATTCAAAGCATAATAAATATTGCCTAGAGCATGGACATATGGAAGCACTATACTGTATAGAGGAACAGAGTGGCTGTCCATGTCTTTCAGAGCACAGTGAAGGATAAGGATATTCTTGATTATGAGATATCTTGGACATAAACAAGGCCCAGGATTAGTTAATGTGTATGAGAATATATATATAAAATCCTGTGAGTAACAGGGTGGGATGAATAAATTGTTTTCTTATTAGAAACAATTATTCATTGTCCGGGTGGGCCTCTGTGCTCCGCTCCTGAAGAGATGAATGATCGCATAATCCCAGTTTTACTTCGACTTACTGGGAAAGGTAAGTCTCATCAAATTTTAGGATTATGCTTCACTTCATTCTCGTCAGGAGGCTGCAAGCACATAGAAGATGTTTAAAGCATGTCAGGGAATATTTATTGTCATATAACGTCAACAAGCCCCAAATTATTTTGTTGCCTGTACGTAAATTACCTGAAGCGATCTCACTAGTGTTTTGCCAAAAGGTCATAAATGAAAATATAAATGTAAAAGGTTAAGACTATTTCACCATCGATTCCAAAACGTAACTTCCTTTCTTTTGAAAAGAATATAGTTGAAACAAATTCATCTAAACCAATAGTAACTAAGCATGACTATATATATCGTTCTGATAACGGTAATTGTAAAGCGATAGCGTTTTCTAAGTAAACTTATGGGTAAACATGTCAACTTGAACATCAAGATAAAAACCATCCATGTGGTTGGTAAGCACCGAACTGAAGACTAGTTGGAAGACTAAGTGTAAATAAGGACTGGTAGTATGACTAAGGACACCTTTGCGTCTGAGTAACTTTCTTGGTATTTCTGTACGCTTTAAGCAGTTTGTTGCTAGGATCTTTTTCTGCTACTGGTTTACAGTAATAGTCTAAAAGTGGATTTGGTTCTCCAGTGAGCTTTTGCCATGATGTCCTTAATGGGGACATGTAACCTAAGTAACAGTGAGGTGACCAAACCTCTTACACTGTTGGTAGTGAAACAAGATGTATCAATACCTGCTTTTTTCAAGGTTTGTCTGGTCCATCTCGATTTTGAGTTGGTACCGACTGGGATATAAGGAGTGATGTGACTCAAAATTTACTGGTCTTGGCCATTCCTGTGGCCTGACGTCCTAGTGACATATTCGTCTAACGCTTTAACAAAGCCTTTTATCTTGACTAAATGGCTTCAAAGTGATAACTGGGAGAGATCCCTTGGTGTTATGCTTCAGTTGTTCCATGATGTGGAAGACCCTATCTGTAGTACCTTTTATGAGGTTTGACAATTTTTATCTAAAAGAAGACATACTAGTTTCATGGTAAGTTCTTTCAGATGTAGCTGGGCTACTGGTGAGAGTTCTCGCAAATAATCAAGTAAGATATCAACATCCCACATAGCATTCCACCGTGATAATGGAGGCCTATCATTTTGAATGCCTTTTAGAAGTAAACAAACGTTTTCGTTCTGTCCCACTTTCTTACCACCTATAGGTTTTAGAATTTTTGCAAGAGTAGATCGGGCAGAATTTACGCTGCTGTAAGAGTGTCCTTTTGAGGCTAACTCTGCCAAAAAGTTAATAATTTGAGCTTCAGATGGATTTCTCTGGTTGATGTATTTTATGATACAGTGAGTGCGCCACTTTCCTTCGTAGACATCATAGAATTTCAAGGTGATGGGCATCCATGCATTTTGGATGAAGCGGCTAGCTAGAGGTGAAACTCCCATCTTAGTGATTCTTTCATTCAAAAGTTTATTGCAATTAGAGGAGCCTCTTGTAGATGGTTAGACATGTCAAATGCTTGGAATGGTATAAGATTTCCTCTCTTTTTCTTAAAGAACAGTGGTTCTCCCCTCGCAATGTTTTGGAGAGATGAAAACCAGGGCTGTGCCGTCCACCATGGGGCAATGAGAATTCCTCTTGCTCCCTCTGAGTGAATCTTCTGAACACACCGTAGAATAATCCTGAATGGTGGGAAAACTAGACTGAGTTAAAGTTGGCCCAATTCTCTGAAAAGGCATCACATATTTCAGCTGATGGGTCAGGGCCCCAACTGGCATATCTATCTAACTTGTGATTATTGCTAGAAGCAAATAAGTCAATGTCAGGGGAATACCCCAATGGTAACAAATGGCTTTAAAAATCAGATTGCTAAGACCCCACTCAGTGTTCTCTGTGTGGTGACGAGATTCAAAATCAGCATCTATGTTATCCACGCCTGGGATGTAAGATGCAGTCATGCAGCCAATTATTGCGTTCTTGACACCATTGCCAAACTTTTCTCACAGCTATATTGCAGTCATGGGATTTTGTCTCTCCCCCTTTGTTAATGTGTGCAATAGCAGTGGTGTTATCAACTCGAACATGAAAAAAGGTGTTGATAGTGTGAGGGAACATGTTATCAAGTATGGCTAAAACTTCGAGAGCATTAATGTGGATATTATTTCCTATCGCTGACCAAGTACCATTTGCCCTGAGATGGCCGTGATCTCTTCCCCGCATATCTTCCGAAGCGTCAGTGTTTAGAATAATTGTGAGTGCTAAGGTCCTGATAACCGTGAAACCTGACAAGATGTTATTGTACCACCACATTAGATCTTCTTTCCCTGAGGGAGCAATGTACATGAAACCTTCAAATAGAGATGAACCTGATAGGATAAGCGATGAGCTTCCCATAGTCCACCCCCTTTGTAAGATAGTTTAAGATACCTAGAAGTGAGGCTACTTCCCTAATGATGAAAGGCCCTGGTTGTAGCAATTTTCCAATAAAGTTTCTGGTTAAAACTCTCTTACCTTCAGTAGGTGAAACCGGCATGGTTGAGGATGATATGGAATACCCCAAGAATGTCATGGTGGTGCTTGGAAAGAATGAAGACTTCTTAATGTTTATGAAAAACCCTAGATCTTGAAGGAGGTGACATGTAAGGTACACAGAAAATTTACAATCTTCTTCAGTTTGAGCTATTATGAATATATCATCTAAATAGTTCGGGCATTGTACACCTTGTTCCCTTAACCTAGCCATTACTGGTTTCATAACCTTAGTTAAGCTCCAGGGAGCTGAAGTCAGACCGAACAGCATTAAGTTGAAACAATAGTATTTTCCTTCCCATCGAAAAGTAAGAAACCTCTTGTAATTCTCTGAGATAGGTATGGTATAAAAAGCTTCTCTCATGTCAATTGACGCCATATATGCTCCTGGGTTAACCATTTGTAGAGCTGTGTTTAAGTCACCCATTTTGAAATGGGTCTTAGAAACCTCTAGATTAAAATCTTTCAGATTTATAATGAGTCTGTGTTTGTTATTAGGCTTGGGTCTAAGGAAAATATTTGTAACAGCAATATTTTGGTGTGACTTCTGAAATGATATTTTTATCAATAAGATTTGTTTCGGTTGTGACCGGTAGTTGGTCATAGACAAAGTTGATCTCTAAACCGCTAATCATGGACAGTATGTCTTGGTCGGAAGTTAAAGAGGACCATTGATCATAACAATTCAAAGTATTACCGGGTACAAATATATCATCTTTTTTTTGGAACGTTTTTATTCAGTGGTGCCCGGCCCTCTCACTCCGAAGGTGATTTTCGTAGCAGGCCAGGCATTGCTACTTACAATTTTGTACATCGGTGCAACATTTAACTATATTTACCTTTTAAATTTTTTAAAACATAAGTTTCCTAAGTGATATTCAATCCATTCATTAACATTCAATGACTATACATTCATATACATACAAAGGATGATAACACATTAGAATAATGAGATGAGATGAGATGAAGGGTGATTAAGTACTGGCTAGTGAAAAGTAGTAAACATTTGTCGTGATGAGGATTCGACTCCGAACAAACATGTCATCTTGGGTCGATAATTCTATAATAATTATTGATTCTGGCGAGGTAGTTAATACCTATGCGAGCGGTACCTAAAGGTATCTGTTTGCAAATATACAAGTATCAAGCATCTGGCCAAATATGCGGCAAAAACTCTGGTAAACATACCAATTCGTCTTCTAAAGATGTTTCCCTCAGCCCCTGTTCTGGCCCCTGCCTCTGCCTCTGCCTCTCTAATTCGGATGATTGAGGACATAGTTCATCTGGGGCTGATGATAGCCCTGCTGAGGAGGAGTGTTGTGAAAACCCTGTTGGAATTGTGGAAACTGGCCTTGTTGGTTTGTTTGATTAGGGAACTGTTAAATTGCTGTTGTTGTTGCAGGAAGAACCCTGTAGCTGGAAGGTTGTTTTGCTGGTTCTGGTTGTAACCTCCGTACTGCTTGCGGCCTCTGCCGAGAGGGTTGAACCTTCCCTGTCCTCTGTTTTGTTTAAAACCCATTTTGGTCAATAATTTATCCTCTTTTGAAATTGTTAATACAGTCTCTGCTAGGTCATTACTGAATAAGTTAAAATTGTCACTCGAGGTTATAGAGCATCATTCACCAACTTTTTTAACGAGCCTGGGAGTAGAGGTTTGATCGCTTTCTTCCTATTGCAAATTAGTTTGCTGTTTATGTAGCCAAGTAATTTCATGGCATCTCTAATACAGGTGACGGCAATGCCAACCCACGGTATTTTCTCCTGACCTTTTAAAGCATCAGAGGCCTGAGCTAAGGAGGACAGGGTGGTCATTAGAGAAGCCTGAATGTTTTTTTTTTGTTTTTGCAACAGACTTTATTTCAGATACCTGCCTTTGGGGCATATTCTAAAATCACATACGATATAAGAGAAATAAGGAGAATAGATAATTTTTTTAGTTAAAAAATATGTTCGTCAATGTCTTCGGCCATACGCCGCCATATTACCTTTTCACAATGACTTATTTTCTTAAACTTGAAAGAATATAACACTACCTTTGCTAGCCTGAATGGTTTGTAAGGAAATTTCTCTCTCTTTTCCTCGCCTGGGGAGCTTTCCCCATATTCCTTTGTCTACCCTTGGAACTTTCAGGTCAGGGCAGTTGCCTGGTCTTTTGTAAAACTCCTTAAAGAGGGTAATATCTCCTTGCGGGTTGTGAACTCTGGTTTGTTGAAACAATTTCTAGTGAACAGGACGATTTCATGATGTACATCATCTCCTGATAAAGGATCCTGTTCAGCTCAGGTATTGTGAGCCTCGAAGATTCCATCCGATGGGGATCGGATGAAAGTGTTCTCATTTTCATTTTCCTGATCTGGTATGTTCTGAGTGTTTGACTTTTTGTTTTCCAACACGTTGGCCAGCAACTGTTTCATGCATTCATTCTGTTGGTTCATTGCATTGGTCTGGTTCACCATAGCTTGTGAGATTAATTTTATAGCGCCAAAGTTGGAATTGTTGATGGATTCACTGTCATCATCATCTTCATTTTTCGCTATCAGCCTTTTCTTTCTCGGCCTGTTCTTTCTTGGCCTTTCTTCTGGCTCGCTCTAATTTCATCTGCCTAACTTTTTCTTTGGCTTCTCTCACTTTCTCTGCCCTTTCTGCATTAAGCCTCTCCTTTTCTTCTCTTTGTAGCCTGGCCTTTTCAGGCTCAGTTGCCCGCTTTTGTGCTCAACTCAGTTTCACTGGTTCAGTCGGCCGGGAGTCACCCATTTTGATTGTGTCACACATGGTGGCCATCTGGGGACAGAAAAAGTAAAAATATATGAGATTAAGCCCCGGGGGGGGCACTCAGAACCAAAGTGGGTTACCATGCTCGTTCCCCAACTAAAAAAAGGACCCCTTTTCAAGGACTTTTCCCTCAGATTTACCCCCTTTTTGTAATGAAACAAGGAGATTTTACCAGGCTCAGAGGACCCCTTTTTAGACAAATCAAGGAGAATATATAGGGGATATAAGAATGAAAACCAAAGTATGATATATCTTATTGCCTCAAAATAAAAGGGGCAATTAAAATATACAGCATATACAATATATATTTAGAAAGTTATTTACATACCTCAGTCAAAATGAACCGTAACAATTTCCAACATCGAGAATGTCATCTTTGAGTATGAGTGTTTATGATCATTGGATATAAATGTTCACTGAATTGGTATTGTCAGTGTGGTATCTCAGAATAAAATTGAATTCAAACTTGATAGGAAAGGAAGGCAAGGGATATCCTCCTTGGATTGATAGCACTCCTTTACCATGCCTGAGAGATAAATAAAATATTCTAAAAAATATTGATCAAATTATGTGCCAGAACTTCCCGGAAGACACCATCAGGGTGCAGTATAACTCCACTCCCCAAAGACATCTCCAGAAAGCTATGTAACAAACATTAATCAAAGAAAGGTAATATGATTCTCTCATTTAAATGAAATCTTTTTTCCTGTCAGCTGTTCCAATCAGTTTCTCTGATAGAAAAAAATTATTGTCACTAAAATATATAATGCCTTTTTCATGTCTAAAGTTACTTAAACTCATGTGAGATTTTTATCCTTCTACGAGTTGAACGTCTTTGTGATGTATCAGAGCTGGAGGCCCCTGGTACTATTTCACAGATCCTGCCTTCTCCTGCTACAGCACCAACGTCTGCTGATTTCTTTGTTTGGCTTTTGGTAGTTTTCTTTGAAGTGTGAGTTAAAAACTCATCCAGTCCTTTCTGATGATTTCTATCGAGCAGGAATATATTTTTCTCTTGATGCTGAAGTTCAACTTTCATTATAATATTTGAGAAAAAGAATTCAGATGTTACATTTGTGTAGATGAACTTGTTTCCATCTCTTTCATACAGGCAAACCAAAACTGTCAACTTTGAATATTTAACCATCTCATTCAAGTTTATTGGTTTGGTATATTCTAATATGGCCCTTTCCTGAGATCTTATCCTGATAATGCGAGCCAGTTTCCATTGGGCCTTTCTTCCAGGATCCTTGATGTACAGCCCAACATCATCAAAAAGCCCTACTTCATTTTCTGATTCATGATCAGGCATGGCATTCAGGGACCTATTTTGTTTTGCCCAAGACCTTACACGAGAAACTCTGTCCCATGAAAGAGGATCTGTGTTTTCAATCATTCTGGCAATGAGAGTGCCTTTGTGCATGCAGCCTTGACCCGGAACATTTATGATGTTGTTCACTTTAACATGCATGTCGTCTGGCACCTCATCAGACTCTGCTAGGTTGGTAAGATGGACTCGCACCTCAGGGTCAGGCTCAGCATGTAGTTGTTCTTGCCCATCTTCTTGAAATCTTACTATATGCTCCCTCACATGCTCTTCATTGTGCATTTGCTGCATGATTTCTTTTTCACGGGTGGCAGATATGGTTTCTGGTGAATAAAACCAAGCATTTGATGGATCTTCTATAACCTCTGACTGTGGGGCAATTCCGATATTTCTCAGCTCCTCTTGAGCCATCTGCAGACCCTCTACCCAGGCCTTAATGATGAGGTCATCAGATGGAAAGTCCTGAAGGTCGGGTAGAAGACCTGCAGCTGGTGGATGGCCTTTGTGCCAAATATTGTCACCCCTGCGCTTTGTTTGACTATGGTAGTCAGGGCCTTCCTCATCAGTCAGTATTTCCTGAAGCCTGCAATAAAAAGAGAAAATATTCAGAGAAATAAAAGGAAAATCATGTAATATCACTGAAGCAATAAAAAGATTAAGTGAACATGAGCTTGTATTGCACACCCTAATAAAGTTACACCTGTTATGAGAACAATATAATGCTATACTAGTAATGTTATGTTTAAACAAATTCAGAATATTGTATGAAACTATTTCAAATATGTACCTGTTCAAGTGTCCCAGGTTGTGATACATGTCGGAGATCGTGTAGTTATGTTTATTAAGAACAAAGGATCCATTTCTAGAAAAGTAGTCTTCACATACATCGGTTCCTGATCTTTGGAAATAAACAGGGTTGTTTGGAGCAAAGTCACGACTGGATTTTATCAATAGAACAGCATAATGACATGACAGTACTGTATCTTGAAACGTCTCCCTGGACAAGAAGTTTTTGGACAGGGTCAAATCACCTGTTCTGAAGACCCACAGGCGCCATATTCTCAATGTGTTGGCAACAAAAGAGGCATTACTTACACGTTGAAGTAAAGTTGCTGTGTGTGATAGGAAAATATCTACATATTTGTGGCAAAGCTGAAGATAAAGCAGGGTTCCACTCACATTTTCTGTTGGCTGGCTTTGTCCATTACAAATTTGTTGCAAACAATGTTGAACCTTTGGAAACATGAGCCGTTGTGCGCTCTCCCAGTTCATTCTATCTCGTCTTTCAATGTCCTCCGAATGTAAACCATGGTCTATATGATGGAATCTATCTTCCACAAGCTTCAAATGATTCATGTGTACCAAATTTCCACCAAGACTTAGGACACGTGAAGAGTGTTTGAGGTGGTTAATCAGTTTCTTCCCACAATGTACAAAGTCCTGGTCTGAAAGCTCAACTACAAATCTTTTTTCTCCAAAATGTTCTATTTGTCCACTAACAGTGAAGTTGGGACAGTCTAATCCATATCTTTCCCCAACTTCAGATGTTGCGTTTTGTAGATGCAGCTTGCGTCTTCTGGAGTCCCCATCACTTGCATGACCAACAAGAGGTCCTAAGACAGGTAAAAGGTGCAAGTTGTAGAGTCTTCGAATTTCTTGCCATTGTTGGAGAACCATTTCATGGGTGAACGTGTTGCATGTAGCTTGTAAAATTATCACAAATGGTGGAAGATACTTATGTAGAGGATTGATCATGACGACCCTTGCCATTCCAGCCACTTTCTTCTCTCTGAAAGCATTTTGTAATCTATGAAATGCATCCTCATCATCCCCAATCACATGAGTTATCCCTGTTTCACATTCATGACCTTCACCCTTCCTGCCACACCATCCCCAGCACTCATCCGTTCTTTGGTCCCACTGTATGCCACTTATAATGACAGTTTCATCCTCTGCTGTTTCAACTAAGACAGGCGTTTCTATTTGTTTGGATGAGATGAGGTCTTTATAAATACCCGTAATGTACTTGAAAATATCTTCCATCGGTGTATCAGGTTTGATGTGGAACTTGTGCTTTGCCTTTGATCGCCGTTGTGTTTTTTCACTAGGGCCACATAGATTCTGGGCAATAAACCTTGCAGCTTTTGGCCCACCTATGATGCGCAAGGCATCATACATTTCTTGAGAGAACTTGTCATATCTTCGTCCTCTGGGAGACTTCTTGATGTTCTCACTGATGCATTTCATGAATTTCAAACACTTGCTCTTACTTGAAAGGCAGCCTTTATCATAAGCCCTCTGCAAGTTCTCACATATAGCAGCCACATCTCCCCTCTCAACATTGGAACAAATTTTTGTTTTTAACTTTGTTGCTCGAGACTGACTTCTTGCCAATTTCTTGGCTAACCAGAAATTCTTCTTTTTCAAATGTTGATGCCTTTCTCGAAATGTTTTTAGCTTCTGCTGTATTTTCTTTAGTGATAGGTACTTGTTATTTACTAGAGGATGTGTAGAAGTGTTTTTCACACTGCGTCTAGCTTTCATTTGAAATTGTTTCAACTTCAACAGATCCTTACAGTTGGAACATGTATGTCCAGCAAAATTCCCTATGCTGAGGCACCGGACACTTTTTATAGTACCTACAGTTCTTTTGCCCTGAATGTCAATGGGGAAGTGGGGAATGGAGTACCATTGTATTGTACCACTTCCATCTCTACCTTCTGTGTACTGGTTCTTGATTTGTGCAAGAGAATATTCTTCATCACCGAGTTTTACTGACTCCTGGAATAAGCCATTGCAAAATGTAATTCCATCTAGTCAGCTAGATGACTTTTCCTGGCAATCTCTTTTTTTCTTTGGTACAAGGAAAGATTCCATTGAAGGCTGCTTTCCAGAGAATTTCCGCTTACCAGACTTTTCTTGGTGTTCAGGCTTGTCTTGGTTAACATTATGTGCATCCATGTGGGATGAAGCATTAGCCTGTACGCTACCTCGCTCAGGGAATAGATGCAGCATTTGGTTGCATGTCTTGCAACGAATCATGGATTCTTTTGGTGCCAACTTTAACGATACCAAAGAGTAACCTCCAGGGCAAGTCATTTCCACCAAAGCCATAGTAGATCTCACTTTATCATCGCTGTCCTGTGTCTGCTCCTTCTGTGTTGGCTCTCTTACTCGGGTTTCAGACCATCTTCTTACACATGTTTTGTGACTTGGTCTTTTGATATGTGCTTTGATATTTGTCATTGCCTTATCCTTTGGTCCAGCATCAATAGCTTTGGTTTTACCTCCTGTGCTGCATGGCTTACAGATGACCATTGTCCGCCCTTGATCCAGCTTGAGTTCAAGAGAATCTTTTGGGACAAGATCACTTGTCTTTTCATACAAGTCAGCAACTGCTTTTTCAAAATACTTGTCAACTTGTGGTCGACAGGCAGGCAGTTCCTAAAAACAGAAATCCACACTGGAATATCACATTTAGGTATGTAGATCAGCAGTTAAACTGATGAGCTTTGTATGAAGATAAAGTAAAACACACCATATGATATGTATACATAGCATTTACACAACTAGGCAATATACATAAAATTAGAACCATACAATTCTGGAAATTTGACACTACGTATTTCATTGCACTATCATTGAATATCATCTATGTTTTTAATGATTCTATGAGATTGGGTACCTGAGAATTCAAATTTGGAGAATTCAAATGTTGTGCTGAGTGTTGTAGAACAGGGCAGGGCTGTGCTTCTTGTGGGGCAGTAGGATATGATGCCGCCTCTATAAAAGAAACAAAGTTTCATTAAGAGAGTAAACAGGAAACAAAGAGAGTACAGAGGAAACTAAGAGAGTACACAGGAAATTAAGAGATGACACAGGAAACTAAAAGAGGACAGTAGAAATTATGAGGAATACAGATTACCTGTGACTTTATTGATATACCGATATCTTCTTTTCTTTGCTACAAATGTTGGTACTTTGATAATATTTTTTTAGTTATAATTTCATAAACTCCTCATATGATATGTTATATGTTGGGTCCAATTATACCCAACGTTTCTGTTGGAACTGTATATGGTACCTTAATTATCGCAGAGAGAAGAAAAAAAGATTTGAAAATGTGTTCTATTCCAAATTCTTATTCAAATTGAATTGAATGTTGATCACCAAGTTGATCCAAGCAACAAGCACAAGTAAAATCAAACATAAAAGCACTTTCACCACAGGTAAGAATTAGTTGTACTGCATGTTAGATATAATATTCAATTCAATTTATATTCAAAAGCACGGCACCAAAAAGCCCCAAAGCAAAGTATTACAGTTTCATTATTATGATGAATGCCCTGTCACCTAAAAGCTTTATAGCAAATAGTCTTTAATACCTGTTCAAGGATCTGTCACCTAAAATAAAACAACCAGTAGAATCACAGACTGTTCTCAAATGCTCTTTTCCAATCTCACATTTTCAATGAGTGAAATTGTTTCATAACAACGATATGAAATTTATGAAATAATCCTTCTTTTCCACCTGCTTTTCAGCTATCAAAATCAATCAGTATCAATACAGTTTTTTCCAGATGTTATCAGTTTCTAACTCACTTTTCTATGCTGAAATCTGCGAATGTTTTGATAAAAGTTTTTTTAAAAATAAAAATTAAAAGTAACATTCAAGCCTACCGTTAACTTGGTCCGTATTTTGGCTGCTTGTATTGTCAGTGCATTCACTCAGGACAGTCAGGTTGATTTTGGCATGACGTGTAGGTACACACCCACAATATGCACACTTTATTGAATCTTTCTCTAAGATGAGCTCCTCACACTCATTACAGTTTAAACATTTTCCACGTAGTATTTCACGATTGTCAGCAGCCATTGTGAGATGTTGATGATCCTGCCATTATTATATGAAAAAAAAGCTATAGTAATAGTGGCTCACACAATTTCCCTAGAATCTTCTAAGTACTGTACATGCAACATCATCAATATCCCTCCCCCGGGATCCCTCCTTCCCGGCCCAGTCCTTACATAATAATGAAGATGAGCTATATATAGTCGTGTCACTAGCATACACATGGCCCGGGTAGTTGTAAGTGAGCCTCCCATAATCTAGCCTATATATGGCGCCGCTCAGCTGACTAGCGCAGCAAATTTTCGCAATACAGTGATTACTCACCCATAAATATAATACTTAGAATCAATCAATTGTAATGAAACGTTCAGGAATTATAGCCTAACCCATACCCATTCACTTACTTTCACCCCTGTAATCTCTACCCCCCCTCCCCTCCCCCCCATTAACTTCACTTCTACCCCCGCACACCTCTAGCCCCAGTTACCTCTACCCCTGCACACCTCTACCCCCAGTTACCTCTACCCCCAGTTACCTTTACCTCCACACAACTCTACCCCAGTTACCTCTACCCCCATATGTGTATAAGTAGACTTGCACAGTCCTAGCTAGTTAAGTATAATTAGCGATTTTAAGTAATGTGATAATAGGTGATAATTAATAATAATATAAATATAATGAGGTTACACAATGTTACGTAATGTTACATAACACACACACCTTTACCCCAGTTCCATCTACCCCAACACACCTCCACCCCAGTCACCTCTACCCCCACACACCTTTACCCCAAGTTACCTCCACCCCCACACACTTTTACCCCCAGTTACCTCTACCCCCACACACCTTTACCCCAGTTACCTCTACCACCACACACCTCCACCCCAGTCATCTCTACCCCCACACACCTTTACCCCCAGTTACCTCCACCCCCATACACCTTTACCCCCAGTCACCTCTACCCCCAGACATCATTACCCCCAGTTAAATCTACCCCCACACATCTCAACCCCCAGTAACCTCTACCCCCACCCACATCTACCCCCAGTTATCTCTACCCCAACACACATCTACCCCCAGTAACCTCTACCCCACACACCTCCACCCCCAGTTATCTCTACCGCAACACACCTCCACCCCCAGTTACCTCTACCCCCACACACACATCTACCCCCAGGTACCTCTACCCGCACACACTTCTACCCCCAGTTACCTCTACCCCCACACACATCTACCCCCCCACACACCTACCCCCAGTTACCTCTACCCCAGTGACCTCTACCCCCAGTGACTTTTACCCCCACACACATCTACCCCCAGTTACCTCTACCCCCACACACATCTACCCCCTGTTACCTCTACCCCCTACACACATCTACCCCCTGTTACCTCTACCCCCACACACATCTACCCACGTTACCTCGACCCCCCAAACACCATTACCCCCAGATACATCTACCCCCACACACCTTTACCCTCAGTTACCTCTACCCCCCACACACACACACACATCTACCCCCACACACATCTATCCCCAGTTACCTCTACCCCCACACACTTCTACCCCCAGTTACCTCTACCCCCCCCCACACACACACATCTACCCCCAGTTACCTCTACCCCAGTGACCTCTACCCCCAGTGATCTCTACCCCCACACACATCTACCCCCGTCATCTCTACCCCCAGACATCTTTACCCCCAGTTAAATCTACCCCCACACACCTCCACCCCCAGTAACCTCTACCCCCACACACCTCCACCCCTAGTTATCTCTACCCCCACACACCTCCACCCCAAGTTACCTCTACCCCCACACACATCTACCCCCAGTTATCTCTACCCCAACACACATCTACCCCAAGTAACCTCTACCCCCACACACATCTACCCGCAGTCATCTCTACCCCACACACCTTTACCTCCAGTTACCTCCACCCCATACACCTTTACCCCCAGACATCTTTACCCCCAGTTAAATCTACCCCCACACACCTCCACCCCCAGTAACCTCTACCCCTAGTTATCTCTACCCCCACACACCTCCACCCCCAGTTACCTCTACCCCCACACGCACATCTACCCCCAGTTATCTCTACCCCAACACACATCTACCCCCAGTAACCTCTACCCCCACACACCTCCACCCCCAGTTATCTCTACCCCCCCACACATCTACCCCCAGTTACCTCTACCCCCCACATACCTTTACCCCAGATACATCTACCCCCACACACCTTTAACCCCAGATACATCTACCCCGACACACCTTTACCCTCAGTTACCTCTACCCCCACACACATCTACCCCCTGTCACCTCTACCCCCACACACCTTTACCCCAGTTACCTCTACCCCCACACATATCTACCCCCAGTTATCTCTACTCCCACACACATCTACCCCCAGTTATCTCTACCCCCACACATATCTACTCCCAGTTATCTCTAGCCCCACACACATCTACCCCCAGTTATCTCTACCCCCACACACCTCTACCCCCACACACCTCTACCCCCACACACACATCTACCCCCAGGTACCTCTACCCCCACACACTTCCACCCCCAGTAACCTCTACCCCCACACACTTTCACCCCCAGTTACCTCTACCCCCCCACACATCTATCCCCAGTTACCCCTACCCCCAGTGACCTCTACCCCCCCACACATCTACCCCCAGTTACCTCTACCCCCACACACACATCTACCCCCAGGTACCTCTACCCCCACACACTTCCACCTCCAGGTACCTCTACCCCCACACACTTCCACCCCCAGTTACCTCTACCCCCACACACACATCTACCCCCAGGTACCTCTACCCCCACACACTTCCACCCTCAGGTACCTCTACCCCCACACTTTCACCCCCAGTTACCTCTACCCCCCCCCACACACACACACATCTATTCCCAGTTACCCCTACCCCCAGTGACCTCTACCCCCAGTTATCTCTTCCCCCACACATATCTACCCCCAGTTACCTCTACCCCCACACATATCTACCCCCAGTTATCTCTACCCCAACACACCTTTACTCCCAGTAACCTCTACCCTAACACACCTTTTCTCCCAGTCACCTCTACCCCCACACACCTTTACCCCCAGTTACCTCTACCCCCACACACCTCTACCCCCGGTTTCTTCTACCCCCAACACACCTTCACACCCAGTTACCTCTACCCCCTCACACATCTACCCCCAGTTACCTCTACCCCCACACATCTACCCCTAGTTACCACTACCCCCCCACCCCCCCACACACACACACATCTACCCCCAATTACCTCTACCTCCCCACACATCTACCCCCCATTACCTCTACCCCCCACCAAAAAAAATCGAGCAGTGAGCGATTCGTTTTACCACGCGGCAACGGCCCGTGCGGGTAGCCGCGCCTATGGAAAGGGCTCAATAGAAATGCATGTGAACGATTATTTGCCGCGTGCCTTGCGCGGCATGAAAAACCGCATCTATGGAAAGGCAGCTAAACCCAAGTTATCGCTACCCGCCCATTCCCCGACACATCTACCCCAAGTTACCTCTACCCCCACACACCTTACTCTCAGTTATATACCTCTATCCCCACACACCTTCACCCCCAGTTGCCTCTACCCCCACACACCTTTACCCCCAGTTATCTCTACCCCACACACATCTACCCCTAGTTACTTCTACCACCGCACACCCCTACCTGCAGTTACCTCTACCCCCCACTTGGAGAGGCATGTCCTAATCTCTTGCTTGTATTCACAATTCAGCGAGGTGATTGCTTAAATCACAACTGGTGACATTTGAAATATGAGGAATATTAATTTGGGTATGGTATTCAAATGTAGCCTGTGAAACCAGCACTGTTCCAAGTCTCCCTTGTCTCCCTGCTGACCAAAAGTAGGGCCGCAGATGCTGAAACCAAAATCATTTTCTGGCCATATTTTACACCTGTCAGCTCTATTTTCCATTTTGTATAAGCCCCATTTTCCAAATCCCGCAGGTTTTCAATTTGCAATCCTGTTTTATTATATGCAATCCCTACCTGGAATAATTAAATCTGGCTCTGAATCCCTTTCAAGAATCCCGTAGACCCTTAATTTTTAATCCTGAATCCCAATTTAAAATAGGCCCCAATCCCGATTCCCAAAAAGGTATTCCCTACCCTGTATGTTTAGGCCTAGGCGTATATATATGGATGATAAATCTTAGAACAATCTATTAGGTGGCACAGCATTAGGTACTAATGCACACAATAAAGTGTGGAGAATGAAAATGAATAGGTTGGGGATAGGTTTTTATGATAAAACATGTTGTTTCAGGTAAAGCGAACCAGTGGTTCGCTTTACCTTACACTACATGGTTCGGTTTATATGAACTGTCAGGAAAAGCGAACCAATGACATTTCAATGACCTTGAAGTCACTTGCAAGGGGTTATCCATTTTTTCAATGAGGAAATCATAATACACTATGATTTGTGATGTTTTGCGTAAAAATTGTTTCCACATGTTCTACATAGATTTGGAATGATCGATGAATCTGTATATAGACAAAAAAATCTTGACCTTCAGATGAAAACCCAAAAAAATAGATAGTTTGTACTTCCCGCCAATTTCCCATGTGAGCAAATTCTCTGAGACACCTAGAAAGATTTGCTGAAATTATCTCCAATTTATTCTCTTTTAAACAATAGATGGCTCTTTATCCTGTGGTCCAATCTACTGAGTTTGCATGGAGGTTTAAGTTCGTTGGTTCGGTTTACCTGATGGTTCGGTTTACCTGAAGGCACCCTAGATAAGGTCCAGGGCCCTTGCACATAAAAAAACAAGACTTTAGACAATGTCTAGCCGAAAATCTTCAATAAAATGCCCGGCTTCAAGGACAATCTTGAAGCCTGATTCTGTTTTTGTCTCCAGTCTCTGAAAATTAGACAATGGTTGTCGCATATCTTACAGCTCGAAAATATTTTGTCCTTGGCGAAGCTGGTGTGCGCGTTGCACACGTGATAACAAGGTAAGTGTTTGTTGCCAGGTATAAAATATTTCAGCAAATGTCAGAGATTCATGAATGTTAATGTTACCTTTGTCCCCGTGCAGTAACTAGGTGTAAAGTCGTCGGAAATATGACTTCCATTTACAATTTCTTAACGTACGAAATACTTAGCATGTTTTCTAAATCAAGCCTATAATTTTTTAAAAACCCTATAGTGATGTCAGGGTTTCCGTGGGGCCTGGAAAAGCCTTGAATTTTGAGAAATAATTCATGGCGTTTTAGTGAAAGGGCCTGGAAAGTCATATGCGCCTTGAATCCATTAAATGGCCTTGAAATTTTCGAAGTTGAAAAACGGGTGATTGATATGAAGTTACATATCTCTAGACTAAATAGTTAGCAATGTTCAAGTGAAGAGAGGGTGCGATGTAAAATTGTGTGATCGACCCCGGAGGAAGAAAGGATTTGTTGATAGGCTGAATAAAAACTTTTAAAAACAAAAAAAGAAATATGAATATAAAACTTGTGAAGTACATCATTGGCCTATGAAAAACAATGATTATAACCCCCAGGTCCTGTGGTCTAGATTCTGAAAAACTACTAGAATGGGTCTTGAAATTCTGTAGTCCAAAGCGCGGAGACCCTGTGACGTATTTACTAAAGATTCCTTTTTATAATAGTCATTAGTTCAGAAAGATGGGCTGTGGTTTTTCTTTACAAATGTTGAATCGGTAACACCACATTTAATCATGATTGGGGTTATCCCTTAATTCTATAAACCATCAAAGTCAAAAGCCCGGGTCAAAAGCCATTACCCTTATTGGAGATAAGGAGATATTTGCCATGAACGTCAGATTCCTTTTAGTCATGTATGTCTTCTATTCAATACCAAGAGTTCATTTGAAACTTCCTATAATAAAAAGAGGTAGTATAGTGCCTTCAACTTTATTTAATTTTTCAAGGCCTTGAAAGTCATTGAACTTTGCACCAATGATTTGAAAAGCCTGGAAAATTGTTCACCGGTCATATTTCAAACCGGTGAAAGAATGAATTAACAGTTAAATGGGATATCCACTTGTACGACAAAATGACCACCAAGAAATTGGCACACCGTGACCGACAATCGGTCCCCTGCCATTGTCAGTGGCTGCTGTCGGTCCCCGGTATTTACTTGTGCGACAAATAGTGGCTTTTTGGTGACCGACAATTCTACCACTTGTACGTTAATCGTGAACCAGGCTGTGATTATTGTATAGAGGACTACATATAATAAAATAAAACAAAGTAAAACCTTAACTATAAGTGAATAATTGTAGATGCCTGAAAAGGCTGTTAGACATCAATTTGATCTAAGCATTCATTTTTCTAAATATTTTCTGAACTTTTGTGTGGTTTCCAAATTGTGAGCCTCAGTTGTTAGAGAGTTCCACGCTGTGTTAGCTTTAATGAAGGATTTTTTTCTCTCCCAGCTTATACCTAGGAAATTTTAACATGTAATATTCGAAAAAAGAATTTAAAAGAAAACCATGCATGTTTATGTACATTTTCATTTCTTCTGACATTAATAACACATCAACGAGCATATTTTTCTCGTGAGTAAGGCTTTCGTCCAACGTTAGGACAGCTACAGCATGATTCCTTGTTAATATATATTTCTATCGCCGAGAATCTTGCTTATTCGTTTGGGGGGGGGGGGGGGGGGGTCTTAAAACCTTTTCGGAAAGAACCCGTTTTCACGCTAGGTTGAAATCTGAGTCAACAGAAAAATTACAGCAACAATTTTAAAGAATACTTCGAGTCAGACTTGCTCATTCTTATGACAAATACCTACAACCCTGATCCCAGGTTGCGCAGATGTAGGACTACTTAGGAGGTGCAGCCCCTGCTCAGTCACGGACTACATCCGGATGCAGGGCAAACTGCAGGTGGTGTAAGCCAGCCTTGCACATCCGGCTGCACTTAGCCTGCAGCAGGCTAAGGGCAGACGGACCTGCAAGGGGTGCGCTATTTGGCAGGATATTTTTTAGCATTCCTGGGGCAGGCAGGTCATGGCAGTGTGCCAATTGTTATTATGCAAGTTTACTCCATAGGCATGACTGTTTTCATGAAATGCTATTCGCCAGGTATGTTACTTATGTTGGGTTAAAGGTAACATGTGATTAATCACCTATAACCCAGATGGCCTTCAAATGCTGAACAGCCTTGCTTGCATCCAGTTATTCATTATTTTATGCATTGTATTAATCATTTAATTAATGCAGTATTGGATATACTAATCAAATAAATATTACTGACATCTGGTAAAACTCCATTGATTGAAATCTATCTCACCAGAACAGGTGAAAATTTATCTTTCTATGTACATTATTAGTATAGGTCAGGGAAGTATAATTAATTGTAATTTCTCTCTATGACAAAAGGGACAGGGAAGTATATGAAATATTTCCACCGTAACCTCGAGATTGTTTAGCACGAACCGAGAAACCGAGAAATCACGAACCGAGAAAACTTACGTTAAACATAAACATATATTGCATGAACTTATCAACTGATATTATCGTGTGATACATCCAGATATAGCGGGATTAGGTCTCATAATTGTTGTACCTCGATCGGGGCCACAGTAGCTACAAAGAGATAATACTTACTGTGAGTGCTTGCGGTCATTATCAGTAGCAGTTAAACCAGAGAACCCATTCAAGCTTATCACCGATCGTGATAATGACACCTCATCTGGATACATCTACCCTCATGGAAAATAAACCAAGTTCGGTGTCCTGCACTTGTATCATTATCGGGTATCCTCTACTAATCTATACGCTAGGAGTGTCAATGGAGACCACCTGGATTGATGTGAATCGATGTGTACACAATTTCATCGTTGGCTATAGCATTAATTAACACTTCCAAGTAGTCCTACATGTATACTCTGAGTTAAACAAATAGAAAAACATAAGGCAAATTTCATTCAATAAGATCCTATCCGTACAAACCCCCTGTTCCTTTTCCGTCTATGAGTATCTGTTAAAGCTGCATTCCCACTTGATTTCGAATGATGGATCTGTTAAAGCTGTATTCACAATTAATATCCATCGACGACCACCCAATTCCACTACTCACACGGCAACTTGTATAGCTTATATATACAATCCTCCCCTGGCCCATGCCTACACCATCATGGGACATAGCCTTACCAGGGCTGCCAACTCTCCGGCCTTTGGGGGTCCTAAAATGCCCATCTCCGGACTCCGGATTTGAAGGGTTTTTGTAGGGTTTTGAAATCAAACTCTAAAACATTAATAATTTCGGAGTTTTAGGTTTTATTCCGCCTGTACTGATCGCTTTGTAAAGACCTTAAAATCTTGTCTTATTGGTCTAACAACTAAACTTCAAACAAACCTGTATTTCGGTAGCCGAATGGTACTTTAATATTTCAAAAAATATATAATGAAATCGTGGCATTAGGGGAAAATAGTTGAATGCTCTTAAAATTAATCCTAATGTTTAAAATTTCTTATTTAAATTTCTTGTTTAAAACTATTCCGCACAGAAGGATATCAATTTTGGGTGATTTTAAGATTATTTAGTACTTCGAAGTGAAGTACCGTATTTTATTTAAGTGCCTCTACTGCCAGTAGGCCTACAGAATAATTTTAACTGATTAAAATACTCAGAATACTCAGATTTTGATCATTTTAATTCTTGAAAATGTGAAAGATAAAATGTGGCCAATAATAACATTTTGATTTTTTGTGTGGAAAATTTTGAAGTAATTTGGTTATTATAAATGGTAACATTTGGGGAGATTTGAAAATTTTAGGAAGTTTTCAAAAAATAATTTCAGTACAAATACTGTCATTTCTGACGCCAATGGTGCGTACCCCTAATCCCCCCTTTCTCGCTCTTTCTCTCAACCCATGCCAAGCGACCCGACCCCACTTCCTCCTGATTCTTCTCCTGCGGGTTGTGGTGTCAACACCTTTCTCTTCTCACCCTCCCTCACCTCTTGCTAAATACTCCTTCTTCTAAAAGGGCCAGATCTCACATTAATCAATAATGTGTTTGTTTACATGCCTGAACATCCAAATGTCATAATTGACTATTTATTCCCGAAGATTAAGCATCCCCAGAATGCCTTGAAATAGCTGTCATTTTTAGATTGATGTTATCATCAATCTAATTGAATTGGGGTGAGATCTGTCAATCATTGATAGCATCTTGGCTCCTCCCATCCTGGATATCAGTGTGAAGAATCTGTTGATTCTGATATCAGTAGATGGGATCAGAATCATGCTGGTAATGGCTGGGAGGGGGAGGGGATGGCGTTTAGGTGTGAATTAAAGGGTAGACCATGTGTGAATTAAAGTGGCAAGCTGAGAAATAAGATGCCTCATATGCAAAGTGTTAAAGGGACCAACAGAATTACATGGACTGACCAGTCATATATGGGATAAGGATTTCATGTGTTCTGTCTCCCCTTCCACTCCCTCCAACTATACCTCCCTCTCGAATTTTAACATTGGTTAACGCATTAAGGGGAAAAACGCTATTTCATTGCCCATTTTTCAACATCACTATAGAAATCGTCAATGATATCCACGTAATAGCATCTTATTTGTAGGTATCTCAAACATGAACAAACAAGGGGGTGGTGGTGCCGGCCGGCCGGCCGTACCTGTATTTTGTGCCTTATTTTAATCTTAAAATTTAAGGGGATTGGTGAAGGCATTTTCTGACGACTTGACCATGCAACGTACTTGTCATATATAATTATATACAATACATGATGCATGTCCTAAGTCCTAATACCGCATGCACGATAACATTCGCCTGCATCACGAAGAATACATCCTCAACATTCTTTTATGTTTTCCCGGTGATAATGATGAATAGTTGGAATAGTTTATATGTGACCCACGCCTAGCTCTAAGAACTGTTGTAGGCTACTCCCTTCCTTTATCAAATTTCCACCACGGTTTGATCACATATAATTCCATCAGACATATATAAGACGTCATCAAACAAGAAATACCACGTCTATATTGATGGTTATGATTTAGAGTACGAGGAACTTCTTACTCTAAGGTCTAAGGTATCATGATAGATGAGGAAGTAAAATTACCTCATTATCTCATGAGTAAATGTGTTTATCAGCGAAACCGGAAAGGTTTAATGTGATGAATCAATACGCTTGTAAATATAAATAGGCATATATTTCAATCACGATCTGTCTGGGAAAGCCCCGCTTATCAAAAACCATGCATACTACTGCATACGACCATGGGTTTTATAATTACGGTAGCTAATGTGATTAATGAATTCGGTATCATGCTGACATGCTGCATGGTGTACAGAACACGTGAATGGAATAATCTTATCGTGAAGAACACACACCCATAAGATCAGGCCAAAAATTGAACCGTTGATTGAAGTGTAATTATTGTTCCTTCAGGTTATGCATTTGTATTTCAAACGAAACGGTTTGTTTGAAATAGAATCGATTTTAGTCGCACTCCCTGTTTATAATGTGCTTTATTCCTCTTTTTATGCTATTCTCCTAAGTATATTTTCACTCCCAAAAGATGCAATGTATAGAGTTGAGGGAAAGGCGATATATCGACCATTCATTCTTTCGAATATTTCTTCATATACTCTGTTCCAACTGAATGAAACTTTGATTACAAAAGTGATTGATAGATAATGATGCACCGGCACCATAAATTATGAAATCCTGTTTGCTCTGCTTCTGTCTCCATAAGATCTATACATGTACTAGTATTTGATATGAGACTAGATACAGTATTGCATATTGATATTGCATTTCAAATCATGCCTATCTTTTTAAAATTCAGCTTTACCTGGGTCACATAAACATTGTATATCTATGTTTGGTTTGGGTTTTTATATCAAATCTCCTGATTGTGATACATTCAAATAATTAATATGCCAATTAATATTATGCAATCAGCGATTAATAGGCGGCCTCCACTATCGGCAAGTAGCAAGTCATTGGCCGCAACTTGCCGTCATTGGCCGAAGAATCAAAACGTTTTGATTTCTTCGGCCAATAGAGTATACCATTGGCCGTTCATTGGCCACTATTGGCCGCTAGTTGCAATAGTGGGACAGCTCATTACCAATTGCGTTACCAATATATTTGCTATTAGCCTCTACTTCAATTGCCGGTCATCAGTCGAAAATCTATTGGCAACAGCATTAGCCGCTACTTGCCGATAGTGGAGGCCCCCTATAAGTATTCAAAGCGGATATGTCAGATAGATGTATACCGCCAATCATTTGCCACTTAAGATTGGTTATATTGGTCACATTCATGCGTCATCAAAAAAAGTTAGATACGTCATAACTTGGACATTTTCTGATAATACCACCGGAGCCTTTATCATAAAACATCTATACATGTATTACAATATGTATGCAATTAATGATGTGGTGTAAAAGGTGTGAAGAATTCCATGATGCGAAGTACCATAGACGTCATTTTAATTTCCATGAAAGAAGGCAATTTGTAATTACCATAAATCTTGTTCGGTCACATACCTATAAGGTGACAGTATATCTGGAATTGATACTTATCTTAACATTTTGTAGATTACTTTAATACTAACTATTCCTTATTGTAACCGAGAATAAATCTTACCAGAACCGATAAATCCAGTTTCAGTGGAGCCCCAACAACTCCTTTTATTAAATGTTATTAACAATTAAAGTATAGTTTTCGGATCCAGTTTAAAAAAATGACTAAACATTTGCATCCATGCAAGCAATATGTATAGTGATGATACACATTCGGTGCACTACAGTACATGCAGTCTCGTTGCGCGAGCATTTATCTCTGTGTAAAAATCGACCCATCAAAATATGGCTTGGATTGGAATCTCATTTTTCATAAATATTTAACAAATAATATAGTCACCTATATAGTTTTTGAATATCACATCTTCGGGAGTGAGAAGAGATGTGGTGGATACGCCAACAATAAGTGAAATTTTCGTTCATCACTTATTCAATTCCACGATTTGAAGAGGTCACCATAATTATAAATTTCATCGTTTAAGGAATGATAGGAATGTAGCCCCTCGAACCGGAATACGTACGTGGCCCCTGTACTATTATTGAGCCATGCATAGGGATCGGTCGCAGATGAATACCATTCAGTTCAATTTCATCAAACACTTTCGTTCGTTCGCTTGTGTTTACTCTAAACTCCATAGCGTATCAAACATATATCAGTTTAGACCAAGTTTCAATGCACACCTCTGCAGGGTCCGCTGAAAAATTACCACCTTGTTATCCTGAAATACACCTAACCTGTGACCTATATATACATATATATCATAACCAATACGCCTGACAAGTCCTTTCACTGGATTAAACTTCGAACTCCAAAGCAGCGAATGAATGACAACCTATATATTCACCGGGTTATGATACAAGTATACAAACAAAATGCCAATAACTCGTACCGACTAGACGCTCATCTATCCCGTCGGGAGGCATTACATAAAGAAACCTGTGATTATGTCCTGTATAAATAATTACACTGTTTAAAAATAAAAGCATTCGTTCTCCTTTCTTGACATGGCACCACTATTGTTGTCACATGTTATCAAATGAATGCCATGTATCTAACTGTATGTCATGTTATTATCAAATAATACATGATTGAAAAGGGGACATGACTGATAATTGTGTTCCTTAAACACATCACAATACATGCATGCATACATAAATGTATGTTGTATAATGAATATTACATAAATATGTAATCACATTAGGCCTACATGAATACCCACTTTCATTCCTGCGGATCTGCCCATCTTATATTCCAATCCATTAAACACAATGTAACTTGTGATATAATAAGAACGGTAATAAAATTGTTCATTAAAGGGTTAGAACTCTCATTTTGTTTTGTGACCTTGGTCATTGTTGGTTTTTGACCAGCTTCGGCTGTATATATCAGTTTCTAAATCGTTTAGGATATGTTTGGGTCGTTTGTGTGTCTGCAAAACAAATGCACATTTATTAAACTTCTCCCACCTTTATTCCATTAATATTGGATCCAGAACTCACTTAAAATCCTTTTGTAAAATTCGAAGTGGCCGCCATTAAAATCGCCTTGCTTACTCCTTCACACATGGGGTATTGACATACATATGAGCAATTAGCAGCCATTTGACTTTCTGATTGACTGAAAATTACCAAATCTAAATATTAATAAAATAGTCTTTGGAGCCTTAAAACCCCTATCTTCTCAGAAACTGCTGGCCAGATCTCCGTTATATTTCACATGCACATTGCCACAAATAGTGCTGAGCCATTCCGCTATGTTTCATTAACACTTTTGGAAGACATCAGGGTTAGATTTAGATTTAGAAACTTTTATTGTCGACATATTATCGCTGACAGAGTACGGTTCTCCAACTAAAGGGAGGTCTCCATGTTCTCTGATGTTTTACATAATCCATGTACAGTGAACAATTCCCCAGTAGTCATTGACGAAAGGGGTACACTGTTATGTTTAAATTAACCTTTATTATACATTTTAGAAATAATGTTCTTAGCGCTAAATTTTTAAAATATTAAATATTCTCAGATCAATTTTCCATTGATTTTCTCTCATAATTCACAAATGAAACTCAATAATATCATTTCATGGGTTATAACCCATTTCGAACCCATTTATAACCCTGATGTCTTCCAAAAGTGTTAATGAAACATAGCGTAATGGCTATGATGGCCCAGTGGTGTTTAGATACATGTTAATACTTGGTGTTCATTTAGCATTTACTGAGAGAGATCGGCGGGGGATGAGATCGGCGGGTGAGAGGTCAGCGGGGGATGAGCTCAGCAGGGGGGATGATATCGGCGGGGGATGAAATTGGCGGGTGACAGATCGGCGGGGGGATGAGATCGATCGGAGGGGGATGAGATCGGCAGGTGACAGATTGACTGGGGGGGGGGGGGGGGGGAACGCATCTCAGCTGTGTCTCTGTCTGTCTGTCTCTCTCACCCTTTCTTTCTTTGCCTCAGTCTTCAGCACTCTGTACAGTGTGTGAAATTAAATTTTTCTTCTTTGCCTGCTACATTGGCGGATGAAATCAGAGCAGGTAAAATCAGACATTTACCCGACCACACAGAAAAAGAATCTAAACAGGGTTCCATTTTTGGTATGATGTTAATACAGATACTAAGTTATAGAGACAACTTGAAAGAGACAGATGGTGGGAGAGGGAACAAGGAGAGATGAGGATGTGGGCCCCACTGCCCCACTAGCAAATCCCGTGCGTAGCACGGGTAATTGCTAGTTGATTGTAATGAAAGTAGCACTCATCAATGATGTTTCTGATTTGCTGCCGCTCAAATTACCACACACAATATTGTCAAACGATCTCTTCTTTTGCACATCTTTCTACTTCATCCATGGAAACTTTCAGTATGACATTTATTTAACATGATTGAAGTGGTCCCGTCATATTTTGATTGACAAAGTATTAGTGACCAGTATATGAGGTCCAAAAAGGCCCTTGAAACATATTCTAAGATAAGCCTCTACCAAATAAATGTCAAACAATATGTTGCTTTCATTTTAATATTATATTAAGGCTTGTGGAAACCTCTGATTCACTAAATCCTCTATTTGTATAGGTCATAAAATACAATACAGCAATACAATAATAGTAATTGTATTCATGCAATCCGAATTCCAATGGCACGATGCAATAGAATCTACGTTTATAAATGCTCTCGAGGATTGAAACCAAGAATTGTTTTTATCACAGAAGAAATAAGCCAGTCTAAAGATTAACATGTGCCTTGAGCGATAGAATTATCATGCTCATATTTCCATGATTAATATTCCCAAATATGATTACATAAGGTTACGCAACGTGATGTAATCCATTTTTAAATATGAATTTATTTTGTATAACGCTTTATGAATATCTATGTACACATTAAATGTATTCCCTTATGGAAGACGCATTAAGGAACTTGCTTCCTGGTATCATTCAAGAACAATTGCAACTGAAGAGAATCACACATATTAGAATACACAATTATTCTCAGTTTTCTTTATAAAGTGGTAGAAATGCGAACACCATGTTACATGGATGTGTTTGTCCATATATTTATTATACAAAACAGTTGTCTCCAGTTGCCTTGCTATTACATCGTAAATACCTAAGTCATTTTTATAGTTGTTTACCCCGATTTGTCTCTGTTTTCTGCTAACCAGGATATCCTCGGTTGGCATGAGTTTATATATATCCGGCCAAGAAATTTGCCAATTGCCTATATTTCCAAGGATTCCAACCATGCCCTCATGCATACTATTTTCATTTTTACATGATTGTGCATATTGTATGTCTGTAAAAGATTTTAACATTGTATAAAACTAACATACAAAGGAACACTTGTTGCAACGTATTACATATATAACTATCCTCACAGTGGAATACATTATAATTTGTGCCATGTTATAATTATCTATAGACATCCTCTGGGAACCCCTATCTCCTTGCTATAATCATGGCAGAAAAAACGTATTACCTGTATTCCAAATTTGAGTAAGTAATCATGTTTATGATGCCTATAACAAACGCACAGGAATCTACAGGTGGTATACAAGAAACAAATTCAGTCATCGGCATGGCCTACCAGTCACCGAGTGCCTACGTGATCCTCCACTCCAGCCCTAACGGTGACAGGTAAGCGAGGAGCAGGAGGCGTTGTTTCCTCTCCGCACCTGATATAAAGTTCACTAGGATCCCAGTCCTCGCACATTGTCCACAGAGACACTGCCTCGGGGAGCCGACACCACTCACCTCCTCCTCAAGCGTCTTCTTATTCAAGTTTTCCTGTATGAACATAAGAGAGGCACTCGCAAACAATTGGACTCATGAATACGGTGTGTTAGGATATATCACATGCGGCTTATTATAACGGAACCATATAGTTTGCTCTCTCTGTCGATCAGGTGTTACATAAAATCGGTGTTCACCACACGTTAAAGTAGTATAGGAGGGAGAGCTGGGAATGTCATACCGCTGTGCACTTCAAAACGTCTCCAAGTCTAGCTATAGGAGCTATTTATGTATTAAGCGAGTCTTCACCACAACAGAGTCGTGATACAACGAACGTAAAAAGACCAATATGGGGACCAATGAAGAAACGAAAGTTTTCAGTGTGAATCAAGACTTATGCACTGAGATGTACGAGGATGACACGGATGGCAGAGCCGTGGATCTAGCAAAATGTTTGCTCTGTGTTTCCAACTTTAATCACACCGTCACCCTCGACTGCAGCCATACCTTTTGTGCTCCATGTCTTCGTGAGTTTAACCATCATGCCTCTGGGTCAAATCCTCAGATTAACGGAACCGATTTGACTGTCCTCTGTCCAACATGTCGCCGGAATTGTGCAAGAAGCTATGAAGAAATGAATCAAGATTTGATTCTTGGAAAAGCTGCCATCACTTCGTCAGAAGACAGGACTAAGCTCCCCAATCACAAGAATTCCAACTCATCCCTAGAAACCTCGCAGATTTGCGATGTTTGTGAATTCAGCTCAAAGAGCAAGGAAAGTGAAGCATACTGTAGTAAATGTGTAATGAGCCTGTGCCAAACATGTAAAGAACTTCACGCGAATCACATCTTGTTTAAGTCTCACCCAGTCATTCACATATCCAATAAGTATTCTGTGACTCTATTCTGTAAGCGACACAACAAACAACAGAGTGGTTATTACTGCAACGAGTGCAACCTGCCTTGTTGCATGGTATGCATCCTGCAAGATCACGTTGGCCATTCATCCTCCCTCTTCATGGATGCTGTAACACAAAAGAAAGAAAAGGTCAAAGCCGCCCTCAACAACCTCGGCCCTCAACTGGATAAACTTGAAAGCAGGCTGAAAAAGATCGTGCAATTCGACGAAATGAAAAGCAAAAATGACAACCACAATCATTCTGGAAAGATTCGATACAATGAATTCAGTTCGCAAAACGGTGAATTGGACAGCCCATCTGCTGATGAACCTGACCTTTTCGACGAGATGTCCTTGCTGGTGAAGAGGGAAAAGAGTTATCCGGAGAGCTCTAACAGCACGCCACAAGACACACCAAAAAGGAAAAGGAGATTTTCTATATTTGATAATGAGAAAAAGCGCCCCAAGGACGGTAATGGGTCTAGGAAAATGTCTTTCTTTGAGGGCAGGAGATCCAAAAGAGGGAGTGAGGTATCCATCCCAGACCGACAAAAGCTAGGCAAAACTAAAAACCAGCCGACAACATTAACGACGGCGCAAGGCCTTGAAATGACAACGGTTCGTTTGGCATTCGGTGTCGGCTCACCCCAGGTAAGCATACAGGACACTAATGGTCAATCACAACTGATACTTGCCACCCAACAGTCTGGATCTCATAGAGCACCAAAAATGGGATCAGGACATCAGAGGAGTCTGTCCGGCAGTAGTAGCCACGCCTGGCACCCTTTCACTCGCATGGGCAAATCCAGTCCATTGCTTCCCAAAAGGACAATTTCAGTGTCATCCGATCCTGAACGGAGTGAACGGGAAATTAGGAGTAATTCCATGTCTAAAGCAACCCGTTCAATGCCGCCTACTCCCACTCAAGATACCTACCTAACTCCAATTAGCCTTCAGGTAGATACTAATCTGGTTGCTGGGTATAGGGATAGGGTGAGGTCTTTCAGGAAATTGTATGATTTTGCTGCCAAATCTCTGCAAATGGGACACTCAAAGAAGCTACTGGATTCCTATGACTTAATATCACAACATATCCGCTCTATAGCCGATAATGAAGTACAACAAATAAAGGCTAGTGTTCGGGAAATACACAGTGAGGTTGAAAAAGCAATCTCCCAAATGACACCATCGGCAAGTATGGGGTCGGTTGATCTAATGTCTGGTGGTACCAGGAAAACCTCGGGGGCCTCCTCGGAAAATGCTACCGTAGAAGAGGAACACCCTTCTAAAGAATTGTCACTGTTAATCAAACCTGAACTTGTTTGGAAAACTGAAAAATTAAAAGGTGAGTTGTTTAATAGATGCGGTATCACTTTCCTACCAAATGGGGACCTCGTTGTGGCTGAATATGACTTGACAAACAACACTAATAATAGACTGCAAATCTTTAACAAGAAAGGAGACCCGACCAGAACTCTCTGCGAGGGACAAATAAGTCCACTAGGTGTAACAGTGACCAATGAAGGTCACATAGCAGTGACTGATTCAAAATCGAAAAGAATTAAAATCATTACTGAAAATGGGGAGGTCATTTCGGAATGGGGCAAGGGACAGTTCGGGTGGCCCCATGGAATCGCAGTGACCAGTAAAGGCTATTTCGTCGTAACTGATGCATTTAACGATATCATTAGTGTTCACCATACCGATGGAAGGAGAATCAGACAGTTTGGATCCTCTGGATCAGGACCGAACCATTTCAGAAACCCCTATCACGTTGCCGTCGATCGTCACGACAATATCATTGTGTCTGATTGTGGGAACAATTGTATTAAAGTTTTTAACATAAACGGGGAGTTTCTTTTCACGAATAGGGGTGTGAGTGCCACGGCCATTGACGGCCTTGATCAGAAAAATCGGAGATTGAAAGCTCCTCGCGGCGTGGCCATTGATCCAAAAGGCAACATCCTCGTGGCGGACGACAATAACAGGGTGTGCATGTTTGACAGCCGGGGGAAGTATGTAAGGAACATATTAACAGAGGATGAGAATGTGAAATATGTGGAAGGCATAGCGACTAATGCAGCCGGAGACCTTGCCCTGACTGAATGCAACCCCTCTACTATGATTGCCGTCCAAGCGTTCCATGTTTATACCAGAGACCTAGATGTGCCAAGGTCGGCGACCCAAATCAACGAGCCTTGATAAATTAAATGAATGTGGACCACGTATTCCAATTCGAGGACACTTTATTGCATTTTCCGATCCTAACTTTGTTACCTAGTTAGCTCTAGTTCCAATTGGTCTACCAAATTGACAATGATTATTTAGACTTCACTCACTTGGATACATGCACGAACATTCCCAAACATAAAACTATTTGGAAGCGCATGTATTGTCTTCTCTTTTTTTAAACATTGTTCATAATGTTGTATACTGATTTGGTCGAGATGATGGCATCACACATTGAATTGTTCGAAAACATGAATGAAAATTACACAAATGATTCAAAAGCCCAAATGGTATTGAAACATTATTTATATTTTGAAACCTAAAGTACTGAACGAATAAAGTATCGTATAAATACCTTCTGACTTGAAAATATTGAACGAATAAAGTATCGTATAAGTACATTCTGATTCTGTGTGGCACATGGGATTGTCGTAAGGTAGTTTTTGATTGAAAGTCTGAATCTAATCAAGGTAACTTTGGGTCATTTTTGCCCTTGATTTATATAAGGGGTGACGAATAACCAACATTTCTCGCTATCTATATTTTTCTGACATAGAAGATTCAACGAGAGCAAATATTCACTATTCTGTTGAAATCCTCGAGCAAATACATGCCTTCTCGATCCGTTCTGTCAATATAATGTTCAGATACCGGAGATGTAGAGACACTGAAAAGTCCTATCACTATCATATATTAACCATGCATGTACGGTATTCAGTTGCTCATTATTAAATACGATGGATATACGAAATGTGATAACGCAGCTCAATGCGAATCATCTTTCCTACCATAAACTAAAGCACGATCCAGGAATGAAACGTTTTGAACAATATTTGTAGTACGGGCCTGCAGTGGATTTCTCAGTATCCTATAAATAAAATCATGCATTTGTCAAAATCATAATCTTGGAAACACTGTATTGCAGTAACTATGTTAGTGACATATGTATAAGTAATTGTACATGCATGTATGTATTCATCAACGTGAACTAGACTTCTCCGATTGGTCGCCAGGATTAATAAAGGTCCTTAGTTTTCAAAGATGCTTTTAACTCAGGGGAACAAAAACAAAATGATCAATCGCTTTGTACTAACTTACGTCAAACGACTCCGATTCAAACGATCAACGATTAATAACCAGGAGTGGGAAGCTAATTACGGATTAAACATGCCAATGTTGCTATCCAGCATAAATGATACATTTTAAGAAAGGTGCCGGGTGGTCGGTTAGGCCCATGCCCAAACAACTTCAGTAAATGAGGCAAACACAGCTTACTACTTAAAGTCTCTCGCTGAGGCAGGAAGATTAAATTAAGAGAAGCTTTATTAAGATTGATGGCGCTTATTATGCTTTATGCACTGATTTTTGCCTAAAATGTCAATTAATCATTTCAAAATCTCCTTTGATACATATCAGCGCAACGACCTGATCTACATATCAACACAAGCATGAATATAATATTTTGATGAAGCTTAATTAGCTTGAGAACGCCGTCCATTTATTCATGCAAATTAAAATATTTTAAAACTTCGGACTATCGTAGAATTACATGCATTTATCTAGGTACCACCCTTCATATCACTTGATATGGCATGATCGCATTATGAAATATGATTAATTACCAGTCAAACACAGCCCTCTTGGACACTGTGGTGCTAATTGATTTTAATTATTAGCCAGACCAATCTAATCAATATGTATATGAGTTTACATTGATATAATAATTAATGAATTCAAGAGGCGGTGTTGTGTTCATCGTTGCCCGCAGTGTAACATTAATAGAGTCTTGTAAATCTTTCTAACACAAAATGGCTGTATAGAAGATGTTAGATAAATCTCTCACACAAAATGGCTGTATAGATATGTTAGATAAATCAGAATATTCTGGAACATTATGTAATGCCTATTGTTTAAATCTGGTTCTGCATACTCAAATGCTTACAGAAAAGTATATATTTGGGGTATTAACTAATGTTATATATCAGAAGAATCGCAATGACATCAGCAACACACAGGTCTTCGAATTTCCGTAATTTATTAAAATTAGCGAAACGGCAGTGATTGTCTAACAAATGTGTTGTTTTAGCATTGAAACCGGAAGCTTCATTGACCGCTTCTGGGTAGTGGGGGGAAACATGCATGATTTGATTTAAGATGGGGACACTCAGTGGAGGTTCATGCATGAGACTAACAGGAATACAACATGATAGAAGAGTCAAGTTGTCTGAAAAACCTGGGTCTGAGGTGACATCACCCCTAAGGCCTGTCCTATGGAGTGCCAACTGACAATGGGGAACTGGGCGTTGGTTCTAGGTGTTTCTGAGGATTGTTTATTCAATAGGGTGCCCCAAAAGAGATCACATGAGTGAATATTTGTAAAGTATTGTAACATTATAATAATTGCATTGCCGCTCAGAAAATTACAAAGATCATGGAGCAGGATAAGGCGCGGAGGCTTCTGCCTTCATGGTAGGCCTTCCAATAACTCTCTAATATATATATTTCCAGCGTAGTAAGGAGACAATAGAGGGAGCAAGTGAAGCAATATTACGATGATCCCTTTGAACTATTATCAATATGCTATTATAAATGACACTGAGTGACTGATCAGCTTCTATTTCTCTGTTGTTCCAAATGGTGACAGGACAAGAGCCGTTCAGGAAGCATGCAGACCTAGAAGTCCTGCATTGGCATATTATACAAATAGATAGCAGATGCAAGCTATACTTTTATGATTAATTTTATTTTGTAATCACCTGTGGCTAACACAGGGACCTCCACATCTGGGGCTGGGTTTTCTTTGAAACTCACACATTTAGTTGTTGTTGTCATTCCCTTTCGATTGGTGAAAGAATTAGAGAGGCTAAGATAAAATTTAGCGAGAAAAGTGAGTAAATGGGGTTCAGGGATACTATGATACTCGTCCAGACAAGTGCCGCCTAGACATTGCCATTCAGACTTGTGCCACCCGTGACAAGAGCCGCCCTGACTATTTCGATAGCCTATAACTTGGCCAATAATGATCCGATCACCATTTTAAGAAACCCATAAAATCATGGTCTGCTCATTTTAAGACTTACCTAGATTCATGATGGTTATGATTGTAAGAGAATTTAGGATTTTTACATCCCCAGACACTTCATAAATCATATTTCAGAGCTCACGAAAAAAAGATATTTATTTAAAATTTGTGTGTAAGGTCCCAATTCTGGACGCCCTGCCCCCCGACCGCTATCCGTAGGATAGCTTTTGCTATGCTTATCGAAACATGTGACCGGGGCCCTTTCCGAAGCCCGGAACGCTATTGTACCAAGACTCTCTTCCGAACACCTTTTCTCAGGCATTTTTTTTTTACGGAACTTTCTAACCGATCCCAGAAGCTAGAGTGAGTCAAGGGTAGCAAGGTCAAAACGGGAGCATGTGTCATTTACTGATAAAATACAAAGTTATCGCTTACCGTCGCTTCGAAGCGAGTGCAGTCAACCATAACAAAATAAGAAAACAACTACAGGGGGATCTATAAGGTTGATGAGACAGCCGCAGGGCGGGCCGCAGGGAGCAGTATGGAAGAGCCGCTTAGTTCCATCAATTGACACCAGCGGCGCTGTTCACTGACTTGAGTCATGAACAGCGCTGAGGCCCGGGGGAGACGGCTGGGTGGAGGTGGAGGGGAGTTTGTATAAAAACAATATTAGGCGTTCAGATCTTCAGAAATATAACCAAACTATTAAAACAATTCAATTCAAGGCGGTACACTTTCTGGATCAGCTGAAGAGTAATACGACATGGTGGTTCTTTTACCTTCGGTACAGTTTAGTGTAGAAGAGGGAGGGAAGGGGAGGAGGAGAGGGAGGCAGAGGAAGAGAGGGCACAGGGGCGTCGGAACCCGGGGAGACAGGGGGACATGTCCCCCCCCCCCCCCCCCCCCCAAAAAAAATAAAAAAATCAATGGCATAAGAACAGGTGAAACACAATGCTCAAAAGGTCAAAAGTCAGAGGATTTTTCCAAATAAACCCAACACGTTTTGTAATTTGGGGTCTTTAATTACGGTCAGATGTATATATAATGTTCTCAACCTTTTCTGCAGTACTGAGGCGAATATACATTATTAACATAAATGGTGATCCTGTTAAATGTCTTAGGTGTTATAGGTCATAACGTACATTCTACTGGCTTGTGTAAGCTTAGGATTGAGATACCTAATAACATTAACACCTGGAAAGCTGAGTAGCCTCGCTTGATATAATGTAATATGACATATAATGATTCACTATGGTAGGGCCATGTAATATTTTGGGGCTTCAAATGACCCTCAATAATACCCCTACTATTTTATTGGTCGGGAGAAACATGATCATAATTTCTTGACCTTTAACGCAGTCAGAGTGAAAAATATGAGTGAGCAAAATATTATTGCAAATTTTGGGGCTTCATATGACCCTCAATAATATCCCTATATTATTGTGTTGGTTGGGAGAAACAGAATTTTAATTTCTGGCACCTGTAACACCACCATTGCGATCTAGTCCTGGTAAAAAATGTAAAACAAAATCAAAATAAAATCCTGTAATGCACTATACTCTTACTTAATGGTCATATTATATCATGTATTTTATAGATAATTATAATTCATATTCCATTTTCTAAATTATAATGGTAATGAGAATATATGGTTTTCGATGTATTGCTTTGTTAATTATTACCATATTTTGAATCTGTACTTCTGAGAATAACGTCCTCGAGGCATAATGTTTTACAAAATAAACCATTTTTTGCAAAAGCAACATATATATATGTGATGTATCACAGGAAAATAAGTCATAGCTAGGTCGCAAAAGATGGTTTTTGATATATCATCATATTTGAAAAGATGAGATCTAGGGGATTACATAATGGTAAACACAAGGACATGAATACTTTTATATTATGTAATGCATGAAACAAAATTTGCAATATTTCTTGAGAGTCAATCACTAGTAAAGTAGTTAAATATACTCCTTAACTAGGATAACCTCAGATAATACACAGTCTTGGAATTTGATACATAGATCTATTCATGCTATCAATAGGGGTAAGCACCCCACAAATTAGAACATTCCAAGGAAGAGATTCTGTAAATAAAAAGAGAAATATCAATTTTGGGACTTATGACTCATTTTTCTGTGAAAGGTCACATGATATTTTATGCCTTTAAATAACGAACCTATCTAATTAAATCTATAGGCCTAGCGTTCAGCGCGTGCATTAGCGTGGTGCCAAATGGTTGATATTGTGGTATTTGTCGGCCATATGAATGGATGATGGAAGAAATGCAAATGCAAATGCATATTCAAAATTTGTTAGGCAAAAATGTTCAGTATGGACGAAGGTTTTGCCCTCAATTTATCATCTTTGTCATCGTGAATTTTTGGTAAGGTACAACGCACGTACATAAAAACATAATGCACAGCTTACAATTAACAACAATGCATGTACCTTATGACGGAGCTTGAGGCCTAGTCTGAATTGTGTCTAATCTGTATAGTGGTAGCCCCCCCCCCCCCCCCGCATTTCAAATTAGCTTCCGACGCCCCTGGGGCGGGAGACAGGGGAGAGGGAGGGGGTTAGGGAAGAATGTTCAACATTGTACTTCCAATGATTGAAGAAACCATAGAAACCATGATAATTATAGTGAAAGAGAGGAGGTGGCAAAGGAAGTGGCCGTTAAGAGAAGATGTGTGATTGGCGGAGTAGAGAGAGAGGAGTCTGCATGGTTCAAATGCCAAGGAAATAGCACCAATGCAACTTCCAACACCATGACATTTGAACAGAGTTGAAATATGTTCGGGTATTTAATTCAATTTGAATATTGAAAAAATCTAAAATATTTTCCCATAAATTAGCATTTATATAATGTTTAGAGAAATTGTTTCCCAGCAAAATGTTTAGGGCTGTCGAAATATGTTACTATGGTGTACTTGCCATTATTCAAACGAACGGTAGAAATGATAGCCTATGATATTTTAGTATAGGGTTGATTGAATAAATATGTTCAGGTATTTACAGCAATTTAAATTTGGTAAAAATCTCAAATGGTTTATTTCATTTTTTTTTGAACAACGGATATTTTATTTTCCATATCACAGTTCTAACAGAAGAGACATTATGTATTAAAGGTACATTTTCAACACGGAAACATGTGTAAAAGGCATAGTGTAAACATGAGAACGGCTGTGTACATGAAAAAATAAAACATTTTTTCGTGACAGATGACCAGGAAGAAAAAAATCTTTATCGGTCGGTACTCTTCTTTGTTCAATAATTTACCTCTAGCAAACTAGTGATGTCCGCGTAAAAATTTTTTGAATCTATTATAATTCAGTATGACCGATATTTTGTTACCTTAATTCGTATACAAATGCTCTCCACTCTAGGTTTCCTTCATGAAACAGTTTCTGTCTATGAATGAATGATTTGGCTGTCAGTATTGACCAATTTATAATTTTCACATTTGTTCCTTTATCATTGAAGCCAAACATTATATCAATATTTTTAATATCGAGCATACCATTTGGGCTACGCTGACACAATCTTCTTGGGCCCACATTATCATTCAGGTAGCCTGTGGTATAAGATCGAAAAGCTTTTCCCAGAGGGACCTGATTTGTCTACACGTAAGAAACAAATGTACGTTGTCATTGTAGTTTTCGCCTGGGCGGCTTTCGTCTGGGCGGGTCTTGTGCGGCTCTTGTCCTAGAACCTTTTCAAATATATACTCTTTTCTTGCACAGATCTTTATGATTACATCCCATTATGATAACGAAACTTAGGAACATTCATCAAGAATTTATGTGATATACATTGCTCCTGTAATTTTGCAATGTTTCTTTTTATAATGCCTTGTCTTATCTCCTCCCATATTTCAACAAAATGATATCCATACTGATTATTTCGCCTGACGGTATAAAAAAAAAACATATTGTGACAGTATGTTTTTGCAGTAAGTTGACAGGAAATTTGTTTTTCAGCTGACAAAATTACGATGGAAATAACTTTTGGAAAAGAATAAAATGTGACTAGTGTTTTGTTTTGAAACGAAGGGCTAGCTATGGTTTCATAGAAGAGAGGCACCCTTTTCCGGTGTACAATTGATCTGATATTACAAAATGTACACTTCCGGAAATAAACATTATACATACATACAAATAAATTGTCTCGAATACACGATCACAAAAAATAATAACGACATTGTCAGGCATAAATGTCCAAAAATGTTGCGAAATAGTCAATAAAACGGTACACGTCCACTTAACATTATGCATTTACCAGCAAGAATGTCAGTGAATGTGTAAAATTACATCCAAACAAATACATAGATTGTCATAATAATGTCATTTCCAAGTAGGCCTACGTACCAATTCACATGACAAACTAGGGGGAAAACAATCTATAATACAAACTTCAAAAATAGCGAAATCACTCTAGTGCATGAAGTAGTCATTTAAAAGCAACATTTTTTTTTAATAAATTTTATTGGCGAAATTTCACATTACCGTGATAATTCTCATTGCCAAGCAAAACAATGAGTAATCATCTAGGATAAAGTTGAATATAAAATTCAAGCATTTGATCTATATATACATATATATATATAATGGCATTATATTTTTAACTTCAATCAACAAGGTGACCTTTTATATTACCTACTGATTGATTCTTGCAATATGTTTTGTCTACATTTTCCCGGCTAAATACCATATTAGAATATCTTACACTTCCTTTGTCTAAAGCCAATATTTATATTGGCACAGGATGCATGACTTAACACCCCTGTCAACTACATCTTTTCTGATTGTATTCGTGTGTATCGGATTCAACAGGTACACATCTCAGATGCACATATTAACTGTCAATGTATCATATTTAAACATATTCTGTAAGGCCACACAGCGCTAGCACGCAAAGTAACATCCGCAAGGTATCTTAGGCATGAATAGGCATGCGCTGCACATTTACAGTCTGATCAAACTACTGAGTAGAACTTCGTAACTCGACATATTTTAATTCTTCGTTGCATGAGCCTATCCCTGATTGCAATGCCATGGTTATGTAATCTGAACAAAAATTATATATCAACTCCATCTGCACCCGAGTGTAAGGTCTTTGGCGCCGGATTCCTTAACAGAGAAGGGGGAAGAGGGAAGTGGGGGAAAGGCCAGATACTTTGGTCATTTAAGTGTCATTAAACGTCGGCTACCCGATCTCTTAATGAAATACAGAGGATTAAAGCTAAAACAGGAGGAACTTTCCCCAAAATTGGGTGGAGGGAGGCGAGCCAACCCCATGGCCCAGCTCATTTTTTTTTATGAGGATGCATGTTAACTGATTAAAAGGGACTAATGCTATTCCTTCTTCCACACATCAACATCAGAGAGAAATCACCGTTGTTTAAGTATCCTGTCATAAACTATAAACCACCTTGTAACCTGATTGACGAATTTGGTATAACTATATACAATGCTTTACAACCCGGCACAGAATACAATATCATAGGCAGCAACTATTTTGCCCCTGCAAGTGGGAGGACTTCAAGCCCGACTGGATTGAAAATTCGATTTACAAAATTATAAGGACACAATCCTGACATTAAGTCAATGCCTTTATAGTGGTCTCTGTTTGGCAAATGTTTAGCTTAAGTAAGCAACAGTGGAGAATGCCAAAGATATCCAAGGCCTTAGAAGTGAGAAGCGAATTCAAACACATGGTTACTCAAATGGCAAAACAGCAGATCTCTGAAACAGCAGATACGGAAGGAAACAAGTCTCCCAAGGTCACAAGTCCCTGACCAGGCGCACTGGCGGGCACAAAAGCCAGACAGGGCCACTAGCCTTGATAGGCTTCCAATGAGGAATGAATCGGCGACGTCCTATGACCAGACCCATGATGATGATGACCTTCAGGTGAAGATATCCCAGATCCTCAGCACAGGATTGAATCCACTTAAATTGGGGCAGCAAGTAAGGGTAAGGCTCAATTTGCTCACTGCCATGTAACACAAGGAAAGAAACGTACCAAAACCTCATTAGGAGAACTAAATGCTGCTGAATATTGCTCGGGTATTTTCCAAATGTCTAAGTTGTATGTAAGTAAAACTAGAGAGGCAATAACTGATCATATTGAACAAATCTTGGAAGATAATATGCTGTACCCTTTTGACAATGTAATGAAATTGGAGCGAGGAGGTGTACACACATATATTAACGATAAGTGGTTAAACTGGGAAGAGACTAATAAAATTGAATTGCTCAGACTTAAGTTGTCAAAGGTTGGTGTACAATCCCATCAGGAGAAGCAATCCAAAACTGCAGTCGGTAAGCAAGATTACCACATGGAGAGCGATGAGGCAGCCGCAAAGCCAGGCCCGCCATGCAGACATTTTAATCAAGGTATGTGTACTCAAAACTCAGCCCACATAGTTCATGGGTTTAGACACCTCCATGTATGCGCCTTCTGTATATATCAAAAATGCTCACTTATGAAACATTCAGAGAAGGATTGTAAGTCAAAGAAATTTAAAGCAGATAAAGCAATAAATCTAGCCCAATATCTCTGAAACCAGTAAAACCTCTGATTCCCAAACCTCTGGCAAATGAAAACAGCACAAAAACCACAGAAAAGTCCTCTGAAAATACCTTAGCAGCAAAGCAAGCAGCAAACTCTAGCTATACTAATAATGACAGTGAGTGTGAGCAAACATGCCCCCTAGAACAAAACATAACAATGGGAGATGCCCCCAGAGCCCAACAAAATGTAGGCCCCTGGGGTTACATGAACACTGTGCAGGGAATATGGCCCCATCCGAGCTTAGAAGCAAAAACTAAAGCCCCATACCATATAAACTTTTACAAACAGATTCATGAGTCTGGCTTACCAAATTACCTAGTGTCCAAAACTCCCATCCCTTCTGACATAAAACCCAGGCAGTGGGAAGAGAGACTAAAGAACTATGAGGACAAAGACATAGTTAAATTCATTGAGGCCAGCTGGCCAATTTGTTACAGCGCAGCAACCCCCCAACCTCTGCAGCTAAAAATCACTACTCCGCGATAGCTTATAAAGAATATATATATATATAGAATTTTTATTCAATATCGTCATTTACATGAAAAGGACATACAAGTCTAAAATTAGTCGTGCTAACTTTAGGTCTTCCGTTTGGCCCTAGAAATGTAGACGCGTTCAGACATAAAGAGATTGCACGGGAAGCAATGATAGACCCCTTTGACTCACCCCTCTTTCAAGAATGGTGCCAGGTAAGCCCCCTATTGACTAGACCCAAAAAGGGATCTTCAAAACACAGGGTGATAGTGGACCTTTCTTACCCAGAGGGCAAGGGTGTAATTAAACTCAGGGATTAGCTGCAACTAATTTGAAGGGAAGCCCATGACATAAACCCTTCCAACAATTCTAGACCTAGGAATCATGACAAAGAACATAGGCCCATCTGCTTTTCTATGGAAAACCGATCTAGAGAGAGGCTACCGGCAACTAAGAATTGACCCGCTAGCATACCCACTTCTGGGAATAAAATTCAATGACAAATATTACATAGACATTTGCCCCTCATTTGGCTCTCGTACATCTGGTATGCACCAACAAAGAGTCGCTAAAGCACTAGTCTACATAATGAAGGACCAAGAATTCAATGTCATCGCATACATAGATGATTTCTGTGACGTTGAAGTAGATAAAAACCAAGCAGAAGAAGCCTTTGCAGCTTTCAATAATGTTTGTGCAGAATTAGGAGTGAAAGTTGCTCCAGAGAAATCAGTTAGCCCAGTAAAAGCTATAGATTTCCTAGGCTACACATTAAATGCAAATGACATGATAATTACAATCCCCGAACAAAAGCTAGCGGAAAAATATGGTAGAGGCTAAAGATTGGATGAATAGAAGGGCTGCAACATGACGCCAAATTCAAAGCTTGGCTGGAAAATTGGCTTACATCAGCAGCTGCGTAGTTCACGCCCGGAAATTCATGTCCGGAATACTGGAGCAGATGAGATCAATGCCCCCCTCAGGAATCAAAACTATGTCTCATGAAATGAAATGGGATATTGAGTGGTTTATTCAATGTGCTTCTATTCTGAACAGAAAGGTTCTCATACAGCCCAGCAAAACAGAACTTTGTCTGGAATGTGACGCCTGTCCTAAAGGGGCAGGGGGATTTTCACCTGTATCATACTATTCTTTTACATTTCCAGAACAGTGGTCCGAAACTCACCACATATCGAGACTGGAGGCAATCAATATTGTGGTAGCCGCAAAATGACTGACCCGCCCGAGTTCAAGGAAGGTATGCTTGTCATAACAACTGACAACTTGGCGCCGGCCTGGGTGATTATGATGGGAAAGACATGTGACCCGATACTGGCCCAATGCTGCTGCGAGCTAGCAATGTTTGCGGTCCGGAGGGAAATCGGTATAGTAGTCAGGCATGCCACAGGCGAGAGCTTGATCCTTGCGGATGCACTGAGCCATGCATCTTTCAATGAGGCACTGAAAGCAAAGGCTCAAGGTATTGTAAAAGACAGAAATCTCCAAGAAATTGACCATGTTGATTTAAGACAATTATTTGATATTATGTTGTAATTGCAGAACTGGGGTCTACAGGATTATACCGCATGGCATTGGAATCCATTTATGGTGCACTGGCAGAAGGCACTGCTTCCAACCATAGAAATCAGAGCAGGTGCCATCTATCATTCATGCTCAGGTTTGGAAGTGACTGGAAGAATCCAACCATACTTGAGCTGGTGCTGCTGGTACAATACTTGGCTAACTCCTTCAAATCTACTCAGACCGTAAGAAATTATCTCTCTGGTGCCAGGTCCCTCCTAGCTGACTGGGGCCTTCCCACCACAGTATTCAATGACAGAACGGTGAAAATAATGCTGAGGGCTGTAACTAAGTCTTCAACTCATGTTCCTAAGCAGGCCCCTTTTTACTCCAAACATGAGCTCACTTCAATGTTTCACCACCTCTACAACGGCCCCGTTTGCTCCAAGATAGCAGGTGCTGCCCTGCTTTTCTGTCTTTACACTTTCTTAAGACAGAGTAATGTGTTTATGTCCTCTATACCCCATCATATTGTCCTTCACTTAGATCTGGATATCGATCAAGATGCCATTTATGTTCATGTTAGATCGGCGAAAACAATCATTCCTTCTCGATCTCATACCCTCAATTTTTTTATTTTTTTTCCCTACACCAGGTATTCATTCCACCACAATTTCACATTCATTCAATTCTTGGAGATCTACATAGCTTGATACACATGCTCAAAAATAAACAAAACATGAATCCGATCAATCATTTTCAGTACAGAATTATCATTTTTCACATAATCGATCTCTACTCAAATTTAAAATACATCATACAAATTAATCTCAAAATAGATAGAACATGAATCTGATCAATCATTTCAAGTACAGAAATATCATTTCAATATCATTTCACATAGTCGATCTCTACTCATATCTAGAATATAAATCATACAAATCAATCTCAAAATAAACAACTCTCAAAATATGCCATTCAAAGATTTCTGATTCATCCCATCTTGTCCCCTTTCTGCCAATTACCTCCCCACTCACTAATTTTCCCTCTTGATTAGAACACAGGGCAATATCTCTTTGGGCAGAAATTCGAGTTCATAAAACGTATGGCTCCTTCTGTTCAGAATAGTATCCTGGTGATTTTTTTTTTTTTTTTTTTTTACTGATTTTATTTATCCAGCTTCTCAAAACAAATACACATGATATAGTTGAGAACAGGTAACACAATACAGATTCTGTGGCATTCCACCTGCTGCTGCAGTCTACTTTAGATAAACATATCCGGTTAGAAATAATACTACGTTTCCGGTGAATTAGTCGATACGGTATAATATAGTACAGAGCATGGTAAAAAACAATGGTTACAAACAAGGTTTACATAATGGTAATGATGACTTACAGATTTGTTACAGTACATACAATGCAGTGAGAGGTAACTTCGTACCTCCAACAGTGTGCAATGAAAGAATTAGAGATGTACGATATAGATAGAGTGTTGTTGTAGCAGAGAGTGATTAGACAGCAATACTAAGTTGGTGTCTGCCTAAAAGAGAGAGCTATGTTACTGATCTGATTTTAGCATGATTAGGGCTTTGTTTTTAAATGATCTTGAATCTTGTTCATTTTTTATTGCCTTTGGTAGCTCGGTCCAAAGTGTACCTCCAGAGTAGGCAGGTGTGCGTCTGCACGCCTCCCTTTTTGGGCGAGGGATCGGGAGGTTATAGATGGAGGAGGCCCTAGTGTCTCTGGTTTTGTTAGAGGTAGATGGGTTGGGGGGGGGACCGCTGTGGGCCCTTCTGTGCATAAGGAGGAGGAGTTGGAGGGTGCGCCTAGATTGTAGGGGGAGGAGATTGTATTTGGACATAATATTGTCCACATTGCTGGTTCTCTTTGATAGAGAGGCAATGCGGACTGCTCTCCTGAGTGTTCTTTCCAGTTTTTCTTTAGATGTGGCATTTGCCATGTCCAGAAAGCAGGAATTGAATTCTAGGTGTGGGAGGATCGTAGTTTTAAGAATTCTGAAGGCTATTTTTTGCGAAAGGAAGGGTCGGATTCTTGCAAATGTGGCCATAGCCGCATTTGCGTTCCGGAGAGTCAGTTTAATTTGTTGGGTTGATTTAAGGTGGTCGTCAATTGTGGACCCTAGGTATTTAAACTCGTTTACTATGGCAATTGGGGCGCCATTGATGACAAATTGTAGTGGGCTGCTCTGGGGAGGGGTTCTGGGTTTTGGGGGAGGGAATAGTACCATGACTTTAGTTTTTTGTGCATTGATCGTCAGTTTGTTTATTCCACACCAGTTTTCTAGGTGTGGGATAGACATAGAGAGGACCCTAGAGTGATCCTTCTTCACCTTTTCCCCTCCATTCATATCATTAGACTTTAGCAAAACAGGGGGTGTTTCACCTTTGCTCATCCTCAGGATCCTTGAAACATATTCAATGTCACTTGTGATACCCAGCATAATCTCTTTGAACTTGTATTGTATGTCCTCTTTTTTTTCATCCACTTTCTCTGATTCGATTACATCCAGCCTTGTAGATATCTTTGGTGTTGTTTCAGTGAAAACATTGGTAGCATCAGTAAGTTGTTTAGACAAATTGGAAAACATCTGGCTTAACTCCAGAAACATCGCCATTAGCTCAGAGTTGGATACCTGTTCTCCCATAGTGGATTCAAGATCTGGTGACAAAATTGTATGGAATCGATAGGGTAGCTGATCTCTAATCTATGTTGACTGGTCATGTACCAGGTCAGTAGGTCAGCTATATACACGCTGGCCGTTTACTTGCTTGGGTGAAAGCAGCGTGGTACCTCCAGTAGTGTCAGTAAACACTCCTTAGTCTTGCAAGTTAAACAGTTCTATAATCCTAGCATGGACACTGCGTTGCAAAATGTAAGGTTCTTTTTGTTAAACACTATTTAGAAACAACAGTTTGTAGGGTTTTAAGCTGAGGTAAATCCTGTGAAAGCCTGCTTAATCCACTCCAGAGTCATTCCATGTACAGCAAATTCTCCTAACCTGTCAAACGTTTACCTCCAGAGGGTTGGGACCACGATGTCTGTTGGCCAGTCGAAATATTAAACAGTCTCTTAAACACCGAAAATCTTTAAAATACTCTTAGCTGAAGCTCCTTCTGATTTCTTTGTGTTAAACTGAAGGTGTGTGAAAAACTTGTGATGAAATTCCACCTATTAAAACAATCTATGCTGAAAGAAAAAGAGGAGCCCTACAAGGGCTGTCTTGGAACCAAAATCTAAACCGGAAGTCCTCATACCCTCAAATTACCTAAATCTGAAAATCATGCTATGTGTCCTGTCTCATCGACCCTGGAAGCTATATCTCTGGTGCCAGCATCCTGGCATGTCCCTATCTTCATAGACCCAATCACTGACGGCCCTCTTAACCCGGAAGTGATAACCAAACTTGCGAAGCAGGCTCTGGCTAGAGCTGGCTCATCAAAGGCTGATAGGTTCTCGATCCACTCCATGAGCAGGTCAGGTGCGATGTTATGTAGTTGTGCTGGTGTCCCAAGAGACGCGATCATGTATGAGGGCTCCTGGAGGTCAGGAGCAGTAGACCTCTACACTAAAGATGTGGATAGTAGAGCCTCATCATCCTTGAAGAATACACTGTGTTAGGCTTCTATTCTATTCATCAAGAATGACTATCTTCACTGAAAAGTTTTAGCCCATAAAGGGCGGCCATCAAATAAAAGTTTATCTGGCAAAAGGTTATTTTATAGTTTCTCATTGAGTCAGTTACATGGCACTATGCTGCCGACTAGACGTATAGTTACATATGTCAATCACTATGAATATGAGGTCGCGAAGTCACAAAGTAGATACCAATATATTAGCACCTTCATAACATCGATAATAAGTGAATAGTACATGGTACATTGTTGATCTTCACACGCGGAAAAAAGTAATTTCCCTTGCAATTTCCCGTGACATACTATATATAGGTGGCCGTGTATATAATACATAAGACACATGCTGATTTCCATTTTCTTCTTATAAAGGTGTGTACAGCAGGGTTCCGCACAATCATAATCATTACGACCACGTCCCCGCTATTTCGATTGCTCGTATACTTCTATGATATTTTGATTCAGGATCAACACCCCTGGGATGTTGATTCGATTCGATATGGGGCTAGACCAAACCATATTAGTTAATTGGAATTAAAAACTTTATCATAATTATAGTAGATACGTGTACTGGAATCACTATAATATGTGCTCACTTCATAACCGCCAATACTCTTTTTTGTGGCGTCACGTCAGACAAAAGGTCATCAAACGTCGCCGCCAAACATGTTAGAAGAGTGAAAACGTGCGCTTATTTTTATTTGGGGCTAAAAGGTTTAGCGTAGCCTACTGTGAACTTATTATGCCGTATATCATCAAACTATGTTAAGTATGTTTTCCGGCCACTCATTAAAGGAAACTATTGTTACCATGGAATTGAATAAACTTCAGAGCAAATACACCAAAACGAAAGTGCGGGAAATAACACAATTAATCAATGTCCAAAAACAAGTCTTTACTCGATACCTGACATTACATCTACCCGTAAGACTAGTTCCTCATTGTAACAAGATCTACCCTACTGCATAAACCATTCGTTAAGATCAGTTTTAAGAATGACCCAAACGTCGACGTGACCTCATCTAGGGTATTAGACCCATCGAGGGGTTACGGTTAAATCGTGAATGGCGTACTAATCCTTTGCGGGGTTTTGCCTTAGATGGATTTAATAAATATGGGTTTTGCCCGGGGTTGGGTTGGGTTAGGGTTTGGGGGGGGGGGCGCCCAGTGGGGTTTTGCCCGGCGGGTTTCTGACAATAAATGCAAATGATATCGACAACCGAGCCATTAGGATCGATATAAGAGCGCAGTGGTGGCATCGACAATAATAACAATCACAATAACAATAAAAGTATAATGCCATGGTACGCCAAACACAATGCTGGATATGATATGTGTGTGAGATATCGCCCATCCTCTGCAAATAGTGATACTTGATGATAACAGACAAGTCTAGTGTTTTCATGTCAGACGACGACGCCTGACGTCAGAATGCACATCAATGATAAGTAAATTGCTAATTTATTATCCAGTCGATAATATATCTTATATAAATACATTTATTCCTTCAATATGATACCGTCTGCATAGATGACCGTCATATTGGTCACATATAGGCATGCAAGAACATTGCTGTCGTAAATATGAATGTGGAAATTGTAGCGTACAGCTTAGAGGCTGGATTTGGCTGACTGTACATAATCTTTTACACTGTCCTTTGGCAACGAAATTTGATGCATTCCTGCAGAATTGTTTGTGTGACAAGAACATTTTTATCCGATTTAATTACATTGGACGACGCTTCTAACGGGATATAAATCGTCAGAAAATGTGCAATCTGCAGCTCTACACATTTAATAGATTCTGCTAACATGATGAAAGATGATGAAGATGAAAAATACTGTAGTTAAGTAAATCTGAATATAATTATTTGGTTTTGCGTTGATTCAAAAGATCATTAATGCTGAACTGTAACTTGAACCTCAGTTTTTTTGTCTTAAATTTGGGTTATTTGAGAGGATTGGCGAAGGCGAATTGTATATTTTATATACAAATAAAAGCACATAGAATTTACATCCATTTTTATTCCCGACCCGGCTATATGATTTCTTCTTAATATTAACACATAACTCGTCATGTGTAATTGCTATCGACCCTGGTGGGAAAGATTATGACAAACTGGACTTGCTTTTGAACGCGATGACATGTATGTCAAAAGAGCATGTTACTTTAATTGCAAGATTAGAATTGTAAATATTGGGGTATTCACCTGGTGCATCTGAAATGTCCAGATCGAGTTGCAATACAATGCAGCTGACAACATTAACATAGTACTGATTAACGCATTAATAGACAGTTGTATAGTCGGCTGCTAAATCTACTGCCATCTACTAACTTAAGCTTCGGACAGCTCTTGCACGATTGTTGTGTAAGCTGGTAATTTGGGAAAACAGCAAATTTGTTCGGCTAGAGTGCATGGGATTAATCACTAGGCAAGACAAATACAATATACCGATTACAGCTGCCAACCTCCTATTCCTCTTGCTAGATATGCACCGTGCCTCTGGGATAACTATAAGAAGAGCAAACCCATAAAATCATAGATAGTGTGCTATTTTTATGGGACTACCTTAAATTCTAGAGATGATTAGGGATTACAATCAGCATCGGTGGAAATAAATTAGGTCTCAGGATAAAAAGGGGGAAATAATTAATACAGTTTATAATAGAGGGAACACATCTGTGGTTTGTTATTCTTTTCCAAACTCATCTTTCGATTCCAGAATTAGCAGATTGTTACGTAAGGTTACGTAACGCCTGGGCCTCGGTACCTCACATTTAGGATTACACTAAGGACACAATTACCAGATCCATACTTATCAAGATTCATAATAATAATTATAATGATTTCCAAGAATTCTGCATCGTGGATTATTTGGTTCACTAATGAAAACAAGACAGATTCTTTAAAAAGTAAAGTAATACAAGACACTATTTCCTATAGAGGTTAATCTTTTCTCATGGGCATTACAATTAAAATAAAGTAAAAATGGGAAAACTTTTCACTGTAATTCCATCCGGATAGCCCCTATCACATAGCCAAAATTCAGATTTACAGTTTTTCTGGTTTTGATCTGCCCTGAATCAGCCGAAATTTCCTGTAATGATTGACCAAATAGCACATCGTTAAGAACACTGTGATATGTATGGAATATCTCCGAGGTAAGGGCAGGCAAGATGCACCTTAACTGAAACTATAGATCTCAAAATCATATCGGGAAACATCCCCATATATTTAATCAATTTAATCTTACTCAATCCTTAAATCAAATTGATTGAGATCCTGATCTACGTACACTTCTACACCCCCCCCCAACCCCTACACACACACACACACACCCGTACACGTCTTCGCTGCCAAGTCACTACACATGACTCTACACCTGCAAATCACTACACTATGAATTAAGGCTTCTAGAGATATTTCTATTTGTTTTTCTTGTTTCATTTCCTCTCAATATGGCTGTAATTAACTGGAAATCTTCGTATTTCTTTTTTTTTCTCAACATGAAATTTCCATGCAAAGTCACTACTACAATAGTTACACCACAGGAAACTCACTACATAGAACAAACAGTATGTACACTGTAGTCAGTGTAAGAATATCACTCTACATAAAAAAAACTAAAATTTAGCTGGTTATTAGCTGGCTGTACGGTTTCCCCCTGAAAAGAATTTGAAAAAAAATTCCCCTATAAAAGTGTGCTTAGCTTGAAATTTGACTTTTGAAATGTGTGTGAAGCGATTACACACTTTCATGAGCTACCAACCCACACATGAAAAATTTGATAGAAAATGGATAGAATTAAGTATGTTAAGTAGATTGATATCAGTAGCAAACTCACTACACATTGATGTTTGAGCTACCAACCCACACATGAATAGTTGATAGAAAATGGATAGATCTAAGTCTGTCAAGTAAGATTTATATCAGTAGCAAACTCACTACATGGTAAATGTAATGAGTTTGTCATGGAGTAGTGAGTTCGAAGGTGTGTAACTTTATACATGTAGTGACTTAGCAGCATATACAAATGCACACACACACACACACACCCTTAATGGCCTTTCCTCGATGTTTTTTGTCTAATGTAATAATGATTATTTGGTATCAATCAAGTATTACTTAGGAATGAGTTTACTTATTTAAATGAATAATAATCTATAATGACTTTGTTCTGGTACGACGAGCCTTACTGCTAAATAGTAAAGGTAACACAACTCAAATAGCCAATATCATATGAAAACTGTATTTCAGGTAAGTAATATTACCATGAAATCAGAGTCCAGAGTCAATCGAGTATAGAGCAGGTATTGGTGAAGTAGCAGCAGCAGGTAGTTCTGTGTCCAGAGCAGTTCTGCCTTACCTTCACCAAATACGTGTCTTATATACCCGACCAGTCCTGTCCCTATGACCCCATGACCCCATGACTAGATAGGTTATGATAAAAATATAAACATTGTTTTATCACTAACTATTTAACCCTTGTGCGATTCTTGCCCATCATGTTGTTTATTATCATTTATATAATCTAAAATGTCATGCTACGTCTGCTCACTGTAGTATCTTTCTTGTCTACCCTCATTTACATTTCAATGTTGGAACGTGTGTGTGCGTATATATACCTATCGTGTTAGATGTCTGGATTTGTCTCTCAAATATCGCCTTCCATGCATTCATGAGAGTTATTTACTGCAACATCATATTCTATATATTAGATATTATATTTTATTACCGACTTAGGTTAGTACTACCTGTAACACTATTTAATCCATCACCTTATATTGCACTAGCTCTTTAAATAAAATGATTGAAATAGCAACTATCTTCATAGTAGGCTTTTCTCACAGGGTTGTGTTTCTCAATAAAAAAAAATCAATCGATCAATCTCACCCTTTCTCCTTGCGGAATTCGGGAAATATCATGTGTTATTCTGAGAATTGTTTTGCCGCTAAAATTAAAGATTATCCATTTGCTGATTGGAGTTCCTTTTTTATAGAGAAACAAAAACCCATGTAGACTTGTGATAAAATCATGTTGTATTATTGAGTAACTTTGTGAATATAATTATGAAATATAAAATGTTGTTTGTACACATAAGGGCAAGGGGATTAGCTTACCCAGGGGATATTAATCCCAATGCATCTAGTGATCACACTATTAAGCCTGATATCCACTACCACATCATACTTCACTCAAAACCTTCAAGGGGAAGAAGTGGCTTTTACATGCGTACCATTAGCCCATTTTCGTCTATTTTTTATTTTGAGGGATGAAATCCTCAAAATGCCAATCACTGATTAAATCATTAATCAGATAGGGTAACAATCAGTGTGAAATCATCTCTCTGATCAGTTCGCATGTTTGCAGAAGGCTTATCTACTCCACCCATGTACCACCCATTTCTCACCTCCACCATACACCACTCCACTCTGGCACATGCTCCCTGCCCTCCTCAGGTTATTACATAATAAGACAAACCAGGCCTGCCCCTCACCCAATCATGGTTCTGTCCCTCCCTCCCTCCCTAGCCTTTCACCCATTACCCCCATCTCTCTTTCTCTCTCACTCTCTCACTCTTGCTATAGCACATTAGTCCCCGTTGGTTGGTCTGAGCTGGCCAATTATAGACGCATAGAGGGCCAGTGGTCACTACCGGTCCCGCCGGCCCTCTATGCCTAGAGAACTTCCGGTAAACAGCCCAACCAACGGGGACTAAAGCCATTAGAGCCTGAGTTTATTGTCCTCGCTGGCCCTCTAAGCCTGACGGGAATCCTGTCGAGGCCGGAGGCCGAGACAGGTTTCCCGTCAGGCTTAGAGGGCCAGCTCGGACAATAAACTCAGGCTCTAATTGCCCAGGGGTGTCCACTCACTGAAATCATGCACCTGCCCATTTATGGATTACTGTTAAAGAATTGGTTAAACAACAAGCGCCTTCGGCACTTGGAATATAGCAGGTTAGGTCTGCAATTCTCTCTTTTACCCCCCTTCTCTTCACTCTCCCCTCCCCTCTTTCTCTGGGTATATCCTGAGAAAGAAAGGGAACAATATTTTCTTTTTTTTTTTTTTTTTAAACAACTTTATTCAATTTGTCAACAAAGCTCATTCTTTCTCTGGGTCGATAACACTTATTCATACATCGGACCCGTTTTCTCTTCTTCTGAGGTGTTTCTTCTATGGGATAAAGGTACAATATTTCACCATTTTTTTTTTTTCAACCATTGTGCTTATGTAGCTGTCTCTGTTTTATGATTACACATGTTTTGTACTTTGAGGATAAACATTGCGTTAATAAGATTTTCTCATTGATTTTGTTATCACACATGATTCATCTGTTCTATCATGTTTTGCATCATTTATAGTTTTATCTTCACCAAGATGCTTATTTTTTTTTTTTTTTATTCTTTCATTTTTATTGAACATACAATGTCAATTCATCTTATCGATTATGAGACGTTTAAAATATTCTTTCATTTTTTTCCATTAAGTCTGAAATGTAGTAAGGCCGTAAATGTCAATTGGATCAATTATCAAGGGAAAGTTTCTCATCCTTGTTAGCCAATCCCTAGGCGGGATCTGGCTTTCCATGTGTGAGTAGAGAGTAGCACCCACAACGATTTGCTGTCCTCCTTCTCTTCCAGTTTTTTTTGCTCTTCTTTGCCTGTTTCTTCTTCTTTCTTCTTTTCCAGTCTTTCGTATTCCTTTTTGGCCACCTCATCAACCTTTACTTCTGCATGACGTTTTTTCAGGAAGCCACCAGTGGACGTATCTAACAGGATTTTGTGGTTACTCTCCTTTTTAATCACAGAAATACTCTCACCACTCGTTTGGATAGTTTCCTCTGACTGCTCATTTTCAATGTTTTCTAGGGCCTCAATTAGCTTCTCAAATTGCTCTTCCATGGTTTTGACACAGTTCTTTAGGTTAGCATACCTATTCTCATTCTTCTCAAAAACATTAGGCTCCCTCATTTTGCTTTCCTTGTCTATGGATTTGTCTTCCGTTTCTATCAGTCTTCTAGTGTTTATAGTCTCTGTCACACCACCTAGTGTTACACGAGTGAACTCCAGCTATAGCTTATGACTCTCTTGTATCAACTGTTGGCGCCACCTTGTGGAGCGATACACAAAACTATTTTAGATGTTGCGAGAGTTATATACAGTCACTAAAACATTTAAGCATAAATTGTACTTTTTCCTTATAACTTTTTCCGATTCAGATCACTCTGGGTAAGTCCTCAGTTGTGGTTTCACCCACAAACCAGCTTCTCCCTTGGGGTTTTAATCTGTTTCTTCTTTCGACCAACTTGGGCGATAATCTAGATCCACGCTCCTCCAGTGCGGCTGGGCACGGGAGGAAGCAAAATCTTCTTTTTTGTTAATCCTGTGTCTTTTTCGGCTTAAAATCTTAAGTGCGTAGGGTCTCTTGTATTATCTGAACAGTTCTAACTTTGTTGGGTTAGAAAAAAAGGTGTTAGTCCTGGAAAAGAAGGGAAAAAAAAGGGAGCAGTGCTCCGACACGTTTTCTCTCTTTTCTATCAAACCGGAAGCCCCAACAATATTTTCTTTATTTTGAATGTTAGACTTGCCAAATTTAACACTGGAAACCTATTTGAAAACTGATATAATGAGGATTTAAGATTAGCATTTTAAGAATTTTAGAATTAAGAATTTTAGGAGATAAAAAATAAAGGAGAGGGATAGATGAATATAGGAGGGGAGAGAGAGAGCACGGTCACCCTCCCTCCCCACACTTCCCCCTCTCCCTCTTTTCCCTCCCCCTCTTCTCTGACTTTCATACCTGATTTTCTCTCCCAACCCCATCTCCGATTCCCCCCCTCTCCCTCCCCTCTTCCTCATGCCCCCTCCCCGCTTTCTTTCCCTCTCCTCTCTCCCTTCCCAGAGCACAAAATTAACTTTTTTCTTAATAAGAGATTTACCCACCCACACAGAAATTTTACCCACCCGCAAATTACCCTAAATTAAAGAAGTTTAAATGATGAAATATCATCCTTTCGTTTGATATAGTGGTAACAAATGAGGGAGAAAGAGAGGAGAGAGGGAAGAAATTTACCCGCCCACAAATAACTTCTCAATGAAATCCTCAACAGATGTATGATAATCTAAATTTCTCAATCTCCCTTAATATTTAACCATCGATTTTAAGTGTTCCATAGATATTGATGACTGATGATGAATATGATATTAATCATACATCATATTGTAAAATAGAGAACTATCTCCCAATATTTTAACAGTTGTCTCCCACTTCTATGCATGTAGTTAGGTCCCCCTGGGCGTAGGTTCTGGGAAATAACATAGTATCTCACAGGGGCTTTCCCAGGCTATAAATAGAGTGTAGAGATCGCAATTTAGAAAAAATGGTTTCAAAATCACATTTTCACCCCAGATACCTTCACAAACCACATATATAATGTGTGCGAGTGTCACGCAAAATCCGTGTGTCAGGAAAGAACAATGCCCGAACGCATGGGTCCGTCCATTGGAGGGAGGGAGGGAGAGTGACCACTGTGATAAACTCATGACCAGTGAGGCATGACGTGACGTAATGGGTCCGATTGCCCCAGGGAACCAGTGCATGCATTATTGTTTTTATAACACAAAATATCTATCGCATTGTCTTAAAGTCCTGCTCATCAGATTCATATCCGTCATCAGCAGAATCGTCACTGTTAGGGCTAGCTATGTGGGGAGAATAGGCTAGTGAGAACCCTGTGAGAGAAAGGCAGAGGAGGGGTGTGCCCACGGTTACATAAGCCTATAGATATCAATGACGTCATAGACCATTGAGGGGTTTTCTGGGGTTTTCCCAGTGCATGCATTGCGCAACAGGGATAGTAAACAATGCGACGACGGAAATTGATGGAAATGTCCGCTATTTTTTTACACATGAAAACGCATCTTTTATACATGAAAACGCATCTTGGCAATAATCGTAGGGTACAGAATAGGTTTTCACAACTTAGGAAGAACTTAGGAAAAAAACAGGGAGGGACCAGTCGGCGCCCAGTCTCTCTTACACCGGTCCCCGTCCTTCGTTGCTCCGGGAGTGGTGAGTGGACTGGCAGCCTCTCATTCGCATTGGCTTGGCCTAGATAGTGCAGCTTGACCTCAAACCCACAGGTCAAAAGCAAAGATTTAATATTATAGGTCATCATGTGTATATCAAACAGGTAAGCCTGTGTCCATAGGCCTGAGTGTTCTGCAGTCCCTTTAAGAAGGGACAAACCTCGGATAAAAGGGTGACCAACTGAACCATAATCCCTTTGATTTTGGCCCATCAGATGACAAGATAAGAGGAGGGGGAGTAGGTGGTGGTGGCCTTATCTTTTTCTTTACCGGCAAGTTGTACTTGCGGGGCAGGGCAGGAATATTGCATATGCCTTACTAACTTAAACACATCTGTTCGATATTTCTTAAAGGTTCACATTTTAAATTAAACATTAAACATTTCATTTGATTTTTATTATTTAGAGAGACGGAGATGAGTCTTGATGGCACACTGCAACCCTTGCTAGAGCGGCAGGGATGGTCTGAGGGACTGGAGGGGGAGGGGAAGTGTGAGGAGGAGATGGCATTGGTTCTGGGTTGTGGAGGGGGGGCACTGATGACGGCGGGTCACGGACTTTCCAACCTGTCAATCTGAATTGACATGTTGATTGATAGTTGCCGATTGCTGAGCAACAGCAAGCCCAATAGTAGGCCTAGTTAATTTACATGGGTATGATGGTTATAAAGAATACCAAGAAATTAAAATGATAGACATCTGTTCATGGTTCTTCCAAGCAATATTTGACAGCACAGAGCATGCAAAATTGGGTGGGTTTGGGGGCATGGTCCCCTGGGAAGTTTTGTAGAAAAATGAGTGCTGTTTTAGTGCATTCTACTCATTTTAGAGAGATTTCCGACTTTTTAATGTCCTGAAAAACCCAAAATCATAATTACTTTTACAAACCTTTTACTGACCTCAGGAACCCTGTATATGACAGTATATGTGATGTGTCACCGAGAAATGAGTCACACACAAGTCGCAAAAAATAAATTTTGAGATATAAGCATATCTGAAAAGATAAGATCATACCAATTCTAAAAGTAATCTCTGGATGGACAATTACTAGTAAAGTAGCTAAACTCTATAAGATGAGCTTCAAAGTGCATAGATATATTTAATACACAATCTTGTGCGCCCGAAAAACGTTTCCCGTGGAAACGCCAAGTAGTTACATTAAGTTCACCCTAATTGTAAAGTTGAATAGATCAACTGTTTACTTAATACTTGTTATTTATTACGATATTCGTCACTGAAAATGAGTTTTAGTGTTCCTCTAGAAAGTTGTGAGTGACATTTGACGTAAGGTTCGACGTGAGGTTAACGTGGTAATGGATATCAGGCTTTAGGGACAACTGCATGATCATAGTGAATACCACCTCTGACTGATGAATGAGGTCGGACCACCTATATGCAATTGAATAAACTTCTTTTATATTTACACCGGGGCTAGATTCTCCTGGTTGGATGCGTACCTTAGATCGTCGCTCAACAGGAACAAATGAGGTGGAAATACTGTAATGGTATCTGGCGATTAATATCAGCCGCATAGCACTCACGGGGAGTGCAACTATTAATTCAGCCAAAAAAGGTGGGATATCAGAAATATGTTGGGTTTCTATGGATACGTGTGAAGAAAAAGAAATATTTCCTCTTTATCCATTACCATGCTTTCTGAAGAGTTTTCCTTATGAATTTATGGTTGAAACTACACACATAAATCATATGCATGTATACATGTATATGTTTATGTTGCACACGTTATCTAGCTTCCCTTAATTCTTTCTAGGGAATTAGCCATAAGCAATTTTCATCCAGGTTTGTGGGTGTATACTGTATGTACATTTTACAACACGCGAGTAATAATTGCATTCAAATTGGTCGATAGTCATTGTAAACTCCTTTTTGAATTCTGTCCGTGATTAAATATTATCTTAAGTCCATACCTATATAGCCAAATGAGATCGTTCCATATAACCCTCATGCTTATCAACATGTTAGATCAAAAGCGGATGATCCTTATTTTCCCCCGATCTCATCTGATCCAAAGCTCCAGATAAGGTTCCAGATAGCACTGGTTAGACATGCGATTTACCGCCGTGTAATGATCATAAATACCAAAGTCTTATGCACCACACATGTGACATAAAACAACCAAATTATGAGCATTATGAGAATAAAACTAGTTTGTTGCGTGGTGATATACGGGATCTCACGGATACAATAGCCTGTTTGATAAATAACTGTTGAGTCTCAACCTCAAGTAAATATTGATAGTAGATTGTTAAGGATACAATTTTATCAATAGACAATCCATGACCATCAGATTCTATGATGGTCTGAAACAGTTTCAGTAGGGATTAAGCAGCTTTGATTTAGGGTCTGGTAATGGTATTTTCATCTCATTGGAAAAGCATTCCATTCACCAACATTATTCTTGGCTTATCATAAATTACTTGAAGAATATGACCAAGTAATCTGATGTATTTGATTTCCCTGTTCATGTTCTACAAAGGTTGAGTAAATCATTCCAATCACCAACACTAAATGTAGTAGTATATGGCAACGAAATAACCTGATGTTGGGAGTATTGTGAAACTTGTATTAAATATATATTATATATGGTATATAATAAAAAGTGTGTAAAGATCAAATCATTATTCTTGACTTTTCATACTTCAGTTATAGAATATGACCCAACAATCTGATGTATTTGGTTTTCCATACAAACGTCTACAAACGTTGAATAAATCGTGTTGGCACATTTCGCCACCCCTAATGTATGCCATTGTATATACCTCCATTTTTTTCAAATACAAGAGGCCGGGGTCTGAGAATGAGTATATTCCCAAAATAGCTTTGACCTAATTTAAATCCACCCACAAAATATATCCAACCAAACAAACATCATTCACAGCATAATCAAATATTACATCATGCCGTTCTGAGAATTAGCTTCTATTTATATCTTTTGTATTTCACTTTGAAGAAAATCACCATTACTTGTCAGTTGACGTTATGGAGTAGCAGTGCAATGACCCTCATTGCAACCATCTACCATTCCATTCAACTTAATACTGCCTATACTGTAATTGGCCCACATATTTAAAACAATGGGTCAATTATAGTCAAAGACTTAATCAAACATAGTTCAATCGTATTCAGACTTAGTAGCAGTCCCATTTACAAGTCGGAATGAACGACAAGCTACAGATTGATATTTATTTTGTCACAAAATTTATTTCGTCATAATTATACATGTATACGTGCAAGTATGTATGACGAAAATTCGCCGAATATAATTAATATGGATACATGTATGGGTGGTCATTTGATTGTTACGTAATGTATTGGTCCCCCTAGCGGACAGTGGGCAAGGGCACAGAGTTCTGCCTAGATGCAAATTAGGGGCGCGCTGCTGGGGCAGTGACCATTGTTAATGAACACAGCAAAGACCTACTAAAGCAGTAAGCTGTGAGTCCCCAACAGAACTACACGTACATACCAGAGCTCCTTGTTATTAGTCGTATTAAGTAGCCTGTAAGTGTTAATTTATTAGTGATTAATTAACGAATAAGTATTAAGTAATACAAGGCGTATCACTGGTGGAGAACTACCGATCTAAAACCAGCATTGTATGGATATTTCTGTCTATACAATGCACTCATAGGCAAGCGAGATTGATCTGCCTATAAGGACGCCAAGCTTTGATTAATTAACGAATAAGTCTTAAGTAATGCAAGACTTATCATCAAGGTAAAATTACCCGTTCCTTTTTTTAGAATCATGTAATCACGTATATACATGACGTACAGGAGGAAACTACTGAGTACTTATTATTTTAGAAAGGTCTCCTGAAGATGACAATAATAATTTTGATAAAAATAAAAAAAGAATGTAATTTCACAGATTATAGAATGCCCAATTGATCGTGCATGGTTTCTAACCGCGATTAATCAAGTAAACGAATCTACTTTGAAGTTCTCAATCTTACCCCATGTCAAGATTAGATACTTATCGGATGCTAAGGTCCACAATCCTAGTCCTGCCATACAAACGTGCCCCGCCAGTGGTTTTCTAAATGTCGTGACACATTATCATACACAGTCTAGATCCATGACATATAACCTTAATTTTACTAACAGCTGTTCGCAAGACTCGGCGGACTTTATCCCAGGGAGATATGGTACTTATCCTAAATAAAGTTGCTGACTTACGTAGTCCGCATATTTACTGTTTGATGTCATGGTTTCTAATCTGATATTTTCCCACTAGTTCAGCCAAGTTAGGGAAGGGCACTAGTTTGTCCGTCAGCGTGATATACCTACCGGTATACGTTATTTTGAAAAGTGAGATAAATACGAACTTAGAAGAAATCAAACAAGGAAAAATATAGCTGAGATTAACAAAATGACTATAGCCAAAGGCTATAATCGAAATAGTATATAGCATACGTTTTTGGGGCAACTCTTAATTCATGGGTGGTAAATTTCCTCGAGTCTGACATGCCATTCCTAAATCTATTTGTCCAACATTTCAGAGAAGTTGCCTGTTGTATATTATTTGTCGGTGTTCTAGTTCCATGTTTCTGTTGATTCGAAGCTTGAACCAACAAGAAAGTTGGAATGCTATAATTATAGTAACGCTCCGATTTATTTAAACGGGGCAATTTAATTATCTAAATTAGTTATAAATCGGATTAAACTTCTGATTCTAAATTAATTCTATGCGACAAGGTTTCTGGAACATTGTTTGTATTTTACTTATTACCTCAGGATCGAGAGACCAAGACCAAAGGCCGCGGTTCGTGAAAAACAACCATGTAGTAGGGCTGGAGTAAACTGAGTCCTCTAACCTCTTTGAAATATCATTAGGTTGTCAAAAATAAACATGTTACCCTTATTTTGTAAGGATCTTTTCATCAGGTAGTTAAATTGGTCGATGGAAATTAGAATCGATGTATCATTTAAATCTGAAATTACTCCGATTGATCGCGTTACGTCTTAGATTAATTGATTTCTCAGTGACCCTGTTGCAGTTTGACTATTAAATCCTTAGTTCAACTGTTTCAGCAAACTAGTCATTGCTTTTCATCTCCAGCCAATTACACGCAGGTCGTAATAAAGGCCAACACATAATTCTAACACGTTGTATTTATCTGTAGTGTATAGTAAAACAATTTTCTACGAGTCACTTCTTCGTAATAATCTATCCTCCAGACCTATTTGTATACCATGTGCAATAGTCCACGCCCACGTACGGACTGGGATCTCGAGAACAACACCTCGTCATAGGAAAAAATGTCTTTATTTGACGTCAGAGGAACGTAAAATCACCACGCCTAAATGAGGTTAATCCTGGTAGTCTTAAAGAAACATGTGTATAAAATGTGGATTACATTCTCCTTGCTGTGAACGTTGCAACAGCTACCAAATTGACGTTATCATTAACTACAACCAGTACAACGTAACAATGTTTAGTAGGCAATATATGGCACTTGAAACTTTAGTCAAAGTCATTCATTGAAAAATGACAAATATATACATTAAACTAACAAACCCAAAGAAACATTCAGGCTCCACTTCAAACGAGAATAAATGAATGTGGATAGGAATTTATTTCTTGAAGAGTTTGAAACTCAGATAATGGTTATTGACTTGTTCCTGAAGGCGGGAGGGAGTGCAATGGGAGTACTTGTACTTTGTCACGACTACTTTATCCTCCTTTTATAATTATAGGTATTACGTAACATTATGCAACCGCATAACGGTAAATATTAATATATGTAAGATATGGATTATGAATATCATTTAGGACCATAAGTCACTAAGCTTCACGCTAGAGGGAGCCACTATCGGTAGAGTTCATGAGCTATCACCATGACTCTAACCTTATGAATATTCATGCTAATTACTATTGGATAGAACTTGATGCATAGCTTGGTGCCACCTTCTGATTCTTCGATACAAATGGCTGATATCCCTGAAAGTTGCAAACATAAGAATTATAAACGGTTGGTAAAATAAATGCCTATACAATTTCTAACTTTTCATTGATTTGTACATGTATACATCAATCTATTTATTCTCTCCTGAGGTAAATTATCTTTTTGATAGATGAATTAGCCTACACCAATCCTCCCAAAGAACCCAGGTTTAAGACAAAGGTAAAGTTTAAAATAGAGTTCAACATAAGCGAACAGATTTCTTTTCAAATAAACACAATGCCAAATACACTCAGATATGCGAAGGATCGAGGCCGGCCCAGATAACAGGAGAATGTTTATCATATTTCAGTAGAATTTAGCAGAATCCCGGGAGCAGAATTTTCTGAAGGTGTAAAGCTGCCGACAGTATATTTTCAGACGCCCTGGCGCTGGACTCGTTAAACAAACTTACCAGCCCCCCCCCCCCCCCCCCCATGTTCCCCGATTAGGATGCTTGCACATTCCATCGTACCCCCAGTTTCAATCCATTCCCGATGGGCATTAGTGGGCAATACAGGCGCAAAATATGCGCAAAAATATGTGTGCAAAATATGTGTGATAGTTCTGTGATGAGAGTTTACATTTTTTGCGCAATTTTAATTGCAGTTAAATACGCACACCTTTTGCGTATATATCACGTTTTTATTGCGAATCTTTAGCGCATGAATTGCACATATATATACACTTATTTGCGCATTCTTTGCAATTGGTCAACAATCAACACGCGAGTCCCTTAAATTTGAACAGATTTTGTCTTTCCATCATCAATAGTTACAAGTTTTCTAGTAATTTGTATTGAAACATTTTCACTGAATTTAACTACACCCCAGTTTTGATCAACTAGTATGTGAAAATATACAGGACAATAGAGAGGAAGAGTGTTTACCTAGTCACCACTGACTTTTAAAACTAAGGGATATTTACTACAAGGTAAACTGGAAATATCTTTAAATCAGTCTCCTTCAACTTCCACTGCAATCTGATGAAAAATAGTGATTTCCACAGAATTTTCATTATTTTCCAGTAGCCTTACATGTCTTCTTGATAGATTTACCAACAAATGGTCAAACCAAGCCCGTACTTCTATAATTCAGGGGCGGATCCAGGATTTGCAAAAGGAGGGGGCGCGCTTTCAAAATATATGTGATATTCGAATTAATTGCTCAGCTTTTGTTCTGCAATGCTTTAAATATACAGAGTCAGTGCCTCTCACTTATTTCAAGCCTAAAATCGACCATGACGAAAGTACTAAATAACCTTAAAATCACCCAAAAGGAACTTTCGTTCTGTACGGAATACTTGACCAGAAATTATTTGTTTTGGTTTTGCACTTTTCTTTCTGTACATTAAGGTTCCATGAAATAGTTTGTGTTCTAGGTATACATTTTGATACTGGGAGATGCATTTATGTCATCAACTCTAATCGAACTATATCATAACTTATTTACACTCCCTCTCACACACCCCTCTGTAAGAAACTGAGACTCTCAGAACATTTCAAGGCCATTTAAAAGATTCCAACAGGATTCAATGCCATGTGATTATATTTCAAGCCCTTCGACCTATGTTAATTATTCAACCCTTGAATTTATTTGCCCAAAGTCTCGGCTTTCGAAGCCCCATCATCGGAATACAGTTGATAAATTGTACATAAAAGTATATATAATATATCCTTTTTTATAGTTAGTGTTATATGAATGTATTTCATGTGTCTTTTGCACCACAAATGCCCTAGCTTGATTTTAAAAATCCGCCCCTGTTATATAATTTGGCAAAATAGTTAAAATACCATGGTGGCTATGTAAAGACAAAAAAAAATAAGGGTATGATTTTATATATGCTGTCACATGAAGAATAATTCATATATCTCGTGGCAAAATTCACCCATTATGTCTCATGATGCATAGATTGTGATGGACTAATGGCAATCTTTCTTGAACAAATATGAAAAATTGATCCTTTTGGAGGGGGCCCCCAAAGGGGGTGATCCAATTTTGTGAGAATGGGTCATATATATATTATGGAAAGCCATTTATGTACATATCGCCAATCTGTAAAAACAGGACTAGCAGAAATCCTGTTCAGCATTATACAGTTGCTGTTCAGCAGTAGGCTACACAGGGCCGGGATGGTAGCCTACCGCGGCCGTGGTAGGCTTCTGCCCTGCTGATCAGCAACATGTCTCTTGTCTCAGTTGCGGGATAGGAACTGGTCAGCATTCCTGAATAGCCTTTTTTTTTAAGAATTAAAAGAATAGTTAATAAGTTCCTAAAATGTAACTTTGGGGAAGAATAGGAAGAGTGCGGATCAGGGGCTATCCCGCAGCTGAACAGGAATTAAAATCCCCAGTCCGCACGCATTTTCTATGGCTAGTCTTACTTCATTATTGCTGATCAGCATGCTAATCTTCCTGTGATCAGGCGGCGTAGTGCAGAATGGCGCGGAATAGCACCTGAGAATTTTCCTACACTCAGAATAGACATTGAAGATAGTTGCGTGCCGTCACACTAAGGTGGAATTTAAAAAAAATAAAAAATATATATCAAATTATGATGAATAATGATAAAATGGATGGGATTATATATGTATAGAATATCAAATGTATTGATTTGAGTTTTTCTTGAACTGTAGTAGAGAAATAACATGGCGGCAAAAGGTGGTGGGTACTGTAGTTCCTTTATTTTAGGGTTTTTAGAATTTTATAAGGCATAACTTTAATAATAAACTTTAAGTTTGATATTTATTTTTGACTTTGCTTAATATCAAACTATGTAGATCGAAATACATGATTTCTGAGTATTTTACTTGATTCTTATGGCAAAATGCTTTAAAAATTTGCCGTCACGCTTTGTCGTGTGCTGTCACATAGTGAGGAAGAGGTGAACCTAATGCCATAAATTTCATCAGCCACCGAGCGTAAACACTTGAAACTAATATAATATTAGAACTTTTATCCTTGAAGATTTTGCCTCTAAATACTTCAACAGAAAAGGAACAACCAATACAAACTTCGAATCAACTTAAAGTAAAGAAGGGTAATAAATCATATATGTAGTGGGTCCGCCCATTAATAGCATGGTGAGGCTGCAGCGCTATCCACCCTAGTGGCAACAAGGAACACCTCTACCAGAGCCGGGCACGAAGAGCGGTCTCCAGCCAGTCCCGCCAGGCGGCGACGCCCTATCATCGTGACATTGTGGCTGAAGACAGCCTTCCAAGGGCGGTAGGAAAAGTCTACACCTCCAACGTTGTGGGATCCTGCAGTCACTTAACACAACAGACTTGAGCCGTGCTGAGGAACGAGATACTTCTGTTGTTCAAATTAATCTCTTGCACTTTTTACGCTTGTAACTGTGTTTTGGGGTAAATAAACCTGGTCAAACGAATTTATCCTCATTTGTTGCTTCCTTTCACGAAATTGGCAACTCGTGCCCACGAATCTGTGATTCATCACATAATATATTCTAAATATCATGAGTAATAATATTGTTGGAGTGGGAATTAATGGTATTCGTTATTTGACCGCTAGGAGGAAGAGGGGGAGATGATTGGTTACTGGGGGCCGATTCATCCCAAAGTTGTTCTAAGTTAGGCTCAATTATATAGTCCATTCCAATGGTAGCGCGGCAGCTTAGCACATAAGAGGGACTTAGCGATATAAGTAACTTAAGTAGGAAAGGTACTCGTGACCTTGGGGTTCAGATGGCTCGGCCCGCGCTCGATCTAGTCAGACATCAGAGAAGAGGAATATGGTTTTGAGCAAGGCTTTATTCTCCACACACAGGCTCACATCATCATCCAAGGAATGGTCAACAGGGAGTGACAATCTCACATGGCCCACACTGGGCCTTATATACAACACAAGCAATAAAATAGACATAAAGTGAAAAAGGGTGTTGACAGGTTAAGTCGTCCCACCCGTCCCATACGTCTATGGACGAGTTAAATACAGAGGTGTGGATAGATTTATGTATGGGGATGTGTGGACTGAGTGACTTCCAAGAACCCAGGTCGCAGGGGTCATTCTAACAAGGGAGACTCGTCTGCCTCCTGCTACAATATGTATATCGAGTTAATAAATCTTTACAGAGTTTGAAATTTACATGCTATGATTATACTGACAAGTGACAAGGTAACTGGCCAATTCCACCAATTTGACAACATTTGGCCCCCAACCGTAGAAAGTGATGAAATGGGCTTAAATCAAATTAATTACCCTTAATTTGATTATTTTTTTGATTGGATGGTTCTACCAATCTGTGGAACCATATTTTTGGCATTTTTAGCCCAATTTTTTTTTTTTTTAATTTCAAAATCCCATTTTCGGGGCAAAAATCATTTTTCAAAACTGCCATTAGTCTGTGGAATTGCTAAATTTCTAAATAATCTTCAAAATTAAACTTTTTTTATATATGTTGTGATAGTAGGTTACATGAACATGATCTGTGTAAAAAAAAATTGCAAAAAAAATATTTTTGCCAAAAGCCATAAAAAATAGATTTTTTCTTAAGTGGGTACCCCTGATGTCTGTTGCCGTCACGCACCATGCTTAAGGTGGAATAAATAAATAAAAAAAATATTAAAACATCCAATTATGATGAGTAATGATAAAACTCATAGGATTTAATATTATGGACCATCAACTGTATTGGTTAGAGTTTTTCGTGAATACTAGCAGAGAAAAAACATGGTGGCAAAAAGTGGTGGAAACAGGGGGTAATGTCTCTTGCCGTCACGCATTTTTAGGGTTTTTAGAGCCATAATTATAGGGCATAATTTTAATGATAAACTTTTTTTTTTTATTTTTGAAACATCTTTATTAAAACTCTATCCTGCCATCTTGGCTTCTACAATGCTAAGGGGTATCCACTGGCATGAAGTGTACGACTCTCGCAATATTTAATATGAGTATTTTCTCCGCCAGCCACCAGGTGGCCCCACTTGCTGGTTATACCTAATAATAGTGAGAACTTTTTCTTTCTTCGTGCTGACCTTACCAGGTTTATCTCACTGCTTTACCTGTGTACAAAATACATAATATATTCGAAAAGGTCTTTTGTTCTACAACAATTCGATGTTTTCCGTTATGTCGGCTTCTAGATTCCTCCAGAGCCTGTTCTCTTCTTTACTGACCTTCCTTATTCTGTGTGAGTTGACTATCACTTTACATCGCAGTCTCAACTGGTACAAGGCATATTTAGGATTTAAATTACCGCCGTCGAACAATTTTTGCCTATGGATAAAGGCTTTTATCTGTAGGAAGATCCAGTTGATGATTTTTGTATTCATATTTGTGTTTTCAATTCCTAACAATATGTCACTCAACTTTATCACATATTCATTTCTTCTCCTGCGTAATATTACCCTTTTTTTTGCATTCTTATTTAAATAACCAGAATCGTAGATCATGCGATACACCACTTTCCACAGATCAAGAGTTTTTTTACACAATACGAAAAAATGAGCTAAGTCATCTTCGTCATCACAGAGATTACATTTTCTATCTTTCTTTATCGTTATGTCACATAAATATTTATTGCAGGTGATGATTTTATGTAGAATTTTGTACTGAAAGGTCTGTATCCTGGTTTCTGTGGATACTTTGTACGGAAGTTTAAAGACCTTTTTCCATTCAATTCCCTGGAATTGTTGATCATTTAACCTAAGGATTTCCTGCCATCCATTTAGTTTTTTCCTTTTGACCTTCCTTTTTAGAACTAAATTATTGTACAAAATTTTGGAATAACAAGTGGTAATATCCACTTGCGTACCTGCAATTTCAATATTTAGGGTACCCCTCTGAGGTCTATCCCCTTGACATTTCAACACAATTATCCATTTTACCGGGATGACCTCATGTAATATTTTCCAACGTGCACGAGATGGGTAGAAAACATAGTTTTGTATTATTTCATTCATTGACATTATATCTCCCTGTTCGTTAATAACATCTCCGACAGCTGTGATACCTCTTTCCTTCCATTTTTCCCAGTTCAGCTGTTCACCTTTACTCTTAATGAGTCTATTGTTCCACAACCTTTCTCTTAGGATTTCATCCGCGGTTTTTGGTTCAAATTTGTAATAGTATCTATTCCAAATTTCAAACAGTTCAACATAAAAATTATTTAGGGCCTTCTTTGGCTTGGATCTCGACATCATTAGGTTTCCAACATTTCTTCCATGGTATTCTTCTAGTGTTTTAAAACTAGGTGAGTTATGCCCTAGAATTAGCTTCTTAATCCACATTAATCTGTTTGTTTCATAGATTTCTTCCAGAAGTCTTAGCCCTAAGCCTCCATTCTCAATTGACTGTGTCAAGAATGGGGCACTAATTTTGCAGTGAGGGCCTTTCCAAATAAATTTTAAAATAATATCATTGATCTCTTTTATCAAGGGCTTTCCGAATGAAATACAGGACATGGCATGTTGAAAAATAGGCATAAGGAATACATTGCATATAAGAATTTTACCCTTTAGGGTTAGAAGCTGTTATTCCATCCGGTTATAATAGATTTTACTTGCGTAATGCTTTCTTCACTATTAATTTTGTACAACATTTTTTTATTTCTTGGATACATTAAAGTTATACCAAGCACCTTCATTCGATTTCTTTTAATCTAGGGTCACAAATAACAATATTACCGATGTTAAAACCTTTGGACTTCGAGGTATTCAACTTCAACCCTGAGGCTAAATAAAAATCATCAATTACCTCAATAGTCTTAACAAGAGATTTTTCATCGCACACGGTTATAGAGATATCATCCGCAAATTGCACCAGCTTTGATTGAGAATCCGCTAGTTTGATACCCCTAATATTATCTTCTCTTCTTATTTTTTCAGCCAGTTTTTCTATAGCTATCATAAAACAAAATGGATGAAATAGGGTCCCCCTGTTTCATTCCCCTCTGAATATTAATCCACTTGGAAGAGGTTCCATTATTGATAAAAGTGGCTTTCGAATCATGAAATAAAGCTTCAATCCAACTAATAAATCTATCATTAATACTGTGTGCTTCCAGGGCAGCTCTCATGAAAGGCCATTCTATCGAATCATAAGCCTTTGAAAAATCGAGCGAAGCCATCAAACCTTGTTTTTGTTCTTTTTCCAACAAAGATAAGATATCGTCTGATTTTCTGACGGCTGTGCCTATATGTCTACCTTTTACAAAGCCATACTGGTCATTACTAATTAGTTGGGGTAAAAATTGAGTTAGCCTCGTGGCTAATACCTTCGACATAATTTTGTAGTCCACGTTTAGCAATGTTATGGGTCTCCAGTTTTTTATAAATAAAGGGTCACTCCCATTTTTTGGTATTACGCTTATAACCCCCCTCTTCTGTTCTTCAGTCATTTCACCTTCCTGAAAACACTGTTCCATCATTGGGAGAAAAATACAACCAATCATTTCCCAAAAGTATTGATAAAACTCGATGGGGAATCCATCACAACCTGGGGATTTGTTCTTTTTTATAGACATTACAATATTTCTAATTTCTTCTTCTGAGAAGTCTCTACCTAAAAATTCATTCTCAGTTACATCAATCTGAACAAAATTATCCTTATTCGAGAAGATTTTAATTTTAGCAGGATCGATTTCACCTTTTCTATACAATTTTGTGTAGAAGCTTTCTCCTTCTTTTAATATCTCTTTTGGGTTACAGGAGTTAACACCATTTATATTCAACATATTTATCACCTTTTTTTCCGCTCTATATTTTTCTAAGGCGCAAAAATACCTTGTGGGTTTTTCGCCGTCCACCGACCATTTCGCCCTAGATCTTATTAGGGCTCCTTCAGCTTTTTTTAAGTCCATTTCTCTTAACTCTGATATCAAAGTACTTCTTTCGTGGACTTCTTGGGGATTAAGCCTTTTCTTTAAATCTAACACCTTTAACTTTTGTTTCTGAGAGTTGTATTTGTTTCTTTTTTCTCTCGCTAGTTTAGAAGATATTTTTATGGCCAGGTCTCTGACCCTTAACTTAAAGAATTCCCATCTCAACTTATGGCTTAAAGGCATATTTTTGACATCATTGCATATTTCTTCAACCTCTCCGCAGAAAGCTTCATTATATAACAATTGCGTATTGAACTTCCAATACCCCTTCCCCTTTGGGATCATACCAGTATGTAAATAGGTTATTACCTCCATATGGTCTAAATGTATGCTCGATTTCGTAATACATTTCTCTATTTTGTTTATAATATTTTCTGATACAAAGGTATAATCTAAACGAGACGACTGTAAGGCTCTGTACCACGTCACTGGGGGAGCACCCTTACATTTTACTTTGTGTATATCGCATAAATCCAGATCTCTGACAAAGTCTTCCAGCATAACACTCTGCTGTGTACTAGGTTTATAATACGTGTCAATATTCATGTCGCCTACTACCATCAGTTGGTCATATTCCTGGTTTTCTATATTACCTTTAATTTCCGCGAAGAAATCTTTTTGTTCAGAATAAATGCCACTACATGGGGCATACACATTGAATACACATGTTCTTACATTTTTATATTTGATATTAACATATATCCATCTCCCACTATCACTTGCACCATAATTATCTATCATATTTTTTAAATCTTTTGAGATGAGAAATAGAACACCTTTCGACGCTGTTGTCCCGTGGGAATACAGAATTGGACCAGGCCACTGCGAATTCTAAATTACTTCTTTAGCTCGAGATGAGTGGCTTTCTTGTATTGATATAATTGTTTTTGTACTGTTTTTATAATCATCAAAAACCGCTTTTCTTTTTTTCACCTCTCCCAAACCATTTGTATTAATTGATATAAATTTAATAGCTGTTCTAGAGAGATCATTTCCGTCTTCCTCCATTGTTAGAGGTGGACAACTCTCTGCACCATTACTGTCAGTTCTTACTTATGAAGTTCCTTCGTCAGCCCCATCTTTCTTGTCTGCGGTGATCTTCTTCTTTTCCTCTTCCTGGGCTCTCTGGATCGCGTTTCGGACTCTTGTCCAACACTTCCCCATTAGATTACCATTTGGTGGCCATGCAAAAGTGTTGAGGACATTAGGGTCCTGTAGCCCCATACCGATTCCCCATATCTTGTTAGTCGGTGCTGCCTCTCCCAAGGTTTTCTTGCCTGTACTTAAGAGGTAATCTCGCACGTTCCTATGCGTTTTTGCCTTCACCCTCAAGGCTTTCATAACTATTTCCTCTTTATGCAGGTCCCAGTCTTCAATTTTTGCAGTAACTTGAGACATGTACCTTTTGCACTGGACTGGATCTATTGTATTAATGGCTACCCAGGTAACAAACTGACATTAACTTAACGCCGATTTCACCAACATTTTAGAGCAACTATACGTCAATGGTTAACGTTAATCTTCACGTGAATGTGTGGACTCAACTTTGCGCAATATTAACGTCAATATTAACGTGCATCTTACCATAGACTTTGCGCAATATTAACGTCAATATTAACGTGAATCTTGCCATATATTTTGCGCAACCTTAACGTCAATATTGACGTAAATCTTAACGTCGATATTAACATGAATCTTGACGTTAATATTAACGTGAATATTAACGCTAATCTTACGCACTTTTAACGTAAATAATAACTTCAATCTCAACGTTAATATTAACCATTATCTTGGATGTTGATTGCATACATTTTTAATGTTCGGTTCATAGGATTTGGTCAGTTTGGTTCACAACTTTTTTATTTTCCCTCAGAAAATCATCTTTTCATCATTTTTGGATGGAGCCTTGTTGGGCCCAGCTGGGGAGTGTGGGCAATACCATCAGATAGTTATGTCTTGTGCCTTAGATGTAATCAATATCTTCCTGTGTTTTCCAGCCTGTAACATCCTCATCCATAACCTTTTTCTGTACTAAGGAAATAAAACAAAGGGTTTAGGGTTCAGGGGTAAAGGTTGGACATGGCAAAATCATGAGAACGATTTTAACAGCAAATATCTTTGATTATCTTTAACACAATTACTTAATAATGTTAAAATGTGTTGACGGCATTTGAGTGTAATTCAAATGTAATCAGGCTATACTTACATTGAAATATCCATTCCTAGATCCAATGAAATTAACAGATCATTGAAATGTATGGCTGCAACTCTTTGGAACAACATGGCCCCATGGCGACTTTAATATGGACAGATCCTGTAAATAAAAAAAGATTGATTACATAGCATCTGATATAAGCATGTAGTATTGAAAAGTATACCAAGATATTTATGTCTGTTGTCTTTAATTCTAATATTATCTTATCAATGCAACTGGTGTTATTCAGAGAGCTAAATGACAGACAGTACGTTGACTTGATATAACCAAAGCATACTGGTGAATATCAATTGGGAGGATTAGAGAAATAATGAAGAGACAACTTACAACCGTTGGAGCATTACTGGTCTGTAATCATATGAATGTTTATTCAAGGGCTTAGTGTAATCAGTATCATCCTGTATTTTCCCTCTATAGCATCCCCATCCGTAACCGTTTTCTGTACTAAGGAAATGAAAGAATAGGGTAAAGGGGTCATGGATACTGGTTAGACGAGGCAAAATCATGAGAACGATTTTGTCAGCAAATATTTTTGATTATCTATAGACAGAATTACTTAATAATGTTAATCAAACAGTATTCAAATATCCACTCTTAGAACCAATCAAATTACCAGATCATTGGTATGTATGGCTCCAACTGGCAACTCTTTGGAACATCGGCCCATGGCTACATTAATGTAGGCAGATCCTGTAAATAAAAGATAAATGGTGTATTACATAGCATCTGCATGATATACGCATCTAGTAGGGAAAGGTATCTCAAGACAAAAATGCCTGTTTGTTGTCTTTAATTTGAATATTATCGCATATATTACTATCTAGTCAACTGATGCTATTCACAGAGCTAAATGACATACTGAACTTTAACATGATATAACCAAAGCATTTTGTTGAAGTTCGATCAAGAGCGTTAGAGAAATAAATAATAGGTGACTTACTCTAGCAGTCGATTTGAAGTGTTGTTGCCTCCTCGTCGGATAGATTGTAACTATAGGGGAGTGCGGTGGCTTAAAGCCAGTGCTGTAACCCCCCCCCCCCCCCCCCCCCAATGAGAATGAACTGGTCTTGTTGGCCTGCCCAACGAGAGTGGTCTGCCTGAATGTGGGGAGTGGACGGGGGTGGAGGCTAACTCAACCCTCAACCCTCAACCCTCATGGAGTATATTTTATTTTTTATAAATATTTTCATTAGCCAGACATTTAAACAATATCAGATATGCATACCAGTACTAAAGTTATTTTCATGCGTCATTTAAAATCATTCAAACTCTTTCTACTAATATTTCACATAAATCGTTTACTCTACAAACTGCTTACATAATGTATTGACAAATCCATTCCCTTACTATACCAATCTACAATAATTCTATTGTGGTATATACCCTTGACGAATGGATGCCCAAGCGCTTATTTCGATAAGCGGATGCTATTTCCGAAACACTACGAACGCATCGCCATAAATGTACAGCGATTATTAGAGAGGGGGCCCCGGGTCTGCAAAAGCTTTCTCGCACTCATTTTCCTACAAACGTATCCATCCAGGCACATCAATAGCCAACAAAATAACAAAGCTATACTTGAGTTAAGTCAGTTTAACCGAAATGCACACAAGTAAATGACAATCTTCGTTCAAATTACGTTAACACTAGCGTGAATGGGGACTGCATATCGGCCGATCGACTGACCGTGAAAGTTGGGCCACATGACTGAAATGTATGGGAAATGATACGTAAGGCTTCTCATAGTGTATTGAGCACGCTCCTTCCGGTCAGACACTTCCGTCTTTGCAACTAACAACAAACAACTAGCCTAGGATTATCACGTGCATGTATTGCTGTCATATTCCATGTAGAAACTCCGCGATTATTCCATTAAAAAGGTAACGAAATATAGATTCTTCTCCTGAAGTCTAAAATCTGCAGGGGTTTTATGGCATTGCCATAAAGACGCCTGCAGACCAAGCAAAACACAGAGTCTACTCATTCCCTGTGGCGAAGTTGGGCCGGGTCCTCCCGGCTCTCCAGTCACCGAAACCATAATTTTAAAAGCTTTGATTATTACAAACGATATAACAAATACAGCTGGCTGGAAATATTCTACTAAACTAACCAGCCAAGCAGTTACCGTAGGCCTACACAACACAAATTCTCGCGCGGATACTTTCTAGACGGTCGGCACCCCCGCTTCTTCCTTGGAAGAAGTCAGAATGACTCTATTTACAATTTCGAACGGTGCACAGACTACTAGTGTCCAACGAATTTCCTCTTACTCCATGTGGTTACTTCTCTGCCTGCATTCAATAATTTCCCCGCTGAGAATGTCTATTGACGCATGGAATACTTAGTTTAGGTTGTTGCCTACAGCCTAGCGTACTTAGATTGTCGATTCAGGTACTCACAATTCCACAATTGGTTTTCGTTTCAACCTCCACACTCAACCAACACAGCTACATCCACGCCATTATCGCGTTGACCATTTCGATCCCTTGTTCCGTTCCGTACGAGCCGGAAGTCACGTTCACTCTAATCAACGTAACCGGCAAATGGGATTCGAAATGGATAGCGCTGTTTATTGACTGAATAAACAGCGCCGAGGCCCGGGTGGGACGTGGGGTGAAGCGACGGGTGGGTGGAGGGTAATTCGTCGGAAATTTAAAATAAAAACAATCTAAAAGCGTTGAAATATAACCCATTTACTTCCTACAAATAAATACCTTGTGCGGATACTTTCTGGACTATAGAGGCTTGATATACTCTCTCTCATACATTTCTCACTTCTATAGGATCAATATAATTTCGCCTCAATATACCCTCTACATTGGATCAGGTCAAACCTTCACCTAGTCGGAAAATTTGTAATTTTCAATTTTCATCGCAAATACAAGCAATACATAAAACACAGGCTTTTAAAAAACAATCATATACCATCTATCCTAATATTTCTTCACTATACTTGGCTCTAACCGCCTTAAAACGATTGATTTCCTCAATAGGCTTCAACTCAATAGGTAGTTCATTCCATAATTGACGGCCCTTATAGTATAGACTATTTCTGAACTAATTCTGATTTTGGCTGTAGTTGAAGTAGCCTTGGGTTACCGTATGACTATGCCTATATGACTAAACAATTTCTTTCACATTAAGATCATTAATATTAATTAATTGACCAGTTATGTAATGTCAATACATTTATATAAAGGATATAAACATTGATTCACCAGTGAGTCCATGTTAATAAATTTACAAAAAAGATGTTAACGTACAGTTAATGTTGATAAAAGGCAAGTATATTTATGTTCAGATATTAACTCTTTCAAGCCCAGCTTCCCCAGGAAATTTTAGGTTAATTTTTAAATATTCCTACGCCTTTAACTTAATCAAAACAACAATTTGACACTGATTTTAGACATAAAAGCTATATATCATCTAAAAGCATTTTGGCTGGAGGTTCCAATTTTGAAACGGTGATGCATGAATTGTTGGTTACCATGGCAACACACTGTGTTTTTTAAAATTTAGTTTATTTTTTTGTTTTCAAACAAAAATGAAGATTAATATTTGATAAATCATCTAAATAGGTATTGATCAAGATTGTTCTTGTCATTTGGAACATTTTGATACCAAACACTACAGGTGTTCCATACATGTTACCTTGGAAACGCCATATGCTCCTAGCTAGCTCTGAGCACCTCTATTGGATTTATTTAGATAACAATATGCAGAAATGTGGGAACAGATACCCCTGTATTGAATACTAGAATTTGAATATTTAAATTTGATCCTTACTTTTTTCTTATGCTGAAATCAGTCTAAATGATTCAACAGTTAAATTAGATGAGTCTTACACGATTTCATGAGGTTGTTACCATAGTAACCAAATGGAAAAGCATGACTACTGAAATTAGTGAAATTGAAGTTATTTTAGATTTTTGGTTGCCATGGTAACAATTCTGGCCCAATTTCAAAACAATTTATATTTCTGAGTTCTCCTCATTTTCAGCATTCACCGGATACCACACATGACTATATCAGATCATTTTTAAAAAATCATTTTTTTGCTAGGATCCTCAATAAATGTTAACATATATACCCTAACCTGTTGCCATGGTTACCCCTCTAGGATACAGGGACAAAAATGATTCATACTACTAATTTCGGTCTGTTGGGCGAGAATTGAAAGTGTAATCATATGAGGGTGAATGGTTCAGCAGAAAATCTTATGATTCATTCCAGTCCAAAAATGATGTAATTGATTAAAAATCGGTTACCATGGAAACAATTATTGGAGTAAAACAGAGTTTTTTATTGAAAAATATTAAGGTATCCAAGTACTTGAAATCTAGTGGTTTTGTAAGGAAGAATTAGTCAGATTTCCTAAATACAAAGAAGAAAACTGACAAAAATAAGCCCTAAATTGTTACCTTGTTTCCATGGTTACCATTCTATTCCTTATCTGTTACCATGGAAATAAATACTAGAATATTAATTGTCATGTTGTATGCTTTTAGATGATACCACATACACTATGTTGTGTTATAACACAAAATTTCCATAGATATCCAAAATGTGCCATAGTTGCCCAAATGGGCAACAATTGGCCACATGGCTCCAGCAACAATTGTTGGCCACGGGCCCGAAGGGGTTAATGTTAAGTTACCATTGAATTAGAGGTTAATAATTTTATGTAAAAATGTAAACGTTAACTTGACCAGTCAGTTAATGTTAATACTTTGATGTCAATGTATCAATGCAAAGTTAATGTTGATAATACGCAATTATATTGATGTTAAAATATTGATGTTAAGTCACCATCAAATTAACGTTGAGAAGATAACATCAAGAAAATTCACATCAAGTTAATGTTTGCTTAACACTAAAATAATAACGTGAATTAAATTCACGTGAAATTAAGGTTAGATTCACGTCAAAACGTTAACGTTGCTAAATTAACCTTCCATTGACGTTAATCAACATTGTTTTAACGTGAATTGTTACCTGGGTAACGCAGGTTTTTCGGTGTCGCCACCGATTATAGCCCTATGGTATAGAAGATATTGCTCTATTGTGTGGAATACATGACCATCTATCGAGATCGGAGCTTTGTAATGATTCGATAGAGGGTTGGAAGCAGTGAAGAAAACGAATGCGTTATCATTTTCCTGTTTTGATAACTGTGACAAAAGCAACTCTGTGGGCACACCGTTGAGCTGGTCGTGCCTATACGGAACATTGTCTATTAAAAACACATCCTCTAACCACCCTTGTTTCATAATTTTTGGCCTTAGCAGCATCTGCGACCAGGTTAAGCTTTGTCTGCCTCTGCCTAACTATCCATGGCTGATCTTTCTTTATATACGTGCCTTTGTAGTCCTCCTGTTTGACATCATTGGGAACCAGGCACTTTCTTACAGCCCAAACTGCTTGGACGTCCTTCAGTGTTTCGAACTCGACTTTTAATGGGGCGTTAGGTCTGTTATTTACCCTGTACGCCCTCCTAACTTCGATATTGTCGAGGTCTAGAGAGTCCCCTATAAATGACAAGGCTTTGTCCAACACATCCTCGTCCTCTGTTGTTTTAATCCCCATGAAAAGCAGATTTTTTTCCAACTTTTTAGTTTCACTGTCTATAAAGTCTTGATCACTCCTTATCTCTTGCCTTCGCAGCTTTAGGTGATCTGTATCAGTAATACTAGGTCTGCTCCTAGCTTCCGCTGCCAATATCTTTTCCTCATGTGCGTCTAATCTTTTCTTCATCTGTTCTATATCCAGATTCCTGGCCGTATTATCCTCTTGGATATCGTCGACCCTCCTATCAATCGTTTCCACTTTGCCTTCGATCCTAACTTGGTTCATATGAATTGTATCGATTTTGCCAAGTTTACCGAAAAGGATTTCAAAATTCTTTTCAGCCCTTTCCGACGCTTCTGCTGCTAGCTTATTTGCAGCTTTTTGGTCCTTAACCATCTGTTGTACAAATGAGGCCAGCGGGTTGTCTGCTTTCATGGGCGACTCTTCAATAGCCTTGTTCAAGGCTGCTTCTTGTCGGTCCTCCTCCATTTTTTCCTCTTCTGCACTATTTTCGCTATTCTTATTTACACTCGATCTGCTTTTACTAGTTCTTGCAGCAGGTTTTAAGACTGTTTTGTCTTTTTCCTCCTGTGGAGGCATAATGCTAATTCTTTGGGACTTACTTTTTCCCTCCGGGGGGCTTGTATCGAGCTTCCTCTTGCCTGTATCTATTCTAGAGTCTTTTTGCGGCGTTTTCATGTCCTGCGCAGCAACACTAGCGTTGAACCGGTTACGAACAGCCTATACTCAGTCTATCTCTTTACTTTTGCCCTTTTTCCGCTTTTACCAAGATGGCGGACCAAAACTTCCGGTTACTGGTTTTCTCCTGATCATTTATAACTTATCCTGGTTATATCTTATTTAACGTCTTTTTAACTTCGTTCTTTCATGCCTCTATTACTAATTTCACCACTATCGATACTTTTTTTGTTTTAAGAGAGCCCAAAATGCTCTTAGATCACCTTTAGCTCCTTTGTTTATGCCCACCGCTTCGCTCTGTACGAAGGCTCCGTGTTTCTCCTCCGAACTTTTTAGTGTAGTTCATTTACGCCAGGTGGCGACACGGTTTTCCTCCTGTATGGTATAGAGCCTTGGTCTATGACAAGATTATTCGATAATCTATAAATCCATCCTTAATTTTCTGCTGATGTACTTTTGATTACTTCCCGTTGTTCTTGCTAAGTCTAAGTCCACTATTTTAATCCTCGGTTGGGCTCCGAGCGTCCTTAACCCTTTAAGGGCAGAGGGTCTGATAAGGGAGGTTGTCTTTTAATTGTCCCTTATTGTGGCCGTACCAAGCATTATAAAAACGAAAAAATCTTTTTAATACGCCAAATATTAGTGAAGTTATAGTCTTTCAAAGTTGCCTGCCTCTTAAATTTTGAGCTAAACTACTTAGCCTAAGTGACTTTTTAAAAGGAGATAGATGATGTAAAAGGCAATGATGTCCAGACAGTGAAAATTAATCAGGACAATGCCACATAGTCTTTTTATCACCATTTTGCTGTAAGAAATGCGATTTGTACTGAGTAAATTGCACATGAACCTAAATTTTCTGCTCTACTTGTTATGAGTTGTAATTTAGAAATTTCATGTTTTATGTCACCATAGCAACCATTTACCAGGTATACACCTTTTCAATTGAAAAAAACGGGCTGTTTGGTTGCCATGGAAACCATTCTAAAGGAACCATTTTCAAAATCCATCAACTTTTACGACCATTCATTTTATTCAGCATGAAAAACTGAATGAATGGCATTTTTTCAAAAAAATAAATTTAGATTTAGTTTTTTTCCAATTTAAGAATGAATATTGCATAAATAGAGTTATAATTCTTCCAATTTAGCCACAATCTATTATGGACACCAAATTTTCTGCATCTACCAGGCACAAGAACATTTTTTTGATTATTGGTCCTTACAACATTTGGAACACATTGACATAGGAGGAAGAGGGTAAAATAGCAGGTTTTATTAAATGAATAGCATGTCTTATAGGCAATATTATGGGGAAAATGACCCAAATAATAGTGCATAAATGCACTACTCGCCCTGATAGGGTTAAGCTTAGCGTTCACCCGTCCCGGGATGGCGGTTAATCCTCCTTCCCACGTATTAGGGTAATCCCCTCGCTCCACTGAATAGTCGTTTATACGTTTTTAAGCTACAAAATCACTCATTCTGAACTGTTTCTTATATGTTCTCCTGCTATATTTTCCTTTCACGTTGGTATTTTGCTCCAGGTGCTGTAGGCGACTATTCTCCAGATTATCGGTAGCCGATTCCTGTGAGCGATAATCCCTCTCCACGCTAGAAGAATCCGTTGTTTGGCGGGCTTATCCTGCTTACACACAACAAGTCCTTTTTAAAGCTGTAATGTTCAATTTCAACTGCCTGTAACTTTTGCTCGAGTTTCTCTGAGTCACTCCTCAGATTATCTCCTGGTTATCTTTCCGCCTTGCTGGTTACAACCTGGAAAAAAAGGAATTTACGAAGCTCTATCTTTCAACCACGTCTGTCCTCCATTTTGGTCTCACATAGCACTCCTGATGAACTTTAACTTTGACATTTATTATCGATTTTGTTTATTAGCAGCCTATGTAGATCGATATTCATAATGTCTGAGTATTTTTTACATGATTCTTGAGACAAAATGCTTGAAAGTCTTGCCGTCACGCAAATGTCTCTTGCCGGTACCCTGTGGGGAAGAGGTGAACTAAATGTGATGTGTTACAGGAAAATGAGTCATAAGTCGCAAAATGGATATTTTTTTAAGTGATTTATCTATAAGATATCTTTGTTCGAATATTCTAATTTTTGGGGTGCTTAATGTTGCCAGTGAAATTAATCCATATACAAAATTCCAGGGCAATGCATTAGATATATCTACACTAAGGTCATCTTATGGAGAATACCTAAATACTTCATTAGTAATTATCCACCCAAAAATATCAATAACTTTTCTTTTTAAAAAATAAAGGTATTAAACTTAAAATATAGAAACACTATTTAAATGTCCTACTGTTTACTACCATTAGAATCGGCTTCATCTAATCTTTTCAAATATGATGATATCTCTAAATCCATTTTTTTATTGCCATTTAATGATTAACCTTACAGAGCAGAGAGCTGACAGCTTTAAAATTGCTTATTTTTCATGATTTTTCATGATTTTGTGACGTTAAGAGACATTTTCTCTTCATAGCAGTGTTTATCTATGAGAGCTCCCTGAAATTAATATTATTGTGTTTATAGTATTTAAAATTAATATATTGTGAAGTTTTAGACACGTCATTACTGGGAAACAATATTAGTGTCTGGTGAAATGTTATCACTTTTTAAATCAAATGTTTCTTCACACTATTTATATTTACATTTATGTTGCTTATGTCAGGCTATGCACATTTATAAGTGAAACTGAAAATATATCCTTGTTTCCTAGCTCGATTTGTGATGAATTTATACACATTTACTGTCATTATTCATTTTATATTGTTTTCGAAGTCTTTTTCTATACATAATTATATGATATGGCGGCAAAAAAAATAAGAATATTAACTTTACTTGGTTTTTATGTTCTTATTCACATAGCGTGACGGCAAGAGACATGCTATTTTGGGCATTTTGGGCATTTTGAGAGCCAATTTTTGACCCCCTGTAAAAAAATTACTAATAATCAGAATGGTTCCAAACTTGGCAGTTTATTGGGCATATATATAAGGTTGATAGAAAACAACAAATCAACTGATTAATGTAAAAATTTTGGGTACCCAGGGGGGTCTAGGGGCCCAAATGTTGTCAAATTGGTGGAAATGGCCAACTATGGATAGTATCCGATTAAAACGTTGACCACCATGAAAGCATTAACAAATGGAGGCAAGTGGTTCATAGGCCGGCAGAAGTGCGTATATCATCGACGCACAACGTGGTTGTGCTAATTCTACCTCCTTTTGCCTGTGTTAATATCCACTCTGGTTTTAATGTTATTTATCCTATTTAATCAATTGACATGTATTAATTAATTATTTATATGTATTGTATGAACATGGTAGTATGATCTATATGTTATTCGTTGAGCCTAACTCAGAGAGCTTAGTCTGATGCAATGACCAGGATGATGAAATACATCTTAGGTATTGCTAAGGAGCAGCTCCTCCCTATGAGTTAGTATGCATCATGAATGACTCACATGACTGACTCAATGGCATGAGATGCTGACGAAATGTCCACTCTACATTGTAGGGGGCCTCGAAAAGATGATGAAATGTACCCCAAGTCTGTTGCAATGTTTAGAGTTTATAAAGGCTCCCAGTCACTATATGGTGAGATCTACCATCCACTCCTGTAGACTGGGGACATCATGCTGACTGACTGGAAGCCCTGGAGCCCTGAGAAGCCATGTTCTAATGTTTTCTGTATATTGAAATATTAACATGTGAATTGTGGATTAATAAAGAAGCCATCCAGAAATTTTACCCGTGAGTATTTTTGGGTGGTGTTACTCATTGATTTTTTCTCTGTTTTTGGGTGTTGGGGTTTGTTATTTCGACCGAAATACAACCCATCCACCCGCTCTTCCTCTCTCTTCCCTCCTACACAAAATATCCATTTGATTTTGTGATAAATACCGTAGACCACCTACCCTTTAAACATATCAACACTACCGCTATCCATTTCGAATATATCCCAATTGTCGGTTACGTTGAGACAAACAGCCCAAATGTCACTTTTGGGTATGGAATGGGCAGCTACCTAAATCAAGTTTTCTTTGAGACCATTAACATGTCACCACTTACACTCAAAACATTGAAAACAGGGCCATATATGAGGGTCGTGTAGAGATGGGAGTGGACACTGGTTGATTGGGCAATGTAAGGAATTTCAGAAGTGGGCTTATCCTCCCTCAAGAGGGCGGGTCGGTCACTTCTCATCCAGTACTCCATGCCTCTTCCTTGCTCTACTGGAGCTATACTTACAGCTCAACTATTTTGACTGAAATATCAACACAACTATAATTATAGTTAATAGTTCCCTGATCTACAATATCTCATTTGATTGACATTAAGTTATGTCATGTCCCTGCTCCCCAGATATCAACACCCGCTAGGGAGAGTTCACACCTGATCTCGGAAGTGACATGTTTTTTATTCATGTCTTCATTTGCAGTTACATGGTGTTCTCATATGCATTTACCAATTCACAATTCATAAATGGGGCAGACAGTTCCTCGCCGTAGATCTTCCACAGCATCCTAAAATTAAATTTCTGTGTGGGCGGGTAAATTTCTACATTTTCTTCACCCGCCATCTTGACGAAGAGCGCCCAAAAGATGGCAGCACCAGTTGCCGTCTAGGTAACTCTCCTGAGAGTTGGCGCAGGCGCAACAGCCCACAGAGGTTTGACAAGGTATGAGGTGGATAGCCCCCGTATCGCATTTAACACATGTGACAAACAATTCTAGTCCCGGAATCAGCATACCCTGACTATTACCCTACTCCTCGTATAAGGCCATTGTCTGCACAGCTGTAGAATAAACAATTTCGGCCACTTTCCACCGCTACGCAAGCGTCGGTCCTCTTTGTATCAGTAGCAACATTCTGTCCCACTTCACAAACCGAAAGTCATAGCTCAGTGGCAAGCCCCTCACCTCCGGAGTTGAGGATTGGAAGTTTGAGCCTATCCCGGGTCTGTATTATTTTTTCATCCTCTACTTGTTGGGCCGTGTAGAGCTGTCAGTCTACACGGCCGGGATGGTGGGTGGGTTTGCATGGCTCCGGGCATGGTTTGTGGTGAGGGTAAAGGCAGGCAATATTGAGAGACAAAATACCCATATAATGTGTTAATGTGTGCCTACAAAAACGGCCTAAACCTATCTAAATTACATTCGCAAGGCGCCTACTAGCAGCTGCCACTCCACTGGACATATATTGCGACAACCTATGATGTCCTATACTTTTTTTATTACATTTTCAGGAACAGAGAATGTGAGTGGATTGAGTACCATTCTGTCAATCATCTTTTTATCGTTTAAATCCCACATAAATGTGTTAGCTAATTGTGGGATCTGTGAGGTAACAATCAGTGTGAAATCATCTGTCTGATCAGTTCGCATGTTTGCAGAAGGCTTATCTACTCCACCCATTTCTCACATCCACCACTTCACCCTGCCCCCCTCTGGTTGCCCAGACCCTCCCTTGCCTTCCAGCTCCCTCCCTCCCTCCCTAGCCTTCCACCCATTACCCCCATCTCTCTTTGTCTCTCTCACTCTGAGTGCTGTTTTAGTGCATTCTACTAATTTTAGAGAGATGCACCTGAAAAACCCAAAATCATAATTACTTTAACAGACCTTTTACTGACCTCAGGAACCCTGTATATGACAGTATATACTGGTACCCTGTATATGACAGTAAATATTCTGCATTTTCAGTTTAAGAAAGACTAAATTTCAGTAAGTATGACTTGACATCGCGCAGAAATAATTGATCCTGAGAAGTTGTTTCCTTTGGAAACGTAGGGTACGGTATAAACATTAAGTTAAACTGATTATAAAGTTAAATAGAAAAATAGTTGATTAAATCATTGATTAAGTAAACAAAACAGTGTGGTGGACAGAGCTTGTTCTCCGACTCTAATTTCAATCAAATTTTCTCTATTTTTTCACCAAAAACATTGGGGGAGGTATAATAAATACAAAATTGACTTCTGGCAGTGTAAGAGGTGGTTAATCTCCCTTGTGCTACGCAATTTCGTTGGGTGCTACGCACCCTTACAAAATTTCTACGCCCGCGGGAGATAACCACCTCTCACACAACCAGGAGTCAATTTTGTCTATGTATTAGGCCTATTTATTATAAAACAAAAGTCGATTTGATATTTATTAATTGATAATTATTAAAAAATGACAGTGCTGAACGCTGGTAATATGTAGGCTTATGACTAAGAAAATATAATTGGACCCTCAACTCCCACTTTTTAAAAACGACTTTTTTTCCATTTGGAATCGTTTCATTATTTCCTCCTGTTGGGTTTGGCTAACGTTTTCATGACATATATTTTCTGTACATATAATATAGATATATTTCCTCTACTCCTGTGAGGTCGAGCTTCTAGCATTTTACAGTACTAATTTGAAAATATAAGAAAATATCATACTTAATTAGGAATACTGGGATCAATAAACTAGTCAAAACATAGGCACATTTCCGTCCCTATACATTTGATAAATATAGTTTATTCAACTTCACAATCAGACCATTTTATTGATTCCCAAAGCACTGCCCCTTGATCTGTGTTCTTCTGACGGATGGTGTGTGTGTGTGGGGGGGGGGGGGGGGGGGCTGAGGAATTTAAATAGGCCTATATATTTTACAAGGCATCCACTAGCCGCCACTACACCTGGTCAAAACCTTTTAAATTATTTAAAACTATATAAGCTCTCGTTAAAAAATAGAAAATAACGTCGCCACAACGTGAATACAACAGAAAATTGTTAGCTGGGTCAGACATAATAAATCGGGATTTTAATTAATTCAATATGTATTAATTGATCTCTCTTCTTCGGATACTTTTTTAATGTGATCTGTTTTTCTGATGGAGGGGCCTCAGCCGAAGGCTCTTGTTTGTCTGCTACAGACGGTCGCACCACGTTATGAAAAGCAACTCTCGCAAACAGCGTCAGCTCCCGAGACTTGATGACCTTGACCTTACTTTCAAGATGGTGGACAGAGGCAGTAGTGTCACTGAAGGTGTTCCTAAATGGAAGATCGCCCTTGCATTGGGGGCCCCAGTGGCGGTTGGTTTGGCTGGAATTTGGTGGTACAAACGCCGGCAAACTCGAAAAGATGAAACCACGGTAGAACCAACGTCCAGTGGATCTGTCAGTCTGGAGGATGTTCCTGAATTAACTTCACAGGTAAGCCGGGTATCATGACATGTGATGTGATGGCTGATGCTTCTGCTACCTTTCCTATATTTATATTCGCATTGAATATATGTAAATTAGTTAGCAAACACTATGAAAATCATTGCTTATTGCCAACTGCTTAGGCAATTCAATGTAATCGATGTTATTTTCCCCTTATTATCGCTCACGGCAGTCACGCCTGTTTATTTATCCGCTAAATTCGTCAGGTCGGCCGGAACTTCGGAAGCGATTTTTACAGGTGGCGCTCTGATCGGCCGCACAGTCCGCCATATTGTTTTGTAACAACAATCGCCGTGGCCCATTGAACCCTTTTTTCATGTATACAAGTGGCTTCGCCACTTGAGCCCACATATTATATCATATAATTTTATTTTTTCTAAAAAAAATGACCTGCTGAAATCAAATGCTGCCCGTTTCAGAGAATTACTGTAATGTGTGGATGGGTACATTCTTTCTCTGAGAGAAAGAGAGAGAGAGGGGGGAGAGGGAGATAAAGAAATGACAGCGAGAGAGAGAGAGGGGGGGGGGGCGGGGGGAGCGTTGGAGATGAAAACAGATGAATACATTTTTTTGTTATCCTTCCTCCTCTTTCGTCCCCCTCCCTTTCCCCCTCTCCGACTTACTGTTACACCCCCTTCCTCTTGTTCCACCTACTCTTTCTCCACCTCCCCACTATACCTATTAGTATTACATAAAGATTCATATTTATATGGTTTGGGATCATATATGGGGAATAAGGGCGTAAAGCAACCAATCTCACTCACTCACTCCTCCCCTCACTCCGCCCTTCCCCCAGGAGGAGGTTGAGGTGGGGGATGAGAAGGAAGAGAGATGGAGGAGAAAGAGGAGGAGGGGTTTGTAACTGTTTGTAACAGGTATGGTAGTGAGGTAGCAGGACGGGGAGGAGAAGGAGGATATCAGTTTAGAGGGATAGAGAGGGTGGAACAGAGAGAGAGAGAGAAGTTCACAGAAGGAGAGGGGAGAGTGGAAGGTGTAAAAGCTCCTGAGGGTTACCTTTTTATGGCGATTGGTGCGAGCTGTGGTGGAGATGACTTAGGGGTGAGGGGAGCCACTGGCCTATGGGAGAGATAGTGAGAGGACAACACTCATGACCAGTGAGGCATGACATGACGTAATGGGTGACCGCGGGTCTGCTACATAGTCAGAGGTTGTCGTAAATGTGGCGATGTAGTGCAGTCAGTTTGGCGGCCCACTTTGTGGTAGATATGACACTTTGCGGTAGATGATAGTCTGGCGACTGGTCAAGAAAGCCCCGATTTAAATATATGTGTAATTATATTCCTTTATTTTCTCTCCTCCAAGTTCTTCCTTTTTTCTATTCACACGTTCCTTTTTTCTCTTCCTTCTTCGAAGTTCTTGTGTCTGTTTATATGATCTTCTATTCTCCACACACTCACTGTGAGTGTCTTCTCTCCAACTTCGTTATCTTGTCTTATATCTCCGACCATCTAGGCCAAGTCTAACTCTAGTATGGTGACGGCCGTACTAGAGTTAGAGAGCAATGCCTTCAAAAAGGCGGGGATGGAGTAGTGTCAACTTGGCACTACTCAACATTTCTCTAAACAGCAAAACAGAACGTAAATAATGTCATTTCCTTCCCATGCATCATTGCATGCCTCGTTTTCCCTATAGGCCTATCACATTCTAATTATGAAGAAAAAGCTCATGAAACCCTCCAACCTCACAGTATTACGTGATTTGTGACCATATGAATATTGTCACTTGATGCTGGTCCAGATATATAACCGCTGCGAGATTTGTAGGATTTGTATGATTGGCTATGCCTATGGTTACGTTAGAAGAGAATGAGAAGAAAAACAGATGATGCACTCCCCCCACCCAGCCATCTCCACCCCACCCCCACCCTTAGCGCTGTTTAGCCTCAATGGCTAAACAGCGCTTGATACAGTTGTGCTTGCGGCGGTATTGGGAGACACCATTTTCGGCGCTTGTTGATATATTTCGCGGCAATGGCCGTCGATTCGAATCGTCCCGAGGGGATCTTTCAAGCTATACCTGACCCTATCGTTGTATATATACAGTATTGATGTATCGATACCGGCCAAAATTGCGAGGAAAACGTCTTTAGATTGTCATCATTGCAGGTAAAATACGCAGGGGAGCACATTCGTAAGGGCAAACAGGGGGATAAGTATCAATCTCTCTCTATTAGCGTGAGGACGCGTAATGGCGGGTGTGACGTTGTAATGGGTAGTGATCCTGCCGATTGGCAGCTTCTTTCAGAAGCGCTGGTCACGGAAGAGTCAAGATGTCAAAACGACCATTAATCGACTTTTACTGTCCAGTGAAAAGTTTGTATGAAACGTTGGAGAAACCTTTGGAGGACCGGTGAAACCTTTGGAGGTCCGGTGAAAGTTCCTTTTCACCGGTCCGACTGTGGTGAAAGTTCTAAAGTTTTCGCCATGTATAATATATCGTGGGGTCAGAACCAAAAGGTCGTATATAGCATTTTTGCATAATTTCACTTTTTCTCATGGGGTGAATAACCATTTCATTCCGCAAATTTTGATCTAGTCTTCATAACCATTTGATGATTATTAATGATTTTAGGCACAAAACAAAAACATCTTATCTCAATGCCAGCAAAAATTGTTTGAGCTAAAACCTCTTAGATCCAAATACAACCTTTGGCCAAGGAGTTATTTTCATTTATATGTTGATATGATTACTGCCTAAATGATGTATCTCTACTTGAGATATTTTGGCATTGACAATATTCTAATATTTCTTTTAAATATAAGGAGCAAAATATCGTATCTCTCACTACGCTGTTTTGGCAAAAATGTTTGTGAGTGATTGATGGGAAATTTTAAGAGCCAAAAGGTTGTAATTCCAGATAAGTCTTTTTGGCAATGATAATAATCATAGTTCCTGTGGAAGAAATAATAACAAGAAGGGCGTATTTGAATATACCACCTTTTGGCAAATATAATATTCAGCAAAATCCACTCAAAATCACAATGCCATAGGACGTATCTGAAGATACATCCTTTTGGCAAAACTTATATTCAGAGATGTCAAAAATAATCCAAGTGCTTGAGGAAGTATCTCAAGATAAATCCATTTGATAAAACTATTATTCTGGGGAATCCTAAAAAATTTCGGCACCAAAAGACGTATCTCAAGATAAGTCCTTTTAGCACTAGCATATTTATAGGCCATTTGTGTTAAATTTTTATCAATTTTCCTCTTTTGAAGGCCCATTATTATTCAAATGGAATGAATTGCATTCCTTAATTCTTTCAACAAGCACAATTCATGAACTTGGGGGACAATGGAGCCCCTCAATGAAATATCAAGAAAGAAAATGAGGAAACCCCTATTGAAAAGTGTCCAATGTGACATTTTCCAAGGTTTTATTAATAAACCATGATACTAATTTATTACTGACTCAATATAAGATGTCTTTTATAAGAGTCTTCGGGGATGCATATTTTGATACAAAGATTGTGCAGATTGCATTTATAGTTCGTGAATTATAACCAAAATACTTTAAAAAAAACCATACTTGGTTTTCGTGACACCATTCCTTGAGGGTGCTCTCTCTGGATAGGCCCGTTCTTTTCGAATGCGTTTCCAAGGTTGTGCCTCCTATGAATCGTTTCACCTTGAAGGGCCCATCCCATTTGGGACAGATCTTCTTACTGGCCAAAGGATGGTTGTAGCAGTATACAACAGCACCCACCTCAAAGTGCCATCACCCTAGTCGCATCCAATATCTTAGGATATCTCTATGAACGCCACTCGATCATGGAAAATCCAGGCTCCCCGGTTCTACTCCAGTCAAGTCCATTGGAGTGACCAGGTCTGTCCCGAATACAATAGAATTTGCTGTGCACAGAGTGTTCATGTGTATATTAGCCCAATAGGCATGGACGATACACAGAGCCAGCATATCCCAATCAGAGGAACTATAGTCTGTCAGGCAGGACAACTGTTCAACCAGAAATCAATTAAATCGCTTTGCCTGTCCATTGGACTGGGGTCTATACGGCAGGGTGATTAACTTTTCTATTCCGAGCATTTCAAACAAACCCTTCAACAATGCAGACCTGAACTCCAACATCCAAAGCACAAGATCCATTCTTGGAAGACGACTTCCACACACTGCTCCTCTGTGTGGTCTGGCATAGGATAGGCCTCTACCAATTTCGAAAAATGGTCCACCACAACCAGCACATAGTTGTTCCCTTGCAGGGTAGGGTTGAAGAGACCAATAATATCTGGAATCCAGGAAACCGCATCAGCATTAAGGTGCTTCTTCCCTGCCCTATGGAGAATGATAGTTTGATCCAGGCCATACTCTTGCAGTTGAGCAAGCCTATGGCAAGCATGTCCATTGGATCTTTAAAGTTCAGCAACCAATGCAAGGATGCGTGGTCCGTCAATACACAGAAATTCTGGTTTCCAAAAGGCAATGCCGGAACTTCCCCAGGTAGGTGAGTACTGCTAAAAGCTAGTGTTTCATAGCACAGTAGTTCCATTGGGCCTTATCTAAGCTATTGTTAGCATACCCAAGTACTACCTCCTTTCTGTCTTGTTCTTGGGACGGGACTCTCGCCATGCCAAAACCACTGGCATACAAGTCGAGGGTAAATTTCCCTTCCTTCTGGGGATACCCTAACACTGGGGCCTTGGAAGGCAACTTCGTATTCTGGAGTCCATTCTATGGATCTAGTATACCACTTATCTTTTCCTGCAGCGGTTACTATCACCTATAAAGGAGCAACAATCAAGACAAATTTCGGCTGAAATTCCCGGTAATAGAATGCAAATCCTATAAATTGTCGGTTCTCCTTCGCCTTATCTAGCCTCAGGCAATCTTGGACCTTCTGCACTTTCTTTGGGTCAGCGCGGATGCCCTTGTCCGAAACCAGTTTCCCCAAGTATTCCACCTCTCGGTGGAAGAGTTCATATTACTTCAATCCATAATCCTTTCAATCCATAACTTCATCATCCAGATAGCCTGGGCAAGACTTCCATTTAAAATAAAGTACCACCTTCAGTACCATGGTACTGCAATAGGTTCTTTTATTAAATAAAAACATACCTGTAGTTCAGAAATATCCCTAGTATCTATTAATATGTTGATAGAAGCATTTGAAACGTCTGAAATAGACTTGATTCAAGATTCATGACTACCGCCATTTTGGGGAAGATTACCCACAATCCTCCTTGATTTTGTTGTCATCAAGGCTGAGCCAATCTTGGCTCCATACCGGCCTATTGAGCTGAGGGCGTGGTTGGGTTAAAGTTTGAATGAAGTTTTCCTCCCTTCAGATCCCTAATAAGCTATTTTCTTTGCTAATAGTGAGTGAGAGAGGATATAACTAGACTGTTATGGGTTTGTTTCAACTTAGATGGTTTGAAATGAACCCTGTATAGTCCCGAAAGGTTTTGTTATTGTGAGCTATAAGAGGGGGCGATTAGAGTGTTCTTGTTTTGGCCAGACTTGTTTACTCCTTACGAAATACCTTCTCTTTCATAAAATCACACTTTAGAAAGTGAAATCTGGCCATGAATAGCATGTAGACATTCAGATTTAATGGGCACATGCTTATTTCTGCTATATATTGTTGCAAAAACTCCAGCAGGAGGAGGAGCATGACCATGGTGCACTCCCCATGCTAGCATGGCTGGCCGGATTTGGCCGGAGTGACGTCACAACTTCTCCGAAGATGTCTGCCTATATGAAACATCATAATCCAAGATTCTAAGCCCTCCAGAACTCTTATTGTTCACCATATTTATGTTCGAACCTAGCTGACATTGATTTTACCTCAAGAAATAGGGATAATGCCCCCCTGACACTGTGGGCATCCGAAGAGTTGTAAGCCTTACAACTCCTTACAACTAGTTTTCCAGTTGTAAGGTCCGTTTTTGAGCTGTTGTTCACGACAAAACTCAAGATTCAAATGTTGAATCGGATTGTACAGTGTGAGTGCCAGTTGTGAGGCTTACAGCTCGTAAGACTTACAACTCGGAAAAGAGATAAAAAACAAGTTGGGCTATCCAATATTCACAAAAAACACTTTTTTCGCCTATTTTTATAGGGGTGCTCCCGATTTGAGTCGGCTAGTGTGAGATGTAATAAGTCTTCAGTTGTAAGTTGTAAGTCGTACAACCAGTTGGATGCGTACAGTGTGAGGCAGGCATAAGGCTATCATTGTACTGAAGGAGGTATGTTCTTTTAAGGTTGTCTAGCATTCGCTGAAAGGTTGCCGGGGCATTACACAGTCCAAAGGCCATCACCTTAAACTGGAACAATCTCACACTGTCCAGGGCACAGAACCATTTATTTCCGCCTTGCACCTCAACACATTTCATTGATCCAACGGAGCGGGAAGTTGTCAAGGAATTCAACTGGCGATAATCGACGCATAAACACCGAGCACCATGCCTCTTCCCAACCATCACAATGGGTGCTTCCCATAGAGGAGTGTTTTATGTGACCCTGTTCATATATCTGTGCTTCCGCTGCATCACGCTTTGCCACCGGAATCTGCCTGTATGAAAGCTTAATAGGCAGAGTATTCGCAGTGTCAATAATGTGACTTACCACATGGGTACATCCAGGCTCTTCTTTCCACCTGTCTCCAGGTAGTGAAAAACACCCCTGAAACTCATCAACCTGGACCTGTATTCAATTCATGATTGCTTTCTTAATTTCTTCATTCAGATCCACCCCCTTAGGACAAGTAAGAGGGGACGATTGCAGCGTCACCTCACTTACTTTTCCAACCACTGTATCTGTAACAAGATGAAGGGTCTGATCAGACAGATTGCTGAAGGCTACCACAGCAGTTGAACTGACAGCCGATATGTAGGTATCAAGGCTTCTCAGGGCAAGTTTATTCAGCAATCTCTGGTCGGGCTCGGACATCAATCCTATTAATGCGTCAGACCCCCTGCAATTGTCAATCTTGGCCAGTGTGACAGCATGAGGATGGATAATCACCGCTTCCCTCAGTGTTACCTGGTATCCGTCCTCCATCTCCTCTACCTTAATCGACTTCAGAGAGGAGCTTGGTTGCTTTGAACAGGGTTCATGCCAGTAGTGAATTTGTACCACATCTTCACCACAAGTCGCTGGGCAGTACACATCACATTGATGCACATGGCCAAAGTCACGAGCAAGAATTCTGGCCTCAGGTCCAGATAAAACTGATAACACCAGGCAAGTGATCATATACATCCATTTTCCCACCACCACAGGAATCAAAGCACATCTGTGTACACTAATCCGCTGAAACAGTACCCATTACGCACATCAAGCGAGATGGAACCATCAACGGCATTGGAGGGAGTCATAAAACTTCTTGGTTATCAGGCTTGTGGTTGGGCCTGGGTCCCAAAGAAACTCACCCACATCCCAATTCAGGGAAACTGACACATACCATCTATCACCAATCACTGCATCGTGATTTTTCAGGGGTCGCTGTTTGTTGCTGGATATCTGTGGATATGGGCTTGGGTGTTGGGACCTGCCTCCTCTATCACCACTTGCCCTACCATGGCTTGGAGTCCGGGTTTCCCCCCACAGTGCTTTGGTGTTCGCCAGACTACCCTCAACAGGACTACAGAAATCCACTGGGTGAGTGCGTTCCCCATGCCACCAGACATCACTTTTCGCTTTTCTGCTAGAAGGACTTACAATTCCTTCTTTTTTCCATATTTGTGGGAGCCACACAACTAGCAGTTTCTAATTGAATTGTGATACTCCAAAGCACTTTTGATCCCTCAGGGCTCCCCTTGCTTCTTCGGCGGACCCGAAGATTTTGCATCAAGACTGATTACCATCCAAGACTCCTTTTCCAGTTTTCTTTGGGCAGTCGCCAATAAAGTGCCCCGGCTGCCCACAGTAGTAGCAATTGGGGTGCCAAGGCCTACAATTATGTTCGTCTCCTTGAGGTGTGCTACCGTTACCTTTCCAGGACACCCAATTGCCACCTTTCTTTTTGCTATTCAAGAATGCTTGGAATGCCTGCACAATCGTGGAGGGATCAGTGTTGGAGTCTTCCATCACTTCCTGCATGGCTTCTGAGGACTGTACAACAGCTCTGTAAGTGGGACCTCCTCTCCCCCTTATTTTACAGAGTGGTGTTGTTGCAACAGGTGTGACAGAGGCCATGCTAATTGTAGCTATGGTTGCCATGTGGCAACTTCGTCCATGTGGCAACTTTCCCAACTTCTGACCAATAAAGTGCCCATTGGAGGTCATTGGGTTGTTTCAAACAAACCCACACTGCCATATCTTCGTTGGTCAATCCCTGCAAATAAATCCTAAGGCCTGGCCCCAGCTCTGCCAACTGTTTCCTAGTCCCACACTTCAACTGGTGCCAGAACTGCTTTGGAGTCCAGTTGTACGCTTCAGCGACAACCTTGGACTCCACCAGGTACACGCGCCAGGAGCTCTTGCCATTCCATGGCTTCAACTGAGGCATTTTGTCATAGTGACTATCTTCACCATCAGAGTACTGGTAGTCAAAGTCTGAGTCTGAGTTGCTGGGTCTGTCAAATGCCAGGCCAGCGACTAACGATCGGTCTTTTCTCTGAGAGCATCTCAAGCGGATTTCCCCAACTTGATTCTCTACAGAACAATCAGAATCATGTCTCCTAATCTTGAGTGTAAACAGTGGGGAGGGAGGGACCTGCATGTTCTTGGACCCACTTCCCTTGTTGGTTTTCGCCCCAGTAGAAGGATCGCCCTTGCTACTGCAAGCACCAACTTCGCCTCCTGGTTGTTCGTCATTTGTATCATCGGAAATCAATTCTATCCTCACTCTGTGGCTTTCCTTAGGAGACAATGTTGCCCCCATCATTCCTTTAGAGAAAGTCACCCTTCTATCCGTTTCTTCACCCTTACTTCACCTTCCTTACTTCACCTTATGAATCAGCGATGGTTGACGTCACCGGATTAAGTGGAGTTTGTTTAGCTGCCATTCCTTGGATCATGCCTAACAAATCTTGCTCCAACTCAGTTGTATGGAGTTTGGCCTGTTTGTTGGATTCCTGCAGCTCAAGGATTTGCACCTTGTAAGCATGGCGGACAACGTGTCAGCTTCAAGTGCTCTCATACATGCTTTAAGATGTTATTGATTATGATCAACTGTTGGATATGATTACTGATATCCTCTCCATAAGCCTGTTTGTGTTCCTAGTTGCATGTTACCCCTGCCAGAGAATTTGAAGGTTGTCATCAGACAATTTTTCAGGGTTTTGTCTCCACCTGCCGAAAGCCAACCCTCCGAATCAATCTGCCGGTGGTTGGTGTGCACTGCTGGATGGTGTTGACCCATTTGAACATGCCCATCAGTGGCGGGGCCATTCCGAATATCTCGCTGGGCAGCATCAAACCCTTGTCGGGTTCCATGTCTATGGTTATGGAGGAGATATCTCGGGCCCCCATTATACCATTTACTCATAGTCCTTTTGCAGGTCTTGCCTGTTACGGCAATATCGAATCCACTTCCAACATGTTCTATGTGGATCAAGTTTTCAACAGAATTTTTCTGCTCTAATCCTCCAAGAGGAATATGTGACAATCAAGCCTCCAAGGCTCACTGCTAGAAGCAGTTTCTATTCCTCCGAGGAAGGAATATGGAACGGCAAGGAGACTGCTTGCAAGTTCAGCTTTGTGGGGTCAATTGTATGGCACCAATTGTAGTGAACTCTTGTCTATAATAAATGGCGCAAATTACTAGACTATGACCAACTCTTTTGGCGCCTCTGGATCTCGACAAAGGCAAATAAAGACACCAACCATTGCAAGCATTGACAAGGCACAGGAATGTCAAGGACATCTGACCATACATAAACAATTGACATGGATAGTTATTTCAAACCTCTAATCCACTACACAAGCACAACAAAAATCAAATTAATGGTTATTAATTGGTATTAAGCCACTTTCCACGGTAGAAGACTAAAATATTGTGAAATTGGTGGAATTGGCCATATCCTATCTAGTGCAACAGCTCTTGTACACATTTGTGATGTGTTTCAGGAAAATGAGTCATAAGTCGCAAAATTGATATTTTTCAAAGCGTTTTTTTCACAAGATCATATTTTTGGAATGTTCTGATCTTTGGGGAGCGTGTCACTTATGGTTATGTCAATCGGTGTATCAAATATCAGGACAATCTATGTAATATATCCTTTGGTTGTAAAGGTCCTCATATGGACTACATTTAGTCACTTTACTCTTTAGTGACCCTAGAAATATTGGAAACTTTTTTTTTCAAAAACGAAAATATCAAACTTAAAATCTAGAAATATGTATTATTTTATCAGACTGTTTACTATCATTGGAATCGGCTTGATCTCATCTTTTCAAATATAATAGTATCTCAAAATATATTTTTTGCGACTTATGACTCATTTTCCTGAAACACATCACATTTATGTGGCCAAACACACATAAATACTTGTGGTGCCTGATCAATGAACATCAACTTGAAATATCATAAGACATCGCTTAAATATACATTAAAGCAATGAATTTCTTTTAAAAATGTAATAAAGTGCTTGGCAGAGGGTTGAGGTATGACTTTGTGACACAATATTTATGCCAATATTCATCAAACAACCTTGGCCCAGAATGTCTTATCTGGAAATAAGATGTTTTGTCAGAAAAAATCAACAAGAATTGTTCCAACATGTCAGTGCTAGAAAGTTGTATATGGAGATACAGTCTTTTGGCACTGAATATTTAACAAGAATTGTTCCAACATGTCAATGCTAGAAAGTTGTATTTGGAGATACACTCTTTTGGCACTAAAGATTGAACAAGAATTGTTCCAAAATGTCAGTGCTAGAAAGTCGTATTTAGAGATACAATGTTTTGGCGCTTAAGATTTAACAAGAATTGTTCCAAAATGTCAGTGCTAGAAAGTTGTATTTGGAGATACACTCTTTTGGCACTAGTAATATTATTAGAATTTAAGGTATGTCTTTGAGCCAAAATGGCTAAATTGAAGGTACATCGGTTTGGCCATTATAAAAATTCAGCAAAATCCAGAAAAAATATTTGCCAATAGGTTGTATATGACTCTATGTTTTGTATCCTCCTATGTTTCAATCATATGATATGTGGATCACTTAAGGTTGAAAAATATTTGCATTACCAATATTGCGTTGACAGCTAGTATACATGAAATCATAACTTAATTTGCAATTTAGTTTTTTTCAATTTACTCAAAACATGCCAAAAGTTAGATACAACCTTTTGGCTCTGACCCCACGATATGTACCAGAGAGATTATTTATGTATTCACCAAGTCACGGTCCAGAAAGTATAACCACTGCAAGAGATATTTATTTTAGTAAATTGGTTATATTTCACCAGATCTGTACGCCTATTATTGTTTTTGTATTTAAGTTGATATCTAAAAATAAAGGATCATCCCAAACAAGCTGGGAGATTCCCGGCTACTAAACTTTTTCTGGTTGTTCAGAACAAGAGTTGTCTTGTGGGGTCTGCAGTCAGTCTTATGGATCCTCCATAAGACGACTGCAGACATTTAGATTTTAGGATTAGATTCTATATTTCATTAGTTTTTCAGAGGTGCCAAACCTCCCGTGTCGGCGGGAGATCTCCCGTTTTTTTTACCAATTTGTGACTTGCTCCCGTGCTCCCGTGCTCCCGTGTCGCCATCAAAATCTCCCGTGTCGGCCTGATGTCAGGCCTAATGATGAAATCACATATGGGCATACCTCCTGCGGGTATGAACAATAGGATACAGGCTGGGGATGAAGGCAGCATCCTGAAAATTCTTATAGCTGCCATCACATGATGTACAGTAAAAACATTGATTTATATAAGGAGAATTAATCCCCTCTGATCTGGGTACCCCATTTGATATATAAATATAAAACAAACATGGGAAAGGAAATTAATGTCAATGCAAACATGTTTGAGGCGGGGGGGGGATGCCCCTGAGGCCCCTTTCAGTACTGCTTACATTGCTCCCGCCCCAGACCCCACCAGGACGGGAGATCTCCCGTTTCTGACCTCTTCCTAGTTGGCACTTCTGGTTTTTTTTAATGGGATAATCCCAGCGTTTCTACCTCCAATATGAGAGCGACATTCCTTAGTTGTTTTTCTGATCAGAGATTAGGGGTTCCCTGGTCCGCCACTATGACGTCATTGTTGTGGGCTAGGGGTTCCCTGGTCCGCCACTATGACGTCATTGTTGTGGGCATTGCGGCAGTAGGTGTGCCAGTGGTCACATGATCACATCTGATCCATATGATTGGCTGAGAGCAGCAGTGGCATCGGCTGTTCCATTGAAGTTTTTGGTTGGCGGCCATTTTAAACTCCCCTTGCTTTGAATATGTGGTTTGCGAGAACTTTTTAATTACTGCTGAAATCCAAAACCTTATCTGAAGTATTTTAAAGTATACCATGCTAGCCAGCTTCTGGGATTGGTTAGAAAGTTTCAACAATGGAAAAATTCTTCAAAAAGTTTGATCATAGGTGGGTCCTACCACTATACTGTTATCCGGGGGGGGGGGTACTTGAGTTCATAGTGTATACAGGTATGTGCCGCGGTAAAGGCCCCCCTTTTTCAGCCCCAGCCGCTCTCAAAGGCCCCTACTTTTTGCCCGAATCAGCTCCTGAAGGTCCCCTCTTTTCAGGCACCAAGCTCCCGAAGGTCAGCTCCTGAAGACAACATTTTTCAGGCTGTCAGCTTCCAAAGCTCAGCTTCCAAAGATGCCCCCATTAATAAGCATTCACATGCTTCTCTGACTTAGTGCAGAAATCACATGTCCAACAATAGGATAAAGCAGCATCCTGTATTTTCCTTATGACTGCCATCACACAATTTAGGCTACAGCAGACACACTGATGAGAAGAGTTAATCCCCTCTGATCTGGGTAGCCCATTTGATATATAGATTTAAAACAAACATGAGAAATGCAATTAATACCAGCACAAACATGGGGAAGTCCCATAAGGGAAAATTCGGAGGTATGCCAGCCATTCTTTTCTCTGCAACCTTCTGGGGGGGGGGGCATGCCCCCCTACCCCCTAGCGGAGATTGCTGATAATCAGCTCCCGAAGGTCCCCTATTTTCATGCTAACCAGCTCCCGAAGGTCCCCAATTTTTACCGGCCGCGGCACCCCCCCCCCCCCCCCCCCCGTCGACTTTCAACCCAAATACCCCCCCCCCCCCCCCCCCGGGACTGTTATACATGCTGTAACACCAAAGATTATAGTACGTTAAGATGCGGCAGTCAGTGACCGCCCATAGTAACTAGGCGACGGGTAGCGCCGCCAAGCAGCAGGCGTCTCGGCGGCCGCCACTTCGGCAGCCCTACCATACCCCTAGCATGGCTACACACACAGCCAGAATCACAATCTCCCAATTCTATTCAAGTGATATCTTTGGTATTTGAGACAACATCAATTGGTGATATTTGTTCACCAGTTACAAGTGTCACAGCTTAATCCTAAACATACATCTTCAATGTTAATTGTTGAATCCACTGACATTACAGCCACTGATCTAGGTCTTTGTGGTTATATCTTGATAATTGGTTTAATTTATCTAGGAATCTAGGGCCCAAGATGTTCATTTTAAACATTTGTGATGTGTCTCAGGATAACGAGTCACAAGTTGCCAAAAATTCTGAGATATCATTATATTTGACCTTAGAAACGCAAGGATATATTTAATACACTGTCTTGAAATTTTGTACATGTATTCATGGGACTTAAGGCATTAAACCCCCAAAAGTTTGGAACATTCCTCAAAAGAAAACCTGTGAATAAATCACTTGGGAAAATATAGTTTTTGCGACTTGTGACTCATTTCCCTGAAACGCATCACATTTAAATGGTCATTTACAAAAAATAGAAACATATTTATTTGGTGGTGGCCTTGCTAGCTCCCAAGGGAACTTGGGAATGGATGATTATATATCTGCAGAAAGCTGTCATTGCTGCAGTTTGTTTGGTATATATTATAACTTTCTATCGTAAATAGTTCATATCCATTTTATTTGAATTTCTTGGCAAAAATAAGTCTGTGGGAACCCCACTTTCAAAGTTCTTATACCAAAATCCTCGCCGCTATTGTGATAAAAGGGCTATTTCAGGCTAGAAAATAAGTAATATGTATGGAGTTTGAATATAATACACAGGCGGATTTAGAAAATATATCAATTCTCCTAGAAAAAAAATGTTTGAATGAAATGAAGTCACAATTGTCAATTGTGACTTCATTTCATTCAAACATCTTCATTATTATGAAAAAACACAATTTTTATGTAAACACTAATTTACACTGATCTAGACATTGAAAATATAATTTTGGAATATTTGTGTTGCCGTTACAACATATATTGTCTTCAACACAATCTAATATCCTATAAGTAATGATTAATATTTAATTACATTCATTTTTGTCGTGTAGGGAAGATATATGACCGATTTTCATGAGAAGTAGTCATTTTCACGAAATGCAGTTGAAAAAACGTCAAAAATAGAATTGTTTATATATTGTTGATTTTTCTTGTACATATTACCATAATACCCAGCTGTTGCTGTATCAAACACGCCTGACAGCCAGAGAAATGTACGAAGACATCTTTACATATGTTTACAACTTAACCTAACTGCTATTCATGATGAATATCCAGTATACGTTTCTTATTCTTTAGCTTCTAAGCTGGGAGGATAGTAAATAGGCATGACGTATGATGATGCATTTAACTTCCCCACTCATCAAGCTGGCATTTGAATGATTATTTAGCTACTACCCCTATACATTCCTGCGAATCTAACATAGGATGTGGAAACTATGTGAAAAACACTACTTTATAATGTATTAGATATATATAAGGGCTGAATATTTACTGTTGATATAGGCACATAAATGAGCGTGACGTACGAGGACGCACACATTTTCCATAGGCTTCCCCTCTAGGTAACAGAGAGAAAATGATTTTATAAACATTAAAATGGCTAGAATACATTGACAAGTAATAAAACAGTTGTAAGACGTTCATACAGTACATTACGCTACGATCTAGCTGATACTACAAATCATTTACATGTAGTATTTCTTTGAAAGAGCAGTCAGATATTCACTGTAACCTTGCGTTTCTCTGGTATCCTTATACTAGGGTGTCAGAACATGACCAGAATAAATGTTTAGACCTATATCTATAAAACATACTCATATTCATACACATATATAAATACATATCTGTATATAAAATATAATATATAAGTACTACCATGTACAACAATTTCCCCCAAACATAAGCTAAAAATAAAGATAGGATGATAGTACTAGTGGAGTGCTAGATATCCCTCTATATAATAGAAAGAATGAATAAAATGGATAAGAATAAATGAATAAAAAGAATGGAATGGAATGATAGGAAGGGGAAGTGTCACTGAACCATGCTAAAACACCCAACTGCTGTTTACATCAGGGGACAAAGGTTTTATGGTAATTTATTGTCATTCCTTCCCTCAAAACCCAACAAACATTGGACCCTAGAACTGTTTCTCTATGTATGCATATAGCCACCAAGCTGACAGTGTGACGCCCGCCGTGTGGTGGCGCTACCCGTCGCATGATTACACGCTCACCATAGACGCATGCAGGACTGCCGCATCTTAACGTACTATAATCTTTGGTAACACTATTCAGGAGAGGAAGAATATCTATGATGTTGAAGATAGATTTATTCTGTAGATCGTGATATGACAGAGATACAAGCTGGTATATGTATCAGATGTTAAGAGAGGTCCTCAGCTTTGAGGCTTTCCTGTTCTGATTGCCTCAAACCTTGCATTTAGTGGCACCAGAATCGAAGTGGTTCTCTACCAATATGTTATACATGGTGTAACATGTTATACATGGTGTAACACTATTCAGGAGAAGAAGAATATCTATGATGTTGAAGATACATTTATTCTGTAGATCGTGATATGACAGAGATACAAGCTGGTATATGTATTGGATGTTAAGTGAGGTCTGGGTCTAGAGATAGGCCCTATATACTGAGAGAAGCAGCCTCCACAGTGAGGTGCTTCTCCCTGATTGGATTGGAGTACGCTGGACTCCAATCCAATCACAGACCTGTAATAATCAGTTCACTCTGGGTCTGCGTGCAGACAGGAGGTAGTAGAAAAATGAAAATTCCTATGTATAGGGGACATATGTTACAATACATTATAACAATACCGTTTTGACACTTGGGCAAGTGCACTGGTCCCAATTTCGAAGAGCATAGCATAGCTATTTCTATTGGAATAGCGGTAGGTGCCGTTCATCCAGAAAATTGACCGCACAAGGATAGGAGAGCTTGCCCGGGCAAGCTATAATTACAGGAAGATTTTTGTGGTTATATTAATTTATTTTCAGCAGAAATCTTTAATTTCCCAGTTTGATTTCCCATTGTTTTCAAAACATCATCGCCGATATGAGAACTTTATTACCTACAGCCTGCTATCTTTAATTTCTTCCACATTATTTTTTCATATAAATATTGTGATATCAACTTAAATTAAAAATAATTTATGCATTGTATCTTATATGTCTTGATCCTATGTATTGACAACTTCTATGATTTCGCCATAGTTAATTTTACGATTTCAGTGTCAAAATACGATGCTACGATCTGTATGACCCAAACTACGATTTGGGGGAAATTTAGGACCAAAACATGTTCAAACAAGAAAATTCTAGGCTGAAATATGTCTAGTTAGAACACTGGATATTATTGTGGAACTTCTCTTATCCTTTCCTAAATTTTGGTGTAAAGTAGTATAAAGCTAATGAAGATTTTAATGCATTCAAAATGAGATGGTAATTATTATAATCTTTTCAAATTTCAAATTATTTAATTGCATAATGATACTTTGCTACGCATTTGGAAAGTAGATTTCTCAAAAATATTGTTAGGGTGACTGAAGATAAAGCATATTAGAACTTTTAATGCTTAAGGTATTGTCCTCAAAATCAGCAGAACGCACTAAAAAGGCACTCAATTATCTCAAATTTTCTGGGGGTTCATGCGTCCATACCCTCTACATGGTGGCTTGGCTCCACTACATTGTCAAATATTTCTGGTGAGAACCCTGTCTATACAATCAATATTAATTACCAAGCTATACAGACTAAGTATGTTTTTTTTGCCAACTAAAACAATACACGATATTATCCACAACAGATAAAACATTGTGGCCCCTTGCACTTGAGGCGATTTTCTCAATTTCTCTGAGATTGATATGGCACATAATAGGTTTGGGCCATCAGCCAGCCTAGTTTGTTGAACATGTTCGAGCAATTTCTGATAAATTTTGATAAAAAAGTATCAATCTGATAGCTCTATTATTTACCATCACACCTGTGTGTATATTCAGGCTCTATACATATACCTGGAAACCCATCACTTCCATAAAAAAATTATTTAACTTTATACTGTGTGACTCAAACGTTATTGATCATGAGGTAACATTTACCCCAAGAATGCACCATTTAACTCCTAATTTAACAAATATTTCCTGGGGGCTTCGGCCTTCCCCACAAAGCACATGCACTTGGCTCCCCGCGAAAAAACTAGGATTTGGGACCCTACCAGGTTGGCAGCTCTGAGTATAGAATCAGGTATATTTTTCGAAATGATAAGGGGTATTAGTAATTACAGTGTTCTAACCAGGGGGCAACCATAAATTCTGGCGGGCAACCTGATTTTGTCAGTAGCTTGCCCGGGCGGGCAACCTGTTTTTATTCCTTATTTCGACCACTGCAATCCATCCGCCCTGCCTCTCTCTTCCTTCCTACACAAAATATCCATTTGATTTTGTGGTAAATACTGTAGACCTACACACCACCTTTAGATGTATCAACACTACCGCTATCCATTTTGAATATATCCCATTTGCCGGTTCCGTTGGGCCATACACCACTTCCGGGTACGGAACGGAATAAGGGATTTAATGGAATGGTCACGCGACATTGCCGATAATGAATGTTTTCAAATCGGGTTTGTCTACCATAAATGATATACTTCCTCCCACAAAAAGGCAACCTAACCTAGAAATGTTTCCTTTGAGACGAGTTACAGGTCGCCAATTACATGGGAAAACATTGAAAACAGGGCCATAAATCTGTATTGTCCTTAGATGGGAGTGGACACTGATTGGTTGGGCAACGTAAGGAATTTCGGAGGTGGGCTTATCCGCCCTCACAGAGGGCGGGTCTAAGCTCATATTCTCCCCTAGATAATCCTGAAAAAAATGGCATTCAGGTACAATTATCCAGGAATGTAAGGGCGAAAACGTTGATTTTAAACATTTAAATCATAAATGGTCATTTAAAAAGTAGGCATGTACAGACATGGCGAAAACTTTAGAACTTTCACCGGTCCTCCTAAGGTTTCACCAGTCCTCCAAAGGTTTTTTCAACGTTTCATAGACCTTTAACACTGGACAGTCGGACCGGAGACACTTTAGTTTCACCGGACCGACATGTCTTTCACCGGTCAAGGACCAGGTCACGGCAGAGACCCTCCATTGACCATGTTCATATGAGATCCGCTCCATCAAAATGAGTCCCATGTCGGCCAAATCGATTTTGGAGTTAGCTATTGGATGGGTAAGCAGCAGGAAAGAGCTTTCCAATGATGTATAGAGCTTAATTTTAGGCCTATTGGGTATAATTCTATGGTTGCGGTGAGTATTTAAGGGACGCGGTTACTGGAGGAGCCGGAAACTGAGATACAGCCTGTTTAAGTTCGGCGAGTGACCTTCGGCGCGCCATCCTTGGTTACGGGCATTTGTTATCAAGCGATTTCTATGAAATTTGGGACACACTTTACTAACTGCCATAGCCATAACATATACCAAATTCAGTTCATTTACTTAGTAACTTATCATTTTATCGCGCGATGAAAATTGGGTGAAATTTGGGCAAAATACATTTCTAGGAGACTTTTGTGGGATTTATGTCGGACGCGTCGTCATGCAAAATGACCAGTTCATATGATTGGATTTTTCTCAGATTTGGGGCAGGTATTATAGACTAGTAGGGCCACAATATATAAAAAAATCAGTGCATTTCATTTAATATTTTTTATTTTATTACCCTGTTAACACGAGTATAATAATTCTGTACAAAATTCTTCGGTGCAGTGCTTGCAATATATACATGATAACACACCTATTCATTCTAACAAAACAAAATGTACAACAGTATTCACCAGTAATAAAATCAGTAATAAAATCAGTAATAAAATCAATAAAATAGCAGTCAGCCCCTACCCCTACCCCTACCCCTACCCCTACCCCTCCCTGGCCGGCGTTGCTCAACATTTCCCCTCCCCCTCCCCCTACCTCTCTTTGCTGGAGGAGGTGCAACCTCCCCATCCGAAGAAGATTCTGAAGATTCCCTTACCCTGCCCCTTCCCCTTACTGTTCCTCTACCCCTACCCCTACCCCTACCCCTACCCCTAGCTTGAGGTTCCTCCTCCTCCTCCTCCTCAGAAGATTCATCACCACCTAATTCTAATGATTCATCAGAAGAAGATTCCCTGTCCCTTCCCCTTCCCCTTCCCCTTCCTCTACCCCTCCCTCTTCCTCTAGCCCTTCCACTTCCCCTCCCTCTACCTCTTACTGGGGCGACTGCAGGAGCCTGTACAATGTAGCCATCCCCCCCCCCCCTCCCTGGCCCTTCTTCAGGTACAGTTGGTTTGGGGCACATAATGTCTTTGGTTTCTTCGGTACAAAAATCACGAATAGAATTAAAAAGATACCACTGTCTGTATGCAGACAGTCCAGGAGAAGGTACAATGGGTGGGTTGTCCTGAGGGACATCACCCACATCAACAGTAAGCATTTTAAAAGTACCACTATCTTCAGGGCCTACAAATGGCCTGAAAGAAATAACACCAGGTTTGTCACTAGAAAATTCAAAATGATGATACCCTTTGATACCTGGAAAAGATTTGGAGAAAGGTGACAGGAATGCCTGCCAGTCGTACAATGGAACAAAAACAGTACCCCTTTCATCACCTACAAGTTGGGCCTGGTTGACCCCCCCTGGCGTACTGCGCTGCACACTGGCTTTTAATTGCTGAAGAGAAGAGACGTTGTCCCGACGAAATTGTTTTTTCAAGAGACCAAAGCACCAGTCGGGGGCAAACTTAGTGTGCCCAGTAATCAAAAAGTTAAGTGTAATAGACCTGTGCCTTCCAGTAAGGACACGCCACATCAAATAGGCCAAAACATACCGGTTCTTGTTCTGGCCACTACAATTGTCACAGTTAAGATCTAAATCTTTCTCCCCCAGACCATAGTTTTCAAAGTAATGATTCAGATAAGAAATAACTGCATTTGACCCCTTACTGGTGCAATGGCTCTCATCTATAAGGTAGTTAACTTGTCTAGGCATTCCTTCCATGCAAATACCGAACAGGCCTACCTTCCTCGGGGTGAGAAAATAAAGGGGACCTGGTTGCATCGGGTAAGAAGGTAAATGCACTTGTTGTGCAAAGTCAAAACTGAGATGTACTCGAATGTCACATGAGCAAGGGGCATGTTTGCCAAGGGGGGGTTCACCATTGTCTCTGTACGCTTCTTTTGCATCAGCACAAAATTTCTGATAAAGAGTTCTTTCGGCGGTTACACTGTCTAAATGTTTCTGCTGTTTCTTTAACTTGGCAGCTTTCACAACATCAGGTAAATTACTACTACAGGAAATGTCTCTGTTATTACGCTGGCACTCCCAGCAGAGGTCTGTCATGGGACGACTTGTGACTATTTTAGGAAGATACTTGCGCCATAAATGACCAAAAGTGGAGTAGGCAACAGCCCTATTGCCAGTCTCTTGCATGGCTTGTGTGTAAAGACGATGAACTTCAGCTTTTGTAGAACGGCAGGGGAGAATTAAGATGTCGTCTCTGTGGTGAGAAGATACTCTGCCTGGCAAGACAAGAGCATGTGTTTCGGCATAAGATGTGATGAAGTTGATAGTGTTCTTCAGGTCATCTATTGGCAAAGACCTCACAGCACGGTGACCACCACCCTGTCGTGAACGAGTGACCAGACCATCCTCAGCGAAGGATTTTAGCAAAACTGTCAGCAAGTTTTGGCTAATCCTAGAAGTGAAGGGAGAGAAAAGAAATAGAAAAAATAATTAATAATAATTTAATCGTTGACAAAGGAAGAAATTGAACATAATGCAGGATCTTAAAATGACAATACCAAAATATTGATTCTTAGCAAATAATCATGTTATTATGAATAGCTATCTAATGTTCAGTATTAATGGGCACCACAAGATTCATGATAACACTCACTTGTAAAGGAATTTAAAGGTAGCTTTGCAAATAGGCTTGTTATGCATCCTGTAGTGGCTCTTTGGGTGTTTTCTCTCTCCCTTCCACTGGCGCCCCTTCTTGGTTGGACTGCATCGATCACTGTTGTCAGTAACAGTATTGAAAACGCCAAAGAGTGCCATGTCGAGCTCATCTGAAACGACAGTATAACAATAATGTAAAAATGAATTTGTGACTGACTAATATCACCGACACCAATCTTAGTCTGAGTCCCTACAGTTATCCTACGTAATTAGTTATCCTATGTAATTGGGTAGCACGTGTCCTCATTATTTAACAAGCTACAGCTTAAAATACTGATTAAAATACTGAATGAGTATTATACAGGCATGTATGGGCAATGAGGCAATAGAGAAAAACATTATTTTGAAATTACCTCGATCGATTTGGTCATGTTCCGACCCATGAGAGATGCGCTGTTCCACAGTGAACTGGTCTATGCATGGCCCGCCGTTAAACAATCGGCGGTTACATCTGAAATGGACAAAATCCTAGATTTTAATTTGCCCATAATGACACAAACAAACAATGTATTTTTAACCCTACATTCCACACGAGACGAGTAAGGAATCTCAGACGTCCCAAGTAAATAGCTACTCCCCAGATCTCGAGGGCCTTAAACTCCCCACGCACAAACAACACCATGCGACTTAAAACATACACCAATTAAATTTTAGAACCTCTAAATATACCCACAAGGTATCTAGCACATATAACAGCATTGGATTATAGATTTGGAATGATTTCCAGGGATGTACATAGCATAGTTTTCAGATCGCGTCCCCCAGCATGTCAACACACACGATAGAAAAGATGGCTGCAGAGCACCAACACTTACCGAAACGTGGAGCACTTTTCCCGTTCCTTGTCCACGACTGCCTGCATGTGATCAATAATAAGAATAGGTTCTGATGCTTCCTCAACTTCTTCTTCGTTCGTCTCCGGAGTTTCAGGCTGATCAGGGACGTCTGGTTCTCCATCTGAGTCAGATTCCACCGTCTCTGTTTCCTCGTTGAACACAAAATACTCTTCGATGAGGTTACGCCATTCGGCGTTGTCGACAACACCTCCCAAATTGGCTCGAGCGATGCCATTAAGAGCTTCTGCGACGGTGGCCTCAGCTTCCATGTTTAAATAATAAACCTTGGTCCATTTAAAACTTTGTTGGAGAGTAAAACACGTCTTGTATCGTCTGGAATCGAGGAATAACTGGTCGCTTCGATTCAAATCCAAGACCACGCTAGAAGATGGCGTCAGCCGGAAGTTGATCTTTCGGAGCGGCTGGACCAATCACAGGGCTGTATCGACCCCTCGTGGGCTCCCTTGATGACCCTAGCAACCATTGTTTACGCCGAATGCACTTGGAGAGAGCTCTGTGATTGGTTTACTTACGCGGCGATTCAAAAGGGAAGAATCCCATTGGCTAGAGGAGATTCGCGGCTTTCCGAGGATACCAAATGTGCTGGGGTACCCTACGATCAAATGTCCACGGCGTACGAGTGAATTTAGTGAAAAATAGCCTTCGGCTCCTTTGTTTAAACCCATCCAACCATGTTAGGAAAATGTTTACCGGCCGTTATGAAGCGTAAATAATTGTTTTTGGTACAAAATATTTTCCAGTCTCAAAAAAAACATAATAAAGATTAATATTACGGGAAAAAAAGTTTTCGACCGAAAAAGTCCTATACCACCTTTGGAGCCCTATATCTCAAAATGAAAGTTGCCGACATGGGACTCTTTTTGATGAATCGCCTCACATATTTATTATTTTTTTGATAATTCTTTTGGATAGTGATGTTCAGTAGTTATAAAAAGACGCTTTTAAAGATTGAACTGATTAGTATTTTGTTTTTTTTCTTGTTTGTTATTTTTTTACCACACCGTAAGCCTGCCTAGCTTGCCACTTTGTTTACATTCAAAGCTATTTCAGCTGAGCGTTTTCATGAAAAATGAGCGTTATTTTTAAAGAAAAAAAGTTAAGCTATTGGGTATAGACTTCTGACATAAAGGGGCAAAAGTATAATAGAAAATGCTAAGCTGACATATCAGTTTTGAATGATAATGCCTGCCTGTCAATCCAGACGGAGGTGATCTGTCAGTCACTCTCACCCACTGCACTGTCAAGTTTGGGGGCCTCCAGCTCCTAAAGTAATCCCCAAACCACCAATTTTCAGAAAATATATCCCTTAAACTATGATATACTAAAAAATAAGCCAACTGTCATTACAATTTATGGTTTAAATGGATAAAACGTTTTACAAACGCCCTTTTCCCCATAGATGACCGTATTAAATCAATTAAATAACTTTTATTTTCAAACTGAAATAACAAAAAATCTAGTCCGGAAACCCCCCTTTAAAAAATATATTTGAAATCAGCATGATTTGGAGTACAAAGTGTGAAAATTATCAGGCTGACACCTTTACTTTGGGAAATACCTCGATCATTCTTAAATAGTTTTGCCTGTATCAAGCAAATGTTGCGATATAAAAAACATGCGACGTAAAAACGTGCAACATAAAAACAGACGTTTTCCCTCTATGCAAAAGGCATATCTGTTCAGACCATTCATGTTGCACAGACAACAAGATAATTGATTGCCCAATCAATTTATATTAATTATCAATGACTTTTTTCAAAAGGATGGAAAAGCACAATCAGTGAATGTGGCGAAATAAAAACACACACAATTAGCCATTTTCCCATTGAATTGATTTAAATAAATAAGCATAACATCATTACTATTGATCCTATTGAGACTCATGAGGTATCAAAAGTTAAGGGATTGGTAAACTTATATATCAAATGATTTTAATTTCTGTATCTTCCAACAAGTTCATTGTATGAAAGTGAGAAACATGTGCGATGTAAAAACACAAAAGAATAAATTTTGTGTGTACCATATTTTTTGTAAAAAGTAAGTTGGGTTACTAAAATGAATTAAAATTCGAACACGTTATCCAGATAATATTTAACCCCTAAATACTTAAAATGCTTCAGAGAGTGAGTTTCAGATTTCTAGAAAATGAAGTTAAAATGTCCCCAGAAGGCAGCATTTCATTGCTTGTTTTTTAAAAAATTCTGGGGGGGGGGGGGGGGGGATGCCCTAAACCCTCCTAGTCTTTATTACTCCCGCCCTGACATAGGTGAAATAAGGTTTCGGCCATAGGTGTTATGAAATAAGGTTTCGGCCATAGGTGTTTTTCATGAGAATTTGCAGGTACCCAGGGGTTCGGGCTAACTAAAAATTCTTGCTAGTCCGGTGGACTAGTGATTTTCAAATTCCATGAATTCCCTCACTAAAGACATACAAATGTCAACTAGACAATAGGATTTATATACACTTTCATTTCCACTTCAGTAACTGTAACCAATAATGAATAACTCAATACATAGTATTCACATGACGTCACCCCAGTCAGCGGCTATCCTCACTGGCAGCCATACTGTGTGGCAGCATAGATAGCGGGAGACACTAGATCGACAGGAATTCCCATTACGAATGTTTGCTAATGGCAATTATACTCAATATTCCATAATGACACACTAACAAATGACCATATGACCCTTCAGCATACTGTATATAACATTCTCTAAAACTTTCGGAGGTGAAAACTGCATTTTTGAGGCTTAGAGCACTCATGTCCAGCTAAAGTTGACCCACATTATGGCAAGCCGCGGCTAGCGCTGTGACGTCAGTGAATACTATGTATATCCAGGGCTTAAAATCAACTCTCATTTTGTCTTTTAAACCTATTCATACAGAATCTTTTAGTGTCCGGGTTGTCCCGAAATTGAAGAGTAAGTGCCACTAATAGGTGGAGTAACCGGCTCTGCATGGCCAGAGGCCATGGGGGGGGATACCCCGGACACCCCCCCCCCTAGCGGGAGGGGGGGTCCGGGGGAACACCCCCTTGAAGAGTAAGTGCCACGAATAGGTGGAGTAACCGGCTTGTAATGGTACTACCATTGCAATTTTTTTTGTAGGTAAAAAATGGCCTGTGTCAGTGACAAATGGCCGGTGTGAGACTTGTCCACGTCGGCCACATTGGCCGGCGTCACTAAAAAGTTTTCGGGAACACTGCAATCATTCACAATAACTGTTGGAAAAACATTTACTTATTTCTCTATACGTCTTGAAGTCAGCACACTGAGAACCCTTTGTATCTTATCAGGGCCAAATCATATATAGAGCCTCTGGTATATTATATAGTATATTCTCTGGTAGGCTCATTGATGTAAAAAAAGTTTAATATGCTCTGGACCACGGGAACCATGACATCTATTGTTGTTTTACGTTCATTTTTAACTCCAATGATTAATGTCCCATGATATTATGAGCATGACAAAGTATGTGTGTATGTGAGGGAAGTCGAGTAGGTCAATCTGTGGCATTGGCTCTTGATGTGTCAGTCTGGATTTTCTTGTTTGTAAAATCAAAAGTATATCTTTCAGGAAGCAAACCCTCTAGAGAAGGCGCAGTCAGCTAAAAGTAAAGGTAATAAGTATTTCAAGGGAGGCAAGTATGACCAGGCCATCACCTGCTACACGGAGGCCATCCAAGTGTGTCCAGTGGAGCACAAACAAGAAATGGCGACGTTCTACCAGAATAGAGCGGCAGCATACGAACAGTTGGTAAGTAATTAAACTTAGGGGCCGTCCATAAATTATATCACGCTATATTTTGCCATTTTTTACCATCTCTCTCTCCTCTCCCCGCCCCCCCCCCCCCCCCATCCCCACCTCCTGTCACACTTTGTCACGTTTTGATAGAGCCCCCTCCCACCGTAACGTTATTATGATCCGGTGCTTTGCAAAACATGCTGACAGCTCATGTTCAAAAATAAGTTTTCATTAATTTTCACTGTGAGTCATTAAAAAGTCATGAAAAATTATCTAAGTACCATATAAGAGTAATCACAACAAGAGCTTGAACATCGGGAAGTTCTGATGGAACATTTACCTATGAGCATCGGCAGGAATTCACTGTCAGCAAATTTCTGTTACGTCCAACATTTCACTGTTTTTTGATATACTGAATTAATACTCAATAGTGAAATTCTGGTAGGGTAATAGAGTTGTTTATTGGGCATAAATTACTGTAAAATATTTTTTGTCTGCAGTCATGGACAGGACACCAAAGTTTTTTATGGTGTCTAAAATTGTTGGGTTGATTTTAAAACCCATTACTTTGCTTTGATATCAGGAGCCAAATTTTAAAAGATAACTCAAGTGTTGGACATTTGTGAATCATTTCACAAGAGTGGTAAATGAGTAAAAGTGTTACGTCCAACCATCAATTTAAAAGGTCAATTTTTTGTTATTGACAAGATCCTATGACAGAAATACTGTGTTGGAAGCCAATTGTACATCCTTTATGTCATCAAAACACTTGTTTTTGAATTGATAAAGATATCAGTGTCCATTGACATAAAACACATGTCAGAGGAGTGCGAATCTGACTGATCAATTGATGGTGTTATGTCCAACCACCTTCTTAACCTGATTTACATTTTCCCTCAAAATCTCATTGAATCACAGAACTCCAGGGAGATGGAACGCCAACTCACCCTCTGACCCATAGATTGTGTATGTCAATGTTAAGAATGCAGGTGGCGCCCCTGCATATACTGTTTCAGTCCTTCCGGTCCCGCCCGCTTACATGTACCATGCTTAGGTATAACCACGTTTATAATAGAAATACATTATCTAAAAACCCACAGCACCATTGTAAACTTCATAAAACAACCTATAAACACTGCAAATATCTGGAAGTCGTTAAAACTCTGCAAATGGCCAAATCATTACATCATTAGGCCTACAACTGGCCGCGCACACATTGGGAAATAAGGACGGTATTGTCAACTAACATGGTGAGAAATTAATGCCCAATGAGTAATTCTCCCAATAGGGCATCATTTGGTTTTCCAGCCTAGGGTCTCTACAACCTGTATTTGGGATGATCACACATGATTATAGCCATTTTATTTGAATTCCTTGGCCAAAATGAGGCTGCGGGAACCATACTTTCAAAGTTCTTATGCCAGAATCTCCGCCGCTATCTCTGACTTTTCATTTAATTTTGCTAGCCGAATTACTGGGTAATTTACTACAATCTTACATTAAATGATTGGATTAATCAGGATTAATATGGACGAAATAAGGCTAAATAATAGGGAAAATATAGGGATCTGAAGCATAGGTGTAGGAATCGAAATATTAGCCCCAGCCTTCCCAGACTTCGTCTGCATTATACTGATATTCCCTGCTAATTGTACATCAAAGATTGTAGAGAATCAACGAGTTTTATTTTTTCTAAAAAAATGACCACCTGAAATCAAATGCTGCCCGTTTGAGAGAATTACTCCCCAATATGAATTTGCTGTTACCATTATACTCTTCCCAATATATTGGACGACTTATTTAATGAGTATTGAGAGAGTCTATAATGTGTAGAGATTTATAAAACTGAAATGAAAATGCCCTGACGAAACCTCTGTATAATAATATGAGGTCTAGGATGTCCAGTGACCTGGGATTTGCGGGAAGAAATGGTATAAAGCTGTCATGTTTTTTGTGGGGAATTCCTCACCCTCACGGGGAGGAAGGGCCTTTGTATTGGCCGTAAGACAGAAACAACATGAAAGCAATGGAATGATTAAATACATTTGCCAATGTTTTTGTTAATGTGGCTAAACCTAAATATCAAAATTGAAATTTCTTGCGCTAAACAGATTTTCCTTTGCCATTTATACATTGCCGTTGGCGATGTGGCAAATGGCATACTGTATATATATAGCATGAGCCCAGGTGTGACCATGGACACCGATCGGGTGCGGGGGGTGTTTACCGGGCTCCCTTCAAGGGAGACCGGTAGACACTGGATCGGCATAGACTATTATGTTTCCGCGGTTTTTCAGACTTCATAGCAGAATGGGGGTGTTAATTAATGCCTGAGTACGAAGAGAAGGGGAAGGGAGAAGCATGAATATCAAAAATAATGTTGTTTGCAGAGTAAAAGTCAAAACTGGTCAGTCACTGTGCTATGACTGTGTGTACACCATCTACTACGGCATCCTACAGCTTTAGGTGTTGTTAGTGTGACCAACACATATCGCTTATCACTCAAGAATGGCAATATAATAGAGTCTAATTTTTTGCGACATAACAACCTAAAATATTTGCTTTCAACATAGGTACAAGTTTCAAAATGTGACAATACAATTAAAGAGGTGGAGGACGTTTTTCTGTGCTATCTGTAGCACGTTCAAACTTGATTACATTGAACCGGAAGTGTTGAAACAGTATAGGCCTACCAGCCACTCAGTCAGCTACATACACCCCACCTAGAGCCTAGCTGGCGTTCCATCCCTCGAGTTCTATGATTGAATGTACTAGGGATCCAATATCTAATATATTACACTTGGAAATTAAATATTTCACTTTCAAATCAAATCAATAAAATAATGGGTCTCTCGAAGACATTGGGAGTTGAATGATACTGGATTTCTGAACCCATGTCCAAAGCTCTGATGCTGACATGTTAGTACCAGTCTGAATTTATGGTGTCTATTGTTACGTCCATTTCATCATGTTGATTAAGCATATTTTTGTGGGATTTATTCCACAATTAAGAGTGGAAATAAAAATCCCACATATTTTCAAGGTTGGGTATATTACAGATGACGTTCTAACCCAACTAAGTGTTAAGCATTCATTGATGCGTTTTAAGAATTATATATGATAAGATATATGTGATATAAGCTAACATGACTTCATTTGGTCATTAAAAAGTCATTAAAAACTGGGGGAATTGGTCATTAAAAGTCATGAAAAATGATGTGCTCTGGGCCGCGGGAACCATGTATTAATAAAAATGCTGGACTAGCCTCCTTGGTATCAAAAGACTGGCAATTTCTTGTTTATAAATGATTATCATTAATTAACCTGACTGGTTTTGTTATAGAGAAACCAGGAGCAGGTTGTGGCAGACTGCACCAAGGCGCTGGAGTACAACAACAAGTACACAAAGGCCCTCTACCGGCGAGCCAAGGCATGCGAGCTGACTGGTGAGCTGATGCAGTGTCTGGAGGACGTGACAGCTGTGTGTATCCTCGAGAGCTTTGAGAACCAGCAGAGTCTCCTCATGGCAGACAGGGTGCTCAAGGAGCTGGGCAGGTCCAAGGCCAAGGCTAATTACAAGGTAGGATTAACATTGTTTTATTATTGAAAGATATAGGGGAAGGCTAATTAATTATAAGGTTTGTTTGACATGGTTTACTTAAACAGAGGCAGACAGGCTGAGTGTAAAAAAACTTCAACTAGGTACGATGTGGCAAATCAGACAATTTCTGTTGGTACCCGATCCTCATCTATACAGCTCACTGTAAAGTAGCGGTCTTTGTTGTTTCTTTTACATACATAACTTTGATAGAATGAGAGTTTATTCGAGCTGGATGGCAGGCCCGGATAATGGAAGAGTGTGAAATCATTCAAGGGGAGATTTCTTTTACTATGATTCTACTAGGCATCCAGAATGTGTTGTCTAGATGTAGCACAGTTAAACTTAAAGCCAGATGTCATCCTGTAGCACAGATAAAGCCATATATACTGATATATTTAAACCGTTAAACAATAGACTTCGTCCTTTTTCTACTACAGTCACGGGGGCCCGTAGAACCATCAAAACAATTCATCAGGACCTACTTCAGCACCTTTTACAATGACCCACTGCAAAAGGAGATGGAAGAACTGGTGAAGGAGAACGAGAAGAACAAAGACACAGAGAGGGAAACCGAGGAACTGGAAGAAGACAAGGAGAAGGGGCGAGACGAAACTCCAGAGAAAGAAAAAATAGTTTTGGAAGAAGGTGCCATCGTAAATGAACAGAAATTAAGGTTAATTTATGTGCATCATCAATTGATAATACCAGAGCTATACATACATTAATATACACATTGGCTCTGATTGATAATACTGTTCAGATTCAACTTATAGCACATTTAAAGTGGCTAAGATCACTACTTTGACTGTATCATTTTGAAATGTGATTGTAGTTGTCAATGACTTGCATAAGTAAGTAGATTATTTGATATTTGTTAATGGAGTATGTGTGGCAGATTCCATTGGGGAGTTCAAATCTGAGAGAGGGAAGTAACTTGATAGAGTGCTGCACTCAATGCATGGTGAGGGGATGTGAAGTAGAAGTGAAGTGACATATATACCCTGTCCCATCCAGATATTGCTCAACCAATTATGATAAGAGGTGGCGGGAACTTCCTGCAATGAACGAGATGTTGCTCCAACTGTTGTGTCTGAGAGGAAACATCGAGCTGGCTGCTCAATAGAAATTTTGAGTTTTAAACTCTTAAATACTCCATATATTTAAGCAAATTTCCCCAAAATGAGCTCAGTGGCAAGTTTCACTTTAATGCCTCCATGATGAAGTTCAGTGATCCAATTGCACTGATTTACGAATTAATATAATCAGATCAGATCAGATCAGATGTACCTATGACAGGAACCCTAATGAATACTTATCTATGCAGAGCTATTTATAGAATACTGATGTGTCTGTTTTGTAGCCCGTACCAAGAGGCCATCAGGGACCTGGCAGCTCACAAGTACACAGATATAGTGCGGCTGTGCAGTGAAGAGATAGCTGACGGTAGTAACCAGGCCAAGGCCTACCTCCTCCGAGCTACCTTCTATCACTTACGCGGGGCTGGCAACGAGGCCAGTGAAGATCTCAAACATCTGCTGGAGCTGAAGAATGTGGATATCAAGGTAAATACACCAGCCTTATAACATGGTAAACTGAACTTCTTGTGTAGTCTTGTGTCCTTTTTGTTAAAGTAATAAACAATAAAGACTGTTGATGGCCAAGAAGTGTGCAGGAAGAGGGTAGGACATGTCCGCTTACCCTTAGTAGAGAATCAATCCCCACTCTACTAAATGTGTTCATACACAGAATCGTAATGTTGTTCATGGTCATTTTTACAATGACTAGAAACCAATGCTTTCAAAGTACATGTACATATATGTCATTTACGGCTGAGTAAGGAATTTAATGAAAACGGGGAGGTATCTTAGTATATGACCAATTTTTATATTAAAAAAAAGGTAGTCATTTGCACGAAATACAGTTGAAAAAACGTCAAAAATAAAATTTATCTGATTATCATATATTGCTGATTTTTCTTGTACATATTACATATGTACATGATACCCAGCTGTAATTCTGTGAAGTGAGGCAGCATAATATCTAACAATTAGCCTTCAGTAGCCTGCAAAGTTTTCCTCCTCTACCCAGCCATACCCTGCTATCATCGTACATCACGCTGAATATTAAAATTATTAAAGTAGCATTTCATGGATTTGCTAGGTTCACTTTAATCATTTCTTTTTTTAACTAACCGGCCTATTTATTAGGAGAAATAGAGATCTAGTCTCTCAGCAGGAGACATTTTTTCGTGATTTACTCCTGGTTCTCCTGGGGCGGGGAGGAGGTGGTGGAACCAGTTGTAGTATGTACTGAATGTGGAGTTAGGTCAAAGATACTCCACTAATATGGAGAATCTTTGGTATGGTTGAAGGCAGGGTGACCGCTCCTTTCCTTCCATAGTAGTAGCACTGCACCTAACAGTCCCTGGTGGAAAATCATAGACAATGCTAGATAAAAGTCCCCGTGAGCCTTGTATATTATATTTCAACACTAACCTTGTGTAAATCAAGGTTTGGCAGGTGGAACTTTGACATTTACAACTGACTTTTAACTTTTCTGACTGGTGTTTTCCAACTGACTTAGCGACTCTTACATGTGACTTTTGCAATGGATTTTTTTTTATCTGACCTTTATGATTGATATTTTTTTTACTGAATTTTGACATTTCCACTGACTTTTTCAACTTTCCACTGACTTTTTCAACTTTTTAACTGATTTTATCAACATAAAGTCTTTATGCCTGACTTCTTCTACTTTTCCACTGACTCTTTTCTACTTTTCCACTGACCATTTTCTTTTCAATTGACTTTACAACCAACTTTCTCAACTTTACAACCAACTTTTTCAACTTTTCCCACTGACTCTACCTTTACAACTGTACAACTACTTTTATGACTGACCTTTTTTTTTACTTTACAACTGACTTTCAACTTTACAACTTGACTTATTACGACTTTACAAAATCCAGACAGTTATCATTTGGGGATTTGGAAAAGAAGGTAGATGAAAAGGGAGCAGTTTATTATGAGTGGACTGAAAAGTCACAAAAACAAGGAAATGTGTCAATTTCAACCAAAGATTATCCCAAATGTGAACCAAATAGAATGATGCCCATTCGGTTGATAGCAGAATTTATTGCAAGAAGGCCCAAAATTACTAAACAGCCTGAAAGTCCCTTTTCTTTTGCAAACAAACTACAGGAGACTGGCTAGTAACATTTTGTGGTTCAAAAACCAACCATTAGGGGCAAATTCTATTTGCAATTTCATGAAGGCCATAGCCAAAAGAGGAGGGCTATCAGAGGATTGGCGTGTCACTTATCACTCAGTGCGAAAGACTTGCTGCTCCAGATTACTTGAAGCAGGGGTTCCCCCAAATGCCTTTGCCCAGAGTGGACATAAGAATGTTGCTAGCTTGAATAACTACAGCTCACTGAACATGCACCAGCAACAAGCTATGGGTTCTGTCTTAAATGATAGCAGTGGCAAAACAAAGGAAATCATCTTACCTGGTGGGAGATCCCTTGCTGTCCAAGATGTGAAGAGCCCTAGAGCTGTCATGCCGGCAGCAGCACCTAGAGCTGTCATGCCGGCGCTTCAATCAAGTGCAAAGTCCAGTGTGGAGAATGCTCAACCCATCTTCAACATCACTATTTACTAATACTGGCAATGGTACTATACAGATAATATATGGGGATAAGCCCCAAATAAGCAAGGACAATGCCATCACCACAAGCCAACAAATGCTGGCTCCTCCCATGAAGAAATTCCGCCGCATTTTGTCCATTCAGAGTGACACTGACAGTGACTAGAATAGGTATGATACTGACAGTGATGTTTGTTATACAAAGTTATATTCATTGAGTTATTCATTTTCCATGATGTGAATAAAAAATCATCATCTCATCATCTTGAACTTGAAGTTGGGTTTTGTTGAAAACTAAGCCTTTGTTGATATATCATTGAACCAAAGCTAGATTATATGATCGACCAATCAAATCACAGCTTTCTCCTGGGCTTTGGGAGGCTGGTCCCAACCTAAGTTGAAGTCAAGATCGCTGCATTTGTTTTTGTAAGTAAAATGCCTTCGTTATTCTTTTATGTACTTGAACATAGCAACATGGGAGTAATTATAGAACCTAAATACGAATGTGGCCCACGAGCCGATAGGCGAGTGGGTTACGGAAAAAAAACCCATCTCAGCCAGTGCAAAAGTGTACCTTGTACCACATTCTCATTAGGTACTATCTAGTATCTTCTTAAAGAAACACTGCCCATGGCTCCCTCATTTTTTATCATATTCCCCTGAAAGTTGGGTTCCCATGAGAGGTTTTGATAAGTTCTACCCAGTCAGTGTCATTACATTTGAGTCTGTCATAATTGTTAACACCCAAATGCCTACCAGTTGTGAAAATCGGTCATATATCTCCCTGATAAAATCACAAGTGTATTACACATGAGGTTTCTATATTGTGAGATTCATTTGTTTGTTCATTCATAATTTCATTTGAAGTCTACATGTATAAACAGGGGATCTATTTGTGTGAGAGATGAATCATACCTGAGATCTAATATATAAAGCTCTAGAAGGGGTTTTTTGTCGCGCATGTTCTGGGAATCTGTAATCTCCCCATCTGTCTTTTTGGTCTGTACAGGTCCGTCGACCCTGTCTGGAGGACATATATGTGGTTTGTGAAGATATCTGGGGTGAAAACGTGATTTTGACGCCTTTTTTAAATTGGGATCTACACTACGCCTGGGAAAGCCCCTGTGAGATACTATGTCACTTCCGGGGGGACCCGACTACATGCAGAGGAGCGGGCGATTGAAGAAGAGTGGAGGGAGAGGGTCGGGGTATTGGAGAGGGGGAGGGGGTGGGAAAGAAGAGGGGAGAGAGGATGTAGGAGAGGGGAGAGTGAGAAAGCGGGGAGGGGGACCATGAGGAAGAGGGGAGGGAGAGGGGGGAATCGGAGAGGGGGTTGTTGTGAAAGAAAAACAGGAATGAGAGACACAGAAGAGGGGGAGGGGGAAGTGTGGGGAGAGAGGGGGACCGTCCGGAGGACAGGTAATTTGCTAGTGTCTTTATAAACCCCCTTGATACAATACAATAGAAATGCAAAGATAGAGACAATGACACCTCTGTTTAAATTTGTTGTCACCAGGTGCGCTCTAACGCCTTTATCAAGAACGGAAGTCTTAAGATGCAAAATGGCCAGCAGAAGGAGGCACTGGAGGACTTCAGCAAAGCTGCCCTGGAGGACCCGGAGAACTCGGACATCTACCACCACCGCGGTCAGGTACGTACTCCGCTGTGTACACACTCATCTAAAGATTGGTAGGGTCAAGATGGTTCAGTCGTCTAAAACACAAACAGAATGTCAGACCTGGACATATATCCTCAGATTTGCATCTCCTATTTAATATACCTTTTTTGTGGGTAATATGGAACGCCATAGGCTATGGCATTAGCGCTCATACCCAAAACAGCGGGTAATAAAGCACTCGCCATTAAATTGCATCGAATTTTCACTATTTGTTTGACATGAATATCAGGAAAAGTATAGCAAAAAAATGTTTTCATTCATTCGATACACTCACTTTGTTTCACCCTAGCTCATTTTCTAATATACATGAATAGTTTATTAGGGCTTTAAGTGCCATAAATTTCCAAAATCTGAGGCAAGATTTGCAGAGCTATTTATAAAAACTGGTCTCAAAAACCAGCAGCTTTTCTGAAGTGTAATATGACTGACTGTTTCTGAAGATCTAGAGCTTTGTACATTGTATTATGATCGTTCTGTTGTTGTAGGTCTACTTCAGCTCAATACATTCTCTAATGTGAAAAAAATGTTTAATTTTGAAATAAGTTGCATTTAAAATGTGTGCCATTGTATTGAGCTAATTTTAATCATGACATATCTGATATTCATTCGTTCATTCATTCATTCATTCATTCATTCATTCATTCATTCTAGCATTAATTATTTTTTCAATCGGTTTGATATTCACTCAAATTCTGTTGTATCATATACATGAAATGAAGAAATAATAGTTTTTCAGTATAGCAACCACAAAGCCTCTGGTTACAGTTTTATATCAGGTAGGAACAAAAATTTCAGTGAAAAATGTTCGAAGATGGAGAAAATATTTCGCGGAATTCATGGTGCTTTAAGCCAAGAAACCATAGTATTGTAAACTACTTTTTTTGTACTTCTAGCTCAACTTACTGATAGACCAAGTGGACGATGCTGTGAAAGACTTCGACAAGTGTGTAAAACTGAGCCCTGACTTCGCTGTGGCACATGTACAGAAGTGTTACACAGGTAAGAAATGATATCACATCAACATCACCAAAAGAACTGTGAGGACGGTATTGGGGACTCACACCTGAGGAACAATCAACATTACAAAATCCTCAGTAGTATGGTACCGTTGTCTATCTTAAAACATTACAACACATCTAAATAAATGCCATCTACAAACACAGTTTTAGAAAGTAGGAAGGTAGGTTTATGTCTGAACGGTTCCATCTACATACAACAAATATTTCTGTACTTTTTATTATCAGTAACTCTAAAAGCCACACTCCTGCAATGCTATCTGATAGATAGATGGATAGAATGTACCATAAGAGTATTGTCTCCTTGGGTTATGCATCAAGGTTTGCGGTGGGAGACCAAGGGGCATAGTCCTGAGGTCTTCCTCCGCAAACAAGATGCATAACCTTAGAAGAAAATATACCCAAGGTATGATCTATATTTATTGAAGCATATGTGTGCATATGCTTCTATATATTTACTGAGAAAGTGTCCGCTGACAGATCAGGTTACAAATCCAGGGTCCCCAAGGTTGAGAAGAAAGTTCAGATTGCAAAAAGTATTAATGCTGTGGGGCTGATTTTTTTTTAAAGATTTAATTTAACGGTGCCGAGGAATGCTGTTAGAAGTATGAGTTTCCAGGAATTTTATTTCACTGCAATAAATGAACATTTAAATCTGAATTGGCACACACCTTTCATGTCCTCTTATCTGATCAAGTGTGGGCATTATCTGGACAAATGTGGGCCTTATCTCTCTCTCCCCTTGCGCCGAGCTCCGAGCTCTCCCCAGTGTCCAGGGTGACCGCCAGGCAGCGTGCTCTCCCCTGCTCCAGAGGGCCCAGGTCTGCCTCCACATCTGGCTTACATTAGTCATTAGGTGGCAGGTGTTATAACAGAGCTAGTGAAGGCATGCAATTTTATTAATTATATGACATATTATTGCAACTCATGTGTAAATATATTCTCCTTAACATAAGAATACTTTTGGTCTTTGTCCCATCATTCTAACATGCTTAGAAGCCAAATTACTTTTAACTTTAAGTTGCAAACTCAAATCCTGGTCCACATCTGCTCTCTTTCATCAGACTAGCCTCTAATTGCCTCCCCCTCCTTTCACTTTAGTATCCCTTTCATGAGCCCCTCTGATGTATGCTTAGGTTTGATGTATATTCATAAGTATAAAATGATGTTTAACAGAGGAAAAAGATTAGACCCCTAGACGAATAGACTAAGGTCTGCAGTAGCTTTGATGTTAGGATTGAATCTTATAAGAAAGTGCTGGAATTTAGAATTATCTCTTTGTGACAAGATTATTGTCCTACCCTCGTCCTACAGTAGGACGGTCCTACGTTAGTACATCTCCGCCCTGTATCCGAAACGTTGGAACCATATTCATAAAAGTCTCTCCCTCCTCTCTCATCTCCCTCCCTCTCTCCCTCTCCTCTCTCGTTCACTCCCCCTCTCTCTCTCCTCTCTCTCACACAATCTCTCCTGCAATTCTACACCTATTATTAATGATTTGATAAAATTCGAAATCATTTCTTTAAATTATACAGCTAATACAAGTGTCTCTCACACTCTTCTGACATTCTCTCTGTGCCCTCCCTCCTCACAGTTCTTTCAGCCCCCAGAGATAGTTGTAATCAACTTAATTCCGACCAGATGACATTACGCTCATAAAAAAACCATCAGAAGTGACAGACCTCCAGTGATTGTTTAAACTTTTTAAAATCTATGATATACTAAATCAAGTAGCGGTGGAAACGATTGTAATGGTGACAAGAAGAAATTTGGTCTTTGTTAGATCTTTGTGTGATATTTATAAGCCAAGATATATGTTTTATAAACATTAACCCCTCTGAGCCAAAGCGCCACCAAGTGGTGGTCATCATCAGCTCTCCACTGCTAGAGACCGCTAGAGGGTGGCCCGCTAGAGGGTGGCCACTAGAGGGCACTTGTATGGTAGCCCTTGAGTTGCTCTCTTCTGACACTCTCCCCTTTGTACCCCTTTGACACTAATTAGGTGATAACAGATAACATCCTACCACCGATGTCTGATGCCAAGATAATTGTGACCATGTGTGGGCACTGTCTGATGTCACTTCTTCTTTCAACTTTTTTTAGATGAAAAATTGATTTATAGTTCTAACATGACTGTAATGCTTACATTCTGAGAGTCAAATCAAAATTTGAATGGAATTTGTGCATCAAATACAAGAAAAGTTGTGTAATTTGAAAAGCATAATTCATAGATTCTCTTCTTTGCCCTCACCCCTGCCCCCACCACTGTCTTCCTCCTGCATTGATAGCGACCATCTGGGGCTATAATATAACAACCATTATCTTATCAGCTATTTAGGCCCCATTAGTAACTGAGAAAGATTGACAGACAGCTTGTCCAGTACTTCTTTCAATTTTTAAAAATCTATGATATACCAAAATAACTTACCATCCTAAATATTCTACTAAAGAAGAGACAAATATGGGTGGTTGAATCATTGCTGTGTGATGTAAATTAGCTGTAATAATTAATATTGTGGTCGATTCTCTTAAGGTTCTCTCTTTCTCCTCTCTCCTCTCTCCTCTCTCTCGGACATCCTCCTCCTGGGTGTATGAATGTATACATGATGTCTGTATGTATGCATGGATGTATATATGTATGCAGGTGTGAATCACATTACTTTCCTGGCGTCGCTAGTGCCTCTGTCCCCAACCCCAGCCCACATATGCTTTCATACTAACTCCAATAAGAGTTAGTATCCAAATCTGTTAAACCTTTTCTTGTTACACCCCTGAAATTAATGAAAGAGAAAGATATATGATTAGTAAAACAATGAAATAGATAATATCAATAAATAGTGTGTTTTTTGTGAGCGTCAAAGAAAATAGTCCGTGACAGGAATAGTTTCTCCTTGGTTTCCCTGCTCACATTCCGATTCGTTTTGTGTGGCTAGATGATAGCCACATTCGACCTTGAATGACCTCTTGTTAAATAAGCCCCTTTATTCAATTCATGAAGAAAAGAAAAATTTGAAGAGATTTTCCTTCTCAACTCTTGTCCGATGTCCAACCCACTTGGTCACTTCAGGCTCACTGCAAATCCTCCCGCGCGCTTGTGTTGATGACCTTAGCTGATCCCGTCCAAGCCCCGTTCTCGTGCTAGGTCAGTTGCTGCCTCGATCTCCAATTTATAAGCATATTTAAGATATATCCACCATTTGCAGAGTACCGGGCAGCCTTCACACAGCGCAGTCCACTCATGCTGCAGGGCGCCATGAAGTCATTTGAGACGGCGCTGAAGCAGTTCCCAGACTGTGCAGAGGGTTACGCACTGTACGGTCAGGCGCTCACTGACCAGCAGCAGTTTGAAGAGGCAGACGATAAGTTCTCCACAGCTCTCTCCCTAGAACCTGACAATGGCAACATTTATGTACATAAAGGGTAAGGACCGGCACCGGTGAAATGTGAAGAAAATGTTTTCGTATTTATTTGTATGCAGGGTCCGCCAAATCATGGGACTGGGCGCCCGGAACAACTAAAATGTCAGTTGAGGCAATTGAAAAAAACACTTGAGGTTGCCCATTATTTACTTTTGAGGTTATTTTTATAGAGTTCTGACTCACCACATTGGTCCGAGTATGGCTGTGGATCTGTGCCATCGGCCTGGGTGCAATAGCTCTGTAATAAACACCATAATTATGTGATGTGTAGGGAAAGGTAAAACATTTTTAAAAAATTGTTGTTTCTTGTTTTACCCTGTCTATGCCGACTACTGTAATGATGGTAGGATTCCTGAGTTATATGGTTATATATTGAAAATTTTGACTATATACGTTCAGTCTTGCATCCTTGTGCCAGGAGGCACTCACTCGAAAAAATAATTGACTTACAAGTGAAAACTGATTAAACTAATGAACCAATCGAACACAGGCTAATTTCTTGTTAGAGGTTTACACAGAAAACTACAAAGGGACATGTATTTTTGTTTGGAGTTTATGAAATCCTATCAAGTTATGTATGATAGGTTCTCTATGAAAGGTATGGTCAAGAATGGGTAGGAGCTGTTTACAGTTAGATAGGATCTCTCATCCTATTCTCACTCTTTCTCTCTTCCCCCACTTCTCTCACTTCCTGTCCCTCCCGTCCCCCTCTCCTCTCCCCTAGTGCTGTTTGAATGCATTCTACTCATTTTATAGGACTCAGATGGGAAGTTACTGTCACTCTAAAACATACAGAATATGGCTGGCACTTCTACATTCAGACCACAGAAAATAATACATTGTAGTTAAAACTTATCTTAAGTTGTTAAGTTTCTTGCTATCACATGCTTGTGAGTGTTCTTTAGTTCTCAAAGGCGATGTAGCCTTAGGTCGGTCCTTATTTAGAGAAGATGTTAATTGTCAGTTGCTTCCCAATATAATTTCTAAGAATCGAACAGGAACGAATAAAATCGAATTTACATGTTACATAAAATTAGATATTTTCGATACGAATTGTTATATGATATCGAATTTTATGATAGCATTACAACAGTGATGAGTTTTATAATATCAGGGATGAAAGTCTTCAGTATTTCTACTGAAATCAGTATTGTATTTCCCCAAATTCATCATTTTTAACCTGAATGTTAATAAATTCTCAGATTTTCGAAAAACATTGAACAAAATTTGACTTGCCCAATTTCGTCACAACTTTCAAAAGATAAAATTATCGCAATCACTTACTTCGTGTGGTTGGATGCGCCTATACGTGTTTTCTCCTTTGCCAGATATGTTTCCGTATTTTTGCCATGACCCCACTTCCATCCCTGAATAATATTTAGCATAGTTTATACTGTTATCTCCTCTTGTTTGCTTATAGCGTATTTTGCTATTATTATCATAATATCTTGCGTGTACTTGCAGGCTGTTACAGTTACAGTGGAAGCAGGACGTGGCGCGCGCCTCAGATCTCATAAACCAGGCGCTGAAAGTGGATGTCAAGTGTGAGTTTGCCTACGAGACCCTAGGTACAATAGAGGTACAGAGGTAAGGTTTATTCGTGTGTTACTCATTTATTGTATCTATTTTATAGAAATAGATGGAAACCTGTATGGTGAGCCTTGGTTAGTGAACCTCTTATCATCTCATTAAACTCTTGAAAAATTTTCATATATCATAAAATATAATATATGGCAATATTAAAAGTAAAAAGCACCAACATCGTGTTTTCTTTCAATAATTCTTGAAAAAGTGTGATGAATGGATTCTACTTCAAATTCTTATATTTATAAACACTTAACAGCAGTTAAATATCCTATAGGTTAAACAGAGTAAATTTGGAGATATTTGTTTTCGTTGTAATAGCTGAGAATGTACATTGTTGATATTTGTTCTCTTACAGAGGTAACCTGGCGCATGCTATAGAGTTGTTTAACAAGGCTATCGGACTGGCGAGAACAGAGATAGAAATGGCACACCTCTACTCACTCCTAGACGCAGCTATTGCACAGTCGCGTGTAGCCAAGAACTTCGGCATCCAAGTACCGCTGGGTCCTATGTCGTGATCCACCACCAACATGTGATAACTAATTATACTACTAGAGAAGTTTGTCTGTGTGCGTTATAGCAACTTTACAGACACTGAAACAGTGGGCATACTTGGGGTTATGTGACAGTGCATGGATACCGAGAACATGTCCCTTAGCCGTGTAAATGAATGTTGAATGTCACTGTAATCTTTCTTTTATTATTTGATATTTCAAATTTAACCAGATTTTGCTAATTATGACATGCAAATTGTGGTATTAATTTGGAATGCTTGATATTAGATGAAAGATGTATTTCTGGTCAATAACATTTCCCCCTTGCTTAGATGTATATATATCTAATGGTTAAACAGACTAGATCGAGGGGTTTGAAATGGAAAAGTTATTCGGTTTGGTCCTCCAATCGAGCTGGACCTCGTGCAGTAAATAATTTCAAGCGCCTCATTTCATTTCCGACTGTATCTTAATATACATGTACATGACTGTAGCAAATAACATTCAAATATAGACTTTGTTGATTCCGATTTCTTATAATGTATCTTAAAGGTAAAACCAAAACCAAAACCTCGGGCTCACATGTGGGCAGTTATAGAAGAAACTACTGCACCAAACAATTTTAAGATAATTCCCTACGCTGTATTGTATGTGTACAATACGGTAGACTATTGAATCGCTTGTATTGAACACCTCAGAGAACATAGGCATATAATATCCTACAGATTGTGTAGCCTGAGACACTCCTACTGGTCAAAGAGTGAATATAGTGTAGCTTGAAGAGTTAATAGGAAATGTTACAGTGATGTCACTAGGCCCTAAGCCTGGCTTTACTCTCAATGCAATAAGGGGCTCTGGACTTGTTGTACCGTTGTACCCAATTGTTACTTTTAGCCATCGTCAGCTATCGCCCCTATGACTGTGTACACTGTTCCGTTCATCACTCTGCCTCATTGCCATGTGTTTTGGTGGGAGTAGCAAAGACTTGCTCCCTGACCTATTTCCGTGTCTCCCGTGTAGAAATCCGTTCTGGAATGGGATGGGAGTCATAAACAAAGGAAAGAATCCCGCCATTTGATTAGAGTTTGTTGTAGGGTATTGGACAGATCGCAGCAGTGTTCATAAAGCCATAGGAAGGGTGTATTTAGCTGAATCTTCTTACGATTTGTTTCTTTCTTCGTGGCATTACTTTTACGCAGTTGGTCATAACCAATACCTTCTGGTATCAAATTTGTTTGAATATCTATGAGCAAACCAAAACCTGTAATAGCGGTCCAACGGCTGAAACTGAGTCTATTCCCTTTATGTGGTCATTTCCCAGGCTGGTCTGAGTGATTCTAGAGACGAGATGAGGTTGTTCCCATGTTACGTGGTCCTATAAGTACATGTAATTGCATCCTAGAACAAAACTTTAGTGATAGTCAAGAGGAATTTCTCTTATTCCTGATCAAGTTTCAGTAATTGAATACATTATATATATCTTTGTGATTCTAAACGATGGTGAGATGGATGTTAGGGATAATTGTTACGCAAGTGTACGAGGCGTTGCATTGAGAAATGTTATTACAGATTCTAAGATTTACTTGATAACTGTCTCAGTGACTTCTGTGTAGTATCATAGGACTCTTGGAGGATCTCTTCCATCATGAAAGAGATTTTATTTTTTGAGATTGGCAGTATATATGTGCTGGCTGCGTGATCTCCAGGATTTCCCTCTATATATATCTTGCAAAAATGAATTTACACATCTTGCATTTCCTTTCTTTATCTACTGTCTGCTTACTTCTCCGCCATGAGGAAATAGTTGACGGCTCTGACAGCCTAGTCACTCCCTGCGCGGTCAAAAACAGATGTGTGCGTGCATAACTTGTACAATACTGTGGCATCCTTATATGAATCCTTATATCCTGGCAACACATTTCAATCTGTACTTAGAAGAGTTCCTATTATTACTGCACTCCAGACAAGTAACTTGAAACCGGAGTTGGGAGTAATTATGTGTATCAAAAAAATAGAGTGAAATGTATGTTTAAATTATTGAATCAGAGAAGTGAATGAAGACTGAATAAATTTTTAAATTAAAAATATATGAAGCTTTTGAGTGCACATTTCTGTAATATTTTGAAATATTGATTCCAGATGGGAAAAGTGTAAAATTTGTTTGTGGATGGGTGTACGTAGGGCTAGGCATGGAATGAGGTGTTGGTGCGGGGTTGGTCCGTTCGAGTATAAAGACAATGATACGCCATATGATCCAAGCTAATATCTATACATTTTAGTCCTGCACACTGTATGAGAGCTGGTGGTATTTGTGGTTCACAATCTAACCCAGTGTGTGGTGAGGAAGTGTGTACGTGTTGGTTTATCAAATGTGTGTTGGGCCACTTGAGCCTTTTTCTTTTAGTTTAGTGTCAGATTTATTTGGAAAAACGATGATGACATAGATGTCATTCATGTGATACTAATCTGAACAATAATTATAATCTTATAATAATCCAAATGTTGCCATAGGGAGACGGTCTAATTGTTTGCATACACTGTGCCAGTCATCCAGGATAAAGAAATGAAGTTATAATTCTGTTGATAACATTCCCATTTTCAGCAGACGAAAAATGACCCACACTATCGAAAAGTGACACTCATGCGTGCAGGAGTATAGAGACAATTTGTACCCAATGCTGAGCGTTCATTTGCCGGTAGATATGGAGTTAACGCTGCTAATATCAACATGGAAGGCTCGAACATAGTGTCGCGCTATTACACCTATATTTCCATGGCTAACACCTCACTACCCATACATGTTTAGTGTCAAGAGCATTGAATTTATCCTGGAGAAACCCATCAAAGGAATTTCAAAGGAAGATATGATACTCAGAAAAGTCCTGACTTAGGTGATTGATTTTCGATGGGGGTAATATCGACCCCTTAACGGTCACTTAACGATGGGGGTCACTTTTCGATCTGACACCGACCCATTGCCCAGTGTGCCATGCCCGAATAAGCGTAACTGTTACAGGGGACCAGCGTTTGTCTTGGAACTATTAGGAAAAAGCCCTGTACATTGCACTGAGTGGACCCTGCTATCTTGTACTTTTCCCTTTATCTGGAACAAAGACCATCCATTACTCCAGGTGACAACTCAGATTGATTTCAGATATGTAAATTTAAAAATCTACAGATGTTTACATCAACACTTTAGTTACCTTATATATATTTATGGGAATTGTCTGTTAAAAATCATGTTGAATGGCATCTCTGTATGTTGTTTTAAACGTAACTTTCCACTCGGATAAATGTTCTGGATTACAGAAATGCATTTGGTTTGTATAACTACATTCTAGTTGATGGATGTCCTAGTGAATCCCTTAACTATTAAATGTAATATGGCCCTAATTATTTCTAAATTCTTAAGCTCTATGACACCCAACTCTATTTTGGAGCTTGTGAACACGATTATATATATTCTCACAACCTCAAAGGTTGGCAGCACAGTGTATGTGTGAACGATTGCAGTATTAATGTTTGCTGAGTTATCAGTGATAACCTGTCTATAGCATCCACCAGTCCCTGGAAATGGAGAATTCATCTTAATCTTAGAGGAAAATTGAAAAATGGTTTCTCTGATAATTTCGATTAAAATACAAATTTTCTGTTTCATTGCTAAAAGCCACAGATGTGAACTATTCCAGTCTTCACATTCCACCCATGTCCCGTGCCCGTGTTTAATTAACTTTTTCATTTATTCAAGATAATGAAGAATGACAATAATTAAAATGAACTGATGCCTATGGAATGGTGGACACGTCTAGTGTGTGTTCCTCCCCACAGTTGTACAGATTATTTTAATAGCTTACAGGACAATAAAAACGATCATAACGAAAGCTTCTTTCTTCGATTCATCTATCTATCGATCTTCATCGCAAAGTTCCCTTTTGTTATTGACGTATAATTTAAGTGGAGAGGCCGTGAAAATTTGTTCTTTATTGATCCAGAGCTCCAACTTATACGATTTCGTCGTAGTTACTACGATTTCAGCATCAAAATACGATGCTACGATCTGCGTGACCCAAACTACGATTTTGGGGAAATTCAGGACCAAAATATGTTTGTTAAAAAAAACAAAAAAACAGATCTTATTTAGGGTACTAGATAATCTAAAGAATTCATCCTAAAGGAATTTTCGCCCTGTGCAGAATACTTTGCCAGAAATTAGTTTTCAAACATTGGGATTAATACAGTGTTTCTACAAAACGGGATAACCAAAGCATTTGATCTTTAAAAAGCATCAAGTATTTTCGATAATGCCCTTTTTCATTATTTTTTTTTTAAATTCTTTATTCAAAAACACCTGCCATCTAGGCATATGATTGATTTTAGATTTTGATTTGAAATGAAAGGGATTGAAACAATACATGTAATCAGAAACAGTCATGAATAGAAACGTGCATAGCATTGACCACCACTGAACATTAGATTTCAAATAGTTTTTCAGTTCTGGCCAAGTTTTATTTTTTACTTGGGCTGGTAATCTGTTCCACATTGTGGGCCCTTGCACTTAAGTTGATTTTTTTTCTGAGTTTGGGGCCATCAGCCAGCCTCATTTGTTGGGTCTGGGGTATGTTCTGAACTAATTTCGATTTCATTACCCTCACTGCCATTAGGCCCATGATCGCAATATTGCCTCTTTTTTTTATATCTTGAATTTTTTATAAGTTTTTCGTCTCAAATGTTGATGAGATTTTATCCAAAAATATTAATCTGATAGCTCTATCCCCTATCGCACCTGTGTGTATATTCCTGGCTTTACATATACCTGGACATTCTAGTTCAGGTACCCATCACTTGCCAAAAATTAAAAAAATTATTTAATTCTATGTACAGTGTGACCATTTGACCCCTGATTTTAACAAAATTCCCAAGGGGAATGCCCCCGGACCCCCCTAGAAGAGCTTTACACCAAAGGCGCAAAGCGCACTTGAATCCCCGGCGAAAAACTAGGATTTGGAATCCACACAGGTTGGCAGCTCTGTTGATCTGATTCTTAACTCCCTCTCAACTCTTAATGGTGTTCAGTCAATAGTTTTAGAAACCCAAATTCCATCATTTATATCTCAAAATCTGGTTGGCAATATTTTCCAAAAATAAATCAAATTTTGGAGGATATCAAAATGTTTGTCTAAAAACAGTTGAAAGAGTAGTAGATGCCCTAAATGATAAGAATTCACTAATTATTTCTCGTAAATTTTCTCTTACACTTGCATCCCTGGGAGTTATATAGCATACTGAAACTCACTATCAGGAACCATTATGGTACCTGTGTAGTTAAAAACTAAATGCTTAATTTCTAAATTATTTTGAATGATTCAATTATATGTCACATCGGTCTAATAATGGTCGCTGATTAAACGAAATTTACACGCAGCAGGAACGGATCCGCTGGTACGAATCGTGATGGGGCGGGGGGGGGGCACACACACTCATTAAAAAAATTCCGTAGAATTTGTGGTATTCTAGTCTGCATGTTTTCATCTGACTGGTAAATCAAGCTAAATATATAGGGGTAATGTGTTCATTCATCTCTGAATTTAAAGCGGCGCAAAAGGAAAAACTAACTGCATACCTATTTCCCCGTTTGTAAGCCCTGTCTTATATTCATTTCAAATGGTGAATAGACCAGACTTATATTCGGGATAAGGATTACAGTGCTTAATTTACCACAGAATGTGTTAACCCCCCGGCCGGCTTATAGGTAGGGCCGGGCTTATAAACGGGGAAATACGGTATGTAGTCCTACGATAAGTTGTCATTAAAGATACCCTACCAGCTTAATCTACGAGATATCCTTCTTATTTCTATTATTAGTTTATATATGTTGTCTTTAGGATTAGAAAGAAGATTCTGATATTGAAAATGAATTAAAAATTGTAATTCCCAAATTAGCTCAGTTTTATGTGACCTCAGCGGTCTTTTATCGTGTCATGTATTTTACTGCACCCGCCCTTTGTGAATTACGAATGGAAAGGATACCGAAGTAGTTCCTGATAGTGAGATATCGCTGAAGCTAATGACCCCCAATGATTTGTTGTTTTTACAAATCCTTTTATTGCATTAGTCCTGCCCTCTTGGCCCATACAGTGCTAAGACATAAAAAAATTAGGACTGTTAACCGGCTGCTGTGATAGTAAAAATTCAAGACTCGATCTGTGTCATTCAAAATTATTCATCTTGTCATATGAACAACCAGAACCCAAAAATGTAAATATCTTCGAAATTGTTAATGACAATAAGTGAAAATTCAACCTGACTCATTAAACCCTGGAGTTTGGTCTTCGAGATGAAATGTACAAATAAAGTCAGAGTATAAATACATGTATTGTTAGGCCACTTGGGCTCATGATAGTAGTTTAGATTTCCCTTGGATCGCTTACCTTGGGGTAGTAGGGTATGCACATTAACATTTTGCAACGTCCCCGGAATCGAACGTTTCAGCTTGAACGCGATCTACTCAGCACCGTTAACGGTGTTTGAACTTGACATGCGGATCTTCAACTCTTTAGCATCTCGATTTTTTCATTTAATTCTTCCCTTATACCCTATAAGCTTCTCCAGGGGAGGGAATTGACATTTCCACCAGACTTCATAAGCTTTCATAGTGATTGCTTTGACAGTAACTTCAAACCTGTCTTAATTCTTATATAAGGGGTAAAAATAATAGATGACCTTTGTAGAACAACTTTTGTCTGTGTATTGTAAGGCTTAGCTTTTAGCACCATCCAGTTAATTATTCTGGTGTTATTATTTAATTAGCTCAAAACCAAACAATATCTTGGTGGGTTCAACACACACTTTTCCATTTATCATAGGACTAATTTCTTTATCTCGGGAGTCTCGATTAAAATATACGATCTCATAAATCCAGTCAAAAAGTGTTGACCACAAGGTCATCGTTTTGTTGCAAAAAACAAAGAAATGCGCACAATCATCATTCTCCCTGCAACAATTACACTGGACATTATTTCTAATTCTGATATTTTTCAGGTACACAATATACATTTTTGCTGGAGTACCTTTTTTTCCACTCATAAGTATCCAGGACCGGGCCTATTCTCCACCAGTGTGAGGTTCGGATATATAGGCATTTGCTAAGTAATGAAGAGAGAGTACGACGGTCCTGCTTGTATCATTTATTGTCCCTCACCGAGGAGGCTTGGGTGAGACCGGTGGTATACATAATGAATCTTGGTGAGTGGTACAAATAAAGCATATAATGCAAATGAGGACCCCCTGCTGGGTCCTACCTGTCTAAATATAACTGGTTTTACATTAAATGGTATTAAATTAAATGGTATTAAATTAAAGAATGTTGTTACCTAACCTCTTAAAAAAATCCTTTAAGCCGCCACTGTATTTTTAGATGTTTAAGGATGTACTCGTTTGCTTTGTCTACTTCAAGAAATAAAACAGTAGTGCAAGGAATTTGTTTTTAAGAAAGGGAAAAAAAGGGGTGATGGATCGAACAGGTCGATTATTTTCATTATTAAAATCAAATGTGTATCAAATAACCAAACGGCTGCCAAGAAGCTGGTCAATTTCTTTGAATTTGAAACTGAGAGAGGCACACAAACATAGCAGGCTTAGGCCTAAAATAATTGAGAAAAAATTAGGCTATATCGATTTTGATAGGAAAAATACCAACATTAAAAACTTGCAGTTCTTCAGCCTAATCAATCAAGTTGAAATGAACGAAATTAAAAAGTAAAAAAATTATACGTATTGAGTTTTGTTTGAAATCATAAACAGTGCATTTTGCGCTCAGTAAATAGATCCCACGAATTTCTTGACGCTTCTATTAAACTCGTTTGTTGTAGTGTATTTGCGTGTCTCCATATGGCGCCGCTGAGACACGCGCGTCTACCAGTCTTGTCACAATTCACGGTACCAACTTTTACCATAAGAGGGCGTGTGACCTTACCTGCACCGCGCATGCGCAATTCAACTTTCCTGATTAGGGCGAGGCCCGCAAAAAAGTTGGTAGTCTAAAAGCTGACACCCCTCACAAGTCTAGGACCACTCTGAGAAGGAGTACGTTATCATCATGGCTGACCAAGAAGAAACATTAGTTCACGAGACAAATGGAGAAACAGTGGAACACATAGAGGAAAATGTAGACAGTACACACAATTTAGAGGATGATACGCCCCCGACGAACGGCGGAGGTGGAGAAAACGGTGATTACGAGGAGGAGGAAGGCGATCTCGACAGACCAGTTGTTGAGTTATTCGTAAAGGTGTGTTCTCATGACATTCATGACAGTGGCAATCGATATCTTTATAACTTGTCCCTATCAAGAGAGAGGTGTGTTGTACAGTTTGATAAGGGACATGAGCTGTGAAAAACAAGTTGGAAAGTTGGCGCGCGTTTGCTGAAGGTGGGGAGGAAGTGCATGACCTATTTTGGTACGGGGACTTCGTGGATGGGGGCTGGGGGTGAGGAGGGTAAAAGAAAGGCCCCCTCTCTACCTCTGTATCTCCCTCCCCAGGCACACAACCAACAACCCCGGGGCACATTTTATACCCCCCGGGTACTATCCTGACTCATATCCCTGACCTTTTATTTTCCTTAGTGGACTGGTAAGGATGTAAGTGCTTAAATTTGAAAGTTGAATATCATTGCCTAAAACGTAAAACATGGCAGCTGGATTGCATTCCATTCACCATTGCTCCGAGTATGAGTCTCACTCTCCCAGAACGTTTAACTGACTTAGGCATTTGCCCCTCGCTCGAAGTTTCGAATAGGTTTTCCTCTGACTGATTTCTCAAAGATTACCCTATATACTCGATCAGTCATGGACATGGTAACGTTGGGCTATAGATGTTTCAGTGATAATATTTTATTATCAACTAACTTGATTTCTAATTCCCTTAACTTGGCTTAAGCCTTTGACAAACCATTGAACCAGAACTACCTTTTAAATTGTCACCGTAGCCTACGCCTGGCACAAGCAGCAGGGCTTCTTCAAATGACTATGACATAGGCTAACAAGTAACAGTTATAAGAAAATATGACTTAAAACTATGTTTTCCCTGGTAGCCTACTACGTTTTAGCTGCATTTTTAATTGTATGCCCTTCTATTTAATAGCTAGACAAATAATTTCATATGTCAGATCTTAATTTGTTTAAGTGCATTATATCATGCAGTTTATATTGAAAGACTATAACTATCAGTAAACGCTCTGTATACCTTAGTCCTAGACTCTTATTGGTCTCAAATTAGGAAATATTTACACTTCTATTTTCACCCAGCACTACCAATATTTAGCGACTCAATCTATTTGACCTGCACACTACAGCTAGCCTACTATTAGAGTAAGTAAAGATATGCATGACCTACTCCATCCAGACGTGGTCATGCTCTAAAACGCCCTGAGAAAAATGCTAAAGGGGGTTGGGAGTAGGGGGTGGGGGCGTCTTGGAAGCATCTTTTAATATATATGCCATCCACCGCAGTCAAGCTCTAAATAAACTTGTCAAAATATTTTAAGGATCTATATTTACTTGTCCCAGTTAACACTTCAAAAGGATATATATCTCCTTTATATTTTGCTGTTCATTCTTTCAAATCAAGTCTGGTGACCGTTCATTTCAATACTCCGGCCCTGGGTATTGTATATATTTGTTTATAGCAGGACATAACTCAATAAAGGGAGAATACACACATTTAATTGCCACAAATACGAGTACATGCATGTGACGGTCAAAGCTATTGTAACACTATATATATCCATGTCAGTCTGACACCAACTTCTCTGCCCTTTTACCAGGTGGGAGTCTTTTTATCAATATTTCCCCTCCCATTGAAGTTCATTGAGTCATTTTGCGTATCAAGTTTTTGTTTAACATTTGTCACCCATGTTGAATTGTTTGCGCCAACTCATGTCAAAAGGTCAATGTAGGGCATGATGGTTTCGTGAAACGATGACTCACCCGTCATGATGGTTTATTACGAAATGAATATCCGCATATATATCCCTGTGAGTAGTAGTAAGGCCAGTTAGCATTTTGTTATTTTGAACGCTTACACGGTCGATTCTTTAATAAGGATTAAATCATGGTTATTTATACTTTGGTGATCTACTTCATGATTACTGGTGTGTCTGCTACATGAATGATGATTTCGCCATGTGACGATTTCAAAATTCTTTTATGATTTGATATCACCTTTAAAAATTGGTATTAGATTATTTTGCAATTAAGGCACGTTCTAAATGACATGCTTAGTTTATTTATCGACATACTTTTTTCAATTATGTGCCACCAGTGTTCGAAATAAGGACAAAATGCTACTGACAAAATGAGGTTGCCCGCCAGAATTTCTGGTTGCCCTAAGAAATGTTCCAGTTTGATTCCTATATATATCAGTCTTTCAGATATTCAGTATTCTGAAAATTTCCCCAAAATTGAAGAGTGGAAGTGTTATTTTTAGGGTTTGTATGATGACAGGTTCTAGAAGTCATTGGAAGTCAATGTTGATGAACAAAAAGAATCGTAAAGAGAATCTTTTTAATTTGAAGATATATTATGGTCCTATAAATGATGGAATATCTGACAAATTTTCGGAAGTTTTAAACAATATGGATCTCAGTACATGTATATGTACCGTATTTTAATTTGACTTTTCAAGGCCTTGGAAGGCATATCTGATGTTTCATGTTTAAACTTAGAACTGGCCGATTCTGTAGATCGATTCTGTAAAATATCCTTAAAATGCAGGAACTAAAAAGTATACCGGTATTCATTCATCTCAAATGCACCATTTAAAAAGTGAGTGAGTGAGATTGGTTGCTTTACGCTCTTATCAACACATTTAATATGGTTATATCAAGGGCGGGAGAGCTGAGAGGGGGGCAGTTTATGATCATTCCCAGGAAATAAGAGATAGAGAAGAAGGGTGAGCGAGACAGAGAAAAGAGACAGAAAGGCACTTTAAGGTCTCACCCAGGACCATCCATTTAAAAAGTATTTGTTCAAAAGATTACATGGGGGAGAACGAACCCCCCTCCCCCTGACTCGACAACTATTGGCAGAATTTGGCTTAGATCTCAACATGGCCCTGCTCTGGCAAAAAAATTCTGGTTAGAACACTGTAATATACCTTTATTATATAGACAAATATATATATATATCTGATCCTATATTGGTACACTGTTAATTATTGTTGATGCGAGACTTTATGAAATATAGCAGGTTGTAGATATTTCTGATAATATATTTGAAGAGTTTTTTCATAATCGTTTATCATGTTTTGAAAACAATGGGAATCAAACTTGAGAATTTAAAGATTTCTGCTGAAAATATAACCACCAGAATTATGCTATAATTATAGCTTGCCCGGGCGGGCAAGCTTGTGGCCAAACAACTTGCCCGCCACGATTTTTACTTGCCAAATGGCCCGGGCAAGCTCTTATTTCGAACGCTGGCCACTATTAGGAGATTCAGACCTATACAGTCCAGGCTTCATCGCCACAGCAGTGATACTGATCTCCATACTCCCTGCCATCCTGACCGACCCAATGTATATAAATTAATTTTCACTTCACCACAAATTGCTCAGTTTTCAGAGAATAGGGCTCTAGAAGCTAAACTGTACATTTTTTTTTGTTATTTTGATGTGTATGTGTAAGGGATTAGATTGCATCGTTGGAGGCCTCACTGAAGCCACACATAGTTGTGGTTAGGCCGGTCCGTCCACTTGGTCATGTTGATAGCCCTTGCTTATCAAAGGTCCGATCCAGGTCCCGAATTTGGCGTTAGCTACTAGACTGTATAGATTGCTGGAAGTGTTTTTTTCTTTTTATCAATTATGGAGACTCCTTTATAGTTTATTGTGATGTTCCCCAGTATTTGTGGTATTTTCCCTTTAATCTGTTAGTCCCACATTATAAGTGAATCTTAAGTAAAACTTGATCATTCTCATGATTGATCTAGATGCATGAATTGATGCAGCATCTACTATGGGTTCGCCATAAACCGTGAACCAGGGAAAAGTGAAGGAGATCATGAAGGAGGCCACAACTTACGTATTCACCTGGGATCCTAATTTTATGTACTTAATCTGTAATAATTAGAAATGACATTGATTCATCTCGGAGACATCACCTGCGTGTTAATAATTAACCTCTGCCTGAGTGCTGATGTGTGTACAGTTGCTGAGTTGATAACATGTTGGAAATAGTTTAGTGATCAGATCATTGTCACACGAACGTGTACGGACGTGTTAACCCACCTTGATCATGCCTATCCCTATCGGTACCTAAGAGTTACTAAGACTAAGGGTCAATTGGATTAATTCTCTCTAGTTTAGAGATCAAGGCTAATGCTTGATCGAATCCTGACTAATAACTGTATCAGAAACAGGGATTACATAAATGTGTAACTTATTAATTCATTTGCCAATTGTGAGGATATTGTATTGAAAAATGTTGAAACTTCTTTTGAATCTAGTGTGATTTGGAATATTCAGTATCCTTTTTGATTTTTAAAGCTTAAATATTCTGACTGATTTTATGACTATACATTGAGACTATATTCGCCATAATTTCCATCTCCCCTGTATTTTGGGGTCACTGCTATTTCTGGTATCACACAGTACATTGACCATGGCGATGATATCTCCTACCGTGTGGACCTCCATTATCAGGGGCTCTGCTACCACCGTGCACCTGCCCGGTTCTCCAGTACACACACACCTGTCTGCTCCCTGCTACATGCATAATTTGTGAGAGATCAACAACACTCCCCAAGTCCGAGCCAATAATAAGCTGTTCTCCCATTGCTGGTGCTCTCTCTGTTTAACCGGGCTGAATTGTGTTCCACTGTTAGTACTGTAGTGCCACGGTGGTTCAGAATTTTCCAGAACATTGGGAGTGATATTGTCTTCCGATATATATTACAGAGTTATGATATATTTTGTCATCATGTCATTTACATGATATTGAGTTTCTAATGGTTCCTATGTATACGTCTGCAATAATTTATCAACCAGCAAGGTCTCTCGGGTTGATATCTGTTATTCCTGACTTTTGGAACGATTACTAATACTACAATATTCCATCAGTCTATGATTTGTAATACAGCATTTCGCCATTGAGCCTGACAAATTGAGGAAAAAATAATACACTGATTGGTATTGTATCGCCGCATTCAATCAGAAAGGATCTTATTTAATGGAAGGATCTTAGCTGATGTGCACATGTTGGTTTGCATTTCTATAAGCTGGATTATCCTTCCCTCTCCCAGAAGTGTAAACTATGCTCATATCCTTAGTGCAAACAGTCATAATGCATGAGGAGCCAGTGGAAAAAGCGCAATACTCTGGTGAGGAAAAAAAGGGACCCATGTTTCCTGCATGTTGTTTACGAGAAGGAAGGAACTGGCTAACGGACCGATGCCCTCCCACCCTCGGTGCATGACCAAATAAATAATAACATGACCCGGAATCACTGGGAGTCTGGCACAGACATATATTGCACATCCTCATTGGGACGTTTCTTGTGATTTTATTTATCGGGTCGATGTGTTAAGCTGATTGCATTGTAATCATGTTTATAAACATCCAACCGATATTAATTATCGCTATAGGGGTAGAACCGGCAGGTCCGCCCTGGCTGTTTATTACGAGGGGAGGATGGTGGACTGAGTACTTTTAATATGAAATATGGCTGATGTTACCCATCCGAGCTGAGTTCTGTACCCACATTTATCCAATACTGACCACCACCGCATGTTTCCACGTGGCAGTGTTTATATTCGGTACTATGGCTCAGTCTGTCCTGCTGTGTGACAGTCCTCACTCAAGTTGTATAGAGGTGAATTCATGTTTATTCTCTTAGTTATTTAGTGAAAATTGGGTTTCAGGAAATAGTTGGGGTTTTTTTTGTTTTGTTTTTTTCTTTTAGGAAATAGTTGTTAAATGCTTGGATGTATGAACTGATTGCTACATTATGATTACATTCATTCAAACATGAAAAGTTTACACTTGTCGTAAACTAGTCAGAAATGGCTCCTAACAATTTTAACTTGATTGGGCCTATGTAATCATAATAACTATCAACAGTTAAACAAATCGACCCGATGTATTTTAGTATTTAAATTTTATTTCCCTGTATAATATCGCGTCCCACACCCCCAATTCATAATAGACTGACAGTTGGGAGTCTAATAATGCGAAGTCCAGTGTTAATTGGGTTTCGGGAGTAGTTTGTCGCACCCTTTAAGGCTAATTGTAGTATTGAATCAAGAAATTTGTTAAGTCCTAGGTGGGACTAGGTGCTGTAAATACACGGTCGCCGTCCCTGACCTCTCAACCCATTGCATGCAGCCTAGTGCGCTAATAAGCTTTTTATGTTACGTCTTTAGGGGGTCAGACAAACCTTATCATCCGTGCATTGTCAGTCCCATTTGTGTATCACGTCTTAGTGCTATTGTCACTGAAGTGCTACAGCGCTAATGATATGCATTGGTCTAGTCAACGTTGGTCTAGTCTAAATAAAGGTTAATAGTTCAAAGGTGTGTTCGATGCGCATGTTGAAAGGATGCTAAATCGATAATTGGTGTTGTGTTTGGAAAATGACTCTTCGTCATATCCCTGAGCCATCCTTCTTCCCCTGATCCAGTCAAGAAATCTCCGTCCATGGCCCCTCTACTCAAGCCTTTTCTCCACCATATCCCTGTTTCCCACACTTCTAGACATGATATACCTGGGCTATAAAGCTGTACAGGTATTGTTCTTGGAAACAGTCCCATTCGGTGAACCACCTCTCCGATCGCTATGCCTCGGGAAACTGCATGACTAAGTAGTATACCCCATTTTTTGTGTTGTGTGATCACTGTGTCTAATTTCTTCTCACTGTTCTGATTGACTCAGTCAGCTACCACGAAGAACTTAAGGTTATGAAAAATCAACCTTTCCCTTATTTCAAGGCACAGATCACCAACTGCTTCTTTTTATTGGTGTCAGTGGGTAAGAGAAGTCGACGAGTTGGACAATGTACACAACTGATTTTATTTACTGTATCCCACAACTTCGCTTGACCGTGTATACGCAGTGATTGGTAGCGGACTCTGAACTAGGATCTAGAGACGTCCTTTTTTTAGGAACATGAACGAATCCTTGAAAAGCTAATATTCCTTCAGATCTTGTTTTGTCCCGCTGAGGGCAACAGGAAATCCTGGTCGGATATCCTATTTAAGCGAAGTCTTTATTTTTTATCTACAACTGCCACTCTATTGACTATCCCCTCGGGCCAATGCTGTGCAAATTTGTAGAAAACGACGTCTTGGGCCTCAAGCCTGCCGATGTTTTCAATGAATTGCATTAAAGCTGTTATGATTATGCATGCTGCCATCAGCATTCGTTGTATGTTGTTATGATCCATAATATTTTTCAATATTTGGTGTACTTATCCTCAAAGCCTAGGGCTTATCCTAGTTTTTTCAATTAAGCATATACATATTATCATTTTATTGTGGTGTACGTTTCTGGTAAGGACCCGGTGTACTGGAATAAAGCTAAATTCGTTCGTTTTCTTCATATTTTTGGGTCAGTGTTACATGTTATACATGTTGTTACATGTTATACATGTGAGGTTGAGTATTTGTGTTGTATAGTTTTAATTGTACAGCATATCCCTCCAAACTGAGGGGAACTAACCGAAAAATCCCATCAGGACGGTAGTGGTGGGTCTACTCCTGGGCCGGGAAAGCTGGCCGGCATGAATTGACAATGGAAACATTCAAGATTTCAAATCACATTTTGAAAGTACTTGTTGAAATCCTCTGTTTTAAGTCTGGCTAATGTTTCGGACGACCGTCCCTGTACCTTCCTACAAAACATATTTGTCAACATGTGCTCGTGAATTACGGTCCTGGGAAGATGTATAGTATAGTCTGGCCATGTCGCTGTGGTCATTTGGGAACTGTCAACATGTGGCCGAGGCGGTGGTATTGGTTTGGTTTAGAGACTCAGCTGACCACACCAGCCTCAGAGACCGAATTCTTCCGGTGAATGACCAGTGACCACCCTTCTTGGAGTAAAATACTTATAATAATTATAATTAGAGCTTATGTTTGAACTTTCATACACATTTACGTGCCATGCATGCCCGGTTTCAAGTAAACATGACAAATTACAGGTGATATCATTATGATAGGATTATAAGCTTATATATATTACTGAGTTCAGACTGGCCCGTCGATAATCTATTATTCTCTTACTGACAGGTAATTCAGTTCACTGTAAAAGGCTCCCCCGATCCCATAAGAATACACTGGGATCCATGTATGTACTCCTGGTACCCGCATCTTCCTCTCTGCCTGTGAACCATTCATATCTCGACAGTTCATGTGTCCCCAGTGGCTTAGTTTTATTATCAAACATGACCTTATGAATCGCGATGTAAATATGGGAGGTCGTTATGCTCGTTGCCCCCTCTTCTAAGGTGACCAAATGTGGGAACTTATCATTATTTGCTCACACAAATAGCTCTCCAATGACCACGCCCTGATAGATAAACAGTTTAATAGTTCCTGTCTTCTATTCTAACTTATGCAGTCTAGGCTCAGGGCCGATCAGATCAGATAAGATCGGTATGTCATTGTCATCTCTGGAGTAGGTTACCTAATGGGATTTTGCGGTCAGGAGCTCCGAGCGAGAGGACTGTATTGTTGACCATGACTTCTGAAAATTTACTGTTAGTAATAACTCGATGCCCTACCGCATTCTGGATATTTACCGGTACCGGTGAAGTTGTCTATATGCGGAAAAGAGCTAAAGTACGAATGCAATAAAAGCCACTTCTTCCCCTTGGAACTTGTTGACTTCGTAATGGATATCAGCTTTAGTGTTTACTTCCATGATTACATGACTTTTATTCGCCAATTATAAGCTAAGCTAGGAATCCATAAAAACACGAATGGTAAGCTGCTTATCAAATGAGGACACTCACAGGAAATCAATTCATATGCAAACATCTAAAGAAAAAATAAACATTTTCCACTCACTGCCAATTCAATATTTGCTCCGGCAGAAGAAAAAGTGTTTTTAATACTAGGGATATGTTCTAGCCGTCGTATTGACATACTCTAGATTTATGACCAGGGACGTGAACGGATTAACTGTGCTAGGAATGCTTCACCATATCGTCTTCATTTTGATACCACTTGCGTTCTTGGAACATTCCAGAATATGGTTACTATAAGCCGAGTGAACTGGTTTCTTCTCTTGTCGGAAAAGAGTCCTACAATCAACAATATACATTAATTTATTTTGCATACGTACCACATACGTTTGAATATGTTTTTCTTTTAATGTAAAAAAAGAATACTTCCGCTATTTTTTTTGTCATTCATTTTGTAATGTAATTATAGTACCAAACCCACTTATTGGAAAAAAATGTATACGTTAAGACCCGCTTTCTCGATTACCACAATTTATACTAGGTGAACTCAAATCTCAATGCAGTTCGATCTCAAATCAGTTGTAGTTGTGTTTTATTAGTGGCTTATGGATAATCGATGGCCCGACTGGTAAAATTGGCACTCAAAGGGTGAGACGACTGGCTGAGGTGTGATAGGGATGCCGTGTCCTCTGGTCATCCATCTCATGGTTAGGTCGACACTATGATGCCTCCCCTCCCCTGCGTCTTCACACCTCCTCACACGTTATGGCCACACCTGTAGATGTGATCATGCAATCTTTTGTGGCCAGGAAGGAATTCAAATAATTCATGGCGCCTTTTTTGTGTGTAAAAACTACCTTACATACGGATATGATTTGTTGAGAGTGATTTAGTTTTATATAAAGTTTCAATCTTTAATAGGTTTCATAAAGGGGGTATGTATACAATCATGGATACAGGATAAGTCACTAATGTGTCGGAAGGAGCGGTACTGCATTTGTGTTTCTTCCCTTTCAGGCACTACACGTATGCATTGTAGTCCTGGCCGCGGCGCAGTACCACACTTTTTCCCCATATAGGGATGTACATGTATTCAACTCTACAATAAGTTGTTTCAGCGCTAATGCGTGTATTTTGTACCATTAATAATATATACAACACCAGCATTTGAAGATAGCTAATCGTCATGTATGTATATTGTAAACACGCTTTTCGGGAAGAGCCTAGAGACTTTAGCAGTCAAATCAACTCGTTACACAAATCTATTTTACTTTTTTCTTCGGAACAGGCAGATAATTAACCATATATTGTTTATTTAGCCATATCATTGTTCAATACATTCAATTCCTAATGACGTTACTTCCTTAACATATTAAACCCAGGCACGATCATATTCAACCCACCCCGCATATTAGAATTAAAACTTTTGTAATATAGGTGAAATAGGTGCAATGGGAATCTACCTTGGCTGGTGGTCCATTCATTAGATTGACATGTTTCTTGTGAACCCATTATCCAAGGAGATTGATGAGACTGGCCTATTTCATACTTTTAATGTTGTTGATGATTGATTGATGTCATTGAACTTTGAGCCCGGTGTGCTTTCACATGCCAATCCAGAAAGCAATACCTATGTAGTCCTTTCTTGTGATGTGATGTTTTCGCACAGTTTTCATAAATTCATTCCATCATTGTGTTCTATATATATATATATATTTCAACCAACATTTTCTTACGAAATTGTCTTCTTTTTTTGCTTTTGCAGGCAGCTGTAGACAAAATGAAGAACGGCTCATGTCCAATCTGCCACCGATATTTCATGATATTCTATGTACTGAGAGAAAAGGGCCTCATAGATCTTGTGGTTACAACATTCTTACCAGAAAATCCTCCACCAGAAGTCCTCGCATTTTCCAATGGCAAACGTTATCCCCTCGTAAAGGTAAGTCTTACCATTGAACACTCCTCCACCAAATTCTGCTATACTCGCTTTACTTTCATCATGACATAAGAAATAAAGTTCATAGTCAATGTTTCTTTTATAATTTTATTTGATCCCGTTTTGCAGTAGATGTACTTCAGTACTATACTAGTATAGACGGAATTTTCCATTCTAAAGCGGGAAAGGCATACCTACTTTATTTGATCTTAAATCACCTTTTGCGATATTTTATTCATGTCTTTCCTACATGTCACTTGCAATGTTATTTTAACATAGTCTTAATTTAGTAACAGGAGAAATAGAGAGTAGATGACATTGTAGCACCCCTGCTTTGATAAAATGTTTTTAAAAAATTGAAAGAAATTGCTGGCTTTTTTGGTACGAAAATGAAAAAAACATCGATGTTGAATGGCCCAGTTGCTTTGTTCATTTTCAACCTGTATTGATTTATTTTGTTTAATTAGATGGTATTTTCTCATCATAGAATTCAGCATATATTATTCTAAAAACATAGTTACACTCGTACATATAAATCTATATTATTTTATCTTTTCACTAGAGATTGTTGTACATCATATTTTACTTCTATAATTAAGCAGTAAAGAATGCTTTCTTCTAGCCTAAGGTATTTCGACCAAGAAATGCATTTTGAATTTGTAATATATTGAAGTAACAGTTGTTTTAAACTTAATATTGCTAGTTTTAGAATCTATTCCTTGGTAGAATACACACATTTAATTTAATTTTATGAATAACATTGAATAATATTTCGTTTTTCTCCCTCTTATGTTTACCTATGTTCGTAATGTATTCTATCCATCTGAAATACATCTTTTCCCCTCCCTTATATACTTCATTTAGATTATTTTGTAATATCGATAATATATATTGTATAAAATGTAAGAAATTTGAATAGACCTTAGCTTGAATTTTAAAATGCCATACTGTAGAAAATGGTGAGCTATGTCGGTATTTGGGACACACTTTACTTTAGGAGAGAGAGTTGAACTAATGGCAACGGATGCACTCGAGTCGCTTGTACATAGTCCTATCTGCATCTAAAAGAAAATCGTTTTATTTCTGTTGTTTTTATGTGTCAGGTGTACTCCAAAGAGAACATCCATTCCACAATGGTAAACAGACTGCACAGCCTTCTTGTATTCTTCATGGCCAAATCTAGATATCCTTCCATAATATACACCAAGCCTGACCCATCCACCACTTCATATTTTTATTTTTCATCTTTCCAAACCACCACCCTTCCTGTATTCTCTTGATATTTATTTTCAGAGGGAATAGGCGTCAATTATCTTCTGAAAGCACTATGTTTTCCCGAAGCATACTTCGGTTCATATTTTCGGCCGTAGCTAAATCCACATGCGTTCCCATTATTTGCCTCTGAAGTTGATATTTTTTTGCTATACCTGCAATACTTTCGGAAAGTTTGTTTTTCCCTATCTTAGATCATACGACCCACTTGTAGATCGAAAGATTCATAGCTTTTATTTCCTATTAGGATTTCATTTATATATCCACGTATTTGGTCTATGCAGCACTGTTATAGGAGATTTAGCCAAATTTGCTACAAATTATCTATGGAGCGTTATCATCATACCTGATTCTTTATATCATATTAGAGCAGTCGTCTATTCTCACTGATTTAAAACCCAGACCCCAAATATATGTCCTAAGGCATGAATTCATGCTCTTTATGTTTCATTGAAGTAAAAGCAATTGACGATGAGTGTATTGGTCAGGCTTGAATGGTGGAGGAAGGCCCGGGGTACATACAAAATAAAGTTCATGCCAAATGAATCACTCACTAGGCAGGAGGTCTCTTCCTCTCTTCCTTCACCATAGAGATAAAAGGGAGGAGACATTGTTCTTCCAGTGAAGCTATTGTAAAAAACGGATCAATCCTCCGCTGGCATGACGCAAGAACATCAAGTTATGAATTCAAATTCACTAGGCTGCCATCTTGAATTTTCCAGTATATATATCTATGCATATACACATACAATACATGTATGCGGGGGAATGAAAGAGGGGCTTAATCCACTGGTCATGGTCGAGTTATTGCTATTGTGGGGTATGAGACGAAATAGTACACTTATATAGGCTAGCTATATGGGGATATTTTTTCTACTGCTGATTGAGATTCTGAGAATGCGTTTAAGAGCTTAGAAAATATGAATAAATGTAGTTTATAAATGGGGCTTACTGATACATAATGATATACAATACCTGTAACCCAAAGTGTCTTCATCTATATTTCTTCCGTGAAGTTGTCTTATCCCGTGACCAGTGGATCACACATAACTATCAGTTTAAAGCATCTGGTATCAATTCAAGATGGTAAATCACTAAATATTTTAAGAACGAGACCTAAGTACAACTGATGAGATCTTTAATTGAGAAGCTTCTAATTTGTCATGGCTGATTACTCTATTCAGACGATGAGGTGATGGCTTTTAAGGCTGAAAAAGCTACTATGAAGAACAGGAGTTTTGTTTGTATGGCTTTGAAAACTGTCCCATGTGGACCAGCGGTTAGGTCTTCTCTGCGTTAAGGTTTATCTGGGATGTTGCCAATAGGGACGGGGACTAACTGCTTTATTTTTTATTTTCGTTTTCAATTAAACACTAATAATTAAACTTATTCAAGGAAGCGTTGTATACTGCAGCAAACACCCGATAGATTCATAACATGCCTTTTAAAATGATATTCTGGAAATAAGCCAAGTCCTCTAAGATTTTGCCAAAGAATAAGTAAGGGTGTTAAGGCTTGAATAAGATGCCAACAAATAGAGAAACATCAAAGATATATTTAAGTATGATGCAAATTCTATTCCCAAAGCCTAAGGTCAGCGATAACCTCTCTAACTAGATTAAACAAGTATAGATAATGGTTTTATCATTAGTTTTATAAGAACTGCTATACTTGTAAACTTTATATGTTTTGATATATCAAGTCAATGTGGTTATATGTACATGTATATAGTGAGTCTGGTGAGGACACAATATAAAAGCAGAAACCTGGGAATTAATCTTGTTTCACCCGAACAATTAGAGAGAGTGTCGCCGATATTTTTATCGGCATTTCTTAAAAGTTGGAACGCTTGTTCGAAAACCTCGGGCCTTAACTCGACACACATATATATAACTTACCTCCAAACTACCCCGACCCCGACACCAAGTAGATGTAGAAAGAAAATCCCCAACTTAACTGATTTTAACACAATGTTTATGTAAAAAAATAATTACCTTATCACCAAGGCCACACGAGGTCTTGTTCAGACATCTATGTATACATCATTATTATTCATAGTAGTCGGCCCTTCCTTCATTCATGTTGATATTGTGTATATTAAAATGCGTTAAGTCTAACCAATTTTAACCTAGAGAAACGTTGAGGTGACTTAGGGTGCTTTTACATGTTTCACATTTATGGCATGTTCTCAGCAGTGTAAATGTATTCGTCGTGAATGTCAAGCTTTTGACCCTTTTTTAAAAAAATGAAAAATAACAGACCAGCCGCCAGCCCAACTAGAAAAAGCAGGGTGCAAGGCCTTCTAAGATTCATGTTCTTTCATTAGTGTGATTAGTCCCAGTCATCCGACAAATAGAGGTTAGTTTTTACCCGGGAAAACATCCTTGTGGTGAAGAAAATTTACTTTTTCTGGTGAGGAATCAACTTGCGTTTCAATCAATATCTCTGCATCTAATAATGTAAATTGTTATCGTTATGTAAAAGAAGTGTTTGTATCGATTCTGGAAATATACAATACAATAGGATGTCCATGGAACAATAAATTGTGATGCATTCAATTATTTATTTCCTGCGATCGCCACTTACTTTATTTTCACTATTAAAATATGATGTAGGTAGAGAGGTAATTGTTGATTGCAAAATGCAAAAGCCCTGCGAGTTCCTTGCTTAGCCCAAAGCTTGCCCGCTGATGTTCTTTAATGTTCTGTACCTTTTCGAATAAATGTCCTTAATCGTCTTAAATAGAAAATACAACAGAAAGTAATGATAAATTGGCCCATTTTAAAACGAAAATCTCTAGACACTTGAGAGAGATTTATATTGCCCTTTTCTAAGGACTTTTTAGGATCTAGGATAGGCGTTCGGAAGTTTGGAATTTCTTTTTAAGAGCATAACTATGAAACAAGTAGTCTAATCTCAATAACAGTATGTATTCATGTGGCAGTTTGCCCTATTAAATCTTGATTGTAATCGTGATATTTGCGACTACGGTAGTATGTATTGGGAACCTGTTAACGTCATAAAATATTCTTCCCAAACTTGTGAACGTCTGTCGTAGCAACGAGTAAAGGATTTCTATATTCGTTGATCCTAGCAAGAAGCATTTGCTCCCTGGAGCAGAAGCCAAAGCGCGGCCCCGATGGGACTGGTGTCAGAGATGTGCGTTCAACAGGGCAAATATGTTCCAGATGTTATGATGTTTCCTCGAACTATCCATTTAGTAGACAATATTCTTTGTTGTACAGTTCTCTAATCTTCTCGAAAAAGGCCATCGTAGTTCAGACTAATGCATTTAGCAGTTTTGTGTTAATTTGTATCCTAAGATTATTTGTATTTGGTGGAATTCTCTGTTTATTTTTTTTCTGCTCTAGAGGAATTGTTTTTTTTATCCCCATTTTATTCCTAGCCCTATCAGTCTTTCTAGCCATGCTTCTTCACAGTAAGTCCCCTTTTCCCTTTCTATATTCTTATCTTTAAACCAATGTATGAAATGCATGATTAATACCATGTCGTGCTGTCTTTATTGTGATGTAGGTCCACAAAGGAGTAGATTCTGAAGGCCGTGACATGACTGGACTAGAATGTGACTTACCTGATGAGATTGAGCGACTTATTGACAGATTTGAGTGCGACGAAATGCGACCACGACGAAGGGGCGACAAGGCTGATGAGGCGGAGCGAGCATTTGAGAACCTGTACCCTGTAAGTACCGTCCATTATTTGAATAAACCCAATTTAAAAAAAAAAAAAAAATGTTGGCCATTGTTTTAGTTTCTCTTTTCAGCGCGTAAAATTGTTCTAATATATCAACTGGTGATCTTTATCTCGGGACTGACTTTTCGCCTATTCTGCCACTCTATAAAGTATAAATTCAGAAAAATTCAGCTTTCAAAATTATACTAAAATTACCAAAATTAACTAGTACGAGAGAAATACACAGATCACTTAATCTACCATCACTCTCTTCAAGGAGAGACAGCCACTTATTAGACCTTGCCTTTTTGAGATCAAGAGACGAAGAAAATTTAGACAAAAGAAAACTGGGTTTAAGAAGTCTAACGAAAGGAAAAAAGCTGGTAGTGCCACAGCCATAAAATGAAATTTTCAAGAAGTCATACGTTTATGTGTTATCAAATCTATGGAATAATCTTCCAGATAACATTCAAGTTACAAAGACAAGAATCCAATTTAGACAGTATCTCAAAACCACTTATTTCAGTGACTGATGAATACCTTTCAAAAGAATAACGTGTTATTATAAAAGGCATGTAAGTCCTTATTGTAAAATCGATACATCGATAAAAAGTTAATTAACTGTATAGTGTAGTTAGTGAATGTTTTTAGGGGTTTTGTACTGGGGACAGGCTCATATATGTAGGGAAATGAGCGGGGTGGGGTCTAAATTATTGAATGATTACTTTGAATCGGACAGAATGAATGCATCCCGATATCTTGCTACCACATAGTAGATATTAAAACAAGGATCCCCCAGGAAGACCTCCTCAGGGAGAGGTTGGCATCCTTTTCTGAAAATTGATGTAACTGTTTGATTCGGAATAAAAATACAATATATATATATATAAATTACCTCTGCACACTACCCACTAGCCTGGTATCGTAGCCCTTCCTTCCATATAGGGATGAGTCCCAAAAGGCCCTGTGAGAGGGGGAAATTGTGTTTGCCGTGGGTATTCAAAAGTACTAATATTTCACAAAAATAAAGTTGTTTACCTGTTAGCTCTTATTGTACCCAAATGTTTTAGTACTACCCAAAGGCAGGTAAATATTGTTTTGAGCTATATAAATGTTTGAAGCGAGGTAACTATTCATGTGAAATCGGCGGCCATGTTGACGCACACGATGTCGTCATGTGACGTCACTCGATGTCACCTATTCTTGGGAGGGAAACAGTGAGCATTAGAAATATTTCCTGTAAGGTTCTTCAACTGCGATTTAATAACCATGTGCCATTTTAACATTCATATTTCTATACAACAGAATATAAGTGCACACAGTATTTTGGATTTTTTAAGGCCAGATGTCGATAGTGGCAAAGAGAGAGTGGGCTGGTTAATGACTGATCCCTTTGGAACAGGGAGTGATTACAGTGAATGTCATTAATTCAATATCGCTGCTTGTCTACTCTGCTCTTCGATTCAATTAGAATACTGGTCAAACCTTATTTATTTGTAGATTATTTGCAATGCAAATGTATCATAAATCGAGTAAAAAGGAAAATATAGCTTTTTACATATCAATCTTAAGTTCCAATTTTTATAATTGTGGTCGGTCCTATTTGCACGGGGATAACTTGTATAATTATCGCAAAAGGATAATTGCGTCTAAAGGTAAAACACAATTCATTACATGCCTTGGTTAGTTCCAAATTATTGTAACCTGATCCTGTTTAAAATTAGCTGACATCCATACTCGGTGACAATGATGTATCCGACGCACTGAGAAAAGAATATGGTTGAGATGGTTATTTTCCATGTATCAGCTTACTAGTCTCTACAAATCAATACTGGTGTCCACTGTCACATATAGGCCAGGGCATTAGAAAATGCACAACTGGCAGCTCTATGTACGGTATTCCGTAAATTCTACTAAATTAAACCAACATGATAAATATAGATATTTGGGTGGTAATGTTCAACAATGTCAAGCCCTAAGCAACCTGGTTGCTTATGACATCACACCTAGCAACCAGCAACCAGCGCACCTCCCAGGTAACACTTTATGTTAACCGATTGGGATAGAAGCCAGTCGTGACGTCAGAGTAGGCGTGACGCCACTCGCATGGTAACTTTCAAGCTGTTAACAGGTCTCTCATACAGAAAGACAACATGATAAATACTAGGTATATATCTGAGCAGAACAAATTCGGTTATGTTGAACAGTATTTTGAACCTCATTTTTGTCTTAAATTTGGGCTATTTGAGAGGATTGGTGAAGGCGAATTGTACATTTGCTGACGCTCGGACCCATAATATATTCTATTGTGGAACGCTCGTATTACTATCACTATCCGCGATCTACAGGTGCAATGCCTCAGTGACCATCATTCTGATGATATGCATATTATCATCTGCGCTTCCCCACAGCCCTATATTCAGACCTGCTAATGTATTTAATTGATTATCCTACAAAGTTGCTTTAATTTTAGTATAGACATGTATCGGGGATTGTTAAAAAGTAGCAACGTAAATGGAAATTGTTCATGTGTTATTTCTGGCTTTAATAAACAGTATTAATAGCGGGTTTTTTGTTGTCCCATTTTTCTCTATTCCTGAAACTACTTTTTGTATATTCGTTTTGGAATTTGACACCCATGGCCATGCGTGTTCCAATTTTACATTCGAAAATTTCCGACCGGGGCCATTGAAAATCCCTGTGAAAATGTCAGTATAAAGTAATATATGCTGGTTGAAGAGACAGTCAGAATGGCAATGCATTATGTATGATGTAACTTGATTGAATGGGGGCCGAGTATGGTTTAAGGTGTGGAGGGGGTTTCAGTATTCAGGACCACCATACTGTAGTGCATACACTTGTTCCTCTAGTGTATTTCTCTGCCATGGCAAATGGGCGTGGTTGATTCATTTGGCACCCGATTACCCTTTATACGCAACTCTGCCCTATAGCATTTCACTTCCATTTGAGTTGTGTTAGGCAAACGATGACACATGAATGTGTTCATTATATCATGCTCCTCTCTCTATTATTAATATGGCTTTTAAGCTTCGGTGGAATCAAGTGAAAGTTATTTGTGGCTGCCATATATAAGTACTAAGAAGGGAATACTGTAAACGCATTAATGTTCGCGCAGTATTTATTTTCGCGCACCCACCTTGGTGCGCGAAAATAAATCCTGCGCGAAAGGTATAATTATTGCCTACACAGGGGGTGAGACTTCCTTAGTGCGCGAATTTAAATCCGCGTGAAAAGGTGTCTAAGTAGTTAGTGCGCGAAAATGTATCTGCGCGAAAATAAATACGTTTACAGTACTCGTATTATAGCTCTTCACCAATTCAAACTTAACAGATCATGAACAGATGCTCTAGGTGATTGATTGATCCTTTTGTGATATATCCCAACAGGATTTGTATTTCCACTCGAGCATTTAGTGATATGCTGATACAATTATGTATCAAATGGAGCTATTTCTTTGTTATAATTTTGCTTCAGACCGAGCAGATCCACATCAATGAAGTAATAAGTAGCCGGATCAACACCCCTTTAATTCGATGTTTTATTATGAAATCATAATAGTTTTAGTTAACCAACCTGAAACTATTTCTTCACCCGAAACAAGAGTTGATATGATAAAATTGAGAGTTATAAGTGATATATTTAACAGATCACATAGGAAGTCTGTGAGTTATGAGGTTTACTGGAGGGTTTACTGTGTTCATCGGGCCATGTGACTGTAAATTCATGATGGTAAGCCGACACGTGTGATGGGGAAGTTTCTCCCCGTGTAGAATGACGCTCACTGAACGTGATTTGCAAGTCATTGACTTGTCTGTGAATTCCTGCATACTCGCCACTCAAATACTGAGGAGCGAAACGAATGGAAATGGTAAGGGTGTTGTATTCTAATGAGTCCCAAGGGGTTCAATGTTAGCAGTTAATTTTACCCTTCATCCTATTCCCTTCACCTATATTTGATTTCCATGTTTTAGCACAGATTGATTATTAGGTTGATCGATTGGATTTCAGACAAGTCAGGTCTTCCAATGAGTGTCATTGCCTCATATATATATATTGTAGACAATAGTAGAAACAGGTTCAATATACTAAAAGTGATATCTGTAACTAGAATACGTGTATGCCAGTGTTTACGATATGATATTGATATTATTTTCCTTTTATGGCGTTTCAAGGGATAATGAAGTCCTGTGATTTATCATAATTTCTATATATATTCAAGACCCTGTCCCAAGGTACTATAATTATAAGGTTTTTTCTTTTATAAATTTCTAAGCCCTAAAAATCAATCCAGCACATGAACGTGTTAGCTTTCTTCGGAATCAAATAGAAAATAATAAGAACTGCTAAAAAAAATTTAGAAAGGGGAGGAGGGAGGTATATAGTATCGTACCAACAGAAGAATTGCTAAATACGTATTACACCGATTCATTTATACACACCCAGTAACGTGTAATTGTTTCAAATATTGTATTCAGTTTTTTCAGCTGACCTCGAATTTATTTTCTGTAATAATTTTGACAGGGATGAAATGTTGGGAAATTGAAATAAAGTCCCCAAACTTTGACCAAGACAACAATTCAGGAAAGACTCTATAGGATTGTTGTAAAGCGTAGAGGTGGGGCTCCAAAAGATCTCACAAACTTATAATGCGCCATTCATATATCTGTCATGAGTGCGTATAAAGAGTGTTTTCCCACGGTGGAGCACATTTCTAGTTGTCAGGTTTTCACCGCCATTGGCATGGATATCTAAACGTGTATTACCAATATGTTGTCTACACCTGTTTGGCAGGCAGCATATTTGTTTGAGTGAGGCTTGTCTTGGTTTTGTTGAAAATATATGTTACGAACTCTTGTCATTTATCATGCCTTTAATGACACCCTCTTAGAAATCGGGTTTCGAATGTGAAGATTTATAGAGATTTCTGTATCGGTTGTCTTCGCTCCCTGGGATACATGTTTAATTGGAAAGAGACAGAATGGGTGAATGACACGTTCTTATTACATTAAGTGGCTGCGAGCAGATCAGGCAATGTGCTATTGTACTTGTGTCCTGTAACCCACATGGTCGTCTCGCGTTACGTTTTCCTTCTTTCCCCTACCCCTCTCCGCTCTTTACACAAGTCCCCATACAATAGACCTGCAAAACTTCAACCCTAAATATTGTTTTTGTGTCTCATATTGTACAGTATGATACAATGTGGTAGTGGATATCAGGCTTTAGAGTCACTTAGTTTGGTTTGTTCTTAAAGAAATTATCGGAGGCGGAATTAATATAAATAAATCAATACTTTTCTTTCAGAAATTCAAGACATTTGTAAAAGGAGGTAACCCCAAGCTGGAGGACCCTGAGCCAGTGCTGCGGATCTTAGGCCGTATCAACTTCTTCCTCAAGAGCACAGGAACACGCTTCCTTATCGGAGACAGTATTAGCCGAGCAGACTGTTACCTCCTGCCCATCCTACAGCACATACGTGTAGCAGGAAAGGTAAGCATCCTTAGCTCATTTTAATTGATTAATGACTTCAGTATTGGGTGAAATGGGTCTGACAGTTTCCTAGAAGTCATGAAGACTCAAGATTATCAGTAGAATCCAGACTAGCTGCAGAGCTCGTCATAACTGAACTGCAGTATCATACAGTGGCTTTGGGCTAACCTGGTCTCCTTAGATTTGTGATTTTGTCAGGCTCCATAATTATAACTTGTCTTTGTTTTAGTCGCAACCTCTCGGGGCCAAAACGAAACTGCCTAGAATATTTTAATTTATGAGGATGCCCTTCACAATACCTGGGAGAAAATAGGAACATCACTAATACCAAATATCGGACTAGTACCTATTTATTTCCAAAAATAATAGTTTGTTTTTTATGTTAATTGATGTTATCTTGTCTGGAGAATGGACACAGTTGAAATACCCCAAAGTCAGTCCAATTTGAGACTAGATAAAACACTTATTTCTAAGAATAACAAATAGGCTCCTTTAGTGGTGTCAGTGACTATTAGCTGGGTCCTTAGATTTGGAAGCTGGGCCACTTTACCTGTGTACTACCTAGGCTTGGTGTCTCCTGATAACCAAATATCATGTCTCATGGTAGTGTGTGGGAGCAGTGTTGGTCGTCTGATGTCTGAATGCCATGTGTCCTCGTCACCATCTTGGTGGTCAGAATGTGTAAAATAACATGTGTTGACAGGCCTGCAATGGACAGCCATTATTTATACGCTTATCTGGTGGATGGCTTATGCACATATTTACCATAGGCGTATTTCTCATGTACGCTCGACTTATGTTTTCTAAAGTGAAGGTGAGCAAATGGTTTCATCAGATTTAGGATCTCGCGGTTGTTTTATACGCTTGCGCTGACATTTATGCCATTGATGATACTGGATGCATTGTACCTGGTATTCATCTTTGGCGCCTTGCCAGTCAGTATATCTTTGTGTAATAATTATAGTAGTTATGTACTCCTGGTTGTCACCATGATTGTTTTTACTGTTGGGATCTAATTATATTATTCTCTATGGATAGCATCCTGCCCCAGTTGCTTCAAGTTTATTTTATTTATAGACCTTCTTTATTAATGTTTCACAGCTACTTTAACTGCTCTTCACCGGTACCATATCGTCGGCAATGATACCACCTTAAATAATAGAACAAAACAATGAAGATAAATGTTATTTAGTTTTGTTGTTATTAAGCTATTGAATTTTGCTCGTTATCACCGCGATCGCCTTTCATTATTATAGCTGCCTTTGAAACTGAAAGGGAAAATCTATGGATATCGGAGACAATAGTGTGTATCACTACATTGAGTCTATACATGTACTCGTTGTCAAATGTTCGCCTGGTAAATGTTCCCGTGTCTCATGATAACTTACATACCATTGCATGTAACTGCAAATAACCCTGAATCGTCCCTGGCCTTGGTGTTGGTGAAAAAGGGAATCCAGCTTACCAACATATACAGTCTCAGTAATCTGTACACACATACGTTATACATGGAACGCACAGCCTGAAGTTTTGGATCTTCGTTTACCTGACCTACTATGACCGATATTTATGACGCCCCCCCCCCCCCCCCCCCCCCCATCAGTCCTTGGCGTTTTGGGCTTGGGCAGTAATTTAGCTGTATTCGCTACCCGGTGATAGGGTAAAATTGCCGGCTTTTCTGAAATGCAGATCATTGAGCTGCGGTTTAATGTCTGTATTTGGGGCATATATACTCGGCTGCTTGTGAAAGTCTTGTTGAAACACAATAGTCAATGACAACTGGCGCTCTTCGTATTCAACCAGAACGTAATGCTTGACAAGATGCATTAAAATATCCTGACAATATAATGGATCAATGTACAATTACCTGAAGAAACCTTCATTGTCCTTTCTTTCATTTTCCTTTAGGAAATTGTATTTCTTAAAGTAAGTTGTACATAATTGAGGCGGGAGATTGATTAAACCGAGACTCGATTAATCCTTTCGTTGCTATTCCTCTTTTACTGTTGAACATGCCCTATCAAGGGTTAATCCGTATCTCCTGCCTCAATTCCTACATCAGTCAATAAGACTGAGGGTTGGGACGTTAAACCTTCTTGTTGTTATGTTGCTGTGATTAATTCAGTCATCTGTATGTAATAGCCATAGGTTCAATTAAGGAAAAGAGGGTTGCCTTCAGAATCCAGCCAGAAAATGGGGAAAATTGTGATAGCTTGCTTTTCATAGCACGCTGGGAGTTGGAATGGAACCTTGCTTCCTTTCAACCAGCTGGGGCCTTTGGTCATAAGTATGTTGCTCCAGAAATATATCACTTTCTCTTGGCTCGCATCATCCTTACACACTCATACACCTATATAAATAGAAGCTCTTTAGTTTTGACGGCACGGCCCACCTCTGAATTCCTCTGAGTTTTAAGCCTCAGGAATCCTTAATTGCCTTGTTGACCCATATCTAAGCCAGCTCCGGCTCTGGATGGCTAAGCATTTCCTTTTGATCCGAGGGCTATGCTCCACTACGCCCATATAAATTGCCTGCGACTCTCTTTAAGTCAGGATTACATCTTTAGATGGTGTTATTTGCATAGATCGTCAGCTTATGCACCGAACATAAGACATGTCATACCTTGCAGATGCCCCGATGAAATGATCCCCAAGCGTTAATATAGGAGGTTTTGAGAGAATTGGGACTGGATAATGCATATAGAAATTCTTTTCATCATGTTAGATTGTGGAAGATAGGTTGATTAACTTTGATCTGTTGTCAGTTGATCATTTTAATATCCATGTACTCCACTTGCTGATGGTGCTAAAAAGTCCCTAATTAACACACAGAGCAATGTGCTTTGTTACTGGAAAGGAGTTAGTACGAAAGGAACACTTACAACTTATGGGTAGTCCCTTCTTGACTCTAGATGACATGATTAGCATGAATAGTGTTATAATGACCAAAGGCCTAGGGGCGTATAATGAATCTGACACCTGTAGAGGCGAGATTGGGATTATGAAGTGTAAAGTCAGGGCAGGACCTAATTATATTACCATGGTTTACACCTGACATATTGCGACTTATGTTTATTCATCTGCTGTGATCATCCATTTTCCATAAACTCTTTGAGGCAATCAATACTAGATGAGTGAAAAAGAAATGAATTGAATTAGCAATTGTGGTTTCTAAGCGATACCACTCGCCTATTTAGTAACTGCACAAAAAAGGAAATGCATTAAGGTTTTGTGGAAGAAAAACAGGGCCAACCCATCTCATGTAAAGTATAGTGCCAACAATGAAATGGAAGCATTCGATCTTAGCAGAATGTTTGTTTTGATTGAAATACTTGTAAAGTCCTTCCTTGATCAAACATTGAGTCGTAGAGCAAACATTGAGCTACGATGTATCAACTATGTCTGGGTCATATAGACACCTCGAAGGTTCGATGGACTGACACAAATACATAGGCCTGAAATGAAATTTAAAAATATATGTATTCCCTGAAGTGTAGAGAAATCTGCATTTGCTTTAATCATGCATGGGATACCTGATGAGCAGTGGATACCACAATCCATCATGAATAATCAACATCTTGATCCATGGTCATTATGAGTTGGATAAAGCCACTGGACACTCAATTCACTCAGATACTGATACTCATGATAGAAAGAAACTATATATCCGACTTGTAATAATTAGCTTTATGAGATGTGATAATGATTAAGTGAGAATGTCCCTCTTGTGTCTCTCCCTGCCTCTCTTTTCCCTTGTCTTTCTCTCCCAGTCCCTTATCTCCTCTGTCTCTGAGTGTCTCTTCCCCTATCTGCCTGCCTCCCTCTGTCTGTCTGTCTCTCGCCCCGTGGCATAGTACATAGTCAGGTAGATAGAGGTGGAGAGTTATGTATGGTATGTGGAGTAGAGTTGATGTGACCTGTTTATTCTAAGTACATCTCCACGGGCCCTCGTACTTCTTTAATATCTATTACTCTTCCACAGGGACCTGCCATGTGATATTGCATATATGTAGTAAATTGACTTATTTGTAACTGCTTGAGTTAGTCGGTGTTCGCAGAAAGGAATTTCTCCGAGTATTTAGTATAGAGCTGCAGTATATTTTTTTTTGTTCGTGCAGAATGGAACCTTTCCTGTCCGGGCTGGCTTTCTCACTATTTGTATTCATGGAACTATCTCTCATGCATTGAATAATGCGTAACTGGAGTAGGTCCAATATGTGTTTCACAGATAGACAATTAGAGAAGTGTCTGGTCAATGAGTAATGAATATGTTGATGTGTTTCTATTACTTTAATGTTCATGTTTTGTTTTGAATATTTTTTTTATTCTGGCAGTGGCTTTATCAATATATGTCAATCAATATAGCAAATACCCATATCCTCATAACGCGAATATTTTCATGTGTCGCCAGACTTTCATACTTAATGCTATACCATGAGACACTGCCGTATAACAGATGTCATAGAAAGAGAAAAATAAAAGATGCCATTCACAAAAGCAAATAATCAGTGATACAAGGTATACGAATGAAGTTAAAAGAATATATGTATATATGTTGTTTTTATTGTTTTGTTCAGAGTTGATCCTGTTAGTATATTTAAAGAAACAAGTTGAATACTTATTGACTACCTGTCACTATATGAATTACTCTCTGTTACCGAGAAAACATTAGATATTGCACAGCGTGATGGCTTAATACGTGGTGTATAGCAGTTAGTGACACGTCAGAAATTAATTTGGAACAAGTCTCCAGGGGCAGCCTTCACAGACACTGTGATTACCATATCCCTCCGATCAAAAAGTCCAGAAACTAGAGATCACTGCGGTGAATGACCGGAACTAGTGCGTCGTATTTGAACATTGTAACTTATCCTTTAGACATTATAGAAGTTGTTTGACTAATTCCACAAAAAATGGACATTCTTAGGTCGCTAGTATGACATACATATGTATACAGTGTAATTTCCTTCGTCTAATGTGTATTCTAGCCTGTAATATACCCCTTGGTATCATGCTTTCTGATAAAGACATCATATTCAATACATGTTAATGATGTGGACCGGTCTTCTAAAGGTACAAGTTTCTGGTTTGAACTTTTAGCCTTTCTGAAAAGAAGCCAGTATTATTTATTTATCCGCGTGGCGCCCGCGTTATACATTATACCTATGTGCATGTGTGTGTATATGTACAGTACATGGAGTCTATTTTAGGTCATGGTTAGCCAACACTCGATGAGGGTTTTTAAAGCAAGTTACACGGCTGTGTATCTGAAAGGGGGCGGGCCCTCTTGACTGTTCAACATTCTCATGTCTCCCAGGTACTCGAGCCACGTACCTGTTGCATGCTTATTTACTCTCTAACTGATATTTTTCTTAGAAGTGATCCCCGTGGATAACTTATTGGATATTCCCTAAGGCCATACATCATTTGCTTTCACAGAGCACTGAAAGAACGAACCTTCCAGAATTCAATATTTATTCTAATATAGGCCCCTATGTGTTGTGTCTCAAATATCAGTCAGTATACCTGCACTCAACCACGCTTGGGATTGTGACTGGATTGTTCCAAGATATTAAAGGTGAGGTCTATTATTGTGACAGTTGAAAACTGGTTTTTAGGAGGCTAGGGATATTCTTTTTATCTATTTTTTGCATCTTTTTACTATAGTACAGGATTTGGTAGGCCACTGTTGGTTTATACTCAGGCCACGTGGCTAGGTTTGCTGGTTTGTTTACATGGTAATGGGGCGGGGGAGCTGATTGTAGTGATTGGCAAAGGGGGGGGGGGGGGGAGACTAGTAAAGTTTAGTGGGGGGGGGGGGGGTAGAGTTGGGTTTAGTGGCGTCTGAGTTTTTTACTTGTATGACTGACTTTCAACTTCTGTGACTGACAGACTGACAGTAGGACCTTAAAGCTATGAATCCATGTGTATGTATTGCATATTGTGTGGAAATCAAAAGTGAAGAGATAACAGCGACTATATCCATGTCTGTGTAATACTGCTTTTTCCAATTACTCAAAGAGGCGATTGAACATGCATCACGCATCATGAAAATATAGGACTGCATTTGGTATTCATTCATGTTGTTAGAGTGATAGGACTGCAGCTGATACGTCCGACCCGATGGGGTCAGTAGACCCTTAACAGCCATGTTAATATTATGACGGCCAACTTGTATTGTTGTTGTAACGTTGTTTTTTTTTATTGATCTTTGAGGTACAGCTCGATGTTCACATTATATGTGGAAGAGGGTGGGTTCAATTTATGCATGAAGCTGTTGGTTATCAAAGATAGATCCAATCATTTCACCTCTCTTAGGTCCTTCGTGTTACTTATGCATTCGCTCATCCACCTCATTATTGACCTGATGGCTGTAATAAATTTATATTTCATTCCAATGATAGTTTACCCTATTATGGACGTACGGTATGTGAACATATATACATGTATTAACGGCCCGGGAAACCTTAATAACTATGGCATCTTTAGGAACCATGTTTTTATAATAATTAACAGTGATGAGGGAGCATCTATATATGTGTCATGAATGCTTATAAATCTTACATGGTGGAATGAAAGATATAACAATAACTATTATAATAGTTTTATATAAGCCCAGTAAAGCTTGACTGGAGCAATATATATTGGCAATATAATGTATTCGGCGGTACTGATGGCTAATAGTAAAAAAAATATTTTTTGTTTTTGCTATTTCTAGGCATACCGTGAATTCGAGATACCAACGGAGCTAACATACTTATGGACTTACCTTGGAAATGCCTACGACACCGATGCCTTCAAGGAATCGTGCCCTGCCGACCGTGAGATCATCTCTCACTACATCAACCTTGTGCCATCCCCTGCCATCAGAAAAAAGGCGACACTCATGGCTGATTCACGTACCTTCAGCGTTCCAGAGGTTGAAGCGGGAGGGGAGCAGCATGAGGAGGCGGAATAAACCTGTTATATTATGTACACTATAGCCTCGACCACTACTACAAAGATACACAATGAATTGAATCGAATATCTCTCTTAAAATATGTCTTCATGCGAAGTTAAGGATTGTTAGAGAGAGTTGAAAGAAGAGGCGATGGAGAAGCAAGGGGAAGAGGAAGAGAGACACACACATGCCTTTATACATAGATGAAGCTTTCATTGTGACAAACATGCCTTTGTAGATAAAAATCAGTTTCTGGAAATATAGTATCCTTCATGTATCGCCTTCCTCCCCGAGCTGAACAAGGAAAGTGCTTTAAGAGAGATGATAGAAGTTTCTGAATTCCAACTCGATTAAATTGTTTTCTGTGAAATAAAAACTGAACTGTAGGTTCCAAGTGTATTCATGTAAAAACTAAATGCCTTCACTTCGTATAGATTTCCTATATTGGGTTCTTCCGTCGTAAAAACTCTGGACGCTGCCAAAAAATGGATTTACATGTTAAACATAAAGCAGCCATCCCACCGCCAAAAACAAAACCCAGTGACATCACAAACCAAGTTTAAATTTCAAGTGGATATTTTATGTTTAAAAACTTAGTATTTTTAATGCATTACCTTCTCAAATAATAACATGCACTTGTTTATGGTTGTACAGAAACCAATTGCACTTGGGTTATTATGATTAAACATTAAATTTTGACATTATGGAAATGATGCTTGACAGACCATGCTTGTTCCATTCATGTAACCGGACCATAATGCAGGTCCCAGTTGTGTAAAGCGATCCTGGATCTACTTTCATTACAGGTGATTGTATTTCCCCCCGCACATCCTATCTTAAGCGAAGTGTGTTAAAATGTCATCAGTGATACCTTTCTCATGTCATAAAGGGACCATTTACTTGGCATATATTCCTATTGGTATTGTTTAATGATAAGTGTGTTTTTCCCATTCCAAGTGCCCAACTAAAAGGGAACGCAGGTTTGTAAATATCGAAGCTGGAACAGAACAAACATCTAACCAACTTGACTTCAGATAACTTCTTTATGCTTCTTCCAACTCTTTATAAAAGTTTACTTATCACATCAGTCTGAGTTAACAATAAAATAACCTTTAAATTTTGCCATCGCGTCCCAAGCTTGATGTATCCCAGGTCGGGCTAGAATTTCTATCTCTCTTAAAGATAATTCGCTATTTTCGTTCAATATTTCAGTAAGATTGACCATTTGCTCATCTGTTGGTTGAACCAAAACCACATTCAAAGGGTACTATTAATTGACTGCACACCTGTGGCGATGTCGCATCTATTGCCCTTGTATCGTAGATCATGTTTTAGTCAATTTTATTAATCAGTCGACCTGTGGATCATGGGTCCTGATTGTTACGGAGCTATCTTAAACCGCAATAACTTAACCACCTCCAAAATGTTATTTTGAAACTGATAAAAATAGATATGCCTTGGTGTGTCCTTGTCAATTGCTAAGAACACTTCCATCCATCTTTCTGTGTTCCTGTTTCACATTAATGTCATGCTCAGTGGAGCCCATTGTCCTGCTGTGAAGTGTTTGGGAACCTTTGATGTTATCAACTGTTATAGAAGCCCTGTTCTCAGTGTGATTGTTCACCTGGGTGAGGGATGTCGTGGCCTTTTCCCACTAAGACTATTATAGTGGAACCTTGGAATATGACATCGATGATAAACTTCCTTACGTCCAAAAGAAAATCTGTCCATTTTATCAGTTACTTTTTTAATGCTCAATTCTGGTCCACTCTTCAATATTCTTCGTAGAAATATTGTCATTCCTGTGTCAAACAAAGGTTTCTGTTGCTGTTACCGATGTTAAAGGAATAACGTACCGCTTTTGTAGTATTAATGGACAAGGACAACTAGTTTTTCTTGGCCTTAATTGATTAAAACTTGCCTTAGTGACGTGGCGGGGATTTCCGGATCCTGGTTTCTCTAATGCCACTCAAATCATTCGTCCATATAAAATTGCTTTTGAAGCTTTTTTTTTTACTGTTTGTTGTATATGAATTGTTGATCAATGCTCTGTGGTGCCTTCGAACCCTTTAAAGATGGCTATATTTGTAACAAATCGCACCAACGTTATACTACCATTCAGTGAGAAGAAAAAATCAATTTATCCGCAAAAGTATAGATATAACATGTATTATTGATCATTTATTATGTATCTGTGTACAAATGTATTATTTGTGGAGAGCGAGTAAGAAAAGAGGGGGAATGCTTAAGTAAAATAACGAAATATCCCCAGTCTAAGTGAGAAAAGTATTCGGGCTTCAATCTAGTGACAAAATCCTGTGTTTACTGAATCAAACAAGTTAGTAAAGAGTTTTTATTCACATTAAGATATATAATAGACGGGGATGGCCTGTAAATTTAACAAGGCGCTATGAAAAAATGTCTGTTTAGTTGTTTGTTACTGACTATTTCATTCGTTTGAAAGAACGAAGGTTAATGTTGCGTATATTCGTGCCTTCTTTGTGGGAGGGAGATTCATGTATAAAAATAGGTTCACAAAGGTAGATGATTATACTAAGTCTTGTAGGTTTCGTTTCACGAAAAAAAGGGGGGGGGGGAGATATTCTATTGGCGAACATTACTCCTTGTATCTATTTCAGTGGACCAGTCCTTAGGTTGATTAATACTTAGGTCCTGTCCGACCTTAAATTAAGCATGTAATTCCTTTTACTGAACGAATATACTATAGATTCGGTTTTGAAATGAGGTACTTTCTTCCTTCAAGAAATCGCCACCATATTCTTGATAACCATTTTCTAAATTCTTGTTTTTACTAGGATTTGTCATTATCTATCCCTCAATTTGGGGGATTCGGTGTGCGCCAACATTTACTATTATCAGATGTATAGTCTGTAAGATGCCCATTATGTATACATGGAGTTTTCGTGATGTATATGCAGTTCACGTATTAATAAACAGTATCATGCACACATACTTTGCAGTTGCTTTGTATCTGTATATAAATGGGTCGGTCAGAAAATGAAGAATTAGATTTCACCAATTGTTTCAAATAATTGCTTTAACAGTTCTAAAAAAATTGTATGTTCAGTCTTAAATTTGCCTGAAGGGGCAAAAATAGAAATACAGAGTTCGAAATAAATCAAATTGCTCAGATAAGATAAAAATTGTTCTGTACATGGTATTTATCCGAATTTTGTTTGTCTTAAAAAGTACAGAAAGTGTCTTAAAAGTCCTTGGCCAATAGCCGCGGGCACCTTGTTTTAAGGACCTTGAAACCCGAAATCATGATCGAGAGCGTCAGGAAATGATACGGATTAAAATGCGCATATCTGAACTCCAGCTATAGGTTAGCGCTCCTTTCCTTTATAGGGAAGGGGGAAGATGGAAGGGGCGAAAGGCCAGATGCTTTGGTCAGGAGTAATAGGGAGTAGGAAGGAAGTGACAGGTAGATGCACAAAACGATAGGGATTTATATACAACTATATTTTTATTTATAGTAATGATGATGAACATACAATGCAGCACAATGTCAATTTGCATGGTAAGATGTTGACCTAATAATGTGGATGATTCATAAATAAGTTATACAAAGGAAAATGTACAGTTAAACTACATAATAGGGAGGTTCCGCAAGCAAACCTATCTCATGTACATAACCGTATCCGTATCATTTTTGTGAATTACGTCATCAATAGTAGCACATTGAGATACCGTCTGCTGAAGATGCGTACATTTCTTAATTTAAGGTCGGACAGGACCGAAGTATTAATCATGATGCATGCAGGATCTATGCACCACTCATAAACTGCAATTATACACTTCATTTTCATATTTTAAACGAAAAGTTGTATTTAAAGTATTTTAGCAAATATATTTCCCCCAAACGGGATTAAAATCGGTAGAGTAGTAAATAATTCCATTGTTGTTAGTAGATTGAATTATAGAGACATTTTTATGATAAAAACCCAAATTCGGTGTAAGATGAAACATTTTGCTTGACATGAGATGTATCATGCAAGAGACTGGTGACTCCTGGGGACAAGTGCCAGGCATCCATTAGAGGGTACCGTACGTGACGTTTTCCGGCCGTGGTTTGCTGAACCTCCTCTCTTTTACCATACGTTTGTACATAACGTAGAGATATGGATACATTTAGGTTAAGTTATGTTTGACTTGCGGAAACTCCCTAGTGAAGGGCATTTTAGTGTAACATGCCAGGAATGTGAAATTCAATTATTCACAGTCTATAACGTAGTGAAACAGGTTCGAGATCAATACCATAATACCTGCATATTAATTAAGAAACCCAGAAAATTCAATTATTCACGAAGTCTATAACATAGTGAAACAGGTTTGAGATCAATTATACAATAATACCTCTATATTAATTAAGAAACCCAGACCCTTCAAGGGCTATAAATATCACAGAGTTGTCCAAATTCTTCATTTTTGCAAGAATGAAGTTTTACCTCGTCCACGGATAAAAAATTAAAGTACCGTAACTGTATTTACTTAGTCCACCATATATATAAGGTTATTTTCTGCAACCTATACAAATTAAATCAAATAAATTTGACACACGCTTATCGAATTCATCATGCCCTTCAGAAATTGACCTAAAAGTACAACATCCTCGACCTGTCATTTCAGTTTTTCACAGTTTCCTCTGGCCAAGGCGTACTCCCGATAAGAAAAATATTTTCCTGACAGTTTTACATTTGATTACCTCTCTTTCCCCCCAACAGCTCCCGTCCAAACTCATCACAGGATATGGGCCAGGTCCTCCCCTTAACTCCACATGCGCTCCAGGCGTTCTTCGCAAAAATGACGTCACTAAAAGGGACATTCCATGACGTAAGGGTATTTTTCCTGGCGTTCGTGAGGGTAGTTCCGGGCTGATGTCTGTCTCTTTTCCCCATGGTTATCTGCATGGTAGTCATCATTTTCCCTTTTCCTTGAAATAATCGGCTGGAAAGACGAAAAGTTCAGCCATAATTATTCATTTCATACATAAGCAATGGAAAGGAGATCACAGAAATATACAGGCGACTGTGCATGGTTGAGATATCTTTAGCGGAAGAGTTATTATAGCAACTCAATGGGAGAAAATGAGTAGTAAATATAACTATATCTTATGGCCAGATGACCAGGAATCGTGTGATTGTTGTGTGCCTGACAGCCATGGTTTAAAATCAACAAAACATTGAATGATATTTTTATATTAACTCCAAAGTATTCTATATTCTTTGATTAATGAAAAGATATGAGCGAAAAGATATAATAAAGCCTCGTTGAAATTAGGGCACCTCCATAATCTGGGTGACATTGGTATTCAAATGCTAGTGCTCTGAACTTAGCTATCGAATTCGCCCTGAGAATCCGAGGCATTTTAAACGCAACAAGCGATAGATAACCTGGATTACTGGGATCAAAGAATCATATTTGCATGTCATGTTATAAATCAACAGCAATGAAGATTATTCCAAAGATCAACAAAAGGTCATATAAGCAACATTTGACGTGGACGTGGACGTGGACTTGGACTAAACTTTCCTATTGTGCTTTTCTTTGTTATTTAATAAGATTCGTTTAATCTAAATCCGTAGTCCCACGCACGATTAAGTGCATATTTTTTAGGACTGCCAGGTTTGTAAATTAGTTCCTATGACAAATATATCAGCTTCGATGAAATAAGATGGACAAGAACGCAATGACATAAATAAAAAGCCCGATCTTTGATGGCTATTTTAGTTCCATTTTCTTTCAGGGAAAGTTCAATCAAAGCTCACACATGAACTTCAATACAAAGTTAGAGTAACTGATTCCTTCTATTTACTACGTAGTGGTGGTGGATCACTAGAGGGAGAGTTTCTAGAGACATACTTGTGCTTGGTCTCACATCAGCTGTGACCCTTGAGTGGACGAGGCTACATGGCCAGTCTCCCACCTGTTGCATGTGATACAATAAACTGTAGACCTAGTACTATATATAGATCTACTCTTGAAATGTGGCCAGCAACTTGTAATTTCACTTGGGGAGATCGAGGGATGGAGAACTCCCTCATCCCTTTTGTGATTGCTCAATGATATGAGTCTTTTTATTGCTATCCTTAATACTTATTTACACTAATAGGTATAGATCAAGTTGGGAAATCCACATACGCAGAGAGTAGAATACGATCAAAATCATTACCGAAGTATTATACTACATAGTTTCTATAGTAAGCAGCTTTTGCCGTTCTCATTTGAGGTAAAGTCATTTAACTTTCCATTATTCATAGGGCTTCATTAAGTATGCCTTAAAAGATGTTTCAACATTCAATTTCTTTTCGACAAATTACAGTTATATATGGTTGATACCCAGTCCCCCTATATATCTATAACACAGCACTTGGCACAAATATCCCCTCCTACTCCACCTCCGCCTCCACATCTCTAGTAGTCCTATTATACCTGTCACACTCATAAATATATACACCTTTATTAGTTATAACTCATTGCAGCATGCTGATTTCGTCACAAGTCAATGATAGTCTAGGTTTTACACTAGTTGCAAAGTGTGGTCAAATATGAAAAAAAACTACCACCATTTTATCCATCATAATTTTAACTTTCCCTTGAACTCATAGGATTTGGTGCACTATTTCCCCACTTCTATTTCAATCGTTTTTTTACAAGACTTTTCTTTACCTTATCCAATTATTATATATATAGTTGTTTTCCCTCTAGCTCTTAAATGTCTATACTACCAACTACTGTACGAGATATATAAGACATCTAATGTCCAATTTCCCGAGAGGAGACTTGGTTTCTTTGGGACAATGAGGAGACTGTGACGGTTATACTGGGCGGTACAGTACACACATATAATCAAATAACCCGAGTTCATTCATTTACAAAGGCACATCGGCACACAAGTGTCTTATGCAGAAAATGAATGACCGAGAGCTATTTGATAATATGTACAGTGCCACCCACGAGTTCTGTTAGCTTCTGTTCGTTTTTGCATCACGACGACTGGTTAGGTTTTACATGTCTATAGTCTGTCCGAAAAGTAGTTGACACGTGATTCCTTAGTCCCTTTAAGGGGAGGGAAAAGTGGGAGATTTCTGATTTCTATTTATGACAAGGACCTGTCCACTCTTTGCCCAGCGAGTTGCTTATTGCAATCAACCATGGGGAAACAGGGCCTGTATAACCAGCTCTTCCTTCCTTTTAACCAAAACAACAGCTGCAGCACATGGAACAGAGACAGAACAATACAGTACAGCTGGACATTTGGCCATGGTTGGTCGCAAACGGCCATGGTCGGTCTCAAACGGTGATTCTGGGACAATTAGTTTGAAGTCAAAATTCTCCCACTTTTCCCTCCTCTTAAAGGGACTAAGGAATCACGTGTCAACTACTTTTCGGACAGACTATATAGCATGGTACACGAATCACTATGATGTGAGGAACTATACTCAAGTCTCCAATGCATAAGGAAGACTCATTCTTAGCAAATGACGGAAATATCACTTCCAGAGAAATATGACCGACCTCGTAGAGTTTATTATTTCTGCTATATGAAGGGCCGATCCTCTTTTTTTAATCGCAATCACCGTCCCCCGCGTTACCCCATGAGCTCCCATGATCAACAGCCCCATGTCCAGAGGTCCTTGTGCACTTAGCCTCAAAGAGGAGGATGTAGTCTTACAGGTTATAAATAGAAAATTAGCTTGGTAGATTGTATTTTGATATGTTATTACAGCCATCGAGTAAATTAGGGCTACCACAATGAAGAATAGTTCATAGAATGTGAATTTACATGACTTGGTACTGGATAATATGCATAATGCACACAAACGCTCCCCCCTCCTCCGCGCCCCGGGCCTCAATTAACATATTTCCCAGTTAGGCGTTATTTCACGCGTCATAAGCCTTGTTTTTCATTTACAGCATAGAGTAATGTTAATGATATGATATACTTTTATATGAATAGCATTTTCCATCGTGTTTGTAGTCATAGTCAGTATTTGGGTTACGATGCAAGACATGGAACCAATACATAGCAGCAGTACGTAGCTGTACGTGTCCTTCCCGGACCACACTATATCACTTATCCATTAATGCTATGCTATTAAACATTGCGTTTATATGTATACGTCTTTATTAGATTCATTCAGTTGTAACTGCTTGCACCATGCTTCAAATATGAGGCAAGATACCAAGAATAGTTGGGAATGAGGATGTAGTTCAATGGTGATGTTCAGGCTTCGGTGATTCGGAGAATGATTCATTTCTCATGTAATTGGGAAGGCAACATTTCCGACAAAATACATACAAGTGGAGAGACGGAGGAGAAAGAGAAGGAGAAGGAACAGAAAAAAGAGAGGAGGAGGAGGAGGGGGAGGATAGGGAGAGTAGAAGTAGGAGAGGAAAGGGTAAAGGAAGCAGTAAAAGGAAAGGAAGGGATGAAAGGACGAGCGGTGGGAGGAGGAAGAGAGAGGGACAGCACAAGCGGTGGATGATAGAATAGCTAGATAACCCAATGTCTTGAAACAGAGAGTATGTAAGTTAAAAGTACCAACAGCTAAAATAAAATAGCATATAAAACTGGCATGGCCGGGGATAAGGAAAGGAGCAGACTAGGAGACTATAGCCTAGCACGCAAGAAATACAAAGTATAAACATCCATGATTTTCATTACACAAATTTCCTATACAAAATAACAAATACATATAATATGGGTCCTGGATATGTGTGTGTGCTAAATCTGTCAGGGAGCCATTGGACATGAAGCGACGGGGAAAACACCAATATACCCAGCGTAACTAGTGCATGGAGACAGCATATGATGGTGAAGAAGACCAAGAGCTGTCCGCTTTTAGCACATCCCAAAATACACACAGCTATTTATACGGACCCGGCTCTCAATTCAGCAAACCGCTGATCTTTCCATCTTTCCCTTTAAGGAGAGACCCTGAGAACATGTGAGAAAACTGGGAACAACCTTCAGAGAAGGATAACAACTGATGTATATATATGTAGTGTGACCAGCAAATATAAAAATGCTGGTAGGAACTTCCTCCCATGCAGATCTAATAGATAAAAGAAAGATGTCTACTCTACTATATAGTATTCAGATGCAACAAAATGCCGATATATCTGATATTATTTATTTAATTTTTAAATTAAACGAGACGTACCGTGGGGAAGGCGAAGTTTAATTTAAATTTAGTCGAGGACACGACGAGGGGGTGAAGAATTAATTCTCGACCAACTTCTCGTGATTTGATTTATATGATACTAATATCCTTCCATTGGTACTAATCGTACAACAAGATGTCAACATTTGAAACCTCATTTGTAAGCATCAGTGGTAAGATAATATAAGGTTAACAATACATAAAACAAATCCTACATCAATACATACACTGATATCCCTGGGAACACGACCCTATATATTTATCTGGACTTTTTACACAGTAAGCTCATCACACCATTAAGCCAATCGTCAGCAATGTTTTTGTTCCCCCTACCACTAAAACAAACATTTTAAAACATCACGGAACTGTAAGCAGTATTTTTCAACAAAACATACAAGCGTTTATTCCAGCATTAAACACATATTTCACGCTCATAGAAACACAAATAGCAAGAGCCAGAATAACGTAGAAGGAGGAATATCATTTAATATATGTACAATATCAAGGAGACGGTTCCCTGGTTTAGTATTTAAGTCTGACATCCATGCACTACCATCTCCAACCTCACACCAAAACTCACAAGAGGAAGAAGTGGATTTTGCATTCGAACTAATGCTCATTTTCATTGACGAAGGTATTTTATCTAAATACAAAATTAACGAAAATGAGCTAAAGTGCTAATGCAAAAACCCGCTTCTTCCATTTGGGGGGTTTGACGTGAGGTTTGAGGTGACAGTTGTTATCAGGCTTTAGGGGCTATACAGAACTATACAGATGCACCTGCGCTGTAACCAACGTCAAGCATAATAAAAAGCCTTCTCCATATAATTATTACACAACCTGATTACTGTAATGCTGCTCCACACAAAACATATTTCACGGGGGCAAAAGCTGATTTCGCTTTGAGCCGAACTGACTGTCTTAACATACCCCCCTTTGTCCTGGAGTTTCTAATGATATTTATAATCGACCACGATATTTTATCAGCAATTAAACCCAACTTAGTGCCTAAAATAAATATTTTGATGGCATATCAACCAATACAGTAATACATGGATTTGTCTATACCTGAGTGATATTTTGAAATATTAAAGGCGAGGGAGAACGGTGTAATTTTATAGCTGTACTAAAGCGGTCTGGCCACTGTCGACAAAATGGTGTCGATGCAAAAACGATGGAATTGCCGGCGATGCACGTTGATGAGGAGGGTTATCGGTGGTGGCATCGTCTTGGCATCGACAAGGAAAAAAAGCTCGGCAACTATAGAACTAACTTCATGCTTTTATATGTGGAATCTCATCAACTTCTCATCGCCACTACTTTTTTTTTTACCGACGCTGGCTATTGCCGAAGGCATAGCGATGGCAAGTCGATGCAATAAATTTCACAAAAATCTTATAGACTACCTCATCGCGAACGATTTTATTGACAGTGGCCGGACAGCTTAAAGGTGAAATGCTTAGTTGGGAATAAGGTAACCTAAATAGTCAAACCACAAAGAAAGTAGGTTTATAGTAGGAATATACATGAAGAATCAATATGATCTATATTATTCATTTTACACTCACTGGTCCTTTAAAATTATTAATATCTATCATTCATTTTTAAAAATTATGATACAGAATATCACTTGACATCTTAGGAATGCAATTAAAATCATTTCAAAGGGCAACGCAAGAACAGCTAGGGCTGTAGATATAAACGATAGCAACCACTTGAACAATGGCTGCCCAAACATGTTACACTGGAAATAATCTGAACTGCCAATTCCTATATACCGACTGGTGCATTAAGCTTTGACAATATTGGGTTTGAGTTTCAGAAATGTTATTTCCATTGGAAAGGGTGACCGACATCCCGAGTACTCTAACGCTGGAATACTCTTATCTAAATTAGCACAGATGTTGCGGGGATTACTGGTAATTAGGGCTTAAGAAGAAACAAGCGAACGGGTAAAGTAAATAAGAAAAACAAAAGGAGGATTGTTATGTCATTATTAGATGAATACAATATATGTTTGTTTTCTAGGGTGGGCCACCTGTATATTCTTGACGTCCGAAAGGCAATTGGGGGGGGGGGGGGGGGAGGGCGGGCGCTGAAAAGTGGGCCAATATATTGTATTAGTTAAAAGGGTTATTTAAGATTCATAGATTAATTCCACTTCTGAGTATTCGTTATTAGTTATCAATAGCTGCGAAAATTTAAACTATGCAGACTTTGTAACAGGCATAAAAAATTAACCGTGACAGTCAGAGCTATGTGTAATTTTAAGTGTTTGACAGTAGAATATAGAAAGAGGTAAATGGATAAATACAATATCTGGGTTACATGAATGCATGTGGAAATTGCACAAGCCACAGCTTTACAATAGAAATAACACAGGGAAAAATAAACCAACTCTATCCTTCAGTTGTATTTTTAGCAAATTACATAAAATTGACTAATGACGTCAACATATCCCCACCCCCCAAGTCTGAAGTATAAAATCGACGATATTTATACGACATCGGAAATATCGATCACAATTACAGTAAGAACCAAAGGCCTGTGACCAGTTACAAGTTACTTCTTAGATTTTCCAGCATTATTGATTGAAAGATCTTGCCATGGTATATCTCAGATTCGGTCATATTGACTTATAAAAGTTGTTAAGATAATTATATATACAATGCGATGCTCCCCCCCTCCCCCCCACACACACGCACACATCCACCCAACCTCCCTTCCTCTTCAAACAAAAAAGTTTTTAAGATTGGCAATAACAATGACGCTAGATAGAAGTCGTAAGGAGTTCTGAGAAAACTACTCACAACTAAAGAATCGAATGATAAATTTGGAAGTTTTATAATGTGTTAGATGACAAGTGCTGCATGCCAGTCACCCGTAAGTAAAGCCATAGTCTGTTTAGAAGGTGCAGTACATTACTTAAAATAATATGCCAAGGACGAAAACGAATGAATATAAGCTAATTTCAATGCAGAAATGTTTCATAATCTGGCCCATTGCGGAAGGAAAACAAATCCAAACATATTTCAGATTAAACATTAGTACTCTGGCATTGGGTAATGTACTACGCCTATCAGACAGATCTAATCGCAGTAATCATAGACATTTGGGTTACGGTATTCATAGTAATTTTGATCTGGCAGTTAGAAAGAAAATGTACTGTTGTGTCTGACATGTTTAGTGGAGTGCATGCGTGTGGTGTGCGAACTCTATCTCAGAAAATCAATACTCAATCTATCGGGAGATATTATGACCTCAAGATACATGGGGAAACATGCATATCTCCTTTACAGAATTAATATACAAACAAGCATATGCTTACGTCATATGTAAACTTTTCATGTGTCTACATGCACAAACAAGAACAGGTGAAGGTCAAAAGGTTTGATCGTTTAGGACGTCTTTTTGCGTAAATTGTCCTAAGCCTCCAGTACGTATTAAAACTGGGGAAAAAAGAAAGCGGAAGTTCTGGTTAGAGGGTGCATCAGCTATGTATACATGCAGGCCTATGTATTCATGCAGACCTACTACATGTATACACAAGACTGCATGTATATAGGCCTGCATGTATACACATACTGCATACTGCAACACTGCATGTATTAATCAAACGATGCTAAGACGATTCTCCCCCTCTGAGTGCTACCATGCTACTGGGACGTTACAGAACGTTTTCCAGCAGTAAGTATCCAATACCTACAGTTCCCTTAGTGATAGTCTCGATGACATCATAAAGGGGTGCCCTACTCTCCAAGCAGTATTGGTTATTGTTAATTATTAATTAGACAATTACCAATGAGTAATTTATTATGAGTAATCTCTACTATTTTCAAAAAAAGAAAGTAGTAAACATTATACACAATGTACTCCTTCTAATACTGAAAGCAGTATTATTTGGCACAACATAGTTTCGCTTAGGCACACAGACATAGCCTCATCACAGGTATGTTTAATGGGGGTATAGGGTACTGAAATCCATATATTTCGGGAAAACAGTTTTCTGAAATAATTTCAGATGGAATAAAATGATAACATAGCTATTCAGCATAATTATATTTATTATAGCATAATTCAGTACCGTAAGTTCATAATTATGAATACAAATTTTTTAAAAACTCTATCTCTGCTCAGAAACAAGTTAAAATTGAAAATGAAACGTCTACTGGCAGAACTGTATAATAATAGATTTCACCGTAATAGGTCTCCAATAGGTTTACCATATAGTAAGCTATGTCGTTATATTTTCTGAACTAAATATTGGTTCTTTTGCTAAAAAACAGCTGGTAGGTTGTAAATCAATTCGCCTCAATGAGGAGAGGCTCCATGGGACGGGGCTCGCCTGCTAGCTCTTTGGGGAATTTTCGGTGTAAGACATACTCTAAGCCCAGCCAGGGGGGCGACATCGGAAGCCACTTACCTTCCCAATATTTAATATATATTCTAAAATAGGCTTAATTGTGTTCATTGACACTCATAGAATGAAGGGATGATCTGGAAAAAATTTGTTTTTATTCGACATGGGTGAAAACAACGTGTATAAGGCTTAGAATTAAGAATTATGAATGCAAAAGTAACTAAGATTTGCTCAGATTCGGCTTGATTTAACCTGTTCTACAGCGATTATTTATTAAAATCGGTGAATATCTCAGCTGCCGGAAGTTTCATGCGTTCCAGCATGGCTGCACATAGCCGTAAGGTTCTTGATGGATGCTACAAAGCAAACAAGAATGACATAGGCTTACACATCGAATGAAACGAAGGATATCAAATCATAATCAGCAAATCTCTCCTGATTCTGATTCCATTTTATTCTTTATGAGTCACATCGGTATCGATGTGCTTATAAATCGGTGAGCGGCAAACCTTTCCTTTCCAGAAGTGACAATTCAAGAACGTATGAGACGTCAGCGTCTCAATAGATAGGGAGCTTTCTATCAAGGTAAGATTCAAGAAGACACACAAACAATAACTAGATATTATTCATGCATATTATGCATGACATGGTCATATTAGTCTTCTATGGAAATCAGCAGGGAAATAGTCAGGTGATTTCTGTCATGTTTCTGAGAAGTATTAGGCGACATAATGTGAGGCTAACATTTTGGAGCTGAGGAGATAATATACTACTGAGGTTTGTGAACAATTCGTTTTGAAGTTTGAATGAGTCTGAAATCAGTCTTAACGCAAAGGAATTCAAATACTAAAGAAAAGATTCTTGTGTACTAATACCAATTTGTTATTGGGAAAAGTTTAGTTGAGACGTAATTCACATACTGTTCTGAAGAACTTGAATAGTGGGCACACAATGGAGTCCCAGTGAAATTAAAGATACTTCTGACATTTCTCAGCAAATAGCAGGTCCGCATCATATTGGCACAAGAGTTGTCGCTAACATTTGTCCAGCAATAAAACGTTTCAAACTCGTTCCCCTAGAAACCAGTCTTGAAGTCTCATTGTCGATCATCTTCCAATTTTGTGCTGAGTATCAAAAGCCTTTTTTGAGTGATGTATGGAAAGGTTCACCAAGGATTGAAGCAGAGAAGCTGTTATGGTGAATGAGTAAAGGCAGTCTTGGGAAATTAAACCTTTATTTTTAATTTATTTCTGTTCATGAAATATAAATAGATAAATCTAAATATAAAATTACTCCTGGAAGGGGGCAAGAACATTAAATATTGATCCACATCCAACACCTACAATAACTCCATGTTATTTACAAGAAAGGATTCGGGTTAGCTACTCCGATGCAGAACGTGACAATGAATGGAGTACAAAGTGTTATCAAATTTACCTGTCTGTTTTTTTTTAAATCGTCACACCTAAGCTGTAAATCTGACGGTCACATCATAAGGTGGATATCAAAATCAAATTTTACAAAAATATATTATTAAAGAAGTACACAAAACTAGCGAAAATGCAAGGGAATTCTTTATATGCTTTATATGTCAGTAGGGGGATTTAGCAACCACAACGGACCAACACAACACTAACGCATCCACTAACTATTTGTACATTACTACCGCTGTGGGGATCTCTCGAGAGGCGGCTAGGCTTGCAGGCCTCCCGAGATATCCCCACAACGGTAATAATGTACAAATGGTAAGTGGATGCGTTAGTGTGTTGTGGTTGCTAAATCTCCCTATTGTCTTATAGACGTAACAATATTTTAGACAGAATTTAAAATTTGTTTCTAGAATTGACAACTTCCCTAAAGCACAAGGTTCGACACACCTATTGCATTACACAGTGTTTCCAGAAGGATTGTCGAGTATCGTCACTATACAAATATTGACATGAAATGACAACGTCTACATCCTATACGTACTACTAGGGCATCCTCTAGAATAACCGATGTAGAATGTCCAGAATTTCACCCTCTATCTAACCAAACAATGTCAAGAGGTATTGCCACTGTGAATGGAAAATAAGACATTAATAAATGTATTAATAAACATTGGATTTTCTAATGAGTTATTCGTCAGTTTCAACGATTGGGTTAAAAGAGGTGCTGCCAATGCGAGAGAAAACCAATAGGACATGCCAGGAAACATGTTTAGGCATGTCCTCATTTCAGAGCCTGCCAAAAAGACGATTGCTGGCATTACGCACTTACTATTATCAAATGACAGGACACAATTTTGCGCCAAAAATGATCTAATAAATTTGGAACTGGTTTTTTTTTTATGATTTACAAATATTAAACGTGTACTGGGACATTCATAATTTGGAAAATATGAAAGAAACCCACTATTGCGCTGGAATGCTACAAAGAAAATAGGTGAAAGTAGACTAGTAACTATACTAAAATGTTAAAAATAACGATATATTTGTACAAAAGACAAGCTGCGCTGTACTATTCTCACACTTAGTGTTACAATTTTATGATAATTCATTGAAACGTAGCTTCTCCCCTCTGTTAAATAAACGGAGCTTCCTGCGAATAAATCATCCAAGTTGTTCATTTTAAGGAAACATTTAACACTTGTAGATGGTATACTGACTGAAACGCAAATTTATGTGAGTGACAAAACCTATAGGAAAGCATAGAGGCGGTCTACCGGATTTTATAGTGAAAGGCCTGGATTCGAAGACTCGACTGACAAGAATCGGAGAAGTTACTACTCACAAAAAACACCATTTCTTTCTGGTAACATTTTTGTTCAAGAACTACTAATTAATGGATAAAAGAATATAAAACGCTACTAGATTGGACGATGACTGTTGGGACAGTACATGTATATCAACAGAATATATGAATAAACCAGTTAATCAATATAGAAATTGATATTAAAATACGATTGGCGAGAGGAAGGTCCATAATAAAAATCAAATGCGAGAGGGTATACAACAAAATTGGACCCTCGCGGAAAAAGCCAAGAAGTCGCGATTCTTGAAAGACTCAAATATCACATTTGGGTACCGAAAAAACATAAACCTCGGAGATCAGGGTATACTATGGAAGACCTTTTACCCATCAACCGATGTCAAATGTCCGAATCGGATGCCGAAATCCGATGCCCGTACCGAACCGAACCGAACCCCGAACCCATACCGAACCCTGTATGACAATACACCATTATAAAGCATAGCAAACAACTCTCACCGAAAAGAAACAATTCGGAAAAATTGTCTTTTTTTCGGCCTCATTTCGGCCTCGGTTCGGTAATCACCAACCTTTATAATTTGCCGAATGATCCGATATACGAACCGAGGCGAATCGATATTTAATAAATTCGGGAGAAATTCGGTAAAATCTCTCTTTTATTCGGCCGAATTCGGCCGAATTTCATCTGAATTCGGACTAACTTCGGACTAAATTCGGACTTCACATATTGGGCCACTGTGTCGCCATTTCCCAACGGATTGGAATACTTTAAAAAGCTCTGTAATGCTGACATATTTCCGGTTCGTTTGGTATACAATACAAGTTCATAGCCTTAATTAACATGCCTGTACAGACGTTAATTAATAATTTAATATATCTTTTTCATATTGTAAAATATTCACCTTATATAATACATTACTAGCAACGATTGCCAAATGAGGTACAGATAATGATTCAATAATTATATGATTTTAGGACAGTCAAATAGATATGTTCAGGTATTTAATACATTTTAAATTTTGGAAAAGGCTCAAATAGTTCTCGAGTAATGAGCATAATTATTGACATAATTTTAGACATTATTTAGCTGCTGCCATTAGCATTACCATTACTGAATGGTTATTTTGCTCTAACTTTCTGTCTAGTTGGAATATTTTCACAAACTAAAGAGCGTTATGACCCTTATATCAGACCTATCATTATATAAACTAATTTAAAACACTATGCTTACATTGTTATTATTTGTTTCGAATTTAAATTCTCATGCATTTATGTAGAAATATGTACCTTTCCCCTGTGCCCTTACCATCAGAATTCAGGTCACAGTCTCTCCCAAGCTGCCTTGACCACAATATTCATTATTGGTTATAATGTTTAACCAATCTAAATTTAGTAATATCACAAGGCCTCCTTGGAAGAACAACTGTGTTGAGAGTTGGACCATTTTCTCTAATTGGAAAATTGTAAATTGTATTGAGAAATTATATTGTGTTGAGAAACAAAAATGCTTATATATATACGTATACTGTATATTATGTATACTATATGTTAGTTATATATGGTATGCGGTATATATACATGTATGTATGGATGCTATGTAAATATTGTATGTATATAGTGTATGTATATCATTTATGCATATCTTTACGTTTATTTTTATGTATATATATGTTATGTACACAGGTATGTATGTATTATATGTATGTTATATAAGCATAAAAGATTGCCGAATGTATCTTTACGTTTATTTTTGATCTCAGGCCTTTAAGAGGCCTGAGATCATATGAGTCACTACTAAATGTGCCAATCATTCTTCATCTGATAATATGTGTAGCTGTATGTAAGGTGTTAGAGCTTAGATATGACATCAGGGGAGCATGCCATATCTGATTCACTGATCAGTGATACATTTCGCACTTAGATGTTATGCCAACACCTCAGCCCCTTCACCCCCCTCCCTCCCCCCACCTTCCCCCCTCACCCTCTGTCCTCCACCTTGACAGCCCACCCCCAACACAGAAGGGGGATGGGTGGCCCATGTTACCCCCACTCCCACCCCAGCTGCAACCACCATCACCTCCTCCTTCACTGGTGCTACTCTGCCCAACCCCCTCTCTCTCCTCATATTTCTCAGCTGTTTATCTGCCCAGTCCTCCCCTTGGGTGTATATGCAAATTACATTGGCATCTTCTCCTCCTATACCATTGATTTCCATATTTCATTTTATTTATCTATTTAAATTAAGCCTCCTTCAAATCTGCTATGAATGCACATTAATAATGTCTAACTAAATTCAAATGACCTCACGCTCTCCACCTGGACAACAAATTAATAAATTGACATCGGACACAAGTAATTCGGCCTGAGAATCGTTTCCATTGGAAACGCCAGGTATATAAATTAAGTTGACACTAATTGTAATATTAAATAGATAAACCAAACTTAACTTGATAATTTCTTAACTTAGTACTTGTTATGTATATATATGTTATGTACACAGGTATGTATGTATTATATGTATGTTATATAAGCATAACAGATTGCCGAATGCCGAGTTTTCCGAATTTCGGCCGAATTCGGCCGAGTTTCGGCCAAAACTCGGCCGGGTTTCGGCCGAATTTTGGCCGAATTGATCCAATTCGGATAACCGAAGTTCGGTATATGGGTAAATGGTCTTCCATAGTAATCACTGTCCCCAAATGAACACCAGCCACCCAAGCTTTACATCATGCAAGTGGCCAAACTCCTGTCATTACATTGATCAACACAAGCGGGAATATGGTCAGAACTACTGCAGAGACAAATACCATGTCACTGTTTTGTCAACTGCCACAGTAACAATCTGATCTACCCAATGACCTGCAAATCCAGCCAGATCCAGTACGTTGGCCAAACTAAGAACTCCATCGCTTCTAGATTTGCCAGTCATTTTTTTGACATCGACAAGAATAATGACACCACAGTGACTCAACACTTGGAACACTTCTCATCCAGATGTCAGAGAAAAATGGTCACACAATTCGACAAACGGTGTCGAACCGCTTTTTGTTTACAAAACAGCGAATGCTTATTAGTATATGCGCATTCTACAACCGAGAGTTCCATATCTGTGAACTGATGTAGAACTAGTGCTTTATCGACGGGACTTGTTTTATGACATCACGTCTAAAGGAAGAAGAGGGCACATATACTAATAAACCTATGGTACCAAGCTCACATAGCAACAACAATAGTTGCCCAGGTGAGTTCAGGTAGATCGTTCTATCTGAGGCCCAAACCTCAGTTGTGGTAGCGCTTTCAGGACACTCACCTGTCCCACCTTCAATTGAAGTGTCGTGTTAGAATAGATCAGGCATACAGACATGGTTGGATTTCAGTTTCAGTTTCACTTATCTAACAATGGATCAATCCAAGAAATCGATATGTAAAAGGCCTAAGTGCGTGACCATAATGTTAAACTCGAGTAGGTTTTGAAGGATAGGATAAATCTGATTAATCAATATATTACGGTCAATATCACATTTGATACATCAAATGTATAATGATATTCGATATCAACTGGAGAAATATATTTACTAATAAATCTCAAGCAGTTTCCCCAAGTATATGGAGCTTTCCCAACCGGATAAATGAAGCCTTTAATAATTGTAGTAGGATGATTCGAAAGTTAACATCAGTATGGAAGACATTGACTTCAAGATTATAATTAATACATTTTGTTCCGACCCAAAGGATCGCCAGAGCAACACATTCTAACAATGTTTACATTTGTATCTGTTGTTTAGCCTTAAGTCACTCAGAACAAAAGCGTACAAATATACACGTTTGTTCCTATAGGAGTTACAGCTGGTTTTAACTCAAAGACGAAGGCGGACTGCAACTAACCAAGAAGTGAACCTAGTTGCCCTCAGACAAAAGGAAAGTTGACAGCCAATTGTTCAACAGCCAAATACTTGCCAAGTGAATGTTTAAAGTTGCGTCTGACCCAAGACAGTCAGGTTCTTCTAAAAAGGTTAAAGTTTTCAAAGGCCAGGGTTAATTGAGAAGTTCAAATACAATGAATGGAATACGAGTCGATGTTTTCTGGACCTGGTGGACAGAGGGACAGAACGTGGGAGGTGAACAGGTCACGATTCAGTTCTTCGTCTTAGCTAACAATCAGAGTCCACAGGGAGGGACATCATGCAAAATAATATGCGCCACGCCATGTAGTCTCTACACTGAACCTATTATCACGCCGATTATCTTCGACATACTCTCAATATGCCCAATAAAAAGTCCTGGTAGATTATACCAAGGTTAGATTAATCAGGATGATAAATGCTCACAAATATATTATTCAAATATCGATAATAATGGGACAAGAGCTACTTTTGCCCAGCTGATATGAATGACATAAATTAGGTCAAAAAATTGTTATCTATCCCCCAGCAATCACAATCGACACACAGCGTTGGTCGTTAAAGAAGCAGAGAATTGTTCTTCAGTTTTAAGATAGTGACAAGCAAAAGGTGTAACGATTCCACTATTTATCTTCTACGCATTCCCCTTGTACCTTTAGTTTAACACTCTGGTTCTATTGGCTATATACCTAACCCATGGATAAAAAATAAGAGACAATATTTAGTTAATGTAAGCAACAAAATATTACATCGATTGCAACTAACATATTAGGGAATAAAACAAATAACCGGTTCCAAACTTTAATCAATGTATTCCTGTTTATTACCTTAGTTGATAATAGCCAAGGTAATTTTACTACCGCCTCTTTCCCCGTTCACACTTACACTAAGTTATGATCAAGTGCTAGGTAACAGATAACCCCTTGACCCGGCACCTGTAGATCCGAGACCATATCGGAGAGGCATGTTGTCACTTGATTGATATAAACCTCTTGAACCGAGTCGCCATATCCAACTAATCCAGATGACAATAGGACAATAAATAACCTTCATCAACCAGCACGTGCGAATTAGCTCCATATTTATTAAAGTAAAACCCTAGTATAGTAGTAGGGAGGGTGGGTGCTGTTACTTCCTTCTTAAACCACTTCTTGAACATGCATGATATTATTCCACTATGCATGCTACAAAGCTTGGGTATGGGAGTTTAAGAAACATTGATTTGAATCAAGAGTTCAGTAGTTTCGCAAGATGATGAACAATATACAATCAGGACGTTCGAAATAGTCTTACATCGAAAGGAATAAGAAAACGTTTGATTACAAACAGTGTCATATAATTCGCGTATATAAACGTCCAACACAATTTTGTCAGATTTTGATACACTCATGCAAGAAAAAGAAGATGGATATTTTATTGTTATATAGAAACACCTCCATCACGGACCCTATATGGGAGTGGGCTCTATCAGTATCAGGGGTGGTATGTGGGTATACAGTGCGTTCCTGGCGGTACCAATTTGACAAGGTGATAAATTATGGGGCTGACAACAATAAAAATGCATGTAATAAGTTTTGTCTCCCACCAAAGCACGATCTTCTGTTCTATAAATACCAAGCGGAGTCATGTCACACTTCATTGAACGAGCTGCTTACATAAGGATCAGCGGCTCAGCTCAGCCAGGTGGACAACCCCCACCCCCCTCCCCAGACACACACACCGCCTAATCCCACGCACGTTTGTACACTTCCTACTGCTGCCCATTCACCAGCCTGTTCTCGAGCTCCATAGGTTTCTGACTCATCCGGCTCTGGATGTAATTACCTTATAAGGAAAGACCACCAGGTTTGCCCACTGGAGCGTAAGAAACGGATCCATGAACACAGATTATCCTCCGGGGAAATACCGAGCTGACACACTCCTGCTGCTGCCAACTGGTGGTTCAATATCTAACTCGCATTTACACAGACATGGCTAACAAGCAATGAAATATGAAAAGTATTTTCGAGAACATATCTTCTAAAAGTAAATGAATATATTGAAATAGGTGCAGCCATGGAGTACATTCATCTCACAATGATATATGTGAACATCGGACTTGGCCTTAAATGGAATAAAAAAAAAAAAAAAGGGTCAGGGGTACAGTCAGGTCCGGACGGCCACATTCCTCGATTCCAAATCCAGCGACAAGGCTAAGACTAAGGCTAAAAGTGTTAATGACCCCTAAAACTTAGGGGTCCAAAACTGCTTTCTGAACCTGACTGGGGTACGGACTATTCTCATGGGTAGAACAATTCAAACCTAATCCAAATCACGACAGATGAAATGGTAGTGTAAATGATTCCGATACTGTCATCAAAGACTCGATCAGGGGTAACAAATACACTATTTCAGCCATATGGACCAGACTATTAATTTTGTACATCATTCTACGCTTTCTTTAAATTAGACAAAACTGTGAATGGAATTCAATGGTAGCTTGCAATCTGTGCCGGATATCAATTTCAAATGAATTTATTTGATGTACTACAGTGAATCCGAATAAACATACATTCTTAAACAGCACACCCGATTCGTTGAAATAACCTTTATATTTAAATTTTAAATTAACCGGGTAAGGTTCTTAAAAGTTCAGACCCCAATTAGATACTTCGCTATAGACTACAGCAAACTAAATTCACACTTGAAACCTGTGCATCCCTTTTCTGTGGACAAATACAGAAACCTAACGCCTCTGATCTTTTACTGAATATACATCTGTGTACAGCTTTGTTATTAAGATTGAAAAACTTTCTCAGGTTGTAAGTTGAAGGACACCCCAAAATAAACTGTTATGTGTAGTCGGTTTACTTGTGTTCTCTATGGGCGTTCTACCCACGTATTGTCAAGTCCCTCCCCTTGGTGAGTGATACAATAGGTATAACCTCAACAGCATATAGGTATATCCCATTCAGAATTCGCAGTTGAATCAGATTCAAAGTTTATTTGAAATTTAAATGTAAGGAAAGATTGGACACAGGAAGCCTGGCATATTGAAGTAATGCAATATATGCATATATAGTTTCCACGAGGAATGTTTTTGCGAATAGCGTATAAATACATACAACTTTTCGTGTCATTCCTGTCATTCATGCAAGACTGGTAAATCGATTAAAGGTTAAGCCAGGGATGTTTACATATATATATATATATATATTATATATATATATATATCATCAAAAACCAGTAATCTTTCCGGGGGAAAAAGTGTAATTTTACTTATGTAAAAAAGGGAATGACTCTGTATAGCTACAATGAAACGGATCAAGGTTTTACCCCAATTAAGCACCAATATCCACATTGTTTTTTCCCCATTATTTTCTAGACTAGCAGGCGTCAGTGGCATAATTAATTATGCATGCATAACAACCCAGTCTCATAGCTCCGCCCCCATCCCCACAGGCCATGTGTATTAGGCAGGATCATCTGAGATTTCCAAATAATGCCTTGGTTCCCATCAACCTGGCCTCAAGACCTACCTCTTTGTCCTTCTCAAGAGTCTAGGAATGAAATTTCGTCCAGGTTCTTAAGGTGTTACTAGTACAATAATTGCAGATTGAGGCCACTCGCTACTGCATATGCTAGGAACTTCGCAGCCATCAAACTCTATCACTCTCTCTTACATCGGAACACACTTGGCGGTACTCGTATAAGTTTGGGTGAACTCGGAGTAATGGTTTCTCACCAGTAGCGCCACCAAGCCTTCCCACCCGTGACTCTGGTGTGCAATACCATTGCTGTACATCGGCGATGGTGTGCGCATGGATTTAACACTAAAACGAAACAATTTTAATACGACTGGCCATGGGAGGAGGGAGGGATAGCAGGGAGGGTGGTGGGCAATGTCAATCTACAAAAAGAATCCATATTTATGAAAGTAAATAGCCCAAGACTTCCCCTTATTCCCATCAAATTGTGACGATACTCTGGTGCCACATACATCTGGATGCTATCTGTCTCCTGTGATAGCCTACACCGTTGGCCCGTATGAAGGATACTTATTCACCTAAAACCACTGTGCCTATAACCATGTAATTTAACATGCTTCCGGTGGTTAATATAGGAGAGGTGAAGGATGTCCGGGAAGTGAAGCATTGTATATAATGGCAGTAATTTTGGTGGCTCATCCCTAAATGCTCTATTTTCTTCCTTCCTAATATTAAATGAGTATCTAACTTCATTCAAATAAAGTCCATTTTTTGCACACTTAGCATTAATTAACTGCCTGATACTTAAGAAACTTTCTTGATAAGATATTCGCATATTCTATCTATATGAAGGGTGCAATAATATTATTCATACTGGACAGGTACCATTTGGGTTCGATTTACCCCCTAACTTTTAAATAATTTATGTCGATTTGGAATTTAAAAAAAGAAGGTTTATATTTGAATATTGTTCTTTACTATGGGCATATAATAAATAGTAAATTCTAGCTATTGATTGTTCTCGGAGACCAACTTGCAAAAATGGACTTACCTAGTTTCTCCACTGCTTCTACACACACACTGGGGTGCATATTGTCGCTGTATGTGGCCACTAACAGTAGGGTAGTCGTCCTAACTAGCACCAAGCCTCGCCTCGACTACAAATAATATACATTTATTTCATAACACGATTAACAATAATTTTACATTCATATTATATTTTACATTAAATTAAAGCTTTCTTTTGGATTTCCGTTCTTTTCTCACTCCGGGCTGTGTGGTAAAACTTATTAGGAAGCAAGGTATGCACTCCATCTGTGAAATATTGGGATACGAGATTTAGATTATTTTCTTTTTCAAAATGAATGAAATTGGAAATCAAATAGCATCTGCTTCATTATAGTTTTTCCATCCAGTGCCTCTCGCATGTCAGAATAGGTATTTTGCGGAAGTTTGAATATAGACAAACATTGAACATGACTAAAGAGAACAAACCAAGAGAACAAAGACTATCGTGAACGAACTAATGAAATCTGTTGTGCTAGGTTTTCGAGAAAATGGGAAACCATGGTTATGATACATACGATTTCTACACCAGCCGCAGTTGCCTTTAAAACACGTAGGGAGAAATATGATTTATACTTCCCTATGATGCGGGAAGTAGTTACTTTATCATCTCTTAGAGACGATGAAATAACCACTTAGTCCAGGAAGTATGCGGTTTGGTGATTGGAAATACTTTGAACCTATATATTGATGCACGAAGTAGATGCTTTCGTCCAAAAACCACAGACAGGTATCAAAATTTTTAATGACATAAGTTCTGATTTTTAAACTAGTATATTACTAGTTTTACTACTTTCAGTTTCAGGTCATTAAGTGTCACTTGGGGAATCACAAAAATGGCTATTACGAAACCACAAGGATAGAAAAGTTAAATGATACTTCCCTTCTAAAGTTGATATTCGCCTAGAAGTCTATGATTGCACTTCTAGTGGCATGAAGGAAAATTTGAGATATAGGTCACTAGAGTGGACAGTTTTTATAGCAGAAAAGTTTCCTGATGAAACTTAACTAAAATTGAAGTAAACTGTGATATGTGTTTCAAGGGCGGAACGGAGGGCACATATTCCCTCATCTAGTGGAGATGAGCAGGAATATATGAGACTATGGAGCTTAGTTTTATCAGGAAATCAATATATATATATATATAAGATATTACTGGAAATAAAGTTGAAATGTTTAAAAAAAATATATATAAGATATCTTTAAGACCTACAACTCAAATTTTCCTGCTTATCTCCACAAGATGGCAGTGAAATAAACTTCCAAGGGAGGATGTTAGTATAGCCATACACGAACCAGTCTAGGTTTCATGATGATAATTAAAATTCGTACACTATTATTTATCGCCAATATTTTACTTACATGTTTTGCATAGATTGAGTTCTTGTCAGCCCGGACACATTTGTATTGTTTGTCGTTGAAGTAAAGGCCCTCCTCTCGTGTTTGTGGTGGATTCTTGAATGCGTCTAGTAACATCTGAATTTGATCGGGATAAAGCTGAAAACATAGAAGCCAACTGATGGTGTTAATGTCCAACGTTTCGAGTCACTTTCTGACTCTTCTTCAGGGACTTCGGAAGTACAAGTGTGTAGTTTTAGGGTTTACTTTCTATATGGATAAGCAACAAGGAAAGCCATACATATATCCAAATTTGACATTTTCTTTGTTTGGGTTTGCAATAGTCAGGACTATTATATTACTCAAATATCTAAAAGTAATAACTGGTAATATTCACGGGGAAGTATTCCTGGATGATCGCTTTCCTCGAACGTTTACATATGCTACAGTATGGTCTAAACCCATTATCTTTTATTTTACACTATTATTCTAACTTACATTAAAGCCTACAGAACTAGCGCGTAACGAGGCATCCCTGCGTCTAATAATGGCACAACTCTGTACATGGTCCGTCGCCACTAAAGCATCGTGTAGCAGGTTCTGTAACTGGTTCATTTTCACAATATCCTGGAATAATAACAAAAGGTTTATCTGTTTAGTTTGATTTTATTTCATGGGAACACACTTAATCTTCGCTTGCTCCGGCACACTCACACTCACTCACTGTAGAGACACTCACTCACTCAGGGAGGGTCCGGGGAAACCCTCAGGAGATTTTTTTCAAAATAAGTGCTACTTTAGGGCTTTCTGGTAATTTTGAAGACCCTCAGGGCAATCCCCTAACATGGTTCCCACAGCCCAGCCAACATCAGAATTGCTGACTTTTTCCTGACAAAATAGTCAACTGCAGGCTAAAAAAAACCAAGCCTTTAAAGTACACAATGGCTCTTCATTTTAAGGGGAAAATTAAGAAAAAATTGCTTGTACTGGGCTTCTTAGTTATGAAAATTGTTGGAAATACATTCCGTCGCGGATGGTGATGGTCACAAAAATATTCATTGTCATTTCATTCATTTATAGGAAAATAAAATGATATTTTCACATAATCCCAAAGAAGAATAACAGCCAGTAAAGAAAAACTGTCATTTTTCAGAATCAACAAGAATATAGAAATAAAACATTTATCACTTGGATGTTTCATTGGAGACCGTCGGGCCCTGACAATTATCAATCTCAGAGACTGACGGAAATTCTGCGGAGACCTGGGCGTCGGTCTCTGGGTTATGTCGCACAGTGAGTAAGTTATCAAGACACAGTTATACTCGATTCACTCCTCAATTGCGTTGCGTAAGTGAAAGGGTACAAGGTACAATTTGTGATGGTCTTTCCAAAATGTTCGTTAAAGAACAGGATGATGTTCGTTAAAGAACAGGATGATGTTACAACGTATGGATATGTACGTTATAAAACACATTCGCTGATCGTGACATATGTTATCATGGGCGGGGATGTGAAGTTTTAAAATATTCAAATAGATTTTTAGATCGCAATTTTATTGGGAGTGTGTAAGAAAGTGTGTTTTGTTAACTAAAATTACATGGCAATAGGGTTATGTCTTGCGTTGCCCGATGCACTACCACTAATGAGAGATCTGTCTGGAACGATCCACCTGAGCTGCAAGGTAACAGGGTGCGTCACCCTGGACCCGTTGTCTCCTGATTATGACCTCAAAGTTGGTTGCTATGAGGTGCTCCTAAGGTATAGTTAGGAGGCTCTATACCATAGTTTGGTATTAGTTCCTAGAAATATATTGAAATAACCAAGAAAATGGTTTTAGATAAACAATGAATTTATGCCACTGAATAAATAAAACCTTGTTAGGGTGTATGGTTTTGACCGAAAGGCGCTAGAATGGCCACGTTGGTTGTACCTGGTGTAAAACACTGGACCCAATTACATAGCATTATAAAACTAAATGTTTAAGAATTTCTAATTCTGTTTCCCATAAAAGACAAGTCAATATCACCTAAAATATCCTCTCTTAACCAAAACAGATCGACATACCCGTATGAATCTTTCAAAAGTAGATCGTCAGGCTTTATTACAAAGGAAAGCCCCCTAGCTAATGCTTACGAATCATATAGACTTAACGCTTTAAACATCCGAATTCTCATAAAGGGCAAGGTCAACACTGTAAACTAATAGACTGTAGACTGTAACTTGTAACAAATTGTTAAATGAAAATATTTTCTCCGTAACGTCACACTAAGGAATTTATACTATTGTATAGATCTTGAGACATCTTTCGATAAATGTATTGGTATTTTGTAACTGCATTATTCGTTTTATGTACCCTGATTAATTAACTGTATTGATTTAATACTGGAGTAAAAATTCTATGGTCAATCAGGAAAAACTGCGAGTGAGCAGAGGGTAAAACCTGTTCGGATCAAGCTCCATGATGATGTAACTGTATTATCCTTATTTGAATAAAAGTATTATAATAATAATAATACCATAATCAATAAACTGTCTTATCAAACACAGACCAAACTTAACATACCACATGTGTAGACTCATCAATCAGACTCCCAACAAATCGCTCCATTTTGAATGTTACAGTTTTACTAAAGATTATTCCAACCTCCTCCTAAATCCTATACAGGTTAATTCCTTGTGGCTAGGCTTGAAGTCTGAGAGCGAATGTCCATGCGGTAGGGGATGTATACGGTTCAAATAAGCTGAGTGTGTTTTTTCTTCTGGCCTTGATCCTAAGGAATTACTTGTCAAAGGAGCAACGTGTTTCATTTATAATCTAAACATCTAGATTGGCTACCAGAGCTTTTCACACATTGTCCCAATGGAACATTTCTATACCCCTCACCCAGCAAATTGCTCGCCTTTTGTTGTAAAGTTCAAACATAATATTAGCCTTCCACCATTGGAGGCTCTTGGAGAAGAAATGTTTCCTTTGCTAGCAGGGTAACTAGACAATGGAGGCACCAACCCACCAACACACCTCTAAAGGTAATTATTTTTCCAACAAGCTATTCGCTAAGAGATTCTAGCAACCAGTCTTATTATGAGTGAAAACTATTATGCCCCCGATGCTAATTGGCTATTTTTCTAAAGAGTTGGTAGAGGCCGCTGAGTAAAAGGTTTCTCTTCTTTCGTGGGATTATTTGGAAAGTTTCACCATATGGCTTCTGCGTTGGTTAGAAATTTAGTCAAACCCGATTGGTGTGGATTATCATTTGGATTAAGGGGAGTGGACGGGTTCAAGGGGAAGGGAAATGTTAAGAAGAGAAGATGATGTGCCTCCAAACCAAGGTAAGAATATCTGCTTGGTATTTGTGATCTAGACACACGTGATCAAGGTCTTAAATTGACATCAGAAAAATGTGAAAACATAAGGAATTTTTTCTAATACATGACATACATCTTGAATTGTAAAAAGATACGCCGTGTGACTACAAGAGTTCGACAAAGGGTTAAGAGACAAACGATATACCATTTCTGGTAGGAATAAACATATTTCTCAAGGGCCTGAAAATCAGGTAGGAAAAGATTAATATTTCAACTGAACATAACAAAACTACATAGAATATTTTTGTGTGGAGGAGGGAAAACGTGAGGGAATGTACGTTGGTAGACATGTAGTGTGGTAAAGTCAGTCAATTGGGGGATAAAATCATAAGTGAAAAAAACCCTTTGTACTCTTGCTCTTGAAAGGATAATAATAGTCAGAAATTCCTGATAAGCCCACATAATTAGCAACCGTTTTGATAAAGACAGCCGTAGTTGAGTAATGTTCCCTTTGATTCATTTTCAAGCACAACAGAAGAGGTCGCCACATTAGACTTGCTGGTCACCTATAGATAGCATACCAAAACAAGGTGTCAAGTACTGTATAGTCAGTGTAAAACTTTTTAAAATAATAATTTCAGATTTCACCCAGATCGTGAAGGGATACCAAAACAATGAGGACAGAAGAGGGGATTAGGTGTGAGATTGTTTAATTAGACGTTTCGGGCTACATGTGCCCTTTATCAAGGAGGTTGAAACGCCCTCTATCCCATTAATCACTTAGAACTGTTTGTTTTTTGGGGGGCTGAAGACGTTCCTAACGTCCAGTTGCATGGTAGCATTCATAAGGAGTAGACTTGTCGTCTCGTCTCATTATTTTTTAATCACTTAGAACTGAACAATTCAAATTCAAACGGTCAATTACCCCATTTTCATTACCTCAACTTGTGATCTTTAGTGTAAACTTTACACTTTACTTTACAGTAAAGCCTGTTTTTCATTACGTTATTTTATCAAGTTCTTTGCAGTTCATCTGTTTTCCTAGTGCCTTTGGGAGATAGGGATTTTATCCACAACGCAACCCCACCCGCAATGTTCCGGGGGTGGGGGTTGGGGTGGGGGGTACTCGGAACTGAGAAAATCGACTCAGTAGTTACGGGGCTTAATTGGACTGCTGTGCCATCTTGAACACATTTAAGATTTAATTTCATGCCATATATTCATAAACTGCATTCCAGACTTATGAAAATAATGTAAATAACATCTTCCAGACAGGGTAGAAACTAATATTTCAACACGAGGTAGAAGCCCCCAACACAACCAGTCTTAATCTACTCTTAACTACTCTGTATACTATACATATTAATCTCTATGTAATAGCCATCACTGAATATAGAAAGGTTGCTGAGAACTACAGTTGCTCGTAACCATTACATTCCATACAATAACACGGGATGGATTATATAAGAAGGATAAGTCACTACTTGTTTGCTGGGATAATCCATGTTTGAGGATTTTCCCTGGATCACATATTTCATGTACATGAATTTTCACCACAAAAAATCCAAGGGATGGAAATGAAAAGAAATCCTGCTGACTGTACTTTAGTTCGCAGTGGGAAGCGAGAGTAGACCGATTGAGGCAACAATAGGTTCAATTTTCGGTGAGGTTCTCGAGTGTAAAATCGGCACATTAGATACGTAACAAGAGATTGTCATTCAGCGAATGTATAATAATCCTTTGAAATTAACACTATCACACGCGCCATAGGTGGTGGAGAATTTCATGCACTAATCAATTCAGTTACAGTGCAGCCTATTTAATTTATGCACTCGAAATTACTTAGGAAGACGTGAATATTAACACAGGATTGATATATACAATTGATTGGAATCCGTGTTGTACACATGTGGTTTATTTGTGCAATATTGAAGAGAACTGATCAATATCAGGAATGATGAAATAGAGATGAATACAATAAAGGTTTATGATCAAGAAGAATAGTTATTGTAATACATATGCCTCCTCGACCGAAAGAATATAAAATAGCCAGCGTTTGGAATTTTCAAGCTAAAGAAAGCCTAACAACCAGATAGTTTTATATTAAACAATCAGCAAGGGAGTAAATATGTGGGCAGTCGAACGATTTTTATTAATTTTACCGGATCAAATTAAGAAATTCAGTTCCTGACAAATTAGCAATATTTCCGTAAAGTTTCCAAGGGTGACCAGTTTCAGCAATATGATATATTTTCGGGACTATAATACATCCCTGCATGATATAATTATTTGCTAATCATGCAATATTAAGTAGGGTAAATAGAAATTCCAGTTGTTGATAACACTGTTACTGATATACCATACAAACATGACTGATTACTCGAGTAAACATGGAAAGGCCATATGCATACGTGTACACGTTTTCTCCATTATACACGTTATTTAATAATTTAAACCAAAAATATACACCAAATGTATTTTCAGTAAAACCACCATTACTTAGGTACTTATGTTAAGAAAAATAATAGAATATAGAGGTATCGAAGTCCATTTTCCTCGAACATGAAAGACGGTTCATTGAATAATATTTGAGAAAGAGAGGGATTTATTTACATGTGAAACGAGAAAACCTGGGACATGGGAGGCTAAAAGTCTAATCCATATATATATGCCAAATAAGAAGTAGATGACATGAACACCGTTTAACGGAGCAGAAAACTGAAAGCTTTAACCCTCCTTTGGTAGATTTGAAGAATGAGAAGATGTTCCATCTGTTAGGTACTTTCAAAGATTCAAGAAGTTTATAATAACTAAGACTGTTACATAGACTTAACTTTCAAGGACTGAACACGAGACTAAAACGATTTAGTAAGGAGCCAAGTAAGTCATAATTACCTGTATTTTGTATTATCTTAATAAACCCTGTGCTTTCGTCTAGGATTTTACTCAGAGAACGAGCCTTTAGATGAGAAATAAATAAATTGACATTTTTTTCATTGTAAACAAAGATAGGGAAAATCACCAAAGCCAGTTCTACTCACCGGGACTCCGTGCTTCTGAAACCGTGGGTTCTTCTCAATACTTAAATCCGCCATTGTTTTGATTGCAGAGAAATGGCTATAGAAATGAGATTCCAATGGTTTCCGATAAAACTACCAAACACTGGGACTTAATAACTCACAGTAATCACAGAAAGCACTGAAGCGACCAGAGCTGATATGCATGAAGAAATACAATGAAGACAAGTCAATCAACACAGGTCCGTTCGGTATCTTTCCCTTCGGAACAATATCTCTCACCCCATTCAACTGTGGCCAAGGAATAACACCTGTCCAAGTTCTACGAAGAGAACCTTGTTCTAAAAGGGGAACAGGAGATCACCACACAGTTCAGTCTGCTTTTAACCACTTGTCTCGGCAATAAACTGGGCTTAGCGAAGTGCTTGCTATAGGACCAGGGCAGGCAATTTCTTTTTGAAGTGTTGATCACTGTAATCTAACATTAGAGCCTGGTTTGTGTGTGTTGATTTGGTTAGTCCGTAGAGCTTGGCCTCTCGAAGCTGGGAAGGACAAAGTCTATTCCTGAGCGTTGTATAGATCTCAGTACAAATGACTTAGGCAGTGGAGGAATAGTGGAGAGGAGGGGAGGGGGACTGCAATTTATTATTGTTCATGCCAGTGTTTTCTTTCGTGCGTCAGTAGAACTAATGAATACAGATTTTAATTATATTAAACCCTAAAAAGAATTAGTCCAGGAGATCCGGGAACAATAATCAGAGAATTCCTCTCAGAAATTAACTTTGGAATGATTCTGTTTCTCTTTTATTCAAATGAACTCACGAACAATTGTCATATTTATATATGAAACTGTTTTGAATTCCAAAGTAGGAATGCAAGCCTGATCTTTTTAAAACAATAAAAAAAGGCATATCAGCACCCGTCTTCCTAAAGCGGATAATTCACAGCTGCATGTCCCCCCTTCCTGAGAAAGCTTCTCTATTAAAAACCTAGCATTCACCAAATTCGTACCAATGAATGTACGTGCGTACACATATAAATGCAATAGCCTCTATAAGAATGAGTGAAGAGACATCCATGTGTACCTTTCTAGAGAGTAACCTCCCCAATAACGCTTTAACGCATTATCCGCCTGACCATGGGGTACTAACAGAACTTGCACATTAACCTGGTCAACATTGACTTTTTGTCAATCAATGCTCCAGGAACTCCCGGTTAGAATAAGTAAAATACGGGTCTCTCCTTCCAATGTGTGCATATAGGATTTGTCATTTAGATTTAATAGCAAGTACACATGAACAGCAGCCAAGTATTGTACCCATTTACTTGGGGCAGTATTGCTTTCCCTCGCTATCAGATGACGAATATATTTCAATGTTATAAAACGAAAGTATTGCCATAGCAACCGGTTTTTTCCATTATTTTTAATCATTTTTAGGAATATTTAAAAATGTAAGTGAGCGAGAGTGTGAGCGAGTGATTTAAGTCGACATGGCTCTTAAACATAGGCGTTTATGTGTTCCTGACAAAAGTGAATATATACTGAGACAATCAGCTTTGCAATTCAGCATTATTTCATGCAGTAGGTATCGGAAATGTTTTAATCACTGCCTTGAAAGTCTTATGGTTGTAACCACGTAACACAGTGATTAAACGGATTAATAACCTGCGTCTCGGGACTGCTGGTGCACGGTTTGTGTATAATCCTTCGGTTTCGCCTCGGGATTATACTCCAAACAGTGCACCAATGGCCCCTCAATATCGCTCAGTAATCCTTCAATAAACGAAAGTATTGCCATAGCAACCGGATTTTTTTTCAGGAATGTTTAATTATGTTTTTTTTAATTCATACGTGAATGAGTGCGTGAGTGAGTGAGTGAGTGTGTGGGTGGGTGTGAGCTCTAAGGTGTGAGTGAGTGCACGAGTGAGAGAAATAGCTATAGGGGGTGATCATTTCAGAGCCTATACTAGAAGAATGAAGAATTTTGTACAATATTCAACGTCATTTACATTAAATTCTGAAAGTTAAATTTACTATTTAAAAAAATACTGCTAAGTAGTGAAATCCTTACTGCTGAGCTGACACACATTCGAATATATATATACGGTATATGATCCTACAGCGAGAAATGAACATGAAGTATTGTATGTGTCTGACCCATGTAATTTAGAGCCGCCGAGGCAGTCCCAAGGTGGCAGCAAAATGTCAGTACCGTATTCTTAATGTTTAGCACACCGGCTGGGGTGTAACAGTGGCAAACATTAACATGGGTGACTGTGCATCATGCATGTATCCATATAATATAAGGGTAGAGCGATTTCTAGAGGGGTTTCTTTGTGTCACATGTTCTCGAAATCTGGGGTCTCCCCATCTACTTTGTTGGTCTCTACAGGGCCGTCGACCCTGTCTGGAGGACATTATATGTGGTTTGTGAAGGTATCTGGGGTGAAAATGTGATTTTGAAGCCTTTTTTAAATTGGGATCTCTACACTCTATTTATAGCCTAGGAAAGCCCCTGTGAGACACTACATCATTTCCCACAACCTTTCAGGGGGACCTAACTACATGCAGAGGAGTGGGAGAGTGAAGAAGAGGAGAGGGAGAGGGTGGGGGTATTGGAGAGAGGGAGGGGATGGAGAGGGTGTAGGAAGGGGAGAGTTAAGAAAAGGGAGGGTGGGGGAATAGGAGAGGGGGATCGAGGGAGAGGGAAAGAACAGGGGGAAAGAGGCGAGGGAGAAGATGTAGGGGAAGGGAGAGAGGGGAGGGGGAGCATGAGGAAGAGCGGAGGGAGATGGGGGGGGGGGAATCGGAGATCGGGTTGGGAGAGAAAAACAGGTATGAAAAACAGAGAAGAGGGGGAGGGAAAGAGGGAGAGGGGAAAGTGTGGGGAGAGAGGGTGACCGTCCAAGAAGACGGGGAAAGAGGCGAGGGAGAAGACATAGGGGAAGGGAGAGAGGGGAGGGGGAGTATGAGGAAGAGGGGAGAGGGAGGGGGGGAATCAGAGATGGGGTTGGGAGAGAAAAACAGGTATGAAAGACAGAGAAGAGGGAGAGGGAAACAAGAGAGAGGGGGAAGTGTGGGGAGAGAGGGTGACAGTCCGGAGGACGGGTACTTTGCTAGTATATAATAAAAGGGAATGGTATCAAGCCACTCATTGGCCTTAAATTAATAAATCAACATTATTATGCAACTATAACAGCACTTTAATTACTAGTGTGATAATTTGTCCTAACTGATAATCAAAGATGAACTTTGAATACTATTCATCATCATATTGAAACTTGTACTTATATGAATACAAACGAGAATCTAATGTAAATACCACTGAATGTATAGTAATATAATTATAACAGAAGGTAATTGGAATCAGGCTACAGACGAAAAAATGTGAAAACCAGTAGATGTACCTGTTCACAAGAAATAAAAACTTTTCCAAATCAAATCAATGTACGGTTTACACACAAACATGGCATTTGTAAACACTGGTCTGACCACATCGGCCCAAACTTTTATTATACTTTATTTTGGGCCGTCAAATGTCATGAAAACACAAACCGGAAACACAAATAATTTCATTTTAGGCATAGTAACAAATATGCGAGATTGGGGAAAGATCGGACTGGATTCTGTAATGCATTTACTCTCCTTAAATTAACCCCAACAGCCCATGAACACATTTAAGTATGGCCGTTACTGAGTCAGTTTCTGCTACTTTGAATTTCTTGGGATAAGGATAGTAATTCTTCTTAGCTAGGACAATACTTTAAGAGAAAGAGTGATGAAAAACGTAACAAGAATTTAAAACCCAATTAAATTAACAAAACGAAAAAAACAAGTTCACAATATTCTATCAATCTATGCGCATCTGCATGAAATCCAATATATAGGAGATGATATCGACAGCTAGCATAAGCAATTGAAAAAACGTGTAGTACTAGGGGGCAGCACAGAGCCATACTCAATGACATGAGGCACATGCAGAGCCAAACGGAGACCAACCACTCTGAAATGAAGATCAGTTGTAATCCTATTTTTATGTACAAATGTTTTTAAAATGTTTTTAAAGATATACAGATCTAGGACAACACCTAGTGTGAGAGGCTGGAACCATTTAAGAACTCTTCAATAGAGAGACTCACTAGAGTCACTCTACAACTTATACTTGAGTCGTGTGGTTGATTATAAGTAATACATGGTACCAGAAGTGAAAATACTTGAAATATAAGCAAAATTAAGAGAGTCAGATGAACAGAATTGATCCACCTCAGGGCTAGACCTCCTCACTGGAAATTATTATGTAGCTAACAACTGGGAGCTGTTCAAGGAGCAGTTAGAGCTATATTTTAATGCGGTCAAGATAAAAGAGGACAAAGACAAGCGAAGGATCGGCGTGCTGTTGAACACAGTGGCGCCTGACGCGTATAAAGTCTACAAGACGTTTGTATATGAGGAAGGCCGAAGCAGAGAACAAAACAAAATACAAAACTGTAATGGACAAGTTTGAAGCGTACTGCTTGCCACAAAAGAACCTCACATACAAGTGGCACAAGTTCTTGGAGCGCAAACAGATGTTGGGAGAAACATTTGAGCACTATTACACCGACCTGCATTATCTTGCTAACTCGTGTGAGTGGGGCAGAATGGAGAACATGTTACTCTGTCAGAAGGTGGTGAGTGGCATAGCAAATACTGCTCTCAGGGAAAAGATGCCGAGAAAAGTGGACCTAAAACTTCAGGATGCTGTAAAGATTTGCAGGATGGCGAGCATGAGTCATATGGAGGCGACAGCCATGGAGACAGAAGGGCTTCAGTCACCGACAGTGAATGCATCACAAGGTTCCCACAGAACATCTGGATTCAAATTCCATGACTTTTCCATGACTTTCCATGACCATGTATGAAAATTTCAATGACCCTCAATAATCAGAGTAAAGCTGTCTGATCGGCCCATTTCTGGTAGGAGGTAGGGGAGGGGAATGAGATGAGGCACAAATGCAGAGCTGCCAATCTGTGAGGATCCCAAATCCTAGTCTGTCACATGGAGCTGAGTGCACTTTGTGCCAAATTGTTGTTTTTTTGTTAAAAATTAGGATTCAAATGGTGCATTCTGGGAGTAGTTTTACCTAATAATTGACTTTTTGAAATGTGTGGATTTCTTGAGTCACACAGTAGATAAAAGTTAAATATTTTTTTAATTTTTGGCAAGTGAGGGGTACCTAAACCTGAATTTCCAGGTATATGTATAGAGCCTGAATATGCACACAGGTGCAATAGTAAATAGCTATCAGATTAAATATTTTTATATCAAAATTTATCAACAATTGAGATGAAAAACTGTTCAGTCTGTAGTACAAAGCAGATTGTGCCCAGCGTTCTGCCTGACCACATATCTATAGTGATAAGCTTAACCACAAGGCTGTCCTGCATCCTCCTCCTTGTGGGGCTCTCTACCCCAGCCAGAGTGGATATGGTGAGCTTCATAGGCAATGTTATAGGAGGTTGAGAGGAGAGCAATGCACACTCATAAACAATTATTACCATTATTTCTAAGGATTTTGTACTATTTGGAAAAAATAATCTGCATTCAAACAGAAATTGCTAAAAACCTTGTTGCCTTCCCAACCCATCCATAAAGAGCCTCACTGACGGCAAAGCCCCGTCCAGAAGGAGCGACAAGAAATTAATGGGAAATACCTGGTCCCTAAAAGTTAAGGGGTCATTAGGGGTTTGTCTCATAGACTGAGTTCAGGGAAGGGTGCAGGGTGAATATTTTGGGGGTCAAATTGGCAAAAGAAAATCTAAATTTACATTTTTTTGTGAACATTTTTTTGTGAACATTTTTTTGTGAACATTTTTCATTGATTCAGTTTCTCATCCTGAATAAAATATATGGTTGTAAAAAATTATGAATTTTGAAAATTATTGCTTTAGGACTGTTTCCATAGCGACCCACCATTATTTCATCATCATTTAACTGACAACTATTGAACTTCAAAAGTAAATACTTAATGATTTGGCAATGCTGGAAAAAACATAATATTTTCAAATGTCTTTGCACAATATTAAAATGTATGTAGGCGAAAATCAAGTTAAATAGAAATATGACTAATGGCTTATTTACCATATGATAAAAAGGCGATTTAAAAGGAGGGAAGAGAATAGGGGTTCTACATTTTTAAGACCCTGATCGAGTGATATAATAATTATGGAGTATATCCCAATGGACGCATTGGCACTGGGGTGCTGGATTTTAATGCACAACAGGTTGTGCATCAAAATGCACCTGCCCACAAGTTGTTTTATAAACACTTGACGCACTGTTTCATAGGCTGCAGTGTAGCGGGTCAGGAGGCACTACTGTGTAGCGCCTCAAAACACAGTAATAATAAGTAAAATGTGTGCATCAAAATGCTCATTTTATATGCATGATATTTAGCTCATTTTTGGGTAAATTTTCATTATGTTATGAATAGTTTTTAATGAACATTTAGATGAAATGATTATCCAATTAGAGTTGCTGAGGAACCCAACAATTGTCAATAACCAATAGAGCATCCTTAGAAAGACATTCACTTATTCATCATTTTGCCACAGACAGTGTCCACATGAGTGTAGGTGTCTATCATTCTCCCTTTGTTTGGTGTAGATTTTGGAGTCGGTAGACCCATTGGGGGTACACTACATGTACATATGTAAATGGTTTGGGGTGTTTTGATTACACATCCTCTACAATTGCCCACAAATGATTACACAGACAAAATATAGAAGAATATCACCAAAAACAATTCAAGATATATAATGGTTAATTCCAATAGTGCATACTATGTCAAAATACTACATGGGTTGTGCTTTTAATATAGAAGAATTAGTAATAATGACAGGCTTGCATGTAGCGCCCTCTAGTGCTAAAATGCACAATTGACACTGTTTGGTTTTTAGCGCAGTGGTGTTTATGAATACAGGGAGGGGGAGGGGGGTGTAATGAGCGACAGGTGAGTGTGAAATGCCAGTATGAGTGAAGTGGCAGGTATTGTGGCTTTTCACGCCTGTGTTAAATTAATGTAGCCTAGATGCATGAGGGTAGTTTTGTGATGCGTTTTCATGCACTGTGAAGGACACACTGGGAACATATAATTGTGATGTGTTTTAGGAAAATGAGTCGCAAGTCGCAAAAATGATATTTTTGAAAGCGTATTATTTACAAGATCTCTTTATAGGAATATTGTCTTCTTTGGAGCGTCTAGTCCTTGTGATTGTATGAATATAAGTACCACCTTTCAAGACAGTTCATTAAATATATCTATGCATTTCCTAGATCATCATATGGAGTATATTTAGTTACTTTACTAGTAATTGTCCACCCAGAAGTATTGCAAACTTCTTTTTCAAATATAGAAATATCAAACTGAAATGATAGAAGTATGTATTAGATGCCCTTATTGTTTACATTCATTGGAATCGCCTTGGTCTTATTTTGCGACTTATGACTCATCTTATGACTTATTTATAAATACTTATATAGTTGGGAATGTGCAGTAGAAAAAAAACGGTTCAGTGCAAGGGTATTTTCATGATGAAAGTTTGCATAGATATCTAAGATATATAGGTACACAGGCCGTATATATGCCTTTATATAGCTTTACTTATTAAATTAAAAGCTATGGTGATTGACAGTGTGTGCAGTATGCAGCCACGCACTATGCCCCTCTAAGGAAGCTTGTAGCTTGACCAGTGAGTGGACTGCTTTTTCTTTGCTGGTCGCACTGAGGCATACACTTTACATAGGCCTAAAAAGCTGTGAGGCAGAATGGGTGTGCGCATAGGGATAACAGCAGGTATAACAAGAACTATATTTAAATGGTTGATCCTCATGAAATGGGGGCTGGGGGTTGTCATTCAGAAGTCATTTTTACAATCTGCTCAAAAGTCAGGAAACTTTTGGGCGTTGATGAATAGGGTAGGGCCAATGTATTGGCAGGGGGATTTAAACTATTCATCTAAAACATGTTTTGGTCCTAAATTTCCACAAAATCGTAGTTTGGGTCATAGAGATCGTAGCATTGTATTTTGATGCTGAAATCGTAGTGACTCGTCGAAATCGTAAAAGTTGGCAGCACTGCAAAAGAGGTCCTAGGTAAAAATCTGGAGACACAAATCCAAGGCCAAAACAACCTTCCGACAGCGAGGGGAAATGGTGGACAAGTCAAAACGGTGGAAGAGTGTGGCCACTTTGGAGAAACGTCATGCTGAACAAAATGTAGAACTTAGGTATTATGGAGAATTTTAATTTTAACATTCAGAATTTCATTTTCCATGACTTTCCATGACCTGTCCAGAATTCCATGACTTTCCAGGCCTGGAGAACCGAATCACTAATTCCATAACTTTCCATGACCGTGGCCGTGGGAACCTTGGCGAATTTCGCAGGACCTTAAAATTGTGTGCACCAGAAAAATGGCACCCCCTTAAACTTGCGCACCAGAAAAGTGTCCCTCCCTAACTTGGTTGCACCAGAATCTTGCCCCCCCCCTATAGGGCCCTGTGACAGCCCCCCCCCCCCCCGCATGAATAATAAATGCTCCCTTAATTAAAAAAATTAAATTAAAAAAAATTAATTCAATCAGGGTCACAGTGAGACACACACAGTGGGGTTCTCAAGCGCCGCCCTCTCAGGCTCAAACATAGCTAATGCTTTAAAATGTATCTTGGTCTGTCTTGGGCTTGGACGGATTCATATCTAGGCCATCAGCTGTACCCCAAAAGAGTGATTTTCGTTACGGATTTTGGGCACTACTTTTTAGTAGCAGATTCCTATTGCTAATACCCTATTATAATACCCCAAAAGTTCTCCATGCAGTTCTTGCCAGATTTTGAGTAATTGGGCATTGTTTCTGACAGTGCAAAGCCTATGGAGCCAACGGTCTGGCTTCATTTTAATCGTCATTTTCATAGACAATCATTTATTTGATGAATGTTGAATCTTCGGTCATACCAATGATTTTTTTATTGAATCCAGATCTCTGGAATCTTCTGATTCCGAATCTGCCATTTTAAACTTTCTTACTTTTGAGGAATTTTAGTTCTCCATGTTTGCAAAATAAAAAGTAAAAAATTAAATAAATAAATAATAAAAAATATTATCTTCTATATTTAGAATGAAGTGACTGATATCAATCAATAGAGAATACTGTGCCCTAAATTTTTTTTTGTTTTACCTAAGATGTCAGTGCATTATTTTCAGAGTTATTAGCAAAATGCCTCATAAAGGTCAAGGTCAAAGGTCATTAATTGTGAGGTATTTTGCAAATAACTCGGGAAATAATGCACTGACATATTAGGTCAAATCACATCAGTTTTAGCGGACATCATTTCCTATCAATTCATATCAGTCACTTCATTCTAAACCCATTAGATAGTTTATTAATTGATTAAATATTTAATTTTTTAACTTTTTTTTCTCCAAACGTCAATAATTAAAATTCCTCAAAAGTTACCAAGTGGAAATTGGCAGATTCGAAATCAGGAGATTCTGGAAATTTTGAATCAATCATAAAAATTTAGTAGGACCGAGAATTCAACGTTTACCAAATAAATGATGGACTATTCAAATTTTCTCAAAAACTGGCACGAATATCATGGAGAACTTTTGGGATATTATTATATATAGTATTAGCAATTGGAAACTGGTGTCAAAAAGTAGTGCCCAAAATCCGGAACGAAAATCATTTTCTAGCCATATTCTGAGGCTCATCTGATGGCCTAATGACTAATCGTCAAATAGTGTCTGATATAATGGAAGAAAAATAGCTTACCCTATGATTACAATTTACATGCAAACCAACGTATAAGCGTAGTCGCAGAAGCTATGGCATGGGTTGCAAATAGTAGCTCTATTCCACATACTAGAAGTGCAGAAGTACGACCATGAAACTTATAATAAAGGTTATTAAAGCTGCTTAACTTTAGCCTTTGCTGCGGCTTTGCTGGCTCAAGTTTGTTAGTGGTGAACGCCAACTCTTTGATCGGTCAAGTGTAACCACACCCCGAAACGGCGAAATCCATTTCCACTACTTCCTCCATAATTTACAGACCTTACATGAAGTGGCCTAACTGACCCAGGAGTTGATAACACAAAATCTCTTACCCGAATATGACAGAGATGCGATCCCAAAGGAGAGCATTTGATTTTCAGTACCGTACTTCAACCATGTGAATAGGGCGCTCAAGTTTGATCTATGACCTTGACCTTGACCCCAGGTGATGTTTACACCGGAAGTAGAATCAGAGGTCGTCATAGCAACGTGTAACTTCGCGGAAAGCCTACACCTCGGGAGGGTGGATTATCATCATGAAATGTCAGATTTCGGGTCGAATGCAAAGCTTCAAAACCTATAATTTCTCCATTATATAATTGATTAAGAAGTCTTCGATCAAGATTCGATTCAACAACGAACTGTCATTCAATTCAGAGTGAGATTTATCGCTTAGAACCTGAGAACTAGGTCTATGGTACCGACTACCGTACCCAAGTCCAAGTCCAAGACTAGAGCCAGAGCCAGAGCCAGAGGCGAGAATCGAGATCTGAGTTTGGCAACTGCCGCGACCGAGTCGAGAGACAGGTGGGAACATTTCTAAGGGATATTTTTTATTGGGAGCCAAACTTGTGCAGGGCCATATATGATTATAATTGACTCAAAGATCCTAGACCTAGTCCAAGGAGGTCTTTTTCAAGACCATTAACTTCAATAAAGACGGGGATCCAGAATGCGGGGCCTGATTGGCATAGACCTATTATAGAAATATATAGATCTCAGATGCAAGATATACTTTGAGTTTGACAATAAATTTGAATAGTTGAATCGCGTTTTTCATTCATATGGAATGCTTATTTTGTTGTTGTTGTTGATACTTTTATTTATCGTATGATACAGTCGGTGGGTCAATATTTATATGTTAGTGGATGCATACATCACCGATGTATTGTAATAACTTTAACTTTATAGAGCTATCTGGAAGTAAAAAGTGTGGAAACGCTTTTATTATTTTTAAGGAAGATGCCAGTAACGTGTTTGTGTGGTACCAGTAGGCCTACAGAAATCATTCAGTCGCTTTACATTCATCATCATTGTGTCTTTACCTCATCACTATCACATTTGGAAACTTGTTTTATCCAAAAAGCACTGTCATGATGGCGATAATGATGAAATCCTTATAATAGTTATATAGCCTATGATCTAATATTGATTATGATCTCTGATGATTATTTTCATACACGTCAGAGGTATGCTATAATTATAAATACGGAAACACACATGAAAACAATGTTAAATGTTAAAGCGGTTTAAGATGAGCGTAAAGTGCTTTTCTTGATTGGTGTGGTCACAGTACGTGCATATGGGACATTGTGAGTTTGAGTCCCCGAGCAGACAGCCTTTTCACAATTGTCTCATTTTTGAGTCATTAAAAAAGTCACTAATATCTCCACATCTGGGACTCGGTTTTCTTTTAAATTCACACATTTAGTTGTTGATATTCCCTTTGAATTGGTGAAGGAATTAGAGAGGCTTATATCGAATTAAGCGAGAAATGTGTGCTAAATGGGGTTCGGCGAAAATGGTTTCAAACGGGGCCACGACCCGTCGAGGTTGGGAAAAGAGATCGGATGCATGAAATCTGGACTGAACTGCTGTCATGAATGAACTCAGGACTGTAGACGGCGTGGTAGGCTACTGGCCGTGCTGCCACTGTTTTGTTGGTAATCCGTAACCTGGCCTAAGCTTATATTCATGATATTGAGTACCGTAACTCACGGCTCTATAGGCCGGTCAAAGTACATCGATCTGGACATTATGGCAATGGTCTGTTCCCTAAGTCACAGTTTATGGGTTATCAATAAAGACGATTACCAATCACTGCTAGGGTTCTAAATAACAATTATGCTAGAACAATAAAAACAGCACTGGCATTACATATACAGTTCCCTATTGGGTCAACTAAATAGTCAATGATTATGTATAACCATACTGTATTTGGGATGTGATCGAAATTGGTCACCCACTCCTGTCAAACATAAAATGTTTTTCACATTTCTATAAGAGACAACGAAATCCATGATAGAGAAACCTTCAGGCTATGAAAAACCAATGTAACCGACACATACAGTAATTATGTTAATTATTACTGCATTGGAGACCCAAAACAGTACGGTTAAAGAACTTTTGTCACCCTAGCTAATTTCAATATTAGGCTATTACATTTTTTCTACAAGCACTAATTGCATGATATATCTTTAATTTTCAGATTACCCGAGGACATTAAAAGATGATTGTCAAAGTCAGGAGTTTGTAACAAGAACACCATGCTGTCTATTCACCAAACAAGAAATATCAACGTAGGAGGAGGCACAGTAGATGTAATAAATTCTGACCGTCTGGAGGAGTTATATCTTGAAGATGTGGATGATGTTTATCCAAAGGTAAATCAAACTCATTATATGAAGAACACAAACTTTACTTCTTTTACGCTTGTCATAGGTCAATTACTTCCTGATGTGAGGTTTCTCTTACATTTTCGAGCATACTTTTGCTTAACATTGAAAAGAGTGGAGTATCGTACATTTAGAGGGAAGAGTATAGGAGAAGAGAAAGACATAATCTGATGATTATGAAAGATATCTGCAGACTCCTATTATGGTATATTCCCAACATTAAATTAGCTATTCGTATTCTTTATCACGAATGCAATTCTTACAAATAGTGGGAATACATAGGATTCCTTATTTTTAAAAAAGCTCCATAGCTATTCTTACCTATTTGTCCGGGAGGGGTCCTTGTTAAATCTGTTCTAGTCTAAAAAGTAACCGACCATGGCAAATGAAAATAGTTGTTCCTCCTGTTATATGTAAATTTTACGATCGTAGAGAATGTTACAGAAAACAAGACTTCTTTCTGAAACACATGTAGATCTCTGACTGGATACAACAAACAGTCCTGTAAGTTCTTGCCTTGCAAAGGACAGGTCTGTTTGATTTCAGTCTATCACGCTAGTGTTACATATTGGTAGCTAAAGCCGGCCTTTACTTTACTCTGAGTGGATTAAGTGTGCATTGAAAATGAGATTACACGTCCTTTATTTGTAGAACTGGTTATTGCAGTTATAGCTCGCGTCTGAGTCTTTCATTTTTGTAGCTATTTTGATCAATACCAGAGATTAATGTTGAAAAATAATAGATTAAATTAGCAGAACAATGAAGACCATACAATCTCAAATAAAATCAAATGTTAATTTTTTTAAAGGTTTGTTTATGCGAGTTTCCTGGTAAATGAAAACCCTAATTATTAATAAAAAAATAATATCATAAATTGATTGATTTGAAGGCAACTCAACTGAAACAAACGATGGTATTGGATTTTGTAGGTCTTTTATTTGGCGATCCTAAACAATAGTATTAATAAACTTACTGTCGTATAAAATCCTAGTGTAAGTTTTCTATAACTTACAATTAATCATGTTCTTAATTAATGATTCATTAATTGATTATACTCAGATAGTATAGTAAAGATTTCACAACTATCTAGTTATTTGTTTAGGCCGTAAGGCTGGCGTCTTTGAACGCTGCTGACATTGTTTCTATTTTCATGTATGTGTCCATCTTGCTATACACGACGGTCCGGTTATAGAAAGGTGGTAATAATTAATTAAACCATCTCATACAGCATGTATACGATTTAAATTTGTGAAGATTTTGTTGGGGTGTTTTTTGTTTGGATTCTTTTTTTTACCATAAATATTTTATACATCTATCATATGATAGATGCTAGCTGTTGTAGCACGTGTTTCGAACTGGTTCTGCTTATCTAGCCTTTTGGTTTTTTTCTATAAAGTCGGTGAGGTCCGCATGGACAATTTTCCATGCTTTTGCTTCTTCTTTGTTGACTGGCTTGATCTTATGACTACTTAAAACTGTGGTACATTTAATGAAATCATACCCTTTCTTCATTAGTACAAGGAACGCGCTGTCTTGATATATAATTCATATATGAATCAATACCAGAGTCCAGTTAAGTAAGCAGGGGTAACAACTTAATTAACTTAATTGTCTATAAGTCAACTTAATTGTCTATAAGTAGAAATAAGGTTGTAAGAACTCAACATACATGCGCCGGAAGAACTGATTCATTACCATTTTGTATCTAGAACTACAGATCAAGAATTCCTAATCTTAAACGTGTCGTTGGCCATATTAAGAAGACATCAGAAGGGAGTCTGATACTGAACTTTAGATGTGTAAAAGCGTAGAGTGCAGGATATCATGAATAAAAACTTTAAAAAAAAAGAAAAAAAAAAGAAGACATCAGAAAAGGGAGATAAAAAACGATCACGATGGAGGAACATACAATCATGGACTCAATTGGTTTTAAGCTATTTCATTTATTTTAGTTTCTGATATCATTACATTAATTTTGATAAGGCTTCTGTAACATGTATGCCCAACGTCTTTATTCCCACTGTAATGAGTATGTTGATGTATGTATTTCTCATCAGACGCTGGGCGTAATTTGTAAATACCTGGTCCGTGTGTTAAAATCCATAAAACAATCTTGTTTGAAAGTGCATATCTACAAAGACTCGAAGATTGCAGTGCTTGAAAACAACTACAATAACCAAACCATTTGTAATTGAATACTTACGATTGGTTCGATTGATTGAGTAACTGCCTCTTTTGCACCCTTGTCGAACATACTGGCGGAGTTTTATCACCAGACTTAAAGATAATGGTCCAAAAGTGAACAACAAGAAGAAAATATGGTTCCAATGATGTCAAGTTAGAATTCAATTCTAGCGATACTTAGGGTCTGATAAATCCAAGTTATTTTCAGTTAAGGTTCTTGCCGTGTTGAAATATTGTTGCTATTGGTTAGGCATGGATCAAAGATTTCACTACCGTATCAGCTCAAATTAAGTGTGGATTTTATTATTTCTTGAAGGAATTTTTTCGTCTCATTTCATGATTTTATCTGCAATAGAACACACTGCTCTTTATCTGAGATTTGTGATATTTTGCACATAAAATAGGATCGATGAAATGATCATATCTAGACAAACAAACTAATATTGAAATGGTCATATCCCTAAAATTTAAAGACTGTATGAAAGTATATCATAATTTTATTTCCTGAAATACGGTATATATTACATGCGCGATAATCCAGTGTAATCCAGAGATTTGACCAGTTCTATCGGCTTACAATAATAAGAGCAAAGTCTAGGCTTATCCTAATCATATTGTTCTATTATTAAAATACTGTTGAGATAAGTGTTATTATAGTGTGAACTATGAAGTATACGTGTGACAGTATTTTTGGCGAAGAATTTATTTGAGTTATACCTATATAGGCAAAGGATAATCAGAGCAAAATTGAGACGGGCGACTGAAAACCTCACCCGGTGGCGTCGAGTTATTCTAGACTTGTGTAAGTCTTTGATTTTTTTTTGTTTTAATTCGAAATTCTGAAAAATTATAATGCAGTCCCCTCTACATTCATGACCAAAAGCTTCTTTTCACAGCTTAATGTTTAAGCGTTAGAGATGAGGATTGGAGAACATTCATATAGCAAACGAAGAAATAAAAAGCCCATGTGCTCACTTCCTTCAATATTTATTGATGGGTTGTTTTTTTGCTGGGGTCTGGGGATATTTCTCATTCCATGCATATTAGGAGGAATTGTCATGTCAGCCTTATTAGCCCCGCCCCTAAAGAGTACACACAGGGAAGGGGTAAGGTTGGAAGGAGATGGGAGATGTCTATTTATGGGTGGGGAGAGTGGGGCTAATATTGTAATGCATGAGTGTTTGTTGTGACTGGAAAAAGGAGTGTAAACATTCTGATGTGTTGCAGGTTAGCAGTAAGTGTGACAAACTGGGAATGATTGAAATGCAGACTGGTGTGATGTCTTGCAAAGTGGGCAGTCAGTCTGACGAAGTGGGACTTAGATTGAAGAGAAGTTGGGAAAGCAAAATGTTAGTTTGCAGAAACAAAATGCACGTTGGGAATCGAATGGATGTAAAATTGGTGAGAATTAGGAAAGTTCTAAAATGTTTTCAAAATGTAGGACAGGACATGTTGGGACCTACTGCGATTCAGATTTGGGAAAATATTTCCTATTTCGTATGCAATTCCTATGACCATTTTGAAGCATTTTTTTACAAACTTGCTCTCTACATATCAGAATTGAGGAGGGAATGTATGTGCATACATTTCCATAATAATTAGATCGAAAAGACTCAGACTCTAGGAGAGTGATAGTTGGTCGGAAAAATTGTCGTTAAAAAAAAGTTGGTCGTTAAAAAAAAATTGGTCGGAAAAAGTTGGTTGAAAAAAGGTTGGTCGGAAAAAAATTGTCGTTAAAAAATAGTTGGTCGGAAAAAAATTGTTGAAAAAAAGTTGGTCGGAAAAAAAAGTTGGTTGTAAAAAAAATGTTGGTCGTAAAAAAAAGAGTTGGTCATAAAAAAAAAGGTTGGTCGTATAAAAAGTAGTAAGCTAGGCTAGGCTAAATAGTTGGTAACTTACTTTTAGAATTTAGAAAATGTGTTGGGCAGTGTCCATTTGAGCACCTGAGGCAGGTGAGGGGGGTGGTGGGCAGAGGGATGGTGTGGGAGGTGGGAGGGCCTTCTGCAGACCTATCATGGTTGGAGAAGCATCTAACTAACAGCCAATCAACTCCCTTGGCTAAACCTAGAAAGGCTGTCAATCAGCCTTCAATAACATCTAGGTGTGAAATCTATGACTGATTGAAAGGATAAGATATGGCATCCTCGCCTGATGTCACATCTAAGCTTAAACACCTCACAGACAGTTAATCAAGTTATCAAGATGTAGATGCAGTATCAGTGATTGGCACTTTTTCATACTCAATCATATGTTTTCTCAGCTATAAATAGCTGAGAAAACAAAAACTGGAGCTTGTCACTCAAATTATCATTTTCAATAAAAAGTTGGGTAGGCGGGGATACGGGATGTCAAATGTTACTTAACAGAAATCAATACTAAAACTAACCCTAAACCTAACCTGAAATTGGTGGTCCTAAGTCAGTAAAGCGGGTATGTCAATACTAACATATCAGTTAGTCAGTCAGTCTACACAGACACTGGCAGGACACTGACTCCCTGTACACAGGCACTCACTCATGTACACTCACCACAAGCCCAGTCACATACACACAGGTGCTGCAGCAAAGGCATACGATGGATAAAAATTATTATCAGTTATTATCAAATTTTGTAGTAATGTTATAACAGACACATATGTATAAGTGTAGAGGTTGGTAAGATAGGTCATGTATGTGTTTAAGGAAGGGAGCAGTGGATGAATCGAGTGCTGAAAGGGCGGTGGCAATGTGGCAACTGAAGCCAGAGCTTGCAACAGCGTACCTACAAGGGGTAACGCCGGAGAAGTATGCTCTACTGCTAATAGATCAGGGTAACATTTTAGAAATATACTGAATGAGAAAACGCATCGACAATTGGGAGAGGGACCCTAATACTACCGCAGTTATGAGGCTAACACAATGATATTTATGAGGGAAACCTTTTCCACAACAAGTACTTTACACCTAAATCATTATTCAGCCACTTAAGACATTTGATAATTGAATAAATTCCAAAATATATGAATCACAAAAGGTGAAAGCAATTTTACAATAACACTTTTGAACAAATGTTATTAAGATTTTAACTCCCAGCAATAACTTCAATTACTATTACTAATGTCTCTGGTGTGGGCCCATGAATCAAATCCCAAAGCTTATACCCACAACACTAATCCCATATTACTTCCAATATACTAATAAACGTCGACATTCCCAATACACATGATCAAGTCTGCCCGCGAGGTTTCATACAGCGACCATTGTCCCTGTGTTCCAAGCATGCCTTTGTTGAGTTAATATTTCAGGCCCAGCGTGGTTCATAATCTCTTTAGTTTGGTTTTCGCTGCTACTTAGTACCAGGTAGCTGGGGCCAGTGGTGTTGGCAGATAGCTAGTAGGCGGTCTGCTTGACTAGTAAGGTGCATGGTGGCCTCTGGGCTTTGCAATACACCGTCTAGTTTGCTCTCTTTTATACAGCCACACTAAAGGCATTGGCTTTTCCTTTAGTCCGGAGCTAAAATATTATATTTGCACATGGTTACGGATACCGGGAACTTGTAGGCCTATATCACACTTGTATATCATTCAATATCCTCAACAATAGAACGCGGAGTACATGTACACAAAGAGATAGGATAAGAATCTAGCAACATCGAAGGTATATGCAATTTTGTTTTAAACCTTGATTAATATGATTACCGAAAGTTATTTGCTAAGGACGATGGGTATTATCCGCAGAACGCCAGGACGGAAAATTGAGTATATTCACATCCTAGTTGGGAATTAGTGTTGTGTTATCTACCACAAACAAGAGCGGTTGTGAGATATGACCAGATTTGGTTGATAATCGAGTTTAATAAATGTCTGGAAGCAGGAAAACAATAATATTGCTCATTGCTATATGACATCTTGTTGCTAGGTCCATACACATCCAGTACAATGTGTGAGTAAGGATACACACAATCCGGTGTATATAATTGCTTGGCTTCATGCACCCAAACAACACAAGAATTTGTTACGTATGTTATCAAATATCATAGAACGGTCTTACATACCCGGTACATGCCTTAGATCACTTAACTGCAGGGTCAGTATTCGGTGCATTGCCTAATAATGTCCCACAAATCACGGACTATTCGGATTTCCATCAATAACTTAGAATGGATTCAATGGATCGATGAAATATTCTAAATAGTGCTAATTAATTGGTTTCAGGGATATTGAATCTTACTTTGATGGTCATCTATATAACTTGACATTTAAGCTATAGTTTTGGTATGATAACGTGGAATGATTAACTTGATGTTAATATAAAGCAATCAGATGAGATGCATACTTTTTTTCTCAAGCTAAGCTGAACAAAAGTATATACAACGGTCAAAAAATGGTCAATTGAAAATAATGCATTGCAGTGTTTATCTTAATCCAAATTGAGAATACTCAAAATATTTAATGCTATCGTCCAAAGTTTCATCAAAGTTATTTCTATATCTAGCGTTACGATAAAAAAAATATAACATGGCCGATGAATTCCAAGATGATGGAACCCGTTAATTTCCTATTTTGGCAGCAAAGAGAGGAGTGTGGCGCCCCCATACCTCCCTTATAAGAGCATTGATCAAATGATATCTCTCCTCTTATCCTCCATAAAAGATGAAGTATAAAAACAATTGCATTATCCTTCCCATTATTCTTTGCAGCCAGTTATTTGCCGTGCGACCAGGAAGGCCTGGTCGAAGCGGCCGCAGAGTGTACCCAACCCTACTACCACTAAGGTTAAACTCCAGTTGGTGCTACCCTCAGCCTCCTCCTGTGGCCCTTCCTCCAGCATGATGAGGCCCTCCACGATGGACGCTGATACCCTCATCAGCCATACTCTCAAGTTGCAGGACTGGCTCAATGAGAAGCAGGTCAAGTCTGTACAGGTGAGTGACACCGTAACCTCTATACCAAAGCAATTGATGGAGTTGGCATGAAATACTACCAACCGGAAAAAAAACTATCGTCCGAAGAACAATCTAGCAGAAAACTACTACCGGAAAAAACGTAAGACTGCAGGGTAGTTTTCCTGGTTCGTAGTTTTCTAGGTGGATAGTTTTCTAGGTGGTGGTTGTCTGGCTGGTAGTTTTTTCCGGCTCTTGAATTTGTTGAGCGGTAACAGCTTCCTTTAATGTGAATTCCCTTTTTTCTCCCACTTTTGTTTGTGTACATGACGAGGACAATTTAAGGTTTAAATATTTGATTACTTTCATTCATCTGCCCCACAACATTTTTCTTTTTAAATACGTACTAATCATAGTGGATATAATTCACAGTTTTGGTTTTGGGATCTTTCTTTTGAGGACCAGTTCCTCTAAAGTAGAACGCTATTTGTCTCCCTCAATTCTATGCTGTATGAAAAAGCCGAATAATCTATAATAATTTCATACTTTTAATTTGCCCAGATACTAACGTTATTTCAATATTGATTTATAATGTGCGCCTCAGAAGCAAGAGGAAAAGGTGAGTCGATAATAGCTAGAGGTTATCCGTGAAATACAGCTAATTTATGACGGCATGTTTAGATGTTTAAGCCTTTATTGTTATTATTGTCCAGTTAATGATGCATGCTTCAATAAGTGTTATATCAAGGTTTGTATTGGTAATTATGCAAAATTCCATCAATACAGCATGAATTTCCCTACGTGTGTTATTTTTAAGATAACTCATCAGATATTAGATAAGATACTCATCAGGTTATTCAGTAGAGTTTTGAAACTAGATTTGGTTAAGAACTATCCTTAAGTCGTGGAGAGAAATTAGTCTATACTAGTTTCAGGAACCAAGAAATGTTATTACAATATTTTATTTTGTATTACTTGGTGATCAAGGTAATAGATAGTTTTGATCGGATACAATCAATTTTAAAATTATCTTGGAATGATAAGTTTAGTTTTAGTACCTTGCGATGAAGCTTGTTGTTTCATTTTATTATTTCAGCCTCCTGATTTCCCAAGCTCAAAGCTTCGCTTTAAAAATATACAAGTCTCACAATCAAAACCTGGTTTTGTCCTCATCAAGTATGATGAGTCCAAATTGAAGGTAGTCTTTGTTGATGATTGTTTTGAAATTGAAGAGAGAGAGAGGGTGAGTGGCTTAAAACCATGGTCCGAACTCTTAACCAAATAGAGACCCTATAGGAACAGAGGTCTCTATGTATTCCTTTTGCTAATTGACAGCTTGTGCTGCGTGTGAAATAAATGCTTGATTCATAACGATATTGGTCGTACAGAAAACAAGAAGTTTGAATAATAACAACTTGCTGCCTCCGTTTATCACCGGGCAGACATCCCCTGTTCCCCCCTCTCCTTTCCCCAGGGGTAGAACTTATAAAATAATGTCCAAACAGGTAGATCTATTTAAAATGTAGTTTCCAGAGGTGACGCAGAAACCCCATCCCTCCCTTGACCTAGGCTCTTTCCCCTCCCATCCTCCCTCTTTCCCCACCCGGCCTCATCTCCTCCAACTTCCCCATCTCCCCGTTTCTTCCCTCCCCCTTCGAACCCCACCCTCCCCGGCACTCCTCTGTTCATATCACATGTTCCATCCCATGAGAAATCAATTATAAAGTAAGAAATTCGAATAAATAATGCCTAGCATGGAGTAAAACAGTGGGCAAACTATGTATGGCATGTTGCTAGGGAGCATTTCTGTACTGATATGACAAAGTTGCGCGACCAAATATATGGGCGTAACTTAAGTTGTGTCGCAATACCAATGTTGCGTTGCCAAATAATAATACGATGTAAAGTTGTAAGTCAGTTGAAGCATGGGAGAGAGAGAGATAGATAGATACATAGATAGATTAGCGATATTAGTTATGTGGGATTCATCTTCCTTTGAATGAACCTGATATTTTCCTGCCCCACCCCTTGTTTACTATTTGTATCTTAATTGATGAATTGATGATATTAAATTGGAAATAAAATAAAATCATAAACATCGGTGGGTGTGAAGTGGTTTCGACCTCAAAAGGTCTCATCAGGCGCTAGTTTGGCCACGTTGGTTAAAATATAATTTAACTCTGGGCCCATTTTAGTAAAGTTTAACTTCCAGTTAGTTTAATAAGAGTTGTATTAGGTTAAGAGGTATAATTACTTGCTGGATACCTAAATGGTGAATCTTTTAATTCGTGAATAGGTTAGATGTGAGTTACTGTGACTTTGAAGGTGACAGTCCTTCTATCAACCAAGAGTTGACTGGCTCCTCTATATACAGGAGTTGTGAAGGTAGGTTAGATCAGTTAGATCAGACCATGGTCCGGACTGGAAACAGATCAGTCCAAAATGTAAAGTCCTCTGGGTACCATCGTTTTGAGTCTGGCTATCCACCTCTTCTCTTGTGTGTTCCTTCTTTCTCTGGCTGTGTAGCTGCTTGCTTCAGCTTTGATGAGAGATAGGATGGAGACGGAGATGTTCGCCCATTTTTTTTTTATTTTTTTTTTAATACTCCTTTATTTTTCACTTTCTTTATTATTCTCTCTTTTTTTCTCTTATTTTATTTCTAATATTCCAGGTCTTCTTTCCATCCTCAGGTCTTTTTCCATCCTCATGTTCCTTGCTCTCCTGTTATCTAGCTCCTTCTCTCCATCTTTGTCATCTTGTCTTGTATCTCCTTGTATCTTGTCCTTATCTCCTCATATTTCACTTTCTTGGGGTCGGTCCTCTCTTCCTCTGTGACTGTAGTGGGTCCATCTTTCGGTTTGAGACATGCTTGCCAGTTGCCAGCCTTCATGATCGCTATCACTGCCACAGGTCAGTGGGTGGTCGCCCATCCCTGGCCTGTGGTTATCCTGATTAATCAGGCCCAGAAACACTGACAGCTGTGGAGGTTGTGACTTAAGTGACTACGTGTGGGGTGTCAGAGCCGTCCCTCAAAGTCGCACTTATGTTCGCCCATTTTACATCGACATTGGGATGAGAAATATTTAGGTGCCGAGCCACCGTGGTGTCATTATTCTTATCAATGTCAAAGAAGTGATAAACATTTTGGACTGATCTCCTTTCGAACATTTTCACCCCCACATTCACGAAACATATACTCATGTATCCGTATGTACATATCCCCCTGAAAGTATAATTCAAATGCAAGACAGACAAGTTTGATTAGCAAGTTCCTCCCCTACTAGACTCCCCACGACTACCGCTTCTGTAAGAAGCTTGCCAAGGGCAGAATCCGAAGAAAAAGAGCAGTCGAACCCGTTATCACGGTCAAACGCCTATATACCTAGAACGACATTTATAGCTGTCTCTGCCCACCAAATACATGCTTATTGAGCTTAATCTCCATGCTCACTCCGACCGTATATTAGTAAGCAACGATATTAGCTAGTGATTACTGGAACAATATTGTCTATATTCAATGATAGGGTCAGGTATAGCTCGAAAGATCCCGTCGGGAAGATTCGAATTGACGGCCATTGCCGCGAAATATATCAACAAGCGCCGAAAATGGTGACATACCGCCGCTAGCGCCACTGCATAGGCCGCTGCTCCGTGCCCACCACGGAGCAGCGTTATAGGGGTGGGGGTGGGGTGGAGGTGGTAGGGTGCCTGGACGGGACCTCGTCGGCAACTGTTTTTCTTTATTTATACAAGCAACTAGCCTAAAAGCCAGATCACAACACAACCCAATCCAGCGGTATGCTTTCTGGACTCTTCCGTGACAACCGCTTCTGAAAGAAGCTGCCAATCGGCAGGATCACTACCCATTACAACGTCACACCCGCCATTACGGGTCCTCACGCTAATAGAGAGAGATTGATACTTATCCCCCTGTTTGCCCTTATGAATGTGCTCCCCCGCATATTCTATCTACAATGATGACAATCTAAAGAGGTTTTCCTTGCAATTTTGGCCGGAATCGATACATCAATACTGTATATATACAACGGTAGGGTCAGGTATAGCTTGGAAGATTGCATTGGGAAGATTCGAATCGACAGCCATTGCCGCATTTTAGTTCTGAGACAAGCCACTCTGGCCACTACTGCTGGCGGTACACATGCCTCACACAGGCATGTGTATTATTAGACACCAAAACAAAGGGTAGGAGGGAAGCGGGAGCCAGGGGGTGGGGTGGTGGGCGGCATTGAAAATGAGAAAAAGATTTCCATATTCATATAATAAAAGTACATAGCCTAGGACACCACACCCAAATTAATCTCGCGGTAACACTCTGGACGAGAGGCGACCAATAACCGCCTTAAGAAGGCGGTGCGCAAGCAGGCATATTTCGAACCCTTCTGTCGCCCCGGGCCTTCACAGCCATGACTCAGTACCTTCCACAACTCAACCTGGCAGCGTCGTTTTCTTATTAAACATACCGATAGCCGACATCCTTACCCAGAAATCGTAAACGATAGGATGTCCTCTGCAAGTTTTGTCCGAAGAAATAATCAATCTAGGCTGTAAAATAGATTTTCGATATTTCTATACTAATCCTATGGGGATGCGTTGGGACCGCCGACCGCCATTTGCGCCACCCCGTTGGAGCCCTAAGGGCACCCAGGCCAGGCTTATAGCGTGAGCGTGCTCCCTGCACACACCACCGTATGTGCGGGGAGGGGGGGCAGGACGGGGCAGGAGAGGTGTGGGGGGGGGGGGGGGGGATCATTCAACAATCTGTAAGGTAAACGTCAGTCACAAGCACCTCATTTATCACAGGAAAAAACATATTATGGGCGGTTTGATACTTCTGGACTATGGAAAGTCATTGTATCATTAACAATAGACAAGATCCTTCCCATCGAATCATGGAATATGGTTTGTATATGCATTACTGTACACGATGCCCACAAGTTTTATTCGACCAGTTTTCACTTAAGTGTTTGTGATGATGATTACTTACATTGTACTTAAGTTTACATAGAGGAAAACCGGTGAATAGAAAAAGAAAGAAATGTCCGAAATGTAAAGGTGCGTTTAAAATTGAACGTGTCGAAGTAAAAAGTAGGTCAATCAAGTATGATGGCTGCCGTGGTTAGTGCGATTCGAGGAGCGAGGTAGCGTTATCCAAAATGTCCGGGTGACCGTATATTTCACCGCACATAAGTCAGTGGTGGCAGAATTTCTCACAGTGAGAATTCCTAGAGCCACTGTACACTGATTGTGAGAAATGGAGAGTATATCTTTTTATATCATAACCCAAAGAAGCTGGGACTCGGGTCAGTCTAGCTACTAAATCCCCAAACAAGCAAAACTCATTAAGGAAACGACGGTATAGTCTATAGACTATAGTTATGTACCTACAATTAATTATCAAGTTATGGTAGCGGCAGTTCGAAAGATGATGATATGGACAGTAGACCTAGACCCGACCTAGACCTAGTCTTGTTATGAAATAACATAATATAACGACGCTATGTTATGGTGACAGTTATGTCGTCTATATACTCGGTTCGAAAGAGATAATTATGAATATCAGTTATCAGTTATAATTTGCATGCAACGCTCAATAACGGGCGTTGTGAAGGATTCCACCAAAATGAACAAACGAGAAATAGCATGACTGAAGGTTGAGTTCTCGATCAATTCACTAGGTGTCACCAGCAGCTTTCAGGTGAGGATCGAGCTTAACCAAATCGCTTGCTACTACATGTACATATATGTGTCTCCAGACCTGCGAAACCACGATTTAATCTGTTTGGCAAACATTTTACTCTTTATGTAACATCCTATTAGTCCCTCTCCGAAATGTCCACTTGAAGAACCGCCTTTTAAAAGAAAATATTTTACTACCAAAGAAATCTGTACAAAGGGGTTCTTGACTAATAAATTCGAAGAGGATTTTATTTCTTGGTATGCCCGAGAAAAGGCTTTTAATTCAAAGGCTCTTTGGTATTATGTCCATGAAATAGTTCATTACTGTAATCAAGGATTCTCCCCAAACTTATAATTGCATGTGTATGAACTTCCAAGTGTGTTGACAATCATTGTTATTCTTTATAACAAGAACTCTGGCAGTGTCTTTAATCAATGTTGATATTTCTCTGCCAGTATTTGTAACTATATTGTACTGCTAAAAATCTATGCTACTCTTCAATCAATAACTGCAAAGTAGTTGACCAAAACATTGAAGCATTGAGTGAATTCCAGTCCAAACATTTTGATAATTCGGAATAAAACTGAAGCGCACTATTTTAAAGTTTTGATGAATTCAATATTAATAGTCTGGATCTCACTCCTACACTAGGTCTAAAAAGCTAGCTTAGAAAGGTAATCGCCTGCCCTCAACTAAACACCATAATTGGTGACAGCTGACAGTGCTGCACCCAGCTCTTATGAATATGATCCATTAATTAGTGTCAACACCTGACTAAGATGTACAGCTTAATTCTGGGGAATTCAGCAGAAAATACATCCCAGGACGACAAAAATTCTTATTTTTGTTTTTCTTAATTGTTACTGGGTAAACCGTACGATGGAGGTAGGATAGTATTTCCCTCCCTGACCGTCCTGTGGAAGCAGTGCAAAAACACTGGTGTCTGAAATAGGCAATACAATTATAAGATTGAAGATTGAAAGAGACCCTTTCTATCCAAGCAGGGAATAAACACTGGTGTCTGAAATAGACAATGACATAATAATTATAGGATAATTGAATAATTTAAGAGAACTGTGAGTTTATACCTTTAGGAAACAGACCGGTTTCTCCTCTCATTTCTGACGAATAACTGGACCATTAGCTGAATTCTGAAAAGGGACCAGGTTAGAAGCTTAAAAAATATGATAAAATTAACCTGTATAACCAATAAATAGGAATACACAAATAACAATATATCACAGTAGTCAAGTATAAATGAATATGTTGGAACTTTGCCTACCACTTGGAGTGAAATGTATAGGTCAAACTGGTACAAAGTACATGCATTACCAATTCCAAATAAATGATCCTCATATAATATAGAACCTTTACTAAATCCCTACCAGAATATTTCTCCTCCACTACGACAAAGTATTTTTATATATCCATGTCATATTTGGGATTAAAGTCTCAAAGCAATGGCTCGGATCAAGGCAAAACTGGGGTCAGTAGGTCTGGGGTTGCTAGTGAGTGAAAACCAATCTCCCAAACAGGAATATACCCTCAGGAGTTGGTCATAATTCAATACATTTAGCATTCATTATCAAACTCACGTAAATCCTTTAAGATGACTATTCGGGTAAGAGTACGTTTGACATTGAGACGAGCCAAAACTGCTCCCCCAATGCTTAAGGTAAGTGAATATTAATTCACATACAGGTGCTGAGACACCGAGTTGTAAGACATGTTCAGATGTATAAGTCTCAACATGTGGCAACGATGCACTTGATATAAGGAAAAGCCTGCCATTACTGATAACTTATGCATTGTATATCAAACGGCATTTTCATGTATATATTACAGTAATGGGAGGTTCAGACCTTCTCAAAGGTTTTTTTCACTTGAAGAGAAGCCTTTGTATGATGCGTGTAAAGTCTAATGGTGGGCCATTTTCTAATTTCCCTGTGTGGATAAGCCAATTTGGCATTGGTTCTCACTCGCTAGGGTTTCGTTGGTGGAAATAATTAGATCTAATGCATATTATTCGAGAGCCATTATGGGTCGAAGCAGGCTATAGAAACCACTTCCACGGTTTCCTATGGATTTTATACTGCTCTCCATTATTCGAACTCAATTGTCAGGGCGACCATGCCAAATTCACTAGCAGTCAGCGCAAGGGAATATAGAAAAATGATAGAGTTACAGCTCATAAAATCGGATTTGATTATGCGGAAAGAATAGATTAACTATGCCTACACATTGGAACCATACAAAGGAACCTGGAATAGCATTCAAATATATATGTAATTGAACACAAACATAATCTCAACCAACAAAGACATTCTTTGGTTTTGACAGTATGCCGGTTCTGGAGCCCAGGTATTTCCCACATGTGTGTAACCAGTTGCCGGTTGGTATAGATTGATATGTTTATGTAGATTATTAGTTGCCAAAACTACGATTGATCCATCATGAAGAGAACAAACAACTATAGACGAAAGTGAAGCATGGCAATATTTGCATTGGGTATAATGTATGGGGACAGGGTAAGTTACTGGCTTCATGTCAGTGGTTAGGAAAGGGTGTAGCGCACCAGATTCATCGATTACACCCCATTTTAATGCACTACCACTCGCCCAACTCATCTACACTCTTGCCTCTTCTCGTCACAGTGTTTACACCTCATATATATTAGGAATATTATTTCTCCTACACATTGGAACCATTGGAACAATTTCCTTGTTGTGAGTGTTCCTGTGTAATTACCCTTGGTAGCAATTACCATTTCACAAACATTCACATCCATTGGCCACAATCCAGATTTTTGTTATTTGTTGGATCGGATAAGGAAATCCTAAACAGTGATTTGGATAACAGAATTCCTGTAGACTCTATTACATATTTGGAAAGCCCGCGATATAGACCTTACATATTCGTGAACTATTGAAGAGGACTTATGATATGAAAGTACAATTGTGTCACAACATTGTCACAGCTATTCTTTGAAACAGCCACAAAAGAACTTCAATCAGCATTTAAGCAACATGCCTGATAAAAAGAAGATTATAATTAAAATGGACTTCAAGGTTAAACAACCTGAAAATACACTACAGAACGTGGGTAGGCCAGTCTCACGAAGTTTAGCCTATCATATTCAGAGACCCACTGATCCGAATAGAATTGGTGGCAGATATAACCATATCGGATTACAATTACCAGCAAGAATCGCCAGAAGCCAGTATCTTCTATATCCCCTCGGCACAAATAAGAGGGTTTCTGTATGGGCCCCTCCACAACTGAAGGTCTGAGTAACTGCTTGTGGATGTAATAATTTGGGGTATGTTAAATGATTTGGTAGGTCTTAAAGACAGATAGGTCTACATAAATTCGTCAGTAAAAAAAACAAAAATCATTCATAATTGCATGGTACATTCTTATGTGCAGAAACAATAGTTTCGCAAGTTTTCATTCAAAGTGAATTTAGATAAACAATTCTTACCAAAACATTTAATTCCCATTATTTAAAAAAATTAATGTTTTCAGGGCGTGGGACGGGGCGATTACGGATACATGTATATTGATCCATTACCAACTACACCTTCCATACGCTTGAACAAAATTCTCTTAAAATTCCTGAGCTAGAACTTTTCCAGCATTTGTAACAATGGAAGCTATTCGAACGAATCCCCGAGGCCAGATTTCCTTTCCTTGTTTCGGAGGATTACTTACAATAATGTTCATTGAGGTAAATAGGGTCTTGGTCTTATCCATAAAATAATATCACCCAGTCCCGAGGATATTTTCCCAATGAGCCTTGGTCAATAAACGTCTTATGCTTCGAAATACAATGTTAATACCAAATAGAAAGTTGAATTTCCACATGTCTATTTCCTATCCAATGCAAACATCTGCAAAACTGCGTAAGCAGAAAAATCACTAGCGCAGGTTAAGGACATTTTGCTTGTGGAGCCTATCGATGACCATTAATTGGTAGGATTGGGTCTAGTTTAGCTCTCTAAATTAGACTAACTCTTAACTAGAAGATCTGTATTTACAGGAGCATCGTACAACAATTCCTGTCTATTGTGCATGTTCGGTAGGAAATTAGAAATTGGTATAATATTATTATAATTTTAATCTCTAATTTCCTTCCAACATCACTACGGGAATGTTTTTATAGAGTGGAAATCACATTTAAAAGATTTTTTTTTGCATCCAAACTCTTCTCGTGCACTGCTAATACAACCAGTGTATGATTGGTTACCTTTCTCGGCATGGCTTGTTTTCACTCACACCTTTTACCATGATGTTTAGCCTGCACAATTTAATCTGGTTGTTACTTATTTAGAGCAGCCAGGAGCTTGACATTTACATGCAACTAGTCATATTGAAAACCCTGCCATTGATCGCTCTCATGAAATTCACTGGATAGGCCAAGAGAACGAGAAAATATTTTTATGAATTCTTGTATGATAATTTTTAAGGATTTCCCTTGCTAACCGATCCTATAGTTTGCAAAGGATTCTATTCTCCCGGAAAATCCATCCATATTTATTTAGTACTTTATTTGATTTATTTATGAATATGAGAATATAAAAAGTCATTTAAAATATATCTCTTCTAATGCGTCCCATCATTGTTTACTAAATTAGTTGCTTGAGATTAAATAAGATGTTTAGAACTTGAATCCTATAGGATTGAATTGAAATTTATGTGATATATCTGATGAATATCAATTCAAAGCGTCATTCGATTAACTCATTTCTTTAAAAAAGAATGTATATATTCGAATATTACTGGTGGAAACTTTCATTGGAAAAATGGCAGGAGATAAAAGGAGAATACCATGCGAAATTGAAAATCAAAGTTTCGTTCTTAATCATAACTTTCTCATCCTATCAAATGCATGACAGCAATTATATATATTTGCTTAATTCAGGATGTTTATACAGCAAGTCAAATAATAATAATCAAGTATGAAATACTTGAATCCGTACAGTGAACATTGTTTCATAATATAAATCATGGGTTGACCAATTTTGTCTTGCCTTGGCCTATTGCTTGTTGCAGACAAGTGGTTTACTTAGCGTGTCTATTGTTTGACGTTGTATAGGCCTGCTCTAGGACCATGTTTGCCTTGTGGATGGAAAGTGCACAGCCACGCAGTAATGAGACGAGCTTATGTAGTTAGTGTTGGTAGCTTTGCTTCGAGTGTTAGTGTTTGTTTCTTCATGGACTTGAGGGGCTGGACACTGGTGTAGTTGTGATACATGATGTTGTAAAGGAGCTCATTTCTTCAGTGACATAGATACAAAATATAAAACAGCTACGATGGAGCAATCACCAGCTATTAAGGTAGAATTCTACGATAAACAATCCATGCCAAGGAAGTTTTCCTCATCAGAGACCAATGTATTGTAACAATGCTTTTGAACGTTTCTTCATTTGATTTTAGTCACTTTGTTGTGGTGATTTATGAGTACCATTGATGTGTATGTTTGATATGTATTGTTGACAGGAAAAGGCAGATCTGGAAGCCAGAAACACCCGGAAACTCTATTCAGATGTCCTCGAAACGGAAAATACATTTGTTAAGGTAGGTGATCATGGTCATGTATTTTTCCATCATATCGTTATACCTCTTCCTTTCCTTACAACTTTCCTCGTTTTGCCTTAATTAAAAGTGGGAGATACTGTCCGACCTTACCACCAATTATGATAGATACAGTTCTTCACATTAAATTACACAATAGTGTAAAATCTTTGAATCACCCCAGTGTGTCCCTCACACATTACCCCAAAAAGTAAATAGCAACCGAAGGAAGGGACAATGCACTACAGTCTCTATCCGCAATTGCCAAATATTTAAGTCTAAAATGTTGCGTTTCTGTTCAGGAACTTGGAGATATGATCGCACATAAGGATTTGCTGGATCTTCGGAAGAAGGAAATGCTTCACAAAAAGTGGTCAGAGAATGTTCATGAACCAATCAGGAAACAGGTAGATGGACAAATGCATGGCCATGGATATCGAGAGATGGCTCGACGTAAGAGGCAGCTTCACAAAGAATATCTTGAACATGTTAACAAAAAGGTAGATATGCAACTTCCTTTATACAACCATAACTAAAAAAAATAAGGCCACTCATATATTTCATTTAGCAAACAGCAACTTAAAATCTGATATATATGACTCAGCTATCAATCTTTTGAGCAAGGATAAGAACATGATTATCATTGCATTCTTGTGGTTATTTTATTCAGTTTTAGCAGCTTGACACCTAAATTTCTTCTATTACTCTAAAATGATTGATTTCTTTTACACATTGTTTTCATACATTACTATTTAGGGTCATGTTTTCTTGGACACAATAGCACCAGATGAGTATTATGCAATGTCACTTCATCCCACTCGTCCTTCACTCTTAACAGTAAGTTTAAACATGCCGTTCAGTGCTGAATTTATATAGATATTCATTCATGCTTCTCAAGCAACTCATATTTTATTTGCATTTTATTTGTCAATTTTTCTCCTCACATTTGGAACACCGAAATAATTCAAACGTCATAAAACAAAAATAGATTGTCATTTGTTGGATGATAATTGTTGGATGACAATTGGATGACAGATTTTATTTGTAATGGATCGTAGACTACTTCACAATGAAGCTATTTTGAATTTTCCAGGCTTACACAAACAAATTAAAAGATCCATTATTGAATCAAGAGAGGGCACGTTCTAATGAAGAGCGTGTCATATACCAATGTGAAATGGGAACAGCTCTCTCCGAGAGAGAGCTCCAAGCCATGAGGCTACCACAATTACCTTTAGTACCACTTGGAAGACACGGCACGGAGTGTAGGACATGGTTAGAAATGCCAATGGGCGACATAGAAAGTCCAGTTAGGATGGCAAGCAGGTAGGTCATTAGTGTTGTATCTCTTTAACTTATCACTATCAGTAAACCCTGACACATTATGAGAAAATTAACTTCTTTGGTAGTATTCAAATACAAAGTTCCCAGTGACAGGTTAACATGGGGAAAAGTAGTTCCACAGTTTAATGCATCGTTTAGGTCGCCACTGTTAGCCTAAGTCAGTTTGTGGAGAAGTGGTTGGTGGTGTACTTGTGAATCCATAATTTCTGTTATCCTCAAAGTAGTCATCAACCCATTTACTGACACTTTAAGCCTTTGAATCGCCGTATTGAAGTGAGCAAGTGAGGCATTTTTTTAAATACCTGGGTTTTGATACTGCACGAAAGTAGACCCAAACTGTATACACGAATTCTGCATTCAACAAGGAATCGTTTCTCCATACACTTCCAATTGAGAAATAGTTAGCGAGAAAACGGAGCAACAGCCCCAGGTCTATTGTAACGGGACAGCATTAAGAGTCACACATATTTTGCTCCTGGCCCGGATATGTAAAAAGTTTCAAAGAATACCATAAGTGCAAAAGGGCAGTTTTCTGCTGATCGACCATTACCCATGACAAAATATAATACTTTCTTATATCCGAGGAGGAGTTTGTCATACATAGCTCTTGTGTTAATGTCTAAGTATATTTTATGTGTGTTTCGGGTTAAACTTATTTTTATTGCTTTGAAGATTAATTGTTTAAGAGGTGAATAATCCACGAGCTCCCAAGAGTGACATTCACATAGGCTTGGGAGCCTAAGGGTTTTCAAATTCTTTAGTGGCAAAATATAGAACTATAGTCCAATCCCATATTATTCTGTGCTGAACAAGATATCCGTAGAAATGATGGGTAATTGCATTTTTGCATCATTATATAGCTATGAATCCTATGTGCATGAAAACAAATATTTATATAAGCTTACTGTGAACATTCCTCGTTTCTTTGTTAAAATAATTTCATCAAGGCCTAAACAATTCTGTTTACATCCATTCTATATGTGCTGAAAAATGTTCATTTTGAACTAAGTAATCTGACAAAAAGCAAAGGACTTTTAGAAATTGTTAGTGTTTATGATTTTCACACCACCTCATCTATAACCTTATCCATTTATACATACATACGTATATGGGTCAGATTTTCAGAAAATGTACAATTGGCAGCTCTACACATTTAGTAAATTCTGCTAAATTAGGCTGCAATTTGGTCAATACTATATATAATATACTCGAATTTACCTATAGGTAAATTCGAGTATATTCGGCATTGCATTGATTCTATCAATCTGTTAGGCTAGGTTGAAGTGTATTTTGAACTTTATTTTCGTCTGAAATTTGGATTATTTAAGAAGATTGGCGAAGTTGAATTGTACATTTTCTGAAAATCTGACCCATATATATATATATATATATATACGCATGTACAGTGCAGGTATTCATACAAGCTAGGTGTTCTTGCACTAAGGAACAACTGTCTATGCCCTGATTAACACATCGAGTAAACACTGTAAAAGATGCACTTACGTAAGAGAGACGTCATATGATAAAGTGTTAATAATGAAGCATCTTAATTGAATAAGTATTAAGTATCATCGTTTCCCACACAGACGTAAAATCCTTCGACGAAAACAACAGCAGCAACATGCCCAGAGAAAAGAGCAATAATTAAAAAGTGAGATTTGCGTTTGTCTGTGTAAATAGATCGTGGATCTCTTGGGTATAAGGCACATGTTAGAGGCAGCAGACGATCTATATGTTTTAACCATCAACTTATTGTTTCTTATTGCTTAACATTTAGGTCGGTGGTTAGTTCTTGAACCTTAATTGTGCTCAATTCCTTCTTCGTGAACACTCTTTGGCATTTTCCAACAGACCCATTTTGGTAGACATGCCTATGAAAGTTGTCATTATTTACACTCCAGAAGAATACAAGAATTTGTATTTTTGTTCTCTCATTTTATTAGAATTTAGATTGATTTTAAAATGTTCTGTTGGAGCAAATATTTTGTCTATGGTTTCCCATCTTGATAATTCTTCAATAATAGTTTCCTACTTGTATATACTTTATGAAACATTCTTTTCCAGAATCACTTGGAAATAGGTAAACTTAACACGCACTCGACATTCGAACGGACATCTTCCATGAATGTTACTTAATTCGGTTTGTAAAATTGAAATGGATATAAAGGGAACCCTGTTCTAAATATTCGCACTGTATATAAAACCCTTGAAATGTAAAAACAAAATAAGACATTCAAACTATACGAGGAAACTAGTGTTATGGCGCTTCATTATTGTGCTGTTTGACCACTTGACAAATATATCAAATGGAACGGCAATAAATACGTCGAAGGCTATATTCAAAACGACAAGCTATTTTGCTGCCTTTGTAATCCATTTCAGTTTTACATTTATGTTAAGATCTTCTATACTCGTAGAATAGAAACGTAGGCGCTTCTCACCAAGTTTCCAGACGTTTCAAATTTCACATGCCACTACTTCAAGTATTTTCTTCTCATATACTTTAATTATTTATGAGTAGAAGAATAACCAAAAGGTGCATGGACGATTTCCTGTGGAGGCAATCAGTGATGACGATCTTTCCCAACAAACATGCATACATGTACACATTCAGACCTTACTATTATATTTACTCAGAGAATTGTGAGTATCGTTAGCCTTCTTGTAGTATTTTATACAAAATTACATCCTCAATATACAATCAAGCTAACTAAATCTTCCGGATATACCATGAAGGGAACAGTCGGTTCACAGTCCATACCCTGTAAAAGGGGGTTGAAGTCTACTTAGCTTTTAGGGTCAGATCCACCGGTTTTAGAATAAGGCGGGTACAAGCACACAGTGTTTTCCCTTTATGTCCGAAAAAATATCATGCTCACTCCTCCAGTACCCCATCAAAATCCATTTTAGTTTGGGGATTGATCTACAAAATACATTATACGACCGGCAGCATTTGACAAAGAGTAGCCAAGTAGCCCAGTTTTAGATAGTTAAATATGCCATTGATAAAAGTGTGTGTCTGAAGAAAATCGCTATTCATCACTGGTTGGTTACACATGTACTCGCCACAGAGTAGTTCTAACAGAGGGATTAGATATGATTACAATCTAATATGCATGATCATATTTCGACCAATCCAAGATATATAAATGCATGCCTATTCACCATACATTTCTTTAACAAAGTTCGCGCATGAAGCAATTAGGACAAATCGAAGAACAACAATTTTTTTAATTTTTTTGCGATTAAACTATTTTATTTCATGAAGGATTAAAAAAACTAAATGGTTTAGAAAGATTCCAAATTTCATTCACTGCTATGTATTATTGCCTGCATTCACGAAGCTCAGTAGCTAGTCATCTATTTTCATCGCGGAGCTTTTCCTATTAAATAAATGAATATAGTTGCGCTCTGCAATAATTCCTATATGGACATTTCAGTTTAAGGCTGCATGCTTTTTCAACCATGAAACTTGTTCAACCTTAATTTCAACAGAGTCTTGTATGGACAGTGTTTACCATGAGATATACAAATTATTAGGGCGCATCTCGCTGGTGTTCATTCCTAATGCCAATGTAGAAATAGAAGCTGAGCACACTCAAGTGCACTGCCACTCTTAGATCATTTAAACTATACAGTATACAGACAAATCTACCTTCGGAAAAGCTAGAACATACAGCGCATAATTTATATCACGCACACGCAGTTTCTGTGGTGTATATAGCACAATCCTTCCTTCAAGCCCTTCTGAGAAGATATAAAATCTTTTCGCAGTCGGAGATCACAATTAATTCTCTGTCCTAGGCAACAACACGTGTATGTATATATACAACTGCAGATTTTATGAAACTTTGTTTTCGATTTTCTTGCAGACACCGTTTCAAACCTACATCAAATGAGAGCCAAATTGATTTCAAACGCTGGGCCAAACTACAGTTTAGAACTGGACAAGTAGAGGAGGAGTTGAAAATACAGAAGAAGCGAATGTACACACAGGAGCTGCCCAATGACCGCACGCTTTCCCACCCGGCTGTGACCACTAATTGTGGAGGACCAGAAATACTGTCTCCGAGACGTGGGCGAGCCCGTTTCGTCTCAATTTCTGCTCCTACGGAACACAAAGAATTCACAGAATTCACCCTCTAAATCTAAACAAGCGTTAGAAATCATGTAAAAACTTATCTATAGACTAATTAAGTTAAGGAGTCTAATTACTCTTTTGGTATTATTTTGTACTTAATTGATAAGTGTGTCTAATAGAAGTGATAGGCGAATTTCCCCTCCTGTCACCCTTGTCCACTATTGTATCATGAGCTTAATTGTTTAAAACATCTTGGATGCTTTACTGCACTAGGGAATGTAGAGGCACATTAGAGGCGAAAGATGTTGATATCGATTTAATGAAATTTATCTGTGATGAGTGCCATTTAACTGTAATAATGTTACATGTAGTAAAATGCAAACAGCTATATACGATCTACAATCATGGGGAAAATAAAAATGCAGAATGTTTAATGTAAATCATGCAAACGTACTTATCCAAATATATTGATGCATCAGTTTTTCTTGAACTTGATTATTACAAAATCCCAGTCTTAATTTCGATGTACAGCAATGTATGATACACTTTCTCATTTTGTAGATGTGTGAGTAAAGCGATTCATGGAAACCAATTTGATACATTATATGTATATTTTGTTTAATCAGGACCAGATTATATTGTCTCGTGAAATGTAGAACAAATTGCCTTTATACGCTTAAGGTTAGTTTCATCAATAGACGGTGATATAGCCTATCTTCCCCGGAGGAATCTATGAAATGATAGATAGTTCGAATAAAAAAAACCCCAAAGATTTCTCTCTTTTCACTCTTTTTTTTGCCAGTAACATATCATTTACAAATTCCTGTGCATTTTTATGAAAATTTAGAGATCTCAATCTATCATATAGATGCATTTAATTGAACTTGCTCCCGCGAGTGGTACGTGATCATATTAATTATACTCGATATAAATAAGGTGATGCTATGCGCACGAGTATCCATCTTGGGATGAAAGAAAAATACCAGATGAATTAATTCTCTTTTAGTTTATCTGTGCTCTGAGATGATATATTCTCATTTATATCCAATTTCATTGATATCTCATCGGGGTTTTCTTCTGTCCCGTGTTTTTGCTTGAGTCTCGTAAAGACCCAGTACAAGGCCAAGAAGAAAAGCACAGGGGAAGGAATGTCATTAAAGTCTTTGTTGCAAATGACCGTCTGGAAGGCACCGACTTTGATTCCCATGAGGACAAAGCAAGACATCCTCTGGATTTTAGGATATTGGAAGGCGCATAGTAGCAATATTCCACACGCCAATTCAATTGTGCCGATTAGCAGCCGATACGAGTCCGAGTCTGGAGTGAAGCCCAGCGGAGAGGATGGGAAGACTCTTGCGTACTCCACGAATTTGTCCACCTACGTAAAGTTAAGGGTACTTCAATCTGGACTCCAGAGATAAAGACATTATAACAGAAAAAGATGATCAAATGTTATAAGCGTGGAATCTCACAGAATCATGTTCGGATTCGACAATGATAATAATACCAGAATTTTTTTTTTTAAACATTTTTATTTGCTGAAATAAATCATAAGTGAAGCTACTTGAAATGAAACAGGTTTGAATCAAGGTTGTATGTCTCTAAGCCAGCTCGTAAGTGTATGTACTGATTGGAATAATTATTATTAAAATTATTGAAATTTTGTAACTGTCAATTGGATCTTCATGATAATGCAAAAAAGGGCAGGGTCCACACAATTGCTAAGTATAACCAAAAGGGTGCATAGGGGTGGCAAAAAGTCCCTTTTCAGGGGTAGAAAAATAAGTCTTATTGTACCGTTATGTTGTCTTGTTTTAGATGTACACATGTACAATTCCACTTGGGGAGAAATTATTTTTTGGCCCATTTTATAGAAAAGTGATAATTCCATGTGCAAGTCCCCAGTTATTAGGCTTACTATATCAAACTATGTTATAGATTTGTCTAAATTGAACGTCTGAGCTCTAGACACATGTACACTATATTGGGTCGATGTCACTTGGGTAAAAATATATTTTGGGTCAATTTTGTAATATGATAATAATTTAAATGTAATAAAAATCATGAGTCCACATTTTGTTCAATAGAAAGAGCGTTATTATAAGTGAGAATTTAGGGGAGGTCATTTCAATGATCCGGAAAGGAACCAACATCAAATCAGATTAATTTGGAATAAAGTTTTCCTGAATTAACAGAGCCAATATTATACGATTTTACAGGGATAATATAATTCTTGTTTAACTTGGTTTTGACCATTACCCAAGCCCCACGATTATGGCACTCTGTTCGGTTTGTAATCGATCTCGACGTTGGGTCAAAGGTATTTATTACATACTGGTACTAAATCAACAAGAGGACTCAATTTTAATAGTATCTTACCTTACTTTCCATCAATCTTGTGGCTATATTATGTACCTTCCCTTGCATTAATAAAACTTCTTATATCATAGGTTAGATATGTTTTGAAATGTTCTTATAATATTATTTCTATGATAATTATTTAATGATTGTTGTATTCTCTTTCTGATGCTAGTTAGTTGCGATTTGTAACAATATAAATGAATGACACTATTGTAAGTCATTGTTTTTTACATAATGATAACTTTGAGCTAATTTTTGGACAGGTATTTTAAGAGCTGCTCTTTGTACAAAGGTGGTTTAAATTTAGCTAAATCCCTTTGACCAAAAATATTGTTTCAAAATGACATCAGAATGTGATGACTCTATTGATTTCCTTTTCTTGTTGTATGGAATTTAGCCATTTAAGAATACCTAATTCATGCCTTCCCAGTTTAGCTCATATTTTCAAACACTGTAAGTCTTCCCGTGATGTATGTTGTGCACATATTAATGTAAGTAACTATAAAGTGGCAGTATGGATTGAAAACTGATACATGTTGTTGCACACTTCATTCATGAATATGGAGAAAAGGTCTAAGATGCCAAAATATGTCCCCCCCCCCCCCCCCACACACACACACTTGGAAATTGCCAGCGACGCCTCTGACCGTTGTACCAAGTAACCAGCGATTGCATATATATGTAGGGCCTATGTGTGTTTATATAGCACACTTTTAAATTAAAACAAAAGGTACTGCCATTTTACATACTAGAATATGCTATACTCTAATCAGCACCAAACACAATTAATATACTAAAATGATTCGCTTATTTATGATCAAGATAGGATTTCTTACCAAGAATGAGTGTATCGAAGGAGATGGCCATGGCCCAAGTTTGAGCAGTCCACAATTCTGCTGAACCCAGATCGCCAGATAGCATGCGAATTTAACACCAGTGGCGCTGTAGGCTGCAATATCTCCCAGTAGGCTAAGACAGAAGCTTCCGCCTAAGGTGTTCGCGCCGACCGCCACCCGCGAAAACGGTGATAATACCAGCAAAAAATGTAAAGATTTTCATGGGATTAAAAAATATGAAAAGAGTATATTCTCAGCTACCCGTAGGTATATAATTTTACGTATTTGAAAGAGTAGAGCCCGAGCAATGACTGTATGTGTATACAATGTTTAGGCATACACTGTTTATTAGGTTGCGGCTGCCGTAACCGGAAGTTCCCTCCTTAGCAAAGCCAGAAAAGCTAGGTGGCGTGACGGTCAGATAATGTATTTTCGCCCTATTAAGGATAGGGAGAATTGATATATACGAATCCTAAGATGCTGCTTAGTAGTGTCACCTTTCTTCTCCCCATGGTGAATCTGGACTGTAATTTCTAGATGTGTCAGTTGGCCATGAGTCTGTTTGTCATGGTTGAGTGCATATTATCTCAGATAATTATATATGAGCATCGCAATATACATTGAAATATTATATGTAAAGTTAGATCTTTTAACATTGCACACAAAGAAGGCGAAATTGACGAAACTTTTATTGAATGTTTTGGTGGGCTTAAATTAGTTTCGAATAATGTGGGCTTAGTTTCTTTCATGGGCCAATACTTCGGAGTTATTTGTCCTGTTTATTATGATTGAAAATTATTAGTGTGGTATCCAGCGAAAAGTGTCGTTTTTGATGTTGATTCCAGCAATATAATGAAAACTCCTGAATTACTAGTATCAGGTTCATCTTATTCACAACATCCACCTCTTTTTTCTGATTAAGTGGAACCCTTGATTGGTAGGTCTGTGAACAGGCAGTAACAAATAGTTAACAGTCCCATATAGGGAGACTATATTAAGGAATATCCTCAGACTATAAATCAATATAGGGTATTTAATCATTTCCTAATAGAGAGCTAATGAATGTTCGAAACGTTGGAAATCAATGAGAAACATGCACTCAGCAAATTTAATCAACAAAATGTTATTCTTCCAGTTTTGGTGTTGCCTCCCAAATCTTCATCAGCCTTAGCTATTTTTGAATGTTGGATAACTTTATGTGGAATACTGCATTTAACGCTTCCCCGGAAGCTTATTTATTACAGCAGAAATAAATCCTGCATTAGGGCCTACATTAATAAGCTATCACTATTTCATTTAATTCATACGGGATGGCCTAGTGATTATTAACCACTTAAAAAGTCCCAGCATTCTCTGGATTGTGACGTGTATATATATGTCAATCACTATTAATAATTAGTGATGAAATAACTGTTGAAGGTTTATGTACCAGACATTATAATTATCTAATATTCACATGTTTCCAGGTGTGTCTACAGGTATTATCTTATTAGATTAACATAAAAGCCATGACAGTTGGCGAGGCCTAATGACTCAGCCAAGCTGTCTACATATTGTTAATGTCCCAATTTATTTTTAATAATATTTAAGCCTATGTGTGTGTTATATTTATATGTGTGTCGATTGTTTACTTATTTACTGGTCGATCTTATGAACGGTGGTAGGGAGGGGGTCTGACCCCTGGGCGGAGAGAGCTGGTGCAATGTCTCTGGATGATGAAATCCCCCGGCGACATTGCATGTGAGCTACTCCGCCATTAACCTGGAGGCTGATGCAAGGGCCAGCGCATGCTCAACAGCCCTGGTGGCTGACGAAATGCCCCCTGACCATTGCAGTACGCCCGGGAAAGATGATGAAATGCATCCCAGGTCTGGTGCAATACCTAGAATATATAAGGGCCCCCAGTCACTGTATAGGTAGACTTCTCCTGGAGAGCTGTACTACCGTATGCTGTATGATGATGAACTGACTGGAAGCCCTGCCACCTTGAACACTGACCATGCTATAACTTGCTATACATGAACACTGTGTTATATTGAAGTCTAATAAAAGAAGCCATTCTGTACTCCACGCCTTACCTTATACCTACCGAAACTACAAGCCAAGCACTATATCCCTATTGAGACGTCTAACCAATCGAAGCTACCCCTATTTATAAGTATATCGCGAGAGATCCGAGTGATTAGAGTAACTCCGAAATCCATTAGTAGTAATCCCTAATTGTAGTGTCTACGCTCTACAGACACTAACATTTGGTGAAAGAACCCGGGCCTGGAGATTTGATATGGACATATTCCGTTTCATAATGCCGAATGGCGAACGATGAAAAAGCGAGACCTAAATCAAGAGCAAATTTCAGATTAAATTGTGTGACTAGAGGAGGGTTCAAGGACACTGACGCGGGCATTCCAGACATAGCTCCGCAGCTAAGCAAGAAGGCAGAGAAAGAGCAACAAGTCGAAGATACAAAATTACTGGTCGCAGAGAAAATAACAGAAAAACTACACGATAAAGCCGACATAATTCACGGGGAATTTGAACATTTGGCTCGAGCAGGGCACGAATCGGAAGAAGAGTTAGAAGACATAGACGACCAAAGCAGCATAGACAGCCAAGATACGTTAGTGGCAGAGGAAGAAACCCTTATCCTGGCAGAAGAAGAAACCCACCAAGGGGTTTGGGCAGACACGCCACGAAAAAATCAGGAGAAGCAGGAAACAGAACCACGTGGAATAGACGAAGCTGCCAGGCAGTTACAGAAAGAATTGGGTGCCGAATTGCGAAAACTCAGAGACGCAGAGCTAAACCAGCCGTTAAATAAGCAACAACAAGAGCAGCTCCAGCAAGAGCAGGAACAGGAAGAAAGAGAGCTGGAACAACAACGGCAGGAAGAATTACAGCGCGAACAGCAGAGAGAGAGAGACAGACAGTTGGCCGAAGAAGATAGAGCAGAAAGACAGAGACAAGCAGAAGCCGACAGAATACAAGCAGAGGAAGAGGAACACGAGCAAAGACTACAGCGAGCCCGGGAGAACGCTGAAGCACACGGCCGACAACAAACACAGGGAAGAAACGGCGTGCCCCAACATCAGAACGGGCATCCAGCGCCCATAGTAGAAAACCAGAACGCCGATCCTGTACTCAACGGGCCACCGCCACGGGAAAACGGACAACATAGACCCGAGATCGTGATTCGAGAAGAAGAAGAAGAAGAAGAACGAGCAGAGGAAGAAGGAATGGCGTTGTTCGAGAATCGAGTCCAGACCCTACTAGCACCCCCAAAGTTTTCAAATAATGATGGAGAAGATCCAAGAACCTTCATGGAAGATTGCACAGCCATAGCACAACGATTGTACCCAGATGATTTGAACCAGTTCTGCAGACAGTTTGCAACGTATTTAGGCGGTTCGGCTCGACACTGGTTGAGATTACTGGAGACTCCGGACCCATACAACAACTGGGCAAATCTGAAGAAAGCTTTTCTGGACAGATATGAACACATGTCCGATATGGACAGAAAGGCGCTAAAGCAGGTGAATATGGTCGAAGGGGAAAAACTGGCAGATTTCTTCAAAGATTTCCAGACCAGAATGGTAAAGGCGGAAGTGAATGATGCAGACAATATAAAAGAACATTTCTTAGCGTCCCTTCTTCCAAGATACAGAACGATGTTGCTAACTAAGCAGGCGCTCACCGTGACGAAAATGATGGAACATCTACTTCAGAGAGAAAAGGGCGCGCCGACACATCAAATGACAGCAGACGATTTAAAGAAGGTGCAAAAGGCTATGGAGAAATCCATGGAGAAATCCATGGAAAAATCAATGGAAAAGAGCATGGAAAAGAACATAGCACGATTAGAGGCCACGTTCAAAAGCCAAGCAACAGCCATAGCAGCAGTACCAAACCAAATCCACGGCCGAAATGATCAGAATCAGGGCCAGCGGTGGCACCAGAACGAATACCAATGGCCACAGCAGAACAACAATCCGAATCAATGGAATCAGCAGCCCTGGGGCAACCAACAAGGGAACCAGCAACAGTGGCGGCAGCAAGACCAACAGCAATGGCAGGGTAATGGAGGAAATCAACCATCGTCGACAGGGGGAAGAGGCTACAACAATAGCAGAGGAAACAGAGGCCGAGGCCACCACAACAATCAGGCACCGTGGAAAGGCGAGAGACAGCAGAACGACGATGGATTCCCGAAGTTCAAACCCAGAGTTAAGTGTTTTAATTGTCAAAATTTTGGTCACTATCAGACAGAATGTCGGGCTCAGAGACAGGGGAGAAACGGGACCCAAGGGAGTCAAAGTATGCCTAGTCAAAAGAAACAAGTAGGTGCAGTCGACTATACAGGGAATGGGGGAATGATAACTGGTAATTCAGAGGGACCCTTCTTTGCATCGGATAACCCAAACTAATGTCTCTCCCTTCATTGGGGCACATTGGGGGGAGAGACGACGCACAGGGGCCGCAGGGAAGGAATATAAACTCAAAAGGAAAAAAGGAAAGGTTAGATAATAGAGGTATAACGATCAGGGGACAGCCCCATTTGCTAACAGATGTCTGCTATGTAAATAACTCGTGGGATTACTTTGCAATACCGATAGATAGGGAACAGCACTGTGTCGACGCATATATGTATGGAACGAGAGTAATGACCTTGGTTGACACAGGAGCGTCTATATCTGTTATGAGTAAGAAAATGTACATGAGTCTAAATGCCAGAACACCCAGAATGACGGACATGCCTGTAAAGAAATGCGTTTTGGCAGATGGGAGGTTAATACAGGGCTACGGTCCATGTTCTATGAAGCTTGATCTAGCCCAGAAAAGATATCATATTAAGGTAACAGTTTGGCCGGAATTATTTTTCGGACTGGATTTAATAATGGGTCGGGATTTTCTCATGGAGCATGAACTTCAAATAAGCTATGAGGGATGCGCAACTGAGAAAGATCAAGTTGCTGCAGTTTGTACAAAAGAAGACATAACTTTACCACCTATGACTGAGGTAATAATGGGAGTGGAAATTAAAAGTGGGAATGTATTTCCAAATGGGCGCGAGGTTTGGTTTGATCCTAAGAGTGACGCATTAGAAGAGGGTTTAATAACAGCTAGGTGCGTGGCAAGGGTCAAGGCCAACAACATACCAGTACGGATAATGAATTACTCTCCTATCCCCATGGACATCCAGGCACGCACCCAAATAGGGTGGGTAAGCCAGGACGGGTTCGTGGAGGAGGATCCTAAGGTATGCGCGTCAGGGAACATTCCTGAGAAAGACAACACGAATGAAATTTTTACTCCTGAGTTAGATCTAAAAGCCTCTAAGGTATCCCAAGAACAAAAAGAGGAATTGAATGATCTATGTACACAATACTGTGATGTTTTTGTAGGGGAGGATGGCATGTTGGGGTCTACCAATATTTTAGAACATAAAATTAAATTAAAATCTGAATACGATGTGGTACACAAGCTGCCATATCGCCAGTCTCCGATTATGAGAGAAATGATGGACAAGTTGGTAGAGGAACAGCTTCACCAGGGGGTGATAGAAGAATCCTATGGCGGAGCCTGGGCCTCTCCATGTTTCATCGTGGCAAAAGGGAATGCAAAGCCTGGGGATTATCGCCATTGGAGGCTTGTTTGTGATTTCAGAGGGTTAAATGAAGCCACGGAACCACAATTTTTAAATATTCCCCGTATAGATGATGTTTTAGATTGTATAGGCCAGCATGCTCCCGTGATATTCTCCTGTTTAGATCTCCAATCGGGATTTTTTCAGGTTGATATATGTGAGGAGGACCGCGACAAGACCGCGTTTATAACCTCCTCAGGTACAAAATATCGATATACTAAGTTACCCATGGGTATGACGAACAGCCCGAGAACTTTTCAGTTGTTAATGGATATGGTATTAGCGGGACTAAAATATAAAACTTGTCTGGTGTACCTCGACGATATATGTGTATTTAGTTCCAGTTTTGAGCAACACCTTAGTGACTTGGAAGAGGTATTCTTGCGATTAAGACAAGCTAACCTAAAACTTAAACCTTCAAAATGCGTTATGTGTAGAGAAAAGATCAAATTCCTAGGGCACACGATATCCGCGGAAGGAATAGCACCGCATGAAGATAACGTAGCCCCACTCAGAAACATAGCAGTTCCCAATAAACGGTTAGATATTCAGCGATTCTTAGGAATTGTAGGATATTATAGAAAGTTTATCAAAGATTATGCAGTAAGATCAAAACCGTTAACCATGTTACTCAAAAAAGAGCAACCATGGATATGGGACGAACCGCAGAGTTTAGCCTTTGAGGATCTAAAGACAGCCCTGATAGAGGGGGAAATCATTTTAGCTTTCCCAGACTTTGAAAAAGAGTTCATTTTAGAATGTGACACGAGTTCCGTGGGTTTGGGAGCAACCTTATCTCAAGTGGATAAAGAAGGTAGAAAAAGACCAGTAGCCTTCGCAGCTAAAACCCTTTCAGAGACGGAGTCTAGATGGAGCACAACGGAACAGGAATTACTAGCAGTGGTCTGGTCGGTTAAGAATTTTCGGGTATATTTAGAGGGAAGAAAATTTATATTATATACCGACCATTCAGCGTTGTGTTCTCTTCTGAAAAATGACAAACCTAAGGGCAAGTTTGCCCGGTGGATAATGTTACTAAGAGGTTTTGATTTCACAGTTCGCCATATTAGAGGCGAGCAGAATCAAGTACCAGATTCGCTATCACGCATCAAATATAAATCCAACCCGGACCCTACCCCTTTGTCAGATCTATTACCAGTCCATGCAATCACGCAATACCCTAAGCAAAAAGAGAAGAAGAAATATGAGAGATCTACCCAAAAGAAACCAGTACAGGTTGATGTATCGGAATTCGAGACCTTGGCAACAGATATATCGATTATTAGCAATAGCCAAGAAGAAGACCCTTTTACAGGTCCAATCATAGAATACTTACGTAGCGGCACACTACCTACTAACGAAGAACAGGCTCGATCTATCTTGAGATTCGAACCAGATTATTTTTTGCACCAAAATTTGTTATTTAGATATCCCACGACGTCTAGACATGGTGTACAAAATTCAGCACAACTAGTAGTGCCAAAGCAAATAGTGCCACAGCTTTTATCCCTATACCACGAGTCAGAAATTATGGCCCATATAGGACCGAGTAAGCTAATACCGATACTAAGAAGAAAATACTTCTGGAAGTCATTGTATAAAGACGTGAGAGAGTTTTGTGACTCTTGCGAGATGTGTTGCCAGAAGAGAAGAATGACTAGACCGATTAGGGCTCCGATGGTAGTGAGAGAACCGGCGACTCACCCATGGGAGACAGTAAACATGGATGCGCTAGAGAATCTGCCAGCTAGTAAGTCAGGGATGAAACATATAATAAATATTTGTGATTATTACAGCCGATTTGTCATATCAATACCAGTTCCTGACCTTACAGCAGATACTTAAAGAACTTTTTCAACCATGTAATATTAAGATTTGGGGCGGTAAAACGGATAATATCGGATAACGGTTCCCTTTTCATAAGCAAAGCTTTCTCAGATTTCTGTCAAAGAGCGAGAATTAAGCACTCCTTCATCACTTCGCTGAACCCGAAAGCTTCAGGTTTAGTGGAAAGATGTAATAAAAACGTGCTAGATAAATTAAGATTCCTAGTTTCAGACTCGCAGGATGACTGGGATGAATGTTTGCCTCTGATAAATTACATTATTAATATATCCCCGTCACAAGCAAACGGATGTAGCCCTTTTCTCCTATTATTCGGGAGGGAAGCGTTGTTACCAATGGAAACAAAATTAGTTGACCCATTGGAAGAACCCAAATCGAGAAGGGAAGTATTCACTGAAATATTACAAACTCAAGAAAAGGCAGAAAGAGTAGCAAAGAAAATCCTAGAAGCAAACCAGGAGCGTACCAAAGAAAGATATGATAAAAAAGCGTTCTGCCCAGATTTACAGATTGGGGACGTGGTGTATTTATATTGGCCCAGAGTTCCCAAGCCTGGTAAGCAGAAGCTAAAGTTGCATAGTATTTATCAGGGTCCATACTTAATAGTCAGGTTTATTACCGAGAAGACGGTTATCCTTAAACGAATAAATGACGGGAAAATTTTGACCAAGCCAGTAACAGTGGATAGGCTCAAAACAGGGAAAGTAAGAAACCAAAATATGGGGAAATGGAATCCTTTAGTAGGGCCATTTTCAGATCCGGAGCTTTTGGAGGAGAAAGATTTCCCGACCCCACCCGCGCAACCCCCTCCCGAAGAAATTCCGGAGGACGAGGAGGCGGAAGCAGGGGATGAGCTGTCCGAACTCCCAAATAAGGAGGAGGAAGCGAGGAACTCGAAGATTCCTACAGCCACCAAGGTCAAAGATAATGGCGACCCGAAGTATTATGAGATCTCCGATATTTTAGACATTATAAAAGTGAAAGATCATGGTTTAAGATTCAGAATTAAATTCAAGGATAAGTCAGTACAGTGGGTTGAAGACGACTGTCTCAATGAAGCGGCAAAAGAAAAATATCTTGATCGAACTTTGGAGGCTAGAACTGTCCCGAGGTTGCTTAGAAACATGTGATCTCTTAAGAAAAGAACTATAAGTTGCAAATCAGTAATTTTGAGGAAAAGGAATAAGAAATTAATGAACAGAAGAAGTGAGTAGGAATCAAAAGAAGGAAAAATAACCAGAATAAGGTTTACGAAGGAAAAAGTGATATAAAAGGCAGGGAGTGACTCAGTTTGAACGAATAAAAAGAAGAAAAAGGGAAATACAGGTTTATGAGAATTAGGAAAAAGATATATGTCCGGATTAGAATAAAGAATTGTACTATGTTTTAGAATTACAAATAAAAAAGGAGCATACGGCGCCCAGCAGGTTGTTGGGAAAAAATAGGTACACCTAACCCGGGGTGGGTAGCAACGACTTCCTGGAAGGTAATAAGGTAGCACACCGGATAACAAACGCCGAGGCGTCAGGGGGTGCAGAGGTTAAGTCGTTGCACGCGCTAACCTTTCTGGAATTCATCACCAAACGTTACCAATTTCAAGGGGACATTGGAGAATGAGGAATGTTGGGTAAGGAAAGCGCTAGGTGCGAACAACAAATAAAATCTGGTGTTTTGATTGCTTCAGAAATACCCTCCAGTGAATATGTCATGGAGTCTGAAGAATGTTGGTGTATAAACACGCCTAGCAGAGTCGACATTTCAGATAGATATATTAGGAATTCTCCGTTAACGTCAACAACGGCTGATCACCAAAGGGGGCGGGAGAAAATTTTTACCCAATTGTCACTAGGACAATTTATTCAGAAGCTCCATTTTTCTAGAATTAAGATATACTTATTTTTAGGGAATGAGAGATATTTTAGGAGTTAGATGAACAAAAGTTGTAAGTAAGCGCTGCTTAGGACAGCGAGGTTACAATATTTTGAATGACGAAGTTATAAATGAAGAGAAGGAACGTACACATGTTTGAGATAATGATAAGAGAATTACAAAATCCGCGGTAGGAATGGTACAAGAAAGATTCTAAGGACATCGACATGATAATTACTAGAGGAAAAGTTTAAGTAAGAAAATGAGGGATAAAAATCTTGAGAATTGCGTTTTTCCATCCAGATTCCTCTCTGAAGGAATTTGTGGGTAGGACAAGTTGCACTCAATGGCTTAAGCATAGACATTGGTATGATGTTTGCGCACTGGTCAAGTAGTCAACAACTCCATATTTAGGGACTGGCCATCTCTTCATAAAATCCTAGGAATTCATCGGGGAAATATTTTTCCCACTTCGGAGGGAGGAGGGGGGAAGTAGAAGAATATTCAAATTAGAATCAATAAAATTCGAGTCACTCCAAGCTGATTGGAAAAGGAAAGGACGCCACGAGAAATTGCTCTGGCGATCCAAAGAGAAGAGCGAATGAGAAGCTCTACAGGAAAAGGATCCGAGGACGCGATGCCAAAATTTAATGACCATCGCCTTATTTGAAAAGAAAAGGGAGGATCCAAGGGTCTCAGGAAAGGAATGCCTCCAATGAAAGGAGAGCTAGGGATTTTAGATAGCTAACAGAGGGAAATTCTGGACATAAAAGGGCGGCGAAACTGGACAGTGGTCACCTTTGGGCGCTTTGACCAGAGACCACAAGATCCAGACTCCTGCCAGATTGACCTGTCCAGACTTCCAACTACAAATTGCCATGGGTGTGATAGACTACATCATGAGGATCTTGTCCTCAATGTTGATGGTGAGTAGTTGGACTTAGAATTATTTTAGCTATCATGGACATACACTACTGGAATACACAAGGACTTTTGAATTTTTGAAATGTATTTGATTGAAGATTGTTTGCGATATGTATTATTACTGTCAGGGGTTGATGGGGAAGAAGGTGACGAACGGTTTAATATTTTTCTTTTAAGGTTATATGCACCAGTTCTGCCTTCGAACCTTCAAATTACCTGATTCGGCAGGGTGCAGGGGTTATACTGGAAAGAACGAATAATATTTTATTGGGAAAGAACGAATTCGTCAAGTTGACGTTTGTGGTAGAAAAGCCAAAGAGCATGGCTAGAGGATATCGTTTTCACCCATCTTTATGTGTTAAAAAGTGGGATTGGGCCAAGGGGGGCCTTGAAATAGAAAGCAACAGAAGTAGAAAGGGCATTTTGGGAAAGCATAGTACAATGACTTTACCAACCTTTGGTCGGGCGGTGTGCAGTCCCCTCCAACCAATGATAAGCCAGCTGGACGATACCTTAGTAAGAACAAAATTTCGAGCCAAGAAAGGGGAAAAAATTCTACGAGATTTACTTCAGGACAATGTCAGAAGACGAAAAAGAACCAGTAAAGAACCTATAAAGGTAGTGGGGAACGTCGCTTTGGGACTAGAACTAGCTAGACTGAAAGATGTGAAAGAAGAGGAAGATGCTATTCTTAAACTTTACAACTATTCGAATCATCTTTCAGATACCATTAATGATAATACCCGTATTTTTATGGAAGTTATTAATGCTTCATCAAGTAAATTACAGCAACTAGCAGACGAATCTTTAGATCAGGAAGAACAAGTTAAGGAATTAGAGAATGCAGTCACCGACTTATTTAATAACTATCAAACGGTGCTGAACCAGGTAGACAGTCAGGCGTCAGATATTTTATGGTTGCAGTATTTTCAGGCAGCGCTATCGCAGCGCCAACTTAAGCTAGATCTCCTTACTCAGTATGAGGACTCTTTAAACCATTTTCTGGCAGGTGTCCAGGCTCTCCAGGCAGGGCGCATCACAGCGGTCTTGATACCTCCGGCGGAGCTTGAATTAGCTTTGCAGCGGATATCCGGAACACTGGAGAGCAAGGGTTTGAAGTTGATCTTTAGAGATTTGGCAGTTTATTACGGAGACTTATTGCAATCATTTATGTACTCAGAATCAAAATTATTTATAACTCTAAACGTACCAGTGGCTGCAACACCCGCGTTATATGACCTATACTCGGTAAAATCTGTTCAAATTCCTTTACCGGGAGATGGGATAAATACCACAGGGTATTCACTAACTACAGATTTACCAGACTACCTAGCTATAAATTATCTTTCGGGGGAATATGCGGAGATGTCATCAAAATCCTTAGGGCAATGTACCCGAAAGGACTTGATGATATGCCCTTTCGCTATCCCTTTTAAAGTATTCTCCTCTCCATCCTGCGTGCTAGCTTTATATCTAGATAACGCAACGATGGTCAGAAACCTATGTAACATCAAGGTAAAACCTTTCGCTCAGGTACAGATATCGGTAACACCGTTGAGTATTAATAACTACCTGATAATAAAAACTAAGGAGAATATTTCGATACTTTGTACAGAAAGACATGTAGTTTCACCCCCATGCACTATATGCACGATACAGGTGCCTTGCGGGTGCGACCTAAAAGTAGGCCCATACGCCATAACGGGCGCAAGCGGGCAATGTGTTAACATATCCATGATTGAGGTAGTTCACAGCGTAAATCTCCCAGTCCTCCATGCATTCGATATTCCAAATCCAACCGAGAAATTATCCTTTGAATCTAAGCTCCATGTTAAAGTATTTATTCCAAACATCACTGACCATTTAGAGAAGTTAAGAGAGAAATTTGGCGAGAATTACACAGCTAACCTCTATGACTTTGCGCATGAACTGAAGATCATCGCACGAATGAAACGCCCACACCTCTCGGGTATACATTGGGGATGGTATGATACTAGACCAGCGTCCTCAGACTTTGTGTACCAGCTAATCAATCTGATACTGACAATATTTAGTGTGGTAATGGTCATTAGACTGTCTTGGATGGTTAGGCAGCTAGCGCTATTGGTGTTAGGAGCAACGGGAATGAGAGCAGCCACGGTAGCAAGTAGTGATAGATATCTAACCCTTAGGCCAGCGGTTACACCGCCAAATAGTAACTTATTAGAAACAGAAGAGAGTATTTTGGCAAACTTAACTCATATGGATAAATTATTTGTGGCCTGGGTGTTATTTATGGTACTTATCTTTACTATTAAACTGGGAAGAAAATGTTTTAGACAGATGGTAACCTTGGCAAGAAAAGGATCCATTTGGATGCCAAATAATTTAATGAGCAAATGTGCATCACTAGCTAAGAACAGTGATGACTGCGGAAATACAGAAGTAATACTTAGGTTCAGTAACATGGTCATCTCAGAGTCAATCGTGATCGGTGAGATTTTCGACCTCCCTCAGCACGTAACTTTCATTTCAATACCCCGTATCAGAATCACTCACGTATCCAACGGATGTAGACGATCAAAGGTGTTCCTTGATGTCCCTGGAGAATTTAAATACTCCAGAGGAAAGACGGATATACTGGTAGAAACATCCAATACGGTGGTGGTTCCTGTGTATAAGGGTAGAAGAATAAGAGCATTGTTAGAAACAGGGGACATATATTACGCTATTATGCTTAAACGAAAATGTAACTTGACTCAGGTAGTTCAGTCTAGAATGGAGAAATTCAGAGATAGCCCCGAATTGACACCATGTTTGTCACGAAAGAATCAACATATACATTTGCAGGACGATAGGTTAATTTTGCCTAGAGCAATGGAATTAATGCCCAATAGAACTCGATATCCATCTTTTAACCCACCCTTACAAACCCCCCCTAGAGGGAACATTTACCCTGACTTGCCTAGATCTCTAGCCGCGAATGGCTCGGAGACCGAGCCTTTCTTGGTGGGGAAGGATTTTGGGGAGGGGGTCCAGAAGGTTCTTTCCGGTAAAAACACACCCTCAGCACCCGATCCAGCGAATTTCGTCTAAAAACAAAACAAGGTATTAAAAAGAATGAAACAGAAGAAAAAATGGAAACTTTAGGACACTCTTCAGAAAAGAGTAAAGTATAACAGGGAGAGTATTTATTGGTGAGCAGCTATCGCTAAAGGGAGCGTGCTCGACTCAGTAAGAATATTATATCCTTATGCTTAACAGAGGGAAATCTTTAGACGATTTACAGATAAAGCCTGCAGCGAAGCTTTAGAAGAAGATTTAGGGGCGGAAGGAGTGACACGCGACTCATAACCACCGAGCCATGACCTAATGAGTTTAGGATAGGGCGGGCTCGGCCCCTAGGGAATTGATTAGGGCAATATATTAAGGAAGGGACTGGTATGTGGGGGAAACATACACCACCTACTAGCTAAAATAAACAGTGCCCCAGGGTATACGGGGTAGAAGAGTATCTACTCAAGCAGGCAGGAAGGAATAATCTAATTAAGGGATAATTAAGAAGGTAAAGATAGAAAGAGACCAGAGGTAAAAAGATTTACTAGAAGAAAGGAAAAAAGGGGAGATTGATTTGCAACACACCATTAAGGGACAAGGGATTTTACAATTTAAAAGTCTGACAAAATAGGAGAAAAAACATTCAGAATAAAAGGATTGTGACCAATTGATAATTTTGATGATTATTACGCAGCTAAAGGGTATTGTTTACTAAAGGAAAACACCGTACTTTAGAAAAAAGACAAAGTCTCAAACTGTACTCTATCCACCTGTCGATTTTCATTTGCCAGATCCTTTGGGGAAAACCAGCAGTCGAGGGAAGACCGGAGGAAGGCAGTACCGACAGCGGGTACGAAACGGAGAAGGACGATAAGATCTATGAACGTAAGGAATGGAAGCTGAGAGAGCAGCCGGCTCCAAATTCCAGAATTAAGCTATTCGGGATGTTTGGCACCTTTACCACAGTCCCGATATCGCCGAATGTAAAGAGGAGACTCAACTTCGTGGGAGCTCTCATGAGAGAGGGAGACGGGGAAATGTTCCGTCTCCTGCCCAACATGCTGTCTCCGGAGATGTACAGAAGAGTCCTGGGAGCGGTGTCAGTGGGAAGTGACAAGAAAGCAATGAGGAAATTGGGCAAACTAATGGCGTCGGGACAGGAGGGAAACAATTGGGCTTTATTTTTAATGTACATGATCAATAAGCATTATTTGGCGGATATTTTCAGACAGTTAGCCAAAAGAAATTTAGAACTTCTGACCCAACTGATGGTATCGCTAGCAGACACGTGGTCGCTGAGACGAACATGGGCGCCGGGTCCAAACAATGGTAGAGGACCGGTACCCATGATCATCCGAGCTTTGTCAGGCGTGTGCCGGTTAACCCCAACCGACCTAGTGAGAGCCATGGATAAATCCGAAGGACCATACTCTAGATTTGATTATATTAGCCTGTTAACAGTTTTAAGATTGGGAAGAGGGTTGGCACTAGCCGATTACTACGGATATAAGTATACCTGCCAACTATGCCACAAACCGTTCTACACGAAAACAGTGGTCAAACAGGGGTTAAGACCAATGACCACATATGAAAAGGATGGGGCGAGATACCCATGCTGTGGAATGGTGGCTCACAAGAAATGCTATGTGAGACACCAGGTCCACAGAGACTCCTGCCTGTTCTGTGACACGGCCTTGCCGGGAGGCGTGGCCATGTTCACAGACAAGATTTTAACAAAAGAGCAGCAGGTGCGGAAAGAGCGAATAAGATCGCTTAATGGGATCGCAAGATTTGCTCCCAATGGACCCCCTCCGGTTCCATTGGGATGCAAGGAAGAAGACTTCCCCAGGGTAAAATATCCACCAGGGCACCTGGAGGTGTATATACCCTCAGGAGCGCCCATCCTTGACGTAGAACCCAAGTGGAACAGTAAATGCAATTGGAAACCAGCTCCCAACTGGGCCGATTAAGAAAATTAGGAGTATTTCTCCAAACTTATATAGTTTTACTTATAATCATAGAAAAGGGAAGTTAGAAGTTTGGGAAGTTAAAAATCTAGGGGAAAGTGTTTGTTTGAAAACTCAGTTGACTGGCCAAAGTTAGTCCTCAGAAATTTTAGGACTTTGGCTAAAACGATTTTGCTTAGGAAAATTTTAGTTTAGTAACTCAGTAGAAATCCCTACCTGATATAGCCATGATTGGAAATGATACTTGCCCTCGAGTGATTTCGAAAGATTCCCACCGGCATCGTTCCCCCACGCTTAGTCCAAGAGCCAGAGGACCAAGAAACCAGAAGGAAGAACAATCGCGTATCCTGAGACTTGGAAGGGTCCAGGAGAAATGACCTAAGAAGCAAACGAACTGAAATGAACATTCCTAAGAAAAAACATGTAGAAGAAAGAACAATGACGCGATTAAAAAGATTCTTAAGAAATAACAACAGGAGAAAAAGACGAACAATTATTTCAATCTGAGAGTGAAAAACATTTATTCAAGAATGAAAAACATTTATTCAGGAATGAAAAGTATTTATTCAAGTGTGAAGATATTTATTCAAGTGTGAAAATATTTATTCAAGTGTGAAAATATTTATTCAAGAGTGAAAGTATTTATTCAGGTGTGAAATTACATAATTAATAAGGTAATTATTATGAGTGAATTTGTTTACTCAGGGTAAAAGAATTTATTGCGGAACAAGAACGTTTGTCGACGAGTGCAATAAACACAAGTAATCAAACGAGATTAATGAATTGTTTCTAGAATTACGAATTGACTTAGACTAGATTGATTAAGGGAAGACAATAAAAACCCACCTGATTACGAAAGAATTATGTTATCCAACCCGATTTTGTCCCAGAATAAGATGATAACCCAAGAGCGATAATATATCGAAAACTAGTAGAAATTTACCCTGGCCACCACGTGCGAATAAGTGGGGCCGACATTTGTTATCATAACAGGAAACAAGATGGCGGAACACGAGTAGAGATCTTGCATTACGAAAGAAAGTTTCTGCTGAAACTGACTCAGATTATCGAAGATAGTTAGAAATTTATAAACCAGTTAAGGCTCGAGCGCGAACTCTTTAATTATACACCCTTAGAGTTCAATGAAATTATGAGATAAGGAAGTTTAACAACAAAAAGGAAGCTGACCTGTTTATCCTCCGCGCCGAGCCCATGATCGTAACTTCCGGTTTAGTTAGCCCCTAGCGGATGATTTGACAGGCTCCCAAAACAACAACATGTGCACAAGCCAGAAAACGTGTATCGCAGTATCGGGGGTGGCAATGAGTGTGCTGGCCGGGCTGGAGTTGATTTGGCAACTCACCAGCGACGTCCGACTGGGATTCGGATCCATTGTGCTGTTGTCAGCTTGCGGTTACTGGGCGGGTCCGCTATTCTTTCTCTCGGGAGTCCTTGCGACCAAGGCCGGGCAGAGCGATGATAGGGGATGGACGGTAGCGGCTCTGGTACTGAACGGCGTTAGTCTGTTGGTGCCAGGCGTGGGATCCCTCTGGATATACGGGCGAAATCTGACTGCGGTGATCATCGTGGAGACCCGGAATATGGACGTGGATCTGCGGGAGCTATACATCCTGTGGACCCCGCTGTTCTTGTTCGCCGTGGGCCTCGTGATGCTATCCATCGTGGTCATCTCGCTCATCCTGATGGGCCTCTGCCGTACGTCCCGAGTCGACGAACCCGTGAAGGTCTAGGGTGGAGGGAGAGAGGACGGTCCGTCTCGTGCAAGTCAGCTTGACCCGCAGCCATGTTTCGGCCGAAAAGACTGTATATATTTTTCTATATTTATACTTATCCGGTTGGGACTTTTTAGCCTTGAGTAGTTCTGGATCATTCCACCAGGTGGCGGCGCCAGCCACTCCCACGAGACTTTTTAGGCTTTGTAGGTGTTTGTTTTGCTTTCCGCTAGGTGGCAGCACCAGTCTTTTTAGGAAATTTTAAGTTAAAAAGAAGGTTTTTATGTTTCCCGCCAGGTGGCAGCACCAGTGTTGTATAAATTTAAGAAGAAATCAAAAGGTTTAGAGATGTATTTATATTTATATTATTTATCTCTGGATGAACACCCCAGAGGAGTTATGTATTTATGTTAAGGGACATGTCGAGCGTTGAACTGTATATAAAGTATTTGTATGTTATTAGAAGCCAGCTAAATAGATCACAGAATGTGCACCAAGGTGATCAAAGGTTTTTATTAATTATATGTTGTTTTGAAATTATGTAATGTTTATGGCTGGGACAGCCATTCTTCTTTGTCGGGGAGGATGTTAATGTCCCAATTTATTTTTAATAATATTTAAGCCTATGTGTGTGTTATATTTATATGTGTGTCGATTGTTTACTTATTTACTGGTCGATCTTATGAACGGTGGTAGGGAGGGGGTCTGACCCCTGGGCGGAGAGAGCTGGTGCAATGTCTCTGGATGATGAAATCCCCCGGCGACATTGCATGTGAGCTACTCCGCCATTAACCTGGAGGCTGATGCAAGGGCCAGCGCATGCTCAACAGCCCTGGTGGCTGACGAAATGCCCCCTGACCATTGCAGTACGCCCGGGAAAGATGATGAAATGCATCCCAGGTCTGGTGCAATACCTAGAATATATAAGGGCCCCCAGTCACTGTATAGGTAGACTTCTCCTGGAGAGCTGTACTACCGTATGCTGTATGATGATGAACTGACTGGAAGCCCTGCCACCTTGAACACTGACCATGCTATAACTTGCTATACATGAACACTGTGTTATATTGAAGTCTAATAAAAGAAGCCATTCTGTACTCCACGCCTTACCTTATACCTACCGAAACTACAAGCCAAGCACTATATCCCTATTGAGACGTCTAACCAATCGAAGCTACCCCTATTTATAAGTATATCGCGAGAGATCCGAGTGATTAGAGTAACTCCGAAATCCATTAGTAGTAATCCCTAATTGTAGTGTCTACGCTCTACAGACACTAACAATATTACAAAATCGTATTAACTAGAAGTTGGTCACATGACCACCACACCGGCTCACTCTACTAGTGACCATGTGACCGGTGACCTATTGGTTATGCATAAACTATCCTTTTGTATTAATGATTCTTATTGGTTAATATATTCCTGTACACCCATTGGTTATCCATTCAGACACACCTGGTATTGCATTGCATATAAGCCTATGTTCGAGAATAAAGAATTACTTCTCAGATTATTCTGAATCTTATATAACTCTTTCAGCTTATTATTATTCATATCGGTAACCAGCCGATATGCTATAGCTCTACCATACACCCCGAGAATCGCACATATTATATGGTGGAGAACCCGGATGCTGGATGCTTCCTTAAATGATGCTGGATGCTGGATGCTTCCTTAAATGCTAGCTCCTATTGCCGGAGCCGTAGGTTGGCTAATCTCTACGAGCCTATGGCGGTTACATCTTAGGAAGCATCCCTCTGCTTCGACCGACTTACATTGTATTATTTAGCCTTTATTTGGCGACGCAACGTTGGTACTTCAGCGACGCAACTTAAGTAAGCCCGCCTATTTGGCGACGCAACATTGTCAACATAGAAACGCTACCTAGCAACATGCCACACAGTAAGCGCAGATCATGGGATGATGTAGTTAGCGCTAGTCTAACTCTAGTATGGTGACGGCCGTACTAGAGTTAGCGAGCAATGCCTTCAAAAAGGCAGGGATGGAGTAGTGTCAACTTGGCACTACTCAACATTACTCTAAACAGAACAAAAATGTTTGCTTTAAAATTCGCCAACATCTTCCTTATGTCATTTCCTTCCCATCTATACCTTGTTTTCCCTGTATTACATTCTAATTATGAAGAAAAAGCTCATAAAACCTTCCAACCTCTTTAAAAACTTGCAATTATCTAACTTTTGTCACTTCTGACAGCAAAAACTTGCAATAAATACATAGTTTCACTTTATTTGGGACCAAATGAATGTTGTCACTTAATGCTGGTCAAGATGTCAAAATAACCATTGAAACGTCCGCGTGTCTTTGTTTACATGAAAGCAAGATTTTGGCCTCCTAACTGGAGACTTCTACTAATAGGGTTGCGTAAAATATTCCCGCACATTTTAGGGTCTGCATAAAACGATCAGATCATAATAATAAACATGTATCTAAGCTCTTAGAATCGGTGAATGTATTGAAAAAGTACCAAGAATATCATAGTAAGTGGGAATAATAAATGGGACATATATTTCACATGTTAAACTTAGAATGCACCCGTTCCACGTAGCGTCAACCCCAGTGCTGCCTGACTCTACACTGATTGAGTAGAGGCAGGTTCGACTGACTAGGGATGATGCAGTGCCTCTCGATTTAACATAATACAACGTTAGTTCTATAGAGATTATTTAGGGGAGGGAACGGGGAAGATGGGGAAGGGCCTGGGGGAGGAGATGGGAAAGGGAGAGGAAGGTGTTTCTGCGTCACCTCTGGAAAGTTGTACCCGGTTAAACTGGGGGAGGGGGGGGGGGGGGGATCGAGAGGGATGATATATCGGTGATAAACGGGGACAGCTAGTATTACATTATTATGTAATGAGTGAGTTTGTTCATTAACATTACCCCTATATTATTAAGGAAAGCCCTAATTTTTGTTTTTTTGTCATTTGCTTAGTAATGGTGGCACAGTCTTCACACTGGGCTCGTTTTACAGCAAATTTTATTTCCTTCAATATCAACAATTAACAAAATTATTATATTATATGTATGTTGTAGCAATGAATTGTGTTTTTATTTCATTATCTATTAATGTTGTCATTAACCCCAAATATTTCTGAAAACGCCCTTAACAGTAGGCCCTATAGTCAATGGGGCTTATTTGCCCTATGTGACTGCAGACGGAATCAAAGATAGTATCCCTTATATAAAGGTCAAGTGTAAAGGTTTTTATTTCGTGTTTGATGCATTCGGAGGAATATTTTGAAACGATGTACAAAGTTTTAGCACCCAACCAAACAAATCAAACCAGTGAGAGGTGTTTTAGCGCTCCCATTTTCTGAGCCCCACGCAAGCCAGCGCGGCAAGGTGAGTAGCCATCTTTAGACAGGCCAAGCGACCTGTGACGTCATCTATGTCCTGCGCGACTGGTAGGATTTAGCATACAACTATATCCCCTGCATTTTGATACATTGGGAAAGAATTGTAGTCAGCTATTTACTATCTTTTGGGGAATGTTTTTGGTCGGATATAACGTTGACTTGATGTGACGCCAATCACTTTTGACCAGTCAATTTTATTTCCGTTATATCCGTCACCATTCACCACTTTATACCCATTTTCGCACCTCACCATCTACCAAAAAGGTCTCCTCATGCCTTCATTGGGAGACCAAGCTTGTTTCCCTTTATACCAAAAGTGGTATATTCAATGTTTTCACACCTAGCTTTCTCCGTTCTAGGCTTGCCATAGGAGCTAAATAAGGGGCTTGATAGTTTGTAATTACTGTCAGCCATATATATGCATAAAATTATGAGAGTCATTAAAATTATATTTTAACAAACGCAACCATGGCTATATGAGTAAAAGAGGCAAAAGAGGCCCTGATTGTAACCAGAAGTTACCTTTTTGACAAAATGTCCGTTTTATTACAATATGTATAGACCTATAACTGACTAATTCTCTCAATAGGGCATCATTTGGTTTCCTAGCCTAGGATGTCTACAACCTGTATTTGGGATGACCACACGGTTATAACCATTTAATTTCAAGTCCTTGGCCAAAATTAGGCAGTGGAAACCATACTTTCAAACATCTTATGACACATGCGATTACTGGGGATCACCCGTGGCGCGCTGATCTCAGCATGCAAGCCAAAATAATGCGATTCTTTACAGTACAAGCGCCGTGGGTATTGCGGTAAAACCCGGGGTAAAACCTCCGGGGACGCGACATTTTCGTGGCTATCTATATATATAGTACGGTTATATAGCCAACGAACATTCACTTGTCTATTTTCACAGTGGATCTTCTACACCAAGAATTTTAAGAGAGCTGCAATATGCCGATCTGTAAGGACGGCAGAAGAAATGCGGTAAACATCAAATATCTACCGAAGGATATAGGAAATTCGGCTGCCAACTGTTGCAAGTTTCCTGACAGTATATCTAAACAGGTAATGGACCAAATTTTATGTTTTGTCTCATACATGGTTAAACAGTGAAACACTATATTTTTTTCAACAAAAGCGAACCCGTACTGTCGAAAAAGAAGTTGTAATGGGTTGAATAACTTAAAGGTTAAAATAAACTTTAATATAAAAGGAGGAAAGATTGGATTATCTCACTGGTCATGGATTACCACGATAGCGGAACACAACTTTCACTATAGAGCAAAACGTCGGTCAAACTTAAACTTGAAATCATGAGGTGAAAATTATTCCGATTAATATACTTAGGGCATACATGTACATAATTATGAATACCACCGTTATTATAGTAAACAACATGCTAGCTCTATTATATATATCTTCTTATTATCATGTAAAACAATACAGCGAGCATTTATTTCTTATTATAATCTGTTAATGTATCAAAGGGTAGGTTATACTGAAAATCCTATACTAGGAACAGTAGTGCCTTTCCCCTGGTATTATAACGATATAGAATTCAATCAAATTTTTATCATTATTTCATTCTAAGTATTAATATTATATCGTTATTTTTATCATCATAATCTGTATATATATGTGAGGTGTAGATTACACCGGAAGTCTTGGGAACAGAGGTTTCTTTCTCGTTGCCTTTTAACAATATAGAATTCAATCATATTATTATCATTATCAACATTTTTATCATTATACATTGTATTTGTTAATATAATATTATTACCATTATAGTCTGTATATATGTAACAGAAGTTTCTTTTCCCTTGCCTTACAGGAATAAAGAATTCAATCAATCTAAAGATGTGCAATAATTCTAAATAAGTTTCCCTTACATATTTTTTAGTAGTGAACTACTTTCGTCAATGACTGGAAGTGATTCACTACTATTCTGTTCAGTCGGTATTTATTTGCAGTATATATCATGTGGCGTAAATTCTTACAACTTCATATTTTTCTCTTTGTTTTAAACAGTTGTTAGTCTAAGTTTTCACCTGACCAGATTTTTATTATATATGCGCATTCCCCCTGAGAGGTGCGATAAAGTGGGTGCGATAAAAGTTCGAACAGGTTTTTCTTTTAGTCTTTAGTTTACTTTATGCAGATTTAAATACAAAACAATGGTTTATAATTCAATATTCTTTTACGCTATGGGCATATTTGATACATATATATAGGGACTTGCGGTTCTCGCTAGTCTATATATCTTGACACATGCTCAGCTCTGTATATTATATTTAGTATGTTAATTATATGTACATACATATAGTTGGCATTCACGCTATTTCCCTCAGTACACCATTATTTAAGGGCAGGCTATAGAGGTTTATATACAATTTTGACTTAGGAAAAACATAATGAATATACCGGTAGATTTCACAAATCTCTGTGTATGTTGTTCAAGTTCATGCTCTACACTATGTGGCAGTACTGGATAGAGTGGTTTTGTCCACGAAACCTCGGTGACTCATTCAGACATTTCCATGGTGTGCGCATGGTGTGCGCGTCATGGGTCAATCAAGACCCATGACACGGAAAGTTTTTACGTAATTGAATCGTTTCACGTTCATAACCTCCAAAACAAACACATGAATGATGACATCATGAATATAATATCCGGGTAATTACATCATGGTATTGCAAAATCCTGTCGAAATAATTTCCTAAATATAATATTCCCATTGGCATTATGCAACTTCAATGGATTGAGGAGAGGAGGGGTGTTGAGAAGCCAATACCACTGTGGTTTTTTTTTTACTTTTGTGCCTGTTATTTATAATATCAAATAAGAAATTTTTAAAGATTTTTCCATCTCACCAAATTTAAAATATATTGGCATTAGGGGAAGTGTGTTATTAATCGCAGTCTAACTATGTTATGCAGTAATTCAATTATGTTCAATGCACCGTACGTAGTCGATGGTAACAGGAACTTTCAACCCCTGGTCTTTTCCCACCTCGAACTTTCAACCCCTGGTCTTTTTCCCCCAGGTCTTTTCAACCCCTGGTCATTTCAACCCCAGGTCGTTTCAACCCCGGGTCATTTCAACCCCTAGTCTTTTCAACCTCAATCCGCTACCCATACATAATTTGCCAATAATCATTGAAGGAATATATACTTCACCAGAAACTTGCGTCCCTAAAACCAAAGTATTTCCCTCCTTACTTTACTAGATACTTCAACAAACATTCTGAACAATGACTGTTGGTTAATTGTTGGTTGTTGAGTAGTTCATGAAATTCAAATTACAGTGTCAATTGGAATAGACTACTCAGGAACGGGTCTAGGAGGCCGGGCCTATGGTCTAGGAGGCCGGGGCTAGTGTCTGGGAGGTCGGGGCTAGTGTCTAGGAGACCGGGGCTGAGTTTTAGAGTTCACAGAGCATTTTTGGCATGTTGGGGGAGGTCACAACATTACTACACAAGCTCTCCTCAATTTAACAACATCAGTATTTGGCCATTTCCACCAATTTGACAACATTTGGGCCCCTAGACACCCTCTGAGTACCCAAAAATAATTTTTACATTCATAAGTTGATTTGTTATTTTCTATCAACCTTATATATATGCGCATTTAACTGCTAAGTTTGGAACCATTCTGATTATTAGTAATATTTTTACAGGGGGGTCGAAAAATAGATCCCAAATATGAAAAATATGCCCAAAATAGCATGACGAATAATGGTACATATTTCTACATAAATGGGGATTTGAATTAGAAATAAATAAAACAAATATGCCCATAATATATTGAACTATTTTGTACTTGATAGGTCTCGACATTAGGATGATAACAGTTTTTAGTTTGTGAAAATATTCTAACTAGAAGAAAAGTTACAGCCAAATAACCATTCAGTGATGGTAATCATAATGGCAGCGGTAAGGGTGACAGGTCATTGACCCTCTGCCAATACAAATTATATTATTCATTATATTTGGAATATATATATCATTTATTACCCTTGTTTACTTTTTCAAGTTGATTTGAATACTTGTATTAATTGTTCCTGTTCTGTTTAATTATTTAGAGGCAAAATCTTCAAGGATAAAGGTTCAAATATTGTGTATATTATTATGTTAGAGATATAATTTCTGACATTATGTGACGGCAAACGTGACGTCACACGACACAACGTGACGGCACACGACACAACGTGACGGCACATTTTTAAAGCATTTTGCCTTAAGAATCATGTAAAAACAACTCGGAAATCATGGGTTTCAAGCTACATAGATTGGTACCAAGCAATGTCAATAATAGATGTCAAATTTAAAGTTTATTATCAAATTTATGCCTTATAAAGCTCTAAATACCCTAAAATATGCGTGACGGCACACGACATGAACTCTGGGACCCACCACCTTTTGCCACCATGTTATTTCTCTGCTATGATCCAAGAAAAACTCAAATAAATACATTTAATGTTTTTACATATATAATCCCATGCATTTTATCATTATTCATAATAATTTGATAGATATATATATTTTTTATTTTTTTATTCCACCTTAGGCACACTGCGTGACGGCACACGACATGGGGGGTGCCCCACACAAAAAAAAATTGGTTTTTGATGGTTTTTGGCAAAAAAATATTTTTTTTGCATTTTTTTTTACACAGATCATGTTCACGTAACCTACTATCACAACATATAAAAAATAATGTTCAAATTCGAAGATTATTTAGAAATTCAACAATTCCATGGACTAATAGCAGTTTAAAAAAATGATTTTTGGCCCCAAAATGGGATTTTGAAATAAAAATAAAAATAAAATTGGACCAAAAATGCCAAAAATGTGGTTCCGCAGGTTGGTAGAACCATCCAATAAAAAAAAATTATCAAATTAATAGTAATTAATTTGATTTAAACCCATTTTATCACTTTCCACGGTTGGGGGCCAAATGTTGTCAAATTGGTGGAATTGGCCATTTAATCATGTTTATATTTGTCACCATTTTCAAGCAGGCATAAACAATTATTAGGAAGGCCGAAATAGCATGAAAATGTTCTTTTTTTAGAAAGAATAACTATTTTGGTTTATTCAAATAATTCTCCCATAGGTGGAGGGGGGGGGGCTATTCATGGCTAATTTTCATTCAATTTTATTACATTACATTATTATTATTATTACATGTATCTGCAGTGGGAGACTGCAGATACACGGGGATACTCACAAGTGCAGATACTCATGGTGTAAACACGTTTTTTTCCCCACTGAAATTACGCACAAATCTAAGCAACGTTACACGGGATGCGGGATAATGATCCAAGACTAAATAATAAGCCTTCATTATATTTTTTCCAACAAAAGAATAACAGCTGATAGCATAATTCAGAGGTGCCAAACCTCCTGTTTCGGCGGGAGATCTCCCTTTTTTTTGACAATTTAGCAATTCCTCCCGTCCTCCCGTTTTCAAATCAAAATCTTCCACTTTTTGCCGAAGTCACATAAATCCTCTCTTGGGTACCAACACAATCAAAATTTCCGACTTAATGCAGAAATCACATGTACCTCCTGCAGGTATCAACAATAGGGATAAAGCAGCATCCTGTATTCCCCTTATGACTGCCATCACATGATGTACAGCAAACACAGTGATGAGAAGGGTTAATCCCCTCTAATCTGGGCAGCCCATTTGATATATAAATTTAAAACAAACATGAGAAAGGTAATTAATGCAAGCGCAAACATGTGGAAGTCCCATGTGGGAAAATTCGGAGGTATGCAAGCCATTCTTTTCTCTGCATCCAACCATACAGGATTGGTTAGAAAAGACACAGTCAACAGCTTGTCTTCTACCCTTTCCAATGGTGGACGGATTACCAAGAAACTATGTTGTATTGTGTATAATGAATATGAGTAGTATTAGTTGGAGTGACCTTTGCACAGGAGACATAAGCCTAAGAAATCTGTATGTTATGATGGTGCAATATGTACATAATTAGTACCAATGAAGCGTGTCTTATGACATTTATTCAAAGTTATGCCATGTATTCATACTTATGAGTGTGTCTGCATATTTGAACTTCCATTACTCTTTAATGTGTTTTTCATGTTATGCTTTCAATGGTTATTTGTATGATATAAGCCCGAATAAGTTCCGGAAAAAGAATAATGATGATGAGTAAATAAATTGACCAGCTGTTGCTTTGCAAAACATGTTTTCTTGTTAGAACGCATTGTGTTCTTCCCAACATATCAAGATGTCCATATACTATAAATACCACAAATGTATATGAGCAAATTTGAATAATACACTTACACCTAATACCTTAGGAGTTATAGTTTTTGATGTAAAACATTGTTATACTGTAATAGCATACAACGAAGAAGCATGTAAAGCTAATATTTCTAGAATTCTATGCACGGCCATCCTAGCTAGTAGAATGGCAAAACATGCTGAATCCCCCCAACCATAGGCCGTATTTCCTCCTCTATTAAAGAAACTGGGATTGAAACGACCAGGGGTTGAAATGACCAGGGGTTGAAACGACCAGGGGTTGAAACGACCAGGGGTTGAAATGACCAGGGGTTGAAAAGACCTGGGGGGAAAAGACCAGGGGTTGAAAGTTCCAGGTGGGAAAAGACCAGGGGTTGAAAGTTCCAGAAACCGTAGTCGATATGTTGACGCCCCCCAAATTCCAGTTTCGTCGATATATGGTACCGTGGGCAAAAATAATCGCAGCCATTAATTTATTTTCCCTTAATTCTCGATTCGTTTGGCGATGCCCCTGCTTTTCATTCTCCAGGCGGCATGCATATTAATTGACTGCCGATGCACTAAACTCGCTCTTTTACTCACAGATGTCAAACAACCCAGGGATGTGTTGCGGGCAAGTGAAAAGTCTTCCATTACTTGGAGCATCTCCATCCCCTCAAGCATTATCTACTTGCCAGGAATCTGAAGCTGAAGACGCCGCGCCCACAGGTGGACAAGAATCTGCCAGTCCCTTAATGTCATCTCACGATTTTGAGCTCGAGGGATTAAGTAAAGAAGAAAGGATAATGAAGCAAATGGAAAGACAATTTTATCAGAAACAAAAGTGCTTCAGTAAGTATAGTATATTACACATATTATCTAATCAAACAAAACATACCAGACCAACAATAATGAGTCCTGGGCTAATTGTTCCATTTAGGACAATAATTGACGCAAAAATCTAATTGAAATGAAAGTATGGCATATTGATGTATTGATCGCATAATTAAATAATGGTAATTCAACATAATCAATAATAAATCTAGAGTAAATCTAGAATAAAAATAGAATGAATTATAAAATGAATATAGATCCTTTAGCATTGCTTTTTCAGATCAAGAACATCATCAGCTGGAGGAGAAATTGGAAACACAGCACGACACGTTGAAATGCAAAGTCTGTCTTGATAAACAAGTAGAAGTATTCTTCTACCCGTGCTGCCATCTTGTATCGTGTTCTGAATGCTCACAACAACTACTTATCTGCCCTATTTGCAGATCTAATATAAAAACCAGATTCAGAGTGTATATGGTATGACATTTGGAGAGTATTCTTGGAATATCTGGTTTATTTTTTAATAAAAACGTTTGCTCGGGGGAAAGACACTTGATGGCTGTGGTTTTGCGGGTTTAATTCCCCCCTCGTAGAAAGTTCGTGGTGGATGATTATGCGAAACAATATCAAGTTCATACATATCTACAGGGATTTATATATGTATAATTCACGTATAGAATGGTGGAACACTGCATGTTTTACTTGCGCACGTAAAATTGCATAGCTATATTATTATTCTTACGAAAGTAAATTTCCGCGAGATATTGCAATGCAAGAGCCTAGTTTTCTGTTTGTGTATTTATGACCATAATTATTGACAATATTAAGTTTTATATGTCAGATATTTATATTTTTTATACAATCACAAGAATAGTTTTATGCAAGATCAATTTGTCTGAACTGATTCTGAGTTATTTATGAGGAAAGGTGCCAACAGAAATCGAATATACTTTCGGTGTTTTATTGGTAGTAAGTGTACCAGAGTTTGTATTCATATTTCCCAATTTCAATTGAATGCATCACCACGTACGGACTGTTGGCAATCGTCACTATCAAGATAACGTGCAACATAATAGAAAATAGGAAAACTGAGCCCCCGATCGTTTTGTAAATGTTAACGATGTCATGGAATGTCATTTGGTAATATAATGTAAATAAAATAGAAAAGTATTTTCCACGATCAAAAGTGTTGATCCCAAGGCCTATAAAGGTAAGTAAAATAACGCTATAGCCGTTGCTGTAGTACTCTCGCGCAAACAAATGACATTCAGATGACGCTATATATACACTATATATACAGAATAGATACAGATACATATTATATTGGATGTATAATGTATGGCTATAATACTGCTGTATGTTGGGTATGGCTTCAAGAAGAGATAGGTCTAGCAACTACCACTACGGTACCATCCAAGACAATCAAGCTAGCACATTGTATGTATTGTGCCTCACTTGCTAATGGGTATAGTTAATGGTATACGCGCTTATATGGCAAGCCGCCAGACATAAACCTACTGGTGCTAGTGCTATAACTGGGAAGTGAAGCTTTAACTCTTTGCACGTATAGATCATTTCTACCTATGAGTGGGATCCAATCATTCAGTTTTATTTGACCTCAATTCGGGTGAGGGGTCATGATGATATGAATAGGATTGTTTATGTTTGCTGTGTATGGAGGAGCATGTCTGTAACAGGATTCTAATATATATAAAGGGTTATTTATACCCGAATATATTATAACCCGTCCCAGTTTTTACTCCATGTCGATTTTTCCGCCAAAGATGAATAAAAAATCATAAACTCATGTTTTGTGTTATCTGGATTTATTTTCCCATATCCATACGGCCGATCCTTATATTATATCACAATTCATGAAGGAATCATATATTTTACTCACTAGGAGGCTAAATTTCCGTGTCCGATCTTAGTATTTTCCTTGATAGCTGATTGAGTGTCGTAAGCTATATACAATACGTATAGTACTAAACTCCAATAATTATGTCTGAAAATGAATAATGTATAGAACATTATAATTTGTATATGGTGGTCATAAGACCCCCAGAGAGCTTTTTCCGAACTTGTAAACTTGTATCCATCATCTACGAATATTGAAACCATTTGTCTGTATGTATTTCAACGAGATCTCTTTAATTACCGATGTAAACACACATTTAAAATGTCAGGGCGTGTAATCGTGACATGGCATTCCGCCAGGTTTTGCACTGTTATGTGATTCTTCACCAGTGAAAAAATATTGGCGATTTTTATGCATCATAACAATGAGTATTGCATAGGCGATCAACATTAGGGTCTTTGCAATGATCCGGCACCGCATTGGTATTTTCTATTGTACCAGCTCCACCTCGAGGGTTTCTTTTTAACAACCTCTTAAATGCCAATCTGAAATCTTGATTTTTCCATGCATAAATAATGGGGTTAAAACATGAGTTACTCAAAACAACAATACCGGCGAACTGCTCCCAAACATGAAGCCAGAAAGGCTCAAGTCCTTCAACGTTCGAGGCGAATGGCAGAGTCAATATGTACGGCACCCAGCAAAGGTAGAACACGCCAAGGACAAGAGCAAGCATTCTGGCCACTCTGGCATCTTGCTCCAAACAGGAGCGATTGTTCACAATTTGGGCTTGCTTGATGATAGACTGTCGCACGTTCCACGCTGTCTTGGCCACCGCCAAATGCAAAACGGTAGTTATGATAAGAACTCCCAGCATGTGTACAGCGATTGACATCATGTATTTCCTTGAGGCAACGTCCGCAAAGTTGCAGTCAGTTGAGCTACTCCTCCAGTTATTCCAGTTAAACATTGTCAAAGAGCCCCATATCCATATGTATAGCCAAATAGCCAGTACCACGAGAACTGCAGTTTTCCTTTTGAAGACGCGTGCATACAGATAGGGTTTATGCACAGCAACATACCTCTCGATTGCTATGATTAGCAGTGTTAATAATGAGACTCCTGTAGGACAATGGCTAAGGACATAACTGGTTAAACAGCTAGTATATTGTTTCTCTAGTCCCAGCCTTGCCCGGTGGACTAGGCTAAATGCTGGGATTGTCACCACCCCGACTACCAGATCAGCAAGAGCAAGACTGGCGATAAGGACATGCGTTGGAGTGTGGAGTCTATGAAACTTGAAAATTGAGACCATCACCAGAGAGTTTCCGAAGACAATTGGTATGATAAGCAGTAGAGAAACAATTGTACATAATAAATCCACAACTCGATACTGACCACCAACGGCCACGAAGGCCTTATCCAACTGTGCACTGACATTTAATTCTAGACTCCTGTTCGTGTTCTGTGAAGAATTCTCCATTTTGATCAATTTAATTTAGTTTAATTATTGTTTACTTATCGCCAGTGGTGAAACAGGATTGTCCCGTCCAAGAAATATCCTCCAAACTTTAAACTATCAAATTCAAACCTTTCTTCCTCTTATAGATCTATTGTCCGAAATCCCTTCATTGTCTGAAAAGCAATATTGCATCAAATAATTCCATGACCTGCAAGCAATTGTCCAACTGGTGACGATTGCAAATGACATTGTATGAGGATCACTTTTATGCTGGTTATCCAAGGCAAGTATCATGCGAATGGAGCGTTTATTCCTGTCTGCGGCACCGTCAATAGGTGGGAGATCCTCGGTGGAACACAGTGCGATATGAAAATATAATGATCTCTTGCACACAAACAAAAGTTCATCCCGAACATCCAGACTAGAATTCACACCAACCAAATTCCATCCAAAGAGAGCATTTCCTCTCCTGATTGATGAGTATTTCCCGATTGATAAAGGCTCTCTGTGGAAACATAGACCATCCAATTCCTCTTTTATACGTCTTCTCCCCTCTGGTGTTCAATACCCAAATGTATGCAGAGCTTTGGTGTATGTAATATAATGTATACATGTACATGGTGTCGCTGGTCCAAAGTCGTTTTCCACGAGACATGCCCTTAGAGTATAAGAGATACCCGTATGATGTAATTATGACAGAGAAACAAGAGATCCTTGTTTGAACCTCCCTTTCCAGGAGACGATTATATACATGATATATAATCGTGGTTCAGGTCAAGTCTACAACTTCACGCTGCAGTTGTGTATATTTTCCAAAAGTTTAGAATTTATCTATTTCATCAAGATATTTTATGAAATCAAACTAAGTTTCACAGGCCGAACATTCTGTATAGTTCAACAATTTTCAAATTCTAAACCAAATATTACCATACAAAACCCATTATGATGGAATAAAAGGATATTTGGCATACTGGGTGGATAAAAGCACTAGTGTGCATGAGTGGATTGATGCTCCAATGTTGATGAGAAGCTCGGTACATTGAAAGGGACCCCCATTGTGTCCGTTATATGAGTGCCGTGTCAATATCAAACTCATTCAGAACACACCAAGGCTTGCCCAGCCAAGAGCACTATGCCATTTGTTCTAGATTTGCCATGGGCTCACTGTACGAAGACAACTGAAATTATCACAACTGATCAAGGTTAACGTGACCACTGTTCGACTTCATTCTAACCTGTAAACTATATATTGATGAAAGCCTATAATGGTTTATGCAGTATATATAAGGATATATAATTATATATATATATTATATATATATATAATATATAATATAATATATATTAAATATGGTCAATTCTATTTGTTTGGCGTCCAGGGGGTTGAAAAATGATCATTTTTGAAATAGGTCTGATTCAGAAATGTTTGTTATACCATGAAACTAGATGTTTTGAAGGTTTTTTGTGCATAAGTTGGTAAGGTTATCTCCGGCTATTATCTGAGCTATAGGAATGCCATATGATTTATTTAAATTCTTGCCAATTTTTCTAATTATTTCTATACATATGTAGTGCTATTCAATACTCTAGGTGTCGTTGTATTTTATACTTGGTGCTGGTGGTTAGTTCTGCTGAATAACACTAGAGGGCACTACTGTTTGTTGTACTGCTTAAGCCAGCTGTTTTTATATCTCATCTATCTACATGATCATAGTAATTATCATAATGTGTCAATATGTGTATAAGTGTCTGTTATTCATGCTTAATCCCTCAACATGTACTATTTCATGATATCTCTGTGTATGTATGCTATGTGTTTCATTAAAACACCTTGATCTCTTAGGGAGCTGAACTACCGAGTAAAAAGCCACCCGGTAAAAAGCCACCGGTAAAGTGCCACCCGGTACAGGTGAAATATTTATTGCAAAATGATCCAATTTTGAACAAGAATAGCACTAGTACAATATCTAGAACTGTTTTCATATTCTAGATATGGAGATATATATCAGCAATGACATATATTATATTGTATGGTCGATTACAAAAATTTAAGTGCAATTTTGACGTTTTTTACGTTCTTTGTCTGTGTAATACCTTTGTCAACTCTAATCGTATAAACCTACACATTATATGTATAGATTCCTTCTAAATTTCTCATTATCATGACATACTGGAATTGTATCGACGTTTCAAGAGAAGTGCCCACATATTTTGATGAAACTAGACAATTATATAACGAAAACATCCCTGAGGGATAATCGCGTTTTTTTCTATATGATTATTTAAATATTGTATTGGCCCTAAACTGAAAAAAATAAATAAATGATAAATATAACATTATGTGATTAATTCATGGTTCGAATGGTTAATTTGTATGTCAAATTTACATAGGACTACTGGTCTTAATTTGCCATACTTATATCCCAAATCTTTCGGAATAATCGTCATAACATAATATAAAACTGTGTAAAGCTATGCTTAGGTAATAGCAAAATGAAAAGTGTGTGGAGTGGGTGGGGTTTTTTTTACCTAGGGTGGCTTTTTACCGGGTGGGTTTTGCACCTGGGTGGCTTTGTACCGGGTGGCAATTCGCCTGACACCCTTGTGTACCCAGGCCTGGGGGTGCATACATAGATGGAACATAGCAAGGGGGAAGTCTGTACACTTATTAGTGACCGAGGGAGTGCGGGAAGTTAGAGGGCGTTAGCCCGAGATCTTCCCCACTCCCGAGCTTGGTTCCATATTTATTACACCCCATTAGTGAATAAAAAATATAGATAAATAAAAATAAAAGAAGTAATTTCAGTTTTTGGCGGACCTATTTGTTGTATGCGCCAAGGGTGACATAATTTACATGTTATGCACCACCTTGACCAAGTGTGACATACAATGCTGAAGGTATAGGCAACTGCAGCACAGGGGTGTAATAATAGATTTGTAATGGCCTCATGTCTTGGCATGCAGGCTAAGGGAGGGAAGTGGGGTACGTTACTGGAGGGGAAAGGGGTGGGTGGGTGAAGGGGTAGGGGCCTGTGTAAGGTTGGGGGGGGGGAGAAGTCTAGTGTAGTAAATTATTTTTTGGAAGTATTTAAGAAGCGGTTTCGGCTATTTGGCCTCATCAGGTACTTTGTTATGTATGTTCTCTTCCCACATGTTGTCTTCAGGTAGGGGCGGCCAGTAGTCTTGTATATGACTAGCTTTTATTCAGGGTTGGCGAAAGAGTCGCCAAAATTGTTCAATTCGCAGACGATATGACCTCAATGGTGAAAAATGAAAAATCTCTCCTTAGAGTTCTAGAGTTACTAAGGAGGTTTGGTGAGGCGTCTGGCCTCCTGTTAAATCCCTCTAAATCATAGGAAGCATGGTGGGTGATATTACCTCTCAAGATCCAAGGGTTAAAGAAATAAGCTGGAGGAAGAATATGAATGTGCTAGGGGTAACCCTTTTTTGTCCTCGAAACGAGAAAGAAATGTCAAAAGTAAACGTGGAAAATTGTCTGGCGAAAATGCAAGGTATAGCTGACGATTCTAGAAATAGATTTTTAACTCTTAAAGGGAGAATAGTCGTGTCTAATACATTTATTCTGCCTATAATTCAGCATGCAATGTCTTGTATTAATTTAGATGTTAAAGCTAGGAAGAGAGTCGATACCTTAATCTTAAACTTCGTCAGGAACAACAAAAAAAGCTCAGTATATATCAGTGCAGAGTTTCTATCTCAAAGTTCTGAGATGGGAGGTATGGGGCTTAGGCTAATGCATGGAGGACTATTATGAAGTCAATCGACTAATGTGGGTTCAGAGAATTTTGTGCTCCAGGGTTGACTCTTGGTTTTCTGTTATCGAGCAAGATATGAACAAACCCAAAGAAGAAATATGTTTGACCCGAAATAAGCCATTATTATGGTTTTTACAAAGAATTATTTTTGTATTGGAACAGGTGTTTTTACAGGCTTCCTTGCCTTGGAGAAGGCTCGAGCAGCATATCAGAGAAACAACAGGTTAAAACACAAGATTGATATTTATGGCTGGTTTGAATCTTTCTTTGAAAAAAGATTTCTACAAAAAACCCAAAAAACTGTAGTTCGCCAAGCCGGCGAGAAAACGTGTTTGCCGTATAGTTTTTGTTTTCTCAAATGATCCCCCCTTCGCCGTGATCGGCAGAGCTTAGGGTGGATGTTCTTAACCTACTTCCATACATACATATCATGTACACATGGTGTTTTGCCGTTATTTCCTTATTTCCTTATATTGTCATCCATGTTTAAGCTACAGAGGGTACGATGTATTACCAATGTTATCGACCTCGAGAGAAGATGAGAATTTGTTGACAGATTGAATAAAAATGTTTAAAAACAAAAATAAATAACTACCTTTTATTACTTTTATTATTATTGTTTTTATTATATCAGGATGACTGATCTACTATTTATTATAGCTGTTCATTTGGGATTCAGGGAAAGTGAAGGTGCATTTTATATGGTTGTTCACTTATGCCATTTAAAAGAGTACAGGTGTCAGCGTGAGCCTATCCTCATTATTAATTGAATATAATTTTAATTCTTTAGCCCCTCCCTTGGCCTGGATGAGAGCTAGGGCAATGTGCGTTAGTCTGGTCCATGGCTTTAATTGGGGAAAACTATTTTCAGATTCAATTTAAAATGTTATTCATTCATACATACAAATTAGAAGCCAAACTTCAGAAAAAGACTTTTTTGTGTTCCAGTCTTCCAGTATAGTATGTTCCTGGTAAAGAAAAGAATTAAAATTTAATATAATCATGATTTTTAAAGGCCAGTGATTCGGAGCCAATTGTAGTTCTAAGGTCCAGTGCTTTGTCATAAATAAACAAGACAAAAAGTTCAAAGTACAGTTTTACATAATAATAACCGAACAGATTCTTTTCATAAACATGTAAAATAACAAATATATCCAGATATACCTATAGCATTTATCATTTTTCAGTCTAAATTAGTTGAACTGCCGATTGTACTTTTTCCGACGACCACACAGTTAGGGGTGTGAGTTCTTCAGTACCCAACCCATGCTCCTAAAATTCCACTTGTACATAAAAAGGCATCATAAAGAGTACCAGTATTACATACCAGTTTCTTCCATTAAAAAGATAAATCAGTGTAGAAGCTGTTCTATTTCACGTACTTGTTTCATCTTATTCTAAATGAAATGTACGGCAGTTTTTAAAGGAATTACTCAGTATACAGACTTTCTTTCAATTTCTATATCTGGTACTGGTTTTCCTGTTGTCTTGTAAAAAAAACTTTTAAGATCATCATGCGTTTAGAAATGTTCTTTCTCCGGTCATACATGAATTATAATTCAATTTAATTATTAATTAGTTATTATAGTTCAATTATTCAATTTATATAAATATAATTATGTGTGTGCTGAAAGAACTGGATTCAATTTCCAGAAACGCATCTCCTTTTTGTCTGATGTTTGGACAACCGACCAACATGCGCTTTCTCATTTTGAAGTAAACATTTGTTCCTGTTTATTTTTATTTTGGGGTCACACTGTAACCCTCTACCCTCACACCCCACCCCCAGCCATGCACATACCAAAAATGTTCATCTGGACACATACACGGAATAGATCCATATGGATCGATCCAAGGAACTATGGCATGTACTAGTTGGTTTGTACGGTTGAGGGAGGGAGCGATGTGATGAGTCCATAGTGCACTGCATAATGTTCAGTTACATTATGTATAATACTTGACCCATGATACGGTATGATTGCTCAGCAAGTCACTTGTACAGACGCATACAGACTGGTTGGCCTACTGTCGGGGGAATCGTGTAATCAATTGGCATAATTAATGCCAAAATAAGGTCAGTATAGATCATTGGATATTTAGATAGAACTGTACGCAAGGTTGGAACTACAAGTGTGATTCAATGGCTCAAGTTAAATAGAAACGAACAAACTATTAAACTATTAAATGGGCGTATTCTTCCCGCTCAACGTGAATAACCCATTCAGTCGTAGTATAAATTTATAGTTGTTTGATCTGCTTCTGCCCGAATAAGGTTTGAGACAGCTTCAGCACTTTGACGAGTTATAGCCGGTGCTTGTGAATTGTTCAGCATAGCTCCGCATTAGAAGCTATTAGATTACTGTGTTAAGTACTTCAAGTGTGTCAGTAATCTTCACTGTTCAAATTCAATTCAGATTTCTTTCGTACCTGAAATATGTTCTCCATTAAATCCGGCTTTGAATTTACTTATAATACATGTACACTTGCATACATTTTCCCTTCCTTATAAATCTAAAGATGTGCTCCATTTCGTATAATATTATTATCTCAAAAGCTCACATGCTATGATATTATAGGTACATTGAAATGTCATTGTTCCCAATCTGGAGTGTTAGGTGTGATAGCATAGATTGTACATTGAATATATATTTATTATACGCGCATTCTATATGAGACGTGCTATAAGTGGGGTGCTATAAAAATATTCATATAGGACGTGTCCTATATGAAATGTAGCATGTAGCATGTAAACAAATCCCCGCGATCGGTAATCCACCCGTGATTCTGGTACTATGATTATAGAAATACATAATAAAACCTACATCATTAAATAGAGCATTAAATTCTCTTTTGAATGATATAAATTGTATTAATGTAGCTCAAGGAATGGCCATGATATGGACGTTTTAATTCATCAATATACTAACGGGGCTGTCAGTGGGGCTGTCAGCGGGACAGCGGGGCTCTCTGAGACTTCTTTAGTATTTTTTCAGTGATATCTGATGACATATGATCAAATTTTATGCACATATAATAAATATAGAATGGAACTCGCCAGCAATAATCGAAAATTTATAGGACGAGATTCGTCCACATAAGCACGATGCCGTAGGCAGAGTGCTTATGTGGACGAATCAAGTCCTATAAATTTTCGATTATTGCCAGCTCGTCCCATTCTCTCTCTCTCTATATATATTATTATATATATGTTAACCTATATAATTAATCATATGGGAATATATCTAGATGCCACGGTGACTCAGTTTGTGGCCACCGTACGGTGCCGACAAGGTACATATCAATTCCCATAGGTGTCACCCTCAGTCTCTCTACTTCTGAGAAAGGTTATATGCTCAAAACGGCACACGATCACCTTTTTACAGTCACCTCATATATTTGTACATTTCCATTGCCACAGAACGCCCCCTGAATTGTCATTCTATGGGACCAGGATGGCGGGGTGGGTTGGCGTGGTTGGTAAGGGGAAAGATCAAACAATATGTAGGCCCTATAAGATTAGGAAGGATAGGATTAGGATCGATACTCAATGGGCTATCGATATTACTAAAGGAAAAAATAGGCGTTCAGACCTGCGCTAGCATATCACCACTCTTTCTGGACCGGAAGTCGGCCGCTGGTCATCTGACCTTGGGTTCGCGCGTTCTGCAGTACCAAGCCAGTCGCACGACAAATACACCACTTTGAAATATATATAAACCACAGGCGCGATGAAGTGGACACAAACTCGTAAGGGCGAACAGAGTGCTGGCCTTACACCAGCCTTTATTAATAGATGAACACAAGAAAAAAATTTCAACATGAGTCCATGGAAGCTCTGGACGAATTGACAGCAGTCTAGTCCTGAGTGGTGGTGTGCCTGGCCGTTGCCACAACAAAGGGCTAGCAACGGAGGCAGGTAAGTCCCGCACTGAGTTTATACATGCATATGTGGGTCAGATTTTCAGAAAATGTACAATTCACTTTCACTCTCAAATAACCCACATTTAAGACAAAAATGAGCTTCAAAATGCAGTTTAACATAACAGAACTGATACTTTAAATAATAATAATAACCAAATATACTCCGATATACCCGATATTCTTCATTTTTCAGCCTAATTTAGGAGAATTCCCTAATTGTGTAGAGCTGCCAATTGTACATTTTCTGAAAATCTGACCCATATGCATATACACTACATAAACCACAGGCGCGATGAAGCAGATTAAACACAATGGCCATCTAACACATCGACAATTTGATCCTGAATTTCCATTTTCCTCTCTGTGGGCATAATCAAGTATTGTAATGCAGCAAGACTATGCCAATCACCAGCAGACATAATGTCCACCAGAGGGATGCCATTAGCATGGAGAAAAGCTGCACCTGATCGCCTAAGGTAGTGCAAGCCCACTGTGTCAGGATCCAGCCCAATGGTGGAGACCAAACACTTCAAACACTTGAGAAGATCTGAGTATAGTAGAGGCCTCTATTTACCACCTGAAGAACGCAGAAGAAAAAGTGGTCCTGAAGTGGAATGAGACGTCTTAAGCAAGTGCACCTGAAGAAGTGAAGCAGCACAAAAGGCTGAGTTCTTGGTAAAATGCAGGGGAATATCAAAGACTCTCTCCCTCATCTGAGTGGTCTTTGATTGACGAACATGTAAGACAAGGCCTGTTGGTAGATAGGTCACGTCCTGTCTAGTCACCACCATATCCAATTCGGTGGGGGTATCTGGCACAATATTAGATTTGCGAAGGAGGGAGCAGAAAGACAAGACAATGGCCGCCCAGCAAGTCATTAAATCTTGGTTAACATAGTCAAGCTTGCGATACATAGCTATCATCTGAACTACTGTGAGTGGAACTTTCTGAACCACGGTCTTTCCTAACTCTATGCCAAGGCCTCGCATAATCAACTGGATTGGGAAGGAAGACCTCAAGTCCTGAGGTACATTCAAGTATCAGATCCGCCCAAAACCTAGCAACGGTATTGACAGAAGCTGGAATAGCTTGGAGTTTGTGGTAATTGCAGAATTGGAAGTAATGTAGCCACTGAGAATTCCTAGTCTTCAAGGTATTAGGGGCACAGGCCACCCCGAGAATGGCAGTAACTCTATCATCCAGGGTCCCAAGCGACACCATGTTCCTCCGGGTGGTCACTGCAACAACATAAATCATAAGGGTGAAGCACTCGAAGGTCATTATACTTAGCCAAGCGGGAAAATAAATCAGGCAAAATATTGTCAACCCCTTTAATATGCCTGGCTGTCAAGTGGAACTTGAAGATGGCGCTGCACCAGAAGATATCTCTAAGCATAGACATGCATAGGTCACCTCTAGTGGAACCTTTATTGACCATCACCATAACTTGGGAATTATCAGTAAAACACACAATGTGTAAGTTAGCCCATAAGTGCCCATATCTTTTGGTAGCTAACCACACAGGAATCAACTCGAGTACACTGATGTGATGGGAGGAGTCTGGACCAGGGTCAGGTAGGTGGACGTTTGACCAGTGGGAATGAGAACCCACCAAATCAGGGAAACCTTTAAGCTTGAGAGTAGCACCAAAATAACCAGCTTGCCAATCACTTTGGCACACAATTCAATAACCTTGGGTGCTGGAGTCAGTGTAAAAAGATGGGCCAAGCCCATAGTTATAGCTGATCATTAATTGACTACCATTAAAGTGCGATGAGTACTCTCTCCACCAAGCCACATCATGGATGAAGCCTTCAGTCAACTTAATTCGGGTATTGGAGTCAGGGTCTAAGCCACGCAGAAGATTTAGGACGCGGCGTGTGAAAGTACGGCCGCCTCTGACCACTTTCCCAGCATGGCCCAGAATACCACACAACCTCTGGAGTTGTTTCCTGGTCGCTCTTCTCTTGTCATTGAAGAACTCTAGTTCCTTGAAAAGCTTAGCCAGCTTGATCTCAGGTAAAGACACAGCCATAGTCGAGGAGTTCAATATGATGCCCAAGTACTTGGTGATGGTGCTTGGAGGAGAACACTTGTCCAAGGCAATGTAGAAGCCCAAAGACCTGAGAATGGAGATCAAGACTAGCTGTGCTTCATGGCATTCATCAAAAGAGTCACCAAAAATTATGTAATCATCCAGGTAATTAATACTCCACGTATAGCCACGGCGATTGAAACACCGGACCACAAAGTTAGAAACTTGGGTAAATAAGTACGGGGCACAACATAACCCAAACATATGTGAGTGTTGAGCAGGTATGTATCTTTGCCATTGACCTCCCAACTGACACCTTGAAAGGTCCATTGAGATGGATGGACTGGGATTGTATGATAAGCCGCTTGGATGTCAATGGTGGCCATGTAACAATTCGGAGTGACATGATCAATCTTACTGTAAGTGAATTCCTTTAGCGTGGTAGTCATGTAGTTATTAATAGACCATTGTAAGGGGGGTTTGCAGTCAGTGATCACACGCCATTTACCATTGCTTTTGGGGATAGCTCCTAGGGCATGAACACAGTGGGGCTTATGATCAGACACAATATACTTGCCGCAGGATAACTCATTCTCAAAACCAGCACTAATACAGTCAAAAGCACCCTCTTTGTAAACGGAAGCATAGTTGGGATATTCATATACATCAACACTAGCATTTTCATCTACAATAAGGAAACCATTGGAGGTTCCAAAGCTGATATAGTCACACAGGTTAATATCATTTTCATATCGCAACTCCCATTCCCAAGCGGGGGGAATTGGGCTGGGTAGTAACACCTTGTAGTACCAAAAAGTTAGGAACACCTCTAAATACATGCAAGTCATGATTGACAACTACTAGGGCATAACAGCCATATCGATCAAAACCATGAGAAACATCATAATAAACATCATGAACATCAAGGCTAGGTATAGAATTGACTCCAGCGTTTGCATCGTAAATAGCATTCAGTACACATGAAACACAATCAACACAATCAACTGAACATGTTTTGGTAAGTACACAGTCAGGAATATAATCACATACATAATCAGGTGAATCACAAAAACTGATCGGTAAGGCACAATTATAATCAGCGATGCGGAGGCAATCACGCCCACAGCTACCATCAGCAGCACAAGAGTAAATAGTGCTACAATTGGGGCCCACTGGGCGCACCACAGTATCCACTTCATTGGTGGCAAGCACATCAACATAGCCATAATAACAATCAACAATGACAGAATAATGACAGAATAACAATAACAACAGAATAACAACAGAACAGTAACAGGTGAATCAATAGAATCAAGAGTATAGTCACTATGCACGTCCCAATATGGTAAAGGAGGCTTGCAATAGTAGAGTTGACTGTTATTAGATGCATCATGCTCAGTATCAACAAAACCAACGCCATGACAGGGTGAAATCTCGTCTTCAGAAGTAGGACCAGAAAAGTGTACAGCCTTGAATTGGATTGTTCTAATAGTTTGGTTATATTTCTGACCGCCATATATTGTTTTTATATATACAAATGAAGCATTGTCGCGAAAACGACCCTCCCAAACCGCCCGGGAATCCCGATTACTAAACTATTTCTAGCTGCTTGGTCACGCCAGTTACGGCATGGCTACCGAGTCCCGTTCTCGTTCAGACATTTTGCTTTGAGTTTGTCTGCTCAGTTCGTATGGGTTACACCAACCCAACGACCAGCAGACACTAAGATTTTAGCAGAAGAATCTATATTTCGTTACCTTTTTAATGGAATAAATGATAATCCCGGATTTTCTACCTGCAACAGGCTATGTCAGCTTTGTTTTCCTGATCGGAGGGCTTCCCCGACCTGCCGCTATATATGACGTCATTGTCCCCATTGTCACGTGACCGATTCGCATGATCTGATTGGCTTAGAGTCGTAGTGGCTCTTTCTTCCATCTATTTTGTTATGGCGGCCATTTTAAACAGCCCTCGCTTCGAATATGCGGTTAGCGATAACTTTTTAATTATTCATTGAATGAAACATTTTTCCATTTGAACCTTGCTCTCCTTGACTCGATCTAGCATCTGGGATCGGTTAGAAAGTTCCGGAAAAAAATAAAGCATGAAAACAGGTCGATGATGGGCAGTTTCTGTATATGCGTCGTTTCTCCCTTCGGTCAGTGCCCCGGTCACGTGATTTGAGAAACATAGCGGAGCTATTCCTAGCGGAATAGCGGTAAGGGGGCTGTTCGGCGAGAGTTGGGGTGAGAAGAGAGGCCACAAGAAGTGTCATGGCGTCGGTAAACACATCATTTGGAAGTTTTCTCCTGACACCCATTGGCCCTATGTCTCCCCTTGCATTTCCTGCATATGTGCTGTCTGGAACAATCATTGGAAGTGCATGAGTGATAGTTTTAATGGTAGCAGACGTCAGAAGGAAAGTCTGCAGGGATCTGGGGATGGTCCTTTGACTTGTTACGGCTTTGAGAACCAGAGGTAGCGTTACGCCGACCACTACCTTCCTGGCCTGACTTGGAGGAATCGGCTTTGAGAACCAGAGGTAGCGTTACGCCGACGACTACCTTCCTGGCCTGACTTGGAGGAATCACCGTGAGGCAGCCCCGTCCGGCCTAACATTAGGGGAGTAGTGGAGGGAAACGCCAAGGGAGCACGGAGAGAAATCAGTAGAACCTTTCTCCACAATATTACTGACAATGTATCGATCATACTCAACAGCTCCTACGTCGTAGAATTTCCTAGAATGCAGCAGTTCACTGGTAAACTTCATGTGCTTAATATGTGAAGCAGAATCACCACCAATATCAACTAAGTGACTAGCTACACATGCCATACCATAATACAGATCGATATAGTCCATTTTCAAATGATCTTTCTTCTTCCAAGTAGGCTGAGCATAAAACGCAGGTCGTAATTTAATACCTCCTTCAGAATCCTTCCCAGCTAGTTTCATTAGGACATCCTTCAATGGCATTTGAAGTTGATCCTCATTGTCTGACGGTGGAGAAGGACCGGCAGCATGACGAGAATGGTCAGTTTCAAGCTTACCCAGGCGATCGGTAATGGCATCCAGGCTCGCCAGAATCAGATCTGACCGCCTTGTGCACCGGCACCACCACCACCACCGCCTTGTGCACCGGCAATGGTAGGCTTAATGTCCTTCTTAGAAGCATCCTCATGTTGTTGCAAAGCAGCGTCAACTTTCACAAATTCCTGTTCCAACTTGGCGAGATAATCAGGGTCAGTTCTGTCTACACCAGGAATTAAAGACATCTTGCAGAATTGGCCAAATGGTGGCTTATGTTTGCACCGACAACGAGAACAATTTTTCAGCCACAACAATGGGCTAGCAACGGAGGCAGGTAAGTCCCGCACTGAGTTTATACATGCATATATATGCATATACACTACATACATACAAGCAAATACCTGTGCTATGCATGGGTTTGCTATAGTTCGTAACCTGATAACCTCGCAGCGGTGATATTTCTTTGATGGGGATGTGTGGAAGACGGAATTCCATTAAACCTCTCGAAATCTGTCACCTCCTCATTAAAACAACAGCTGGGTTAGGATGGAGGAACTCAGATTTGGGGGACAGCTCCCCTTGTCTTATCATCACCCTCTCCGCCACAGCCCAGGATGGCGGCGAAGCACAACACCAGATAGTACCAGAGGCGGCGAGGTGTATCAGTATGTATCAGGATGGCGGGCCTCATTACCAAAAGAAGTGGTCCTCCCTCCCCTCAGCTTCGAGTTTGTCCAGTTAAGAACTATAGTGGTTCGGTGGGTCCCCAACCTCCCAAAGCAGGGCAGATTCTACTAATCTTGTATGACTGAGAAAACAAAAGGAGTAAAGCTCTGCACTGGAGGATAGTGGGTTCATCATTCCTCCTTCCCGTTTCTGGCAACTTTCTTTTCCATCATATTACCCTTTGATGTCTCAAATGAAACCCTTTCTACATGTTATTGGTCACTGTTCATCAACAGAGAGAAGGAGACACGTTCAGAGGCAACATGAGATAGATACAGAGTGATCGAGACAGCCAATTATGCAATAATTACGATGTGTGAAAAATGGGAAACTTGAGAAAAATCATTATTATTTTATCAAATTGCAGATAAAGATAAAGAAACACAGACATAGCAAGAAGTAGAGATACGGACATGGCGAAAGTTCTGAAATGGATATGGAGAAATATATTCCAAAATGTGCTTAAAACCATTCCAAAATAAAGTTACATCACCATTCCTTTCTCTTTCTCTCTCCTTTCCCCCTCTCTCCTTCCCCCTCTCTCCCCTCCCTATCTCTCTCTAGAGCTGTCTCTCCTCCCCCGCTCAAACTCTACCTCCCCCTCACTGTGACGATGGAAGGTGAGGATGGAGGAGCAGTAATATATCGGCCATAGAAGCTACTTGAAATTAGATTAGTTATGTGCATAATATATCCATGTAAAAATATGAATTTGCGTAAAACATTTCAGTGCAGCCAAGTTGATTAGTCATGCGCAATATATGTGCAATGTAGAATAATATGATTTTGCGCAAATTCCAGTGCAGCTGAAAACTGCAATAAATATAGATTTTGCGCAAATTTCATTGCAAATTTATACGCTTGAAATTGCACTGTTTTGCGCATAAATTGGACACAAATGCTCATTGGGAAGTACATATTTTTGACTCTTTGATTGAAAGATCAAAGGCCCTCTAGCATGTGAACAACGGGCTTAAATTTAATCAGAGTGAAGATCAAGAAGACGCCTTTTAGATTAGTAATTAAATACCATTAGTACTATTGAAACTTACTGTTGATAAGACGAAAGTTATAATTGATTATCAACAATTTAAAAGTACAGCATGGAAGACCTGTGTTGGCTAGCGCTCATCTTGTTATAATCTTTGATTATTGGGCATTGGTGGCGCCCCCTACCGTCGGCTACTGGCAGTGTTACCCATAATGCTAACAAACTTCCTTCTTCTCCGCCTGATACAACAAACCACTCATACATTCTACCAAGATTTGATCCCACCCACCCAATTCCCTATATATATATAAAAAACACAGCCTTTAGTCGTACTCACTCACTTTATTCCTATCATACTATTTAACTCAATTACATTACACTCAATGTCGATTGTGCGACATAATAATTTAATAATTTAATCATTATAATTATTATCAATTGTATAAATTTATCAATTCTTATATCATTACAAAATAAATAAAAATGTTGTCGCCCAAGTTCCGCTTATATTTAATTCATTAATCTTAAAGGTTTCCATTTATTCAAAGTTATTTCTTTATACATTAATTTCAATTGATAAATTTCATTTATCAGGGAGGCCACGAATGCCATTTCATAGATGTAGAGTTCCTTGTATACACTAGGGTATATATCGATGGGACTTTTACTCCCCATCCCCTTCTAGTTCACTAAGGATTCTTCCCCACAACTTATTCCTGGATTTCTTTTTTCCTGTTGCTACATTGTTGTACTCCATCACTCTTATGTTTACCTTCATCTCGTTGACAAATGCAGTGAAGTTTATTTTGTTATCGTTGAAGATTCTCTGACGATGAATGTACACTTTGGCTGCTAATAGTATCCAATTGAATGCATTTTTAAATTTACTCATTCCACAGTATCCCAACAATATATTAGTTTTATTGATCTCTCTTTTACTGATATCGGGGAATAATTTGGTTCTGTCTACCCATGTTTCTATTTTTTCCCAGAGGCGTTTGGGGTTGGAACAACCTATAAAGAAGTGGTCAATGGAGTCGATCTCATCACAGAAATTACAGTATGAGGAGGGCTTAGCATGTACCTGCTTGAGATAGCTATTACAACCAATTGTTCTATGGAACACTCTATACTGGAGGGCCTGCCATTTGATGATATTACAACATTCACCGGGGATAACAAACATCTCCTTCCATTGGTTTCTATCACCTTTGAACCTTTTGTCATTAAGGATTTCATGCCATCCTTCTAGTTTTTCATATTCCGGTGTGGACAGTTGTACTAATTCGGCATATATTTCTTTGGTTTTTACCTCCTTGATACTCATGAGTTTCTCATTGATTTTAAACATTGTGTCTTTTGTTTTTGGTAAGGAAAACTCATCAGCCGCTACCAGGCGGAGCCACTCCCTTGGTATTGCTGCTATCAGCTTAAGCCTATCGGATACATCACAACAGATATCATACTTGTTTATCAATTGCATGGTTGACATGATTTTTTTGTCAGAATTTAACAAGTCTCCTATTACCTCAATACCGTTTGTTTTCCAGTCTTCGTTATTGAGCATCTTCCCCTCTTTTCTGACCCATTGGTTTTCCCATACTCTTTCTAAAAAGACCTCTAAGCCAGACTCAGGCTGTTTACAATAGTATACATGTTTGGTTCCATTCTTTCAGCATTTCTGTATAAAAACCGTTCAACGACCTCTGAGGCATCTTTCTATTCGTTAACAAATTATGAATGTTATCTCGATGAAAGGGTTTCGAGTATACCAGACCATTTCGAATGGGGTTCGTTCAACAATCTCTGAACCCATTTTATTCTATTTGTTCTTGCTATCTCGTCAATGCATCTGACTTTGATACCTCCATCTTCATAGTTTTGTTTCAAAAAGTTGAAGCTAATTTTCACACCTCTAGAGCCCCACATCATTTTTTTAGTGATGGCTTTTATTTCCTTTCTAACACTCTCATCTAGCTGGACACATGATAAGACGTGTTGTACAATCGGGAGTAGCAATGTGTTGTTTATAGTGGCTTTGCCATTCAAAGACATGTGCCTTCCACTCCAAATACCTACAATTTTTCTCATTTTAGAGAGAGCGGTATCGAACTTAACTTTGGCCTCATCTTTCCTGTCATATGGGTTAAAGATATGTATTCCTAAAATTTTAATAGAATTTTCCCATTGTATTTCCCCGCCTTCCCGATCCCCTATGTTTGGAATTTTTTTTATTATTATCCCTTTAGTTTTATTAACGTTCAATTTCAGACCAGATGCTTCCCCAAACAGTTTGATTTTGGCCATAGCATTTGTCATCGATACTTTGTTCTCTGTTAAAATTGTAGTGTCATCCGCATATTGAATGATTTTGTGCTCTATTGTACCAGTCATGATTCCTCTTACCGATTCAGCTTTTCTTATGCTGTTAGACATGTATTCGACCGCTATTGTAAACAAAAATGGGGAAATAGGATCTCCCTGCTTAACACCCCTCTGTATGTCAAAAAACTCTGAAACATAGCCATCAAAGGTGAAACATGCCCTCGATCCCTTCAGTAATATCTCCACCCACTCAGTTATATACCTGGGGAAGTTAAACCTCTCCAGACCTCTAAATAAAAATTCCCAACTTATGGAGTCGTATGCTTTTTGGAAGTCTACTGTGACCATTCTACCTCCCTTGTTTTTCTGTTTTTGAAAGCTGAGTACATCATGTATTCTTCTAATGGCGACTCCGATGTACCTATTATTCATGAAGCTGTATTGATCTTCATCTATGATTTCTCCCATTACACATTTCATCCTCTCCGCTACTACCTTAGATATTACTTTGTAGTCTATGTTTAATAGCGTGATTGGACGCCAATTTTTTAGATGACAAACGTCTGCATCTTTTTTAGGAATTACCGACACTATACCTTGGTACTGGTCCCAAAACAATTTTTTACTATTTCTTGCATCTTCGATCATGCTACAGAAAATTTTCTTAATCTCACTCCAATTTTTTTTATAAAAGTCCACCGATAGGCCATCGTTCCCTGGAGATTTTCCGTTCTTCATTTGACTCAGTGTAATATAGACTTCATGTTCAGTGATCGGTCTGCTCAGTCTTTCATGATGTTCATTTTTTATTTTTACCTCCATCTCTTCCAGGAATTCATCTCCTCTTTCCTAATTGCATACTTCTTCTCTCTTGTACAACTTTGCATAAAAATTCATTCCCTCCTCTAGTATTTCTTTCTTGTCACTACTCAGCTTTCCATCAATAAACAAATTGTTAATCGATTTTTTCTTAGCGTTCGATTTTTCTATGTTTAAAAAATATTTTGTGGGCTTCTCCCCTGCTCTTGCCCAGTTTGCTTTGGATCTAAATAACGCTGCTTCTGCTTTCAAAAGTTCACTTGTTTCTATGTTACTTTTGATTTTTTTCATCTCTTCCATTTCCTCCTCTAGCAAAACATGTTTCCCATCTAACTCTGCGAGTCTATCTCTGTTGGCCTTTCCCCTCTCCCTTTTTAGCTTAGCGTCCGCAACGCTTATCTTTATCGCCAGGCTCTTACATTCGCTCTTAACCATGTGCCACCTGAAGCTCAATGTGCCACATTCCCTTATAATTTCTCTTACTCCCTCTATATACTCCTCCCTATCCAGTAATAAGTTATTGAATTTCCAGTAACCTCTCCCCCTCCCCCCCTCCCGCCCCCCCGAAAAAGAACTGTGCACCTCTTTGTGATCAGGACCTACTCTGTAGTATCGTAGTCCTTTCGGGACCGGCATACGTGCACCTTGATTGAAAACGATCTCTAGCACAATAGGTAAATATAGCTTGTCTTCCTCTGGAGATTTTTTTAGAATTCCCTCCAAGATCAGACAGTTCCTCATTGCCTCTTTGTCTCTTTGAAGTATGTCGTTTTCCGACTTCTCTGCTTCTTCCGCGATTTGAACAAATGCTTTATCTTCTTTGCGGACCACTTCTCTTTCCAAACATGTGTTTAACTAACATGCAATTGATGAATGGTAGTTAACTCTAGGGGTGTTTTCCCGGCCATATAACGCCTGTTGCTGAAAAGTTTTGGCAAAATCTATGTGAACCCCCTCTCTGGGCACTGTCAGCCGCCAAAAGCGGATGCGGGCAAATTACCTGAATTTTTGCATGCTCCCTTTGGTTCTTGATATTCAGAGATATGTATAATCTCTTCGGGATGTTGGTGGGAATTATAAACAAATGTTCGCCTGACTCAATTTATGCCGAATACTAGGTATGCCGAATACTAGAAACTGGACACATTGTCGCGGAAATGTTCATACAAGTCCGCTTTGTTACCCAGACATAATTATATTCATTTATTTTTATCGTAGGTTATAGTTTGAGTAAATACTTGATATTTTATTCATCCATCAAAACCAACAGGAAATCTTTATCATCTAAGTTCATCAGATGAGGACAAAGGGCCTTTGTACCAAAATGTTAATCGCCCTGGACGGTGTGGATTTGTTGACAAATTGAATAAAGTTGTTTAAAAAAAAGAAGAAAAAAAAAGGTTTCATTCAATAGGCCTACATCCTGCCCTTGAGGCTTCTACACTTCTAAGGTTCAATATTTTGTGTCCCTTGTAATTTGTTTTGGTATTAATTTTCATTTAAACCAACCCTTGTGCAACAAGCACCATAACTTTTGATGACGAAACGAAATTTCTTTAATTCACATCGCACAATTTGTCATTTATTTTTCGAAATTGAGTAACTTTGTGATTATTTAAAACTCGATTTATCCTGGTGGACATACAACACCGTGAACTGGCATGTGCCACTAACCATGAAATTTACAGTTGTTTTGTTAGGAATTTCTTTGGTATTTTCGTCCTCGCACAGTTTCTGTTTTACAAACATTCAACATGCCATTTCTAGTGACACATACCGTGTTGGCCTTAGTCTTATCTACTCTATGTCCAAATACTAATACTTGGTTTCATTGTACAAGTTTATACTTATTCGATATTGCCTTTTCATGTCATGGAAGAAATGGGTTGGATTCGGATAGTCACTGTGACGGCAGTATTGGTTTTAGGGGCCTCCTTTCTCTGGCCACAGGAGAAATTTAGTGATGGTAAGTCATATCAATTTCATCGTTAACAGCATAGTATGTTACTATAATATTCTCAATAGTTAGACGTTATTGACTAAACTAACTAACACCTGTCTATTTCCAAAACCTTTGTGTAACTTTGTAAGTCTGATAAAACGCATCGTGGTGTATTATTTCTCCTGCTGTTAATAACTCGATCTTTCTGTAATGAAACAGAGATGATAAAAGGGAAACGAGTGATCATCACTGGAGCATCTTCTGGGATTGGGGAACAGTTAGCGTACACATATGCCCAACTTGGGGCAAGTGTTTTCATCACTGCCCGGAGGGCTGCTTTACTTGAAAAGGTAAAATCAATATCATAACAACAACAGCTAGATTAATAACGTACGTGGTATATTAAATCAGAACAAAATTGAAGCAATGTTTGGCCTTTTCTCGCAAGTTGTATATTTAGGTTAAATTCTTTTTATATTTAATACCTTTCTCGTGGTCATTCTGGGCCCTACAACCTTCGAGTTTTGAGTGATTTCTTCTCTTTGGATGGCCTGCAGGTTATTGCCAAGTGTAAAAGGATAGGTTCCCCCAAAGCGAAATTCGGATTTCTAGCAGCTGACATGGCAGACGTTAAACAAACACAGTATGTGATAGATGTAAGTAAACCCAATTTCTTCCCAAGTCCATGACTGTCATGATTATTTGTAGGAAGAAACTTAAAATGACTTGTTAGAAAAACAAACAAACTTAACAACATATTTAAGTGTTTACAAATAACTGAAGGTAATCTGGCTTTTAGCCTTAATTTGTGTATCAAATATAATCTCACCAATATACTTTATCTTTATCATTGGTTCAACTCATGGGCTGTATTTTCATGTTTTTACCCAAAATTTAAACTTATATATATTTATTTGCACTCCACTCTAATTTGAATTTTCTAGAACTTGGGATGATAACTGCTTATAAGTTATGTATTTTCCTTTTCCCTATAATATGTCATATCTGCTAATATTATAGGCTGGTGTCCATGAGTTGGGAGGCTTAGATCAGATCATAATCAACCATGCGATGATGCCCAATCTTGAGCCTTGGTCAGAATCTCAGCGACAGTTCGATATGTTAGATAAGGTAAAAATAATGTTACACATTCATACTAATCATGTTGAATCTATGAATATTATAGATCTATATCTATATGCCCAATCTTGAACCTTGGTCAGAATCTCAGCGACAGTTCGATATGTTAGATAAGGTAAAAATAATGTTACACATTCACACTAATCGTGCTGAATCTATAAACATTATAGATCTATAAAAATGGCTTCGCATTAAGATTTAATTGTGATATAACTGTGTCAGTGATGCAATTTCTTCCTAAAATGTATCAAGAAATTAAAATATGTTCTTAATACGTTATGTCAAGGTGCTAAAGTGTTTCCAGAACGGGAGCAAGTGCTAACAGAGCTAACTTGCCTTATTTTGTTTTGAATCTCTAACACGAGATGGCGTGCCTGTAAATAAGAAAGCGTTTTCACGTAGGCCTACTTTGAACAGCTTCATGAGCCTGGAAATTCGGACAGACAATTCTGCACCAATGACATCCCCACCGGTCAATGTATGCAATAATAGACATTTGCATAAGGAATTGTGGATACTAAAACCAAGAGACAACAAGATTCGTCGTTTTATTGCTGTTCAAAGCCTTCATTAAATTTCATAAATGGACTGTAGTTACGTATTTTTATTCCTTCTTTTTGACAAGGTATTAGACGTGAACTTCCGCACATTTGCTCAACTCGCAGCCCAGGCAACTCCCTATCTGTCAGAGAGCTCAGGAAATATAGGCGTTGTAAGTTCTGTTGTTGGTGAGTGTTATGATGCTGTCCACTATGAATCACACTGTTTTTCTAGTATTAAATTAATCACTTAAATTAATCAAATGTTATTTTTTTCTCATTAAATCTCATCACTGGATGGACTCCACTGCACTTAAACTTCAATACTGAAATCGATTTGTATTTCAATAGTGATTCTGTTAATTTTGAAATTGAAACTCAAGGGTTTTTTTTATGTTGAGTGGACATGTCGCGCAAAATTATTCTTTGTTCTTTCATCAATCATATAGTTTTTATAAATTCTAGCCAATAGATGTCGATCATTAGAGCCAGAACATTTTAATTATGGCCACCAGAATATTTAAATATTCAACTTCGATGAGGCGATGTATGGAGTGTTTTGAATCAGCCGCAATGCTAAGTCTATTGAGATAATTTACTTCTGGTCCACACATACGACGAATTTACGTTATTTTGTACATTGCCTCCATGACACTTACACGCCCTAGTCACCATTTACAGGAAGAATTGGTTTGCCAATGATGGCTCCTTATAGCGCTACAAAGTTCGCTATGGAAGGATTTTTCTCAGCATATAGACATGAAGTCAAACCTTTCAATGTCTCCGTGACAGTAGCTGTGTTAGGAGGGATCGGTAGGATATGTCATCATTATTAGTCAATATTTTGTTTTCTATCAATCTCTCTCAAATTCTGGAGTATATAGTTATCACGATAATATAGTAGTATCAGAGCCATAATTATATCCAATATATGTTTCTGGTAATATCTAAAACATAATTTGATCACCGAAACGTTTCTGTTGCATTTTCTTTCAATATGAGCCTATACTGTATTTAAGATACCGAAGGTCTGACTCGTTTAATGGAAGAGGGAGAAAAACGATACACCATGGCGCTTTCATTTGATGAATACAAGAACTCATTGCTAGGACCTGCATCGCCATCACTCTGTGCTTTTGAAATAATGAGAGGAACAACAATGAGGGAAGATGAAATATTCTTCCCCTCAACTCAGCTAGTAAAGTATGTGGTTAAGTCAAGGGATATTTTTCCCTATATTTCTAACCATATGGGGAAAATGATGATGGACATGACTGAATAAAAGTTCAAGATTATGTGAAACTATTCCCTCATCCTTCAAAAATTTCATAAATAGTACAACTTAATGTCACTGATAGAGAGAATGGAATGAGTCGCCAGTAATCGAAAAGGTATTGGATGAGACTCGTCCATGTAAGCATGATGCTGTAAGGCAGAGTGCCTACGCAAACCAATCAAGTCCAATAAATTTTCGAGTAAAAATGCGATAAATTGGCGAGTTCCATTCTGTATTTATTATATGAATACCTATCGGTCAGGTAGAGTATGAGGTTCAATTCGAAGTAATGCTAGGCTAGTTGATAGCCTATATTAATAATCATAATCAACGATAACGTAACAAGGTAGTCCTGCTTCGATAGACTACTTGAAATCCGTTTATTTTGTGATATTTATATCAATAATCATGTGACCATGAGGTCCACTGTGCAAGCGCATTAATTAATTATTTATCCAATCAAACATAGTATACATAATATTCTGCGGCAAGCTTCGGCCAATCACCATCCTCCCTAGGCAGACCCTATACTCCGCAACCAGTTTCTACATACTAGGCCTAGTATGGAGTAACTCATTGCGGAATAGAGGGCCTGCTTAGGGAGGATGGCCAATCACATATTGGTGCCTCATTAATGCAGCCAATCATATTACATTAAGGTGATTCAGTAGTGATGAGAAAAAATAAAAAATGGTGAAACGACATGAACGCTAGAAAATTAATTTATTTCCATGTCTGAATCGGCGTCTGAGTCTGAGAAATGATCATAACATGAATGTTGGAGAGAAGTAGAAGAATAATCAGAAGCAATATCTATACTTATAGCATCAATAGTTGTTTGCAATTCCTGAGGAACCTCAGAGATTTCACCAGATTTCACCGATGTGAATAGACCTGAATAGAATCTGACCTTAGTGTACTCGATAGGTTGAGGCTGCCCCCGGGAGGCTGCCTTAAGAATAATCACTGACAGCCTGTTTTTCTCATTAGGTTTAACTACGCTTCTTTGTACTAAGAAGGGGACAGACACTTTCCTAAGCATATTATCAACAATACGGTACTTCATCATTCACATCATTTATACACGTTATTTCACCTGTTAAAGCAATCTCTGAGTATGGTGGAATTGTATGGAAAGACATTTGTATGCACATAGATACAGCAGCATATTAGCTCATACTATTGCTAACTTGCATTCTTCAATTCCCAATCTGCAATTCAGCTTTTCGAAGTGGCACCCTAGTGTGCACAAACTGGTGCTACATCACTGCAGACTAGGCCTACTGCATGCCAACTTGCAATGAACATGCAGCACATTGGGACCATACATTTCTACTTAGCATTCATACAACTCTTGTCCCTCTCACTCCAGTCAAAACAAACAAATAAACCACGCCTCCTCAGCCCCACCCATTATTATTCATTTTGAAGCTCATCTTACCCACCCCTATGTCCCATCAATCTCACCAATATATTATAATCACACAAATTCTATAAGCCAAATAATCATTTTAATTTCCCATTTGCTATGCAATGTCAATGCCTTATATTTGTCAGTGTCACTGAGCACTTGCATTTGCTCTCCCTCTCTAATGAACATTTTCCCATTTCGTATGCAATGTCAATGGCTAGAGTGAAGTATGATAAACATTTCCCCATTTCGTATGCAATGTCAATAACTAGAGTGAAGTATGATAAACTTTTCCCCATTTTGTATGCAATGTCAATGGCTAGAGTGAAGTGTAATAAACATTTACCCATTTTGTATGCTATGTCAATGGCTAAGTGAACTAACTTGCAACACATCACAATGTTAAGACTCCTTTTTCCATTTTCCATTCACAACAAACACTCATTACAATATTAGCCCCACCCCTTAGGAGTACACACAGGGAAGGGGTGAGGTTGGAAGGAGATGAGAGATGTCTATATATGGGTGGGGAGGGTGGGGCTATTATTGTAATGAGTGTTTGTTGTGACTGGAAAAAGGAGTGTAAACATTCTGATGTGTTGCAAGTTAGCAGTAAGTGTGACAAACTGGGAATGATGGAAATGCAGACTGGTGTGATGTCTTGCGAAGTGGGCAGTCAGTCTGACGAAGTGGGACTCAGATTGAAGAGAAGTTAATTGGGAAAGCAAAATGTAAGTTTGCAGAAACAAAATGCAAGTTGGGAATCAAATGGATGTAAAATTGGTGAGAATTAGGAAAGTTCTAAAATGTTTTCAAAATGATGAGTAGGACAGGACATGTTGGGACCTACTGTGATGCAGATTAGGGAAAATATTTCCTATTTCGTATGCAATTCCTATGACCATTTCGAAGCATTTTTACAAACTTGCACTCTACATCTCCAAATTGAAAAAGGAATCTATGTGCATACAAATGCCTTACCATAGAATTATTACTGATCTGACGGCTCTCACTGGCATGTTCTCAAGAGAATGATCCCCATCAAATCATCAGATAAGAAAAAGTAGCCACTCACTGAAGTCTAGAATAGAGTGCAATGTGAAATGTGTGAGTTCTATGCTTTATCTAGGTAGGACTAACATTTCTGTTGTCTGAATGAGTAATCATGGGTATTTACACGATCAGGACAGAATTTCTAGATATAAAATAGTCCTCGTGAGAACGGGGGCATGGCCTATAGTTTGAGTGATGTATAGCATATAATATATTCACGAGACGCCTTCTCATCTAGGTGTAGTCCAAACACCCACAACCCTGTCTATTTTGTCAATTTGTGTAGATTTCCTATACCTTTATTTGAGGTCATATCCTGTAGATTAACACTGAAAAAGCATATATATGTTCCCCGGCTCAAAAAAGAATTGGAGACCTCTAAAGTTGACCATGGTGTCCACTTTTGGTGGCAGCTATGGCTGATGCCATTCATTCACATTCATGTTCGTCAATGCAAAGACTTCTAAGGGACTTCGAAGGGAGGATCATCTTTTTGGGGGAGGCCACCTGTTGTTGCACGGAAGCTGAAGGGGGGATCACCTTTTTTGCACAGACTCTGATCGAAGGTGAGGGAGGCAACTTTCTTTACACAGACTCAAAAGAGGGTGGGGGTGGGGCACTTTTTTTGCACCAACTCTGAAGGTTAACGCCATTTTTACTTTTGTAAACCTTGGAGAAATCTGTATCATGATATCATAAAATGCTCTGCTTTCTTTTAATTCTATCCATCAAGCCGACTGTTCTCAGTGAGCAATCTGACCTGTGGTGGCCTGGAAGCATGAGAGAGTTGTGGTCTGTAGTGTAGTGTCATTTTATATTTGATATGCTTGTTGGTGATATCTGGCCACCATGCCATTGGGACATATACACAGAACTACCCGGAATTCGAGGCAGGAGTGAATATTCACCAAGATGGTAAAGGGACAGCCCTGCGATCGTCATCGGTGAATATTCACGATGCCGAGAATCCAAGGGTTGCTCTGTGTTTATTTTACCCCATACACAGAACTTATGTAAGATTAACATGATCTACAGCGATTTTAAGGAATAAATAGTTAAATAATTATTTCTTTATCTTGATCTGCTCTGAAAACATAGCCCTGAATGAGAGCCAGAACTGCGGAAGATGAGAGAGCACACATGCACACAGTGTACCAAAAACTAGGTCGGCCGTGTATTGCCCGTGAGCAATATCACTTCAGTTACTGATGAGCTAAACAATATACATAGCCTATGTTATCTCTATGGGCTGAGCATATCAAGGGTGAAATAAACACCCATTCCTCATCATACAGTCTAAGGAACTACCGAGTTTGAGCAACAAAATCTTGGGATTAAATTGGTATGCGGTAAGAAGGGACCACAGAGCGGCCGGTGCCTTGCCAGCTCTTAACCACTAACACATGTTTGGAGCATGAGGATCTCTATGAGGGACTAGAAAGGCAAGATATGGACCTGGATTTGTATTGAAATTGAATTAATTGAATAGTAATTTATTTCCAAAATATTTAAATATTCGTCCTATACTTTTGTGAATATTGAAGATATAAATTACACACAGATATAAACCTGGACACTCATATGTGTCATTTAGCAATCCTCCCAATGCTCAAGCGCACAGGGGGTATGGGAGATGCTATCTGGGCACTCCGGTAGAAGCTAAGACTGCATACACAAATCCCCCGCTGCCCCACAAATGTCCAACATCGTCTGTATTATTGAGTCACTTATTGGTAAGGAGCCATTGAATTTGCCACTGTAATTCATGCACCAAAGCATGTCAGATTTCAGGCCGGCCATTAATCTGCACCTGTGATTAGCCCGCTTGAGGGTTGTAATAGCTATATAAACTGTCCATGAAGTAGTGTCCTGTCTGGACCACACTGCAAGCCAAATGAGAATTGCCTGCCTGTTGCAGCTGTCTCTTTGAAAAGCTTATCTTCGCCACATACTCCCTCAACATGTCCCCTGTGCTGATGACTTTATATAAGGGTAACGCCAAGGTTCTGGTTCTGGTGTTTATTTCTATCCCCAGGAAAGTGTTGACCTGGGCATGGCCAATGATCTTGTTGTAATTAATGCTGAGCCCAAGCCACCTATACGTACATAACCTCCAAAGGGGATTGGCTGTATCCATGCACTACCTTTTTGGTGAATCAACCACCATAAAGTTGTTGCAATAGGAATAAATTCCACTATAGCCCATTGATTCCATGATCGCCACTCCTGCTTTAGATAGCTTATTGAAAATAGCTGGGGCCAGCCGTGTTCCAAACATCAAATGACTATTGTACATATAGATAGGCTCAGAGTAACCGATGAAAATCCAAGACAGCCCTATGATGTTATAAGTCTCTGGATGTATGGGAACATGTATATTATTCGCCGATGACGCTGCGACTACAGTAATGGCGAAGCGTATTGAGGAATTGACTGCGAAAGCACAGTTTGCGATAAATACATATAGTAAGTGGTGCAAAAGTAATGGGTTGGTACTTAATAAAAAGAAGACCAAGTATCAGATATTCAGCAAAAGTAGGAATGATGAGAATATTGTTCTGAGATGTGAAAATGATGTTTTAGATCATGTCCATACCTTCAAATATTTAGGGGTCACAATCGACGACAAGTTGAGCATGAATTTTCAGGCAAATAGTATGCTTGCAAGAGCAAAGTGGACTTTAGCAGGGATGAGCAAACGAAGAAAATTTTTAAATAGCAATATCTGCTGGCTACTATGTAAAACTTACGTACTACCATTAGCTTAATACGCATGCCCTATAATAATGAATAGTAGAATGGGAATACAGGACAAGCTACAGAAAACAATCATCAGAGCCCTGAGACTGTCATTTGGTTGGGACATGTCTAAGAAAGAGTTACAAAAAAAAAGGGAAAATATTACCTCTAAGCTACCGTCGTGAAATCGCTCTTATAAAAACCTTATACAGGAAGAAAAGAAAATATGTTCATCAAGGGCAAAGAGTGAAAGAATTGCGAGGGAGAGGAGGAATTTTATTTAAAACCTTTTTACCTATAGGTCGGAAAGGATGAGGAAGAGTAGCTATTATAGAGGTATTGGTATTTGGAACAATCTACCGGAATTAATTCGGAATTGTGAGGATCCAAGGGGTTTTGGTGAAAAATTAGGGCTAGGCGATCAAGTATGAACAGCATAGACAAAAAGCCTTGAGGAGTCTTGTCCCATATATATATAACTGAATGATGTATAGAACTTTGATGATTGTAATAAGCAAGTTTTGTTATTTGTATTGAGGTCAAGTTATAGGAAGATTGTGTAAACGTCAATTTGTAGTGGAGTGTGTATATGATTAAAGTAATGTTTAGATTCGTAGAGATAATTGATAAAGGTTGTAGGCAACGCAGGAAAACATCCACAGGGTGGACACGCGTATTTTTGTAATTGATGATGAATGTAACTGTTTGGCCAAATTTGTAATAAAAAAAATATGCACTGGCTAAATCCAGTTAAGCTAGCCAGAAGTTTCTATGGACACCACTTATAGCCCCCACTGACTCACTGCCCCAATGAAATAATATAGCAATAATACCCAAGGTTTTGGATGGTCTGGGTGGTCTATAGCCTGGTGGACAATTCGAGGGGCGTTAATAGTGCTTTTAGACCCGATTTGGTCAGATTCGACTGAGGGCTATTAAGAAAAAAAGATTCACCGACCTCTAGACCTTTTATTTACCAGTTCTTTCGAGGTCTATAACCCCCGGAAGTTGCCGGAAGTGATTGCCATGGTCTATTGTGAAAAAATACACCCCAGAATCTGACCAAACCTGGTCTAAAGCTAAATAACTGCCATGCAGTATGTCTCTAGTATCACAGCCCTCTGTAGACAATGCTGTTGTTGTCTGGTGACCTATGTTTTGTTCATCCAACAACATCTGTAAGTCAGAATCTCCAGTCTCTTCATCTTGCCAATGGAGTAGCTCTCACCACTCAAGCAACTGTTCTCTAAGACAATCAGTGAGCATAATATTCCCTGATTGTTGCTTTGTCAATTCCCTGGTCTCACACCAGCGAATTTGACGACACAAGTTATGAATGGATTAAAGGCAGTAGAGATTGATACCTCAGGCCTTGGAAGTCATAGTCTAATTAGTCGTGGATGAACTGCCTACCTCTGGTCATCAGCCGGAGTTGGGGAAGACAAGATCAGAGAACTTGGAGGATAGACCAGTACAGCTTATATGTTTTATACACGATAACCTCACAAGAGGCCCTGGGAGAAACAACCTCAGCTATTGTTGAAAATCCTTTCATCAAGCAATGCCATATATATTCCCCGCATACATGTGTGCATACAATCGTTTCATATCTAGACATGATCTCGTGTACAATAATTTGTGCATGCCCACGGCTAAACATCTCCACAAACAGAAGATCCACTGTGGAAATGGTTACTTTCCCACATTCCACTGGCTGCCTTGGTAAAGTCTATGTTGGCACTCAGTGTGCAACCGTAGAGGGAAGGGAGGATAGGTTTCATTCTTCATGAGCAATACAGGGGCAGTATTTTTGTATTTATTTATAAAGAAGAATGCCCCATCCTGTGCAATAAGTACACTTTGAGATGTCCCCTAGAGCCTCGAGTTAATCTCTCTGATCCGAACCATCATCCGTAACTCCTTCAGACTTGGATTCTTACTGTGACTAATCCTAACATAGAAATGGCATTTTTACGGCCCGAAATAGTGAGTTTCATCTTTTGTGTGTTTTAAGTGTTTACAGCCTGCAGGTGACATCATCATTCTTGTTTTAAAAAACAATCTGAGATTTTGTGTAAAAGAAAATTAAGAAAAAATTAAAATAATAATGATTATTTAAAAAAAAACACGCTAACCCACGCTAAAATGATCCGAAATATTTCTTATTTATCGCGGGTCATTTTATAATTACTATCATTATAAACTTAACTCCAATGAAGCTTTTTATAATCGCAGTCCAATTCTTGTATATTATACTTTAACAAGAGCTCTCCCTTTCTTCGTCAACACTTACAAAGAACGCCAATATCATGGCAGCCTTGACCAAACAAAAGTGATTCAGCACATAGGGGCTTCCGGACAAATGTTCATGTAATTGTAATAAATCTAGGTCGTTTTGAAATTTTCCGCTTAATTATTGGACATGCGATAGGTAGGAGCAGTAGGGGCGATGGGCGCCCGTCGCCCCTGCTACTGATAGGGGCTTTACTGAGACAGATATCCAGCTCACGAATGTATGATTTATGTACCTACCATAATGCTCATAGCTACCTTGCATGTAGGTTTGTTCTTCATTGGCTAAAGCTTATAAATAACTCTTTCGTCCAGTGAAACTTGTACTTTATACTATATCCATAAGGATGAATAATAGACCAATACAAGATGTATTGCTGTTAACAAAACATTTCACATTTCAATTTGGAGCCGATTGCCGTTCCTTTAAAGTCTTTTATAAGATCTACTATACGTGCAGAGGTTAAAGACTTGGAGAGCATTGGTATGTGCAGATTAAGTATTAGGCTATTGTCTAAAAGTATGGGAATAGGGGCATAGATCCAGGGGCGTTCATACCCTATCATTAATATTTCATGTGGGTATGGGGGATTGAAATTGATGTTTAAAGTCTAGTGTCTAAGAAGAGAAGCGAAAGTATTAGTCACTATATATATCAAAACAGTTTCTATTCAATGTTGACGGTAAAATGAGTTTCATTACGTTTCATATAAAGGGATATATGATTATTGTACAACCGAGAACTTCATCGGTACATGTCTCAGAATGCGTACAGCTTCTCAGAATTTAAGTCGGGCAGTTAGCTGATTTTCTTTTCAGAAATCAGTGAGATATAACAACTTATCAGATCAGACACTCATAAGCATGGTATACACTGTCATTGAAGTAAAGTCGGAGGACCCAGTTTTCTTGTAAGTAGACTACCATTTCCCCCAATACTGATTTTGTGGACAGGTGACACACAAAGTATAAATTTTTAATTCTTGTCAGCAACAATTGGGACTTAAAACGATCATTAAAAATGTATACAGAGAATAGGTTAGATCTGTGTTTATCGCCGCGCTATAATGGTGGGTTATTATCATTTTTAATTAGTGTCATTTCATAAGTGTAATTTCCGGCTTTGTTTTGTTTTAATTAATGGAACTCCTTTTTAGAAGATACAGTATACCAAACTATCACTTAAGTACTCCAACGTCTGGACCACAATGTTGCCTTATTATTCGTGTGGTTTAATTGTTTTATTCCATTTACAGGCCAAGTCATTAAAGACAGATAGAGAGATAGTAATTATGCCGCGTTTATGAAAAAGCTGCTAGTTCGAGACACTATAATATTGGTGAATATCGATCGGGATGTATGATATGATTTCAACGAATGGGATTAAATGCAGATTTAGGGGTGTAAGCGAATCCTTCCCCATGAAAGGGTTACACATCCGTTCTCTTTGTACTGACACCTTTTCATCTACAGATCTATTGAATACCTGCATAAGAAACGCCTGTGATCTAGACTCTTCTCCGGGAAGAACGAAAGTCAAATAATTATTAAACCACAATCAGTTTGGTATGCCTTTATGAAACATTCATACATGTGTCATTAGTGTTGCTGTTCCAAGAGTTTGGAATAATCTTCCAAATGATTCTCTCGATCTTGCTAGATTTAATGTGAATTAATGGCCTATCTTTTCATAGAATTTTACAACGAGTCATCCTGTCAAATTAACTCTGTAAAGCTTTTTACAGCACATAGTTATGGATTTTAAGCATTAAAGAATAAATGATTATTTTTATTAGTTGGTTTATGTTCTGGGACCAAAGGAAAAGGTGAAAAAGTGGCGTGCCATCAGTGTCACATATTTATATATAACTTTAATCCACAGTCTTATTTCATCTGAGTCTATCTTTAAGCATTGGTCTTGGGTTAAGACGCGCTTCTTTTTCAAGAGATCTGTATCCACTAGACTAGAGTAATACAGGGGAACTCGACACCCATGTTTTCATGCAGTCCCTGACCTCACTCGCCCAATATCATATATATGCCTAAATATTCCCATGTTTACTACACCAACACGTTTAGCCCGACCGTTTTCATGACTTTCTAATCTTACCTGATATTGTATATCTGTGTCAGCCTGACCCACTTAAAACCCTTTAAGAAGACGGGTACATAAATACACCTGAAGGACAACGGGATGTACTCACCGACCAAGGCCCTTTGTAGTGACTTGTAGTGACGCCCATATAAATATACAAGTTTGTCTACTGATAGAACGCCAGGTCAACCTTCGATGAAATATTTTGTTTGTACCGTCCCGGTTTAATTAAAGAATCGTTCAAAGCATTCTTGGATTAAAGAATGCATTAAAAAGAGCGTGATAACATCTCTTGTGGTTGTGGATGTAAAGCAGTGAAAGAATACTCGGCCAGAGGCCTCTGTCATTATGCTATACCGCAAATCTATTTTATTAGAAGTGTTTGGATATATATATGTTGCTATTTGCCAAATTGAGGCAGCCATTTCAAGCTATGGTATTTTCGTGTTTGAAGTCGCGTTCTCTTTTCATATTGCTAAGGTGGTATCATTAATTATTTCCTCATTGGTGTATTATGATAGGATGTAAAGAGGTTGGTTCCGGGGATTGATTTCTGATCGACTTACTGTACACAATGCCCACAAGTTTTTTTCGACCAGGGATGTCACTTGAAGCCGCACTTACTGTACATGATGCCCACAAGTTTTTTCCGACCAGGGATGTCATGACAAGCCGCAACCAGGGATGTCACAAGAAGCTGCAGGCTTCGAGTGACATCCCTGGTTGAAAAAAAACTTGTGGGCATTGTGAACAGTAAGTCAGAAACTAACCGAGTTACATCCTATTTTTATACCACGATCTCATATTGTAAAATAAAACAAATAAACAAACTATTCATTTACCTCACTTCACTTACGTTGCCATATTGATTTTTGATACCAAAGCGCTAGACAAGCATATAACTGATTGGCTAATCAACGACGGCACGATGGCATATGACGTTACAAATAGGCGTGACGTCATTAAGAGAGAGAACACAACAAGGAAATTATATATGAATATGTTTTAATTCTCTTTGGAGCAATGTCAAATTTCACACACAAATTTCTTCCTGATGGAGATTTGAGTCTATGGTAATAGTTCTGGGTAAATTGACTTGGAACTGGAAAGTTCATGATGTGGACTGCACAGAGTTCTTGTATTATAGAGATATATGTAAAAGTAGAAGAGAACACATGCTGGTTCTTGAAGATTATTGAGAGAATGCAGAGATACATTCTGTAATATTAGAGGTAATATATATAAAGAGCCCTAGGCTTTAGAATTAATGAGAATTAATTAATATGGTGTGAAAGGAAGGTGGGTGGGGATAAAAAATGGTCCGCCACCGAAGAAAATGTCACCTATGAGTGCCCGGATGTGATGACGTCAGTCCGAGGGCAAGGAGTGAATACTCCTGAGAGTTTTGATAAAAAATGGTCCGCCACCGAAGAAAATGTCACCTATGAGTGCCCGGATGTGATGACGTCAGTCCGAGGGCAAGGAGTGAATACTCCTGAGAGTTTTGATTGGTAGTTGGCCCCTCTCTCAATGACCCGGAATTGCAACCTTTTGCAATTCACGGACCATGAGCGAGCATAACTTCAACCAATAAGAATACTTCTTAGATTTAGCCTAATAAAGGGTCATATTTTCACACATGGATCCATTCAACAAAATACGATGGCATGAATTCACTCATTTGCAGCGTGTACAACCCCCGATTGTGGTATAATTCAACATTAAACAACTATTTGACCTCTATAAGGAAAATCCTATAACGGTCCGTACGTTGTATGGGGTCGGCACACTTCGGCACACTTCAGGAACTAGTTGTAGTTATAATTTACCTTTTGTTTTTGCAGTGAACTCTAGTCTTGTCACAAAATGTAAATTGTAGAAATCGTCTATGCACCAGTCAGTATGGTATGTAGGCTACCCTTTCATCAGATATATAGAAAGTAATGATACTTTTGGATCACGCTCTTGAGCCTAAAATGAATTGACTTTTGATAGTGATAATATTATATTAGTTTTTTTTTTATATTATTTGAATGAGAGACTAGCAAGGTCTCTTTTCCAGGCTGATTTTCAAATGGGATTAATAGTGCAATTGGTTGACTTCTTCATATACCTATCCAGTCAGTGTTATCCTTACATATTCGATTCTAAAAGGATTCCCAAATTTTAAGAAGATGGAAACTGAAGACTGAAAAAAAGTGAGATTTCCTCTAAATATGTTGGATCTTGGTCAACTGGTTAGGAGAGAGAGCTAGATTAATATATCAACGATAACACAAGTTTGGCCAGAACCATACGATGCAATGGTTTATTTACCATAAACATTTTAGACATAATCAAGTAAGAAACAAAATTTGAATACACATCTGCGCACTGCGGAGAAATGGGTGGGAGTGACTGAGGCTTTTGTCGGAACCTTACGATAACATGCCGGCTTACCGAATGAAGCCAGACTGAAGTGGGTGGGGCTTAGTGGATCCATTCTTGCTATTACTAGTCAAGTAATTACTTTTATTAGTCAGTTTTTACCTGGGACAGTCCACTACTGCCTTTACTGACTTAAGATCACCAATTTAGGGTTAGGTTTAGGGTTAGTTATGGTATGGATTTGTGTTCGTTCATATTTTCTTTGATCGTGACACCTAAGCCGGCTCCAGCTACAACAGCCAATCAGAGGTGCGAAGTCACTGAAGTCACTTTCAGCCAGCCGGCGCATTACCGTAACGTTCCGCTTCTTGCGTGACTGAGTTGAATAGTTTGTTATTGTTCCAGAACGACCTTGCGTCATAATCGGTGGGTTGAGTCATGTGATTGGTCCATGCTGAAGTGGGCGTGGCCAGACCATGTGCGTCACCCAGAGACCCAAATATGGGCATCAATGTATCGATTGATTATAATTATTTTGGGAGATGATGAAATTTTCACCAAGAAGAACGGGTCAAACTCCTTTGATACTTTATATGGGTGACCTTTGGATGGTTCGGGAATGAATAGACCACTATATATGGACAATTTCACTTTTGACGGAAATTAGCTGAGAATGCAGCTTTAATGGTAACAGGGTTCCCGCGGGTCTTAAAAAGTCATTAAAAGTCATGAATTCTGAGTTTGGGTTTTTAAGGGCCTTAAAAGTCATTAATTTTCACTGTGAGTCATTAAAAAGTCATGAAAAACTATCTGAGCTGGACAATATTTAACCCCCAAAAATGCTGAAAATGCAACGGAGAGCAAAGAAAACCCTCTGGCTTCTGGGGCCCTAGGCGGGCCCCAGACCCCACGCCCAATGGCTGGGATAGTGTCCCCCAAGCCTGACTAAAAAAGTTGGCATCTCTGTCAAAGGAGTCAGATTCAATGAGGAGTGAACTGTTTGTCAATCGTTTTGACAGTATTAAGAAGGGAACCAAAATAAATTGTGTTCTGTGTAAATAAGTTCAACTATATCGTTTGTGTCATTTCAAGGTCATAAAATTATCGGCTAACATGACTTCATTTGGTCATTAAAAAGTCATTAAAAGCTGGGGGAATTGGTCATTAAAAGTCATGAAAAATGATGTGCTCTGGGGCCGCGGGAACCCTGGGTAAAGAAACCTGCATAGAACATGTTATATATCTATTACCTTTATTACATAGACTCCATGCATCATATACGATGGATTCTAACAACAATTACATGAAGAAAATGTAAATATATTGTTGGCATATAGGGGTTGCTGTCCATGGATAAAGGGGGGTCTCCCTACCTCTCTCCCACTGCCCTCCTCTCTCTATCTGGGATCCCCGGCTAGCTGAGGCTGTGTAGCCTCGCGTTCTCTCTCTGCTGCTGTCTAAACCGCTTAAACCTGGCAACGTGCCAGGAGGGAAAGGAGGGCAATCGGGTGGGCCGAGGGAGCAGCTCAGACCCCCCCTCCAAACCAAGTGTCTATGGTATTTTTCTGTGTCTTATCGGAATTCTATGAGTATTAGTAATTATATAACTGTTAAACCATCCGTGCCACGGATTGCATATTTAATGAGGGTTCGCTTGGGTATAAAAGAGTAGCCCGCCTCCACGTGTAGAGAGACGCTGGGACTACTGCACGCTGTCAACATCTACTGGGCCGAGATTAAGTGGGCGAGGATGCAGAGAATAAAGGATTACATAGCGTCACTACGTGGCTTGGTCGTTACTTAGCACGTTGCGCGCTGGCCTAAAGGGGTTCACTGGACACCGGGGTGGAGAGAGAAAGGGGACCAGAGGCATATTGGGCTGGCTATGGCTTCTGCATTATCGGACGCTACCACATCCAGAGAAGTGATAGTGCACCCCGTATTAATTGCTATCAATCCGGAGAGAGTAATTAGCCCCCCTGATCTGAGTTCCCCCGATAATGCGACTGATGCTTTCAATATATATGTAATTATAGTACAAATAATCTCCATCAATCTACAACCTATATCCCCGGATATGAAGAATATAGCATCCATGTAAAGACTATAAATTTTAATGGGAGTTTTATCACCTATTTTATGGCTGACACATTGAAATATTCGATTTCGATTTCTAGGCGACGCATCGGTCATGCTATTATAAGAAACGTTCATGATGTAAACACGATAAAAGAATAATGTAAGGATCAGACAGGAAGGATATAGGGCTCCTGATGGCAACCTTAATTTCTCTTGTCACTACCAGAAACAGCAAAATTTTGTCGTTTGTCACTAAGAGAATTCCTTTGTCGTTTGTCACTTAATTTGTTGTAATATGGAAGATTTTTGTCGCTAAGGACTATTATGTTGATTTGTCAGGCTAAGAAAGTATTTTTGTCATTTGTCACTGGACCCCCATGTCAATTTGTCCATCTAAGAAAAGGCCATGTCGATTTGTCGAATTAGATGCAGATGCATTACTTCCTACTTCCTAGTAGCCTGTCACAAGGTTTTAGCAATGGTGGAGAGAATACAAGTTGGCCAGGATGTTGGAAATTTGCCTCTCCAATAAGCCAAATGTATATCTTGAAAATTCTCACATTAACGACTATTTAGCAATTCTTCTTTGATGTTCAGCAGCTAGTTTGTAACTCGTGCCTTCTTAAGCCCAACAAATAAAGGTGTGTTTCTGATTCACCCCTATCACCTAAATTCTGCAGGTGCCATCAGATGAGATGAGATCGGTATGATAATGGGTTTCCTGTCCCCAGGGCGGGGGGCACTCAGAACCAAATTGAGTTCCCATGCTCGTTCCCACTTTCATTGGAAAAGGTTTGTTTTTTCAGGTACAAGTGCCTTCGGCACTTGGGTTGTAGAATATATACATTGTACTTCGATTAATATTTATTCAATCTCTCGATCTTGGTCAAGGAATGCTATCCTTACACGTTTCAATAGAATTTTAGTCTGAGACAGACTATATTATATACCATAAACCATCAATGGAAATTCACCTTTTGAGGAATTGATTATATTGGTTTTCATATATATATTATCCCTGATATATATTCTCCTTGATTTTAAAAAAAAGGGGTCCTCCTAGCCAGGTAAAGTCTCCTTGTGTTAATGTATGTAGAGTGAAGGGCTACACTGTCTAGGGTCAGACCCTATCAGATTCCTCCAAACTGAGGGAAAGTGGCCGCAAAATCCCATTAGAATCCCATTACGACGGTATTGGTGGGCCTACTCCAGGGACAGGAACCCAGGGGGTGGGGGTGGGGCACTCAGAACCAAAGTGGGTTCACATGCTTGTTCCCCAACTAAAACAACGGCCCCTTTTCAAGGACTTATCCTTCAAATTAGTAACCTTTTTCAATTATCCACATCGCGCGCGCGGTTCGGATCAGGCATGGTTTACCGTAATACAGTGGTGCAGAACTAAAATGGATATTATGAGGTCGTAGAGCCAGTGGTTTGGATAGATCAGACACGGATAGAACATGACTTTCCTCAATGACTGGTACTCGACCTCCCTATTCGATTTCCTACTTTGAATCAATTTCCGCTAGTGGCCCAGTAATTAATATTGTGTTAAAGAATTACCTGCGCAGAGAATCATCGTATGTAAATGAACATATCCTGTTAAAGGATCTATGTACTTCCTTCTTTAATTAAGGGCTAAGGGTAGTCCATTATCATCTTCTTTCTCTTTAACGAGTCTGACAGCAAATAATTGCGCATCCGTTAAGTGGGCCACGGCGTCGAAAAATGTACAATTGGTAGATCTACACGTTTAGTAAATTTTAGCTAAATTCTAATACTCGGCTTATCTTAGTGTATTTGGCATTGTGTTGATTCAAAAAATCTGTTCGATAATGTTGAACTCTGTTTTGAACTTCATCTTTGTCTTACATTTGTTAATGTGCCTATAGGGCACTTTCGGTGTTTCTGACACCTCTTCAATGCGGACTCATCGCCATATGGACAGTCGAGCCCAGTCCTTCAGTGTTCGTCATAGAGAAGTTTTACTGTATGTATACTTCGATTTGGCGTGTTTCTAACGGTTGAAACACCTATTTCAGAATCCGGGAATTCTCAAAACGGATATAGCTTATGTTTGTTTGACGAGTCAAACATAGTCATTAAATCGCCTGTAGCGATCGTTTAATAATGAATTAAAAAATCGTAAATTGCGACCAAATTTCATCATTTTCGAATGGCCCCAAGCAAATAGAGAGACTGAGGTCAGGTCAAAGGCACAATCCAACACGTGGCACTCTGGCAATTCTCCAATTCTAAGCATCACCCAAATAAAACATTTAATCAATCACTGACCACTGGGGAGCGATTATACCTGTATGCATAACTCCTTTCGGAATTATACCAACACACCTTTTGTTTATTGTTAATGGAGTTTCGTCATGTTACATCGGTCAAAGGCATGAGAAGGAGCAATTTGCGAGAGAAGAAAAACCAATGCTTTATCCCTGGCGATGTTTGGATAACCTGTTAGCATAAGGAATTCTAGCAGATTCCCTCTTTGTTTTCTATTGACATTAGGTGGAGGATGTGAAAGCAAACTTTGTTGTCATTGCATATGTATGTTGATATTTGTGTGCTGGGCTTGAATGGAAATCTGGCTAATATGGCATGGCATATGCAAACGCTGTGAGATCATTTTATTCCCTGAATAATTCTTTCATCCAGCTTCAATGACACACGGACAAAAGCAATAACAACTTTCTAGGAGGACACCAAAGGGAAACACAAATACATTTTGCTCCATCAAAGGAACTTTTATTCCATGACAATCAAGCCAGGTCTTCAGGTAAAATCACGGGGATTGGAGTGGCATGCAGGATGCGGTTTATCTTTGATGGGATCTAGAATCGTAGACCAAACATTTTTCTCCTTTAGAAAAACAGGAACAATAAAACCATTCATCTAGTTAGCAAAGATCTATACACAGTTGCGCTTAAAGAAATAATGGAAACGACTTGGATTTGCGAGGGGAAAAAACAGCTCGACAAATATCTTCATAGTTCTCTGCCGGGAGGGATGGGATCTTGGAAGTGTACTCATCCTTTCATGCTAAGTCAAGGTATATATATAGGTACCTGCATGTGATTCTCAATGATAATGTTCCTGTATTGGCCTAGAAAGGCACTCATTCAGAACTGGCAGGGAAAGCTATAGGTAAAGACGCTGTTGTTCGCCTCGGCAGGGAGTGTGATTCATACCAGATGTAAAGGGTAAAGCACGATGCGGGAGATGTATTAGTACAAGTTGTGCATTCACCCACTCCGCATTTAACAACGTTGACGTTAAGGTGACAGTAGCCAACTCAACATCACGCAGTGGTGCTCGTACACGCTTACTTCCCTTGCTCGTACACGCTAACTTCCCTTTCTTGTTATTTTTTTACTTTTACTTTCCTAGGATAATTCCTGAAAGAAAGAGGCATTTTCGGACAGACATTCAAGTTTTGTTAGAGTATTTGGTCTCTCTTTAAACTTGGATAATCATAGGATTTATAAAGCTAGCCCGCAAAGAGGAGTTGTACGTCTTCATACACATCTCACAGGAGAAATTGAACAACGAGGAAAAAAGGAATTGGGAAAGGACAGCATTGGAGAATTACTTTTCTTAAATGGATGGAAATATTTAGTCAATATGAGGACTATGGATACTTGGATTGTGACATTATTCGAAAGATGTGTTGATTCTGCGTAAAAATGTCAATGCACATAGATGCCAAGATGAGGAAATCATATATTTATCTAGCACTGACTATAATATATATAACAGAAAATGTGTGATGGGTTTTCATGATTTATGAAAGATTCCTTTTTTCTATACCGTGGTCATTCCAAGGGATACTATATCTACAACTGTCATATGAGGACACTATCATTTCAACCATGGATCCTATTAATTCTACCGCACTGGAACCTATGTTCCCAGTGTCAAACAAAACCATCGTGGATGAACTTTCATTTGGGTTTCTCCTTGCAAGAAGTGTTGTCTCTTTAGCCGTAATCGCGCTGAACTTATTAACCATTGTGTCAGTTTATAAATACCAGCGGCTCAGGACCACAACCAACATCGTTGTTTTGAGTTTGGCCGTTGCTGACCTTTTCTCGGGGGTCTTGAATCCCATTCTCTTCGGGCTACGCTACGTTGAATCCATCGGTGCATGGCAAGGCTTTTGCCAAGGACTGGGATCATTGGACATCATTGCCACTGGGGGGAACATATTCAGCATCACTCTGATAGCTTTAGACAGATACATACATGTTGTCAAGTATCTGACCTACCAATATATTGTCACACCAAGACGATTGACGATTACTTTAACCCTATCGTGGTGCTATGTGTCAGCCGCTGCTGTTTTGATTTGCTTTTTCGGCAGTGAAATAAACCAATATGTCCAATGTTCATGGACTGTATGTGTCTCGCGAACAGTCTATTTTTACATAATACTGCCACATGTCGCTGTTTTGACAATAATAATGATTTCTCTGTACAGTAGAATATCATATTTCTTATATAAGCAACGCCAACATATGGCGCGTTACAGTGGCCGGAGCCCTTCTGCTAAATGGAATAGCTCGCGGTCGAATAATACCATGGCAACAGTTGTTATGGTTTACATTCTTACGTCATTACCAGCCGCAGTCATCTCAGCATTTGTGACGCAGGACACGACGTCATTGCCACTGATTGTTTCAAGGGAAATACTCATATTTGTGTGGTGTTGCCAGGGGTGGATTAACCCTTTAATCTATGCGTGGAAATCGCCCGAATTCAGGTCTGCATTCAGAAGATTACTGTGCATTGCTGAAAAAGCAAAGTTGTCTGACACTGAAGTGTCATCTACAAAAATGACTACACCTTCTACTACCTATAACACGGGTACAATGAAACATTAATTTAACCTACCTACCTTCCTACCTACCTGGTGTTAAGAAAAGGCCTAGGCCTATATAGGCCTAATATGTGCATTTTCTACAATTTGCATCGAATGACATTATATAATTATTTATTGATACTGTAAATAACGGTAATAAAAACCGAAATAGTTCAGGTCTTTACAGGTTCTGTATAATGATACTGTATAATGTAAGGATTATGACCGACAGTTCTGGCCTGCGGGTGCATAAGCCCGAGAAGAAGCGGAGGAAATGGATGTTATTAATGCTTTTAGTATCTGGATAAGGTCCATGACCGTTCAAGGTAGAGACAACGAGAATTCACATGGGTAGAGACATAAGTTATTTAAGCAAACTGTCTATAGAATCTGAAGACCCGGTCGTAACACTTTCCACTTTAGGAGTACACAGGATTGTTATCTTTAATATCAATACAAGACGAATTTCACGTCGGTGGAAGAACTTTTATTATCCAGTGCTATATTTTCTGCATTGTGAGAATTGAATGTGAAATTTTCATGTGCTAAATGAGGATGTATAACATACATTTCGAGTTATAAACTTAAAAGTTATAAATATTATCAAAGTTATAAATTATATCTATTGACGACTTACTTATAAATGACTTATTTATGAGCACGTGAAATTGTCCTCAACTTCGAAATGAGTATCGATCGCTGAAAACTAAAACATATCAAAATAATCTACAGAAAATTGTAGGCCTATTTATGTATCTTGTACAAAAACATCTTATAACAGATATCTTTTGAAGAGATTTGCTTTTTATGTTGACTGTTGAACATGAGTGTGTGTAAATTACATAATGAGATTGTGTGTCTGCGCATGAAAATTCATGAATAAATATTCGTTTTGGTCAAACAAAAAGTGTTCAGAGACGGTCATAGCGTTCCTCCGTATTCCATTATCTGTCCTGCTTATGCGGATAGTCACATTTATGGTACTTCCTATCCACTACAAGTAAATTCCAAACGTAATTAACTTACATAAAGTAGGTACGTTATAATTCATGTCAAGATTATCCGTTATTATAGGTATTATAAAGGACGTGTTGCTTCGGTCGTAAAGGTAAGTGACAATAATTTTAGTGTTTCTGTGATGTTTGTGACCCCATTTCTCAGCATGCAAGGATATCATTACCCAATAATGTATGCTAAATTGTCACTGGCATTCCTCTGTCGATGAATTGATAGTCAATAGTTCATTTAATTTGAACGATTTTCTCAACGGCCCTATTACAATTTCGTTTTCCTTCAATGAAGCTCACAAGAGTACACACTGAGCAAAACCGACCTTTAATAGCTGGGTTTGGGGTTATATATTTCGTCTTCTTTCGATGTAGAAAATATTTTCATGAAGTGCATGAATAAAATACACTTTGAAAGATCGTATACAGCTTCAATGGCTAATTGAGCAAGGACAAAGTGGTGCGATATATTTTTATACTTCAAGGACATAAGTACAGCCAATATTTAAAGTCAGAGAACGTATCTATTTGCCTTTCACAAATAGGCAAAACTGGGCCCGCCCAACACTCCTAGATATGTCTTGTTGAACCAGGTGCACCACAGGTAGCCTTAGAAATATGCATCAATGCCAGGTATTAAAACATTTGACAATGAACCCCTGACTGATAAGTCAAACCAACAGCCTAAATGCCCTGACACTTGCCACAAAAGAGATTTATAGATCACTCATCATTAAAGGTAAATAGATATTTTAATTTGACCACAATTAACTTTGATCCAGGGTCACAAGGCGAATGTCAAGCATCCATGTACTGAAGATGATGTAAATCTTGACTGAAAAGTCCAAGGAAAGATGAATTAAACTCTTGCTATGGAGACGAATTAATCATTCTGTTTTATAGGTTTAATGCAATTGCATTACACATCTAGACAGAATATATGGAGGTTGAAGAAGACATGTAGAAGAGGAAAATACAAAAAGAAAGTTAAATTGTTTCTTCAACAATAAAGTCATCAGTCATTGACAATCTGGGTTATTGGGCGATTAGAACCTGACGTTGTAGGGGGGGCCGGGTGTATGCGTTCTTAGGGACAAACTTCGGCGGAAAAACATACGCACATACACAGACATTTTGTCGAATGTTTAGCATATATATATACATTGTATAGTCTCATGTAGCAGTCACACCCACTGCGGGAACATGTCTCAAGCGAAACCAGTCATGGCACGTACATGCATCTCCACAATGACCCATATCAATGATACATGAAGCTATAAAATGATTAAGAGATTACACCGGTCGGTGGTCGCTGGGAAAATCGCTGCAGGCTGCGGGGATTATAACTTTTAAAGCTGACCCCAAACTTGTCCGAATTTGTCTAAATCTGGTGTGGGAACACATCACGCAAGGAAAGTGAACAGAAGGCTTCTTTGTTTGATTGCAAAGAAGCTTTTATTCGGCCTTTGATAAAGGAGCATTGATATACATGTTAATTCAGTCTCTGTCTGAAGTCTGTTCGGAGACTGTATGTATGTGTTCAAAATGCCACTTATAGGAAGTGAATTCCGTCATGGTGAAATTTAATCCAGACGCAAAATTAATTTAAAGAAATTCTATTTTTGTATGGGAGTGTGCATGACAATGCAATAACTGTAATAAATCTAAGTTGTACGAGGGACATTTGATTTCTTGTCGGTTACAACATCGGCTGGATTTGATAATTTTGAGGAATTTCTTAAATTTGAATAGCTCACATAGCACCAATGCATGTAAGGATTGGCGTATATTAATTTGACAAGGGCTCCCGGATGATCTGGTTATCTTCTAGGAAATATTGTTAATTCCCCTGTAATACAAGGGGTGATAACAACTAATCTACAAACTTAGATATCTGTTGCCCTCTCCTCAAATCCACTTAAACGAACAAGAAACGGACTAAAATAGCAAGGTATATATTTGTTAAACTATACCGTGATCAATTTTCTCTGCACTAGTATTTTGTATAGGCTGAAAGGCAATGAACAATATTGAAACATTTCAAGAATCATGGCCAACCGACACTTTCCGCGAACCAACTGATGTGGGCCAAAACAATGGGTATAGACCTGGCAGAATGGGAAGTCCTCCTAATCATGGGTCAACTGTCACCACGGTCTGCTTCTATAACCATATTTACGCTGGTATACAGGGATGGTATACAGCCAGCAATATATTATATACAAATAGTCAGAATAAGGAAATTAGCAATGCAAGATTTAGATATCTTGGGAACATCTTTCACATAGCTGTACTTAGTGTAGTGCAAATGGAAGAAAAACTATAAAAGAAAAGAAAACAGAGAATCTGGGCAGATATGAAAATTGTTCTTTTGAATGATGTGTATACTTAAACTGAGTGCCCATACAGTCGGTGCAAGAACGTGGGCCGTTGGCAAACATAAACCAGTAACGTAGGTGGGTAGACATACACACGAAGTATAAAAAACGAAACTACGTTGGAAACCCACTCTTCGAAACAGTTGTGGAATGGGACTGGAAAATTCACTTGCCTAAACCGATTATAGCAATGTCTGGATATATTGGCCAGCTATTTGTTGTTTTGATATTCAGTTTGAAATTTATTCACGCTGCACTTGGCGCTTGGCGGAACATTAGGATTCAAATAATTACCATGCATTAATATTTATTATAAGATCGGTTTCCGCGTTTTTCTTTTTAGATCAACCCTCTCTATGTCTATGCCTCGAATTATGAATACTCCCATCCCCGCCCCAATATATTCTAAGATTACAAGATAGACCGTGAAATAAACATAACAGTTCCAGCGAATCATGAAGCGATGAGTAAAACGAATATCAAACAAAAATTAGGTATATTCCAGGATCTAGGATGTCAGGTTTTATTGAGAGGAATCATGACTTGGTTATGTCATGTTAACAGCCGAAGAATGACCGGAGGTGTGGCTTTGAAAAGGCCAAACCAATGCCAAACCGCATGGGAAGTCCCGCCAAGTATCATAGAACTATGCAAATACTAAATTTAAGCAGGATATATCAACCTTCCTCTAAGAGTCAGTGGTTGTAACATAATATGTTACAACCACTGATATACCTACACTAGGATGAGCCTCATCTAGCTAGAGCCTCATCTAGCTAGTATGCAAATAGATAGGTAAATGAAACTTTAAGATCATAAGAGTAAAGGGTTAGCTAGGGTTCCCTTCCCCACCATTCTATAAACAATTGTTCAAAACCTTGTCCTTTTATGGCGAGTTAAAAACAAAGAAGATTTAAGGAAATAAAATATATTTGCAAAAACAAAACAAAAAATAGGTAAATGGAACTCCATAGGCGTATTTCACAAGAAATCCTTGCCTAAATTGTTCCTTGCTAGGCCATTTCCTTGCGTATGTAGGAAATATCTACGGTATAAATACAAATTCGCATTGTCTTCATAGCAAATTCCTTCCCTGAAACTTCCTTACCAGCTGCTAAGCAAGGAAAATTAGCTGAAGAAAGAATATATCAAGTAAGGAGTTCCTATGCAACAGGCCCCATATGTGAGTGGATGATACTTCTATGTACATGACAGTCATGAGAAGGTGCGGCAGAATGCCATCTTTATTCATGATTTATATGATTTACATGATTTACATGATGTATACCATATGACCAAACGCTAAATAGAAAAAAAGGGAATTCTTCCCCATAGAAAGTACTTTACACCTGTATTTCACAATGACCTCATGGATACTACCTGAATGGTTTAAGGCAAGAACTCTTTTTGTGGGGTTTATCGGGATCGCCGGGCATATGATTTATATATGATATGTATATGTATTACCCCTATAACAAACACACCTTCCTGGCTAAACGCTTTAACAAACACAAAGTACAATTCCATGCGTTAATACACATTCCCACGTGTCACCATTACTATTACCTATGTATGAGTAATTCACCCAAAAGGGCGACGTTGGGACAAAATGCTATTTTTTTAAGAAAGAAAAATAGGATTCGTCGAATCTCTACAGTTTTTTGGCATACATATAGCAGGGAGTATCAGCATAATGGAAATGAAGTATGGGGAGGCTGGAGTCTCAAAACACCTGTTAACGTGGGGTATTGACGGGACTAATAACTTTCCAGGCCCTTGACAGCGCGCGCTTTCCCTCAGCTTGGAGGGACTCTCTCAACTCTGCGCCTACTGTATCACTTGAGTACGATCACCCTTCTGATGCATTGGGACTATATATATGGTATATACCCGAACTATAGGAACCATCACAAAACCACAAAAGAAAGATAATCAATTTGGTATTAATAGTCTATCATAAAAATCTATTGTAGTGATCTCGTTCGGATTCGTATCCCTTTACCGTGCTTTCTATACAACAAAAGGAACAAAGACGGCACAACCTGTTCACAGGGGTTTTATTCTCAAGAATTACTAGCATCAGCACACACAATCCTAGGGTCCAAGGATCTCGGGCCTCCTGGCCAGCCAGGTGGCCCAAGACCACAGGTGTCTCAGGTAACGCACATGCTTGGTGAACGTCCACACAAGCCAAAGAAAGAGTAACAATCAGTAAGTTACAATGTAAAGGTAAATCACAACATTTGGCAGACAAAGATTAACCCGAGTTGCTCTTACTCAAGCAACAATAGCTAGAACGCTGTTATACATAAAATGCAACAGGTAAAATGCGTAGTAAAGACTAAAAGGCCACTTCGGACCAGTACTGCCCACTGGGGTAGATCGGCTGAACTAACCCCCAGCGGACAGTTTAACTAGAGTTAAACCCTAGTTAAACCCAATATCACCACACTACCATAGTTTATCATAATCTTTCTCACAATAGCTGTACCCCAAATTGGGATGATTTCCAATAGGGGCAGTGCCACTACAATATAAAGCAACCCATATAGGTATGTGGATCCTTGGGTGGCTCACACACAAGGCTTATGTATATATACACTCTATTCGAGATCTACTTGGAGCGGCTTGCCGTAGGGTTACCATTGGGTCGCTTTGATGTTTACTCTAAGTAGGTCTCGAACAGAGTGTACCCCTACGAAACCACAATACCGAATATCAATAAAAGTGCTGCCAAAGTTAATGAAAAATATGTTTGTATCAATTGAATACACAAGGGTAATTGGATATGAGGAAACCCTCGATTTTATTTCGATATTATTTCGCATTCTTTCATATAATTATCGAACAAAATTAAATAAAAAATGCTTTGAATTGAAAAAACAACCCAACATAGTCTGACAGAAACAAAATACATCCTTATTACTTTTAAGCCCATTAAGATACGAAACATTTATACCTTTAAATCTTTGTCACAAGGCAACAGGTACATTCAAACTTCGATTATGTTAATCGTGATAATTCGTCGAATACAATGTAGGAATGACTTCTTGATTTATTTATGTTATGTGGGATATTAGATTCACATTCAAGAAAGAGGAACAGGGCCAATTATTTATTTATTTATTTATTTATTTATTTATTTATTTATTTATTTATTTATTTATTTATTTATTTATTTATTTATTTATTTATTTATTCATTCATTCATTCATTTATTTATTCATTTATTTATTTATTTATTTATTTATTCATCCATTCATTCATTTATTTATAGATATTCATTCGTGTAGTATATATAGTGTTGGCCTCGCCCAATGCGCTTGAATGAACACATCCAAAATAAACCAATAGCTAGGAAGAGGAAAGCATCGACCATTGTAGCTAATATGTTGGCGATGCCATATGGTATTTCCTACTCTACTCTAAAATGTCATATTGAGTGCTTTTGATAAGTGTTGCCACCTGGCGAGGAAATCATAAATCTATGCACTGCCTTCCTTCTTACTGATAACTGAGTAAATTAGATGGTGCTGCTACCTTCATTTTAACAGTGGATTAAAGAAGATACTCAATTATTCATTAATATATTCTCCTGAGGCACAGAGATAGTTCCCCTTTTAATATTCTAGAGTATTAAATGATGTCACAAAGTGAGGTGGGCAGGGAGAACAAATTTTGAATTACTGCCACGAATGTGTTGCAGGGAAAACGCAAACGCCCAGACTTGGACTTCAAGAACTACCATACAAAAAGAATTGTTTAAAAAGATAAATGAATTAATGTTCAAATTTATATAGAAAGATAGAGGCCACAAGATCAGTAAAGAATTTTTATCACAGAAAATAGAAAATGGAGGCCCAGGTCTCCGTCTAATAGAAGAGGTGTAAGAAACAAACCGTATTATGTGGGTCCAGAGGATTCTCCTGGGCAGAAATAATGGGTGGTTTGATGCCCTAGAAGCTCGTATGGGTAGGATAATTGAAGATATATTCTTATCAAGATATAAACCTCAAAAGCCACTAAATGGGTTCTATAAAGAGATCTTTAGAATCTGGAATAATGTATATCATAGGCATGCTCCGAGTGATATTAATAAAATCCTACAGGAACGGTTGTGGCATAACAGATTTGTGAAACTTAGAGGTTCTATGTTACATTGGAAAAGACGGGAAAAAGAGCGTGGAATAACCAAGATAATGGTACAATTGATTTTAATATAAAAGGTACCAAAATTGACATTATACTATGTAACGCAAAACAAATTAATAACCAATTAATCTTAAGTCGAAAAGTAAATAGAAACCGATGGCAACCGTTCAACCGATGGCAATTTAAGATAACCTAGGACTGAGTGATGTAGAGTTTGACAAGATAGACTGGAGGGAAGCCTTCAAATGTCTACCAGCTTCCAATGCTTAACCCTTCTTCCTCGCACTCGGCCGTGGTCGTGTAAACTTCGGGTATCTTCAGTAACACGCTTGTAATGACATCATGCAAAACAGACTACAGACTAGTGCAGCGTACCATGTAGACTGGGCCTGTCTACATGGCACCAGGGACGGTGGTGGGTATAGGTGGTATCAATGTACAAAAACAATCTATATTTATGAATGTAAATAGCCCAAGACTTCCCCGTTGTTCCCATCAAATTGTGCCGATAGGCTCTGCCTCTGCTGCCCTGGTGCCACACACATCTAGACAAGCTACACTTCTCTAAATGGAGTTGGATGGCCGAGCATGTTGTGAAGAGAAATTATAGCGTTGAGATAATTGTTGATAGTAGTGAATCCGCAGGAGTTGGACGAGTGAACTAAGAACTGAGCTATCGTTGACGGGTCAGCAGGGCATGAAACTAGCCCCAAGTCCACGGAGAACTGGGTAAATCTTCTCCACTGAGACCCTCTGGTAGCCAATGTGTTAGAGGCCCAAGCTGCACAGACGACTTTGGTGACTTTCCGATAAATCACAGAGAGCTGAGTCACTGCAACATAAGGAGAAACTGTCTGTGTATTGTCTGTGTATTATTCTTATTGCCACAACTTTATGGCGCTTGATTCACCAAAAAGGTAGTGCAAGGAAACAGTCAATGCCCTTTGGAGGTTATGTAGGTGGCTTGGTATCAATTACAACAAGATCATTGGCCCTGCCCAGGTCAACACCTTCCTGGGGGTGGAAATAAACACCAGAACCAGAACCTTGGCATTACCCTTATATAAAGTCATCAGCACAGTGGACATGTTGAGCAAGTATGTGGCAAAACTTTTCAAAGAGACAGCTGCACCAGGTTGCAGGCAATTCTCATTGGGCTTACAGAGTGGTCCAGTCAGACGCTACTTCATGGACAATTTATATAACCATATTAGAATCCTCAAGCGGGCTAATCACAGCTGCAGATTAATGGCCGGCCTGAAATCTGACATGCTTTAATTGGTGGATAGATTACAGTGGCAAATTTGATGGCTCCTTACCAATAATTGACTAAAAATTTGAGACCCTGGCAGTATTGGATGCTTGTGGGGCAGCAGGGGATTTGTGTATGATGGGTACTGGGTGAATGTCTCATGGGCAGGGTGGCCAGATATCACTGACTAGTATATCATATACAAAAAGGTAGCAATTCTTGAGCCAACCTGCCATCTTTTTAGCCCAACCTCGATAAATAGACAAGTAATGGTCTATTCTGATGACACAACAGCCATGTCTTTCATCAACAAGAGGCGGCAATGGACCCAGAAATAGATGAAAAAGATTTGCACTCTTTCTGCACGCTTCCTCTCATCTAGCATAGACCACCAGGTACACTATGTGCTACAAACCACAACTCTCCCATGCTTCCAGACCACCACAGGTCAGATGCTTGCTGACTGCCCTAGAGTCTGCTTGATGGAGAGAATTAAAATAAAGATGTCCAAATACCAGAGAATTTTATGATTGAGATAGATGAATCTTCTTTCATGACCCAGGTTTCACCCAGGTTTATGCAAGTATAAATGGCGCTGCCCTTCAGAGTTGGTGCAAAAAAAGTGCCCTCCCCCCTTTAAGTCTGTGTAAAAAAAAAGTGCCTCCCCCACCTTCAGTCTGTGCCAGTGCGGCCGATCACAGCGCCACCTGTATAAATCTCTTCCAGCCGACCTGACGAATGGGTTTGCTTGCATCTGCTGTGCACAAGGCAGGGAACGCGCTCCCACCCACAGCCTCCGTAAGGCTGAGGCTGTGACGTCATTTGGTTGCTGGGGGATTCACCCGAGAAATCTTTTTAAAAAAGATGAATGGTTGATGAAAGTGATGAAGACTCCGGACTTGCTATTCAACATTACTAATTAAAGAGTGGTAGAGGTGTGTACACACGGTGTGTAAATCATTATAGATAGACCATTTTTCTTTTCTACACAGAAAACGTTAAATTATTATTATCAAGGTATCACACTCAAGAGCAATTTAGTATGACATGACATTTGATAAGGAAGAAATACAAATAGAAATACATAGATATATGTGGGCAGGTATCAAAGTAGTACATGCATATACGAGGACAATGTACAAATACAATTTTGCTAGCTGAAATACAGGGCTTAGCAGTTTGTTAGAGTTACAACATAAACATAAGAGAAAAATGCAATGTTTTAATGTTGCAAGAAACGACTACAATAGGGAATAGGGAGCTATAGATGGTGATTAGTTCTACTAGCGAACAAATAGGAGGCATACAAATTATATACAGGGAGTATGCATTCACATAAATATAAACATGGAATAGAGAATAAGAAAGGGGACATTATAACAGCACCGGCCGAAATTGACCTCTAGAGGCAAGACATCCTACTCAGTTATCTTTGATATACTTTGAATGCTTATTATGATGTGTATTGAGTTGAGTAGTCATGATGTAACCGTTTTCAAAATAACTTTGTAATATCATAATGGTAACGGTAGAATATTATTAGATATTTATTTCATATAATTTGAGCGGCGACGCAAGACATATATATGTATAAATAGTGGACATGGGTTTTTCGATAAGGAATTTAAATGTACGGCCGATTTTGTAATAAAAAAAACAACAACAATGCATACTCAATAATTAAGAACAACATTCTCTGTATACTACACATATTTCAAACTATTCGAGAAATAAGCATGGTTCAAATTGATGATTTATGGATAGTTAGATTACAGCGGACATATCTTGTTTGTGGAAATAAATTCTAATTCAAGCCTTAAAAAGACAAACTTTTCAACAGCTTAATTCGATGTCATAGTAATCCATTCATTAACACAGTCTTCACATAATGTATCCTTCATGTACTCGTAACGAGGGATACTGGGTGTGAAGTAGCCAATGGGCCATTAATTCACTTACGTCAATATAATTGTTGCATTCATTTAAAATGCATTTATAATCATCTTAAATTTACTTTCAACAGATTTCATGAATGGGATTAGATACTTTAAATGAATATTTTGTATGATTTATATGTAAGTTTTTTTTTAGGTAAATATTTAACATTTTCAGTCTAAAACCCCGCACACACAGGGCCGATTTAAAAAATGGCCCGATTTGGGGTGTACCGACCAATCGGGGCTGAAATCCTAGGAGTTGTCTGTAAAATCGGGCGTATTTTTTGGCCCACACAGAGCCGATTTGAGTCCCGATTATGGTATTTTGTGCCCCGACTTCTCCCCAAACTGAAATCGGCTGTACTTGGCCCACACATACCCAAATCGGGCCCGATTTGGGCTCCCAAACTGTCCCAGAATTTCATTTTGAAATCGGGGATGATTTATAGTCTGCCATGGTTTCTGAACATTTAGATAAAATCATACCTTCCTTCATTCTTTCGTTCACTGTGTCATTACAAATTATGCGATTCCTTTCATTTTTATTTTATTATGAAGAAAACAGATTTCTCTTCCAAGAAATGTATACTTTTCTATACATATCTCCATTATTTAAAATGTGATGGTATCTCAAAATCAATCTTTGTGATCCATGACTCTCTTCCTGTGACACATCACATTTGTCTACAAAAAAAGTTTACAAAAAAAAATTAAAATGTCGGCCCATGCAGAGGGAGAATTGAGCTGTATAAAAGTGAAAAAAATTGTTTTGATACTCCAGGAATTAGGGAAGTTATAGTCTTTCAAAGTCACCTGCCTATTTACTTCTAACATTTTTGGACAAATTGGGGGGTTTGCCCCGACGATCCATTATATTGGATTGTCGGGAGAGCACTCCCGATTAGTCGGGAAGGCCCCTGACTTCATTAACTCGGCAATTCTGTGAAAATGAAATCCTATGTCCTGAAATTGGGTCTAGAATCCTGAAATTGGGTCTGGAATCGGCCATGTGTGGGGTGGAAATTTGCCAAATCGGGCCATACAAAGTAAACCGATTCCAAAATGAAATCCTGGGACTCGTCGGGAGCCCAAATCGGGCTTCAAATCGGGTATGTGTGCATGGGGTTTAAGCATGACTAAATCGCAGTAACTATAACTTGACATCGGACACAAGTATTTGATTCTGAGAAAACGTTTCCTTTGGAAACGCCAGGTAGCTACATTAAGTTGACACTAATTGTAAAGTTAAATAGTTGAATAGGTCAAATGTTAGTTAACTTAATACTTGTTATCCCTTAAGCAGATCAGAAGCCCGACGGATGTGATAACAATCTATACGTTATGACATAATAAGCCTAACTCTATTGGTTGGTATGTCCACAAACTTACAATGGGTGGGCTATATTTGAAAACTGATAAATCATTATGCTATATATAAACCTGACTAAAACAATAAGTTAAACCAGCGACAGATGGAAGAGAATGTGCGAGGACGCCATGCAAAGACATGTTTAAAATGACGGGCTCATTTGTCTTGCACTGAATGCATTTATTTTACTTTTATTCCTATGTATCGAGTCGAATTTTATATCAAAGGATTAACGACCGACATTGAGTTATTAATTTTGTTAGTCTCTGCCTATAATGTGGTCAATTAGAGCCCCAGCACTGTTGAAGGCAGTTCATTGTCATCAATGTTAATAAGACAGTGCAAATGCACATTTAAATTATATCTGCTTGGTTCATACGCAACTGTGTTCAAAATTCAATCTATAATTCTCACATTACATGCATCACATGGAAATTTGATAACACTGTCAGATGACAGACAGTCTTAGTCCCAGGGGCATATGATATTATACTAGACAAAATATTCATCCCCTGCTACCGGGAAATTAGAAGAACAGAGGCCAACTTAGACTAATATCCTATACATATACATCAAGGCGAGTATAATCATCATTGCTCCAAGAACCTGACTAATGTTTTAGACGCGAGGGAGATTTGATAAAAAAAAAATTGAGTTATCAAATATTATGGTTCAATTAGTTCAATCCCCAAATGAACAGTATCATACACATGCAGACATCGTTTTGATAATACTCTTTAGAGTATATGTCTGACACGGAACTTTGGCAGCTAAAGAGTAGTCCCCCTTCGCAACCCCCTCTTAATCCACCCCTTCCCGTCTCATTAAACCTTTCTTTGATTTCTCATATAAAAATCATGGCATTAAATTACACCCAAGAGTGAGACCATGTCGTAACTTCTGATCAAACTATGCTGGAAGTCTATCAAATCGCACACGAGGTCTACAACTCTACTCTCATCCAGTCATAACAACTTTTGCTTCAACACATTCCGCGCATACACTCAGGTCAGGTGCGGACCCATCTGCTCGGGGGTGGGGGTGTGGAGGTAGCAGAGCAGTCTAGGTTCGCAGTCTATCGGATCAGATAGGACCGGTATGCCAGTGATGCAATAATGGCTTTTCCCGGCCCTGGAGACCAGGTAATGGGATTGTGTGGTCAGGAGCGAGAGGTTTTCCCTTAGTTTAGAGGGACTCTGTGGAATCTGAGCCTAGACTATATCAAACTGGGTTCTAGTAATATATAATTGCTAGATAAGAATGTATTCAAATATCTATTATTCAATATTTTAACATTCCTTTTGCTATTTTAATTTTTCTGTCAAACTCACTTTTACACTTTCCAGTATTTCCAAAGATAGTGCAGATAGAATATTAAGTCATCTTTATTATGCATACATACCTAATTTAGCTATCAATTGGTTGCGGCATCTATAACTTATAGCAATAGCACAGATAAGTTACAAACGATGAAATAAAATGAAAATTGACCATATATATAGTAGTTCTAGATCGATATGCATTATGTATAATTATTCATACGGGTTATATTCTTGGGCATCCCCCCTAGCATTCCCACTTACCACCGGGGGTGTGGGTGTGTGTGTGTGGGGGGGGAGGGGGTGCAATTGACAAATGTACAAATTTTATTCTCAGCAAATTCCTTAATAAAGGTACGTCTCATGGCAAGAAAAAAAAAGATTTATATTATACATTAAAATATCAAACAGAAAGCAGTTAAGATAGGCTGGTGATAAATAGGCCTACTATTATATTTTAATTCATTAATGTTGATTAATTAGATTGATAATATATAACCTATTGCATTATCAATATATTTGGGAGAGGGAAATAGCGGTATCATCATTTATTTCAAGACGTTAATTACTCCTAAACGTTTGACCGTTTTGCCAGAAAGTAATCCTGACGTGAATGAAGTATTTATTTTTGCGCTGGTAAATATTCGCGCATTGGCCTTCTTCACATATTTTCGCGCGGACATAAATTCGCGCACAAAAAGTCCCTCCTATGCCAACACTGACACGCCTTGATATTCACGCACACTTTAAATTCGCGCGATAAGAAATACAGCACGAAAATAAATACTTTTATAGTTGAGGTCGGGACCGCTTCTCCGAAATCTATGTAACTCATGACCTTATCGTGCGGCAGAACAGGAGATTCCTGTATATATATACGTCTATACTTTCGATTACTTCGATTTTTTTGTCTCCTTGGGAGGGGGAGGGGGAGGGGGAGGGCAAAGACAAAGAAGCTTAAGTACACCCAGGCATAAATCTATATGCATCGTCTCAGCACCCCCGTGCAAAGAAATGCAATAAAAACGTTTAACAATCACTCGATCACTCAGTGAATCCATCAATCACGGTGTACTACTCTGATTATTTCATCGTAGTATGTGACATTTGTACTGATTGAAATGAGGAAATTATTTAGTTAAAATAGTCAATGTGGTATTTTAGGATTAGTGATTCATATATAAACATATCGTGCCGAATGGTTCTGATTGATTATACGGAAACAACGAATCATTCTCAGTAATTAATTGAACAAATATGACCTATTCACCCTCACTTAAGCCAACTACTTAAACTATATTTCATTTCAAGAGAACTGTGTTCGAAGTTCAAGTCGACCGCCCACCCACCACGGTAAAGTTCAATGCTCTAATATGTTGTTTATTATCGAAAAAGTTCATTTTGGACAAGGTCTGTTTCCGCCAGAACTCATCTACATGGCATTATAAATTGACGAAGACTTAAAACTGTGCATCGTGTTATAGCAAATGTTCAAGTTCCTTGTACAAAATATCATTTTATTTTAGTTTTGTGTTCCGAAGTATCGCTGTATATATATAGAATATATCAGATAATGAAAGCATTGCAAGATTGAATTAATCTTATAAAAAAATGAAATAAAACAGAACGGGGCTTTTAATATGGATTTCATTTGGGACACTGACATCCATGTAGCTGATCGTTCTGGGATAGTTGTAAATGAATTGCGCCATATTGGGGAGGATTTGCCACACATTTAGCAAAAGTGTATTCATCTCGAAACATTTTCCATCGTTTTTATTAGCCACAATTTTAAACATATTAGCGTTGTCATTTCAAACGTTAAAATAAAATAGAGAGTAAATTTAAATAGAGTTACAAAGAAATAATCTAACATTTCACCCAAGGCACACTGCATATCCTTTAACCAATAGCAAACCCAATTCAAGGTATATCTCATATAATTGAACACCTTCCCATGGTAATTACGACAGTCTGATGATTGATTTATGAATATTTCTAACATTAAACCACGATTCTAAAAGTGAGGATAACAATTAAAAACATTTTCTTTGCATCATTCAATCTATTTATGATATTTATTTATTTTTGTTTTTATTTTACATTGAGTCGATAAAATGTCTCCATTTCTCGTACCTGTTCTTAATACTTTTATAGTATAACCAATGAGTTTTAAAACTCGTTGGTATAACTATGCGTACTTCATTCCATTGAATTTGTATTTGATCTTTCCACACAACATCAACATATAAACATCGTTGTCATGAAATCGGCGCTGCCTGTGGTATAAGATCTTGTGCATATAGGGAAATAACGTTTGTAAAATTACATTCGTAGTTTTCGATTTTAATACCTAATATTGAAGACACTTCGTCCGGTTCATTTGGTATAATACTTCTTAGCTTTTGTATATTTCTTAACTGGACATATAACTTTCCACACCTTGTAAACCTTACATTTATGGAGACAATCACCAAGATACAATATTAAGAAGTTCTAGTTGTCTCAAATGTATTTTTGAAGCCTAAAGACACAAATAAGAAGACAGCAATCTTTTCGAGACAAAGTCGCCTAAAGATAGCTTTAGAAGATGTAAGCTGCTTAATAGTATCTCGTTTTCATTGTCTCCCGTTTATGTGCGCGCCTGCTGAGCAATTATTTCACCTAAGGATTCTCATTTAATTTGGGAAAACTATTCTTATCACTAAGAAAAGACTAGTAAAAATTGACACAGAAATTCCCATAGGAAACATGTGTTGCTGTTTGAGATTAGTTAATTAAATAATAATCCGGATTTAGTAAAATAATTAAGTATCATTTAGTATCATTTAGTATCATTCAGGTAAAAGAATATATGACTATTTTCTGGAAAACTAGGAAAACTATATAAATATGACCATATTGAAAAATGAGATTTCGTTGGTCATTTCCATTAATGTGGGACAGGAAATGAATCCAATAAAAGATTACGTCATTTCCTGCCATAAATGTCATCTCTTATAGTACAAAAATCCTATTGCAGTCGGGGATAGAGCTGACGACCGGCCTAACATAACTATATAACAATTATTGGTATTAATTTAACTTAGCGATGTAAGTATGGTCAATGATTGGTTGATGAGTTAACGAGTATTTATATTTAAGTCTGCAGTATGCTGGACTGCTGAGAAATTAGTACCATTATCAATTCAAAAATCATAGTGGAACGTAGGTGTCGTTAGCAGTTAACGTACTATTTAACTTAAATGAGTTGATACCGAAGCTTTAACATGATTCACAAGTGATAAATGATTTTGTTTTGTTTTTGTAATTCTCGTTATTAAAACATCGCTTAATACCACTTATAACAGAAGCAGAATATCGACATATGCAGTCCTATAATTGATAATACAAGTAAATATGGTGACAATTCTTTTGCTATAATAGCTGAGAATGTATAGCTTTAGTAACAAAGATTTTAATGACATAATCACAATTTAACTTCATTCTCCTTTCTGCCTCATATCATAACTGTGAAATCGTATTCATAAACTTTGTACTCCAGGTGGCTGCCAAACATTTTACTTCTTATAATTAAAGGTAGTGGTCAGTAATGATCATGCATACTCAAAAGAGGGATTGCAGAAAAGGAAAGGTTATTCGCATGACTCAATCACGTGCGTGACACGTTGCCGTAATATATATATATATATTGCTTATGGAATAAGGAGGGTAGACAGGTTCTACACAAGTTGTACACATGTGAGTGCACGTGCACTAATCTACTTTTATTACCTTATTGCATACCATATATATATATATATTATATATTTATTATATATGCGCATTCCATTTGAGAGGTGCGATAATTGAGGTGCAATAAACATATTTTTTTATCGTACATGTAGAATAAAAATTCGAATTGTGTTTTCTTTTAGCCTTTAGATACTCTATGACGATTCAAAACCAAAAAGAAAGGTTTATATATCAATATTTGTCTATGCTAGGGGCATATGATAAATAGTGAATGGAACTCGGTACTAGTAATTGAGTATTTATTAAATATATTAATATATTGATAAATATTCAATTACTAGCACCTCGTTCTATTCTCTCTATATATGTCATTCATAAATTTATTGTTTTTCTTCTAAACGTTAAAGTAGTGTATACACAAGCGTGACAGACCTTATACTTTTACACATTATTTTAAAGATACACAAAGAAGGTGGTGGCAAAAGTTACTTTCACTTTAAAACTTAAAACTTCGTGAGAGTTTAACAGGAGCGTACCCGGGCCGGGGCTCCCTTCAGGCAAGGTGAGGGGGTGGACTATTGTCCCACACTTTAAGACCCCCATGCACTGCTTGAAGAAAACAATCCATCCAATCAATGCTAATCCCTTTGTTACATGTGACGACAGATGACTGATTGATTTTCGTTTATTCGAGGTAATATTTTCAGTTCTATATTGTGCACTAACAAGATCTTCCGGGGTTGGGTAGGTGGCAACCATCCTCGTTACACTCTGGATCCCCCTTTTAATGGAATAAACCCCAGCAAGGTTAACCTTCGTCGGTATTGCCCAAGAGTTGTTTGTGTCTTGGGCATTTACGTTATGGCATTGGGAGAGATTCATTCATGTGAATCTTAATCATGTTAAGTAATTACCTTAGTTTGTTGACCTTTATATAGCCTTGCTGGCGTACGTACAGTGGTCAGTCAGTAGAATCACTGGACCAAAATACCCTGGGAGCCAGATCATGGGTATTTTTAGCATTGGTTTCGGGTGGGATGGATTGAAGCCGTTTCTAATGGCAATGAACAAACAAAGTACAATACAAATACCTTGCAAAGTCCAATATAAATTTGTGGGTTATTATGATCATTAGGAGTTGCAGACTTCGTTCGGAGAGCACAGTAGGAGCAGTACAGAGACAGGCCCTATAGAAACTCCAACATTTATATAGAAGGTAATCATGCTATACAATGCATTGCTATTACAATATTTACATACATCGAAATACAGGTATCATAGTGATACTTTACATGTCCTTTCTTTTGATTTATTTATTTGGACTTTCATATTGGGTATGGTAAGTTCGTGCAAAACAGTTGGTTTAAAGTGAAAAGAACTTGACATGCTAATTCATCTGAACTAACATGCATGCCCACACTTATATTAACATGGGTATAATAACAGGATTATAATAATAATCGACCCTGTTCGTACTATGATGGGTTATGATGATGGGCATGGAGAATGGAGATTTGGCGGGAACTATGACGGAGACATTAGAGGGATTACCTGGGAAAGGCAAAACAGGATGATCAATTAAAAGCTCAGTAAATATCAGGTTTCCTGCATGGTAAACTCGGCAAGGAGTTCAGGGAAAGGTGAAGAGGCTAAATGGAATAAGAACGTTTAAGCATTTTCATGTTTCCTCCGATTCTTGATTTAATTGGCGAGTGACTCTTTGTAAACTATGCCCTTCTAAAAAAAGTTTTATATACATGCTTCATGTCTCGAGAGCATGTGGAAACTATGAAAAATTAAAGTATTTCCATTTTTGCAATGCATTTTTAAAAAATGCATTGCAAAAATGGAAATACTTTCTTCTTGAAGTTATAGGTATCTATTTTGTTCCGCTTACATTAGTACGTTAACTTATTCTTTTTTTTATAGAATAACTTGTAGACATGTGTAGTGACTTGAGAGATCTCATGGCCCCTATACTGCCGTCGCACTACTGAGTATTCTCACGAATACTTATTAGCGATTGAATATGACGACACTCGCACTAGAACTATATGGCCAATATCCATGCCAAACAGTGACAATTCACATGACGACAAGCCATGCGTCCTCAATATGGGACGCATCTATATCCACTTCTCTTTGATATGGAACTATTCCGTTTGAAATCAATAACCTTTGGTCCACCTGTCGTCAAAATGAACTAGGGGTTCACAAACAGCATGATTCAAATGCCTCAGACGATGTTTACAAGTGTAGTGGCATCTTTGATTTGGGGAGCTCAGAAAGTAAGTAGGGTGATTTGACGTAACTCTGTATCGTGTTTTCTCGGTTGACATTTGTATAAAACGAAAGGGCAAGGGGGTGACCCTTTTCGGAGAAATGTCAATCATCTAGGTGACCAATGACCGTGACGGAGCCTGCGGTCCTTCACCCTGGAGCTAGTGATGCGCAAAGTCTGTGAACTGAGAGGGGTGGGAGGGTGTTCCATTGTGTGGGTAAATTCCATCACATCTATCTGGACACGCATTATCACCTGGAGATTGAATAGGGCAATCGTATCTAGGTGAAAAACGGCGAAAATAACATTTCTTTCCCGGACAGAGGTCTCCGGTGGAAATGTTTGCCTGGACGGATGTTTACGATGTATTTTCTGTACAATCTTTTTTATTTTCAGCCAGTTTTTGATAAAATGTAGATGGTGTTACGGAGCAGGTTGAACATAATCGAAGGAATAATTGTATTCAGTTTGATTTACTGGATGAAATTGCTTATGAAGAGATAGTTAATTTTACATAACTATATATTGAAGCAAGAAGTATGGGATTTTTCTTGCCGTCATTCTTAGGATTAACGGGCAAATGAACCAATCCATTAAACCATTTTTTAGAATATCATTTATTTAGACATGCATCGCTGAAAAACCGTAATTATCCTGACACATCAATATATACAAGAGATTATAGTGCCAAATCTTAAAAAGGGCTGGAAGTTCAGAAGATTTGCTAAAACACATCATGATTCAGGAAGTATTATTGTATTATTAGTATTATAGTATTATTGTGGCATATGGCAGAATGCTATGGCTCGGGTAGGACCTGAATCAGTGACTAAATGTGAGGATTAATGACCGACAGGCCAGAAATGGAGGTTATTAATCACTTTAGACTCTGTCTGAGGTAGTTACAGCGCTGGTCTGTTCTAGGTAGAGACTAAATTAGCTTACCTAGAGCTGGGTGTTGGCACTGCATGGTTAATACAGTCCACATTATGCGTACGCGTGCGTACATATACAGTAGACAGTTTACGTGCAGGTGCATATGGATTTTTTAAAATGTTATCTAAATGTACAAATCCTGCCAGAAGAGACTCCTATGCTAATAGGGTTTTCAGTGTCTTTCAAATTTGCATGCCTAGAAATATTAATTTAATTCTTCCCTCATTTCCGGATACAAATATTAACTTCCCTATTGTTTCACGCAGTGCATGCAGTCATTGTTTCAAAGATTAATATCAAAAACGTATTACTTTCACCGTTTTCCTATCACAGGAATGAATGTACTCAGAACAGAATTCATCGCCTATATATATGCTAACCTGTTCGTAGAGAATGTTATCTTCTTAAAAAATAACATTACAGGATTCGCACTCACATAATATATATGAGCGATTTGACATAATTCTGGGCATTATTCAACTGTCCTTTTTACGAAAAAAGAGTGGGCATGCCCTGAATACTACCACCACAAAGAAACGATCCTCGATCTCGATTGGGAGGTATTTAAGTTCTCCTCGAACATAGTGAGGAAAGGACGAAAGGTCAGCCTAGTTCGTCGAACGACTCTGCTTGGGATGAAGACACCGGAAGATGGATGTAGTAGATCTGGTTGGGTTGAATTGAGGACAGGTTTACCTCAGATAATCCCCCGCAAAACTGCAACGGTGATTTCTGAACTTTCGCTACATAACAATCGATTAAACATTATATTCTGTAAAAGCGCCTTTGATATGTAAATATACTTCGTTAACGCAAAACAAGCCAAAGCGATGATTTCATATGTTTTATGTAAGAGTATTATACAGAAGTAATCTTTCTAAAATTGGACTTGGCATCATGCCAATATGCACATGTTTTCATGATGGATTTATACATAATGTACTTATTTATAACTCACGTTAACCTGCCGGAGCCACTTTTTATAGTGGCGAGTCTGAGAACAAACAATTCTCAGAGCCTGAATTTATTTAGGATTTTAGCGCCCTATTGTATACTTGAGAATCAAAGTTTTCATATAATGATGAACCCTTGGCAATGGAATTCAAATAAAAACAGAAAGGAATGATACTAAAGTTTGAAAAATGGTATGATTTAACACAGAAGCTGGCCCAACACGTGCACATCAAAGAGTCATAATTATGATGTGATATGATTCACATGGGAAAACATTTCGGTGCGGGGAACCGCCCATATCAAATTATCTAACATGCAGGCTCTCGCGATCTTGAATAAAATATTTCAATGCTTATTTTTTAATTTTAATTGGATGCGCATATTCATTTCTGTTTTGCAATTTCGTTGCATAATGAGGTATAGCTGCTTTGACTAAATTACCTTTCTTGGGACAAAATGTCTGCGTACTGCAACCGAAACACGGTATAAATAGTTTGTATTGTTTTGATATTTTGTTTTCATAATAATATAATTTCTCATAAGAAAAGTTTTATGATGTAATTCTATAATGTCGTTTGTTTCAGACGCTGCATTTATAAGAATACAATACTGTTATGAAGATTTCATTTGCATATGCCAGAAAAAGGAAAATTAAAACCCCTTGACCTGGCCACCGTTTGCGCAGCAACGCGGCCCTTGGAAATAATTTTCCTTGTTCCAAATCCTCTGTTTATAAATTAGCAATAATAGCATTAACCTGTAACGATTAGCAATATGAACGAATCATATAATGGGGGTCAATTGAAATGAAAGGGTGTATTTGTATATCAACCAAGTCCTATAAAAACTACTGAAAAGATATTATCCTGCGTTTAATCTATGCCATTTAGATATTATCGCACCTTTACGCTGGTATGTTATCTAGGGAATATACCCACATTAGTTTGGGATTATAGTACTAATATCAAGTGCAGCAATTTAAAAAAGAATCAGTAGAGACGATACATATATGAGTTCTGGGTAATTAATACAATTTAATACACCCTTATCTAGTTATAATCAGTTTCATAGTTCATAATGTAAACATATTGTTTTGCTAATTTTGCAATAAGTATGCAAAGAATGTGTAAGAGAAGAGAAAGGGAGGAGCTAAGGATTCGAGAGTTACTCATGCATACAATAGGCAGATTTAGTCAGCCTTCCTGGACCTGTATAGATATCGCTGTCATGAAATAACTAGTTTTGAGAGTCTAGATGGATGGGGGAAAGCAATCAAGCGAGCAGAGTCTCCTTGTATATAAGGACCCTGTGTCTTATCCAACCAATTCATTCTTTGACAGAGAGTTTGCCACAGGAAAGATAGCGGACGAGAAAGACCAGAGGGAAAGCCGATTTTCTTCCCACGTTCCCGAGCGCATCGTAGAAAAGAAGAACAGGCCGATTCGCTTGCGACGCACCAAAACAAGAACCTATAGAATTCTTCAAACCATCAAGTAGGTACTACTGTCTTCATGTCATTAAGATAATTGATTTGGATCTTCTCTGTATACCTGACACCTCACTCATAAACCAAAACCATAGGATTTCAGTTAACATATATGCATGAATGCATGGTTATTCGCAGTCATATTATTCTGCAATATGCAGTACTGCTTTATAAGTTATTTTTTCGTAGGGGAATTATTAAACATCCCATACAATAACAAGAATACCAAAAAGAATGGTGATTTTAATGATGAGATGTAATTTAATACACAATGCCTGAGGACTAGTGAACCCTGCCTGTAGAGTGGGGGAATTTCCCAGTTTGAGATGTATCTGTCAGCGAAGTGTTAAAGACTAGCTAGTGTTCCCGGTTGGCAATATTGAAGATGTCCTCTCACAATACACGTTGATACAATTTGAGGATGTTTTTCGGATTGGCCATATTCCAGTTGAATGCATGCATGGTTCTCAATAGTTAGCAAGAGTCAACCTTTATCTTAACTTTAATCTTTTACCTTAGATTTAACTTAACTTTGAGCAAATGTCATCTTTAAAGAAAGAGAATGAATAGATGGTTCCAATATAGATAAAAGTTATAGCTAATTATTTAAGAATTAATGCACAAACAGGGCACCAGCAGGCCCGAAATGGAGGTTATTAATCTTTTTAATCTCTGAGGGTGTTTAATATAGCCCATGCACTGTTCAAGGCACTGTTAGTACATTTTGCAACGATTCAGTGGGGTGGATTTATTTGACTTATCCGTCGTTATCTTACAGATATGGCTCCACGTCCCACAGATATGACGCAGGCAATCAGACCGGAAGACCTGATCCAACGAGCAGACGGCAGTGACGAGACGCAGACAGATCCATCCATTGACGAAATGATGAAGGCTGGCGCGAAATTGGTAGCTGTAAATGGTTACTGGTATGACGTGACGTCATTCATCGACAGGCATCCCGGTGGTCCCGTCCTTGAACAGTTCATCGGTCAAGATTGTACAACAGTTTTCAAAGCATACAGGCACCCTGAATATGTCCTCAAGCACCGAAAACCAGTTGGCGTCCACAGAAGGAATAACTGGGCTGAAGCAGATGCCGATTTTGATGATCTCATTAGGAAATGTGAAGAGAGGGACTGGTATCAGACAGACTGGTCGTTTTACATGAAGAAAACGCTCATCATTGCATGTGCCTTCATAGCAGCATGGACTTGTGTCTGTAGCTTTGAAGCTTGGTACATGCATTACCTTGGGGCAGTCTTCCTGACGTTCATGTGGCAGCAATCGGGTTATTTCATGCACGATTTCATGCACGGTCAGGTCTTCAGATCAACAGAACACAAAACTTCAAGCTGGGGTAAATGGTTGAGGCGCCTAGGGTTGAATAGATCGTTGCTAGATCGCATTGGTGGCATATTCTTCGGCACGATACTCTTTGGAATGAGTGCTCATTGGTGGCAAGAGGAGCATGTCTTCCACCATGGTCTAACCAACGTTGTCGATGTCGAACACAATTTCGCCGATCCTCAAATGTTAGAAGGAGTGTGGGCACAAAGCGCTCTTCTTTTCCCTTTGTTCAAAGGTGAGTTATATATCAACATCATTATTAATTATACACCATTGATTTCTGATTGCAAGCAAGCAAGTATTTGTGAATAGTAGTAGTAGAATAGTAGAATGAAAAAACTTTATAAGATGATAAAAAGTTGCAAGTATATATCCTTATCCAATATATAGAGTCAGAAAATGTTCAATCGGCATTACTATATAGTTAGTAAATTCTGTTAAATTAGGCTGAAAATTGATAAATCTATACTGGTTAATTATATACTGAGTATGTTTGGTAATGCATTGATTCACAAAATCATTTCGGATATAATTATTTGACTGCATTTCGGATATATTTGACTGCATTGAAGCTCACTTTTGTCTTGAATTTGGTTTTTTTGAGAGGGCTGATTTGGGCGAATTGTAATTTTCTGACAAAAACAACACCATGTACCCTGACTAGGATAGTTGAGCATATAACTTATGAAAATCCAATTCTTTCTTTCAGGTTGGATAACTTATTGCTTGATCAAGATTCAACACATAACATTCATCCCGGCTGTCGTCTTTTGCGGAAGATTCGAGATGCTCACTCATTCGTACCGCCTCGAACACCGTTGGTATGAATGGGTTGGCATAATCCTTCACTGGTGCTGGATCGTCCCCCTTCTCAGCTACCTCCCGACCTGGAGGGAAGTATTCATTTTCTACGGGTTGGCTGCAAGCATCGAAGGTATCTCTCATTTCCAGATCATCCTCAGTCATTACTGCAGGGAATTCCAGAACAGCGAGGACTTCCACCAACAGTCGTGGTATGTGGCTCAAATAGTGTCAAACATGAACATTTCCTGCCCTTGGTGGATGGATTGGTATTATGGCGGACTCAATTTCCATATAGAACATCACTTGTTTCCTAAACTTGGTCGCAAACATCTTCGAGCTGTTGCACCCGAGGTCGAGGCCATTTGCAAGAAGCATGGTATTGAGTATGGAATGGAAAACTTTTCTACCTGCATATTGTTAACGTTAACACAGTTAAAACAAACCTCCACGCATTACACACTCGACCCTCGATAGGTTAACCAATTTATTTCTGTCCAGTTCTTAATAATATTGAGTGTTAGGACACCAAATACTAGTATTCCAATGACAGTTGACGAAATATTTCGAAGGATGTCTGGATTTATATATCTTGAATATCGAGTTACGTATTGGAGTTCAATCTAAATTGACATTGCCGTATGTCGCGTCGATTTTGGTTCTCTAGTTAATATAACTCAATTGTTGTTCTTGACCCATAATTCTCAAGATTGTATTGTATTAATTGCTTAACGAAATACCTGCGTCAAACCAAAGAAATAAATACGCAGATCGTCATTAACAGAATACACTAAATTTAGCTATGTGTAAATATATTGTACAAATGTTAGGAGGCGATTCTGGTGATGAGTCATCATTCTTCCTGATTTTTCTTGATTCGCCATAACCGTTCTGGGGAGTATTATACAATGTGATGGTAACCGAATATGATTGAAATGGAGTTAACGGATTGAGAATCATAAAACCCATTACGTCCTATAAGTATTCATAATATATCAAGGCATGATCGTGAAACGAGGTCTCAGCGACTGGCAAGTCATTAAAATTGATTAAATATTGCGATAATTGTATAGCTAATGTCATTGTATCTCATCACTGTAAATAATCGACGAGCAAATGTAGTGTATGATATACATACTACATAATTATTGTAATTATATTAAATGTAGTGTAAATATGTTGTATTCAAAATACAAAATATCCAATGATTGCATAGATGTGTACATCTGTATCTATAGATGTCTTTAATATGTTCGAAATGTTAATTTGTGAAGACTATAAGATGGTATTGAATAAAATGTTTGACATTTAACATGCATGTTGTGTTCACATGACCTCATTTTACCAACGCTATTTCCATTCTTCTCTGCATATTCTATACATTGTTGGCGAGCCAGTTAAGTGATAAAAGGGATGAGTAAGGGCGGCTTGGGAAATTAAATTTGATATAATTTGATATAATTTATATAAATGGATAATTAAAAGTAATGTAAAATAAATTTGATTTGGTTAAAAATTGGTAAAAGTTGATTAGATTATAAATAAAATTGAAATGATGGTGATTTGATGTAATAATATAAGATAATTAGTAGGGACGAATGAAATGATGATTATTAGGTGTGGGTGGGTGGGTTGATTTGAGTGGTCGCGTCGATGGAGACAAGTGAAGTGAGTGGAGGTGAGGTTTGGAGTGGTAAGTACAGCGCCTTGTGATTGGTTGATTTTTTCCCCCGAGTATTACCGAAGATGCGATGCCGAGTGTTACCGAAGATGCCATGTGTTTGTACGGTAAAATGTCCGTGCAAAGCATTAGCATATAGGGGTCGGGGAATCGGTTATTTCTCACTTATTATACCAGAAAGACCTTGATGTATTGGAGGTAATTGCAGTCTATGTAATTTCCCTAGGCCTGGGGACTACGGAAGACGAGAGTGCTCACGCATGGAAAGTTTCATTTTTTGAATAGAAAATCATTTTCATTTCCAAAATCATTTTGAATTTCAAAATCATTTTCCATCTCATTTAAAAACTAAAATTCCTTCGAGATTTCGAGCACAAAATGGCGGCACCTATGGGCGGCCCCCATAGGTGCCGCCATCTTTGATTCCCTCCTCAGGGGAAGTGAAGGGAGAGAGAGAGAGAGGGAGGGACAGAGAGAGAGAGAGAGAGAGGGATAGAGAGAGAGGGCGAGGAGAAGAGAGGGAGAGGAGAGATGAGAATGACTGATATAAGCATAGTTTTCTTTTAGTCTTCTAGTTAGCCCTATATATGTGCTATGTGTATGGTATGTGTCACAGTTATGATTATACCATCAGGTATAATGGCCAATCATACCAGACTTAGTTTCACCTATACATTTATCAATTTTCCTTCTCCTCCCCCTCCCTGACTACCTCCCTTGCTCTCCCTCCCCTTTTATTCCCCCTCCTTAATAATAATGAGTAATGTGTGGACAGGTACATCTTTAGTAAAAAAAGTTAGTCGAAAAAAAGTTAGTTGTAAAAACAGTTGGTCGTAAAAAGTTGGTCGAAAAAAAAAGTTGGTCGTAAAAAAGTTGGTTGTAAAAAAGTTGGTCGAAAAAAAAATTGGTCGTAATTTAGTTGGTCGTAATTTAGTTGGTCGTAAAAAAAAAAGTTGGTCGTAAAAAAGTTGGTCGAAAAAAAAGTTGGTCGTAAAAAAGTTGGTCGTGTCTCCCCCCTTTTATCCCCCCCCCATTCCTACCTTCCTGTCCTCATCCTCTCCCCCCCCCCCAACACACACACACTCCCTCTCAGTCACCCTGGAGAAGGTTGAGGTGGGGCAGGAGTAGGAAGAGAGAACAGGAACATAGATAGCCGTGTCTATCTCTATACAGTTCTGCTGTACTAGAGGCTGTTCTGCTGTACTAATACAGTTAACGTAGTACTGTAAAGGGGCAGTACAGTTGCCTACAGGAACAGGGATAGAAGCATAACCAATCCAAGATGGCGGCACCTATGGGGGCCGCCATTTTATGCTCGAAATCTCGTGAGATCTCATCTCGTTTTAAGTCTCGTTCATAGATTTTCATTTCCATTTCAAGATGGAAATGAAAACGGAAATCAAATTCAAAACGGAAATGAAAACGCCTGTGTCTTTTGAAACATACTTTAAAACAAAAGGAATTTTAGTTTTTAAATGAGATGGAAAATGATTTTGAAATTCAAAATGATTTTGGAAACGAAAATGATTTTCTTTTTTAAAAATAAAACTGAATTTTACTTTTCATCACATGAACACTCTCGTCTTCCGTAGGGGACATTGTTTGCGTTGATTGGAAGTCGGAAAGTAGGATTTTGGGACGATCGACGGACCATCGGTTATCTTTATTGTAGTGTTGATAATTATGTGGGCGTGGCTCAAATCGTCGGTTCTGCCTATAAGGCATATAAATATGCCAGTGACGCCTAATCGTCTAGCGAATGGCAAATACTTACGTCCGAAACAATTATAATAATATGGGACAACCATAAACACCTTAGTTTTCGTTTTTTTAAACAAAGAAAATTCTAAGAATTCTAAGTCTAGGGTAGTCTCAGACCTGCAGTATAGGGCTCTACAAACAACACGAGGCACGAGTGCTAGTCTAGAATTTCCCCTGTGCACTCTAAAACCTAAACCTACGTAAATGTGACAAAAATGACTGCACTCATCGTGAAATACAGGAATTTCAAATTGTTTTGGTAAAAATATTATTATTCCAGAATCTTGCTAGTTTGTCTGCCAGAATTTGTTCTTAACAAATCGCCCAGACAAGCTCATATTTGGATCACTGATAAAAAGTCATTAAGTCCTTATAATGTTGGTCATGAAAAATTGTAATTTCCCCATCGGCTTCATAATTCAGTTCAAATGCACCAGAATCTGAAGGCGTCATTTAACAAGTATATATTTTCAAAATTTTTTTGGTGAGAGAACCCCAAACGCGCTTCTATATCTGCCATGCCTCTGGTGTTTGAAGACACCTTTTCCGTCAAATTGGCAATTTTCAGGCAATAAATGATCACAATCCAGTCACACAGAAAAATATCCTAGAGCCTAGCACGAGCCCAGTGAACATGTAGAAGTCCAACATGTACAGGAAAGTACAATATTATAGGCCTTTAATGAATAAAAAAAACACAATGAGAATAGAAAAATACCTCCTCCTCCCCTCTCACCTTGCTCTGTGTGATCCAGAGAGTGTGTGCCCGCTAGAGTAGAGGTTCATGCAGGGGAAGTCTTTGGCTATTTACTTATAAACGTATGGATTATTTTTCTCATTTAATGACTAGGCCTACCCACCCGCCGATATGATTCGATATGCATTTGTTTTGGTAACTGCCCTGTCTCCTCGCACATTTGGTGCGGAAGGCAGGGCAGACAGCTGGCGCTCATGGTGTGAGTGGGGCGAACTTGAGGGTTCAGCAAGGAGGATGCAGCATGGTGCTGTTTGTCTGCCTGCCTTATAACACCCTATGAATTATTACAGACTATTTTAGTGGTGAGAACGGATTAAGAATTTGCATTGAGGTAAAGTGTAGAGAAATGATACGGAGGACTATTGTAAGCACTTAGAAATTTTTTCACCGGGAAAAATGCAAAATTCTGTGACATCCTATTTTCTCTTATGAAAATATGGCAATAGAGGAAATAAAGCATATAAATAATAACGGACATTAGGGGAAAGAAAAATAACCCATTTTTGGTATCATTGGAATGTCTGTTGCCATGGTAACCAAGCCTTACTTTTCATTCTATGCTAAATTTTGTGTAAATTTAAATTACATACTGCAGTCTATATCTTTTGAACAACTTGTTTCAAACCTTCACAATTTATACATGTGAAAGAGCCTGAGAGTGCTTTCATGATATATCTTTTAATTGACCTTTGTCAAGGTCAAGGTCACTATTTTCAAGGTCAAACATCAAACTTTGGTTCAAATTTGAATATTATGTATGTAGAGAATTATAATGTTATTTATCTCTAATCAGTAATTTTCAATTCCCCTGTTAGCGGCTAGAACATCCATCTTATTAAAGGTAGTTGACTCCATTAAAGTGACTAATACATAGTGCAAAAACTTCTTGAATATAATAGAAGAACTAAAGTGTTGGAAAAAGAAGCTGGGTCTAATATTCTCCATGTGGGTCAGCATTTGTTTTGTGAGGCAATATAATGTTCACTGGCTTATTAGGCTTACAAGACTAGCTATTTATACCTGTGGCTCAGTGGTTCAGTGCACTGAGTGTTTGCTTCTCAAGCCAGAGGCCAGGGTTCAATTCCCAGCAGAAATTCTTCTTTTTTTCAGAACACCAGTTCTCCCAATCAAAGAACTGACATACATGTATTTATCTCTGTTGCAGGGATATTTATTATATCATGTTAATTGACATTATTATTCTGATGTAACTGTAGGCACTGCAATAAACAGTTTGTACATGAAAAGAGTTCATTTTCCAGCATGCACAAAAAGGTGATGAGAAAGGTACAGATTGAGGAAGCCTCAAACCTACAACCCTGAGGTTTCTAAACCAAAGTCATGTCAGTTAGCCATGCAACCATGTGTTAGGCTGACTGAGGTTAACACACTTTAAGCAGTCCTATCCACTGGGATTTCCAGATCCCCTCATGTAATAATATTTATACTAATGTATGGCCCTGAAAGACCTAGCTCGATCAGATCTGCTCACACTTAGCTAAATAATCTTTAATAATTGTGTAATTATCAAATTGTGAGGGTCAAGGCTAAAAGTTATGTTTACTCCCTGGGATGAAGCCAATCCCCCCCTCCCGCCCCCAAACCTTACCTTGGCTGAAATATATCTGTCATCAATGCAGATTCTATAGTACAGATGGCAGCACCAAGGGTAGTAGTATACTAAATCACAGTTGTAGCCCTGGTTGGCCAAGGCATTGATTGATACATTATTGCACTCTGATGGGGGATAAGGAAAATTATTTTAATGTTTTTTTCATCGCTTGGAGTGACAAATAGTCCCAACAAGACGTTTCAGCAAAAAATAATGACTTTTGAGAACCTTGATAAAAAACCCGAAATACAAAAAAAATCACATTTTCCTCTACAATATTAGAAAATTGAAAGTGGGTCTTCATAGGCATTCCTAACGACCACCCACATACCAAATCTGGGGCTGTTTTGAGAACCTTTTTATAATTTCAGGAAATCATGAAAAGTTGTTCAGATGTTCTTTACATTTATTCTATTACATTGCCAGACAGAAATTGGCAGCTTTACATTTTTCACTTCAATTTTAGGGGGGTTAAAACATTCAAAGTCATGTAATTACTATGTAAGGAGTCATAGCCAACCCATTATTTGGGCACAGGCACATTTAATAGCAACATATATTACAAGTAAATCACATGTTATATATATTATTAAACACCCAGGAAAAGTGAATTTTATAGGCCTATATGAAACTCTAATATATATAGTGTCTGTAATAGAGGCTAGATGGTGCAAATAAAAACAGCTAACTAGGCTAACTGAAGACAACTACAAGTCAGTGGCTCTTGATTACCTCTAATCAGTAATTCTCCATCCCCTGTTAACAGCTAGTTATTATCTTATCAAAGATAGTTGACTCCATGAAAGTGACTAATACATAGTGCAAAACTTCTTAAATATGTATAATAGAAGAACCAAAGTGTTGGAAAAAGAAGCTGGATCTAATATTTTCCTTGTGGGTCAGCATTTGTTTGGTGAGGCAATATGATGTTCACTGGCTTATTAGGCTTATACCGTAGTACAGCAGCCAGCGACTAAATTTGGGAGGTAGGCCTAACCCCTACCCACCATATAACAAGCTAAATTTGAGGTATTTTGTGTAGAATTTCATGAATTTTCCGAATCTGAAGAAAAAAATTGCCGGAAAGGTGGCGAACACAGTTATACGGTGGGTAGGGGTAACTTCTTAAATAATGGCTTTTTTGGCCCTTGGCCACTGGACTGTTAACCAAAGATCAACCACGATTTAACTCCTTGGCTGCAGGTTCGTTGACAAAACATGGTCTATTTCAACCTTTTAACCGTTCAATGTCTCTGCTGAGTCATTGATTGCCACTTATCAGTCTAATAATATTGCTCGAACTGGCAATTCCAACCCACAAAACAATTAAAGCCATTCTGAAATGTCTATTTCTCACAAGTATGCACAAACGAGAACCCACGAATTAGTTGTGCAACAGATTCTCGTAGGTTTGCCAAAGAACAAACGCGATTAGGTAGGATTAAGGAGCGAGCAAGGCATTGAAACACTGTACGAACGAACAGCAAAGATTGGGATACGAGCAGCATTGTGCAACAAAGCCCAGCTCTGCTGGGGCACCTCTTGAACAACACCAGGTACAGTCCTGGCAAGAGGAAGACTGCTGATGAAGCAGACAAGGCAACGAGAAGCATGCACAGCATGTATTACAATCCCCACTTATAAAATTTATGACGTCACTGGGTCAGCACGGGACTCTGGGCTCAGCATGAGGGGACCAGTTATCAATGAAATATAGAACCCAGGGCGTTGCCATTTTAGGAAATGTCATATTATACTGTAGATTCATAGTATTAATTTGGTTTATCATTTCATTAGTGAGCATGATATATTCCCAACAGTAATAAAATGAAGTGATGTTTCAATAGTGTTTATTTCTTCTAAATTAGGAACTGGTCATAATGTGATGTCTTGTAAAGAATTGCATTCTTTTGGGTTGGTTTACCGACCCCATTAAGCCGCCCTCCCTCCCTGGCTTGGATCTCGGACCCCACCCTTGGTCTGGTTGGGAGGGCGGGGGGGGGGGGGGGGGGAAGAATGCGTCGACACTTGTTGTGTGTGCACTTGTTGTCCTAGCAACCTGCCCGATCTAATTATTAAGCGCCAGGGAAGCATTGCTAGAAATCCTTTGTTTCTAATGAATTAATTAGTATGTTGTCGTATAAATATAAAAGGCGCAAGCCACACCATCGGTACACCCTGTTGCCTGGCTAATTGACGATCAACCTCCAACTTCTTCTCTACTTGATACAACACCGAACCTATGGGCAAATGCTCTTAGATTCTTACAGTCTTTTGTTTTAGTTTGCTCCTGAGTTAGTGACAAGTCAAAAGTAGAATAAAACTAAGGGAACATGTCATGTTTACTTCTATTTAATCAATCAATATATTATTCTCTTTATATTTAAATTGCTTGTTGGAAACGCATAGTATTAAGTATTCAATGCTAAATCAAGTTGTCCTTTTGAGGCTACACTTAGGATTTCCTAATGTAGAAGACTTTAAAAATGAATTAATATTTTTGTTTCCTTCTCTTATATATAATCAACCATACAGGTGATATCGCGTATGTCAATGAGGACGGATTAAATAAAACCTTAGCTTCCTCATGTTGGACTGACAGACGCTAGGCTAGTTGACTAATTTTATTCGGTATAACTTTTATATATTAATTGTTCCCGAATCGTTCCGGTCAGTTTAAGGATAACTAGCAACATGTAATCAGAGATCCAAAGGTAACAAAAGGCCATCTCGTTCCCTACCCAGAATTTAAGGAATTCTCATTGTACTGCACTGCTTCATTTAGATAATGATCTAATTAAAGAGGATATATATATACCGAGAGTTTAGGTCCCCTCTCCGTGGCTGGAAAGTGTGATGTCACTGATACGCGTGACATATCTCCTTGATAAAAGCTCCAACCTATGAGTACCATAATTACCAAACATGAAAACTCAAGATGGCAAATGTGCAAGTCCCCTATTTTCTCTGAATGTGCTCTGCCCCTTGTTATCATGACTAAAGTAAAACACGAAGTCAGGCTATATATCTGTACTGCCTTTTATTTACATATTCAAATTCAACACCATATTTCTTACAATGGATGTATATATATATGTAAATGTAAATAACCCAATGCATGTTTGTAGGAATTCAAATATTTTATGAAAATGAACTGGTATTGTATGATAACGTCCAAAGTGCATTATGGCCTATCACTTATATTCACCCATGATACAACACATACACGACCATTATTTTAACACCAAAAAATGACATTGTACATTCTCAGCTAACATTCTTATCTGAACATTCATCAATCTTGACATGAAAGGAATTTAAAGATAAACTGCTTCCCTCCTTAAAGAAATAACAATCAACACCTCAAGGGGAAAATGCATGCATGCCAACCCGATGGATGGAAGGAAAAGGGAAAAAACAAATTAACAAATTAAGCGAAGTTATTTCGCCTAAAGACAATGGACGGTTTTATTTATTTTCTTTAAAAATCCTCTCCCTTTTCCGCAATAATTCTACAAGTGTTATACAAATATCCTAATGGTGGACAAAAACCATAAGGCATCTATCTATTTATAGAAGATCTAGCCGAGTCCGCCAAATCAAGTCCCTGGACACCAAGGAAAACTAAGGAGGCTGCCTAGGGCCAGAAAATATATGAATGGTTGCACATCATGGCAACTAGATGTTGCGAACATAGCAAGGCACAAAATCAGGTTCATGCACAGGTCTGTCGCATGAGTTTTAAAACTGTGAAAGATGAAAATGGGAAAGTACAAGTAGGAGAAAGAACCAAATAGTCATAATATGGTCGGTTCATAATATTTTATAATAAATTCTTGGTTTTGTAAATTTGTTATTTTGTATAGCACAATGGGCATGCATAAATAACTAAGTAAACCAGAGAGGTTTGTAACATAAAAGAGAATTACAATTACAAAAGCAAAGTTTACAAACAATTCTGAATCAATTATGTGGGTGTCCATGGGACAAGCATATATAGATATGTTTTCATACAGATAGATTTTGATTTGGCAGACCCTGACCAGGCGGATGACTTCATCGGTGCTTCGTGCTTTCAACTGACACTCACCGAAATGAAGTAACGGAACGTAGAGGACTCGGGACGGACGAACGAAGGGCCTGAACATCCAGGACGGAAAAATAAGGGCGTGAGCCACATGGAACAGGATTGGACACATTGCAATTTGAGCCCTGTCCATGGGCGTGGAACGGTTCTCTGATGATTTATTGAATCTACTTGCACAAGACACGAGAAATTAGTCAATAAAAGGGTGCCATTCTATCCGTGTTTCACTACAATGTTAAGCCACAACAAATCAGGTCCCCCTTTCCCGAAATATATCCAAAGCGATTGAGATGATAAAAATGATGGTGGTGATATTTTTTTTAGGTTAGTACCTAAGTTGTTTTTGAAATATTAATGTTAGATCATTCAATCAGGAACTCGTACATATGCTAACATCAGACATTCACACTTCATAAAAGCACATTGGATAATTCTCATCAGCTATCATTTTGTAAGGACAAACATAAATGAGGACATTAATAATTGGAGAAATGCCCCTTCTGGGATAAATAAAAACAATATACTAACTTGTTGTTTTATTTGGGACTTTTCGGCTAAACAATTTCAATAAGAGTATTTTGGACGACGACAATATTAATAGACATGACTATGCTTTCCTCTACATAAAATTCTTGTTGACGGTTTAGCCTATGCATAGTGTTGCTTATTCTTGAATTGATTTGATCTCGCAGCGAGTACACATACATTTTACTGGATTAATCGTCCCAATATGATAAGAGGTTAGACTTTGCGAATCGCATTCGCGATAGTCTCCTTCCGAGGATCATTGATTCACAGTATATCCATATTATGACCACTCAAACGCATATTGAATTTCATGAAATAACAAAAGTCATTGAAAGTTCTTACTGACCCTTGGAGCTCATATACATATATACGTCAGGCCGAAATGGGCCCAAACTAAGAAGTCACTGATTGTGTTCTTCAAACTTTAGAGCAAGAGACTTAACTAGGTTTTTTATGTAACACATTAAAATATACATTGGTATTCATCAGTATTATACATCCAACAAACAGTATCAAAGATATCACAGTTTCAGTTAATGTTTTAGGACACATTTTGTTTTGTATTTACATTTTAAACGCATTATGTTCAATCGCAATACATCATAAAGCCACAATAATCACAATCTCTATACAGCAATATAGCATTAACCTTATGAAGAATTACAAAACGTATATATATATAAAGTTAATATCTGGTAAACGAAAGGGCAGACAAGAAAATCACTTCTTCTTTTTGCCGGCGGACTTCTTGCCAGGTGATTTGCGGCCCTTGGGAGAGGGGGCGTTTTCCTGTTCTGCCCTGAGAGCGGCTTCGGCGGACGCCACCTCCTCCAGGCGCCGTCGCTCAGCCTCCAGGAAACGTTGTCGAAAAGCTTCCCTGGGCTGGTTCACATTGTCTCGGGCAGCATCCAGGGAGGCCTGTAGGGAGGAGGAATTGAGGGAGATGCAGACACAAACGTTAACTAGGTTGGTGCTATGTTTGTAATTGTGTGGGGTAACCGGAGGTTGGATGTGCGTTTGTGGAAAGAAGATATATGTATATATATAGAGAGAGACAGAGAGACAAAGAGATCGAGAGAGAGACAGAGAAAGGGAAACACACAAACAGTGTGTCTGTGGGGCGGAGGTGGGGTGAGAAGAATAAATAAAGGATGAAACAGAGGATCAAAACTACTGTTTGCATATGAATTCTGGGACAGGGAGTCTTCAAAGTGATTATTTACACGTATTGGAAAATATACACATTAATGGCTATGCGCGTATATGATTATATGTAAAATACAGAGTGAAGTGCGGAAAAACTAATACGTTTAAACACCCCAGTGCATAAAGACATTTAAAAGACTGGCTTAACTAGTCATCCATATATAAATCACCAAAATCCGGAGTGGTGCTATCGCTGGTGAAATAATTGGGAAGAAGGGCTGCTAAACTCAAAGATTGGCCCGATTCTTCTAGACTACCTCCTCTATCTTCTGAATCTACCTGCTTCTGCAATTTCTTGCGGGAGGATTTGAAGGAAAGGGAAGAAGATGAAGAGCACCGGGAGGTAATTCTAGATTCTAGGGAAGGGGCTTGGGAGACTGGAGAAGGGGAGCAAATTCCAAACACACGCCTATAAGACCTGAACACCGAACTTCTCCAATGATCCAAAAACACCTGGCAGCGAGGCAGCGTGAATTGAGGATAAAGTTTATGCTTGAAATAGTGTAAGACATTAACAAATATGATAAGAGGTGGGGACACAATTTATCTGAAATACAAAACATGGCTCCAAACTTGGTCGGCTCTAACTCGACAAAATTGAAGCTTGTAAAAACCAAAGATATTTTTTTACATCCCATAGACTAAAAGTGAAGGCATAGACGGCAGAGATGATTCAGAAAAAGATCCCTATAATTATAATGATAGATGTAAGCGATGTCAACCAATTTGTGAAGTTTGTAAATTATAGCAAGGTGTATTTATTTTGCCATCAGTGAAACTACAAGCAGAGATCAAGAAACATGTGAAGAGAAGAGAACAAGAATCTTTCATTTAATGAACATCCTTTTGGAGAATGTACACTTATCTAGAAGAGACATGCATTTATAAATTCTCCAAATCAAAGTGAATATATCGATTGCTGTATATCCATATTGTTTTATTATGAACAAACAGAAGTATATACCTTTCAGATATTCAATTGCTACAACATACTAACAAGTAATGCATATTATTTTGATCCAAAGCAAACTTGGTTATATTCTCTAGAAGTCTGCATTTAAATATATCATAATATTTTGGAATCCTTGATTTTAGTAGTTTTTTTTATCCTGGAAATTCGGAAGAAAAATAGTTAAAAGATAAAAAACTATACTCACTTGGAGCTGTTCAGCCAACTCCAACTGTCTTATTTTGGCTTGGTTTCGGGCTTGTCTGTCCGCCTCGCGCCTGTTCTCTACATCTTCACGATACGACCGGTACATGGCTATCTCTTGCTGCTTCTCTACCAGCTGTCTCTCTACCTCCTTCTCGTCAAATAACCTGGGTTTGTTACCAGTAGACCTGAACAACACAAAACGCCTTCTTGTCAGTATTACCAGTAGTATTCTTATGTCTAGCCATTTAAAATAGAGATCTTTCTGCATATGACAGAAGTGATTCAAGGATGTAACAATTACAACTGAGAAAAATGTTCCTCTATTTCTATATAGAAAAGAAACAGGCACTGGGAGCCCCTTGATTAGAAATGCATCTCCTATTTGTCCTATTTGGAGACAAATATAGGGTTGTGTTATCTATTATTTATTATTCATTAGTATTAAAACAATGACAGGGTGGTAGGATGATGGGAGAGATGAAGATGCTATGAGGGAACGCTGTCAATTTTGAACAGCACCATTATATTAACATTTAAACGCATGGAATAACTACCATATGATGCTCCAACATGCCTCTTGGGATACCAAATTTACAAAGGAACAAATCAAGCAGAAAATAAATTAGCGTGCGTTTTTAGATGTCCTCAAAAATCACAACACATAGTGGACATCAAAAGAAGGAATACCTGCTGGTTGGATGCATAATTTATAATGGAATTCTGTTAAAAGGGTTAATGATAATTTGGAATATCAATAATAATGTGGTTAGTTACGTGATCATTACGTACTATGATATAACAGTTCTCCCAAAATAAAATGATGCATCATTAATATATGATGTACGCTAGAGGAGTACGTATTTGTAGTTAGCGGTGAACTGGCATCAGAAAAGAACAAACAAAAAATTACATTTTTTAAAATTCTTGGGAGTGGTTCAAATAACAATTCTTCAGTTTGCTAAGCTGAATGTTAAATGGCGAATATTGAATAAGTGTTAAAAACTAATAAATAATGTAGATATAATAAATGCAAATATAATGAGTGCATGGACTGAGTCTGGTTGCGCAGATACCAGAGAGAAGCATGCCATCTCACCTGATGAATGGAGTAAGATCGATCTCCTGGAGTATTTCTTTGGGTTGGGGAGGTGGAGGAGGTTCGAGAAGGAGGGGTTCGGATTCTAAACCGTCAAGAGTGGGTGATACCGCTCCATCAACAGGAACATCAGCATTGGCCTGACCGTCCCCTCCCTCTCCAGCATCTTCCTCTTCTTCCGTATGGATCTGTTCCAACAGAAAGTTATAGTCAGTTATTTGAGTTTCTATTTTAAATTATTCATATACATAATTTATTATTGACTGGAGCGACATATATTATATATGTAGGTGTAATAGTTTACCATGTGAGTTTTGAGATATGTGAGTCTGGACTGCATAGCCTTGGCAGCTCTCCCTGGGTCTGCATCCTCCCACGCCTTCTTCATGGAGCGGATCTCATCGATTCTTTCAGTATCTTTCTTTATGTCTATCTCCTCCTGATGTGGTGATATAATAGAATCAATTGTTGTATTCAATTGGAAAAAGAAAAAAGAAAAAAAGAACAGGATAACCCATGAAGAAAGAAATTATGGAGAACGTCTAGAGGAATTCTCTTTTGCATCTGACATCTGATAGAAAATAACAGTAAAATTAATGACATATATGGGTGTGGAGTAATAAAAGAAATTGAATAAAATAAATAGAATACCAAAATAAGTGGAAGAAAAAAGATAAAGTTCACCCAAGGGAGCAGTAGATTTATTATGCCTGGAGCGACAAATTATAAAGTATGGTAACAATTAAAACGAAAACAAAGAAAGTGACTTTTTAAACAGGAATGATTTGTGACCGTTTTAAACTTTGGTTCAACTTAATTGGGTATTATAGTATGTTACAAAGGAACATCTCCCACACTTACTGCCGCATTAGCATCGCTTACAACCCTAAGAGTCCAGTTGGGTTTCGTGTGGTCAAATTGTTGAGATGGTGGTCTAGATGTTTTGTCTTTCTCCTTGGCACCTTTGTCCTTGCCCTTTGCGCCCTTGTCCTTTTCTTTGCCTTTGTTTGATGCTGCAGACGCCATCTTTTCGCTGCGAGGTGCAGCAGGACCACTCTCTGCTGGTGCCGCATCCTTGAATGCAACTGTAAAAGAATTGAAGTAAAAAGAGGTTAACTACTATATGTGCATCATTATATGGGTGAATTCGCCAGAGAATGTACAATTCGCCTTTGCCAACCAATAAATAAATAAATAACTCGAATTCAAGACAGACATGAAGTTCAAAATACAGTTTAAAATAGCCGAAAATATATTCCAAATCAACGCAATAATGAAAATACTCACACTCTATTTATTCCTTGTTAGCCCAATTTAGCAGAATTTAATTACTGAATGTGTAAATATAGCGATTGTACATTTTCTGTCGACCTGACCCATATGCAAATTCCCAATAGGGGAGTTGCATTAGACGTTGGATATATCCGAAATGAAGGCTTAATTATGCGCAGCCCGAGAATACAACTAAAATAGTGGATTTGAATTAAAATGCTTAAGGCATCAACAAGATATTTGCATATATGCACCGCTGATTTTAGAAGCAACGTCCTTCCATGTGGCCCTATATTGATATTCTTTCAATAATCTACATGAAATCAATAATCTATTATATCGTGAGCTAAATCTTTATCATACTGGTGGAAATATACTCGAATTGTTTTACCTTTGAGCTCGTTCTTCTCTAAATCTTTCAGCACCTGGACGAAGGCCCAAGCACTTTCTGAGATTGGCCACGAATTACGCAGAACAGTTGCTTGTATGATGTATTTATGTGGCTGCAAAAGTAAGTGATACGGATTGAAAAACCAGGAAAGCTAGTGTGATCAACTACGAACCATTCTTATCTTTGTAGGTAGATTATTTAGACCTTGAAAGGATAGGTTGGCAATATATTGTAAGGCCAGATCTTGTGCTGCTCGCATTCCTATCTGCAGTCAATGGTTTCTTCAATTACATGCAGTCATTCTGTCTGGTAACTTAGAAGATATTCTTGACTAATTTTAACATGAAGTACTCAATGGATTAACTATCTATTACACACCAATTCGTAACGACTTATCAAATAAATTGTCCATATTTCCTTCGTATTATACCCTTTGAATGCACTGATAGCTACACGGACAAGAGAAACTTGTGACAATCCTTCAACCATGATTTTTTTCATAATTGTATACACTCTTAGAGCACAGAGTTCTATTATGAAATATCAGACATTTTGTAGGTAGGTTAGGGCTTAGTTATGTATAGATGGTAAACCTTAAGGATTCCAGTGATCGAGAAACCCTATACCTACTTATTTTAGAGGATAGAGTAATTATTCAAGAAGTTCAATAAATAACTTAATGTTGAGAGTCTAACGTTTGAGTACAAGTATTTAGGCATTCCCAAATGCATGTGATGCTTCTTATTGTTTAGGACATGACACCCAACTCTAGAATATTGCACTCCTAAATATTTTCAAAAGACATGTTCCAAGGTGTAGGTAGCATATGCCTGAGGCAACAACGAGTGTAAATATACACTTATTCATATAATGTGGCGTGGAATTTCTTCGAGAGATTGGTTCACTTGCTCCTTATTCCTAAATACACCGATGTCCCAAAGAGGTAAATTATACCCCAAAATGATGATTATTCTTTTAGAACAGGCAGTTTCTTTACATGCTCCATCATTTGATTGTTAATATAATAATACTGATTATTATGTCCTGTCCAACATATTGACAGCGTTTTGCCGACCAAAACCAGAACAGTTCCAGGAAAAAACAAGGGGTTAATTAATTAATGTATAAACAGATCCATATCCTCTGGCAATTATACAGGATCTTGGAAATGATTATAAAAATGTCTTTTTTATAAAAAGAAAAAAAATTGGTTTCGTTAATCTGGGATAATATACCTCATTCAGTTAACATATCCTCTATCAAACAACATTGTGTATTTTTTATTTACATTCCGATCATCATGCTCACGAAAATGTATGTATACATATGTATACATATTATACACGTGTATCTCTAGTCATTCTCATTCAACACTGAACATTCGTAAAGACAAAACAACAATTTTCAGCAAATTTGTGAAACATTGTTTGTTCCTGGATCAAGGCAAAATTGTGAAAGGTAGAGATATGAATGAAGGTGGATGGGGAGGTGCAAGGGGTAAACTTATGTATATTATATATCTATATGTAGAGTGCCAAACGATGTGGGAAGTATGCACCATATGTTGTGCTGGTGGTGGTGGAGCAGGGCTTTAATTAGAGGGTACCTTGACAAGAACTCCGTTATACATGTAAGGAGAATGGCGAATAGTGGAGAAGGGATCCATCTCACTATATGGTGTCAGCTAAAACAAATGAGGCTTAGGTTTCAACATAGGCTCAAAATACTTAACCATTTAAGTGTATAATATCAAATACTGGACTTGAATAACATATGACCATTTTGATTGCTATTATAATACCATAATTATATGATACTTTTTTTTGTTTTATTTTTTTTTTAAAAATAAAAGTAAGACTTCATCGTCAGAGTGTAACTATATATATCCAAATATTGATACAAAATTTGACAAAGACATTTGAAAATCATCGAAGATTGAATGACGAACAGAATGTTTTAAGAAAACCCCACAGAAGGCGGTAATTCAAAGATAGTGCATTTGAGGAAAATAGTGTTAAAAAGAAAACCCTGACATTGCAGATGTGTTTCCTGGTATGTATAAAGGTGTACTGTATTCAGTGGAAGTATTGATCAATACAAATCGAGGTAAATAATCAGAAAAATGGAAGTTCAAGATTAATTTTTCACACCTTGAACGAGGGTTCAGAAAGATCTCAATGTCAATGGTGAACTATTTATTCGGTGCAAACAGGTTGTCAGATTAACGATTTGAATATACCTTAGAAATAAAAAAGGACCCCTATCGCCTGTGCTCAAGCTAATGAACTTTTTAAGTGTACTTTTTATGTTACAATATGTTAGAAGATATTTATCTGAGTGAAAGATTGTGCACAACCATAGAAATTGCAGTGATAGAAACGTCGACATTGGAGAGGGGATATTCTGTCAGAAGGATAGCACGGAGTTGTCAGTGGTAATTAAGCATTTCCCTACATGGATTTTCTCGAACTTAAGAAAGAGGGTCATAGCTAGGAAACGTGTGCGTCATTTTGGAAATCGGGAAATGTGCGCTTTGGGTGAACTAGTAATAGTTCGGAGATTTAAAAAGTAAATTTCAGTCTTTACCCTTTCCTTTTCATCGTCATCAGCGCTCGTTACTGATACTTTGCTGCTTGCTCTCTGGGGTTACAGCGAAATCAAAACAATGTTCAGCATACGGAAAACACTTTGTAACTCTACCTCATATAAACTTTCTCTACTTCATGTAATAGTTACTTTTACGAGCAAGAAAATCTTGAGATCTAGCTGTGATAATTAATCATCAAATGCAAAGCTCGTACTTAGGAAATTCATTTCTAGCATTTACCAAAATTTCGTTTTGTTTTTTTCTTGTATAGAATTACTATTAAGATATTAAACTATATCTACCTGAAAATTAGGTGTTGTCTATACTAAAATGTGTGTTAATTGCTTCTGGGGTAATCTCATATTTACACTTCCAATGAAATGCTATATACAGGGGTAAATGAGCTAAAGTTACTTGCACTGATTCTATGTATTCTAGCTACGAGGGTTACTACATGGCAAATCAATCATTCAACTTGACATGCTATTAGGATCGATAGCAAGCCTAAACGCCAGAAACCCGAAATCTGGTGTTATTTAAACACTGAATCACTGGCTAGAGTCTGGGCATTATGACGCGTGGGCATATATTCCTTGTGCAAAATCACTGCTTTCACATCATAATGCTTAAACTTCTAGCCGGTATCATTTCACAAAACCTCCCAAATCATATCATGCCAAGATCATGCTTTCTATGATCAACCTTGATGATGAATATATATGTGAGAGGGCTTTGAGAGGAAATACTAATAATATCACACCATGCTTTTTAGGAAGGATAATCCAACGATACCGCAGCAGACATATGTATTACTATTGTGTTGCAAACAGGTTCCTACTTGTAACTTCTAGATCATTAACAGGAATAGTCGGCTTTGTATAAGATGCCGAGAGTCACATCTATATGTTATGAGTGAGCTTTCATTCAAGAGGTTCCATTCCCTAGCAGGAGGTGGCGTTACTAGTGACTATCATGACATCAAGTAGGAGACGCTGCAGGTATAGTGGTTAGTTCTAATCTGGTTTACTAGGTGGCGCCAATATAGTTTAGCCCCTACTCACAGAACCCCTTCCGTCGTGGCTTGCTGCTGAATTGGATCGTTTACCGCGGTGGTAACTCACCTTAGCACCCCGATTAGCTGAAATAAAAAAGGATATGCTTATTCTAGAATTCATCTATCATTACCAATGGCAACAATGACCTCAAACTGTTCTTGAATATGGGGATGGGGATGTTGGGTGGTCAAGAATTCAAAAGCACTGGGTCGGCCCAGTAGCATGAGTAACATGTTGTGGGTTCGAACCCGGGCGCGGCTACTGTTTCACCTCCTCCCCCCAGGTACTGGAGGAAGACCACCATTGCGGTGATCTAGCCCTGGTTAAAAATGTAAAAAAAAAAGAAAGAAAAAAAGGTGGATCTGGTAAAAAAACTTTGCTTACTCCATATGGGACTCAAAGCCACTGACCTTCCCAAGACATCCCAGGACCATTACATTTAATAACAACAATGAGGATAATAGTATTCTTTAAAACTTTTAACAAAAAGATGATATATGCATAGTACATGGCAGTTCAATTTCGCCTGCCATTAAGACAACTTTATATATACTACTTAGAAGTGAACATTGCGCCACACACCGAGCCCCATGTCACTATACTACTTACACAGCATTAGTCAAGAAATTAACACAGGGCCAAAAGTTGCATACTGTTTACTTCCAAGCTGGTACACATTTGACCCCTTTAGGAATCATCCCAACAAACAATAAGGGGTTTGCATGCATATACTTGCTGTGTCACTATTATAAGCAGTCTCTTCAACACTATCGTTGCTCGCAATTGGGTGTTTGAAGTCCAAATGCATGCCGGGAACGTATTCCCTCCAAAACTGAGACCATTATTGCGTCGATGCAAACCCCCTATTGAAATTTAAGAGGCAAGTAGCCTAAACTCTCAGTAAAAGACACTTACACGTCCTTGAGCTTGATCTCTTCGGTTCCTCCTCAACACCTGGATCCTTGAGGAAGATGAAGGCAGGGAGGACGATGTGACCTTTGCCCACAGTAGAGATGAGCTCTTCCTCGTGGTCCAGCACGCTCAGCTTGATGTAGACGTCTGGTTTGGAGGTGGTCATCTGTAGACTTGCCACATGCTCCTCTAACACTCGCACTGAATACCTGCAAGAATATGGCAATTGATTAGAATATATTCGTTCAATCAGGGAGGAAGATTATTGGGAGGCATTCATGAAGTCAAGGTATTAAGGTTGGCCTAACAAGACAATGCAATTTTAATCGTTTCAGTAAAGGTCGAGACACTATAAACCGACTGCCCGACGAATTTTGAATTCAGTTCAAAATCAGTCAGAAATCGGCTGAGTGTGTCCCTCAACCGAACAAATTCACCTATGTTGGATACAATTGGTGGGCTAACTTACGGCCCAATATGTAATAAAGAAATTATGCGATCATATAGGTAACACTGGCTGGGTTATATTAGAATGGTGGAAGGGGGAAGTCTTTCTACCAACCAAAATCTTAAACAAAAACTGAGTATCTCACCTGAAGACAATGTTCTTCTCGTTTGGAATGTAGTAGTCCCTGAGTTCTCGTGATTGGAAGGAAGCATTGACCTCGTTCCTGGAGGGTGCTGGGAGAGGGCTGAGAGATCCGATCAACCTCATCTTCCACCGACCAGCTGCCAAAGGCTGGTCGAGCGTACGAGCCTCAGCAATGAATGTATAACCTCTCTGTGTGACGAAACAGCGTTCATCAGATAATTAGCCCAAGGCATATATATCAGAGAATTGTCTTGATAGTTCATGCTATTGTGAATATTAACGCTTAATAAGGGCTTTGAGAGAGAACGTCCTATGAATCATATATTTTCAAGGACCTTGCAGAATTTCAAATATAAGATCTATGAACTGCAATAGATCATGGTGTGGGGAAAAAATAATTGTTCCTTTCTGTCGAGGACAGGTTTTCCATGGACTACTGTAAAACTTTTAAGAGCTGCAGTTTTAAGAATTAAATAAATTAAAGCCATTGTTAAATATTAATGTAGTTGGACAAAACTAAACAATGTCCAGCATTCGTAAGATAATCGCTCAAGGCATATGTCAGAAAAAAGTCTTGGTAGTTCATGCTATTGTGAGTGTCAATGGTTAATAAGAGTTTTGAAAACATTCCATAATTTATATATTTTCAAGGAAGGATATGATATTTACCTTGTTTCGCTTGTACACATATGGCGCGACCTTTTGGAAGACCCTGGGAACCTCCTCGCCGGTGTCATTGTTCACCACACGCAGCATACATGTTGGACCTGGCCCAAAGACAAGTTTAGGAACGCACAACATCTCCTCCGCTACATGAAATACCTCTCTGGAAAAAAGTTTAACCATTCTCTCATTCCAGTGCTGTTTGAACGTTTGTTATTAAAAACTGAATAAATTGTATTTGCAACTGTTTTCAAACGATGAAAGAAATCAAATTGAACAAACTAAATACAATTATAGGTAAAAGTCAGAGCTTATCAATACCACATTGGGAAAATCGAATGATAATCTTTTAGTTAATTTAGAAAATTGGAGACATGTTTGCATTGAAACCCCAGTTTTAAGACAGAAATAAAACAATATAAACGTCTGTCACCGACACTATATATCCTGACCTATACAAATGTTAAATACTCAAAATGAATAGATAACGTCATGACGTCATACCTGAAAAGGACAAACCATGTGTTAGCGGGTTGATCTGGAAAGACCCCCTGATAGTCGGTATACTGGACTTTGTTCCATTCATCCTCGTAGAAAGCATACTTGGGCATTAGTTCTGGATCAGTTTTAAAGATTTGTCTGGAAAAAGAAAGAAAGAATCTAACAGTCAACAAAAATATCTTTCAAAACCAATCAAAATGTTTCAGTATAATTATTTAAAGGTGAAATCGGGATTGACTTTGGTGAATGTGTAATCATTGAAGGGTTATAGTAGCCAATCTGTTATTAGGGAGATATCGACAATTAGCCCAAACTTTTTTTTTAAACAAATATTTATTTAGGCAAGTTAATACTCTAATGAGTTAACCTCCATGGCATACCTGAATACTGCGAGGCCAATGGCTTCCATTTGAGGTTCAATGACTTGCCAGGCTTTCTGCAACTGCTCTTGTGTGCGTGCATTATCTTCGGTTCCTGAGAGACAATTGTAATGGTCTGAGATTTGTATGCTCGTAAGTCAATAAGCCATAGTCAAAAGTAATGAGGATTAAAACCTGGAGCTTAATTAGTAAAAGAGTAGTTTATATTATGTACATACGGCTGGCTCACATTCCTACAGGCTAAACTTGTTCCCAATATATATTAGCTTAACATATTTTTATGGAGGCAATACTGAAAGTAACGGAGACTTACCTGGTGTCCTGGCTTGTAGAACCTTGCGTACTATGTATCCACGGGCAGTCTTCTGTACTAGGATAGCAGCAACATGCTCATCAGCAGTTGGTTCCCTGTAATATTAATAATGGCTAGTCAAAAAACACTTATATTAATGTATTTTTTTGCCAACGAATATATATATATATATATATATATATATCCCTTGACATTCATTGATATTTGATATAGATAATTGATATAGATTTTTGTTGTGCCTGTGAAAGATTCTTTCATTGTTTGTTAAATTTTTACTTCACATTCTTGCCTTGGTTTAATCACATAAGCTTATTTGATTTTTTTTAACAACGATTGTTAGTGGATAACATCGCAAGTAGAAAACCTACCTATTAGCCCATACATCTGGTGCTTTTGTCTCGGCGGGTTCTCCTGGAAATATGAAGAAATTTATATGTGAATGACAAATAGAAAGACTTTTCCCAAAAAAACATGAAAATATTCCGAAAAAATAGTTTTGGTCTTTCACAAACTATCACTCCAACCTTACACATCATGGAAAGACTAACACTATTCTACTTAGGGTTTAAAACTAGTTAACTAGTCATATCTGCAAAGAAGCTTTATAAATATCTTCGGTAATGTGAAATGGTGGTTGAAGAACTCCTCCAAAGCAGAATGCTAAGCTAACCATCTTACAATCGTGTATGGCAAACAGCAAACATATTGATCGAAAATTATATCTGTTATAAGCATATATATGGTAAAAGCATGTACTCTGAGTCGATCATTTCTTGAAATAAACCCAATAGCCTTATATAGCCTGACCAATCTCCTTATCTGTACAAAATGCATCACACAATCATGTCGTAAAATCAGTGTATGAAACACTTTTAATGTGTTGGAAAAATCATCACCATAAAACACATCAAAGGATTAAACCGCTCGATCTCTTTAAAAAAAAGTATCCTACACCTAGTATGCCTTCACAATTAGAAGATGACAGATTCTACCACCAGAGTAGTTCAAACATTTGTTCGTTCCACTGGCCACAGACGGGGATCGGAAAGGAGTACTTAGACCAAGCTTTGTAGACTACCTACTTTACAAATTTTTTAACTTGAAGGCCACATCTGAATAGATGATTTAAGTTAGAAATCATATGTATATAAATTGCCTGAAAGATATATAATTCAGCTTAACATTAGATTTGCATTATAACAATACAATTGCTGATTATCTTTTCTGTAATATTCAACTTAGTTTATTTCAGGGTGGCCAATATTTGAATGATGTTCAATAGATTTATTCTGATGCGAAGGGGTGAATTAAATCTGTCACCAGTGGAACTCACCACATATACATGAATAAAGATAGAAGATGGTTGGTCGGATAAAAAAAATGCGGGTGATATTTGACAAGAATATAAGTATAAGATTGCATGAAGAGAAGATGATCGCAAATGTAATATGAATATGTACTGTGAATTTGGTGTCTGAAGTCTACAGGTGTTTTCATTTTCATTTTGCGAGATATGAAAGAAGGTATATCTGGATGCTTCAGCAGCAAAGAAATGAAAAGAGAGCGTGGTAAGGAAAGCCAAAATAGCAGATATCAGAGGGATAGATTGGAATATAGCATTCAAATCCCCCTGACCAGAGAGCACTGTTCAAGTACAAAAAATAACATACCACCTGTTTCTACCTGGGCCGGTTCTAAAAGTTTGGGAAGTCAGAATAATTATTAGGTCGAATGGAAAAAGATCAAATGTATCTTTATAGGAGGGAGAAACACCCCTAAGACATGGGTGCATGAAACCGGATTTAAAATGTCAAAAGAATAGAACTCAAAATCATGGTAGACCCCTTATAGTGAATGGCATTATTCTATTTAAAAAGTGTGGGTCCATGTACTTTATCATATGATTAGTAATGTTGAAAATGCTGTTGTTCATTGTGTGTTCTTTGTTGTATAAAAACATGTATTGTGTATGTAAAAAATGTATTATTTTATCTTCTTTGCAATCTTTCCGAAAAAGAAAAAATATTCATGAGGGGAAAACATTGAAAATGATGTAGAGCAATATTGAAAATGTAGATACCCATAAATATCAGACCTAGGTATTCTACAGCATAAAATCTGGGTGTAAACACATGTATACAGGTTATGGAAATTCATAATGGAATAATCGTTAAGGGGGGTATGGGTTCTATTCATTCAGCAACACAGTGAGGTAGCTAGGGCAGAGGACGGGTTCATTGCACAAATAATCAATATTGTCTCTTGTCTTAAGTACTGTGAATCTCTCCTTATATGTATATGAATGACTGGGTGCTCGCATGCAATATTCTCTGAAAGGTGGATTCAGTAAATCTGTACATGTAAGTTGATGCTTGACTTATAGCCTATGCAACAGGGGTGACTATTATGATGGTTTGTTCATCGTTGGCTAAGTATGATAATACCTGAATGGGATAGTTATGAGGCATGCGATAGAGGTATAGGAAATTGATGAGAGTAGCAGGGTATGTGGGAACACCATCCTCCCTGTTTCGGTGTGTGGCAGTGTCCAACAAACCCCCTGCTCAGCATGCTGTCACAATGCTATGTGTCTTGGTGGTGGCAGGTCAAGGGATGACCAGCGTTAAATAACAGATTAACGACCGACTTGAAGGGCTGCTGGTGCATTATTTGGTGCATAATCCCGAGGCGAAGCCGGGGATCTATGCACAATAGTTCACCAGCTGGCAGGTCCGAAATGGAGGTTGATAATCCTTTTAGTCTATGTCTGAAGTAGTTTATAGCCCCAAGCCCGTTCAAAGCAGTGACCAAAACTCCTGTAAATGGACCTATTTTTAACGCCCAACTGTAGGAACCACATACAAGTAGGACATTAAGAATATGGTGTTAGCCAATCAGTGGTCTCGCTGCAATATGAAAGTCAAGTTGTATCCTACCCCCACCAGAAGACATAGTAATGTGGCAGGGTGTTGGGTGCCAGCAATTCACCCTGCCTAGGGAGGATGGGGAAGACTGAATTTCATGGTAAATATATACTGGGATGAACACGAGATGGAAATCTAAATCTACTTTGTGGAAACCACAGTCTGGTGTCCATGTTAATACCAGATGAATTTATACCTACTTGAACCTGGGTTAGGTCCCCTCGACTGAGAATCATCTATAAGAAATAGTTCAGCAAATTTCTAAATCCGCAACCATTTTCACTAAGATTTTCTTTACTTACCAATATCATTTTCTGCATTTTTTTTTATTATTATTTTGATATTTGTTTTGGTATTTACATTAATAGTACTAAAATTAGATATTGACTACGAGTTTAATTTTCTAGTTTTTTAAATAATCTTTTCACATGTAAACCTCATTTCACATTAGAATGAGAAAGCAAAATCATTAAAATATTTACATAAATCAAATTCTTTAAAGGACTAATGCTTCCTCTAAATCTTAAAGTGTAAGAAAGTCTAGCTAAAGAAGATAACTTAGGTGCCCAACAAAAGGATATTGCCCTATGTTAGGTTGCTACTAATTCTTAAATATCTAAACACCCGCTTCCACGACCGCCAAAGTATCGCAAAATATTTGGTGTGCTGTCTGACAAAAAGTCAGTATATTTCTGAATTAAATTTTATTAGAGGCACTGCGGGGTAAGAGTATTAGTCAGGTTATGATTTTACACACCAATAAAACTAAAATTATTTCTATTCACATTCATCATTAAAACTATCACCATCTTTAAATAATTGACTTTTAGGTGGACCACGGCAAATTTTCATGCTAAGGAAGTTGTTGGGGGTTTAAAATTAGGATCAGACCCAAGAAAAGCGCAAACTCTCGTGACTTACGTCTTTTATTATTAGCTTTTCCTTTGGCTGATCCTCGATCACTTGTCACTCCAGTTGCTAAAAACAGACCCCACATACACCGTGAAGACAACATATTTTCAACAGAATACCAACGTTCCTTTGCTTTAAGCTCATGTTCATTCATATCAACTTAAGAGAAGTCGCAACCATATTACGTGAAAATTATATAAAGCATTGACAGTAGAGCAAGTGTATGTATACGTATGCATGGACATTTTGAGCAGGACCGGAGAAATAATAAACTCCTTAAACAAGTCCAATCCACGAAACATGCATCGTTTGATGGAAAAGAAATTGTGCTCAAGACAATAGGTTGTATGAACTGCAAAAAAACTATAAGTGCCATTGCTCACTAATATTAAAAGAATGCATGATTATGCCTCTACATCTCGAAGTAATAACTATGGCCCAGAAGGCTCACCTGGTCGGCTACCATGGGCTAAGCCTAAAATATTCTTTGTGGTAATGTCTAGGAACAGCGATCTCCAGGCAAAGGCCATCTCTTGGGTAAGTAGTTGAGGCTCTGCCAGAACTTTCTTCAGCTGACCATAAAATGCTTCGTTGAATAACTGGAATGGATTCAGTATAGCAAAATGATATTAACTGGGGAAAGAATTATAAGGTTTCTCCATCTAAAGGAGGTGCAATTAATGTGATGATATATTAAATGAGAAAAAAATAGAAAACCATTTTTAAAACCTATTACAGGAAAAGGTGTATTTCGAATACTCTTTCTCTATCTTCCCTTTTATCTTTATATACCTTTCATTTTTACATATATATACAAAAATCTTTATATAAAAATAGGAGAGTCCTTCTTATCAGAAGTACCGCGGAATAAGTTTACATAAGCCAATACCAATATTGTATCTGTATTTGAGTCTGGTATTGAAAGGATACGTGCTAAAACAAAGAGAAGTAATGTTTGCTGCAACTTGCATCTTATAGCTAGTGTAAACCTTCAACATTTCCTATGATAATTTATTCTGGATTAACAAACGGCAGCCAGAAGTCTCCATCAAATAATAATAGATAAGACATGTATAAGTTTACTTACTGCAAAATGGTATGTTTTGTTCATGGTACGGTCATGCCTATAAGGACAATGGGCATCACAGAACTCTTCATAGGCCATCCTGAATAGCTCTGAATCGTGGAAGTTAGAGACGCATTTGCCCAGAGCCACCATTACTTGAGTAGCATTGTCAATGAAACGACAGCTTTCCTAACAACGAGAGAAGTTGTAAATACTAGTACTTACAATACAATAACAGATATTTCACAGACGTATTATTGCTGCATTCTCTGATGATCTAAAATGTGATCGAATCGACAAGTTTGTAAAAAAAAAGAAAAAAAAAAAGAAGCATTTTCCATAGTGGCATTAGAAATAATTAAAATGACGATGTAAGGCTGCGCTAAAAATAAAAGCGGATGTAGAGCCACTGAAAAGCACACTATAAAGAAGCGAGGCAAGAGAGAGCCATGAGCGCAGACACAAGCGATCCAGTGGAAACGCACCTTAAAGATCATAAATGATTTCTCGACAAGGTTTATTAATAGAAATTGTCGAAAAAATATTACAAACTGTGTTCTAATTCATAATGACGCTAATTTATTTTCGATGCGGGATTTTTCTCTGGAGGATATCAATGCCTATGTCCACACAATGAAAAGTTCTGGGGGACGGGTGAGAGAGAGGGTACAGCTAGGGGGAAGGGGGTGTAATTTATTTCATCAGACGGAGAAATTAAATTTCTTCTGTACAGCTTCAGTGCCAAAAATGGTTATAATATTTTTGTGATAAATTGGCAGCATGCATCTAGTCGAGAGATGAAATTGGGCAACAAGTTTCAGTAATTGATATCCAATTGCAATATTTCTTTTTGCGCTCAATACCAATTTAAATTCGTAATGTTTGTACTAACCTCTGTTAATTTGTTCATCACAGAATCTTCATCACCGAATATGAACTCCACGGTTGACACAAGGTGAACCTGGTATCCAAGTGGGGCTTGCATGTGGAATCTTAACAAATGGCGGCTGTAAAGAAAAAAAGGGTAGGGGGAATTAGTTACGCGTTTTTCTGAATTATTTTCTTAATTAATATTTTAATTCTCACTGAAATTGATCTTGGAAAAAAGGTTGCACTGTTTGTTACATAAGTAACTGTGCAAAACTGCAATCAAGTTTACAATTCAGCTTTATTCAAGTTTAGTGTGTTGATTTTAACCAGAACAAATGAGCATCTTTCAAATGCAATCATATTAAATGAGAAAAGGTCGAGTACTACAACATTTGAACTGAAGCCCCCACCCAACCACGCCCCAATCGACCACCAATACACACCCTGCAGGTAGACTGAGGACTGCAGCCCTTGTAGCTGTACTCCTAAGGCGAAGGATGGGTTGACCAGTAACAAGCGACTTCCATGAATATGGCTCAGCTACGAGTAGGCCGGGTTGTACAGGTTCTTGAGTTGCCGGTTTTGTTCCTCCTGTCAAACCATGCAATAAATCAAATTAAATTCTTCAGTTTCATTGGAAGTGTCGGCTAGTTCAATTCATCAAAACCTGAATACAATCAAGCTTAATGTGCTAGCTTCTTTAATATCTGCTCGTAGTCGTTCCCATATAATTATAAAATGATATAGGGAACATGTTTTGGACAGAATTTCTCAAACATTTCTATTCCTACAGGCAGACAAAATGATGCATAATATACCTTCTATAACACTAAAGCTCTCAGCTGTAAGAGCCTCAGCCTTGGAGTCCCGGTCCTTGTCTTTCAGTTTCAATTTCGATTCCTCTTTGGTAGGTGGTGCAGGTGGTTCATTCCATCGACATAGGGCCGAGAATGATACAACAATTTCTGTAGGTTTCAAATTGTCCACAACTTGTGTGGGTTAAGGTGAAAATCTCATACATGAACTGCTAAGTACTATATAGTAGTGTGTATGACTCTGAATTATTTCCCATAATTATTTGTCTCTGTGCAGATCAAAAGATGGACCAGTAAGATCTGTTCGCAGAGGCTCCTGTCCATTTCATGTAACTGTACTGATCAACTTGAATAAAAATCTTTATAATATATATATAAAAGAGAATATTCATGGAATAATATCTACGCCACGATGAAGTATGTACCACACGCTGGTTGTATGGGAGAATGTGTGGTACAAGGTATGGGGTAATGTTTTTATTACCGCATGGCTCTCTTGCAAATATTTAACCATATATATACTCGAGGTTGCTAACGTTGTTCTACATGCTCTTGTAATTTCTTTTCTGCAATTTGTTTCCTGCGTAAAATTCATTTTCAAAAGGATACATAAGTAATGAGATGTTCTCTCGTCCGACTGGCCCTGCAAAGTAATGGTTACAAATTAAAGTTGGTTTATATATCTTAGGAAATAATGTTAATCATTTTTTGAAATACTAAAGAAAGGCAGTAGAGCCCTTGTGAATTTGACTGAGGATTAATTGTTACAAATCGTATAAAGTTGAAATTATGGTATGAATTATACCTAAATTATGCATAATATTATATAAAAATATATCGATGGTTTCTCGTTAGACATTTCACAGGAAATTATCTGTGGGGTGTTAAAACTCCTTTTCGCCCCAAAAAATATCAAACATTTCCTGTCCTCTGGATGAGTTTTTCTACTGATGAATTATTTACAGAAATTGCTAGATTTAAATTAGTTTTTCAATATATATACTAAAACATGTTAAAACTCTTATCATCGTTTAACTTTCTGCCTATGGGTGTATAATAGAACTGTCGCATGCAAAAGTTTTCTGACAAATTATTCCATTTGTTTAAGGTTATATATAGATTAGAAATATCTAAAAACCGTAACTAACGTTACTGCTATATTTTGACTTGACGTACGTGTATATTCATGTGGAAGATGGATTTTGTATGTTTATCCTGAAAATTGCACACCACACAAACAATTTTTATGAAACCTATATCAATTTAAAACATCATCCTGTACTTAATAATTTTAAAATCTAGAAAAATAGGGAAATTCTTATCATTAAAATGGGAGAGATTTGGTAGACAGATCCTTATCAGGAAACAACATAGAAAATATTATTGGGAGTTCGTAGGGTTATTGCATCTTAAAGTCAAACCCCAACTTTTAATTTACCGGAGATATACCACACCAATGAGCATAACCATTTCGTTTTCTCATGCAAAAACATGCTCAGACATACCATGATCACCTCTGTCTATCCCAACAAAGTTTCATTCCAATACCAAAATACATTTCAAACTTGAGTAGTCAGTCTATACTATCTTTGATAATGCTATCTCTGATAGTTAATGTTCTACGTTTTGAAATGTATTCTATGCCGGTACTTCAATCTACTATACAGACACACTAACGAGGGTATTTTGCATTACTTAAACCAAGTATGGGATTGACTATGGGATAAATAAATCGTGTTATTTCACACTACATTGTATGTTACACAACTGTAATCATAGGGGTTATGTACACATGCGGGTCAGGGGTTCGGTTTGGTTTACCTTCAACAGCTTCCTCAGATAATGATGACTTAGATATTATTTGTATGAATAGACAATTTCTTTGATCACAATTTGAAATGGCAATAATTTGGGATATTTGATGGTGTGTCCAAATGTAATTAATATGTTCCGATCTTGTCGTATTCAGCTTAATCATAAAAGAGACTACATTGCTTTTATTGACAATTTCTCTTTTAGAAAGAAAAATCCATGATTCGAAATTGGGTGTGAAATTTTGTCCGATTACAAAACAAAAATATCTTAAAATACAAAAACTCCCAGTGGTCATTCTAAAAAATCAATCAAATCAATAACACTTTTTCCCCCATTTATTAATTTAAAATTAATTGGAGATGATTGACGATTGTTTATTTTTAAAAAGAGATAAAATCCAAAGAAAAGTTGTTGAAGAGTGTAAGTACTTGGGAGGGAGGACAGGGTGGGTACTCACGCCGGGGATGGGGGGAGGAGGTACGTTAGGGTTGTTGCCACGCGGGGTAGAGGACAAAGCAGTCACCGAAGAAGTGACATTTACCGCGGCTGTGTTAGGAGCAGACTTCTTTTCCTTGCTGGTGGGGGCAGCACTCTGCAAACCACAATGCATCCTAACCATGTGAAAATGTGTGCGAGATTAAACGTGAAGAAAAAAATCGGGAGGCACCCAGATATAATATTTTATGGTATGGTGATTTTTGAAGTTTTTTTCTTTCTTGGCCAGGACTTGAAAATGTTTTTATATATAATTATTAGAAATATATTTTATCAAAGATTTGGTTGAATGGTCGTTCCAATATGTATATATCATTACAGGATAGATCTGAGAAATAAATTGAATGTTGGTCGTGTACAAGTATTTTTGTAAATAGAGCATCCTGATAAATGTATTCATTTTATGTAAAATATATCGAGCAATTTGGAAAACTCATGCCAGATTTATTTCCATTTTTTCTTTGTACTTTTAAATGATCTCATCGTCTGGGTGCGACCCACGTGCGAGGGTTCTTCAATGTAGCCTCCTCTCAAAAAGAGGACTACTCAGATTTGGAAATTGTGAACCAAGTGAAAATGGGCACAAGCAATTACATGTCATGTACGCAACAAAAGTAAAAAAAAGGGACACTGCAGAGTGCATAAAAATTATTTGGTTAGGAAGCATATTTATATGTTGGTGTATAAATTACAAATTGGGGTATGTTTTTCCTACGTAAAAAAGTGCTAGAATTCTCAAGTCAAAGTACTAAATTTGAGTACTTTTGTTGTGTTCCCAGTCAATAGGAGCTGCATCAATTGAATAGAAAAAATATAAATCAAAACATTTTTCTATCGATATACATTAAACAATTAAGTTACTATCGTTCGAGCAGACGCTCTAGAGCTCAGTATGAAATTAATATATATGTTGGCTTTCCGTTAGAGTAGTTGTCAAATTGTTGAATTAGATGTGCTGGAAAAAGTTATCTGTCAAAGTACATATATATAAAATAGGCTGTTGGGCGGCATATATATATTATGTGAGAAAATAGTCTTCTGGAACACCACTTAAACCTCTGCAGCCAATGAGCATTAAAACTGAGATTTTATGAACAAAGCTAGAGCTCACTTATAAATAATATCAGAATTTCTTCGTTAATACAAGCGGAAGACCGACACTAAGATGTCCCTATACCCAGTCTCTTAGGAGAAAAACCATAGCATACTTTTTCCAGATACGGATTCTAATACAGGAGAAATGTTATCAAGGGTGGGTCCGACAAAAAATGCTCACACGGAAATAGAAGTATAAAGCTGTTATTATTTTTGGTCTTTTTTGCAGTCAAATACCAAAGAGCATATTGCTATGCCAGAGAGAAATGGAACCAACTGAAAGCAGAAGCAACTTAAATGTACCTGATGGCACATACTTAACAAGTCAGTAATTGGGCATGTAGCTAACTTACAGGAGTTGGGATCTGCCAAAAGAAATAACCAATGAAGATGAAAATAACAAAGTTCTATGAGAGACAGTCACTACAATAACGAGTGCAGTTGATATTAAAGCATCAATCAAAAGTAGACATGTATATATGACACATATGTGAGTGAGGAACTGAAAACATCAAGGACATTCTTTTTTACTTTGGGGATTAAATATATATATACAAACCCTGAAAAAACTCAAGATTTCTAACACTACTAGTTTGTGTATGAAACAAAAACGTAAATGCTAAAAGTTCAAACAAAGATTTTGCAAAAAGTTAAGGTAGGAGAGTGAAAGCATAGATTTCTAACCTTGAGGTCCGAGTAGTCCTGCTGACAAGTATATGTCTCAGGCTTGTGGTAGATGTAGAGGGTCCTGAATGACGAACAAGTGAGCTTCGATTATGAATGATGGCATCCAATATGTTTAAAGTTAATGGTGTAGGGAAATAGCACTACATACAACTGGCTGGTTCAAATACAAAGTTGATTGTTGAATTTTTAGAGAGACGACTTTTTAAAATGGTTTGGTGGTTGTATTTCTTTCCCAACGTTTCGAGACACTTTGTCTCTTCTTCAGGGGTAATGTTAATGTTCGCGAGTTACTGGTGAAAACATTGATTGGAACTCTCCTTTAAATAGCAGTAATATTGTTCTTATTATCAGTTTCTTGTTAACTTTATTTCCATTATAAACTCAGAAGAAGAGACCAACATTCAGATAGTGATCATGGACAGTATATAGTATACTAATGTAAGTAGATAGATTATTTTAAAACCAGCTGCTACAAAAAGGATCTCCACAAACTTTGAGAAATTATGGTTCGTTAAGAATGTGATCCCATTAACAATCATGAAAAGAAATTAAGACACCTCTCTAAGAAATTTAGAAAATAACTTGAAAAGATGTAGTTGAATCAAAAACTTCCTTCTTTATGCCAAATCTTTGTTGGAATTTCATGAGCTGAGCATGTTTAATGAACCATGCCGTGCCATGTCCACAGTGTGAAGACATGAGTCCAGAAAGAACTGGATGTCCTTTATTAGACAGGTAAAATCTTACTTGAAGCATTTGCAGAAGTCCTCGAAGTCCATCCAGATGTTTTGCACCTTGATTGGGGCATTGGCTGGTGTAGCATTACGGTCTGGCTCAGGTGGGCCTGCCTCCCCATTCTCATCTGGGGGAACAGCACTGTCTGCAGCAGGTGTGGCCTGAGGGTCTATTGAAGGTGAGGCTCCTGGAGGGAGGCCACTCCCTGAAACAAATTATTGTTTCAATGTTATATTGTGTGTTTGTTTAAATCACATGTTGGGTACATTTCTGTACATATACAAGTGTTCATGTATAGTCCACTTGAATAATCATCTTGGTAAAGAATAAAATAAAGTTCAATACAACTTACATTCACTTACAATTTCTCCAAAGTTATAACTCATTAACTAATTTGCTTTTCATACAAACTCATTACTATGTGATCTAATCTACCACGGACTCTAGTAGAACCCATGCAACCAACAAAGTACCTTGGTGATTTACCAAGAACACCCAAGAACAGTTGTAATTACCAACCCTAATGAAAGAACTATAGTAATTAACCAATAATTCACATGATAATCTACCAAGAATCCCAACAAAGAACCCACATAATCTACCAAGAACACCTACTAAGAACCTCCATATTCTTCATAAAGGTTTACTCACGGCCTTTCAGATCGGCAGAACTTCTTGAGTCCAGTCTGTCCCTGGAGCTAGCACTCTTCTTACGGTCTTTGGGTGTGCTGGATCTCTTCTCGTCTGTACTACCTTTTGAAGGTGATGCAGACAGACGTTTCTTGCCACCTTTGCTAGGAGTTGGGGGCTTCTCACCCGGAGTCGCCTAATCAAGTTTAAAATGAAATAGAATTTAATCAAATATTTGGTGTCCTTTTTCTACTGGTTATGTATTTTACTCTGTTTGAATAAGTAGATAGTACGTGTTAATACCTTGCTCTACTTGCTGTTTGAATAAGTAATGGTTAAAAAAGACATGGGGCACATGTATAAGCAAATTTGATATGAGAAACAGACCGATGACTTTTATTCTGGTATATTTCAGTGCTTATGTTAATACAGAAGGATATTTTAGTTTGTTTTGGAAGAATTATTCTAAGTTTATTAAAATGTTATTGAAATATGTAATGGTACCTAACTTACATCTATCGCTATAATGGTGCACTTATTACAAATATGTGTTTCCACCTCTTATTATCATACTATATCATGTGTTCCTCTAGGGGTGGTGGCCACGAACACTGTGCCAAGAGATAATTCCAGAAAAATAATATTTGTGCAAAGAAAAGTATCATTCCAGGTTAAACGAAAGGAAAGGATTGGGAAAAGAATGTAGCTCTATACCCATAGTTCCAGATAGGAGATACCAAAACATAACACATCAAAAATAAATACATAGAAACTTTTTTCTAAGGTTGGTTTGAATCCTCGACTGCCAATGCCAGATCCTCCAAAATGTCAGATGATCCTAATAGGTTTGCTAGAATTTAGGGTTTTCTATTTGCACAGGAGGTACTTGGGGAACAACAAGAAGGTAATCATGGTTGGTGCATGGTTGGTTGATCACTCTCAATTCACCTTTTTACTTTTGCCTTTTATCGACTTTCTCCTGCTAGAGGATTTGGGCCTGTTTGATGCTACAGATGATTTGGAAGAGGCAGAATCACTGTCCACAGATGTAGTGGCACTGGTTGGTCTTAAAAGTTTAGTTGTAGAGCCTCTCCTGCCTCTATTCCCACCACTTGGACTCGTGGCAGAGGGCATCAAGAGTTCAATTTTAGCATCCCCCTGGACAATGTCTGTGTGTTTGAGCAAGTTCTCCTTAGATAACTTCCCATCCCCTCCTCCGCCACTGATGCTTCCCCTTTTCTTCTGTCTTGGTGCCTTGCCACTAGACTTTCTCCTCTCGGGAGATTTTTTCTCTGGCTGAGAGTCCACTGAAGACTTTCTAGACCTGTTGCTTCGATTGCTCTTAGCGCTCCGCATACTCAGAGCACTCTCACAGTCAGATCTAGCGCTGTCCAAATGATGTCCCTGGGTTTTCTTGTCAGATTTCTTTTTTGAGTCTGGAGTCAATATGGATGGCCTCCGTGAAGTGACTCCTCTACTCTTATCTTTTCTTTCTTTGCCGACTGCCAATGTATTACTGGTACTGATTACAGTGCCTACACTCTTAACTGATGCTACGCTGGTTCTTCCTCCCCGTTTTACATATCGAGGAACTTTGAGTGTTATTTCTTGGCGCTGAAAATGTTGATGTTGATCCAAAGCAGAACATTAACATTATTTTGTATTATTATGTTTTCCTTGAAATGACTGTACAGACCTAAGGAAAGGGCTTTGTAGAACTCAGCAGAGAAACGAATGCTAATTTCCATCCTTCTAAATCTAAGAACTTCATCCAACAATCAAACCTGGAGAACATCTTATGTAGATATGCAATGAATAAGCTGTCTATATTCAAAGCAGCTCTCACTCTATCCCATCTATACAAAGAACCTCTTACACCATGAACCAATTTTCAAAACTTAGCATGACATGCATGATATTTAAACATTCCATAGAGGAAAGAAATGCCATAGGAAAGATAATCCAAGTTCTATGTATAAGTTTCTTGCGAATCAAAAAGAGCAAAATGAAATCCACCACCTGGTTGGATGAAACGAATGAATATCTTACAACTGTTAGTAGTTTACGACTAGCCCTAATTTTCTGTTTAGAAAGTGGAAAATGGACAAGTGATAAATATGAAATAAAATCTAGGCGATGAATATTTATCAATTGCAATAATAGTTTGTGGGTCAAGCGGGATAAGGAAACGGTTACGTGATCATTAATAAGTGCATTCACATATTTAGCGAAACACACCTTTTTGGTAGAAAGGTTACCAGTAGAATTGATTTAGTGAATGTTATTCTAAATAAGCGTACATCAGTATTAAATACTGACGCATTCCAGTAATCCAATTAACTATTCGATTACTCCACATTTTGTGGATTTAAGTGTTGTGTATTTTCAGGTTCATTTTTATAGCCTCTACTTCATAACACCACTAAGCAATATATCCCCACTACATCTCCGATTATTCATATCGTTTGTAGTTATTTGTTCTACTTACAGGTTGTTCCTCAACTCGGTCAGCTTTCACTGGCTCTTCCTTGGGCAGTTCTAGCTCCACATCAGCGAGGTTCTCATCAGTTTCCTCTATAGCAATGACACTAGCTGTGGGAGGTCGTGTACCACCTCGCTCCAGAGAGGACTTGGGGCGATGTCTGTAGTAAAGATAGGGGATGAAATCAGATTAAAATTGATTAACTTTTATTTTCCGATTTACAGATATTCCATGCAATATTCGAAAAAGTAACTTGACTAACAGCTGATGGCTGATGGCTAATTGGCAGTTGTTTGCAAAAGCATTGTTGATAAGCATGTTATTATTATGGAACTCTTTATTGTATAATCTTTTCACTATGCAATTGGTGTGTGTGTGTGTGGGGGGGGGGGGGGCACTTATGACATTGACGGATCTTTCATGCCACCTGGTACTATATAACTACAAATTAGTTTTACTTTTATTCATTTGAGTTTATTTCTCATGCATGTATTCACTTTAAGTTTTGTATTTAGCTATTTCTTAGTTTATTTGCTTATTAATGATTTTCTTATTGAGCAAGGAATTCAATATCTCATCTCATCTCTCCTTCGGTACTACCCTGAAGGGTCCAGGGGCTATTGATATATTCCTCGGCTAGATATGTAAACCCGGGCAATCTACTCCAGCTGTCTGACATGACACTATAACCCCCATCGGCAGGAACTAAAAGGATTAAAAAGCTCCATTTCTGGCCTGCTGGTGCACTATAATGGTGCATAATTCCAAGCACCATCAGTGCACCAGCAGGTCAAAAGTGGAGGATATTGATCCTTACATATTGGCAGACTACGTATTCTGCATTGACAAATAGACATGTAGGTAGTTAACGCTTGACTCACGTGTCTGTTGGGATTGGTACGGGGCTGACTTTGTAATTTATGAACGGAGATGTGATTTCCAGGCACTGAATTGGCTTCTCTTTCACAGGCTCTGAAATAAATATAAAATCAATTACTATGAATGACATAAACATATAATTCTCTGAAATAATAATATATATAGCGATCCTAGGCACCGTTGAGGAGGAGAAATAAAAACAAACTATTAAAGCCTATTAATTACTACTCTAATTTCTTCAGACGTTGGAGAGAGATCCCTTAATATTACACAATCAGATCAATGGGTGTCGTTCATGATCAGGTATAAAAGAGGTAAGGAGGAAGATATAGTTCAGTGTTGTAGCACTTTGTGGAAAGTATTTAAACATTAAAGGCGCACGCATGTGTGAATCTTGCGCGCGCAGCGGGCATACGCAAGGTAATATATTTTAAGACATGAGTGCAATGTACTCTATACCGAGTTGTAAGTAGTATAGTCAAATTTACATGTGTCTCAGGCACTACATATATATATACACAAGCCTGCCCCCTGAGACAGATTAATAACTCCTCATGTGCACACAAGTGAAAATAACTGTTTACTTCTCTGACTATATATATATTAATTAATAGCTAATTATTTAGGGACACCAGGTGAAGGTAGAAATGAGGGATTCTCAGCAGTTTTAAATACTTGTACAGTAGATGAAGCCAAATACTGAAAGGGTGGTATAAAAGCAACACTTACCGACTGGTTCGTCTGAAGGCGTTGTTTTCTTCTTTCTTGGTCTGATTAGCTTCCAGGCAGGAACCTCTTCTGGAGGTGGCGGGGGCTCAAGTGGGCATGCACGAGTTTGGGTGACCAGCACAGGATGGGGGTACATATGAGACAACCCGGACTGTCGCAACCTCTCACTGGCATCAGCCTGAAAAGGGTAATGGGAATATTAATTTGTATTTTATTTTTTAGATATTAAATATTTCTAATATTGAATATTTTTAAAATATTATAGAGTTTTCACAATTCATGAAATAAAATTAATCATCATTTGAACAAAAATCTTATAGAGCTCACCATTTCTCCGAGGAGGGAAACACGCAGTGGGTATTTTGGCGGTCCACTATAGGAGGCAAATACGATAATCTCCGGGTTTTTGGGTTTAGGCGAATCATCCAGTATCATACTCTTCTCCTCTGTCACCAAACAAACAAACAGATATTTAGTTAGTTTTTGTAATTATCACAGAATTGGGGACTGAACAACCTTACGGGTAAATCGCCACTAAAGTCGTTGTGAAGGAAGACATACAGTTATGTCTGACATGCATTCATCATTTTCAAGTGCAAACTTTAGAATATCAAAATAAGAATTATACTAGATCAAAGTTCTAAAACCACAAAGCTAATAATAATCAATAGATACCATGCATCGTTTTGTGTAACCCAATATAATGCAGTAACCTGCGTTGAATCCATAATATTTTCTTTTTGTTTTTTAATTATTTTTGTTTCTTTTAACCTTGATTACTTTATTGGATATCACGCATGCTGCTGTCCCGACAGACGCACCCTAACATGACTATTTTTGTTTTGTTTTTTTGTTTTTTTAAAAAAGAGACCGATATGAAGAACGAAGGAGTTTTTAAGTGATACAAGGGGTGGGGGCGATCACTATAGAGGGGGTTCCCCTGACACGAGCAGGTACCCATGTGAGTACAAGTAACCAGATACTTTGAGGTAGACGGGGGAGGGTGGAGGGGAGGAGGGGCTGCTAACCTCGGCATCAAGTTATAACACCACTGGGAGGCGGTTGCATGACACGTGCATTAATCCTCCTATGCTCCGTATCGTATGAACAGACCTATGGGAGACACTTCTATGTCCTGCTCAAGATCTTGGGAAATTACTCCCTTCTGAATCAACTTTTCTTTAGACGATCAAAAAAGATTCCACACTGATAACTAGAGAGTTGAACGTCGATCGTCGTGTGAGTCAATTTCAGGTGTAATTTTCTACCACATTGTGGTTTCATGTTGGTGGTGAGTTCTTTCAGCCAAGTTACACTAGCTCCAAACAGTAAAAGGCTAACTGTCATATTGAAACGATTAAATAAACCAATCGATGAACCCAGGGAGGTATTATATTCTTAATATACTCTAACCCCCATGTATCATGCTATCTCTATATAAATGTTTGGCCTGAAATGTAATAACAAAAAAAAGTATGCACCGTTTACACGCATGCAAATATTTGTTTAGCTATGTTCAGCTGTGCAATGAGTCACCACATTGACTACCTATACCTCCCTTCTGTCTATCTCCGCATTGTCTTACTCCTGCCCCGAAGAAAAAAAATCTCCTATTTCTCGTACCGCCCCTCAAGAAGGTGGGCCTAGGCTTTCTCTCCCGGGAGCAATTATTAACTGGAAGCTATACAGTGCAATTGGAGATGATGCGCATCGTTCTTTTACAGAAGACGCCAGTTGTAAATGGCGTAGTCAGCTGTTCTTGTTTGTTTGTTTGAAGATAATATACCGGTGTTTTGTCTTAATGGGCACGTCTGTGACACTTCCACTATTAGGATGAACAACTCAAGACATAATGAATAGTACCAGGGACATACTTATATTTAAGGAATCATCCTTTGTCTTAATAGATCGGTAACGACATCCATACTATAGACTATTATCACGGTAACAAATACAGGAAAGGGATCATAATATATCAACACATGGAAAACCCCTGTCGAGTTCAATCATCATGAAAAATAGGGACGATGACAATTCTAACAGAATCCTTGGCAAATCATATGTAATCATAAACAATCCAGGTATGAAATTCAATGATAAGAAGTACGACACTTATTCTCTATGAGCGATGACAATGGAAAGAATAGAAAAAGCAGCCAGGACGGACCTATAGCCTCTTATATTAATACTGAACACAATTCAACTGAAAGTCAATCTTCGCACCAGTTCCCATCGAAGTGTTGATAATGTAGTGATGGCTGCAATCTTCAAACTTCATGATAATAATTACGGGAAGTATATATAATTTTCAAATTAAACGAGACGTACCGTAGGGGAGGTGAAGTTTGATTTTAATTTAATCGAGGACACCACGAGGGGTGTGGAGAATAAACTCGACCACACACTCTCGTGGTGGCCGAGATTTAATCACTCATTAAAATCAATTTTAGTGATGCCCATCATTAATCTAGCGATTCAAATTTATATATGTCGTAATCGGCACAATATAAGCACGGCCACCATAAGCGCACATCCTTCTTTTTTGTAATGTCACACTAGTCAAAAACGTCACCAAAACGACGCCGCCAAACATGTCATCAGTCAAACGTAGGGAAGGGTGTGCGCTTATTAGGGTAAAAACCTTGCATCCAGTTTTGGGGCTAAAAATAAATAGTTTAGCTCACTGTGTGCTTATTATGGCGAATACGGTGGTGTGATTCAGTTCATATGATCTTAGCATTCTGCATGAGATACACATAGTCAGATATACATGTATAATAAGCTACTCTTATCTATGGTGATATAGATAGATAGGGGGCCAGGGATCGCGTCTTACCTTCCTCTTTGCGGGGTATGGGAGTGGGTCTGGGACTCTTCGCCAGAGACCCTAAACTCATTGACCCCACAAAGACGGCCTTGGTAGCAACTTCAGGGAGAGGAGGGGAAAATAAATACATTTTCGTGCACCAAACTACTCGGACTGCAAAATCTTATCAAGTTTATTTTAGGAATAAAAACGAAGAACGTGGAATCAGGAGTTCTTCTCAGGTTGATTTAGGACAAAAATGCGTTGAATAAATGTACATACAAAATTGAAAAATGTAGGTGTATGATACAATTTCACAAATGGGTCATTCACATTTTGTGACAAAAATAAGGTTTCTTTGGCAAAATTGATGGCATCAATGCAATAAATATGACAGGTTTAGAGCCGCTATTGCATGTCAATTTTGGGTAAATGACTAACAGAAGAAAACAGAGTGGAAACACATGTATTAACAGATGGCATATATATATATGTGCTCTCCGAATATGTTCCTCTCCTAACTTGTGTATATGTTTGTTTTTCAAAGTGTCCCCTAGCTTACTGTAAATGATGATGCTCCAGAAAGAAGATAAAGAATCAGATGTGAATTAATTACAGTAAATTACCCGTGGGTAGACAAGAGACTGGCTTAGAATATAAAGAATGATAGGCCAACATTGGGACGAAGGAGAATCGAGGAAAACTTACTGACTGACGCTCTCGTACGTTTGGCTGACATAATTCGGTTGGCTAAGGAGAATCAAAAATTCCAGTTTGACATATAACTTAATGGATGCTTTCAAGATGCCACACTAATTTAGGGTTCGGGATATTGAAAAGTTGGTGCTCAAAACCTTTTTAAAAAGTGCAAGTTTATTTAGATGGGTGGATCGGGAAGAAAGAGCAAAATAAGAAATTGAATCGAGAATCGACAGAGGAGATGGGGTGGATTTATATTTAGAAATTAAATTGACTTAGGAAACGTGCTTCACATTTACCATAACCTAGACAGAAGTAACGAGCAGACTTTCCCAGCCCTCGGAAAATCACTGGAGAAGAGCAAGAAAACCAATAGGAATAGAAAGGGAAAATGATCACATGACGTATCAGTGGAATAAAGAATAGCATCAGTAAAGAAATGTGGCATAATTATAAGTAAAAGAGAGAGAAAAAGCCATGCAGTAATACCGTTATCCTCTATTTATCCAGTGTGTCTAAATTTCCCTGTTAACTCTGATAGTACCCCTTATCTCTTCTCACTCCAAATGCATTACTCTTCACCGGTTTTGCCCTCTTCACCCTCCCTCGGACATGCACCGCTAGTTTGGAACGCTTGCGAGCTTTCACAATGGATGCCATCAATTTTGTGATGAGAATTCTCACCAGCGTAACGATTCTGCATCTTTTTCACCAGATCGCTAGGATTCTGAAGCAATCTCATCAGATTTGGGTATTTTATTTCCTCAAAATTGATGGAACTCGGTAATTCACCTAGTGTTAACAGTTCAAACATTCGACGCAATTGTGGAAACTGGGATTCTGCTTCGCTACTAATTCAGAAAGAAATTAAAAAATTTCCAAGTCTAGGTTTATTGAATACATGTTTTAGGTTGAAGTTTCTTAATGTTTTGTAATACATATGTGAAAATGTAAATCCTTATTTTAACGTCAAAGCATGTCCGCATCGGCCACTTGCTATCGTATATGTCTATATTGCGTCATGCGTTATGACGTCATAGATCAGACGAAGGTTGAAAATGTAAATCCAATAATTGCTTAAATGTTGATGTGGACCATAGTTAATCCCACTACTTTAATAACATTAAGAATCAGGGCACAGCGATATCAAAAACTGTTCTTTAAGAATGATCGAGTGCTGTGATGAAAATATTCCTGAGTTCCACTGTTAAAAGAAGTTCACATGTAACAAATAGTAAGGAAAAACTTTCATATGAGATGATAGGAAAACCTTATGTAATGTTCATGTATACCAAGTAGGAATGAGAAAACTACTTATGATATGAATTCTTGGCAATATGAGTATCCTTAATTGTTCAACAGTTCTTATCCTAATAGACAGAGTCTTATGTAGGTCATTCCATATCACATAGTGTTTAAACAACAAAACATCTATCCAAAACCTTTCAAAATAGACTACCAAGAAACAACTATGTAAATTTGGGAATGTGTATGCTCATATGTAATATCTTTGTTCCCCTGCTGTCACCAATTAGTATATTTCAAAAGATGAAGCTACATGGTTCAGCTTGAGTTTAAGTTTTAGATTTCTAACTATATGCTTAATCTAATCCTCTAATTTTGCGATTCCATTTTTGTGTAAATATATGTCAGGGGTTAAATATACACAATAATATCAGATAAAGGTACAAAATAGTTGACTCACTTCCTTTGTCATCCTTTTTGTCTTTTCCTTTGTCCTTTTTGTCATCCTTGCCTGAAATCATGTATAAAGAAACCATCAATATAGCATATTAAAAAAAATTAATATAATAAGTATAATATTAATATAATGCAGCATATTAAAAAGACAAATTCTTGATCTCGATTAAAAAGGATGAGATTTGTTTGGTCACAACTGAAATATTTGAGTCAGATGAAAAGGAAAGATACCACTCACCTTTCTCTTTCCCCTTTTCTTTTCCATCCTTAGATTTTTGGTCTGGCTTTTGAGATGTGCTCTCTTTGTCGGTTTTGTCATCTAACATATCCTATTTGATAAAGAAAATCATAAAAATACTTGACAACATTTCTTACTTTCGGAATGCAAAGGAATGCATGTAGAAACAATATCGTTGTTTCTGAGCCAACCCTATTAGCTCAAGAGATAAATTGCCATAATAGAATTGACATAATAGAATTGTGCCCTCGCCCCCCCCCCCACAAAAAAAAGCCTTTAAAACCTAATGGAGATGTCTTTATCAAGTCCCATCTTAATTCGGAGATCAACTGTCATTCGGAATTGTTTAAAGATCCACATTGTCTCTTTTAGTTTTTCTATCATCTCACGCACCTGCGATAATCTTAGAGTTTTCTTACCTGAAGATTTGCATCTTTGTTCTCATCTTCTCCCTCTTTTTTCTCTGGAGGTAGCTCTGGTAGCTTCCACTCAGGAAGCGAACCCTGTAGCAATTTCCATATCTCATGCAGATGACCATACCTGCAAAAGTAATTATAGATTATAGTTATTCAATCCTTACACTTAAATAATAAATGATATTACTTCATAAAAGGGGCCCGCCTCTTCGCAGAGAAAACTAAGTGAACAAGATGACTAAATTGCTTCGAGGTCCTTGGAAGTACTTAATTATTTTCTAACCCCATTTGCGGTAAAAAGAGCTTTATTTTTGATGGCCTGGATTGAATGAGATTCGAGTAGGCTCTTGAAGAAAGGAAATACGGACAACCCTTGGAACACCTGTTCCCTATTTTCCCCACTGGCTAATCAGGTAACACTAAACCCAATTATATTTATGTTGTGGACAACCCACAAAAGCACTGAAGTTTAAAATGGGACAGGTCCAATTATTTGCCATAGCACTTCTTGGGCTTAATTACATCAAAACCCTCGATTTTGTTCTCCTTACCTTCAACCAAGTGGTACAGGATTCCCTTATTACATTCTGACTCCTTTCAGCCCACAGAACTAAACAATATTGAGGTTTACTGTTGCGATGGGTTTAAGTCCAGTAGTCAGGCAGGGGATGTGAACAATAGGCCTAGCCTGGCATCTCCGGATCTTGGGGTGATGGTAATTTGAGACCAGGGGTGTTCATTATGAAGGGTTATTGTCATTATTCAATCTGGAGGGTGTGGGTTTCCCCATGGGTGGTCCCTCCAAGTCACTGCAACGTGACCGGCGGAGGTTGAGTATTTGGTCACCTAGCTGATGTGACAGCTCAGCTACGGATTAATTACTCCAAAGATGTGGAGAGGTAGATAAATTGGTAAAATATTGAAAAAAATAGCGGAATTGAACATGTTTTGGATGTGTAGACGTTTGACAACAATGTTTGGAACACATATTTAATCGTAAGTATACAAAATCCCTCTTACCCGTCCATCAAGAATCTTGAATAAGAATTCCCCTAGAGGGATGAGAAGGGCCTATCTGCTTTCGATGTATCTGATATTCTAACATACACAACCATAACTTTTTTCGAGTGGAACTTTATGGAAAACTAGCTCGGCGGTATTGGTATTTCAAGTGAATGGTTATACTGGCCGTATAATACAACATAAAACAACAACCAAGGAACAGCAACTTTGAACAACTTCAACGCCTTGGAATCAACATGTTGATGTTTTGTCCTGACCGTGTGTATCTCAAGGCTTCTTCCCCTGTATCGGAGGGACCACGCCCTTCTGCAATTTTCTCGCCCGCGTCTTGGGGGTCCGGCTCGGAAGGGACATTGTCAAGTGCACCTGCTGCATTGTCGGCGTCAGGTGCCGGGCACTGGTTGGTGCTGACATCACAGATACCCTTCCAGCAGACGCCGCAGGGATCGTGATCTAATGGCCCACAAGTCAGGAAAATACCTGGAGGGTCCACTGCCTTGGGAGGACTCTCAGGTCGAACCGGTTCAGGGCTCGCAGGAGTGGTATTCTCTATAGCGTTCGTAACGTTATCATCAATCGCAGGGGATAGAAGCAATTGGATTTCCTCTTTGACCTGTTCATATATGTATCTGAAGGGATAATTCCAGATGTGACGAGTCCTTAAAAGTTCTTTGCGAAGAATGGATTGCGTGTAATTTATTTGAAAGTAAAAAATTCATCACTTTTCAGAGAAAGGATTGCAGAGGCAGCTAGAGGCTGTAGTTAATTTACTAACTTCTATTTGACAGCAACATTTTAAAAATTGCTCTCAACCATTTGGGATTCTCCACTAATCAACAGCCTATACATACTATACACGACTCAAAAATACATCTCTCAATTATTTGTCAGAAGAAAATGTTCACACTCCTACATCGATAGTCAAACACGAAGGATGACATTCCATATAACTTTTGCTGCTTGATAAATATTTTTTAAACCAGCCATTTGAAGGTAAATGAGTTGTTAACAAAAACACAAACTGGGTGGCCAACGCCTGTTAGCCAATGTCTGCATACATCAGGAAATATTACTTTACATTTATAATGAGATTTGAGAGACAGTGTGGGGGAAACTGGTGGATGCGAGAGCTCGAGTTACTCATCTCATCAGCTTACCGGATGTCCATAGTAAAGAGAAACTCTCATCTCCATTAGAAACATGACAGTCTGCATATGAGGCTATGAGTTACTTCCAACAAAACAGCTAAATTGGCTGCTAATTGTATTTGCTCATTTACAGACCACTGAGGTAAAATTATTCTCAAGAGATATCGTGAACTCACATTGGCATGAACGTATAAATCCAAAGATTCTGACTCACGGTTACAGAGTGAAAGTGTTACATGTATAACAACCTTCGCCCCTTTGTTGCTTCTTATCTCTATTAGAAAATTATTAAGCCTTAAATTGTCCTTTGAATGAATTAAAAAGTTCTCTTATATAGAAATATGCCTAGCTTGAAAGTGTTCTCCATGCATTGAATCCATACAAAAAATATAAGGGAATATAGAGTAATGGCATATGAAAAAATTAACCGGCTTGAGTGTTATTTCTCCCTCTTACAAGCTGGTAGAAATAAGTTCATACTTACTGTAAAGGTATTGTTTCAGGTAGCCAGCCAGTCAGGCAGTGGATGACACTAAAATCACCAAACTCACACGCCGAACTTCCACCGTTATAACTGCAAAATATAACAATTTTATAAATCCTTCATGCATCATAGTATCATGGAAACTATACACTTCAAATATACTAAATATACTAAAGTTTAGTCTTCATTTTATATGAATATCGTTGTTGCTTGTTGTTGCACTTTTTCCTGCTGTTAGCCTAGGAAAATACTTTATGGGATATATTCATCAAAATGGTTACATCTTAAGTTAAACCATTCAAATGTTAATGCAATGATAAGCGTCTTATAAACAAAATAAATTGAAATGGTAATTGCCTTCAGTTATTATAAGTCATTTTCAGATGTCGATTATGTAATTGTAACTGTATATATTATATTATGCATCAATTTGACAATCACTTGACTCAGCGTGTACATGAAAGAATCACTCAAAAGGGTCATGTTATTTGCCATGCAAATCGCATTGTGTATTGTATATTCAGTGATGATGTGATTTTGTTAAAATTTCAAACATCCTAACAATACAAGCTCTTGGAGGTAACTATAGATATACCTCGGGGATCATCCTCGACTCAGCAGTTTTTACAAACAGATTTACCAAGGAAATGCCTAGTTTAATATAGTCGGTTTTTTCTGCAAACAAGTACATCGTTCTGCCAGATAGGTATACCGGTGGACAAGCCCAAGAAAACTTTGGAGCTTTCAAGGATCTTTTTTCCTCTTATAACTCCTTTAGGTCGTCATAAGTTATTACATAATAATGTTTGCTGTTTATGATGTGCTACCATAATCCCGTATAAGGATTTGATACACACAAAAATAGTGAAGATCAAAAGAAATATACATGGAAATGGATCCCTTGGTATACATGCTCCCTTTTACTATAAGTATCTGAAGATGCAAACCGGTTCTGCTGACATCAAGGCATAAGGAGCACAACCTAAAGCACAATAGGCGACAATGAATGGAATAAGGGGGTGTAGAACGTATCCCAAGGGTTGAATGACACTGCAAGCACCCTAGCCTTTCATTTCCTATTTAGGCTCCTCAGATGTCATTCACAGTACACTCAGGGCCAACGTAACGTCAAATAATTTTCACTTTGAGCCACCTAAACCAGACCTGTTTTTTCCCAGGTGAATGAATCGAACTAGAGTGTGGAGACAGAAGGAGTATGACAAAAGATACAAGAAGGGTTGGGTTTGGATAACGAAAGAGAAGAACAGAGGGGAAGAGGTGATTGAGACGACAGAGATGGGAGGAGTTGAATAGAATATAGAACGAGAACCATGGAATGGTGAGAGGGAATGAGAAGGAGTGAATTCTTTTCATGTCTAGGGTCCATCACTAGTTTCATCAGGATTAAACGCATCTAAAAGCTGTGCTAATGGGTGGCTTTATATTCTCCCTCTCCCCTCTATCGTGTCATGAAATAATCTGCTATACCACATCCCTCCTGTTACCCTCCAAGAATCAAGTCAGATCCCTGATGCCAAATTAGAAGGGGTTTTGCGGTGGCAGTATACCCTCAAAGGTAGACGCTTCCCTAATAAATTTAAACGATTTATTCAAACGCTGTCTGATTGAGTCGTTTGAATAGTTATAGTGAACAATTTTATTTGGTATGTAGTTTTGGTTCAGCTATTTATGTTAGAAACAAAACTAAATCCTACCCACTAATCATATATTAATTTGTCACATACATTTATCTAGAGTATCCACTTTTATTTAAGGTATGGCTTTTGAAACTGGTTTATCTGACAAAAATGATAACAAAATAACGCAGGTAGTTTTTTTTCAAGCTTAAACAATTTTATAATAGATGACACTTTATTTTAAGAATAAAGAAAATAAATCAAGATCAGCTTTTACCAGTGAATCTGCCGGTGATTCTGACTGACACATCTGAGTGATTTCACATGCCCTGGCACGGAGCCAAATCGGGGTTAGTGGGTACAAGCTGATTTGCATATCTGATTGCTGGCCTTTGATCTGATGACAGCAGGTAGACAATAGCGGACGCGATGAGCCGGGTGATTAGGTTACCATAGAAACCAAGAGGGGTGAAAGGACTGACATGGCAGGAGGACAGAGCCTACTTAGTTAAAATGATGTAGTTAGCATTACCAATGACTGATGAAAAAAGGAGACAGACAGACACAGACAGAGGGCAGATTTAGAATGACAGTGACCCCCTTTCAGCAACCTTGCAGAAAAAACACTTCAAGAATTATATTCCATAAGCTATGAAAACTGAAATTTGTTTCGGATTTTTTTATGGATGACATAGATCTAGTGTTATAATATGTACGACTTATTGACGGGTGCGAGAGACCTTGACTAAGACTTGAAAGACAAACACATTTGTGATATATATAATCTGGGAACCCTGAGGGAAAGATGAAATAAGGCCATGTGAACGCATTGGCAATACAACGGCAGGATGCCTTTGAATACAACTATTACTAAAATGCTCTTCCAAAGTGGTATATATGCAATTCATTTCTGAATAGATATCTCAGAAAAAAGCTATTTTGTGTAGTGAACATGCTCCCAATTAGGTGTCCCGCCAAACCAAACGAAATCATGCAATAAATAGTTGTGTGCATACCTGACACAAATTAGACTCGTTATATACTTCTTACAACCACTAAGCGACCAAAGCCTGGGACAGGTTGCTGTTTCTCTCTACTACTAGGCCAGAAAAAATGAGGTTTGGAGAATAGACATATCTAGATTATTTTTCTAGGTATATCTAACCATTTTGTACATGGAATGACATTAATTTGGCATAATTATGAACATTGCAGCATATAGGTCACACATTCATGACTACAGTGAAAGTATCTACGTCCGAATTTATGATACACGATGCATACTTTTCAGGATGCATGTATGCAGAGTGAATTACAAACCGCTTTTGATTCTATATATGTTACCCCATTATATGTTCCAGACAGTTACTCCCGTCACATCTTGAATAGAATCCGCTGTAGTGTGAAAATCACGATTCTTATGTAAATATGCATGTATATTTAATATACCGAAGCCTTAGGGCCATCTGCTAAAACAGCATTTAGTCTGCTGCACTTTCTAGTTTTTATCATCTCCCAGTTCAAATGTCTCCATTTCAAAGTGCCATTGGGTAAAACAAAATTCCCATTTAGAGTTCCTGGGTCCATGAATACTATTGTAATGATAAAATATCTGGCTAAAGGCTGGGTTCCACTAGCTGGCTACTCCTCCCGCTACTCCTGCCGTTTCTTTGAAAGCCTATTGCTTCCGCTTCTTTAAGGTCTATTTTTCTATTTAAATACACAATAGATTTACAATTTCACAGCTGCTTATCATTATAATTATTATTATATTATTACATACGATGTATAACAAGTCTTTTTTCCACGAAAATAATCCTTTAAATACAGAAAATAAGGACGCGAACATGAGCCTACTTCTTTTAATAAAATTCCGCCAGAAGAAAATATGATATGTAAATATCTCCCAGAAGGTGGTATGACTTTCCAATGCTGTAGCGTATGGCTTTCCATACCATCCCGCCAAGAGGTAAATAAATACCTAGATTGTGTCTGTAAAAAAACAGGCACAACCCAAGTCGTCGTGTGAAATGCAATGTATGCAATAACAATTTTTTAAAAAATAAAAAAATAAGAGACATTTATTAGCTGTGATCCATGCCTTGTCATAAAAGGAATATTGGATTGAATATAGACCAGTTTACCAAGATAAATGATTATTTTCTCAGTAATTCTTCGCACTTAAAAGTCTCACTGTCCCCTGGTAATTTTAGAAGATTGTTTGCCTTCACCTTATCCAAATACACCATACACCACAGCTTGAAGTAACAATTGAATCTGGCATTAGGTTCTTTTTCATGTTGTACAATCTCAATTGTTTGACTAAAACGTGTGATGTAAGAGTTAATAAAGACTTACTCGAGTGAAGCCACTTTAATAAGGGCCTTGGTAAGCAGCATTGGCCACAATTCATGCTCCAGTCGCGTCGCCGGAAGTAACATGTGACCATCGTCATCGAAGGGCAATGTGTCATCGATAACGATTTTCCTCCATCGACCCTGTCATGAGAAACAAATAGTATGTATGACTTTTTAGATTTCAGGAATTGTCCAGCTTTTAAGCTAAATTTGCTGGGCATAGTTCTTTTGTATAATAAATGGTCGTCCCTTGGGCAGCTGACCCCTTCCTGCTTAACTATAAAAGTACTATAACACCCATATTCTTGACAGAAAAGAACCCAGACATTTTTAATGGTAGGAGAGGTCCGAGCCCGAGGTATACACAATAAAGGATAATTGAGAGCGCGGGATGGAATTAATCCAAATATGTTTAGACTGGATGAAAAAGAAATTAATGAACTGCGATTAACATGTGTTTTCACATTTTAATGACAAACCATTATAATTTATTTCTGATAGCCATGTAAATTTGCAAGCATAATACTCATCGATTATGTTGGTTATCTCGGCAAGGGGAATATGCTTTATATAGAAAATACTTACCATCCAGTACAGTTTTACTACATATTTGCCATGTGGGTTGTAGGCGGGGGTGTTGGGAATCTTCACTTTGTTGATGGCATAGATGTGTTCCCATGGACGCCACATGTACGCCATGTCGCCCTCTGTAGGTACGCCGGGATCCACGCCCTCTGGAGGCATTTTCTCCTTGCAGAGTTGCCATAGTGCATAGATCTGACTGGTGATCCAACGTAGCAACTGTAAGTACACAGGAGCAATCGGACATTAGTCAACAAATATACATGTGTAATACCTTACACAATGTCTACTTTACCTATACTACTTACGATATGCTATACATGTATGTAGTTATAGGCTCTTGTTCACGCGCTTTACGCACATACTATGTTCCTGGTACACGGTGCTGTATGTAAAATGTAATGTAAATGAGTTTGCATTAACATTAGGTGTGTCACAGAATGTATGAGGATGATTTACCCGAGTCAAAATGGTTTGAGTATTGATCTTTCAAGGGAAATGGCTCCAATGTGCTACATATAACCGGTTAACAAACCATAATAAACTTTGTATTGTTTCTTCTCTAGAGACCCGCACTAACCTGTGTGTACAACGAGCAGAGAATTGGGACTTAAGTCAAGATAATATATCATCCTTCCATTATACAATTAAAATATTACTTGCTTTACTATATCACTATTATTCATTCCCGGGTGCATTGTGAGGTAAACTATTTCCCAATGGCGTCTCTGATTCAACGAGTAAAACACCAACTAGATCATTACATTCAAACATCATCATCCCTAAACGGTTGCATGTTTTCTGCTGCAAGGGGAATTAAGTGCTTGCCCGGCAGCTGAAAGAATGCCAGTTAAACGCCTGTTGTGTTAGGTGTGTCAGTCACGGGTCCATTAGCTGACCTTCCACTGCCCTCCTTCCGTCTTACCCCCACCCACCCACCGTCCACTAACACACCTTTAAAACGCGCCCTCCCTTCGACATGCTAGTGCCGTCACCACAGGTAACCATCATCCGACGTCGGCCGAACGTCGTCCTTTATGACGTTCCCTGCGACGAACGGGCCCGGGAGGGGCTGTTAATGGACCTAATATCGCCCATGTCAAAAGGTAGTTTTGCACATCACCACCAGGTGGTGTTAAATGCCTGTCACATGGACGGAGCAGACGACATTTGAGCGAGGACATGGTCACGTGTTAAGGGGACTACGCAAGGTAAAACTACGTTTCTGATTTTAAGAAAACGGTGAAAAGAGCAATTTAACGACCCCAAAAGGTAAAATACTTAATTTTAAATCAACAACAATTGATAGACGGACACAAAGAATCGAAATATCTGAATGAAAACGGGACATGGCAAAAAAAAGAGCATAGCATCAAAGGAGGGAAGACAGTCATCTAGCTCCAATGATTAATAAAAAATAGTTAATGAAATGGATGTCGAGAATGATACATATATATTGGGTAATCCTAGCAACTGCTTCGGACACTAATTAATCAATATTCAAAGGAGTCCAATCTACTGATGGGCTACATATAGACCTAGGACTCAATTCTGCTTCTATCAACATAAACGCAAACCACTGCTTCTAGCTCCAATGATTAATAAAAAATAGTTAATGAAATGGATGTCGAGAATGATACATATATATTGGGTAATCCTAGCAACTGCTTCGGACACTAATTAATCAATATTCAAAGGAGTCCAATCTACTGATGGGCTACATATAGACCTAGGACTCAATTCTGCTTCTATCAACATAAACGCAAACCACTGCTTCTAAGGAAAAACATTCCCTGCACAGATATCCAAAATTCAGGTCCAAATGACTGCGTGAGGTCTTCGCAGACATACAATTGACATGTTGAACTCCGGGTGAGGCAGGGTGGTGACTTTTATGTTATATCAAACCATGGTCGTGACTGTTAGCGATTAACACCCATCATCTGCCCAGTGAATAGAGTCAATTTGTGTCATGCCACAGTAATATTAGATCATCTTTGCTCTAACAAACGATGACCACTAGATTTACTTCCAGAAACACCCATTCATAACTCTAGAGCAGCTAGTAGGAGTAGGATAGGAAACTAATGGGTTTTTGAGATCCCAGTGCAATTATCGATATATGAACATATATATACATTTGTGTATGGATATGTATGTACCTGTACATACGCATGTACATTAAATACATACATGTTAGACGCACATGCATATACTTATAATAAGGTTCTTATTTGAATAAATAAGTGACAATTTTATAGGCCTATATGTGACAAACCACATTTATTTTTGTTTGTTTTTACAACAGACTTTATTTTGATACCTGCCTTCGAGGCATATACAATTCTAAGCACATGGTTAATATACAGACATAAGAGAAAAAGCATCAAAACACCAAAGCGAATAACACCATTTACATTTCTATCCATGCAAACATATAAAGGCAGATTACATGTGGGTCCTATGAACATGTATGAACTGCCTTGTGTGTAGTACCACAGGCAGATATTTCAGGGGATAGTACTCAGTTTCCCCGTTTCTTGTTTTTGTATTCCCCCTAGTCAGAGGCAACGCCCATGACTAGTTATTTTGATCGAGCAAATCTGTTCATATAAATATCGCAGGTGAGAATAGTGAGACGTTAATGAGTCATGGTTTAGAACAGCGAGGGCATGGGCGGATACCCCTGGGGATATGTTTATTCCTATATTTGATCTGAAATTTTACTGGAAGATATAATGGGTCTTTAGGCAGCGTCATTAGTCTAAAGTTGTATCTCTGACACATTTATACACATGGCCATTCGTGGTTGTTATGGTTGTTCGCAGTCAAATTTATGCCCATGTATATAAACTCACATATGTCATTTTTGCGCTACAATAAATTTCTCTATTTTATTGATTTTGTTACCGACTATATCAACCCCTTTCTGCCTTCTATCGAGATTCTCCTCTACCGCGTATCCCTGTGTTTCTCCCCCCCCCCCCCCCCCGCCCCCCTCCTCTCTCTCTCACTCTCTCTCTCTCAGCCCCCTCCCGCCTCTCTCTCTGCCACCCCTCCCCTCTCAATATCTCTCTCTGTCCCTCCCTCTCTTTCTTTCTCCCTCTCGCCAGCGCCTGCCTCGTCTCCTAGTCCCTCTTGGTAGAGAGGTAGAGACAGAGGGTCGTTTGACCTCACCTGGGGAGGCAGCGAGAGGAGGAGAGGAAGAAAGGCCCACCTGGCGCGAGATCAAAGACTACCGCTGCCTCATCATCCCTCATCCCTCCTCTACCATCAAAGCCTCCTCCAAGCCAAGCACAAAAATCCCCCTCCATGGTTTGATCCACTCCTAATGACTCTCCGGAGACCAGCGCCACACCAACGCCCTCTTCAGATCACTAGGCAGAGATCAGCACTCAATTGGAAGCGGCAGACGACAAACGGCCCGACTTGGCCGCGCTTCCCGCCATTTCTCTCCCAAACAAGTATTGCGCGCCAAGTTAGAACTTATAGGCCCCGAGCACGGAAATCTGCCATTACGTTTCAATGTTTGCTTATATCTCTGACTTCTCATCGCTGTTTCGAGATGTAACTCAAAATGATGCACTCAGAGGCCCTTCAATAAATATCCCCTAGAGGGTCGTTTTTCTCTTGCTAATTCTGCCCAATAAACTGACAGAGATTCGTTTAATTCCCCTAACAAACGGGGATTAACTTCCAGGTAATCAATCGTAATGAAACATTTTTTTCCTACTTTACGAAGACTATTGTGGATTTTTACCCGAAAATTCATTTATTTCTGGGCCCGATTTAAAGCCACTAGACTGCATTAATGGATAATAAAGCCAAGATTGAATCGGCAAGGGCCTTCCTTCACAATCGCGCTCCTATCGCCAGCATGTAAAAAGCTTATAGTTAGAGAACCTTGGGCCTGGATTTCTCATCCCTCCCACTCCTGGAGATGAAAGACTGAATTGTCTCGGTCTGGATGGGCCAAATATTATACGAGAGTTACATGTAACAGGCCACTATTATCCTTATTTTGCTATTGTATGAAAACATAGACAGTTTCGTGTTCAGGGAATGCCGTGCGGCTCGTTCATGTATAGAGCCACCGAAGTAGAGAGCTTACTTTGGCAAACAGTGACATCGGTTACCTCGAGCTATTTTGGGGGCATGGTCCCAAGAGGGATTGAGAATATATTTATTTTATTTATGGAAATAATTATTTATGGAGATATTTAGCCCTGTGTTTCATGCGTTTAAGATGTATATTTAAGACTGTGTCGCCAATAAAGATAGAAACCATAAAGACCGTTATCTTGGAGGGAGGAATTAGAACACTTGCCCCAGGGGGTTGACATTCTCTTTTTTCTTTCTCTCCTACCGCTTACTCCCTGATCCATGTAAAAAAACATTCTTAAATTATTTGCATTCAGGGACGTACACGAGAAATTGTCCATGTATAGCTACGGGCATGTGAGCCTTTATGCCAGGATCTGGGGGCATACCATGATCACATAGGACCCGCTCCCATAGTTAGCATGGCAGCACGCACCTTGGTAAAGGTCTGATATCAATGGTACCTTGCTGGGATGGAAGATTCCCTCCGCTGAGCACCACAATATCGGTTGATTACTTTACCACGCGTCCACTGTTAAAGAAATGATGGATCTAAATCTCCATAAATCATACTATAGTTAAGTTATATGTTGTGCCTGTCCCTCGACCTTTATATCGCCTGTATAAGCTTCTGTCTGTCAGTCTGTCCATTTCTCTCCCCAACACAGGCAGATCTCTTTTTAGCTCGCATCTGTCTCTCTTTGTCTCTCTCTCTCACCCTCCTTTCAATTTCCTCTCAATCACTCTGTTTGAGCTATATTTTTGTAGAGAAAGATCCTTCAGATTAATGTGTATTTATTATGTAGCGCCTGAATAAAAAGAAATATCTAAAACCAAAAACAGGCGAAAATATACATGCAGGTAAATCCGAGCCTTACCTCTTCCTTATTGCTTGAGACATATCTATATGAAAGCGATTGAGGTTTAGATATAATGCATATGAACTTTCCTCTTTGTGAAGCTATTTTAGAAATGTAGTGGGACAAGGTAGTGCTGGAGTAGAAGCACAATCTTGCCAGCCCTTTACATATCACATTATTTTCGTCTAAGCTGAAGAGGGCGGAAGTCATCTCCCTTCTCTGTGTCCCCATGAAAGTTTTAGGAATGTATACAAGTCACTGGGAGGAGAGGGGTCTTGAGTGCTTTGCTGCACCTGCAAGTCCTTATTCAGAATAATGAAAAGGCACTGCATTAGGGTTGTTAAAATATAACCAATTTTGACATAGGCTAAAAGAAAGCATGAAATATCATTATCATCATATAATATAGTGAGGAAACTTGGTCCCAATATAAAAAATATTCTTAAAAAAAAAAGAAATATCCGATATGACCTCTCATATTTCCAAGACATTGCCCAGCATTCTTACATGCTGGTATCCCCAAAGCTAAATACAGTTATATTTACCTTGTTGTTATTGAGCGCCATCCCCTAGGCTTCGTTCCTGCATTATAAATCCCGACCTTGACAGGGAAGGTCGGTGACAAAGATAAAAACACCCCAATACACAGAGAGAGAGAGCAATTCCACACACATGCATGGAATACAGCAGTTTATCAGCCTGGGGTTTCCTATTCAGTTGAGAAATAAACAAGCGATTGCTGAAGCCATGGCGTGAAATGGGTTAAGGGGCCGTGAAATGGCAGAGAACACTTGTAAGTGCGAACTCATTGTGGTCTCAACTTTACCACAGCGGTTGGCAGAACGCTGGGCCCCTTCCGCCTGTCACCTAAGCGGTCTTAGCCAGCGCCAACGCCCCTTTGCCTTATACTACTTGGGAGCGTAGGCTGGGCTAAGGTAACACGATGCTGTAGCGAGGAGTTGCCCCCTGGAACACGTGAGCATCGTAAGATGAGGTATAATGGCCTGAAATAAGGATCATGTCCTTGTACAAAGCTCTTATAACAATGAACCATACGCTTAGTTCACCGCAGTGATAATAACGCGGGGCATAATGCAGTTCCTAGCACTTGAAAGGCAAGACTCTAAATGAGGGGGTGGTCGCGCAACAATCAAATCTTCATTCTGCCTATCGAAAATATAGTGATGGATACTTCCTTAGGCTTCAATTGTTAATACTATCTCTGTAGATGCGCGTCGGAGCACCTGATATAACAGCTTATAGATATCTGGCATACTGTTTATAAGAGAAAAAAACATCTTTAGAAATCATGTACCTGGTGACTTCGTTCAGATACTAACACACCTCTTACTCAGAGATCCCTATTCTCTATCAAAGCCATTGGGGAGAAAAGAAAAAGAAAACTCGAACACTCCATTACCAGGGAGGTTCCTTTGTATACCAACAGATGCAGCAGGGTACTTTGGTGTCCTAAATGCACCACTTCATATGGGCTACACGTGCTCCAAGGAACAACAAAAGACAATGAGCATGAATCAATACCCAGGGTGTATAAGCTACCTTTTAGGACTGGCTTTGGAGAGTTTCTCATGTCCAATTATTCCCTAACGATTGCCATTTTCCGAAAGCTTCAAACAAACCAGCGCCCTTGTTATCTCATCCCAGGTCTTCCCAACTCTCACCTATAGGGAAAGGGACGTTATACACGTTTGTGGAACCCTTGGCTTCTTTTCTTTTTTCATTTATATAGACATTTATATGAAAACAAACATAGCCCTTCAATTCTTGTTCAATTAAGGGAAAATATTTTGAGATGGAGACCTTTACATATTTGCATTACAATGCTGCCCCTATTTCCCCAAAGGATGCTGATAATTATTTTGAATAGGGCTGTTCACTGGATAGATGTACCACTTAAGATACCCATAATCATATGTTGGAGACCGAATATTGGAAAGAGCTATTTGATGGAAACAACTGGGTATTTATAAAGCATTCGCTGAAAACATAAATAAAGATATTTCCTCAGTTCCACGATTCGTTACCTATTAATTATCTATGGTTAGAAGACATTAAACGCAAAAGAAGGAAGGACAAACCGAAGGATAGGGGGGGGGGGATAGGGAAGGAGGAGGAGGAGATGGTGGTGTTACCCAGGAACACTCCTGTTGGAAGGTTTGTAAGGTGTTTCCTGGATACATGGACCCTGCACAGAAACTACCCTGGAGGGCTTTGATCTTTTCCTTCAGTGTCCCTCCCCTACATCCTCCCACTTGTCATACAGCGTTGAGCCCTTTTCCGTCCTATGCAAAACATCTATATGCAGAAAAAGGGCCTTGTATGTGCCCAAGCAGAGGACCCGATGCTTGGTATTTCCTTAGAACGCCACCCTCTCGGGATATCAATGTTTACGATCTGAATTTGATGCTCCCAACTACTACATGCTACTGAGATGATACATTTACCAACATTTACCTCTTTAAAGAAAAGGTACACCTAAGTGTAGCCTATAGTCGTACCCCAAGGGGTAAGCTCCCTCTCGGATCATAAACCGATCATGTTACTTTATTCCCTGCCCCTGAAACCCTCCCCCAAGCACACAAGCGATGAGAAACCCGTGTCAAATCCAGTCAGCATTATGTTAACTCAATGATCCGTTGTCATCGCCCAAGGCTGTGGGTACAATGGGCTTTGCCAGCTACGGAAACCAGGGTTACAGTGTCACAGACTGACTGCCGATGGTTAATTAGGTATCAAACTATACCGTTGCTCCAGGGGATGAATAGGTGGGGGTGGGGGCGGAGGTCAAAGGGGAGTAGGGGGGGGGGGGGGAGGTCAAAGGGGAGGGGTGCATGGTATTGTAGACAAACTCCACCACACCTTAACTCTGTAACTCCTCGCCCTGCTCGCTTCCAAATTAAAAGATGTCGGGATGTGTAGATAAGTGCCCTTTTCGGATTCAGGAACGACCTGGACAATTTGTAGCTCACAAACCCCTTGTGTCAGACCGCCTACCCACTCTTGACAGGTGCCGGCTGACTGGAGGCGAGTGTGTGTGTGTGTGTGTGTGGGGGGGGGGGGGGGCTCTGCCTTTTCACCGCTAAATGACCCGCACCCTTTTCTTTGAGGGGGTGGGAGTGTTTCGCTCACTTCCAGAGATACGTTGACCTAAATTGGTGGATGAAATTTGGGAGTATTGATTAGAGAATTATATTTAAATAAGTGCCAAATGTGTATATGCCTTTGTTCAAAGAGAGAGGATATATGCAGACTTGTGACCGATTAGATTCATTGAACGAATAGCCTAGCAGGTATCAAAATAATGTGGTTTTTTTAGGTTCATTTATTTGAGGTTTTGAGTTATATGTTATTTCTCCCATTTACAATACCAAGACAGGAAATTGTTGACAAAGAGCTGAGACATTTTGATTCCTCAAAATACTCAGCCAAATGTTCTGAACAAAGGTAAATTCAATAGTGCTCTAACATTATCAGAATAAACAAAGAACGATGTTTAAGAATTAGAGATTATCGGTTAAGACCGACTTCATGTGACTCAGTTGTTGCCGTGTGTGGACTAGCTCTAGGCTATTTGGAGACATTAAAGTTAAACCAGTACTGGTCCCTCCCACTCAACAATTCTTCCGCAGGCTAGATAGAAGAAAAGGCGCATTCAAAGTTGTGTGAGACACCTGCATTGCACATCTAGGAGATGTATTGTAATATCGAGGGAACTAGAAATAGATTCCATGATTTTTTTTAAAACAATGTATGCATTTTTCTGAAAGAAATCAGAATCATTTTACTCATGGTGTATCAATCAATCAGTTTGATCAATCAGGTCAGTTGGGATTAGTCAGTTTCGATTAATAAAAACCGGATAAATTTATAATGCCATTAATGGTGTACCGGTTAATCAGTTGTCAGGTTGCTAGATATATATGCAACCTCTGGACTGTAAGCCTACTCATCCAAAATGCAGTATTTGACAATTGCCAAAATGTTCTAAAATTGGATTAACGCATGTGACAAACACAGCGACTATGCTACCAAATAGGATTAACTTCGATGCACCGAATAACCCCTACCGGTAGTTAGGAGCTTGGACTCCAGCCCAGAAAAACCGACGAGGATGCCGTGGGTCTCTGACACTGGCGGTACAACAATGACGTCAGCGTCAGGGTCAAGGCTATAGGGGACACAGGTTCCGTTTCCGGGTCGGGCATCTAAAGTTGGAGGCACCTGGAGGTTACTGGCCTTGCCTGGTCAAGTGTGAAAAACTACCTTTACAAGGACCCTCTGAAATTAATAAGCGTATCTAATAGTCGGAGAAAAGGTTTCTATCATTGCACCGGAACACACATCTGTCGTCAACTATAACTGTGTGATGGTAATGATGATATTTATTTAGAACTTAATCGTTCGAAGGGAATCTATATAAGGGAAACTAAAGGTTTCTATCACTGTTTTTTTACAAGGTATTGGGTTGATTCAATTATTAGTTTTGTTATTAGGTATTGCTGCAGTTGGAATGTTATCTGTACTTCAACTTTTCGTGGTGTGTCTCAAGTAAACTTGATGAAAAGCTTTTCAACAAATAAATGAACTTAGTTAAGCAGTAGTAATACTCTCAAACGAAGTAAACCACATATGTATTCGAGGAGTTCTCATTGAAGCATATAACACACTTGTGTTAAATATAGGGCATTGTGGACAGATATTGTTCTCGATGTATCCCCGAAAATGCGTATGTGAAACTTAAGACCGACTTCAAAAGAGACAAATGGGGAGCCGGGCATCCATGAAGGTCTTTGTGTTTGGTAGATCTACCTTGGTCCCCGCATTGTCTCCAGCATATTGTTGGCCATGGTGTGCCACACCAGGAACATCTGACCTCAACAATATCAAGTAATGCCCACAGAAGATAAATTTATAACTAATATGGACAATACATTAGATTAGCTCGATCAGCTTAACTACGGCAAAATAAATGCACGGTTTTCTCTCTATATATTTTTTGATATACTGAAAGGTCTATTTTGAGTCATATTAAGAAATTCTGGGGAGAGCGGCTTTAAGCTGTGACTAAAATATAAATTCGCGTTTCCATACATTAAGGAACAATTGCAATGGACGGTAACAAATACTGGGTGGGAGTTGGGGTGGGAGTGATTTGGTTTTTGTTGGCGTTGCCAGTGCCAATTGAAACCAAACTTTCGGATGCAGTAATGCGTCAGTCCATGCGGGGAAACATTTGATTAAAACCAACAGTGCAAAATTGTTGTCCATGTTTTAGTGCTTAGCTCACTCTCTGAGGAATTCTATTTATCTTAGCTTTACCCAAGAGGTATATGCATGGAAATGGAGGCATTGAAAGGATCTTGTTGGTGGGTCTTTACATGCATTCACAGCCTTCCCGGAACACACCAACCCCTATCTGCCAATTTCCGTTCAATTACAACTTTAAGCCTACCTAGGTCAACTTGCTATGTTCAGACCTAAGGGGTCAAGAGAGGGGAGGCTTTTTATTACTCAGACCCCCTCTGTCCTACTCCTATCACCTAAAACTTATATATTAGAGTGGTGACCGAAAAGGGCCGTCTCAAAAGAAAAACACGTGAAAGGCTTGGATTTATGGAGTTTCGAAATGGTCCATGGGTTTAGAATGCATGTCAATGCGCCAAAAAGGCATTGTTAGGGTTAAAGAATGGTGATAAAGATTTGTGAACCCTAACAATGAATCGCTTCTATGTTCACGGTTTTTCATGGAAAGTCCTAGCCGATCAATGTGCATTCTTTCACTTTTCCCATTCTGCGTCCTTCAGGTATTGTAATGATGAATTTAGCGGACCATTACTATTCTATGATTGCCAAAAATATCTGTTCTTCTTGGAAACTTGATATACATTTGCAGGAAAGTGGGAGAAAGTGATAGCAAATCATATCTTTCTTAACGTGCCTATGTTTACAATGACATCAAAAAATGAATATTAATGAAATACTTACATATTTGGCCTGCTTTCAGTTCCTTTGTATTTTTATCTAGCAATAATTGCTTTCCCTTTCTTCTCTTTCATGTTACTATTACACTATTCTGTCAGTCTTTTCTTTCCTTTCCCCCTTGGAGGGGCAGTTCTTTTTGTATGCCTTGTCTTGCTTGGTTGATCTTGAGAAGGACCTCTGTTATAGACCTTTTTGATCGTTAGTGGATGTCTTCCACTTTGCTCTCTCTTCTATTATCCATTGTAGGAGGAAAATACCTCGAGACACCGCGAGGAAAGTGTCAAAAGACCGTGTTATTAATCTTGAGTTGTGTTTTCACCTCGCTGTTGGGGTCCTCGAGTATGTTTCGGTGTTTCCAGGTAATTGAATACCCAGTCTATTTGTTAGCTTCTCTCCGAGGTTGACAAGCATGGTGACATATGGGTATTGATGTCGCTATGCTTCATTGCTGTTTATGTAGGGGATGAGGTGGACTCTTGGGGTGTGGTTAAATCTATAACAACCCCATCTCCCCTACCCCGGGGGTATATTTCTACACCCCTTTAGTCACATCATGTGCATGCTGATCACAACTACCATGTGGAAATATTCTTGGTATGTTGAGGTGATGAACCAGTTAACAGCGTTATTAATTGGTATCAATTACTAAGCTGGTTCCTCATAACTGCAATATCAACTTCTCCTCTGTGTATCTCTGAAATGTTATTTTCTTGTTTGGCATCAACACACGCTTTTTCTTAAGCAAATTGAGCCAGGAGTTTGACTCTCCATGAAGAACTTTCCATATATTTCCCATTAGACTTGATCGCCAATTGAAATAACCGTATAGGCTGTGTGGTAGGGGTAGGGAGAATGCCTAGATATACAATGATACACCTGCCTGTCTGCAAGTATGTGTAATAAACTCCTCCCTACCTGTCGGCGCCGGTCCCCGCTACCTGTTTGTGCAAGGCCCGGCGCCCGTGGAGGACGATGAGGAGGAGCTGGAGGAAGTAGAGGAGAAGAAGGTGTGTTGGTGACTGGCTGGCTGGATATAGATGGATGGAACAGGGGCGGGAGTGGATTATGTCGGCACGGTAGCGGCCCACCTGGCTCCCTAGGTGGTTCTACCTGGCTGCCTGCATTCCTCCTACACTTTATACCACCACCACCACTCACCTGGACACCACCCCGCCACCACCACCAGCTCTGCCTCATGAATATTCATCACCCTCATAGAGGGATCACCATGTGCACACCCGCACAGGGCCAAGAGGGTCATGTGATCAATTGGTTGTAAGTAAATCGCAGACAGGGGGGATGCATGACAGTATTAGCGATAATAATGCAAGAGTGTATAGCGTTATTTATGGCTTTCATTTGATCTGAACTGTAGAGTTAAGAACGTATTCAAATTCATTCAGTGCCAACGGATATTTTATGATTTTTCTTACATTCAAATCAATGACGTTATGGACGATTGCATCCAGAATAAAAGTCAAGAAAATTAGTTCATGACTCAAATCAAAATCCATACCACCATTTCATCGGAATATATGTAAACCTTTCTGGATTACTTAACATCCCGACTTGCTTGGGCTAACCCTACAATAATAGCAGGAAATAAAGTAAATGAAGCTCCAATTTATCTAATATAGCTGTGAAAGAACAACATAGTCGTACAAAATAAACTTAACATTATTTGCAGAAATTGCTTCCAATTATCAAAGTCGCGCCTCATTGCACCTCATATGCCTCCCAGGCGAGCAAGACTCGGTGGTATGCGTCTGAGAGCAACATGTATAATATGTAGCTGTCTTATACATGCATCCAGCCCAGGTTATGTCACAGTGACTATTATGATCCAAGTAATTCCACATAATCTAAAGATCGGTGGCTAGTTTAAGCATATATAATCATGCAGACAGTGTGTATGGGGATATTTCATAGGATCGTTCCAGTCCGCCATTTTAGCTAGCAAAATGAAGGTAAGTGTCTCCAATATACATGCATGTCATGACTGCACCATCATCATGCGTCAGAATGCCAGGTATTCCACATTATAGTTTACATCCCATGGCCTACCACCTCCTACCTTTAAATGGAGGCCCATATTGTTTGTATATATATATGGAATGAGTGAGTGAGTTCTGTGGTAATCATATGATTAAATATGTGAACTTGATAAATGAATACGTATGTTTGCAGGCACATGTACTGTAATACAAACAGTATTAACAGGTTACTGAGGTACAATGAAACCCATCACACCCGCCATCACATATGTTGGCTAGAGGGTTAATATGGTCCATGTTCTCTTGCCTCAACACTGGTGTTTGCATGGTTTTATCACTGGGTGAGGAGGGTCCGGTCAAGTGGTTTTCAGGGTCTCAAATGGTCAATCAGCTTAGAAGGTTGGTTTGGTATTGGAAGCACACGCGACAGTTCTAAGCGCGGGAGACGCAGGCTCATTGGACGGTAGCACAGGTATCGCTATAGCATAGGAGGAGCTGCTGGGCATCGCCCGTACACGTACGCCCCTCCTATATCTACCTTATAAGGGGAGCTAACATAGAGGTTTGTGCCTAGCCTGTGAAGTCCTTCATATATATGAATACTATCTATATATGTAATTGCTCAGGCTAGATTATTCACAATTTCCGCCAAAAATGTATTATCATAGTGGAGTTTCGGGTTTGGGGGTAATACTAATATAGATTGAGGGAGGGGTGTCTGAGTAAGGAAGAGCTATAGGTAGTCGCGTCGTGTGGGTGGTATGAATGGGAGACGAAAGAAAAGAAGGTGGGGAATGTTGAACTTATGTATAACTTATTATCTTAGTCTTTTAAGTCTGGAGACACATGTTATTTGCGAAGAAATACTAGGGAAAGAATTACTATAGGAAGATAATTGAAGTAAGGGAAAAAAAGGGAAAATATTAATACGTAAAGAGGAAGATGGGAGACAGAGGGAGATAGGAAATAGAAAGAGAGAAGGGGAGATAGAGAGAGAGAGAGACAGAGAGAGAGAGGTAGGTGTGTGTGTGTGTGTGGGGGGGGGGGGGGGATCGAGAGAGGCTGTGCAGGGGAAGAGACCGAGAAAGAGAGACATGTGGAATAGAAATGAAGACCGAGAAGCTGAAGGTGTGTACGCTACCGTGACTCATAGGAGGATCAGAGACAGGAGAGGAACCACTCAGCCCACTACAGCAGCGTTGAAAAGGGGTGAAGGTGGAAAACAATAACATTCACGGATGGATAAAAACCGGGCGAGGAAGCGCAACAAAAGAGTGGAACTCCATGCGCGGTGAGTTGTCAAATCACATGCCCTAATGAAATCAACGCCACCTAGTGGGCTGTCATAAACTGCCAACAATATGGCTTTTAATTGAAAGCAGTGGAATGAACAACCTCAGGCAAAATCAATGCCAATTACAGCTTTTTCTATGTTCGTTTTATGGTTTTGATTTCAATTAAGAAAACTGCCCGCAATTGTTTTACAAATTATTATTATGAGATTTGATGAATCTTACATGCAAGAACAGTCACAGCCCGTTTAAAAAGTCAAATTCTTGGATAATTTTTCTCGGGCATATTGAGTGGTGAATCCGAGAGCCGATTTAATTCACCCGTGTCACAATCGTTAATTAAGTGAGGACATCGGAGAAAAAAAGACTTAATATTTTCAAGATATTTTTCTGACGAAAAATCATGGGATTAAATCTAGGGCTATCACATTATCATAAGCACAAAGGAGAGTTGTTCGTCCTCGATGACACACAAGGCTGAAGAGTGAGGTACTCTCGCCTATTGACTGATTTTCTTTAGAAGTTAAACCCGAAGCTGTTACAAAAGAAAGGCACTCTTTTTTCTGCGATGAAAGCCCGAGGTTTCACAAAATGTACAAACCGCAGGGTCGCCTGGTGCAAATCAGGCGAGGAGAGCCACGACCTTGCGCGACCCCCTATCGCTTTTTCTCCCTGATATTTTCGCAGAGTCGCAAGTAGTTTTCTCTGTGGTATTCGAGAGTTTTTGCCACATTTATCAAATTGTCATTCAAGTTCTAATTTGATTTTGAATTGACCAATTTTAATCAGGATGTAAAATACCTCGTGGTAGTGAGTGAATATCTTGTTTAAGTTTATGTCCGGGGAGTTGAGACATGAACTAGTGTAATGTATATATCGATTAAGCAATGTAACCGAGTCGGTTCGTCAGCCAGAACATTCTAGAAGAAATAATATCATAAATAAATGTACATAGTATGCTTCTGCCTGGGCTGAACCAATGCCTCGGGGGGGGGGGGGGGGGCACTACCATTTACGCCTGAGTAACTGATAGGTTCCGAAATTATTTTTAGGGGATTTGTATTGTCTCACTATGTAACTCATGTAACTATATTCCTCTCCAGGTTTGTAAGTGGCTCCATTTGCTTCTGAACATAATAAAATGCAAGTTTAAATAAACATAAGAACAGGGGTGTAGGAAGGAAAAAAATATTGGGGGGGCAGAGAATATTGTGTTGAGTGTCAAGCGAGCGCCGTAGGCGCAAGTAATAAACACTAGGGGGGTCCGGGGGCATGCCCCCCCGGGATTTTTTTTAAAAACGAGCCATGAAATGGTGCCTTCTGGTGACATTTCAATATCATTTTCTAGAAATCTGAAAGCACTCTCACAGGGAAATTGGGTGAAGATCATTTTGTTTATTCCTAAAACCTCATTAGTTAATAACTAGGCTCTGTCAGGAAAAGTGAAAAAACATCGAAAACTATATGCAGCATATTTTATTCTATCATTTTTGATACCAGCAGCACCATTTCGTTGATATACAAATAATGACAGTATATAAGATTTTTGATACTATAGTACAAGCACCGTTTCATTGATATCAAAATAATGACAATATATAAGATGGGTAAAACACTAGATGTAGGGTGTGTATATATGTAGATACAATGTATTCACCAAGGCTTCAGACTAGAATAACCATATTTTTGGATTTTTCTTGTGTATAAAAACATTATTCTTATACTGTTGCACTTCAGAATTAGATTCACTGTGGGTGGAATATGAATACAGCTTACATTGAGAATAATTTACTTATTGCATAATGTGAATATAACCTGTGTAAAAAAAGTCTCACAATACAACAGTTTTAGTAATTCCCAAAATAAGCCTCTCTTGTTGTGTTGCACTTTATAAACTCTTTAGCAATTTCAACCATATCCAGATTATCATATTCCCTCTGGTGTCCATGGAGTATGACACAATTATTCAATCTTTGCTGAAACATGGTGGCTCTAAGGTATGTTTTGATGTGCCTCAGTGTAGAAAATGTGCGTTCTGCAGTTGCAGAGGTAACAGGCAATGTTAAATAAAGCAATACACTTATTGGACACAATACCAATATGAACATGATTTAACTGTGTCAGTTTAAGAGATGGTAATGCCAGTCCGGCAGACATAACTTGATACCATTTCATGAGTCCTAACAAAACAAATGACCAACGAGCCCCTTTGTAATTGTCTATGCAGACCTCTTATTATAGCATAAACATGGTACAAAGTTTTCAGATCACTCTGAGTCTGTGATGTCGCTGGACGTCTGTCATGTTTGAAATACACAGACTAAGAATGTTTTGGAGGGCAGAATTTTTTTTTGGGGGGGGCAGAGACATACTTCTGCCCCCCCAACATTTATATTGGGGGGGCTGCTGCCCCCTCTGCCCCCTGGCTCCTACGCCCCTGAAGAATGAATGCAAAACATAGTTTGATTCTAAAAGCACCGAGGCCCACAGTGCCGTACAAATGCAAATATATATATATCCCCTGAAAGTCTCAATTCTGATGGACAGTATTCAATAACGTATGCGCCCGAAGGTCGGAAGCGGAAATGGAGGGCGCCAAGGCACTAGATCTCAGCTTCCCGCTCGGCTTTCCACGCGTCCTCGCGAGAGTATGGACACTGTTTCCGCCCAGAATGCCCTTGCCACGTTATCAAGAATCTGGGCATTTCATTGGACGACAGCCTTTAGGGGGTCTTCCGGTCCTGGGCTTCACTGGTAGCTTCTGGTCAGAAGAAGTGTTGATTTATATGTAAATGGACATTAACCACCCGAACAGCATGGGCAATTCTGGGGTGAACCCTCGTCTAATAGTTGTTTCCTTGGTACTTTCAGAGTTCTAATCTTCACTGAGTATGAAAAATGTCATCATTGAGTGAATTATATAGCCTACTTTTATTATATATATGCGCATTGCTCTGAGAACAAGAAACAATCGTATTCCGACAGAGGATACTTGGGAATTTAAACATTTAGACAGTGTTCAGATTTCTGTCGGTTGATTCGTCCACCACCCACTACCCAACATATAATATGCACCAATATGTACCCAACGTAATTGAAACTATGTGTAAATGAATTGAATAAAAGAATTGGCGAATAGTGCAGTTCTAGTTTCTGTGACTGGAGAGACTATAGGATGTGGTGGATTCTGCTTGCAAACTAGTAAGAACGTTGGTCATATCAAGTTGGAGCTAATACTGATCACCATTGATCACCTCCCCGCACCCAGAACGACCCTGACCCAGTAGCAATCAATCAGACTACAACTAATTACTGTCATGTCTCACGCACCTCAATGACATCATCGTCAGGTAGCTGGGCTAATCAATACCGCTTGTCCGGCTCTTCTCCCCCAGCCTTGCTGACCGGCTGACCAAGGCCATTGACCGCTGCAGCTAACAAGGGAATCACCGCTATTATCTACCACTCTCGCATCAAGTCAAGCCGGCCTTTATCTCTTCGGGGGGTCTCCCCTCGCTGGCCTGTGGTCAGTTTTAAGCGATCTCTCCCTGGAGATCCACCTGTTGAGTATTCCCATGCTGTTTCGAGGTACAATGGTCAACCCATTTAGATCAGTCTCATATCCATTACATCTACCCGGCCCTTTCCATTGTTATAAAGAAAGGCCTTAGATATCAGAGTAACTGCTTATGCCAGAGGTAGGAATATTTGCCCTGAGTCATATCAATCTGGCCAATAATGCAATGGTAATGACTGTTCAGCATCGAGTCTTTTAAATACCCTTTTAGTAAGAATTTCTTTTTCTAGGAGGAATAGTTAAATATCAAATATAAGTATAGAACGCATTTTCTTCGAGATTCCTTTGGTAATGATTCCACAAAAAATAGTTTTCTGAGAAACGTCCACCTTACAATTCATACAGTCATACATTTCGTCATCCTATATAACCACACTCAACTATAGAAGTGATTTGTACGACGTGATCTTGTTTAGAAGGACTTTTCAGTGCTAGATTTGCCATGCACTTAAATAATGTCCACATTTATTGGAACCATTACCACCGAGGCTTTGATCTACCAGAAGTAACGTGCCTTCAGCGTCTCCATTTGAACCAGTGAGAAGTAGTGATTCTTACGAGGTATTCAGAGAAGACTGCAGACAACTACAGGGCACTGCCTTGTCTCCAGCTAATGAAATGCTGACTCATGATTCCCATCTTCTTGGATGAGGTCCCTCGATTTTCAGGCGACACGCACATATATGAATCAAGAAATGAAGGAGCGCATCTTTCCAGGTAAGGTTTAGACAAAGGCCCTTTTCTTATGTTAAACCACACGCAGCTGCCCGGGTCCTTCTCACAGCATAAAGCACTCATTAGTAAAAGAATGGCTCCGGTGTTTTGGACATGTAAAACGGAGAGAAGAAAATAAAAGAAAAAAATGGATGACATGACAGCGGACACCTTTAACTAAGTTTTGACAGTAGTTCCCTAGCTTCGTTTTGGAGTACACAGCATCTTTAGGGTGATAAGGAGAGGCAAAGAGGGGGGTCAGGTGGGACCTGGATTGGAATACAAAGAGGTGTTTAAGGTAGATCACAGTGGGATCTCAACCTCTCCTATCCAGACGTACGGGCCTCATTGAAAAGGATCAAAAGGTTATTGCAGACACCAGGTGGCGCCTCTGTTTTCAGGGTCACGTGATGAATGCGTCACCGGAAGTAACTAGAGCCAAGGAAGACAGTCTTACATGCAAGTGTTATTTGGTCTTTTGGGGGTATTATTTATTAAGATGGATCCGTTCTTGAAGGGGATGCTCGGGGTCGGGGAAAGGGGTGTCGGCTCTCTGGACCCACTTACCAAGATGTGTATTTTTGTGTTCATTCCCTCGCATGTTTAACTATGAATTGACAGGTGTTGAATGATTTGGTGTTGGGTTGTGACTGATGATCTTTTCATTCTGCAGAAAGTGTTCTTTGTTCCAAACATGCAGAGTACGCACATGCAATTCAAAGCATGCCAACTGCACATTAAACCTTACAAACTTTATCTTCCGCTTATTCTTTTTCCCCCTCGCATCACCCTTTTTAATCATCAAACAGGATATATTGTGCTAGCTGGCTATTTTTTCTTGATATTTTTTTTTTATACTTTTCTATAAACAAAGGCTGTGATGACAAATGCACTGGCACGTACAACTATTCAACAGTTTGGAGTAACAAAGACAAATCTGAATAGAATAGGAAAGTTTTAATCCATGTTCACATCGAGGGTGAATGCCTCATACAAAGAAAACTATATTTCAAAGGACCTATATTAGAAGCAATTGCTAGATCAGCAAATGATGTTACAATATTATTTCTATACACTGCAGCAAAAAAAGCCCATAACATATTGCTAGACCTCTAGATCGACCAAAGATGAAAACACCATGCATTTTAGCTTTCAGATGATTAATATAAGAAGAAAGATTTAAATACATAATTATGTGAAATTTCCTCTCATATTTAATGTTTTTTGTGCACCATGTAAAATTCCGCTAAAATTCCCATTGATACCACATCATCTGCAAAACATTTTAACCGTCTGTTCATGAATTAGGAAATGAAATTAAACTAAATAAACAAAAATGGGGTATGTATATGTATATGCTCTTTTACTTTCTAGGATGTGGAATGACAAGCAATGAAGTGGACGATTAGTTTGCCCTTACATGCCCTCATGTATGATAGCTCTTTGTCTTCTATTGTCAATCCAACCACATTCACTTACCAACACCGAATATCTCCTCCTTTCTAACATTAATTGCTATATATCGCCTTCCTATTTGTCATGACCTTGTTGCCTAGCAACTCATCTTAAAATGAACATGTTACAATGTTACATATTGTATTAATTAAGGATGGACATTCTGTGAGGACGCCTGACTTGGTTAGAACAACGGTAGGTCTACTACCGTAAAACATGTATCAGAAGCTGCGGCTTGTATTACAGTTCCAGTTTGTAAATAATCTAAAGACAATAAGGCCCAAAGCGAGACTTCTTCATTCCCTTATGTCAAAGGAACACCTTGTCCCACTGCATGGATACATTATAAATCTCCTGGAATTTGTACCTCTTGTATTTTTCCTAAATCAATATGAACAAAAATCTAAGCCCCTGGGAGAACCCACAAGTTGGGGTGCGGCTTCTATTCTAACTGAGATGCGGTTTCTAATACCGGTTTTACGGTATTGGTCTGACCGTCAAGGAGGGAATACGACTTTCTCCAGCCTCATTGTTCCCTGGCCAGACCATTCTTTAATCAACTATGGGATATAGAAGGTATCTTACCTCACTCTCGTGGACGCCTTCATTTGGAGTAAGAAGATCAAATTTGGTCATCCCATCAGAATCTACAATCACTGGTGTCTGGAACGAGGATCGCACATTATCAATTAGTGAAATTTCTATCAAAGTTAGTTAAACAAGATTTGAGCAAAGGTTTTAACATCATTCTTAGGCAGGATACCTGTTAACACGTACAGCATTAAGGTGACTCAGTAGTGATTTTGATTATTGATGAATTTTTCTAAAATTTTTACCAATGATAGTTGACATGAAATAATCATTATTGAGAGAAAAAAAAACATAGGTCACCAGGCTAGTTTTCATGCTATGGCAGTATGGAGATAGAAATAATGAATCATATTTGAGTAATTTTACTACATTTGAGTGATCTATTAACATAATTCGTTTGAAATGGTTCTGACATGAATTCAGACATCAAATTTCACCCAGACATTCAACATATATATACTTATCATTAGATAATGTTTTTTTCCTCAGATCCTGAGTTAGCCCCCTGGAAGCCCCCTAGTGGCAGTATGGGGCACTAGCAAAATTGGCTTTGGCTGATGACAATCAGCGTTTTAAAAAAAAACTGTTTGATGAATATTTTTTAAATTTAATATGAATGTAGATACTGTACTTACCAACTCATACACAAAAAATCAGGATGGCTTTCCAGGCTAAATTTTTCTATATTACGACTTATTTATGAGAAAAATTGGGAAAAAAATTTTAAATTCCTGATTAATATTTGATTTAAACAAAAATGGCTTCATAAATCTTGATGAAATTCTATATGGATACAGCTATCATAGTTACTAACTCGCACACCAAAAATCAGCATGAATTTCCAGGCCGATTTTTTTGTGTTACAACTTAATTATGAGAAAATTGGCTAAAAATGAGAAAATTCTTAATAAATATTTGATTTATACACATATGGCTCCATAAATTTTAATGAAATTTAATATGGATGTATAGGGATCGTAGATACTAACTCCCACACCAAAAATCAGCATACATTTTCTATCTGAAATGTTTATATTAAGACTTAACATACATACTTCGTCTGCATAATGCTGATATTCCCTGCTATATGTGTTGAATACACATATATCAGTACTGAGCTATATGCATTGAATACACAAGATCAGTACTGAGTCACCTTAACAACATGAATAAGTATGAAAATATAAATGAAATTTAATTATTTACCAGGCCGCTACTGATAATCAATTCGGGACGGTAATTCATTTTGTAACAAAAACATGTATGCATGCCAGGGAAAATGACTATCCTAAGTTGAGGAATCTGAACTATACACGTAAACTGTGGTTTAAACTTTAATCTGTGATGTATGTATGAGCATGCATAGAAATACCCATGCCAGGGTTACATTATGTCACTGTGAATGTATATGTACATTGTGATATTAAAATGAATAAATTATAACCAATTGAGATAGTGAAAAGAGAGAGACTACTTTCATTCACTCTGGTAAGACTGAATAAAGTTGATGAACCGAATAATACAAAATAAACATTCCAATTTGATAATGATGATTTTAGTAAAAGAAAATAAAGAATTCCTCAGTATCTAACATATTCACATATAATTGATAATGTTACTAAAGATGTAATGTGTGTATGATGCTTGTCCATTCCCTAATGCTCCTGAACTAGTTTTTCTTACCACCTCTTCTGGATCTAAGCCCTGTGGGGAAACATTGAATCTTTTAATCATCAATATTCTGAAGGATACTGCAGCTACAGATCTATTTGGGCCTTTTGCTACAAATTCTTGTCACAAATCTGGTACTTTCTCAAAAGTATGACGTCAGTGTGCTTTACTAATTTAAGACGACATGATATTATAGATAAATTTGATGCTTATCTATGACAGATGAGATTCGACTCTTGAAATTAAGTAGAATTCTAAAGGGTAATCTATGATAGAACAATAGTCATAATACCAACCAGCTGCCGGATTGTGCGGATTTGGAAATGAAAAGTTACATTCCATTAGAATAAAAATTCATTAATCAAACTATTCTGTGCACAATTACATAGGGGTGAAAATTATGATTAGCTCTATCATTCAATCAAGAGACGGACGTGACACTAAGCCAGTTGACCAACGGATTTTGGATTTTAAAAAATCCGCCGATTGGCCAAAAGATTGCATCCAGCATGCGTCGGTCGGTCAGTGTGTGCCTTAGTGCATCTCGTCCTAGACAGTTATTTTCTTAATGTTTAATAACTAGATTATTTTTAAGATCAAGCAAACTATATTACAACCGACCATAATCCATGAAAAGGGATTTATTTATGCAGGTGTTAGAGCACCATTCAATAATATAATTCAAGAGATTTTAAGTCACAAAAGTCGAGAAGTTTTATTTTTTTAAATGCAATTATATTTTTCGCCTCACCTTTTCTCCGATAAAGTCCTGTGGTCTCTTCCAGTGATCGATTCTCAAGGACGGAGGAAGTTCCACTTTTCCTTCTGGATCATCGAAGAAGTGCTGCACCTGTAGTCATTTTTAAAAACTGTTAATTATCCTTGGATTGGTTTAACTTTGCGAAGGATTCAAAATAAACCGTTCGATGTAATGTTAGAATTCAGTTCAATAATTCAAAATGCATATTAATACAAAAATCTGTACATTATTACAGGAATGGCTATTTCTTATATACAAGATATATTATATTATATATGGGAGATTTTCGTGCGGACCAATCTTTTTTAGGAAATGTAACAAGCCGTGTAATATAATTCTTGGAGTTTTGTGAACAATGGGGAATTATTTGTCGATATAAATGAACAGTGAATATATGTATACAGTGTTCGTGGTAGTAATGAAGATTAAGATTTGTCATTGGTTCATGTGATAGGGTATGTAAGATAATTGATTAGCTGCCTCAAAGTATCTTAGAGCTTAAGTTTCGTGTTAATGTTAAGCTTGATTTATTTCCATTAATCTTGCTCGATTTATGAAATTAGCTTTAGAAGCGGAGAGGTGTACAACAGGTGCTGATATGTGTGTGAATAACTACTTGATAAACAGGAATGAAGAAAATGTATAAGTTTCTCACACATTTCATATTGTTAAACATGTATTTAGTTTAGCAAATATTAATGATATTAAAAATTCTCCGAATGTTGTATATTAGCATAAAAATGTCACAACACTATATGGCTTAATTTAGTCGCATGCATATAGATATGATTGTCGATACTTTATTCATAGAGATCATTCGAATTCTTTATTTATCAGAAGACCACCGTTGTTGGTGACCAGTATGGTTTAATAATAGAGGGTACAGACATGGTGCGCATCAATGAAATGGGGAGGTGAATCGAAATGCGTTGTATGTGCGCCTTTTATGGAGATCCCTTTAGGAATCTGTTAAAATCGATAAAGCATGCACTACTTTGGGATATGAAAGGCGTCAGAATTCAAGATTGTGAGTGGAGTTCTAAGATTTGGTGAATCATGATAAATGATTTAGACAGGTAGACGTATTATGTGGTGTCAGGCAGTAGACAGTTTATACTTTAAGGTTGTAATACAAAGCGTGTTAGTTTTATTTTACCAAAGTTGGGACAACACTTACCAAGGGACAAAAGTTGTATTTTGGTTAAGGATACGAGGGTTTCAACGGGTACCGAGGGATGAAGATCAAAGGTATTATAAATCAATAGGAAAAGACCTTTTAAATATTTACATCAGTTAGAAAAATTCACATGTGTAATGTTGTAGTGGAGACGCATGGTGTGAACCTTTAATGATTATTAGAAATTCGGACCATGAAATAAGCGATGTTAGTAGTGCATGGTTTCTGCAATGGGCTCAATTCTGTATTTGAAAAGTTCTGTGTTAATTATGTATTGTTTAATAAGGAACCCCGCACTGGACAGAGAAGCACGTATAATTTTACCAAAAGTTAATGGTCCCATCGACATGTTACGGATAAAATATTTACACCAAGTGAGTTTTTTTTCAGAATTGAATTTCTTTTATTATATATATATATATTGTGAGAATATTACCAAACAGACATGGACAGAATTTGTTGGGTGAGAATAGATACTAATAAACATGCATATAGACATACCGGTAGTTATCAATATACATATAGATATCTCTAATATAGATATACCCAGATATATTAGATTTAATCATTTTTAGTATTTACATGTGTCTCCAGTGAACATGCAACTGGAACTATACATACACTGCATCTACGTTTTCCACAACAAATCTCACAGGATGAGGACTAATCTAAACACCCTACGTTTAAACTGAAGAATAATCGTAGCAAACTATTTCCCATACAACATGGTTACATAGAGCAGATCCAAACAGTCATGCAATTATTGTTACAGGGTTAATGATACATAGATGTATAAAACTAGTTATTTGAGGGATGACATGTCAATCAGTGAATGGGATTTAGTGCCAAACAAGCCTCACTTGCCTTGAATATACAATATACTCTACAAGTAATACAAAGATTATTAAATAATTGGACGGGGAAGTTTGGACATTATTTCGCACGTTAATTATTGGTATTTGGGTGAAGCCGTCAGCAAATGTACAACCGGCAGCCCTACATATTAAGTAAATTCTGCTCAGTTAGGATGGAAAATGATAAATACTAAGTATATCTGCATGAGTTTATTTGGTATTGCCTTGATTCAAAGAATCTGTTCGGCCAGGTTGAACTGTATTATGAATTAACCTCATTCTAGTCTTACAATTTGGTTATTCGAAAGGATTGGTGAAGGAGAAATTGTAAATTATTTACTGACGTATTCACCCATGTATATATGATATTATATATGTACATGTATGCAAAAAGTGACGATCAGGACGTATATTCAATGTGAAACTAGATATTGGTGGACATTTTGTCTGAATATGTTGAATATTAGGTCAATCTTTAAAAATGTGCTCATCAGTAATACTTAAATGTGATGTTTTAAAAGGTGTATTTCTAGGTTTATTGATATCAATTTCTCTGAACCCAAATTATACAAAACAAGGAATTCCTGCCATACTTACCACCGGTGATTTGCCTTTTTCTTTTTCTTTTCCTTTGTGAGCAACATCCTAGAGTTTGGAGAAGAAAGGCAACCAAATAAATCAACAATGGGTCACTTATAAACGAAGGTCGATTGAAGTTTTCATGGGCAATAAAAAGATATCAAACAATTAAGGGAAAACCATTTAAATATTGTAAGATTATTTTAGATTAAGTGGTCCCGACCATACTGCCCTATTCCCTATGCATGTACAAAACCTGACACTAAGCAAGGGGAGTGCTTTGAGAAATAAAGAGTTGAGATAGTCGTATATCTCCATGGGAGGGACATTTGACCAATTTCCAGGCGGCAATTATGGGATTTATTCATGAGAAAAATCACACTTGATTGTTTCTCCCACTCTTATATTTCCTGGCCTAATGCACAGCTGACTCCGGCATCACAGATTATTCCCTTTTAGAGGAAGAGACATTCAGCTTTGCTCCCCTTTATAGAGATGGGCCATATGAGAAGATAGATAGAAGTATTAGGGTGTGAGTCTGGTTCAGATTGCGTCCGTTCGACATTATATGGAACATCCATGACCAATCATCACCCTCGTTAGAAGCTGTGCCGCCAATAAAACACCTGTAATGGTTGGTGGTTCACCTGATCAATTTACACCAATTACCGACCAGTTTACGTTTCACTAATGTAATGATGGCTAGGCACGGAAGATTCGGTTTTAGTTCCTTTTTGCCAGCAATAAAATATGGCTAAACGCAACTTGACACTTTCCACTGCCACCAAATTATTAGAGATTGATTTAGACCTGGGTGCATTTGTTTTTGTCTTTAGTTTTAGTTTCCAATGTCTTCTTTTGATCTCGGATGATTCAGGTTACCACGTACACTACACACTTTTATTTTATTTTGAATTAAAGAATAGTTCTGTTCACGCTCCTCTTTCAGGTCAACAGGGAGTGTATGTTAGTCTCTAGTATTGTCTCTAGTATTTTGTTAGATAATCGTGGAAGTATGGGGGGATGGGGAGCGGGGGAAGAAGAGATCTGCGATAGCTTGTCACATTAAGTTATCATTGTTAATGTAGGTAAATCTCCAGAAAATACTTATCCTGATTTTAGTGAAGCATTTTATTTTCGTTACTTAACCCTACGCGTTTCGACCTTTGTGGTTCTTCGTCAGGGGTGTACATTTGTGTCGATGAACATTCCTTCATTATATAGCTTGGCCAATGTGTACACATGGGTACGCAAGTGGTGCACATGTGTAGAATTGTGTTGAGCGATCTCATTGGTCTACCGATATGTTGCACATGCGTAGAATCAATTACCACTGTTACAAGGTATTACGAAGTGGCATTTTTGATCAATGACTAATGTCCTCAATTTATCGGCCAACCCTCCATGGAGCTATCAACCCTGCATGACTACACTCTGTCCAGCCTCTGTAGAACCTAGACTTCAAAGAGTACCGGTATATGCTGGCATTGGGGTTTAGGTTCTTCAGAGGCTGGACAGGGTGTAGAGGATGTTCCACCCGGCATAGATCTCCTATCAGTTACAAACCACCTTAATACTTTTCTTGAAAAATAGCATTTCTTGAAAAATAGGATTTTTAGAGATGCGGTAGAGAGTCATTCGCACTTAACACACTACAACATTACATTTCACTCTTTATGCTTTTCAATTCCTTATCGGCAATACACATTTAATTTCGATTTTGAAACTATTTCCGTGGACATAGAATAATGCCGGAATAATGTCCCTCCTATAGGGTTAGCTAGGGTTTGAAACGTCTATATGCACGGTCCGCCGCATCATATTCAGTCAAATGTAAAACAATAGACATGTCAGTCAGTATGTTTATCACAATTTGAACTAAGGGTAAAAAGCAACTCAAGAGCTTTGACCAACACACCAAGGAGCGGGCTGCTATGACACCAGATGACCAGAAGATATAAAGCAGTGCTGTTAGATAGACTGCGAATGGGGCTCTTCATTAGGTACTAGTGGTCATAAAGTCCGGTTTACCTGGACCAGGTAAGACATATCTAATGTGGAGGGCAGGGGTTCCTTGCTACTACACCATTATCTGCGTCCGTCAGGCGGTGTGGTATAACCAAACTGACCATTCTACATAATGCAAAGCTGATGTGGAAGGTGCTAGGAGGGGATGAGGCAGCTCTGGATAGCAGTTTACTGTCCCCCACCCATAGCTATTCCTTTCACAGGGAAATTCCATGTACTTGCATGTGTAAATATTGACACATTTTATATTTTATCATACGCCCATGCAATATGAAAGGCAATAAAAATGTTGAAATGAAAATACTCATATTGGACATTGTATGCGTACTTTTTGATAATTTATACAGCATAATGAAACCAAAGGTTTATTTCAATAGTATTCCTTGCGTAAGGGCATACCGTATAATACATATTAATATATATATATTAGCTGATTCTCTTGAGAGGAAAATTTCGTTTGAATGTTCTTCATTAGAACATTTGATAGAAATCAGCATCCACACGGGCAGTATTTAGCCATTAAATCTGCCTGGATGCTGGTAATTTCTATGGTAATGAAAAAGTCAAATAATAGACCCGTAGACTATCAAATAAGTGCATTATGAAAGATACTCAATGTTGTCGTTTTTAAAATAATATAAGTGCATTACAATATGACCGAATCTTTTTTTTTTAAACTAAGACTGATAAAATTGATTACATAATTCATTTAACATCTGTTTTTCTGTACTGATCTATTATTAACAAACACTTACATGTTGAATAAGAATTCCTTTTGTATTTAAATGAAACAATATATTATTCTGTCACAAGGAAATAGATATTAATATTCGTATGTTATAGAACAAAGGGGAAATGAACATGGTGATTGACAAGCTAGGCTATGTCTTTAGAATATAGAAAACATGTATTACTAAATATTCCCTTACCCATTTCTCGGCGTTGACATCGGCGTCCGACCAGTCGGGCCATATGATAAATCTGGGAGCTTTCCTGTCCCCAGCACCGACACTAGCTGCAATTGACGCCGCCCTGGTGGAGAAAATACAAATTAACACTATGAAACCTATATTGTCTTATCTTTCAGGGTAATTACTATAGCAAAAATCTCTCTATTATGCGTATACGCTGGAAAGTGGACTGTAGTTTTGTGCTCACATTGGCGAGTTGTCCTGTTTGAAAAAGAGTCAATAATATGATAGCAATATATTGTCCATAATTATTAGTGACGAGGTGTCCAGCGTTGTGAGGCTTCTACAAGAAGGGGTTTATGCCAATGCATGATATGTTTTTAACACCAACAACATGTAATACTTTGTTCTTGCAAATCACATTTCGGTAAACCCATTTAATTTTGATGAAAGAAAAATATTGCTATTCAGGTTTTAATGCCAAATTCAACTTTGCATTTATTTGGGGTGCTCTGTTTTTTCAATCGGTCATGATCAATCAACCAACTTAAAACGGGCTTCTTACTGTTTACAGTGGCAAAATAATCGAGTGGATTAAAAGAGAGAAAAACACTAGATATAAAGATCGAGTTGAAACGGATGACTTAAATCCTCCATGATCGGAAGAAATGATTCGTTAATATTGGAATACTAAAATAGGTTTCCTTGTGTAAGTCCATGTACATATATTCTTTTGAAATCGTGTGGTTACAGAGGTGTAGTGTCATTATATAGAATAGGCTCTTTGTATAATCGGACTGGTTGATGCCCGCTACCTGAATGAACAGGCATTTAGTTATTTTTAAGACATTTTCAAAAAAACAAGAAAATTAACTGCAATACTGGACATTGTTAAATGTCTTGGCCCGTAAGCGAATAAAAAAAAACCAAAAAAACATAGAATTCAGCGCTGGGACGTCATATGGCCGTCCTCTGTCGTCTGACGTGTACCCCGCCCCGCCCCGCTCCCTCCCTCCCTCCCCCACCCATGCCCCATCACGCTATAACCGCATTAGGTTACCCCACACCCTACCCCGCCCCTCCTTCACAGGAAGCCTGAGCATTGGCACCGGGACAGTCTCCTGAAATAATGTTTAGACCTGATGAAAACTAAAGGTTTCAACCATTCAAGTCGAGCTGAAAATGTTCTGCCACAATTCAAATGGTATTTGTTGCAACCATTCAACCCTGGTAATAATTCTATGTGCATGTATTTATAATTAGTCAGAATTTATAAACGCAAGGCAGCCAAAATGTTGAATTTTTTTCCACCTGCGTATTTCTTCATGCATATATGGAAGCCCAAAGTTTCGAGATACATGTCCTTTTGTCATATGGAGGATATAAACGATTTCTTTTGAAATACTCCCGCTAATAGCTTAACATGTTTGTTTATTAATAGGAAATATTTAAGTGCGTTTCCTAGATCCCTTACTGGTATTATCATTTACCATTAAAGGCCCCTTATCTTCTGAATCTATAATCGCGTAATTATATTAGTCTGGTCATTTGACCTTGCATCGATCTAGATCAATTGAGTAAATTCCACGATAGAAGCCAAAACAGCCTTTAGGTATACAGTATACACATTGAAAGCTCTCACCGAAAGCATATTGCATAGAATACGGGAAATAATTCACCGCAGTTCGCTCACTATCCCTAAGTGTAAGTTCTACAAAGGTGTTTGGGGGTCTATTCATAATTTTCTGCATCCAATTCAAGTCACTGCATGGTTCCTTAATAAAGGGCCTACCCGATGCGCTTCCCGATGTTGTCTCAGACACACGCACATGTACGCTCCTCAACTTCCTACCCACACTCACACCCCCGCGCGCACACGCCTCACACACGCCTCACCAGAGATAGCGAAGATGACCATCCCTCTCTGGGGAAGGCATGAAAGCTTTTATCAGTGGTCCACATCTAGTGATTTAGTCCATTGTCAATGGGCATATCCACTGACAGATTTAATCGGTTTCACAGCGTTCGCATATTTTCCAGGTGTGCAATCAAGAGAAAATGCCACACCGTCGAGACACAAGTGAAGTGTCACTGCATGTATACGTCTGTATTCCACAACTGTGACACATACATATATAAATGATACTAAATTCATAGCGGTATACATAATATACTGTGTCCTATGAACAAACATGTTATATTGTGTTATAGGAACAGAATGATGCGTTGTGAAATGACAAACATTAATGGAATTGCTCCAACAATGAATTACAATAGGTTTTTTTTATGTATAATAGTATGCCTCCTTACGCAACTCCCTGCGCAACAAAATATTTACAATTGGGGAGCAAAAACAACCCTTCTCAGTTATTAATAGCGGAAGATACATATGGACGCCAAGTGCAACAATTAAGGTTAAATACTTATTATACTTATTAATCAGGGACTTTTATTGTGTGTGTGTGTGGGGGGGGGGGGGGGGGCGTACTTTCCTTCCTTCAGTCAGTCCTTTTTTACCCAGTCCACCATGCAGCTTAATAAATCACAAATATAAAAATAGGGTGAAGAGGGGGAGCAACTGGGGCCTGTTGCACAATTCCAATTGTGGTGAGTAGAGATGGTGGATAAAGACCTGCCTGCCCCAAACAGATTTGTATACTAGGATCAAATCAGACAATTAAATCCTACCGTTCCAGACATTCTCATCTCCGTTATGAGTAAAGTAATATTACACAACCCAGTTATAGATGAATATGATGGATTCATTGGATGTTTCCTGGGGGCAGACGCCATGGGGGAGAACACAAAGGCAAATAATGTGCCACTTTGATATTAGTAGGTCCCATACAGGTCGAGATGATATAACCAAATATGCATTCCAATTCTAATTGTGAATATCGGGATAGAGGGAGCGGGGGAGGTATGGGTGTGTTTGTGTGGGATCTTTACATACCTACCCCCCCCCCCCTTCCACACAAACTTTAAGGGGAATAGACGTGACTTTTATGTCTCAATTGGCCTTAATATTTTATAGAAATACATTAGAAACATCTAAACATTAAAATTAATTTTCCTTCTAGCTAACTTTGCGAGATAACGCCAAACTATCGAAATGATCTCGTGAGAATATGAGCTAGAATAAAGTATATATGCTTCACTCGCGCCCAGTAACACACCCCACCCCCACCCGTAATACACGTTAATTAGTCAATTTATGCTTTCGCACTTTTTTAAGCTCTATACATCTCTCTTAGTCTGTTAGATGCAGTGGTTCCTATTCCATGTACACATACACGGTCCCACCACTCAAAGTGTGCCTTGTCGCGACCTCTTATTGCAAGGCCTTATAATCCGAGTAAATCTCAAAACATTTCACATTATATGTATGGCGTCTAGCCACCGAGGCTATATGGGACAAATGGTATAACAAAATGGAGTCTACGCAACTCAACCTACATGCATGTATATTTACACCTGTAATGCAGATCGAGCGTTGAAAACGACGAAGGCGCTATATACCACTCGAACTCTCCTATAACAATATGTACATGCATGAACTTCTATTAAGTTCTATACATGTACATACAATAGGTTCATAATTAAATAGGTTACCTGCTCTGGAACAAATGCTGGAAAGGTTCCGTTCATTAACTTGGTTTCTTCAGGAAAATACCTCCCTGGTTTGCAAACCTAGCAGCTAGTACAGGTTAATTATACATAGAGAACGTCCTGTTTGTTCATTTACATCCTGATGTGTCCAAAGGTGAGATAATAGCTATAGTACCGTACCGTACCGTATTGGAAAAATACATACATGCATGTACAGGTACAATTTATATAGCTCAGTCCTATTTTCGCCCTAAAAAGCTCTTCAAAATGGAAAAGGTCTGCATTATTATGTCCCGCCTAATTTATTTTCCTCCAACAAAGAATTAAATGACCTGTTGCTCCCCCCCCCCCTACACACGTACACACCACCACCACCACCACCAAATTCCGATTCTGTGTATAATTACAGGCATCATTCACAGAGATAATAATTAGGCTACGTTAACCCCATGTACGTACAGTACCGGTACCATAATAAACATTTGGGGGACCTATTTGAAAAGGGTAGCAAAGAATGATTAATTACTATAATTACGGTATTCATTATGTTGAGCTTATAACTTAATTTTATAACTTAATTGTGATTTCCCAGCGAATCATGTTCATTTGTAAGGTGTTGACTGTTTATATGTATATATTCTGCTCAGACAACTCAAGTCGTGATTATTATTGCCCATGCATGATGCAGCAGGCATAGGGTCGGTCATACCACATAGGTGTATGATGTAGGCCTACCGTACCGTACATCATATGACATATAGCTATAATATATAGCAAAATTAATATGTGTCTTTTATATAACCTGGTCTTGTACTCAGGTTTTCAACGTGTTAGTGACCAGACTATGACACATATCAAATTGGAAATGACACACTTAATTTGTTAACTAAACTTTTCGTGTTTACACATTTGTTATTATACACTCGCACAGATTCACATGCCGGATAACAGCCATTTTTCTTGTTGCCAACCAAACGTCAACAAACCCAAAGACAGTGGACTTACTCTTTGTTCGTGGCCGAACCAGCTCGATTCGAGGACTGCGTTTTCTTAGCTCCCTTAGAAGCCATTTCCACAAGTTGTCTCGATCTTTTCCTAAATCATTTAAGCTATTGGTACTCTGAAATTTACCAAGTCCGTTGCCACGATGAGGACGCAGGTGTTCACAACACTGTAGCACGCATGCGTTATAGGAAGACGCACCTGCACTTGTAAACAGAGGGCGCCACACGACAGGCATGCCCCGCATGATAGTTTCTCAATAGGTAGCGACACAACCAACATTCAAGTAGTATATTAAAAGTGGATTTTCTCATTTAATTCAGTAGGCTAGTCATGCCATGAAACTTTCTCAGCTTAATTATATTGTATTTGTATGTTTCTTTCGGGAAGGTATGTATACAATAGAAATAAGTCAACAGAGTATAGGCCTACAGTTCTTAGACATATTTTCGAAGTACCGGTAGTCTACATCTCTTATAACTTTGTTGTCGACGTCTCGTGTGAGCAAATAGGTTGTCATTGAAACTTCTTGTTAGCCTACATTAGTTAACAGGATTGACACTTTATGATATAGAGAATAATTTGTGTTGATTGAGATTGTGATAATATTATTAGGCTAGGTATATCTTGCAGCATTAGATCTAGGCCTACAATAAGTCAGTACGGTATCCATGTAGGCCTAATTCATCTTGATGTATAGGACATACATCAAGATGAATTAGGCCTACATGGATACCGTACTGACTTATTGTAGGCCTAGATCTAATGCTGCAAGATATAGCCTAATAATATTATCACAATCTCAATCAACACAAATTATTCTCTATATCATAAAGTGTCAATCCTGTTAACTAATGTAGGCTAACAAGAAGTTTCAATGACAACCTATTTGCTCACACGAGACGTCGACAACAAAGTTATAAGAGATGTAGACTACTTCGAAAATATTAGGCCTATATGCCATGTTGGCCTACGATGTATAGGCTATTCTCAGAAATAAAAGCGATATAAAAAAAAAGAAAAACAAATTTTGCTGGTAAATTGAACTCTAATCTATTGATACAAAAAGGGTTGGCAAAAATAAAGAGTTCAATGAGATGGGAAGCAAACAATAAGTATTTACATCTGAGACACCGTACGGGGATAGTGAGAGCATTATAATAGGCCTATAGATATTAGAGTGAGGGGGCAGCGGGAATTGACTGTTAGTAGGCCTAAGTTGTATTGCTCAATACAATAAAATTATTGAGCGGTATTTTTCTTCTACAATAGGCCTACTAACGTTACATACTAGCATAAGGGAAGGTATGTATACAATAGAAATAAGTCAACAGAGTATAGGCCTACACAGAGTGAGGAACATATTCTTAGACAGTTCTTAGACATTATTATTCCATCGTCGTCACAGGTGGCAATAATACAATGCTCAGAGTAAAATATTACTTAATACTAATAGATATTCATACATATTTCCAATTTTTAAGTCGAAATAGGGCCTACAGATGTACTCCAAACTGTTCGCCAAAATGGTCATAAGCATAATATTATTTTGGCCCTCCGGTCCCTTTGACCCTCTGGTCAAAGAAGTACCCTAGCTGTGACCGGAGGGGTGACCGTTGAACGGGAGCAAGGGGCGGTCAAACGGGACCAAGCGACCGTCCGACGGTCGCTGCGGTATCCACTTGCACGTCGGTCAAAAAGCGCATGGGACCGTTCGACGGTGACCGCGTGGCACTGACCGATGTGTAAGTGGATATGGGCCTTAAAGATGCATTATCAGCTGTGGAAGATCCTGAAATGAAATGACTATCCTTGAGGTAAAAACTCTAAAGCTATCATATGTCCTGGAGAAATGATTTAAAGGAAGAAAAACTGATTAAAAGTGACAAATTCTGTATCGGTTTTGGCTCTGCATACCACTGCATGAGTGGCCTGTAAGTGCCCATTCAAGACAAGAGGGGTAGTGGGGAACCCTTAGTCACATATATGTGTGTGCGCAGGAGGGCTAGTGGGGATCCCCTAGTCATGTACATGCGTGTGCACAGGGTCTATTTTTATATAGTTTGGGTGCAAAAAAGCAAGGTTTATAAAAATAGGCTTTACAGTTTCTAATAGGCAATCAAGTTATTGGTCACAGTAAGAATCAACCATATAAATATAGGGTCACTCAGTCGCCAATATTATACTTAATTGTGAAAGACTTGCCATCCATAATTGGTACACCAGATACATTTGATTGCCCTTTCCCTTCCCAACCACACCATATAGTAAGACTGCACTTATAAATAACTTGTTTGAAGTTTTAAAGTTTGGAAATATATACACAAGCAACCAGCAGAGTGGTGCAGAATTCCAGAAAACGTCATATGATGCGCCCTCATTTCCAAATTATGATGTATGCTAACAAGGGGGAAATCCCTGTGAAATCTCTGGTTGAGAGACTATCCAATGCCCGTCCATTCGGTGCGCACCGATTGAATAATGCACCACTTCTTTTGTTATTTACATGCTTTTAATGGGTTCGGAATTCTTAGATATTCAGGGACATGTTTGGGTTTATCATATATATACTTGGTGTTTGTGGCAAAAGGAAAAAATGCACAGATTTGCGCATCCATAGCTGAGAGTGCATTTTTAATTCCCCGAAGACTCTATATTCAAGAAGAATCTAGTTTCTAATAATATTAAATTTTGCTTTAGTGAGCAATATCTTAAGATTCGAAAATCACTTATAAAAGTTTTCAATGAAGAATTATCCCGATTGTCACAGTATTTTTGACATTTATTTCCATATATATATGCACAATGGCACCTATAATTACACTAGAGCAATACGGTAATATAGCCTAGGCCTAAGGGTCCTAAACTTTCAACATTATGCTTTGACCGTTTTGTGTTATTATGTTTATATGAATTGAAATATATAGGCAAATCATATAATAGCCTATTATAGGCCTGTATCCTATCGTTGTACCTATCACAAGGAAGCTATATATATATAGGCCTAGATGTAGGCTACTGTAAAACTATTATCATGAAAATGTGTAGGCTAGTGCATGATTGAGAGAGAGAGGCTAATACCGTACGTTTATGTTAGGCCCATATTATGTGGCTACATGTAAGAGATAGGATACTTTTTAAAATAAACTGGACCCGTTGGGGCTCCCAAATGTAACTTACCCTTTAGGTACAGCTAGTTCCGAGAATTGTCGGATGTGATCTGCGCCGACGAAAACATCGGGATATGTCACAGAGAAAACATGTGAGGAATTGCCATGACCCTCAGTCTTGCCACTATTCTTTCTCCCACTCGACCTATCATTAACTGATAGTCCATCTTTAGATTCACCCGATCCCTTAGTGATACTGATAAAAATATCATCCTCGATATCAGGGCAGGACGGATAGCTTTTGATAATTTTATAATACACATCTCCATCCTTCGGTTGAGGTAGTTCTATGAGAGGAATAGGGTGGGTGATAGAGCTACGGGACGGTGGTCCAACCGATCCAATAGTTCCTCCACCGGTCCCGTCTCTGAGAGAATTATTCCTTCTAGACTTTGATCCATCCAAAAGGCCAGTGGATCCTATGCCTTGTTTTGATTTAGCTAGGCCAACGGGCAGCACAGTTGATTGTCTTCTACTTCCCGACTCTCCAGTGGTTGCTGCCGATTGTCTCCTAACTGAGTCGGATGGTATCACAGAGGAATGTCTTCGAGCACTCATGTTGTCTAAACGCTTTCAGGCAACCATCCACTGTCCATTCACACAAGAGTTTCCCATCAAAATCTTGCTATTTTAACACCTTATCCAACAATAATAATTGGTATCCTTAACGTGTATATAATAACACTAGGTAGTGCAGAGGTGTTAATTAAGATTTACTTTTTAAAAAATCTCCATGAAAATTTCAACACGATTCCCATTCAAACCAATGGATATAATTATTCACAGTTCGTCCTGCATAACCAATTTCTTCCAGCGCATCCAAACACCAAATGATCGCGAGCCTGTTACCTGTATCCGCGAGCTTTGATTACAACTAGTCCAAACTTTGTGGGGAGATACATTAATAATCACCCAAGCCAATCTCACCCTGAGCTTGACCACTTAATGCACTGGAGAGGCTCTAGCGTCACCAACACGCTGGCCCGATTGTTTATATTAGATGTCCAATTAAGGAGCGATTTACTTGGCCACCTTGCCTCGGCACTAACTCGAGTGCATGGTCAACACTTTCTGGAGATACAACGCAGTCGCTGATGGGGAACAATAGCAACAGTAGAGATCTATACCTAGAGCACTACTATGAAAGACTGGTTATACGAGAGCAATTCTGGTTCTGGTGCAGGAGATCAGCGAAATGAAACAGCGAATTTATTATAAGGGTAGTCAACAGTGCCTTGTACTCCTGTACATACCGGAAAATTAATCTCCAAGGCAGAGGACAAGAAGAGATATGTTTTAAACGTAAATTAAAGAATAAAAGTAATATTTTGGGGAGTTCTGAGCACTATAACTAAAGTGAAGAAATACCAAATACATTTAGTGTTGTAGGTCATGCTCTAGTTTCCAATGTTTTAAATTAAATATTTTCCTGGGATTAATAATTCATATTCATGACTATATCGAATTCTATAAAAACATAAGCCTATATCAATTGCTGTGTCATTAAACACCATGGAGACATCGTTTGGTCAGCACAGACAGAATTGACTTAGGACATTATGCAACAATTAATATACACACACTTTATGATCAATAGCTGTAGATATTGCAGATTCGGCAGCGGCGACAGTAAACTAAGAAGCTAATCAATGTAACGCGGCTGTCACCCTGATGTACTGACATCCACTCAACACTTCCCTTACCCGTACATAGCTTACATGCATAGGCCTACTCACAATACCTAAACTTTGACTGGTATGAACATAGCGGGAAATCTCGTTTCAAGCAACATTATTTGCACATATAAGTCAACTCTAGTTAATCGAAGGGTTCTTTCTTTCTTTTTCTCTCTCGTATGCATATTTTAAGAAGTGGGCTGTTACCTCTCAGCTCCCAACCATCTTCCACAATATCATTATGATGACATTATGATACACCGCAAAAACGTTAATCAGTGTACAGAGCAGTAGTTTTATACTTATAGGTAAAAGGGGTACCCCGAAAGACAAGAATCGTCAATTCATATAATAAGGGTGGTTATACTAATGAACTGATTTGAAAATTGGGATAATACAAACAAAATGTATCTGTTATTTGTCCAATATACCTGAAAAAAAAGTATTGTTCATTATTAATTCATTAAATCTATCCACTTACTCACAATTTATACCGTATCAATCATTTGGACATGGTGCCCAATGATTTAAATATACATTGATTCGAATTAATGCACCTCCTGGTTTAAACTTGGATTCCCTTGTATCTAGAGGAATAGTTTCTTTTATCAGATTAGTAGCTTGATTAATTATTTCACTATGGAATCATTACAAGATGGTGTCACTGTGCACAACCACTGCAACTATTCCAACTACAGGGGCTACAGAAGGCATAATTAGTGCGCTACCTGTCCACGGAATGTCGCTGCAGTGCAATGTAAAATGCTAATGAGCTTAAAGTGTATCAGTGCTAGTGGCATTTATCGGAGGACGGTACACCTCACGGGCTGGAAACTCTCACAGGTCCATGTTACCAAGGAGCCTGTGGCTAGAGAACTAAACTCTCTGAATCCTTTTTTGTATATCTACAGAGGCAATTTAATCTTGTAATTCTGCCTGCAGGGAACATCCCACTGCACAATGTATATCGCTCACCACTCTGTCTTTCGTAGAGGAAATATATTGTAAGCAATTGCATTTTACCCTATTTTCCCTATGTCCTCTCTTCATTACTACTTAATTAGACCCCTTTTTAGTTGCTTAAGACCCCTTTTTCCCCTACCCTTCCCCTTAACTCTTTGGTGTGGCCATGATCGGAATGTGGAAGTTGACCCCAAAGTCACGGTACGCTCTTTCCTCCTTATATTGAGGAAGGCCATATTTATGATAATAGGGAGGCTGAGCAGACACCGCGCATCGTTTTTACCTAAATGTAACCTATCGTGAGTCGATGCGTGGGTCCCTATCAGGAGGCTTCACCTATATTAGGATGAGCACTGGTACGTAACCTAATGACATGCGACGGCAGCGCCCTCCATGAGAAGCCGGCAACCGTAGGCGCTTGTTTCGGCCCCAGTCTCCCACTGAAACCACCACGATGATGGAGGGTCTATTCCGAAGCTATTTTTTATCAAAATAATTCATTGGAGAAAGACTTCCAGCAAGGGCTACTTCAAATAATGTTTAAACTTTAACATCATGACATTTTTCGCATTCAAAAAGCTGCTAATCATACACAATATAGATGCGTAATGGGTCAGCGTAGCAGAGGGGATCGGTACGTTTCAGCGCTCGTATCCAACATCATTACCTATGCATAAACCCCGGAAGTGGTGACGTCAGCACAAGAAAGCTGGGGTTACGTTAGGTCAATGGCGATAGGTTTGCTTGCTCATCTTCGCTACTATACTGTAAACGTATTAATGTTCGCGCAGTATTTATTTTTGCGCACCCACCGTTGTGTGTAAAAATAAATCCTGCGTGACAGGTATAACTATTGCATAAACAAGGTGTGAAACTTTCTTGCTGTGTGAATTCAAATCCGCGCGAAAAGGTGTCAAAGTGCTTAGTGCACGAAAATTTATCTGCGCGAAAATAAATATGTTTACAGTAACCCTTATAAGGGATGGCCACAGATGTGCCCATCCCTTATAAGGAGCAGGCCTTGGGATGGCCACTTGCATAATAATAAGCCCCATATATAAACACCCCTTTTCCCCTAAGTCAGTGAGTTGAAGTTCTACCTTAGAGAGTATCTAGAGTCTTAATCTTGAAGCTATACATGTGAGCTTGGAGCTTTATTACAGGTATGGTCCCTTATGTAACCATAAGGTATAACACTACTATTACCAAAGAAACCCCTTGGGACCCTACCAGGGCAGGGATAGCCATTATGTTAATGTAGGGAAGCCTTTATGAATGGGCTGCATGGGTTGTGTGTGTAATACTCAGATTTAAAGGAGTTGCCATGTGTAGGCTGTTCTCCAGTGGGATTGCTGTATTATCTGTATTAAGCTTGTAGCTGCTGTATTTGTGTGTCGAACCTGGAACCATTATATGTTAACACAGAGGAGTTAATAAAACCACATCACTGTACTGTAATACTTGGATTTCTGTCACTTCTTTTATCGCTCGTTGCATCTCTGCCCGCTAACATAAATAGGTGACATCAAGGATAAGGAATTAACTATAAGTAAATCATGAGGAAAACCAACCATCGATCATATCTCTCACTTCTCCACCCCAATCCCTCTTCCTTCCCTCCCTCCTCTCTCTAGACCAATATATCACCCTTCCCACAATGGCTAGTAATACAAGAAACCCCTTTGAGGAAGCGCCCAACTCAACCCACCTGACCAGATAGCCAATTACCTGCCCCCTCCCCCTCCTGATAGCAATAGCGCGTGACCATGACGATCACACCCCTTTCATCTCTGCACTATGTCAATGGACACCCCCTCCTCCACACTCATCCAACACACCCCTTCCCACTCACACCCTGATGCTGACAGCGGCAGAGATTTAGGGTACGAGCAGGCGGCAAGGCTGAGACAGCGGCATGTGACTGGTGCATGACCAGCTGCCCTTGACCTTGGCCCTCTCAGGATTGATATGCTGGCCCACTGGACTTAGGAACGCCTATGGCTAACAATGGCGGATCTTGCCTGGCTAACAATAATTATTATAAAGTATCCGTGCTTCATCTTTTATTAAAGGATACCAATGCATTGATTACTTATAATGCAATTAAGAATATGATAATGAATAGAGGATAAATTATTGTTGAAATTATGAATTATTTTAGTCTATATCATGTTGCAATCTTTATATTAATACCGATAATGATAGGATCAAAAAATGGTTTTCAAGTTCGTATTTTCAGAGAAGAGTAGTGTATATTGAGTTGTATTGTTTGCCCTATGACATCAAAGAGGGCGATTATGGGATGATATTAATTTCAGTTTACTAAGCTTCAAAGATTAGGGATGGATCCATAGATGAACAGATTGCGTGGATCAGCCATAACTGACACATTCTACTTACGGTTGGGATACCGATTTGCGTCCACCCATTCTGCTAGGTCCCATTCTAGAGGTGGCAACATCACTTTGTCGACTGACTGAGCTTTTCCCACCGTCCATACCATATTTTCCTTCATTGTATTCAACGGTAGATTTCTTTATCCTTTCCTTTTCTTCCTTTGCATCTGCATTGATATCTGTCCCATTTATCTTCTCTGGGCCCGCGCCTTCGTGAGTGTCCTTTCTCTGTAGTATTTCTGATTTTGATTCAGATTTAATTTCCTGGGTGGTAACCTCTGTGTTTTGACTGTCGTACACCTTTACTGAAATTGGTGGTCCCGACTCAACAGATGGCTGATATCTGTTTGCATCAGTTTCTTTACCCTTCTCTTCTACACTGTTTTGATGCGCTTCTGAGAAGAGGAAGGTCAGTGATTTGGAATCAGAATCCGAACTATCTGTTCTTGCTCGTTCAAGCTGTGGTTTGAAAGCTGCTGTGTCTTTTGCAGAGGCTTCCCCTCCACTTTTCAGAGATGATGACGATTCTGTTACAGCAGCTAGGGTAGCCTGACGTTGGAGGACCTTAACAGAGGGACCTACTGGAGATGGGGCTGGAGATTCTTCCAATACCTCCAAACTTGGTAAGAAAGTTTTTGCCATCCTGTCTTGGTGGGGAGTAGGGCACGGTACCCTGTAAGAATAGGGCTCTATTGAAGAGTGCCAATGATATTGAACTATCAGTCCATGCAGTGGGTGATATCAAATAGTCCATGAAGTGGGTGATATCAATTCAATTACACGGCGTTATATTCCCATTTTGATATCAAAACCTCACATGACTTTGAAGAATAAATACCATAGATCGTGCCAGGAGATCCGAGATAATATCATGCGAATGCAATTCTAATAAACTTACCATTCAATTTCATGCAGTGATAAGCAAGAATTATATTGCCATATAGGTGGTCATGGCATTCTGTGCAAGTGATGGCTTATCCCAAGAATGTCAATATGCATCGCACATTCCGAAAAGTATCAAGTACTTGTGGCAGTCCTGAGGAGAGAGTCGTGGACCTTAGTGGGAAATCGGAAAGTGTAATTGCAAGGTGCGTATGGAAATGTGTGTGTATTCATGCATGTTCAACCCCAAATACTCACATACGAATTCCCATCGTCATTTTCACCTTTTTTCGTTGGTTATATTTACCATACATGACGCTTTCACGCAATTATTCTTTTGATTTCTTGCGTTTGGAATTTCGCGTATGGATGAGTCCAAAATATTCTTGACCCACCAATACGTGTGTATTCCAATTCTTGTTTACGGATTCCAAAGATTCGAGCAGTTGCCTTGGGAACCTAATGGTATATGATATGAGTAGTCCTTAGGCATGATATAAATTCAAATGCACTAGTACAGCTTGTTGTAATGGCCAACGTACTCCAGACATAACTGATGATGAAAAGATGAGAATTCCATCAACTTCTTTGGCTTACAATACGCAGAATAGTATGGCAACCGCGCGAGAAAATACCTTGTTTACAGACCAAATACAGGTGAATTAAGTTCGCTCAGTTCCTCCGAGCCTGTGCTGAGTAGTCTGAACTTACAGACATAATCCCTCAAGGCCCATAATGATTATGGTATTCAATTAATGAGGAGGAACTGGTCAAGCCTCAGTGATTTCACCCTGCCTCTACATACGCCTATTCCAGCAGCTTGCCATGCCCGAACACCAGCCCCCGTGGGCATCTGTACATATACTGCGTGTCTGTCAGACCTCCAATTGCGGTAACTCCAGTAGATGTGGACAGGGGTAGGGGATAGAGATGGATAGGAGGAGAGAGGGGGATATATATTTTCAAAAGTCATATTTCACTAGTTCTTTGTTTTGGAGCGAGTCAATAATGTTCTCTACCTCCAAAAAGGTCATCATATCATCATCATATCATATAATTATATCATTTTCAGCCCTCTTTGGTATGCAAGGGTTGCGAACAGGTACATTCAAATACTCGGGGCCATGACTCGGAAACAATCAAAGGAAACATTAATTAGGACCCCAAAAATCACTGAAATACTTATAAATATCTCAATTGATAAACACTTCCGAGGATTGGACAGTGAGCACCTATATGAAAGCTTTCGGCACCTTGTTTATAGACTGGTAACTTTTCATTCCCATTCCCATTTATTTTATTCTATCTTTTATTTTCCATACGCATCACATTATAACAATGTTATTCTCAGCCAAATTTTCGATTTCCCAAGCAATAATATATTTCTAAAACAACACCAGTATATTCACACTGTCAAGGCAGCTATTCTGCTATGTTATAGTTATTACAGTAGAACATCGGAAAATGTACAGTGAGATTGTGTGCCCACAATGGCAAGATGTCCGGATTGACCAAACGTTTTGGTTGTTTCGACGACTAATTGTAGGAAAACAGACCGTCTGTTGGCCGTGGTCTATTGGACTTTTTTCGCCTGCCGTTGGAAACGTCACTATAGTCTACTATAGTAATAATGTTACAGAATGAGGTTTACACTAACTGTATGGCGATGCGTCAGGCTCCCACCAACGATTGTCACCAAAACATAACAAAACAAATAAGCACCTCGGAAATATAGGTATAGTATGCACCAACTGCACTTTGTGAAATCACTTACTATACTGACTGACACACAGTGTAGTCCTATATTAATTTGAGGATTATTTGGGTGGAGGAGGGGCGCGGAGTTGTTGGGTATGGTCTTTCGAGATAGAGGTTGGCAGTAAATGCAATATTCACACAAGACTAATTCAGGTGTAAACTTCAAATCTCTCAGTTAAGTTCGAATGTAATGCACCAAAAGGTTTAAGAGGGAGGGGCAGCAACTTTAATCGTTTTTCACATCAATATATATCTACCTCGGTATGTGTTATCACATGGACGAACCCGATTGGCAAATATTACTGGGAATTAAGATGTCTCAATGTTCAGTTATATATCGAAAAATGTTTGTTCCAAAAACCTAATAAAATGGTTCCTCGGAACATTTATACCCATATTGACTATTTTGACAATAAAATATTGCTTCTTCGAAGCTTCAAAGTCAAGCGATATGGCAACCGTTTGCATGGTATTGCACTGAATCGCAAATGATTCATGATTAATACCGTGCACAGATGTGTTGATTATAATCATCACTTTCAAAATAGATGACAGATATTTTCACACTAGAGTGGGTCGTTCAATATCGCCATGCCACACAACAGAAGCCCATGCGTTGATATCGATTTACACAAAAGTTGTTCGATTTACACTGCTTTGGATCGATCACATAGAAACCTATCTGATCCCTATAGAATCATATAGAAACGTCAATTATCCCTTAGTAGAGGAGGGGGAAACATGAAATCAGGAATAATCCATGTAAACATGTGGGAGTGCCTGGCAACGGCTGGAGATAGACGCTGATCTTTAATTTGTGTTACGTAATGTGTTACCTCTGTGGTACAAAGAGGTTAGCGAATCACGCAATGTTATATGTACCGGCCGTAACGTGTGCCTAAACCGTACAAGTTTAAAACGTGTTTAAAAGAACCATCTCTACACCGTAGTGGGGTACATCTTGTCGATAATCATGCTATTGTTGTTGGCGTTTACGCTCATGCACGTGTGTACGTGCATGTGTAATGGAAATAAAGGTATTTGCAAAAACAAAAAAAGAAGAGAACCATAATAACTAAATCCAAGTTTTATGCGACTTTATAATATTATGTAATATTGGATCTGATATCCAGGGTATAGAGGAAGACCGGGACCATGTCCCGATCCTGTTTGCAACACCCCTTGGTTAATTAAAAAAAAGTCTTAAAATTTGTTGTTTGCGATTTCCGAATTATCAAAAAATAATGTCATGGGAGCCTATTAATGGCGGATGGAATTTCGATGGTAAAATATGGAAGATAAATCTGTGTTTGACCGAGAAAAGGTCAAAAGCGTTTCATACTCTATCCACATCGCTTCCAGATAGATTGGAAGACAATAATCAAATGAAAAAAATATCAATTGATTAAATTAAATATCATATTTTCTGTTTGAACTATAGCTGAAAATGCAGCTTTAATGTTAAATGGCAAGTTCAATAATCATTATCGCAGTGTCTAGGTGCAAATAACAACTTTTGAGCCCAGGGTATATTTGATGCATTTCCACGATTAATTATGTCAATACACAGCATATATTATTTCAGGCTGCTGCAAAACACAATCAGGATGCACTTCCTTAAGACGAATGTTTTATGATATCAACTTTGAACGTCGTCCCATTTCGTTATCTCATAAAAAAGGTATTTACAAATATCCCGCTATAATGAAAGGATAATCCACAATACTAGATCTAAACACCAATAATTATTGGCCTATGCATGGTTCGTGTATTGTATTACATTGTATTCTATAAAATGAGAATGAAATCTTACGAACTCATCCAAGTGCCTATTAGACTTGCTTAAGTCTTGGATATTTTTTTTTTTTTTCATAAACAAAATTTCAGAAAATTAAAATCAAAATTAAATTAGAATCACTACTTATTAGGGACACTAACCCCTTCACTGTGGAATATACTTGCTTAAGTCTTTAATATTCTGAGGGGGGGGGCTTATAAACAAAATTTCACAAAATTAAAATCAAAATTGAATTAGAATCACTTCTATAAACAACTGCAGTCTTAGCCAGTCCATGATTGGGGAGTGTCTAGACTTGCACTAGGGCTCTATAAACAACTGAAGTCTCAGGAGACGAGGGCCACTCTAAGCGCCTATATAAATCCTTGGCGCTTGCGCTTAAACAATTGCAGTCATAATCTTGTCTCACCAGGAGGACATTTATTAAGAAAATCAACAATAAACTCAACGAGTGGCGAAGCTTGGATGGACTCCAGAATATTATGAGGCTTTCGACACTCGGCATAGAGGTAACTTAATATAAACAAAACTAATACAAATAGTCTACACTGATCGAGAGACGATAATCCTAATCCACTTCTTTTTAAAGGCCTGTGTACATGAGCAGTAAGGTGACAAACAATGACATTATATACTATAGTACTGATTTTTATTCAGTATTTTTATTCAGTATTGAATAGGACTATGACTTCTGCGTACATGTCTTCCAGTTAGCCCTCAATAAAGTAATTGATAAAGTAAATAACAACAGGGGTGCGGTTCTACACTTCGGAATAAAACAATCTCCTGATTAAGCCCCCTGACACCAATTTCTTTGATGCAATATCACATTCATTTCTCTTTTCTACTCTGATGGATCTGAATAGGTAATACACACATAGCATACACAGAACGATATGTATTTATACCTAGTTTCAATGTACATGTACTTTGAAATAAAGATCTCTCTCTATATATGTATATATTAAGGCAGTTTCTTGACAAATCATCTAGTTATTAAATAAAGTGTGTGTGAGTAGGTTAAGTAAGTAAGCTTATCACTGCATATATATATATATATATACATGTATGTATGAATGTATATATGCACATGTATGTACCTATAAATGCATGAGTGTGAATTCACGCATATATACACTATACATGTATATCCTGTACATACCGGTACATGTTTTTGTCTATGTGCATGATTGCCTATGATACGTATGTATAACTGTACATGAATGTTTGCTGTTTACGTCAGTTGTACAATTTCGTATCGGCAACCCATTGCTTCGAAAGAATTAAAAACCTTTACGTACGCCCTCAACCAATTGAAGAATTCAGGGTCATTCTACCGATAAGAATTTTACACAATCTTCCTTGGAACGTCACTCTTCCTCTAAATACATTACTGTTGACACAGTGTTCTCTTTCCCACACAGCAATTGCCATCCGACCGAGATTCTCCCATAGGGCTACATACCCGCCTCCCTCCAACGCTGAGGGGTGGAAGGGGTAACTATGTAGCTCTATGGATTCTCCAAATCTAGAGAAAGGCGAAAGGAGGGTCGATGTGATGTGGGAGGATAAGGTATTACCATTGTTTCTTGAAGATGATTCCCTCAAGCATATCAATGGTCAAAGCATAAGATTTGTTTCACATTCAAGACTGCAGAGTCTAAAATATATTCAGATATTATCCATTGGAGTAATTTTTATACCACATTTAATTGTAATGCATAATTATATGATCCAGTAAAAACTCATACATGCATCTAGGATCTCCTCCGGTACGGTAACCTAACAAACTGAAGTAATACCGTATACTATAATATTGTATCTCAAAAAGCATATTCCAGAAACCGTCAGAACCAAAGAAGAAATTCTAAGAAGTTAAAAGGGTTCCCCTTTGTCAGAATCTCAAATGGTATTGTATATATCGGTCTAGAAGTTGGACTAGGCCCATGAACAAGGCATTATCGTTATTATTATTAGCTTCAAGTACCTGCCGAGAGTAGTATCGTCATTATCGCTTGATATAATAATCCCTTTGTTTTATGTGCCTGACTTAAAAGGCTATTTAGCAAACATGTTTATTTCACGGCTCTTCGAAGTAAAATATGTGTATAGTACATATAAAACATGTGTACATGTATGATTGTACCATTTTTCATAGCTTTAATTTCCGTGTACACGCCTTGAAATCAGTGTCAACGGAAATTGTGAGGTTACAGATGTTTATCCCTATATTAAAGCCGCTGGAATCGGCTTCCTCATTGAATTGCGGAATGTAATTTTGTCTGTTGTCTCACAATATAACTCTGAACATAGAACAATGATTAATTATCGTCATTATCTACATGATGAATTAAACATACAAATTAAGTGCCATCAATATAATCACTGCATTGGTAATATCTTACAGTATATCATATAATAGCAAAAGAGGACATACCTGGATCCTTTAGAAATTGGTCTGCCGGACTCATCAATGGCAGTAAGTGAGGTTTTGGTGACAGAAGCCCTTCGGCCTGGGTTTGCACCCACCATTTATAAAGGTAAAGCAAAGGGGCACAACAGCAGATTAAAGCAAAACATGTAGGAGGACACAGCTCCAACGTACTCCAGAATGAAGCGACGGTCGCCACCAACCCTATTATAAGTTCATCTAATGTTACAGGCATACATACATCATGTGAACCGCCTTTGTCACGTACATGTATAGCTATGTATGCATATGCATGGGCGGTGCGAAGGTTTAACACTAAAGCTACCAACTTCGGTACTATACACACACACAGAACTTACTTTTGTAAAGGCTTTCGCGGAAGTATTATACCACCCACCCCCTCCGCGTTCATACGTAATCATTCCTTATTTGTTTAAGCATTTAAAGCCAGGCGGCCTAAGAGTTCAGAAATTAAGTGATTTGTGTCCATGCTTTAAGATGTGATTGGCTGGTTTTAATGCCGACCCATTTATTTGGGGGGAGGAGGGCGGGGTAGGCCTATACTACAAATCATGTCTCAGGATGAGACTCATATAATATATATATATATATATATATATATTATATTTTAAATATTTTTATTGGCCAAGTCATTTGACAAAATTCATTTAATCGAGGAGAAGAAAAAAACGCATAACTGACCACGCAGCTATCTTTCATGCGTTGCCTGGAGAGGCTAAAATTCCTGGGGTGTATACGTACAGTTATTTTAGTCTATCTTAACTGTTGCTTGTAGCTATAGTCGTAATGCTCGTATCTATATGGTCAATATATATGACTACTTCTTATCTGTCTCATATCATTACGTCATAATGTACTATTTTGGTGTTGCATGGTTGCTATTTATTACTTAGATTGATCAGACCAGAGTCCAGATCTTTTTCCATCTTTTCATTAATTATATTTAATGTATACAAAAAATATTTTTAATGTACTGTAGTAAAACTGATAAGACACGCTTATTATAAATTGGCTTTTGATTATAACTGAGGTTCATTGCTTATTTGTGTATGTTTATAGATATTGTTACTACCTTCTCTATGCATATATAGGAGTGACCCATCGTTGCTGGAGTAGCATTATAGAGGCATGCAATAAGGGGGCAACTCAATGGCTGAACACAACTCACAAGTTACTTAGTACTGCCTTGCAACCCTTTACTTGCCTACTGGCATGTACTGGCTGTTCTGGCTGTGCTGGTTTTTAATATTTTACAAGGGTTTAAATACTGGGAGTGTCAGGGCCCTGGATTGGCTTATCCCCTTTACCGATAGCACCTTGGATGTACCTCCCATCATTCACTGGTGCTTCATCTTGTATATATGAAAGCATAATCACTAGATAGTTCTACCCAAAATCATCGGGTGTCAGGTGTGAGTCATTGGCTAGTAAGCTCTGCCTTAGCTTCTCTGCATATAGGGTCGACAATTAAAAGTCTGAAGCCTTTCTTTCCTCTGTCTGCTCCCCCTCCCTCCTTGTGGCATTGTCTCACAGAGCTTCACATGCCCAACAACATGGATTACTGCTAGTATCTGTATTTCAAGTCCTATCGGGCCATAATCCTCTTCTTGCTGTAGATGGTTAATAATGCCCATTACCCCTTCTGAGGTCTAATATACAAAAGTGAACTATTGATTGCAATCAATAGTTCACTTTTGCCCCTCTAACAAAACGCTGGGATAATTTCCTTAAAATGGATGCCTAGTTTCATTACATTCCATTCTATTCTAGCACTCCTCTGTCCTCATGCATATAGCCATCACTCTCTCGAGCGCTCTCTCTCTCTCTCTCTCTCTCTCTCTCTCCCATTCTCCTCTGGCTCTGTATGCCTCTCTTATCTCCTTTGCTGTCCTCTCGGTCCCCATTCACCTGTCTTCCTGTTAATATGTGTCTCTGTGTCACATATCTTAATTATCAAGAGTCTTAATTACTTCTCTTTCTCTCCCTTTCTATCTGCACCCCGCCCTCTCCCATCTACTGACCTTTCGTCGTCGTCTTCCTAGATATTTCTCAGCTTCCCTAGCCCCTCTTCATATCTCCCTCTTACAGTCTCTCTTCATATCCCCCCCCCCTAATCACTCTCACTCCCCTTCTCCTCCTTTGCAGCTCCCAACTGTTTCCTCCCTCCCTCTTCCTCTCTGTCCCGTCCCTCTCCCCATAAATGTCCTTGAGATGGAAGCTGCTCCAAAACTCCAATCAACTAGAGTCTATAGGTACTCTCGTAGCTCCAAGACATGGCATCCCCGATAGATAACCTAGTGAATGTACCAACAATACCAGCCGATTTACATATATCAAACATATTGGCTCCTGGACGGACGTATCTGTTAGGACTAAGTTCATTGACATTTAACTGAATTTTAAAGGGCTTTTTCCTATTCTGTTCATATCGAATGAAATCCATGTTTCTGTGATTGAGTAATAGGGCATGATTATGATATTTGATACTGCTCGACACCAGTGAAGTTTGGACTAAGTATGTATATCAGATGGGTACCACAGGACGACTCTTTGTTTTGCAACAACGGTCAAACATATTATTTGGGGGAGTTTCTGTCTGCTGGAATCCGTGAGTGTCATTGTAGATGCATATATTAATTTATGCAAACAACCAAGTCAACTGCACCCGCAGTTCCACAGCTTTTTGTAGGAGCACTAAGTTTGGTGGCATAATCAGTGTGCACGCAGGATTTGGAAGTCAGTTTGCGCGTATCAAACACTGACTCGTGGTTCTCTCCCTCGCTTGCTGATTGTGCCAGAGGAGGAAAAAGTTAAACTGTGAAAGTATTCACCCATCTAATTTATCAAGCCTATTGACTTATTTGAATGTGGCCAAGATGTAACATACCTATGCAACGGCAGGAACCTGTGAAACAGGATTCCAGCACAAGAAGTTAGGCGTGGGAAACTGTAATAAATTATTGTCAGTTTAAAAAAAGAAAATGGTGCAAATGGGAACGCACTAAATACCATAAGAGCAAATACATAAATGTTCCATCTTGCCAACCGGTCCATTGGGACTGCAGAAATAGATGTCTGTTATGTAGGCATATATGGTCTTATAAAATAGCTACAATCAACATCTCGTTTCCAACTTGATTGATGTAAAATCTCAAAGTTGAATTCCACGCATTAATTGATCTAGTAGTTTGTGTTATTGGACACCATGGGCGGGATCTTTCTAGCATCGTCGGGACATCCAGTGGTCCGAATCAAATCTAGGAACACCGTACATCGAAAGCGAAGCATTTGGAGAAAACTCAGCAGAATATTCAATGGAACACGAAGGGTCACATTTACATATAAATCACAAAGACGCGGTAAGTGCTTGAAGTTGTACATGTATTTGCAGCAACAACTTCCTATATCCGTTTATCCAAATAACGGGTTGGATACGTTGAAGTTTTGCCCTTGTACATAGACACGTAGTATAGTTTTATGTATCACAGACCTTTGTCTCGTATATATATCCTACTGTTTTGCATTATCATCCATGATTTAGAACTACAATTAAATTGATAAATTATTATTACGGACGTTCGGGTGATTTATCGCCAAAACTCTTCTTTAATGCTAATGCTATAGGAAGTGGGTAAATGAGGTAATTTCTCATAGTCAGCAATCACAAATCAACAAACACACAATGTAATTCCATTTTGAACATTTCCCTTCAGCTAAATCAACCAATGGGATAGAAAATGAGTGCAAGGCGTACAAGGAAGGAATGTGGCAATGTGAAGAAATAACGATTAACTTCGATGAGATATTTCTTGACATGAAAGAAGGATCCATGCATAGGAATGCCATCCAATACAAATCACCGACAATCGAACAACAAGTGCAAACATTTCTAAAAGATGTCTGCGATGATGTTTTAGACATTATATCGGAAAAGGCGTCCAGGAGACAGACTTTGTAAAACAGTCTGTGTCAAATAACTATATATATGTGCTTTCCACTATCAACAGCAGCAGTAACAACACCATGCATAATTTTATATTTTGTGTGCTTATAATAATGTTATATGAATATTTGTGATGTGATTATAATTTGGAAAATTAATAATAATAATGTGGTTACTCATTGTTACGTAATAGTTGGGTAACATGATATAACAAACAGACTCTCCCCATCTCTCTCTCTCCCTCTTATAATAGTCCCAATAACTTATTAACTGGATTTTGGAGCTGCATGTATGTTGCATTATAGAACTCTAGAATGAAAAGTAGACATTTGATTAAACGCCACTAAAACATACCCGTTTAGATTATATCTAGGGAAAATGCTCATTTCCGATTTTTTTAAAAGAGTTGTATCAAACATTTTCAAAACAAGGAAAGCGCCCATGTACAAGCACTTATTGCACTAATGTCGCCCTCTGTTTAATTTTAAGCACACTACCACGTTCACACACTCCAAAAACGCTCAGGGATTTCTGAGGTGGCAGCACCGCATATATATTCGCTATACTAATGGTAGTCAGGGATCGCTATAGTGGAAAAGTGGGGAGATGTTCCGAAACCCCGACTTTTCTACTACTCTCCTTCTGTGGACAAGATCCAAACTACAACCATTTATTACAAATCTTGTATGTAATTTTTCTATGCAGGCCAGTTGTAATGCTACTATTCAAATAAATATTCTTTATATTCAATCCCTGGTTGTTTGTGCACTGCGATATTTAAAATGAACACAATATAGCATAACGGGTGTCATATGTCATAGTCATAATATTATGTCAAATTACGTGTTATCGACATGGTTAAAAGCTAAGGAGCGAAGGAATTTAGACACATTTAAAACCACATGGAGATCACAAAAATACCGTCAACGAATAACTATCAAAAGTCCTAACATGAATACCGAGGGAAAACATTTCTGAGAGTATACACGGCATCATTTCCCTTTAAAAATGTACCTTTAAAGGTCTACAACTCAGTCACCCGATACAACTTGAAAACATATCGGCTATCTTATATAAATCTGCTTATAAACACATGTATAAAGTTCGACTCCACTGACGTGTTTTCCCTCTGTGGTCGTTGCGGTTGTTATGTTTCAGGTATTTGGATTGCATTCTGCAGTGCATTCTTAATCGAATATAATAATAATAACTGGAGCTTGCCAGAGGAAAGTCTCGATAGGTTGTGTAAAATAGGTTCTTTATAATAATTGTGAAATAATAAATAAGTGACAATACCTATAAAACCGCATATTAGCCGCAATAGCATGCGGTCTAATGGAACCCGGTCTATCGCAAATTATTTGATAGAATATAATGCTACCAACACGCCCGCCAACACGTACTCTATACCTAAGTTTGTTTTCTGTTCTTCTGTTAACTGCATGACATGGATTGAGATTCGTTTTCTTTGGTACGTTTGCATTTTAATAACATTTTCTGGGTTGGTCGGGCATTCGATACTGGTTAATATTATGGAAAGCCATATGCAACGACCGACAAATCGCTTGAAATGTCGGTAAAAAACTCCGACAAATCGGTAACAGAGAGAGAGTGTAAAGCCGACTATGTTGGTAATTTTCCGATCGACGGTATTATGCCCCGACATTGTCGGCAATTTTATTTTTACATTTGCAAATATTTCTAAAGTTTCTCCAAGTTGGCCGATCATCGGCCGATTTGTCGGCCGATTTATCGGTAAATAATAATGTGTCGGCCGCTATATCGGCCGCTATGTCGGCCGATTGTTGGGTCCAATTTTTATTTAAAAAAAATAAGCCATATAGTTGGCTAAATGACGACCAATTGGTGGAATTGCTCATACTTCTCTCTCCCCCTCTCTCTCTCCTCTCTCTCTCTCTCTCTCTTTCTCTCTCTCCTTTATTGTAGTCATTACGGTAATTAGAATGAGGATATGTAATGTGCATGTGAATATTTATTGGTGACATATTGAGTTATATTGCATTATAATGTAATGAGCGAGAGTTGGGTTCATTAACAGCTAATTTAAGCTACTCCTATATTATAGCATTAGATTTAATCATTATATTATGTAATATTACCTAACAGCAACTGAGACTATTAAACATACATGAATCTATGTTCTAGATCGTATGATATTTCTGGCTGGCTAGAGGTTCATACCTGAGTTTATTGCATATGTTTGTAATATATATAATGTATATATGGTCGATTCCAGACATTTTAGTGCGATTTTGAGATTTTTGGTAAAAACAAAAAAATACTTTGATTGTTTTGATACTTTTGAGGAAGAAAGTACATACATCGGGCTATAGGACTGTGAATTTGCCACAACCTGGATCAAATATTTCTCAAGATACAAGGCTCCAAATCATTGGAGCCTGTTCAAAGATTCCATACGAATACATGTATATGTATGGAACGTTTTTTCCCTTTATAAGCCAACTTATTAATAGTGCAGATATAAAGATGTGGACTTTTGATATCTTTTCTTGCAAATTTCTGTTCAAAGCATTAATACCTTTATATAAACCACCATAAGTGTTTCCAACGAATACACCATTCCATACGAATCCAATGATGGATTCGTAGGGAATTGTGTATTTGTTGATACATCCTTTCTGAATAAAATACCTAAGTATAAATGAATCAAATAGTAAATCCTTTCATAAGGAGACAATAAGAATTCAAAATTTGTATTTTCCTGAATACACAATTCCATACTGTTACATAGGCGTTCCAACGAATACATAATTCCATACGAAAACATTAGTCAAAGTGATTGAAATTCCTACCTAGGCAAGGAGGAACAACTACTTTTTCACTGTTTATTTAGTGGATTTCAATGCTGACGACATGGTTAGAGTCAAAGTTGCAGTAAAGAAGAGAATTTATATTTAAATAGATTTACCTTGCTTAGATGGCATTAATAAATATGAATATAAGCCCTTGTAGTGATTTATTCATTAGTTAGACATATATTTAAGAGAAATTCCATAACTATATATACATCAGCGCTGATGTTGTCATCATTTATTCAGGTAAAAAGTTGTAACTATACCATGGTGAATCAAGTATTTTATCTAGTATTATTGGGCACGTTCCAATGAATCCATACATACCATGTGTAAGTTAATAAGACCAAAATTGACAAAGTTATTAAAAGAAACGTGAAAAACATCAAAATCGCACTAAAATTTCTGGAATCGACCATATGTATATATGAATACATGTTATATGCATTCATATATAATATATGATATATACATACATATGATGCATATATATGAGTAATTCCACCAATTGGTCGACATATGACCATTATATTTTTGCATTTTTAACGAGAAATCTTGGTCTGGGGGTATTTTAATCAATTATTTCAGTTTCCCCGACGGAAAATACATCAGAAATACCCCCCTTTTACATATCTGGCATCAATATTTTAGATCTTAGGGGGAAAAAACACTGTTTTATTGCCTAAAAATCAGCTAATTCCGGTCACAGACTCCACAAAGCTGCCCTGACTACAATATTCATTAATAACTTTCCCAATTTCGTCTATATTATCAACAATATGTGTAGTTTATGTACGAAAAATAATATATCAATAGAAGCAATTTTAAAAAATTAATAATTTTCAGCCAAATGTCGACCAATTGGTGGAATTGCTCATATGTATAATGTATGTATCCAGAATAATATTGGAGGAGATTAACGGCCGACATGACGGCCGCCATGTCGGCAAATTGTAGTTTAAGTCACCGACATATCGGCCGACTTATCGGCGACTTATCGGCCGACAAAGTTCATTATGCACTAAGGGGAAGATCAATTTAAACTGGAGAAAGCAATGTCGGTAATGACAGCCGATATTTTCGGAAATTTACCGATATTTTTTTAGGACTCATTTTGTGCCCCCGAAAAATCGGCCAATAAATCTAAAAGTCGGCCGACGCGTCGGAAAGCTTGCCGACGTACTACCCGACATTTTTAAATGTCGCTATATTAAGTCTATGGAGATCCTCCGACTTTTCATCCGATTTGTCGGTAGTTGCATATGGCTTTCCATATAATATACCTATATTAACGCACAAGCAATGGTTGGATATTAGCGAGATAAATGCAAGCGCCACGCATGCATGTCCCAACGCTAACCGAAACCTATCACCCTGCGTTATACTTATAGCGGTCTCGATAGAGGCCATCGGTGAACAGAACTGACCATTATTTTATTTTTATTTTTAGCATTGACAACCCTAAATTAAGTAGGAATTCGATACTCAGGAACATAGAACACATGTGAAAGCATCATTTGCGGGATATATTTGACAGATTTGCCTAGAAGTGGATATAGGGAGTCAAAACGTATCGACGGCCCTTAAATTATTATACGTTGTATACGCAGGGTAGGTGTTCATTACCTATGAATAACGTGATATAGGTAGGGAATACCTTTTCGGGAACCGGGATTGGGGCCTATTTTAGGTCGGGATTCGGGATTTAAAAGGGCCTACGGGATTCGGGAACGGGATTCAGAGCCAGATTTAATTTGTCCAGGTAGGGATTGCACATAGAAAAACGGGATTGCAAATTGAAAACCTACATGATTCGGGAAATGGGGCTTATAAAAAATGGGAAATGGGATTCAAGAGGGGGTCTTCCCTACCCTGACATCGTGACCTCTTCAAATGCGTTTACGTTAGCGGTGTACTCAATACGTTGCGTGCATTATCTGGCATTTATGTATAAACCTACATATCTAATGGGAATTACTTTCGGTTGTTATGACCCTATTCTAATTCATTGCCAAAGCCTAGCTAAAGCCTGCACCGAATCACGGCTGCCAAGTTATATAATGGGTCAGGGCGTCAGGAAATGTACCATCGGCCGCTCTACAAAATAAGTAAATTTGGCTAAAATGATTTTTAAAAAAAACAAAATACTAGGTATTTCAGGTATTGCACTGATTCAAGAAATCTGTTTGGTTATGTTGAACTGTATTTGGAACTTAATTTTGGCCTTAATTTTAGGTTATTTGAGGAGATTGATGAAGGCGAATTGTACATTTTCTGACGCCATGACCCAAAAATCCTTTAATGGTGCACGTATTTATCTCAGGGCATGTATTAAAGCGGTATTTATTGGGATGAATGAGAGAGTGAACATGACTGGGTTTCAACACAGATCTATAAGCACTAAGCTGGAAATTATCCTTTATTTACACAAACGATGTAAAGGCCCGTAATCTGTCGGAAACTATTCTTTGATTAACAAATACTAGTAGTTGAAAGATTCTACTGTAGGTAAATTATAGAAGTGTTGTGGGATAACGTTGTGGAATAATGAAGCATCAATAGGAAGATGCATTTTATATTCACGTTATTGTTATCAAATTGGCAACTTCAATATTTTAGTTGATATGTCCAATATATATTATTATTTATAATGTAATAATGTTAATTCCATCTTCTAGAGGTATGTAAATCCTGATTGTTCAAGATCAATATAACTATTACTAGAAAATTAGAAAATGCGTCGGTGATGGTTTTAATATCTGTATTGCCATTAATTAAATTGTCTTGTGTATAATTATTATAGATGTGATCGTATGGATTACCAGATTTTGCCATATAATATTCGATTTATAAGAGTCAGCGACGACTGAGATATAGTGTATTCGTTACATAATGTTTTGTGCTGAATACAAATATTTGAATACAAAAAATACTAGTCATAACTGTATTAAATGTATCTAGCTTTCCCCCCCTTGAAAATCCGCGGCCATTGAGCCACGCTCAGAGTGGAGAAAGCTTGGTGGTTGCCCTGGCAACCCCGCCACCAATTAAGGACTCACTACACACAATATTATATTGACACATTATGTAGATAATATATTCTGTATTAAATGTATCTGCTGTAAATAATATTAATCATCAAATTAACGCATCGACAATTTTTCATTTATGTTGAGTTGAAGGATCAGGATCTATCAAATCTCTAAATTATTATGCAACCTCTGCAATTTGTTCTCTGTGTAACTACCAAATTCACATAAAATTCACGTTCCAAGTTCCAAAGCTTTACTTATTTCAGATCAAAAGTTTCCACGGCCTACCTAAAGATAAGGTTTACGTACTGCTTACAAAAGAAAAAGGCAAAATCTGCAAACTGCCATGGAAATACCCTGACTCTCAAGGAGCCATTAGATAATATAGCTCATAGTGACTTGTCCATATTATGTACATATAGGTCATTTAGGAACTTCCTTAGTTTCTTTTCAATAGCACACGTTCCGGGCACACGCTGCATCCTCAAACATGCTTATAAATAGTAAAAAGTGTCAACTAGACAAGATGATAGGAAGATCTTACTTACAACCTAAGTCCAGAGACCGGTTTAAAAGCCTTTTTCAACTTATCCATTTTAGCTTTTTTCTTCTATTGCATCTTGACCGTACTTCTCATGTATGAATGTTAGTATCCATGCACTATGCCCGTCAACTCTCAGAATCTATGCATGTGTATATAGCCATTATGTATACATGTATTGCAATATGTCCAGTCAGACTTAGGATACGTACGTGGGAGCCAATACCTTCCTCATATCACCCTGGGGCAATTGACTCCAGACTAAGACGTATCAAAGTAAGGTTAAGTATTAGCAGTATTAGTAATACATAGAGCCATTGAAGTGCGGATACGTCTCTGTATCCAAACACGCACATGTGTATTCTTGTAACACAAATCCTAGGAAACTATTGGATCCTCGACACATACATATAATAGCAGATACAAAACCCTGAGCGCCGACGGAATTCCTTACATAAGTTCGGTAACTATTCGAAATATTAACATTATTGCTATTGGATATTTTTCCTGGAATATAGCGATGAACCAGAGATATAGTCTTTTTAAAAACTTGATCAAAAGAATCTGAGTACATAAAAGATAATTGTAGCTGTGTTAACAAATATCCATTTGTTTCACTGATTAGTCCTCAATACCTCGACATATGGAGGTTCTTTCCGCCAAGTAAAGAGGCTGAGTTAAGAAGAAAAATATGCACGGTGTATTTCATTTCATATTTTCATGGCATATATAAGTCCTTATACATTTTGAGACCTCTCCCCATAGACACACAGACTTCGTATGCCCATTCTCCCTTCCTGTCACCGGGCCTTTATAATAAATTAACTTCAGTTTAAGTGGATCTAGTTGAATGGTGGTGGGTTAGGGACCATTATTCGGATAACAAACGTCATGGATTCATAAGTACATTCCCCTAGTTCTGGTTTCCTATACATAATTTGGAACTACCTCTCCGCCCTTCTAAATACTAAGTAAGCAATTCTAACACACTCAAACTAATAACTAACATACCGTAACTGACCAATCATGGAAGGCTTGTCAGTCGTCACGCACAATTTATAGCCAGTAATTAACGCATACCGTACATGTACATGACGATAGGGGCACTTTCGTGCATCATTGAGTGAGCATTACCAGAATTAGGACGGGAGAGCCTATCTATATGAGTCAACTGTTGCTGGTCTCTCACTTGTAGGCTTTATTACAGGTACAACAATAACTAGATAGATCTGAAAAAGTACTTGGAATAGTGTAATACAATGTGTAGAGTTGGCATTTGTACATTTTCTGAAAATCTGACCCATATATGGAGCTAGTTACATCATTGGGTCACATGATCAATTGGCTCAAGAGCTCATTGATCATTGCCTCTGGGTCACATGACCATTGGTTTGACCATACTTGCTTCCCAGGCTATAAATAGAATGTGGATATCCCGATTTAAAAGGGCTTCAAAATCACATTTTCACACATACCTTCACAAACCACATATATATATTGTCCACTGGAAAGGGTCGACGGAACTGCACAGAGCAGAAAAATGGCTGGCAACATCACAGATTCCGAAAACATGCCTGACACAAAAAAAATCCCCGTTTCCCGTTTTTGGGGTTTTTTTTACACAAATTTTATTCAGGAAGATAAGCGGCATACGCCAAAGATTTTTAAGCGGTTCGGGTAATCCAGGTCTTCCTCCGTAACCTGAATTTTCGCATGTTACTTGTTATACAAGGTTATAGCTGACTTAATTAGCTATGAAATAACATCTAAAGTATATGAACAGAAAATTGATGAGATGGGATGAGTATGGGGGTGATTGATGAGGGTGGTAGTGTTGGGTAATATTGCCTTGCGAGTTGAAAAATTAAAAAAGTCTTATATTGTATATCTTATATGATCATCAGTATTTTTTTAGAATAATAACTAGCTTTCAGAATACCAAAATGGTTTCCGTCGGAATTGCTCGACATCCAAAGCATTCAGCAATCTTGTATCGGACATATATTGTCAATAATAACAACAGGTACACTGTATATGCTGTTTTATTGATTTTACTACCTCTTTTGATTCTATCGATCATAACATATCCTGCCGAGGGACGATCTGTCGTGCCATATTTGGCACGACAGATCGTCCCGAATAATCTTCTGAATAAATTGCGCTATTACAATGTTGGTAACGACCTAACGGAACTTTTTAAGAGTTACTTAGGAAACAGAGTACAATTGGTGTGTATCGGTAACACCGTCTCAGATACGTAGTCTAAGCATAGAAGCGGGCATTATTCAAGGGTCAATATTGGGGCGTCTTTTATTTGATATTTACATTAAAAGAAAGCACCGCCTTCAGTATAATGATAGCCCTATCCCTACTTCTTGAGGTAAAATCAATGTCAGCTAGGTTCGAACATAAATATGGTGAATAATAAGAGTCCTGGAGGGATTTCAATCTTGGATTATGATGTTTAATGTTGGCAGACATCTTCGGAGGACTCATGACGTCACTCATGATGGAATCCTGGCTCTATGCTGGCATAGCGAGTGCAACGTGGTCATGCTTTTCCTCCTACTGGCATTTTGGCAATGATATAAAGCAGAAGTAGGCATATTCTCATTAGATCTGAATCTTTACATGCTATTCCTGGCCAGATTTCACTTTTTGAAATGTGATTTTAAGAAAGAGAAGGTGTTTTGTAAGGAGTAAACAAGTCTTACTAAAACCGGAACTGACAAACTTCTTGTCTTCCCCCCATTATCGCTCACAATAACAAAAACCTTTTCGGACTGTACAGGGTTCATTTCAAACCATCTAAGTTCAAACAAACCCATACTAGTCTAGTTATAGCCTCTCTCAATCACTAATAGCAAAGAAAATGGCTTAATAGGGATCTGAAGGGAGTAAAACTTCATTCAAACTTTAACCCAACCACGCCCTCAGCTCAATCGGCCGGTATGGAGCCAAGATTGGCTCAGTCTTGATGACGTCAAAATCAAGGAGGATTGTGGGTAATCTTCCCCAAAATGGCGGTAGTCATGAATCTTGAATCGAGTCTATTTCAGACGTTTCAAATGCTTCTAGCAACATATTAAAAGATACTAGGGATATTTCTGAACTACAGGTATGTTTTTATTTAATAAAAGAACCTATTGCGGTACCATTGTACTGAAGGCGGTACTTTATTTTAACGATTTACTTAATATTCGGCGAATAAAGTGGTATTACACTTCTGTTATTTGGGAATGACCATTGATACTGATAGTGAAGTTAACTTCGAACCAAACGCAAAAATGACTGTAAAAAAGTCTGAATGGTAAGCTAAACTACCTGAGCAGATTTCACAAATTCCTTACAAAACAGTCCGCACTACAGGTATATAAAACTATGATCCTTCCCACAATTGATTATCAAGTGATGTTCCTAACTTCATGCACTGATAAAATTGTAACCTTTATTCACCATCTGCAAAATCGAGCTCTTAGGATCTGTTCAAAGTCCAAGCCCAGAACACCCACTATGGAATTCCATAGAGAAGCAAATTGTTAATCAATTAATAGACGCATGGAAATGAATCTAGCCAAATGTTGTTGTTATAAAGTTAGTGAAAAAGAAGAATTCCTGAGAGTCAATGTATGCACTCGTAGAGATGGTGCCCCCGTATTTATGCCACCTTGACCTCAAACTAACAAATTCAAGAAATCTTTGCTTTGTAATATTTGTAAAATTTGGAACTACTTGCCCAGGGAATTAGGCGACTTGATGTAAACTTTGATGAATTCAAGGTAGTAATAAAGCGTCACTTTAGCCAACCATAACTTTATGAAGTAAACCAATCGGTATAATTTGTGTACTACATTGGTGATCTGACAGAAATACTAGAAGATTATTGTCATACTGTTTACTTGTATTTGTTGTTACAAACAGCTATTGAACGCTTGTGTCTGACATATTATTGTCTAATTTGTTTGAGATATGAGTTTACAATTTATAATACTTCATTCAAATCCTTATTTAGTGTCGAACAAAGAACTTCAGTTAACTTTTTAAATTGACCTATGTATGCCTCTTTTGGGCCGGCTGAACTCAGGCAGCAGTGGAAGAACACCGTTATCTAAATGGTGTCGGTACACTCTTGAGTTTCCTCGCGACAGACTCACTACCCCAGATGAGCTTGGAAAAAGGTGGGGACTTGCTACCTGTACATGCCATGCTCCAATCGTACTATCCCTTACAGCCACCCCAAGTCCGTTTTGTTTGAGATCGGTGATCTTTAAATGAAGACTTTTTCTTTTTATAATGAATTGGACTATTGGTTTATGAAGTAAAAAATAGGATGACAATTAAGAAATTATTATCCAATTAAAAATAGAAAATTGTAAAGGATTAACCCAGGGGCAATTATTTTCCAGTATAATATTTGGTGGGGATTATGAGCTGACACGATTTGAGGTATCGTGACTAGGGAGGTATGTGTCAAGCAATGTAATCCATTGAACTGATATAAGCACATTTTCGTCTTTAAATAAAGTAGCCTACTTATGTTTATGTTATCGAAACCTTTGGGAAGTAGATGAATATCCCTGAACACTGTGATATATTTTATGCTATATGTAGGCCTATACGTATAACATCACCCGTTCCACAATTCTACAATACCTGCATGGATACATTCCACATATGTTCCACACTTGTTGCCTTTATTAAACTTTAGAAACACATTGGTACAATACAGACAAACGACCTGTGTACAATATGCCACACTGTTTCAATCTCTAACCATATCCAATAAAATGATAGTGAGCATGCAGGAATTGTGATAGGTATTGCGATAAGGACTTTGTATAGAAAAGGGTGCGAGAAAGAGATCAATGGTCAATGTAATAATAAATACAGGTTAACTAACGAGTTGGTTGAAGGAACGTGAATATTTCACGAGTTGCGTAGCAACGAGTGCAATATTCTAAGCGACTGAAACTGAACACGATTTGATATGTGCTTTCAATCATGAAAATAGAAAAAAAATGAGTCATAGATTGAATTTTACCAGTAATATTAGTTTAATAACAGATTGGTTGCCATGACAACCCCACGTAAATCACTTATGAAATACGCACTATGCGTAAATCACTCTAGATATATTGTTTTTAGAGCAATGCAGGTATATAATAAAGACAACTATGTGTGACTACCTTATGGCTTTCATTGCCTTAATATTGTTGCTACACTATATCTACTAGACGAAACGTGACCCCACGCTTTTGGGGGAAAAAAAGCCAAAGGCTTCCCTGAAAAATTTGGACTGTCATGCCGCCATCAAAGGTCGAACCTTAAGTCTTCCGCTCACCTACCTGCTGCCTAAAAACTCGACTTTTCATCATAGGCTGGACCTCTTTAAGTACTCTCTGGCTAGCAAAGATTAATTAAGAATGGTCCTGAATTTTTTTTGATGTGAGCAATAATTAAAAAGTTCTCGCAAACCGCGCATTCGAAGCGAGGAGAATTCAAAGATGGCCACCAAAACAAAAAGATGATCAGAAAACATCGAAGCGCTGCCGCTCCTCATAGGCCTAATGAAGGTACAAACTCTGGGATTATAATTTATTCCATTAAAAAGCTAACGAAATATAGAATCGAGTCCTAAAATCTAAATGTCAGGCAGGTATCTTATGGTGCTACCATAAGGTGGCTTGCAGGTCTCGTCAAGCAAAACACCGAGTCCAGACAACCCTTGTTTCTGTGGCGAAGTTTAGCCGGGTCTCCCGGCTCTACAGTTGCTTGCGCCAAAACAGTATATTTAAAAGCTTTGATTATTCCCATCGATATAACAAATACAGAGACATGAAAATAATCTTACTAAACTAACCAGCCAAGTAGTTACCGTACATGTTCTTGCGCCAATACTCTCCTGGTTTTCTTTGATGCTCGAGGTCCCTACACAAATCACAACGAGAAATAGGCGACACGATCTACCAGGCTAACAAATTAATTAATTAGCTAATTTAACAACAACAAAACAAACAAGAGAATTAAGGACCCCTGTTACAGTATGTATACGTGGTGACTATAGATGGATGTCTATCGAAAGTAATGCTTGTGGAAATGATATAGATTTCATGTCATCTTGATCTCGCATTCATTCGATCTATAAAAACATTCAATAGGGTATCAGAGGGGAAGGGGGCAGATGGGAGAGGTGGCATATTCTTCGTACATTTTGCTGACTAAATTAGGAGGAATATACATTATACAGATGCATGCACGTATAGACACATTCTCACAAATGCACAGGATAGCAACAGGTGAATCAAATCATGTGATCATATATATGTGTATCCAATTTATAAAATACGCACATGTGTGTTTGTATGATAATATAGGAAATCACACCAACGTACATTTCCTTCTTGGGTATCTTCAAAAGATCACCAGAGAAATGACAGATATCTCACTCACGTACAGTGATATTTTCCTCACCGCCTTCCATGCGGATGTCTGTCTCTTCATACGTGCACTGTTTCGTATAATCCCGTTATAAAACTCAACTTTATGTTCGAGCGTACTGAATATCACTAACCCTGTTACGAATAATATTAGGGATGAGTATACATATTCCACCGTGCAATCAACTGTCCTTAATGCTTCACTGACCCTACACTCCATGTGCTCACTCTATACGTATTAGTTTTGGTTCATTCCCTACCAATTCAGCGTATAGTTATGAAATGAAATAAATAATTTGAACCATACAAATGATGACTGTTAAATCCTGTTCTCTCTGTAATAAAACTTAGTACATTTAATTTACATTATACATTTGTACGTATTTAAAGAAGTAATTCCTGCCCCTCAACAATTCGATCTAGAATATTCAACATTTGAGCAACGGTGTATCACTAGCATTCCACAAAAGAAATTCCTAAACCAAATAGAATGAATGAAGCATGATTGAATGATTTATGTCTAATTACGCCTGGAATGATCTGAATTGAAAGCTTGAATGTAGGTTATTAGATTCGTTTTAATATTACGACTCCTAAATCTGCAGTCAATTACTCGACTCGAATGGATGAAAATAACGGAAGGTACTTCTTATCCACAATAGCTAGATGGCTGCCTTTCTTTCAGTTCTCAGAGTATGTATAGTGACTCGTGTCAATAACTTTTTAGAATTATGATCAAGGATATTTGTTTCTAAAATAGCTGGGCAACCTTGAACAGTTATAAACATATACTATTACTATTACATTTTTGTAGGTCATTAGAATTGAGGTAATTTGAGAAACACTATAATTATGTATATTGGCATAACAAGACGGTACACGTATATAATGTAAATGGTCAATGGTTAATGTTAAAATATTAATATTTGTTTATAAATGTCTGTAATTGAAAGGTCACAATTCATGAAACCATTGGGTCTTTATTAGCATATCCTAGAGGTAATCTTTATAATTACGATTGAAACGTTTGGCGAGGCGATCTTTTAGAAGAACTAAGATATCTACTGTACGCAAACTACTTTAGCAGACAGCATTACGAGATAAAAAGATATCTAAAGGGGAGAACCATTGCATTGGCATTTATACTACGACTGAATGGGTTATTCACTTCGTGCGGGAAGAATACATACATTTTAATAGTTTGTTCATTTCTGAACGCATGTAATACGGAACCGTGACGTCATCAATTGGTCTGACGTCATCAATGATGGCGATATTGACCAATCACAGACAAGCATTCTTATAGTCATGATTCGGGATATTGGCTAGTTAGATAGCACTGTACGCGAGGTTGGAACTACAAACAAGTGTGATTCAATGGCTCAAGTTAAAAATTTCAACAAGTGGATGCAGTTTGCGCGTTGGATGCAAAATAAAGTTTAAACTCGAGCCATTGAATCACACGAGTAGTTTCTAACCTCGAGTACAGTTCTTTCTTTATACTACGACTAGGAAATATAGAAAATCGTCATTCTTATGCTTGTATTAGGCTGACAGAAGCAGTTAACGACGGCCATGGTTTATTCCGAATGGTGACGAATAAAAAGACATTGCATATGAAACTCGTCTAGAATCCTCATGCCACCAAAGTTCCAGCAGGAGGCGACTACCCACCATCGAGCAGTCGTTACTGAAGACACCCTCCTCTGGATGGTATAGGCTGAGCGAACACTTTCTCCACAAGGGGATCCGGCCTTACCTTGAAACTACAGATTGTGCTGCCCACAGACCAAGATACTTCTGTTGTTCAAATCAAGTTGTACCACTGTTGCTTTGAGATTGTGTTTCTGAGTTAATAAACCTCAGCTAAACGAATTCACTTTTGTTTGTTGTCCTTTCACGGAATTTGTGATTCTAACACCTACAAATCTGTGGTTCACTACATATAGATCTATATATGGATCTTTGGTTTCTATTGGATGGTTAATATGTAGCAGAAGCTCCTTGTATCCTCGAATCCTAGAATAAGCTTATGCCAATAAACCCAGAACCACTTATTCAAAATTGTATTGTATTGCACAGCATATTTGACCATAGCAATGCCAATTGAAATTTTCATGGAAAGATATCCAAAAGACTTTTTATAAGTATACTCGGAAGGGAAAAACATCCCTCCGTATTGCACACATTAATAGAACAACCACAATTGTAGTTGTAACACAGGCACCTTTTAGAAGGAAAGCAATAAAAATGAAATTCGGTTACCTAAAGCTTGTTTTCCTTGAAGGAGGCCTTCGTTCAACGGGGGAGGAAGACACTAGTGATCTTGTTCTGACTTTGCTATTGCTATGCATTATTACACTTCTGAAATAATCCAGATTCAGTTAATTACCCTGAGAACTGTGTTATCCAAATTATGTAGAATGTTCTCAGATGTCTGGTATCCTCTCTTATAGGAAATCATTTAGCAATGGCCGACCAGCGAGAGAGAATGCATTTCATGTTCAAATATATGCTCGGGTTAATTTGCACTTTGATAACCCTAACTTCCACTGTTATCCTGGTCGTTGCGAGAACAAACATTAGTAGAAGTAGCTGTATTCCTGCTGTCCTTGTTAATTGTAATATTTGACCGATTAGATACCTCGGTTGCTACCTTCACATCACGGTATCAATGAAATGATTGGTTTAATCATGGGCTGTACGAGTAAACCGAAAACAAATTCAAACATGTAAAATTACCTAATACACGCGCTAAGAGTCAGTGTTTTTCGAATAAATATTGACTCCGTTCCATTCAAGAATAAAAGGATAGGGTACACTTGAAGTAAGTCTACTATAAAAGCTATAGTCACAAGATCTCATGGACATTCAAACATTCTATCGAAGTAGACTGGACCTTCAATAAGCTGGTGTTTGCCACTACATTTTGCTGAAGCCTACATATAAATATAGTTCAAAGGAATTCGAATTTGGTTCCCCTCTTGTGGTTCCCTAACCCTGGGCGTACAGTAAACATTCTTGAAGAGAGAGTGAGAGTGAGCACACACGAATGAGTGACCCTCTTCATGTTTATTAATCTTTAGAGAGATGTAGGCCTATACATCCGAAAATCTCTGCAAAATCTTTGCATATTATTATATTCAATATAAGTGATTATTTTATCGTAAGATGAAAAGGGTGGCGTTATAATAATTCTTGGTCCAGTCAATGTCCAACATCTTATCGTAAGAGATTTACACCCCCATTTGAACAGGTGTGTTTTCCCGCTTTCATAACTCTTCTTGGGCGTTGAATGAGCAATAAGGTAAACAGTCACTCCTGCATGAGAGTCTGGTGGAGCATTATTGGAGAACAACTTTGGTCTTCCTTATTGTAATTGCTAATCAGACATCAAACAAGAACTAAGGACTGAGTGATTGATCTGGTTTAATTTGATTACGTTTATTTAAAAAATCGGGTACATCTTCAGGAATCAATCCATGTTCTCATCAGTATCCCGGCCTTACCATTCAATTTAACTTTCCATTAACATTCAATTGGCGCAAAAGATATAGAAAAAAAGATATCTACTATTAATACGATATGAGTCATCCTTTTTTACATTATATTTTATTTTGCTATTCCTAATAGTTATCTCTAAATGATCTGGATACCACCATGGTTGTTATGTTACAGGACATGTGATTTTCACAATTTCACAATTCTTCAAATCAAAGAGTGGAAGAGAAAACCACTGTGAATGAGTCTGCTCACTTGTTCTTCTATCAACATTAGAAACATTGATTGGTAAGTTTCATTCGAAATTATACACTATGTGTGGTCGCGAATCTTCCTGACACATTGGCAGTATAGAAGAAGGGATAGTCAATAATTATGGATATATTTTGGACAATCTGGCAATAACCTGTAACCATGTCATAGGGGTCCCTTCCCTCACGAAGTTTCTTTTTTGAAACATTTAATTCAAGTATCAAAAAGCATGGGCAACGCATGAAAACATTCATGACGGAATCGTTTATGCATTTTATTCCTTAGCCAATGGCATTAACATCTGCCTACCTACATGTGTTTTATACGTAAACTATTATGTGATGATCCACACTCACGTTTTCAATTACATGTACCTATAACTCATAAACACAACACACATGTACGCACGGCCCCTAATGGGCGTGCCAACATTATTTATATTAGATGGGTGTGTTACTGGAAAACACTTTTTGCATTTTAGCTTGAATGGACATTGAATTGTATAATGAATGGATATTGAATTGTATAAATATAATTCATGTTATATAATTTATGGGATGAAGTATTGTAAGTAAGTAATTATGGGTCTTGCATAGTGAAAACATACAGTGGAAACTCATGAAGATAGATATAATATTTGTTAATTCAGAAATTAAGACACACGTAATTAAATGCCCCAAATTTCAAATTCAAATTATTTTTGCATTGTATTTAATTTCGCGCACACCACCGCGAATTTAAGGTTTGCGAGAATATTAAGTTCTGTCATTGTTGATATAGTAGGGGTTGTTGGTGAGCGAATTTATGTCCGTGCGAAAATGTGTAACGAAGGCCAATGTGCGAAAATCTTGCTGACCGAATATCAATACGTTTACGTTTAGATAGGGCTGCATATCATTGCTCATTGCTCTTTCCTATTGTTGTTGGGGGCATGTTTTAAAAGAAAATTGTTATTATATGACATCCGCACGTCAATTAGTTCCCTGTGGGATCCATCAAAGCCACATGTGCATCCGACATACACATTTCATTATGCAAATGTCTTGGAGAATCTAAGTGCATGATTTTGTTTTAAAAAAAAGGAAAGAAATTTGATTTGCATGCAGTTTCAGGTGATCCTGATATTCTCACGAAATACATGAACAAATATACATATAATTTAGTACACTCAACAGTTTAAGCTTTTAAATTAGACATACCTCTATTAGTATTACATTATTTTTTGTTATACTATACATGAACAATGATATACACAAATTTAAACTCCAGTCAATTATCCGAGTCAATGCCCCCGTTGCATAACAATCTGCGAGCTCAATATTAACACGGAAAAAGGTACTCGCAGATTGTTATGCAACGAGGGCAATTACCTATAGACATCTTGATTCATGATCCTGACACTATCAAGGCCTATTGGTCGACGTTTTATTTTATTTCTTGCCTTCATATCATCATAATTAAAAAATATTTTATAAAAAAACAATGACTCTCTGTTTAGCAATTTTTGATTAAGCATTATCAATGCTTAATTTTCCACTCAAAGTATCGGATCTCGTATGTACATATCTTATTCCACTTATTACCTAAGGAGCCCCTCGTTGACAAGCCATGCAGTAATATTGCTCTTTTTTTCTTTTTCTTTTACATCAAATCGTTATTGTTTCTCAAGTGTGTTTAACTCTTTCCATTTCATATTTCTAGCTTGTGGTGTTCAGCTGTTCCATAACCTAAATTTGAGTGAAGAATGCTTGTGGTATTATCTGATGTTCAGTGTATAGCTATTGTCATGGAACGAGGCATGAATACGTATTGTCTGCTAAACTCCCATAACTCAACTGATTCAACGAAACAAGTTAGGACATGGTCGAAATACGCACGCAAAAATATAGTAATTATCATTAGTACACCCACGGACAATCAATGGAGGCAGGACTGGAGTTGTTATGATTTATTGGGTAATTAATTAAATGAGGTATAACGTGAGGGTGGTAATTAATTAGATTAATAACCGCAAAGGAATTTAATTAGTTAGAGTGCAATTAAAATCATTTAATTACATATTAAAATAAATTTTGAATATTACTAATTAAAAAATAAAGGTAAGTGAGTAGGAGAGAAAAAGAATATTAGTAGTTTTGGTGTGGCTGGGTGGGTGCAAATAAGTTGTGTGTGTGTGCCACTGTGGTCTAAACAGAAGTGAGTGACCGGTGTGTGTGTGGTACGTGAGTTGTAGTGCTTGTCTGAAAGAGGGATGGGGATGTGGGGTGGCCGAGTGGCCTAAAGCGCTGGGTCGGCCCAGTGGCATAAGTAACATGTTGTGGGTTCGAACCCACAGGTGCAGCTACAATTTCACCTCCTCCCCCCAGGTACTAGAGGACCAGCACCATTGCGGTGATGTAGTCCTGGTAAAAAAATGTAAAATAAAAAAAGAAGAAAAAAAAAGAGGGCAGCAATGATGAGACATCAGTCCAAGCCTATGATTGTATATCATTATTGTTGTTGTGTTGGCTCTGTAGGTGGAGAGGGACGGAAAGATTCTCCCTACATGGTTCAATATTATTTATATATTTGAGATCACGTTCCTTGTCAGTATACCACCACACTATAATTGTAACGCATTATCAATTAACTGCTAAGTCATCCACTCAATCTTTCATAATAAAAATCCAAGTACCCAGTCTAGATCTAATCAACCAAATAGATTTCGAGCAGAAAAGGAACTATCAACCAACCTTTCTTTCTCTGCTTCGATGGTATCCTTAAGTTTTGACAGGAAGGCGCCCGGTCTAACAGCAGACTTAATCCTTTCTCTCCTGCGAGCAAACAATAACAAAATCATACAAAAACATAGGAAAAACATCTTTCAATTACATCTCAGTCCCATGTGAAGTTATTTCCACACCCGATTTCTGACATATATAATGAAATCATATCAGAGATATGACAATTGATATGACAATTAAATTCCATTAAATACAGGCTAACTAACGAGTTGGTTGAAGGAGCATGATATTCTAACTAGTTTTGATATATTATATGCTTAATAAAGTTAATGAATAAGAAAATGAAGAAAATTACACTAACTATAAAAGGTTAAAATGAAGATAGTTTTACTAAACATGCGCTGCACTGCAGTACGCCGTTATCACACTAGTGTGATAATGGTTACAATAATCACATAATGTGATACGGCGCTGTCACATCACATGCCTATATGAGTAATTCTCCCAATCGGGCAGCATTTGATTTCAGAAGGCCATTTTTTTAGGAAAAATAAAATACGTTGAATCTCTACAATCTTTGGTGCACATATAGCGGAGAATATCAGCATAATGCAGGTGAAGTTTGGGAAGGCTGGGACCAATATTTCGATTCCTACACCTATGATTCATATACCTATATTTTCCCTATCATTTTGCCTTATTTCGGCCTCATTATGCCCGATTTATCAATGATTTAGTGTAAAAATGAGATATATTACTCACTAGTTCGTCTAGCAATAGCAAATGACAAAATAACAGCTAGGAAATTGATGATGGCCGCCAACATAGGACCTGGTTGTAACCAAAGCTTAAAATTAATACCTTTTTGTCAAAATGTCCCTTTTATTTCTATACAATAACTGTGTTAATACAGAAGGATCTCTATATTTCTATTAATTATGGCGTAATGGCGACGCTATAGTCGTAACGGCGACATCCTAACATATGCTCACTGCAATTCAACAGCATCTGTATTTATTCATATCTATACTTTTTACGAAATTCAGGTAGGCCTAAACAATTATTAGAAAGGACGAAATTTCATGAAATTTTTTTTTAAAAAAAATTATTGTAGATATATCACATGTCGTAACACAACATAAAATATTCCCATAACAGTTCAAGGATTTTTTTGTGAGGTATTATATAGTATCAGGGATGTTGTGGGCTAATAACTTTTGTTTTTATCTAAATATACATACGTATACATCTTCCCCACACAACAAACTAAATGCAGTTTGATATATTTAGTTACTCTTGGGGTATTTTATTGTTTTAAAGTCAATATATGTCATAACGGCGACACAAATATTCCAAAACAATATTTTCCATGACTAGATCAGTCAATAATAGTGATTACAAAAATATTGTGTTTTTTCATAATAACGAACATGTGTGCATGTGTAGAAACCATTTTCTCTAGTAGAAGTAATATATTTTTCAAATGCATCAGTATATTACATCCAAATTCCATAACTATTACCTATTTTCTAGCCTGAAATAGCCTTATTATCACAATAGTGGCAAGGATTTTGGTATAAGAACTTTGAAAGGGGGGTTCCCACAGCCTTATTTTTGCCAAGGAATTCAAATAAAATGGTTATGAAGATGTGTGATCATCCTAAATACAATTTGTAGATACCATAGGCTGGAAAACCAAATGATGCCCTATTGGGAGAATTACTCATATAGTAAATACAGTGTAACTAACAAGTTGGTTGAATGAGCGTGATTATTTCACCCTCGATATGCTGAGCCCATAGAGATAACATAGGGTCTGGATATTGTTTAGCTGGTCAGTAACTGATTTGATATTGCTTACGGGCAATACACTGCCGACCTAGTTTTTTTAACACTGTGCGCATGCATGCTTTGTGATCGTCCCCAGTTCCGGTCCTTATTCGGGGCTACGTTTTCGAAGCGAATCAACCTAAAGAACAATTTATTTATCAAAATTGCTGTATATCATGTTAATTTAACATTAGTTTAGTGTGCGGGGTGAAATAAACACAGAACAACCCTTGGATTCTCGGCGTCGTGAATATTCACCGATGACGGTCGCGGGACTACCGTCCCTTGACCGTCATCGGTGAATATTCACTCCCGCCTCGAATCCCGGGTAGTTCTATGTATATATTGTACGACAATTCTAAGTGACGAAAAACAACGAATTAGAAAGGCCGCCCATTATCACATCATATTATATATGCTTTTAATGATATGTATACATAGGTAATAGTAAACAATTTTTAGTCTTAAAGCCTGGCTTCCACTGCCACACTACTTCTCCCGCTACTACTCCCGTTTCTTTGGTCCCACTATACTTCTAGAAGCGGGAGCAAGTAGCGGAAAGTATAGCCACATCAATCATATGTCAAACATGTTTGATTTGAAATGGCTACTTCCCGTTACTTCCCATTACTAGATACGTTGTTCTCAGAGCGATGCCTATATAAAAAATAACTAACTAACAAGTTGGTTGAAGGAGCATGACTATTGCATGAGTTGCCATTATGAAACGAGAAACAACACAGTAGTTAATTTTAATGATTTTATTAATCATTTGGGAAACATATGTTATATGGTATTTTGTTGTAGAAGTGTCAGTTCAGGTAACGATTTGCTTGAATCGATGAGAGTCAGTGTCCGTAAGATTTAGGTTAAGAAGCACTTATGAGCAATTCCACCAATTGGTCGTCATTTGGCCATCCAGGACTGCAAATTCTTAATTTTTTTATATTGCTTCTATTGATTTATTCTTTTTCGTCCATAAACTAGACATATTGCTGGTAATATAGACGAAATTGGGAAAGTTAATAATGAATATTGTAGTCATGGCAGCTTGGTAGAGACTGGACTGGAACTTTGTTGATAAGGGCACAGGAGAATGGTACTTATTTCTACATGAATGAGGAATTATATTAGAAATAATTAAAACAAATATGCACATAATGTTATGAATCATTGTGCAATTCATTGGTCCTGATATAAGGGTAATAACGCTTTTTAGTTTGTGAAAATATTCCAATTAGAAGAAAAGTTACAGCCAAAAAACGATTCAGTAATGGTAATGGTAATGGCAGCGGTAAGGGTCACAGGGCATTGACCCTCTGTCCATATGTATATAATCCAATATATTTTAGAATTTATACAAAAATATGTCACATTCTTCACCTAGTTTTCCTGTTAAGATGACTAGAATACTTGTATTGGTTGTTTATGAAGGTAAATATGAATTCTGTTTAAGTGTTTAGAGGCAAAATTATTAGGAGAAATGTTCTTTTTATGTCCCAACAACGCATGTTAGTGTCAGTTTCAGTATCAGTGTCAGTGTCAGTGTCAGCGTCACATGTGGAATACTCACGTGACGCTGACACATTTCCCATCCTACCTTCCTATTAAGGAGAACCTCAGTGGATTCATGGTTTTTGAAATGAAGTATGTGCCACATCTCATCTGTATGGATATTATTAATCATTAATTCCTTATATTTATTAAATGTGGCAGAGTAACAATACTCACGTGACACTGACAGCATAGCTGCCCAAATCCTACTTTAACACCTAGTATTCCACAGTATGAACATATATCCGAACAGATTTATTCTAAATATATCAAGTGCATGTAGAATGGCCCAAATTAGTATATATTGTTCACCCATGTTTTTTTAATCTTTTCTAGGTGTGGATTTTATTTTCCACACGTGACGCTGACATTTAGAGTGCCCAACATATTTTTTCATTTTTACTATACCAAAGATCCATAGAAAACGAATAAAAAACAGATCATGCATTACCCAGAGTCAAGGCTCAATGGTTAAATGAGTTCGAAAAAATGTTTGACTAAATATTTTTATTTATTTCCAGCATTTTATTGTGCCTCCCCTGATTTTTCTTCACTTTTAAGGCCCTAAAATCCCATTTTTTCACCCCCATGCCTAAATTCTTAGGAAAAACTATGTAAATAGGGGGTATTTCCGATGTATTTTGGGCGGGCGGACACAATAAAACTATTGAAAAATGTCTCCCATCATTTTTTTTCATTCAAATAAGCAAAAAACGATTTTAGGGTCAAATGACGACCATATGGTGGATTTGCTCTTATATATTCCAAGCCATCGTCCAAGCGTGACATGGCACGATGGACGGTGGTAGTTTGAAGTGGTTGAGGACATAAATATGAATGAACTGACTCGGATTTCCAGGTACCATGCTTGGAGACATCGGAGAGAGAGGCACCCTGGGAGTGGAAAGGGAACTGGGCACCACCACGGCGAAGGCTATGTAGAGAGATGCCGAGAGTACGCTGCCCTGATGCCTTGAGGAGAAGTGACCACTGTTTGTGACCACGGGTTGGCGTCTTGAAACCAGAAGAGAGGAATGGAACCTTCATGGGTAGAGGAGGCTTTACAGTGGGCACGAAAAGCCTTGACGGGGCAGAAGACTGAAGATGGGATAGCCTTCAGAGAGATGAAAGTGGGTGTGGCTGAGGACTGCATGGTTTTGGACCACTTTAGGTTGATGATAAGGGTATTATCATGAACCGAGAAGTCATCGAAGGTGAGTTGTCTTGAAGGGTTGTAGTCAGCAGTGACCCTTGGAAACAAATTGGATTGGTGGAGGAAGCCCTCGAACATTAATATAATGGCCAACCTCATATGTGTAGGATACTGGTGGTGGCGAGCCTGAATGAGGCAGAGCTTGACTGACTCCGGAGACACAGGCGCCTTTGGGGCTGGTACATGACGAAGAGAAAGTTGAACTCCTCTTAGAGCATTTAGTACCTTTGGATCATTGAAAGGTGATGGATCGATGCTTGACACTTTGTAGAATGTCCTAAGGGCACTAATGGCATTAGCAATGGTTGATGGCTTCATACCATTAATGACCAGATATTCGATGTACCAGCAGACTTGTTTGGGTTTGATGGTTTTGTAGCGTATATGCACATGTTGACAGAATGCCAGGAAGAGGCAGGCTGCAGATTGCCTATTCTTGACGGTCCCTGGACGATGAGAGAGGGACTGTCTTTGTTGAGCAGCTTGGGCCAGTTGTGCTGCAATTTTCCCTAGTAGAAACGAGATAGGGAGAACAGGTCATTAGAAACACTTATGGGTGAGAGATGATGAGTAGCAATGATTTTGTGCTCTTCACTCTTGTGTCGAGCAGAAAGTGACGCCCTCGAGAGAGTGTCAGGAATGTTCATATATATCCCAGGCACGTGTATATATGTGAATTGGACCAGGAATTTGGCTGCCACAAACCATAGTGCTCGAGCGCAGGCTGAGAGGGTTGGGTCCCTGGCCCTGCCTCCTTTAAAGGTTTCTATAGCAGCAGTATTATCACAATGTATAACCACTAAGCCTCCCTTGTCATTGGGTGTGACAAAGGCTCTCGCAGTGGCAACACAATTGAGTGCTTCAAGGTGGTTAATCGACCTGCCCTCCTTATCACTGGTCGAGAATATATAGGAGTAGCATTTGGTACCATCGGTGGCGCCAGATCCAACAAGTCATGCATCGGCCCATATTTGTCTGACCACCTGAAGCTTGGGTATTATGGACTTGCCATTGTAAGATTGGAGGAAGGTAGTGAACCAGCTCAAGTCTTTCTTAATTGGAGAATTGATGTAAATTCTATTTCCTTTGGCAGCACAGAGAGCAGCTAGCATCCTTGACATGAATGGACGGGCCGGTTGTATCACTTTACCCAGATGTGCTATACGGCCTATGAGCTGCTGCATCTCCTTGTTTGATATGGACGGACGAAGCTCTGCAGCCGCCAAGCATTCGTATATTTCGCTGAGCTTGTCCGGTTTAATAGCAATACGATTCTTGATGGTGTCGAACTCAACTCCAAGCCAAGTGACCACATAATCTGGAGGCTGAAGATTTTTCTCGGCTATAGTGAGGCCAAGGCGCCTGAACATAGCCAAAGCTGTCTCATATTGTTGAGTGAGTGTCGAGATATCAGGTGCGAGTAACATCAAGTCATCTAGGTACATTAAGGCCCGAATTCCTTTTGCTTTGAGGGCTCTGACCAAGAATGAGGCAACTGTTTGCATGACGAGAGAAGAAATCCTCGCACCGAAGGGTAAAGCCATGTCAAAGTAATATCTATCACGATGTCGTATACCTTGTAATGGCCAGTCTAATGGACAGACCATGAAGTGCCTATAAGCACGTTTGAGATCAATAACACACATGGCAACACATTCACAGGTCATACCCCTGATAGTATCCACAGCCATATTCACAGTAAGTAGATTATGATGGGTGACTTTTCCATTGTACCTATTCTTCAATATATATTTATTGACCCCGCCATTCGGGAATGACAGGTCAACAATAACACGGCAAGACCCATCTGTCTTGGGGCGAGTCATCAGAGGACTAACATTATTCCAGGGACTGAAGGGGGGAGCACTGAAGGGGCCAGCCAGGGCACACAAGCTGACCTCTAGGTCCACATATTGATCAATATCCTTACCGTAGCTACGTGCTGACAGGTGATTAACATTAGTGTCTGAGTCCGCAAGCAGACCGCCTGCATATTGCATAGGGAAACCGAATGAAATACCCTGCATCACAATCTCATCATCAGGGTGATCACTTGTCAATAACTTCCATTCATTTATATTAAGGGCAGAGGGGATCGGAATGCGAGCCCCGCACCAGTTAGGGGTGCCTGCCTCCAAAACACTAGCATATATATCACTGAGGTTGTGACCCACTTCACTCGATGCACCAGGCCAGTTGGTGTAAACATTGAAGAACTGATTCTGGCCGACCTCCGCTGGTATGACAGCCGCGGGGTCAATACACACATCTAGGGTAGATCCATCATTAATATACACCCCAATATTATCAATGGTTATTTTTTCACAAGTATCAGCCTTTTCACATGAATGGCCCGTAAGTGGGCAGTCATATTTGCCAGCAATGGCTTGGCAAGTATTATTATGAAGGCTTACCATCTGACTTGTTGTTGAGTCGACATGCGGTGGTGGGTGGGATGCGAGATCACCTCTCCTGGGCCGTTTCACTACACATTCCTTGTGACAGAGGCTTCTGTCATTTGTTTGATGGTGCTGTAACGATTCCATTATGAAGATTTCCATTGAGCTCCGGATAGCTCCGGATTGACCCGGACCCGGACCTCCGCCTCCGGGTAGTTCCTCCGGATCCCACTAGGATATTCATTGCAACCATTGATGATATTTGCAGTTTATATTATTTGTTTAATTTATCATTAATTAACTATTCATTTGAGAGTCCTTTTCATCAACACTAACACATTCATTCCGAGAGTTGTCTTCCAATTTTTGATAAACATCGGAAACACTAACTGCAGATGTCGGGGTTTCCTCTCCGACACCGCCATGTTGGCTGCAGAGCGGAAGTATATCATGCGCATGTGCGCCAGGTTTGTTATCATCCGGTTGTCGAACACGGAAGGGATGGGAATCATGGTAAGAAACTATTTTTGAAGAAACATCAACATGTGCTGGAACAATAACACAACTGTGGTTACTTGACGATGTATAGTGGGCAACAAGGGGAACAGGGTTGGCCCTTCTATCCCGCCTAGAACCTAATAGTTTTTTGACGCAGTAGCGGCCTCTCCGCTAGTGGACGAAGCCTCAGTTGACTTCGACTTGCCCCACTGATTCTTCTTGTAACCAGATTTCTCTTGTTGATCTTTAGGTGCATTAGACTTGCGGTTGTTACAAGCCTTCGCCATATGATTGAGCTCCCTGTTTCTGGTTGCGAAGAAACAATATCCACAACAGTGTGAGACATGGTAAGTGCACCTTCACTATGGGAAAAATTATAATCACACTCGTCTGAGTTAAACTTCGGGCAGGGTACATGAAGGCCTGCTTTTTTGGAAGGCTTTCTGGGGAGCCAACTAAGGCGAGTACGATGCTGCTGAATAGAAACCTCGTCAGCCCAGTCAAGAGTATTATCCAAGATGTAGTCAATTACAGTCTGAGACCAGACCCGAGGCCCGTCCCAACCATGGGAAGCTGTATCTTGAGCTAACTGAGCGATATGGTTTGCAATAGCCAGTTGATTAGAGGCAGAGGGGAGTAGATCAGAGAGCATATTGGCCAATCCACATGTATACTCTGCGAAAGACAAGTCCCTTTTTTCTTCTTTAACTTTAGATGCCATGTCGGGGGGAAGAGAAGTTTCAGGGGTTACAATTTTCTTTTTGCCCTTACCTTTCGGCCTTCCCATCGAGGTGGTCTGACGAGCCATTGCCTTGGAAATGTTGTCGTTGTGGCGATACAGCCTCTCAAGGTGTGAGGGAGCAGGCAGGTCCTCATCGGAGGAGGAGGTAGAGTCCGAACCTTGTTCCCTAAAAGGATGTCTTGCTTCAGCTGACGTTTTGAATTTCCTGTTATTCTTTCTCTTTTTAGGGAGCTGGACAACGAAGTCATCGGAGCTGGACGAGAAAGACGATACCTCGGACGATGAAGAAGAAGAAGTCTCAGGGAGGTGGGGCAAGCGCCTCTTCTTGCCAGTTGGCGGCACAGAGTCCTCGTGGTCCTCAGCGTGGGAAAAAGGCTGTGCGGTAGCATGGGGGCGACGGTTATTAGCCGTCACTCGTGGCTGGTCACGCTCAGACTTCACAAAAGCCTCATCCCTTACCGATTTACCCAGAGAACGGATGTAGCCCTTCATTTGAAGTAGATGCTTAGAGGGAAGCCCTTTTGCCTTCTTGAGACGACGAGCCTTCTGCTTCATCCTCAGCCTTCTCCGCTCGAGATAGGCAGCACGCTCCTGCTGGGCACATTGCTCGGCCTGCTGGTTAGGAGCCGGCTGTTGTTCATCGTCCAACCTTCCTGCCATCTGCTGTCTCATCCCTATGATCCTACGAGTAGGAGTCTTAACCAGTTTTTTCTTGGTCTTCTTACGAGCCATGACACCAAATAAAGAGACCGAACTGGGGGGAGAACACTAAGAAACTTAGGTAAACCCACGAGAAAATTTCAGAGTCCGTTAATGGCGGACGGTGAAAGTTCAGACGAGGAAGGTGAACGTCAGATGGATACGTCATATACGTCAGTGCTGAAAGACTGTGTCTTATTCCCGCCACAATGAGCCGATATCGCTCATAGCGATATCAGCCAAAGGCGTGCAATATTCTAAGCGACTGAAACCAACGAGGGAACAGATTTATTATACATGCTTTCAATCTAAAAATAGAAAAAAATTGAGACTTAAATTTGAATTTTACCGGTAATCTTAGTAAAAAAACAGATTGGTTGCCATGACAACCCCACGTAAATCACTAGTGAAATGCGCCCTATGCGTAAATCACTCTAGATACGTTGTTTTCAGAGCAATGCGTGTATAATAAATCACATTAAATCATAGAATAGTATTCAACCTACCCTTCGTCACTTTCTTTGAGCCTACCGAGAAGTGAACCTAGCTTGTCTTTTGAACCTTTTCGACTTGGCATTTCCGAGGACTTGTCTGGCGATGAGGTTCCTGATATGTCTGTCATTTGCTCAGAACTGGAAAATAACAAGATTTTTGTTTAAATAAAATTGTTCCAGGTTGCTTAATAGTGAGGAACGTAAATTTCTTCCCATTATAATAGACGTCGTAATATTGAAATTCAATTTTTTGCCCAGCTTTTATGGTACACATTCTTGTCAGAAATATGTTGGATATGAAACACATTGGATCATCGGAAGACACATCACATGGCTACACATCCTGTGTTGAAGTTGAAGTTGGGATGTTTAAAGGCCGATATCCACGTTATATATATTATGTGGGCTATTGACGGGACCACTTTACGGGACCATTTTACGCATAGTGGATACCCTACTTTAGACTTACATTTCTCGATTATGGGACTTTAGTGGTTAGTTTTGGTATTGCCTCGTGAATGATATCAAAGAAAGCCTAAAACATTATACTTAATCTTTTATAATGGGTTATGAAAGCAGTTCTTGGGGGCACAATGCAAAGTCTATAAAGGACTAATTTATAGCAAATACAATTCCTATTTAAAATCAAGAAGTATCTAGTGTCTCCATAGATTACACCACGTTTTTCCAGACCCTTTATACTCCTTTTTTATATTTATTCTATACGCCCGGTTACCCTGTCCAGTATATTGTAAAATCAGAATTTCTCAAAGCACTTCAAGTGATTCTTGTAATAATAAAAAAGGGTTGTGATTGTCAACTGAGAAATATCAATTACTTATTGTATCCAGATGTAGTTGACATGCAGATGAATTAACTAATGGGGCGACGAGGTGAATTCGACTTGGTGTCACTATTTATTTTTTTGCATTCGTATCTCCTGAGGTATTCATTTCAGAGACGTTCACAGCCCGTGTCGCTCAGTGCCTCAGATGGTAAAAAAATATAGCTGCGAAATAGTTAATGAGTGAGGGGACTTAGCGGTCAGGTAAACTTATAAATCGCACCCAGTGTTGAATCTTTATATAAATGAATTAAACACAGGTCGTATCTTGAAGCCAATCGGTTTTGCTTTATTTGCATTTTGCTGGGACCAAAGACGCTGTTTACCCTCGTGAGTACAGGGCCCGCTAAATGCAGGATTGCTAAACAAACCATTGATTGTATCACTAATCCCGGTGTGTGTTTGTATCTTTAATATGTTACTTACAGTAGGTTGCCAATGGGATTTGAGTGAACACTTTTCAGAGAGCTGGGATATCTGTTCCTTCTGTGCGCAGGCAATTGCAATAAATAAATGCCCCGTAAAAGGGTTTGCACTGGCGTCCCAAAATCTGCCTAGACCATTTAGAAGTATGAAAGGACGGTCGTGTATTGACATAAGATATAATGTACAGTAGCACACAAGTGGATTTCCCCGTATGTATAGGTATTGTCCCCTGTAGGATTGACTCCCCGAAGCATTAAACCATCCACCCCAAATGTGAATTTTCTAGCATTAAATATTAGAACCATGACTCATTCCAAAACGTTGCTTTGTCTAAATATTAGAACCATGACTTCTAATTCTTCATACCAAACGTACAGACACCGTTGCTTGACTATTCATAGTGAAGATAGTATTACTATTTCGTTCCAAGGTTTGCATGTTATGAAGAATAACAAACACATCTTTTAATTAATATTAGGCTAATGTTGATCAAATCAAATCAAATCAATGTGAGTATGGAATGAGGATAACCAAAGTATAGAAGCAAAGTATAGATGCATACGTACTCCAACGTCTTTAAGACTAATTTATTTTGAGTATTAGCACCAACCAATTTTACATGTTGATTAACAGATCGCATGCACCCTCCCTTCCCAAATCCATTTGGTCCTCCATTGATTATTATGGCAGTAAAATAGCACACGTGGAATACTCTCAATTCAAAGTGGGTTTTTTTGTGTTTTTTTTAAAAGATTTTATTTATACTTGGTTTACCGACTCCCCTTTTCGGGGTTAGTTCTCTCAGGTCAAGATGATGTGGAGATATAATACAATAATTTTCCCTTGGTGCATCGTGTAGACATATATACAGAAGAAAGTTTTCTATTCAATGAATGACAATAAAGAGGACAACAAATACAAAGAAATAGATGAGATATATACATATACATTATATACATTTTTAAAACGTTGATATATGTACAAAATTACGTCGAACATAAAATCGGCCAATGTCTCATACCATCTGCCACCTATCTGTTACAGGTATTTTCCTAAATAGCCATTTTCATCAAGATATCATAGAGCACATGCAGGGAAGTCAAAGAGAAGCTGGCGTCTTCTATTTTGAGAGTACTCTGTTAAAAATATATCCAGGGTGAAACCACTAGTTTAAACGTATGAACTTTAATCCCTTAACTGATTTCAACGTTCGTTCGTTCACTTTGTAGTAAAAACTTCCATTCAAAAGAACAAATCCGTGATAAGCCAAAAGTGGGAATTGAGAGCGTTCTAAAAGAAGGGGTATGTATATAATCTCACAATTGAGATCAACTATTAAGTAGGTGTTAAGTCGTATACCTACCCTCTTCGTTTGTGTATCGCCGCCCGACTCGCCATGTCTCGGAACCCCTTCATTTTGTAGAATTTTGTTAAAATATCCGGCAAAATCACTTGAAGTGAAAGTATAGGTCCTTGGGTATAGTTCAGTGGATGGTAAATTATCAACCGTAATAATTATATGACTCAGGGATTTTATCTGAAGCTCTTTAAATGTGACAGATCCATACTGCATCCAGGTTTGGGTGATTGAATATTTCTTATTGGCGTGTAATTCAAAATCAAGGGACTGAAGCTCAATATAAATGTCTACAAACGAATTCCCAAGATTCCAGGAGTAAAATAGCTTGTAGTTGTAGTCGATCTATTTTATATATTCTGAAGAATCGCTCCCAATACTTCTAATGTAATGAGCAGTAAAGACAGGTAGCACCTGCTGGTCAAGAAGAGTATTAAAACATCCTCCCCGCAGACCACTGGGTAATGTGAGGGGACTGTTGTGTACTTTATACCTGAGGCAACGAGATCGTTCACTTGTGAAGGGTATAAACGTGGGGTTTCAAAACAGAGGGGATGGGAGGGGGTTAACGATTAGGGGAGGGCGCTATACAAGTAATGTGCCAAGGCGGATATATAGATAATATCTGCAGGAAACAGGTGGGGGTATCTGAATGTGTTTCTACAGTTTATTGTATACATGAACTGGGTGATTACGTCCTATTTTGATCATCATTTTCGTCATGACCAAAGCATCATAATTGCTTGACAAACTGTTACATCATGTTAATAAAGTGAGGGTAGCCGCTTAATATCTATTTTATTGCAAGCATTCCAATTGATGTTTAACTTGGAACATATACATAGATATACATTCAAACTCTTCGGAACTCATTTGTACACGAGTAAAGGAGTTAAAGGCCGCCTATTATCACATCATTAAGCGTGTCAGCATACGAATGCCAAGTATCAAAGAGACTGGTAAAGATGCTATGTCAGAAATCAATCTTGGCTTTGAGAATCTACTGGGTGACCGGAGAAGAGGAACACATAGTGTGAAAGAAAGGATTGATCCCCTTTAATCAATCACATTAAATCCGGCTGTAAGGATCGAAGTAGTGACTTCAGTTGAGAGAGCTCATCAACATTTTCCTCCCTCTTATTATCTACATTTAACGCCTGTACAACGAACATATAAAGGAATTAAAACTATTTTATTATACACGCATTGCTCTGAAAACAACGTATCTAGAGTGATTTACGCATAGTGCATATTTCACTAGTGATTTACGTGGGATTATCATGGCAACCAATTTGTTTTTTACTAAGGTTACCGGTAAAATTAAAATTCATGACTCGATTTGTTTCTATTTTCATGATTGAAAGCATGTATAATAAATCTGTTAACTAACTCGTTGGTTTCAGTCGCTTAGAATATTGCACTCGTTGCTATGCAACTCGTGCAATATTCACGCTCCTTCAACCAACTCGTTAGTTAACCTGTATAATTATAGCCTCCTCCCCCAACTATCATTATGTTACCATTTTACTTCCCAATTTAATTTAACCCCTTTCAGAAAATAATTCAGATAAATATCAAACCGAATACATATATGGACCCATTGTAACACACTTTACAGGCATGGTGCATTTTTATTTGGGTAGTTACATGACTTTTACTTATATTACTATAATTCTCCATGATGATCCCCCCCCCCCCCCGCCCCGGCGTGTTCTGGGTATCATCTATTGTAAAATACCATTATTTTACACCGAGCTGTATAACGATATTTCTTGGAGCAAGAAGTACTTTTTCGTTTCATTTTAGGCGTGCCTTCCTGGCAAGGTGAACCTCAATCTGCATCGTCTGAACCCTGAACTTGAAACCCTTTCTTTATGTCATGCTGTCGTAGCATGTCGTTGACTTTACAGATTTACCTTATTCTATGTACGGTAATACTTCCAGGTATTTTCTTGTGTGTAGATACAAATATTCTCGGCAAATCCATAGAAACTAGGTGTGCGAGGAGATCGGTACCGAGTAATCTAATTTGTCTTCATAATGCCTCGTCGGGAAATAGGATCCAGTATATGAGAAAAGTACGGAGGAAGAATGTCATATGACAAGGATGAAAGAAAACATCCAGAATCATATTTGACCAATGGTACTAGCATATATTTCAGTCACAGGCGGCACTTTCTGGGTAGATTCACGCACATTTGAAAACTCGAAGCACATACAACTGTTTCGCGAATATATGAGAGTGCGCGATAGGCAGTGCGTGATTGGGCTGTGTGGCTGGGTAAATGCGTTAATCCTTGCCATGTTGATTTAACAATTTATATTTCTGCTACTGGTGGTGGCTTTGTTTAACCTTCCCAACTGAGGAAATCTCGGACGGGTAATTTATTCTCAAAACATTGTTTCTCCCATGCAATAACAATAGCCGCACCTCTGCCATTATCTAAAATTATAACACAACATTTGTTTCTTTGTTTTTATATCTCCCGTCCTTGTCCCTGGCAATGAAGCCCTTACGCTATATGTTGTTTTCTCGCGCGTATATAATGTTCATTTTGTGTAAAGGTGAAGACTGTGGTGCTCCAAATGGATTTAAACTATGCAATATTCATTCTAGGTTCAGCTCTGGGAGCGTGATTGTCTAAGCATCATTATTACAAAAACGTCATTTTTCACAATTACAGAGTCGACTATATTAACAAAAAGAGAGAGGGAGAGAGCCTTAAATTTATATAGAATCTGTGATAAACCAGTATAATAATAATTAGGAAACTGACCAAAGTATTTTCATATCGATATGTTTGAACCCGTATGATGAAGAACTATGTTGATAAATTCCGCTTCTCGATATACCGTATACATTTCTCCAAATGTGTCTTGGCCCTTAGATGTTCGAATACAAGAGAATTGATAGGTTGCATACTGAAGATAAGTAAAATGCTTTTATTTGACAAATTCAACGGTTTTAAAAAGAAATATCTCTTTGTAGGTGTCCATAAAAGATACAATTGTCAGTTCATTCAGTACCATGCAGAAAGCAATTAAAGGAAGATAACAAACTATATTTGATATTTTTTAGATACTTACCGTAGGAAAGTTGAATTAAGATTTAGATTTTTATGAGCAACACATGAGATTGCGGGAGTAAATTAAGAGATTCCACCCGTTCGTATCACGTATCACATGACATCAGACTTCAGATTTGGTAAAAAGCTGCAATAACAATATTAATGCAACAAACATGGTCACTAATCTTTGATAAATTTTACTCAACCGTGGAATATCGTGAATATTTATGAGACCAGGGAGGGTTTTATATTTATGGGGCAGGCTATTTACTCCCGCAATCCCATGTGTTGCTCATAAAAATCTGATGATGCCAATCAGGCGGCCCTAGACCAATCACGCCCAATCCGCCTTTTGTTTACAAAAGCGCAGCTTCTCATAAAACATAACAGACGGCGCCCCATAGAATTTGTCTACGCCCTACTCTCCCGGTCACCTCCTAGATTTCATTTTTTCGCCATATTTTTCACATGTTTCTCCACAGCCACAACTGCTAATCGACATGTTTACACTAGTACTATAGCCTCCCATGAAGTCAAATTAACCACTATGGAATGGAAAAAAATACAATTATCGATACGATGAAAGATGCGAACTGCTGGTCATCACGTCACTCGTCACCACGGTAAGGGTACATAGGGCTGGCCATAGGGACTGGTCTTGTGTGCGCGATACTCTTGTTGTGGCTTCTGGCTAAACACTGCCATGGTTCTGCCATCCATGAACAACAAACAAACGTAGAGAATCTAGGATTATCACATTAAAAAAGGTAACAAAATATATAATCTGATTGTCTGCGTCGTCTTAATGGCTCTGCCATTAGATCGGCGGCAGACATGGCCAGGCAAGACACTTGACAACCCTTCTTTCCGAACAGCAACACAACTTTTAGTGGCCGGGTCTCCCGGCTAGTAATGGCGGTGGGACGGCGGGCACATCAATGCTGTCATTCAACAATTTGTAAGGTTAACTATAACTCACAAGCAACTAATTTATCACAGAAAAAAAATATTCTGGGCGGCTTTACTTCTGGACTTGGATTTAGACAATTAAGCTGCTTCACAGTGTTGGTGGCAGAGACAGTCAGACACCACCCAACCCAGGCCAGTGTATCCAAATTTGTAGAGGCGCAAATCAGAACCCACCCACCATATTAGATGGACGCCAATTACGCTCATTCCCTAATCTCAAAATCACCCCCTTATCACTGGAAATACCATCATTTTTAGACCCCCTTTCAAGAATTTTGATGGCATTTTTCTCATTGTTCTACTCCTTATTTCCATTAATTGAAAGCTTACAGGCTGGGGACGTTATTTCGAGCCTCAATATTGGTAATTATGGGGGTGGATTATATTGACCAACTACATGATTGTGTTGTATCAATATCATTAGCAAATATATATTATTTGGAAATACCCCCATCTAACTTTTAGAACAGCAGTTCAGCAATTTTTTTTGTAAAGAATAATGAAGTCCCTTTCGACCTCAGTCACATCTTTACACATATGTCGTCATCACAATAGCACCGGTAGATAACGTTTGAGAGCCAACTTCGTAGGTGGCTAAATCATCTGTTGATCGTCTTTTTTCGCCAAAATGATGTATGTCAAAAAAATTTCAGTGAAATTAATAACCATAACCATAACTATTCAGAGTTGATTTTTTGTATCATTACGGCCATTCTTAGATCAGGAAATAATCAAAACATTTAGCATGTCAGTATTGACGCAGCGTAGAAAATCCATCGTGGATGTCAAGAGATATACAATGTCGTAGAGGATGTCGTCAAATGTTATGCATTGCAGACATAGTAGATAGCTATATCTACGACGTCGTAGAAACGATCCACGAGCTCGCAGATTGTTATGCAACAGGGGCATTGAGACATTATATTAACGCATAATACATTTCTATACTTTAACTACAATATCTACACCTTCAAAATATCAGATATCGATGTTTTTTTCTAATTATTTTAAGAAAAAATATATTGATCATGATATCAAACAATATCATTTATCAATCCCTCATTTACAACCGTTCCCAATAATAGTTAATATTTCTTGAAATGATAAAATGTAAGAAATATACCCTTGTATAATGCTTTCTCCTATACTAAAATTTGAACGATCTAGCCAGTCAACTTTTGTCTGTTCAGTATCTTAATATCTAAACCCTATTTTTCCAACATAAAAGGACCTCTTACGTGATTATTTGATAATTAGTCATAATTATTCCAGAAATAATAAAAATCATATAGCCATTGCCTTATCCTACTTGCTCCTACATTGATGCAATCATCTTTTTATTCATTAAAAGTAACATTTTGGACACAACAAGGCCTATATTGCTAAATATTCAATATTCTCTCGTACAAGTCCCAAGAAAATTTAAAGGTATACTTAGATAGAACTGTACGCAAGGTTGGAACTACAAGTGTGATTCAATGGCTCAAGTTATAACGAGAGCCATTGAATTACACGAGTAGTTCCAACCTTGAGTACAGTTCTTTCTTTATACTACGACTTGGAAATATTAAAAAAAAGGCCATTCTTACGCGTACAGGCTGGCCGCATTTCCAAGACGTGGCCATCTTTAGTTTTGATCATGCCGAATCATGGAGTAAGCTCGTCTCTGATTGGTCGACACAGCGATGACGTCACCATATCGATCATTACTGACCAATCAAAAACGTTTTTACATCGGCGGCCACGCGCTCTTTATTCAACGCGTACAGAAATGAACAAACTATTAAATGGGCGTATTCTTCCTGCTCAAAGTGAATAACCCATTCAGTCGTAGTATAAATATTACATTGCAGACAAAATAATGTTTTATTATGTTTATTTGAAGAGTTTGGAATCCATGTATCCATGTATATAATCCCTGTTCCTACCCACCCCCTCTCCTCTCCCCTCCGCCTCTTCTCTTTCTATCCTCTTCTCCCACTCCCTATCCAATTCCCCAACCCCTCCCTCCACTTCTTTCATACTCCCCCTCCCTCTCTCTTCTCGCTCCTGTTTTAATTTTCTTCTGAATTAAATAACCAAACTAATAAGAAGATAGATAGCTATAGATCAAGAATACTTCAATACGATGGGTCGCCATGACCAGCGTGTAAGAAGGATGGCCAGCGAGTCCCGCCGCCAGAAAGACGTTCTTTACTATACTTAACGTCTGACTTCACGTGAAGGCTGATCCAAAAACCGATAGCTGTGGAATAAAATACAATAAACACTTATAATACGGCACCCCCTGATAATTTGCACTCAAGGCCAAATAAACGTCCAAAACTGAAACTTCGGGGAATCACCGATGATCCGATCCAGGCAGTGCTGTTACCTTTGGAGATAAATGGAACTACCGGAACGAAGTCCTCGCGCGCTAGCTCTACCTGTTGAATAGCTGATGAACAGTGAAGACTGCCAACGATAGAGAAACGGAAAATAGGAACATTTCCAGTGTCCACATTCTTTTTTTCTCCGATATATAAACTAGTAAAATTATCAATATGCCATGTCTTAATGTATTCAATTGAGCTCGGACAAACGATTTAGCTCGGATATTAACATCGGATCTATTAATTATAGATACAGATGCAACTCCCTTGTTAAGATGTTTACTTAGATATCTAGATATCTATTTATTGATTCAAGCAGGTGTCCGCTGGAAGAGCCCCGTCAGATTAGTTAGATTTTAAAGCAATAACTAGATACAGGGTCGTCATCTACCCTAGATGAAATCGGGGCAGCTCAAACTTATTTAGTTTGTGGAGACAATACTTAACTTATTCCTATGAAAATATGTGTCCTTAATCTATTACATTTCTTGATGCTTACGGTATACATTCTTGGCAGAGGAATAAACTTGTTTTATATGTATTTGTAAATACACTTCAGAGTTAAATACCCGCGATTCAAAGGTAGGGGAATGTTTATTCTCCAGCTAAAAATGTATTGTTCCCCTATGTCTGTCTAATGTTAACTTTTCATTTTATTACGTAATATTGCATAATATCACACCTCAATATGTCAATATACATAATTAATATGACCATCAAGTTATATCAGACATTTGACATCTTTATCATTAAACCCCTAAAGGCAGAAGGCCCCACGCGCGGTCATTTAAAAGCTGAACAAGATCTGAACAAGGTTGAGGCACCAACTGCACTCACCACGGCAGCCATCTTACTTTAGCCGCGCGGGAGCCTGAGCCGCGCGTTAAGTCCAGAGCGCGTTAACCGTGCAGCTTTGCGACAGCGAGCGCTCAGATCCTAAAAGGTCATCAGCACTGCAACAGGCGGGAATTGAAGGAACTAATGCATGAAACAATAGAAGTCATAATATTTTGTTCAAACTTCGTCTTGAGAAAGAACATGTTAGGGGGAATACAAAAAGCCAAAAAAGCAGCTAAATCCAAAGTTTTAAAAGAATTCCATGATTCATTCAATTTTGATTAAATACAGGCTTTTACCTTTAATGAATCATGTAAAACATTTTTCCTTTAACTTCTTCTTGACCTCAAATGCCATGCATTGTGCATTGTGCATTTTTCATTATGTTACATAACATGACGTAACTTTTCATAATGATTATGAGTAATTTAATTCTCAAATATTACATAACTTTGATGGCTATTGTTGCTCGTATTTCTGTTTCATTCCTAATTGATATTATATAAGGTTACAAATGGCAATTTGGCCACTGGCGTCCTTAAATTTTGATTCGTAATTCTTATAATTTTAATTACGTAATTATTATGTAATGCAACAGGGCCCTGTTGGCACTGTCATTTAATTCTTAAATTTAGTTAACACAATTGCGTAACTATAACATAATATTACGCAACTTAGTAATTACTCATTTTTGATATCATCACCTGGTATGGTAACTGTGACCCTTATATTTAATTCTCTTAGGTGATATTATAATGCGCTCCAGCCTCTTATCTATTATTGTATAATTTCTTATCTTTATGCCACAAGAAGCTTATTAATTTTAATATCTTGTCGGTGGAGCGACTTTAGAATAAAAGGGGGATAATATGTTGTACCTCCTTGGCCAGTCAGTACCTGTCAATCAATGCTAATTCCTCTGGATATATGGTGGCCCAGCCAGAAACCCTAATCACTTACCTTAGATATATATAAATACCTAAACACATTTCCCAACTTTTTCGCAACATCAGTTTTAAGGGGTTTTGCCGAAATGTTAAAATGTCCAACAAAGCTGATAATATATTTATATAATTATATGGAAGCGGAAATGACGCCTCCACTTTTAAATAGTTTGTCATTGGTTTATTATTCATCAACGACCAAGGATAGGACATGGAACTTCTATGATACAAAGATTTGACTGAGAAAGATTCGAAAATAGCATGGATTGACGAATTGAATGAGACATATAATTATGCAGTTTTCAACAGACATGGACCATGGTTGACTTCGGGAACTGCATATATAGGCATATCAAAGGTTCTGTATTCAAAGCTTATTAAAACCATGAAAACCCATTTTATTCTTGATAAACTTACTGTATTGAACCTTACCCAACAACGGTTCAATCAAACCAAATTAATATAGCATTAATCCAATTAACGATGTTTAATTCGTGATTAATAGCATTATTAATATTATTAGGACGATTATGTATATTGAATTAGTAAATTTCAAGTTAAACTGTTCTAAGATCTCCCCGTAGCTCGTTCAGCATCAGTTTCCCCCATTAAGTTGATATGCAATATGCATCATAGGATCATTGACTCTATCTCAGGGCGGGAAAAGGAGGATGTGCGCTTAGCTCTGAAAGTAGTTCCAGCAAACTTACTGTTACTTCAGGTTTATTTAGTCGAGTTATCCTATAGTCCATTTTTGTGGATTGGAGTTATGTATATAAATGGCTTTTCATAGTAAGGACTAAAGATATTAATCCACTTAATCATGAATAATGACATTATTATTATTGTTACGACAGTTATATGCAGTTGATAAATTATTAGGAGCCTATACCTTCCCGGCTCTCTGTTACTATCCGATTTAAACAGTTTTCCTACACACCACCAATGTTTAATGCACTGGTCAACTTGTTCATTTGATCAAGTTGATAAACGATAGGAGGATACCACGAGACGTAAAGGTTGTTGACCCAATTTTGAAATATCAAACTAGGCCGCATAGATCGTTATGCATAGTTACTAAGTAAGGTTTTAAACCTGTCGTCTACAGTATATATATATATATGTATACTAATCTGTACTAACGGATGTATGCGTCCCATTCCGAGTACTGAACTTTGGATCGATAAGGCTTTACCTGTATTACAATGACTCATTACATGCATTGATCAGCACGATGAAAACAATGGACAACCATTGCAACCACACCCCAAAATCAAGATTTGTGTTGTTGCTAGAATTAAAAAACGCCACCTAGACTGTTAGTCTGACTCTCAGTTATGTGAAGGCAGCTAGTTTAGAAATGTTTAGTTTTTTTTATAGAAGATATCATGAAATATTGTTTTATAAATGTACCGTGCCATTGTCTTCTCCTGAAGGATGGCTAGAGACAACGGTATTGCTTAAAGCTGCACAAGCTACCAGCAAATCCGCCTCAAAAGAGGAACTTTCTATTATATATTATATTAATTTCATATCCTATTCATTCCAAACCTATCGGAAAGGCACCAAGATGACATTTGAAAGAATTTGGGCTTTTTCTCCTTCGTGTAAATAAATAATTTTCGTTTATTCTGAATTATTCATTCAGCAAAATACAAAAATCATTTGTTTAGATCGAGAAAAGCCATGAGTTTACCGTAACCCTCTCCTCAAGAAATGCCTATTTTTCGTTATTCTCAATTCTCAATTTTCCATTCTACAGTGCCATAGGTATTAAAGAAAGACAGATAGAAATAATTGAGAGAAAGAAATTTTGGCCTGTTTCGCAGGGAAACTACTTGACGTCAGCCCTATTCTATGTTGTGACTTGAAAAGTGCCGAGTACTTTGCGAACTTCCGTGTACAATACATTATAAGTGATTTGTACTGAATGAAGGTAAATTAAAAATTGTAAACATATCTCTCGAAGGATTCAGTGGGATGAAATTAATCATCGCTCGCCCACCTGCTACTCGAAAAAAAATTGAACGGGGCGCAGAAATGCATCGCATTTCCAATACCGCATTTTCCAATAATTGAGATAAGAAACAGGACTTTCGGGTTCCCTTGGCCTATATCAACGCTTCGCAGTCGTGAGTCGAGATAGTACTAATAGTAGCGCCAGCGCGTGGAGTTACTCTCTTGTGACCTCTAAAGTTCACATGAGGTCTGCGTCTGGCGGATCCTCTTGTATCAAATACTAATCCAAGAACACTAACACGAGAACCCTTTCGCATACTAAGAGAGAGCTTTTATGCTACATCAACGGGCCAGCTTCCCTACCAGTCCAAAGAATAAGTGAAAGAACAGATAAAGGGGTCCATATAATCAGGAACACCGCGCCAACACATAACTAAACCTTCAGGAAAGTCTTAGGTGAGTCTCTATGTATTAGCACACATACCATTCAGGCGTTCTTTAGAGCGTGTTTCAACATTAAGATGTTTTTGAGATTAATAATGATAACACTGAACTAAGCATGTGCGTTTCAAGTCGAAAACCTTGACTTGAGCGATCCATCGCAAGTATGTGGAGATCTTCGGGGAGAGGAACACGTACTGACTGAATGGCTCCAGAGAACCCAATGCCATAACTTACTGTCATAGTTAATATGATGCTGCCTTGCCAGAAAATCCTATTATGCCTATTCTATTCATGTCAAATTTGTATACCCAATATCGAATTCGATTATTCAATGGCATATTATTTGATCATTATTTTATCTTAAATTGTGCGATTTAATAAAGCCGCATTCAAAACAGTTCGATCAGTGATCGGGTGATGTTATGGTCTCACTGACACGGACATATAATTCATGTATGGCATGGAAATGTCACTGCCTGCATGTCATTAATAGCAATACTGGCTAAGGGTATATATAATTATATCTGACACAGTTCAATGCTTGTTCACTTAACAATTTGTATCAAATGATTCGTGAAGAAAATTAATGGTGTCAAATGTGGACAATGGCACAAATATATCAGAGCGTTGACCAAATAAAAATACTTTTGTAAATTTAATTTGTTGTTCCATTAGAACTACAAGGCCCGCTGCCAAATTTTTGTAATGCTCCTTTTACTAGGTCGTTCACTATATTATATATGATTATCATAATAATTATCCTAACACGCACGTCTGGACAATCCGTGGTATAATTAAATTACACATTTAACTTCACGTTTTATGATAGTTCAATGCAATGATAGTTGCAAACATATATTAAATGTTTATCATGGCCCACTTTGGACGCGGATTTTGACCACACGCGGAGAATTGCCTATGTGCCTATGGGTAATACTTGGACCACGCGTAGGCATTTGGGGAAATATGATGAAATCCCCGACCCCGAGGGGAAGACATTTTTTGTAAATCCCCGACCCCAATTAAGGGGCACATTTATTGCATTATTTTTGCAAATAAAAAATATAAAACCTGACGGACATTCCCCACACTGGGCCACCTCTTCGGTAAACTAAGGCCAGTAAGGGAGATCCCCGCCTGGGAGGTGGCATGTTTTCTCTGACATCCCCTACCATTCCTTATTACAATTCTAATTGACAAGTGCATTAAGAACACCTTGACAGACTGGGGCTGCGTGCAATATACTTGAAAATTGTGGGCAATTTTTCCGCGTGTGGTCAAACTCCGCGTCCAAAGAGGGTTACTGAAGTATGTATAGCTATAGTATTAACCATATAGATTCTAAGTTTTTTATTTTTATTAAAGTACAGCTAAAAATGTTCGCGTGCTAACATACCGCCAATTCTGCGAAATGATTTCTGGCACCGCAAAATTTTCTCCGCGAAATTGGTGTTTCACATATCAGTTCTGTGGCACATATCAGTTCTGAGGCACTCAACCGCGAATTTTTTTCTCCGCGAAATGTCTTCATATAAAATGCCCACGCGCAAAATATTACCCCGCGAAAGTTTTTAGCTCCACGGTATTCGACACCTGACTCGATCTACTCGATCCAGGCTAAATTCTTTGAATAAGCGAGCCTATGCCATGTATAAGCGGTGGTTTTAAACTGTCAAACACCCACAGATCAACACTTCTGAGCTGCATACACTTGACCCATCATAACTGTATTGTCCAGGCGAAATCGACGAATTTGTTTCCACTATGACCAATAACTTATTGTCCATAGTGGAAACAGATTGGTAATAAGGGTTGTTGTCATCGTTGAAAGATATCAATTACAACTTACGCCTGTGATTCCTTGAAACGTTGATTCATTAGTGCAGCTTCATCAGGTACTTACATACTAATGACTAACAAGGTATATAATATACAAATAAAACACATGTCAGCAATATTGATTTAGGTCATGTCTTATCGGTCGCACCTTGGTTCTACTTGGTACTACGCAGAGAGTGGCCTTATCATAAATATTTATTCTATAGATAGCTATAGAGAGAAATACAGAAGTTAAAAACAATTGGTTTGTTGGAAATAGTGCTTTATTTTTTTACAATAATTTTAGAAGTTATATGTATTTCCAAACAATATCATCATTTCCCCGTTCTAACATTATATATAAATGTATAGTAAAACGGTAAAATGTATAGTTTGTGTGTGCTTGTACACATGAGTTGACCCGATACGTCAGCATTTTTGTTATACACAAATTGTTTCTATAAGTGGGGCCGTATAGAAGCCGCAGGAAACCATAGAATGATAAATCAAACAAGGGTAGGAATTTGCGGTTGCCTTCTAGACTACATTGAGTATCGAATAACCACATCATGTGATATGACAATGCGGATACATTTATGTATATCGGACATAGGTATTAAATAACGCGGAGCACAGGGAAAGAATAAGAGAATAAATGTACACACATAGATCATTTATCATATACTTTGCCATAGGGCCTACTAACTTTCCTCAAACATATATTCTCTTGAGAACGGATCTAAACGGATCCATCAAGGTCTTCGTATGAAAAAAAAAAACGGTTCGAATATTAATCAAAAAAAGTAATCCCTGCTGGTATATTGGGTGGGGTGGGGTGGGGTAGGGGTGGGGGGCGGATATTGCCAGTTCATCTAGGATTGGATACAAACCACCGACCTTTCAAACAAAAATAAGAAACATAAAATCTAACAATACGAATATTGGTACATAATTCAGAGATTGAATCCTGATTGTGATGACATGGGCGCTATGACACCTATTATATATTTGTACTTTCACAATCTCTTTCATAGAAGAATAGCTGTCGATTATATAGCATTTTTTTTGTCTTGTTGGTACATTTTGAGTGATGGCAAACGAAAACCGGATTTAATTGAGCTGGTAAACCCTTAAATTGGTATAATTGCATGATCGCCCCTAAACACACTCTTCTTATTCTTGTTTCTTTTGGCAGCTATAATCATTATCGTACCATCTTAAATGAAGGAGGCTACATTTGTGCTTTTTATTTTTCCAGGTCGCGATGGAATCAACCACTTCAAACTTATTCCAGGCATTGAACGGCTCATTTGGAACACCCCGTGTCCCACCTGCGCCCCCCAAACATTTAGATTACGTAGGATATGTATTTATTCCCCTTTTTCTCGTGTTCGGCGTCACTGGTAATATGCTTGTGATAGTGGTCATGAGGTCCAAAGTCTTCAAACATTTCCCCTCTAGTTATGTCCTCATTTGTCTCGCCATCTCTGATACAGTATTGAACGTCCTCCTGCCCCTTAATAAGAGCTGGGTCAGAAAACTGCTGACCACTGACATAAGAAGCTACACCCTGGAAGGTTGCCAAGCTTTCTTCTGGGCATTCAGAACAGCAAAAATGACCTCATCTTGGCTCGTAGTACTCATCTGCATCGAACGATTCGTGGCCGTTTGTTTCCCAATGAGGGCATCAAGATTGAATACTAAAAGGAATATTACTATTGGGATATTCCTGGTGTATTCCATCATCGGTACCTACAACGGTGTATGGGTATCACTGGCAGATCGATTGATAGATGGAACATGCATTCCAAACACGAAACCACCCGGTCTCGAGCATGTTACGCGAACATTTCTCATAGTTGGCTTGACAATTTATTCTTTCATCCCGTGTGTCCTTCTATGTTGTGGCACTTCGTGTATTATCATAAAACTGTTTTCATCACGGAGAGTCAGGAGACGCATGACTGCTGGATGTGAAAGCTACGATGATCCAACTTCCAAGACTACAGCCATGTTGCTTAGTATCATCGTAGCTTTCGTGGTTTGCGTCCTCCCCATCACCTTTGCTCATCTTATCAGTTTCATTCAAAGTCAGCCAATCTTCGAATCTAAAGACCCTGGCATTGTCGTGTACAGAGAGATTTCCCAGGTTTTGGAGCATTTGAACTATTCGATTAATTTCGCCCTCTATATCCTCGCCTGCCCCAGCTTTAGAAACCAGTTGCCAGTCATTTTTGGCTGTTCTTCGAGGGATGACAAGGCCAATAAAATGATTGTTTGTGATGGACATCACAGCAATGAATCGGACAGAAGTAATACCACAAATATGACTGATGCCAGTTCCCGAAGGGGTTCAGCATCGAGTATGCAAATATATCATGTTAAACCTGTGGTAAAAAGTCCTGCACCAATATCACCTTCTAATGTTTGAAACTTGGGAATGGTTTGGTGCTACTTTGTATAATGCTATAAAACTAATAATAATAATTCGATGTGTTCCATAACAGACATTTTGTATATTTGAATTGCTAGTCAGTGAAATCAGTATTTAAGTATAATAATTATATACACGCTTCCGGGACTGAAGTGCATTTCGTACGTGTATCTTTAACTCTTTTGAGTCATCACAACGAATCATATACAAATGATGATAGAAACAGTCAGGCTGCTTGCCTAGTGTGATATATAATGTCAAATTATATAACGTATATATCTATTATATATAATTGTGCCCACGTTTACCATTATCCTAATGCATTTACGAGTCTATTGCAAACGTTCACATATTAATGTTCAATTAATCTATGTATATTTTGTATATATTATTAGCGATGTCCTGCTGAGTGATTTTCCTCAGTTAAATTCAGTGCTTATATAATATCCAGTATTCTGTTGAAAGTGCATGATGGTGGGTCTGGTCGTTTCAGTTTCGAATTTCGGAACGCATAGTTTAGGTGCTGTTTTTTCTTTTTCTTTTTATAAAATCGCAAAACTACCATAACTTCGCGAAATCAAAAGTATAGTACCGTATATATTAATCATATTTGTTTGTCAACGCGTCATGTGAACTCCACAGCTACAGATTATGTGTATTTTTGTATTGTATACAAGAAAGAAAATTTCCTAAATGATTTTTTTAAAAATCATATTAACCATTCCTTTCTGCGAATCAGAAAGTAAGTACAGAAGTACATACTGTCGACGTCTGTTCATTATATTCTCTTGCAAAAAAGCGAAGGTATGTATTACATATAGGCATAGGTTTTATTGTCTGCTTATGCGGAACGTATATAGTATGCTTAAGACAAAATTGCCAAATGGAGAGTCAGTTTCAAAAAGTATGTATGACAAAGGTTACGCGGAAGTGGATTTCTGATGAAAAGTACACTGTTTATTTATGAGAAAGTTGGACATTACTTTTAGGTCAATTCGGAACATCACATTTTAATATCAATAGATTTTCAATGTTCAAAACTCTGCAATTTTAAGTATAGAACTGAGACAAAATCGAACATGGACCAGTTAAATCATCATCATGTGATCAAATAAGAAGAATTCCATTGAAACGCGATTCTTGTCTCCCGCCCTCACTTTCTCCATCTCGCTCTTTTCCATTCTTTCTTCCTTCCTCTCCGCTTATTTATAATCAAAATAAATTATGTATACGCACAGTGCACACTTTGCCTTTATCGAATTATTCGTACAATATGAACATTTATAGTTTCACGCGTGCATCATGGATACTTAGACAGTGAGTAATGCATATGTGGCATTTGGAAGATAACACAACGATACATTCAACATAAAAACATGGGGCTCAGAACAGAGCAAAACAATTGTCCAGCGCCAATAACAAAAAAACCCGTTTCCAATGTCAAAATGCTTCAAGTTAGGTTAAGCCTAGGTCTAGAGGCTTTGAATAGTGAAATGCTCATCAGTTTCTATTGTCTAACATATATAGACACCCTCCCCCAATCTTGAGGGAGGGTGATCGATTCGAATTTATACCACGATATTCCTGGGAGTGTTTGTCAAGATAACCTAATGTGTAGACATGTTTTATGTGCATATCAATATAATTGACTCTAAAATAATTGGATAGAAATATCTAATAAAAAGTTAATTAATGTTACAATTTGAGAATGTAAAATCAATGTTTTTCCATAGACTCCATTCATGGTTTTGGAATGGCGAGAAATACTGTAACCAATCAGTTTATAGAAATGCTTTGACCTGCACGTTGCGGTTCATTGTACATGCTTTCTATCTGAGGTAATTATTTCAAACTTCCAAATCTAAATGATCTGCCAACGCCAGGCTACATATATACTATGTAATCCTATATCTTTAGATTTATCTCTATCTATCTGCATGGTTTACCAATAGTAAATCCACCGGTTCTGGCATGTCGGTGAGTATATTAAGTATTCTATAGGCCTCTAGAATCCATTAATATTGAAACAAACTTACAATATTATACATTTTGAAAAGATCATATCCATCGCGGGGATGGATGTATAATGGATCTTTTGCGAAATCGTCTATTGTTATGCATAAAAATGTACTACCAACCGTGTCCGTTGCTATATAAATGAGCATATCTTTCTTTATATATATTGATAGGTTTGCTAAATATGTGAGTGTGTCTCCATTACATCCTAACGCATTCATCGTAGAAAAATAGAAATTAATTTTTCCTATAAAGGTAGAAAATATTTAATATATTATATGTGCTCTAGGTACCCAAAAAAGATTGTGATTCCCGCACTTTTACTAATTCATTGCGTCACACTTGCGTTTCCAAATATGTGTGTCATTCACGTATACGAAATACAACACCATGAGCATATTTACAGATCCGAACAATTCCAATAAAATATCCAGAAAAGATCCGTACTCCAGTGGTCGAAGAAGCCATAATTAATAATAGAATAGCTACTTCCAATACTGTGCAATGGCAAATTCCAGATGGCTCTATTGGTTATATCATAACATTTTTTCTTCCTCGTTCCTCAATCCATTTAGATCAATAAAACTTACATATAGGAACAATGAATATTCATGAATTCCATGGCAGCTATTTTTACCACCTCTTAACGTGAGCGAGATACTTAATTAATATATATATACCCTTTCCATCACATTGCTTTATGTAGTGATAGATGGTTTCATTCCCTCCTGTGTCAGAGAAGATCCGATACTAATTAATAATATCCTGTAGTCAAACTCATACTTTCTCATTTCCGACCATCCTACATGTCTTTTTCATGGCTTCCATTTCTACAATTCGCACTTCAGCCTCTCTCTTAATATCCATAGGCGGGGAGCAGCTGAACACGTAACTACAGCCACAAAAGGCTGCTACGATTATGCATCCAACAAGTCCTATTGCCGCTACGACGCCAGCTCCGATAAGCAACGACGCCGTTTGATCGGGGTCGACGTCACGGTGTTGTATGACGTCGGTCGGCAAGTCTATGTCGTAGAGACAAGTATACCGCGTCCCTGGTTTACTGATGATTCTCCTGAATTCCTCCAGATGTCGTGCCGCGTCGTACTTGTGCGCCCCACAAGGAGGGTGATAGGTGCAGCGTGGTATCCGGAGATCCTGGAATATGAAACACAAAGAAGTGTTAGTACAATATATTGACCACTCTCCATAGTATTAAGTCATATGTCTGGACAGGGAGGATCTTAGAGAAGTCTTTGTGTAGGCTTACACTCATCTCGTAGGCAGATTGAATGTATTTATAAAGGTTATTTTTCCGCTTACTCGATTTATGGTCAATAAGTAGTCCCGGGTAACTAAGTAGTCTACATCGAATATGGAATTCGGGAGGATAGTATGGAGTCGGGAAGTTTAGTTCTTCCTGCCTAATGGAATATTAGGACTGGTTTTAGTAAGATATCAAAACTAGCTTTAGGCATATAAGAACGGGGTGATAAAGAATTTCTTTGGTGGAGGATTCGGAACAACCAATGGTTTCTAGTATATATAGCCCCTAGCAAAGATGAATCCATAAAAAACTCATGTACGATCAACCTTGCATATTAGTGCTGCTTTTGGCTTCGGGTCAATGATCCTTTGTAGGTTGCGAATGGAACTGGTGATGCCAGAGCAAGACCAATATAAGAGAAATACCATATCAGACATTTATATTGAGAAGATTATAAGCCTATATAATATATAGATCTGTGTGGGAGAAAATACTCCAGCCAGTCTTCCACCCCCCCCCCCCTACACACACACAAAATACTCTACTCTATACTATAAGTATCTGAGGGGTAATTATATATTTCATAATAATATTCATTTAAGTAAGTTTGTCAACGTGGGAAAATATGGTGACATTTATGTATAATACTTAAAATTCTGTCTCTATCGACAGCTTATGTTAACTATCTTTTTTAATAGAAAATCATAAAAATCTGGGGAGTAATTCACAAGAGAAGTAAATCGATGTTAGCCAGTGGGAACATTGCCCACTCTTTGGAATATAAACCTTTTTAGTGTGACCCATAAAACGCATACATCAGCAAAGTAGTGCAATGAATGGTCAATGTTGGCCCGGCGTTTGACAGATGTATTGATTTGGGGCTTTCGGGCCGTCAAATACTTGAGATGAATATGGACGTGAAGGCATAGCATCACTTAGATCAGCATCCCGCGCCTTTCTTGGCAGCAGCCCAGGCTCCTACATACGCGCATTAAATGGTCTGAGCTTAAAATGGTTCGCGCCACCAATGCCTACCAAAGAAGCTGTTAAGAGTGATGAGCAATAAGGGAGAGATGCATGGTTTATTCAGTAAGAACCCTCGATCTGTCATCTTCAACTTGTTCACTTACATACTTTGAGATCATAATTTGTTCGTGCCCTGCAGTTAAATCTAGCCATTGCCTTTTTTCTCGATACATTGCTCTAAACGTTTAATAGTTTCATAACCACGTGACTCAAATTGTTTTTAAAACTTTGTGCGATACAAATAGACTCAAATCTTAACAATATCCTCTCATTTCTCTATACCAATATTGGATCACATTTACACTCTAAGTGCGGACCTCTTTTAATTACGGGAATTCGTTGGAAATTCCCCTTCACTTTCCTCGTAATCTTTTTCTGGCGTAATTTGTAACTCCGTAATTTTGCTACTGATAAAGCTAAAGGATTAGGAGATAGATCTCCTAATCCCCGGTGTGCGTTGGTGCGTTAAGAGTGCGTCTGGCCGTGTGCGGCAGTGCGTGAAGGAGTGTGCACTCACCTGTGACAGTGTGAGAAAGCAGAGAAAAAAAAACCTGAACATGCTTGGGTTCGATCTAACAACCCTGTGATTAACAAGCCAGTGTGCTAACCATTACACTACTGAAACAGCTATCAACATGGCCTCAACTAATCAATCTGAATGCTGATAGTGTGTGTGTGTGAGAGAGAGAGAGTGAGGAAGAGAGAGAGAAACAGAGAGAGAAAGAGGGGGAGAGGCAGACAGGAAGATTGCAATTGAAAGAAAGTAAGAAAGAGATGGGTGGGAAAGGAGAGGAAGAGCAGGGAATATTTTTTTTCAGGAATATATATATTAAATATATCCAGGTATGTGTGTGATGTGTTACAGGAAAATGTGTCACAATTCTCAAAAGACTAAAATAATATTGCTTTCTGCTTTAGATAGCTCACAGCTTCCTCAAAATAATTCCGATCTAAACATAAAAATTATCCCGGAACCCCCTGAATGTCAGGAATATAGTCCTGCTTTCAGATTTAAAATCGCGTGGTTAGTTCCTTTGTAAAAAAATATTTCCGTCGGCCGCATCAAGTCATTCGAAACTATATAAATAATATTATAACTTCTAAAAACTAAGAAATATTAGGGGGGGGGGGGGTATAAAAGGTGATATATGCGATTGAACTAGCTTATATTCCAATTTAATTTTAAACAAAATAATCATTCTGACATAAATCGAAAATCGAAAACTTCTGGGCACTAGGCATTCATTGCCACACGTTTATTCATATCTGTGAATAAGAGGTTCCACACATATTCCAGTGGTTCTACAAGAATGTGCGCTCTCTACCATGGAAATACGTCTGAATTATAACATATTTGCGCAAAATTCTAGAGTAAATACACCTCCCTTACTTTTGTCACAGTAAAGTATTATAAGTAATATTTAATTAATATACGGCAATCTCAGGAAGAACTGGCATCATTGTTTGTGTCAGAGGTGATCCACCATTGTAATAACATCAGCAATAAAGAATTTTTTAATTGAATTGAATATATATCATTGTCGAATGAAGCTTGAATGTTAACATTACCTCTGGAGACTCAATATATATGTATAGCTTGAACAATGAATACATCCAAATATTCAATACCAACAGGTATTCATGGACAGATTCTTTTCGTCAATGTCAGTTATTAAATCGAAATATAACCAGTGGGCAGTTGTGACTAATTAAGAGAGTCCATATTGACTTGACTTCAGCCTTGTGTTTTCCTATACAATTACTCATGCAACAATTAGTGTCAATTGAACCTGATATTCCCATCGGCGCTATGGAGCGTGGCAGCTTTATAGAAAGCTTGCCTGGGCGCGCCTGACTGATTTCCTAATCCCCATATCGCGTTATCCCAATGCCCGCTACCGCGTAGAATTATAATTACGCAATACACAGTATGCTACTACGCTATTATTTACTAGATCTAGATTTTTTTCTTAGCGTGTAGCCCCGTAGATATTATAGGCGTGATATTTAGTATTATAAGTAACTAGCAAAATACCCGCCCTCCGGACGGTCCCCCTCTCTCCACACTTCCCCCTCGCCCTCTTTTTCCCCCACCTCTTTTCTGTCTTTCATACCTGTTTTTCTCTCCCAACCCTATCTCTGATTGCCCCCTGCTCCCTCCCCTCTTCCTCATGCTACCCCTCCTTGCTTTCTCTCCCTTCCCTCTGTCCCTTCTCCTACATCCTCTCCCTCCGGTCCCCCTCTCTTCCCACACTTCCCCCTCTCACTCTTTTCCCTCCGCCTCTTCTGTCTCGCATACCCATTTCTCTCTCCCCAATCCCTTCTCCGATATCCCCCTCTTCCTCATGCTCCCCCTCCTCCCTTTCTCTCCCTTCCCTCTGTCCCTTCCCATACATCCTCTCCCTCCCGTCCTCTTTTCCCTGTCCCTCTTCTTGCCCTCCCCCTCCCCCTCTTCTATTTCCCCACCCTCTCCCTTTGCCTCACTCTCCCCTCCTATACCCTCTTCCTCCCCTCCCCCTCTCCAATACCCCCACCCTCTCCCACCCCTCTTCTTCACTCTCCCACTCCTCTGCATGTAGTCGGGCCCGCCTTGAATTGATGCAGTAGCTTGTGGCTAATGATGTAGTATCTCACAGGGGTTTTCCCAGGCTATAAATAGAGTGTGGATATCCCGATTTAAAAAAGGCTTCAAAATCACATTTCTACCCCAGATACTTTCACATACCACATACGACGTCCTCCAGAGAGGGTGGACAGAACGGTACAGATGAATAAAAAAGGTTTGTAAAACAACAAATTCCGAGAACATATGAGACAGAGAAACCTCTCTTTTCTACCTTTTTTCATAGAAATCGCTCTTTCCGTATATTTATATGGATATACTTTTAAAACCCCTCAGTGATTAGAAGTCTGCATGCGCTTGCTTCGCAATGCACAACACTTGCTGCGCCCACTTTCATGCAGTAAAATTTTGAAAAATGCAGTGGATTTTGATTCTCAGAGTTAGAGATAAATGATTGGACAGAAAATTCAATCAAAACAGAAGATGAGAGAGAGGTGTTCTATATCAAAATCACTGACGTGTCACAGTATGAGGGCAAGCCTTACCAGATGATCTTTATCATTTTAGTATCTCTTTGAAGCAATAATATGAGAATTGGATCCGACTGAATTTCTTGTTGGCATACCATTTATTTACCGCAATAAATTACGTTTATATAATTCAAGATCAAAACCTTATGCATACATGGATATGTTTTTGTAAACTATATAATTATGGTTAGTTTTGAAAGCTTTCTGATTGATCTATAACATTAACTTACCCCGCTAGACTGTAGTTAATGTATGTACGGTATTTATGTTTGACGGTTGAAACTGAGAACTGTAGAGCAGCACGTACAATTATTTGTTGGCCCAAATTTTAAAATAGATTCGTATGCTCTAACTGAGGATAATCTAATAAGTTCTATGCTCCTAGAAGCGATGAACGAATTATACAAACCCAGTATCCTTATTAATATTATTCTATTTATATGCATTCTGGTATGTCCAAAAGTCTATTCAATAGTAGTTGTAGAAAAGCTAGCTAGGCTCAGGTAGAACATAAAGATGAGTAATAAGTAAAGGTCTGTTGGAAACTCGTTTATTTCTCAAATTAAACACAGCTAATTCTAGTGGCGCCCCTTATCAAACGATAGTAGCGAACCTACTGATATATCAATTCTTTATTTGATCGTGAATAATACAAAGGGGAGGTGAACGTGTTCTGGGAAATATCTACCCATGTCTAAGATGTTGTTTCGTATCAATTTGTGCTATGGTCACAACAGTGGTATTGAGGGATTCTATTCATTCACAAGCCTGCAATCCTAGTGACCATTGGGGTTGTGCACTCCACACTAATTGTTAAATTATCGCTGCACACATATTATATGTTCGTTTCTATGGTTTTGAATTGAAACCAGAGAATTGTTCACAGACCATATTGCCTATTGCTCGATTGGGCTTCCTTATTTTTGACTATAAAGATATACGCAGATTTCCCGTCATATAAGTACACGATGTCGTGTAGGAAATTCGCATTTAGATATGATTATGAGACTGGTTACGATCTTGCCTGGCCAAGGGGGTTTAGTCGGCATATGTATTGCATAAAGAGATTAGCCTTGGCATATTTATCTCCATACGATAAGGACACGATCAATCAAACCCATCGGAGTAGTGTAGGATTCAGTGAATGGCGACCACGCAAGGGGTATTGCAGCGAGGGGCGAGGAGACAAATGGGATGAACACAAACGTCTTAGTGTCTGGATGCTGATATGATACCGGTACATCACCCATATTACATAGAAACTAATCATTCGGAATGAAAGCAAATGAAATCGCTACTGCTTCATATGATCAGTGCATAGTTTTGCAAGGATGTTAGCATAATATATGTGCTCTATATGGTTACATATATGTATATATGGACTGACGCTAGACCAGGGCTCTGTTGTATAAGCTAAGCAAGGAATTATTTCTGTAGGAATTTTCCCCTCCCTACATTCATTCCTACATAAAATTCCCAGCTCGTAGGAATATTCCTTGCTGCATAGGTGTGGGTCAGCAAGGTAGAAGGTAAATAGGATGCATAGGATTCACTCATTTCTTGGGTTTAAAGATTAATATAACACATTTTCTTCAATTTGAAGTGGTAAAGTGGTTAGAATATTGGATACTTTGATTCTTATACATTTAAATATGATGTAGATAACCCTGAAATGATTAGATTTTACATCCACAGGCATGAGCTAGAAAGTGACCCTTCTTGACTGCAAAAATATAATTTTACTAGCCATATATATCTGCTATTTTTATAGTACCAAGTTCCTGCTGTAATTTAGGATGATTTTTCTGTTGACTATTAACATAATTTGAATGAATCTGGCTAGAAAAAAAAAGCCTCCCAAGGTGGGATTCGAACCATGGACTTGAGAGGCGAGCCTGTCTGGGAAAAAAACAAGCAGCACTGGGTGGGGATTGAACCACCGACCTGAGAGTTTCATTGTTACCAATACAAATTTGTCCTTGACAGAGTTTGCCTCAAGTGTGTGTGCCTCAATAGCGTTGATTTCTAGTGAGAACAAGGCATGTCCCCTCATTTACCACGTACCTTGAAGACTGTTGTTTGAAGTAGGCAGGGGATATTGAGTGGGTCAAGGAGGGAAATGTGGTAAATTCCTACATGATTACCTCTGCTTGGTTGGAAGGGAAGGAATAGTTCAAGGAAGGAATAGCCTATACACTCAATGCTTTTTAGCATAGGAATTTCCCAATGAAGTAAAGGGAAAAAACGTAGGAATTTCCACAAAAATCACTGTATATATTCTCAGAATAATTCTGCTACTCTATCCATCGGAATATAATGTTTCTGTGAGATTGCTTATTATTACTATATTACATCATATAAGCAATGCACAACCTGAATTCCGTCATGGGCCTATCATCATGGTGTGCAATATATTTGCACTTTTAAAAATGAATAGTGTTCATTTTTCCCCACCTTAATGTATGTACATGTATATCCAAAATGACATTATGTCATTTTCTAAACGTGTGTGGGATTTTACCAAAAGTTATAAGTAAATATGTGTCTAAAATGCCCTCCAAAACATGTAGAATTTGTGTTGCCATAAAACGTCCCGGTCCATGCCCAATGCTGGAGGGACACCAATTATTATTGGTTTCAACATAGATCCTATTCATATATATATAATATAGGATTCCTATAAAGTAACATGCTATTGACCAGATTGTCTTGGGTCATTTCATGTTTCTTGAAGACCAAGGACACCTATCAGGGGATAGATTGATAATTTAGCTGCCCTTCTTTGTTATCTTTGTGCACATGTGTCAAGAATAATAACCACTATTAGTTCTATAATCTAAAGTTTGTTTTAATTTAATACAATATATCTTAGCAATTAGATTAGGCAATGAAAATCAACATAGCCCAAAGAAAAGTCACAATATCTCACCAACTTCGATTTCATTAAAACATCTAAAAAAGACTCCTTCAGTTCATGAAGCTTTCACCGTCACTGATATGAGTCCTGGTTGGGCAGTACATATACCCCCCAGGAAATAATTTTATTTAACCGGTAATAACTGTATAACGCAAACTTAATAGTGTTTTATATTGCAGTAAATGCATAAATACCACCCTCACCCGTCCATATATTTATTAGTCATAAATTGGTGAATGCGAAGTGGAAATTAAGCCAAAACACAAACTCGTAATTTCCGTGGCTACAGGTTTCTGTCAGTGGATGTCGGTCAAATCCGGTTGCCCTAATAACATTGTGTCTCGACGTGACCATGTAACATAAAGATCAAAGGACACAACTTTGGGGTCTCGTGCGCACGAGTCACATAGAACAAAAATATCTCACCAGATATAAATATATATCTACAGGTGTACTATTTACATCGCCAGGTTTAAAAACAGACATCAGTTTAGATCACTTTCTGTTGTTATACATTTCGCAAGAAGCTATATCCCAGCATAATACGAAACCAATTCAACGAAAACATCACCAATGTTTGTAGAAAGAAAAATACCATTTTTAAGGTCGCAAATGTGAACCAAATATCAGATATTCTTGTCAAGGTGCCTTGACTCCCCAAGTCAGGTCAGTGTCCTGAGAGAGAAACCAATTCTGACACATATTTACCATGCCGTTTCTTCAGTCTGCCTGGGACATCAATACTTCGCTCCCGAACTAGCCACAGCGTCTTCTAAAATTGCCTAGGTCGTGCCAACATTCCACATAGAAATTGCTTAGAGATCTACTAATCAATGCTAATACGTGAACATACATGTATAGATTTAAGAGCTCGGTGGCTACTCGGGCACTCAAATGGACCTTTTTTACTGTAAAATGGTGGCGCAAAATTAATATACGTGCATTAATTGGAACTATTAGTATCTTGTGAATGAGCCCCTATACCCCATTTCTGTTTACACAGTAGTGAAGTTAATGTGTCTCTTGATAATGACGACAAAATGGTGTCTTATTTACGTTTCCAGGGTTATGAATGACAATCGATGTGAAGGATTTGCTAAGTAGTTTCCTATGCCCGCAACTGAAGCTCTAACTATGTTGAATTAAAAACCTCAGGCAATATCTAGTTCATAATGGATGTGTGGGGTATGGAATGAACGAGGAGGTTGCCCGACTCATCTAGAAGTGGGGGAGCAGATATTCAGCCTCGAGCCATCGGCGTGGTAAATGCAATTATTTTTCATATTATGGGCGACTATTGTCGGTAGGTATTTACTGCCTGATTTTCTTAATAACTGACTATTGTAGTGGGTCAAGGACGGCTGACCCTAACATCTGAATGTATATATAGTGCATCAAGGGTGGTATCTACTGATAGGCTCCATGCATAGCTTAGTAAACTGTCGACTCCGAGGAGTGTGTGGCTTCAACGGAGCAAGTCACTGTCCCTTTTTTGTTACCCGATGTTAGGAACAAAATTGCCTATTCAGATCATGGTAATGGTCGGCCTTATTATCCCTGCTGCAGTAAATGTCATCGCCAATGAAATACAAATTCATGTGCGATATGAGCGGGAGAAGAAGTGACATGGATGCTGCCTCCATCCGCTCCGACAAATCACCAATATCGTTCAAGTATTAAAAAACAACGAGGCAAAGCAATTTCACGCTCCGAGGTCTTGAAAATGCTGACTGGCGAGTGGAGAATATCAAGTTGGGATCTTCTCTTCGTAGAGGGGCATACTAAACACAAAAAGGCGGGGCAAAAGTGTATACTGGGGAGATGAACAGATTAGGAAGCGTGGTACCAGTCTTCTTTAGGATATCATAATAAAAACAGGAATATGCACCCTTTTTACATAAATTTACTATTATCGAAAATGTGAGGTTCATGCATGTGTCAATGATATACTTTACCACTTCGTGCTATAGATACTTTGATCGGCGTTGTTCTTGTGTTATCCGTAAGCTATGTTAATTGTGTGTAGAACTTTCCCTGACTGCAATAAAATACCATTGCTGAGACATTTATAAACACAGAGTGTAAATATTGCATCGGGAAAGGGGGGGGGGGGGATAAAGAACAGTAGTAGAACAGTAGTAGAACAGAAGAAGGAGAAGGTTGGAGAGGTTGGCTTCTGACAAGCTTCAGTCTCAAATACCTGCTAGCCAACCGATTCTCATCAATACAGCGAGTCAGGTAAAGACACCTAATCGTCCCATGATCTGAGCAGCTCCTTCCATCATGCTCCCCAATCCTGCCTGACCCTGAGGGAGGCTCCAGACTGATACTAAGAACACACCCAGTGGCCCTCCACGTCCCCTTCCTCCTCCAGGAGCGATACTTCTCCACGCCGACTCGACTTTATCTTAATTGAGTTGGAATGAAAGAACTGCTGCCTTTTGTCATTATTTATAGGCAGGCGGGAAAGGGGAATTTGCCACTGATAGTAAGAAACCAATCAGTATGCTGTTTTACGATGTTATCAAAAAAGCAAACCACAATGCCTCTTATGTTTCCCCTTCCTTTCCCCTACCAGAAGACCACCTCCAAAAGCAAACCTGTCAAAACGATTTGCATATTAAAACGATGACTGGTAGAAAATCCCTCCATTTAAGGTCTTTTTATATTCACATGGAATTGAATTTAACGAGGATCTGGAACGACAGATACGTTTAGAAAAAGGGTCTGTGGCCAATTCAAAGTGGGGAAATGGATGTGAACGCAGCGAATAGAGGACGAAAAGATGAAAGTGTAAAAGGGGTTTTCAGTTTTGATTGAAGAGTCTTCGCATTGAAGAGTGTTTGCATTACCACTGAGGTGATATAAAGAAAATAGCAGGATATGGGTAAGTGCTCAAATATTTCCTCTCTTTGTAGCCAGTCCTAAATACTTGCGATAATCGGGGAGATGTGAGAATCTGATCGGCGCCAGATAAGCATCCGATAAATCCCAATTCCTAATCTTATTTTATGCAGATCTTGTTCAATCAGGTCGTCTGTAAAATGGGAATGTCTTAATCTGATTCCGGCTTAATATTTACCCTTCAATGAGCCTATCTATAGAGTAATGTTTATAATATTGAATAAATAGCGTTCGAGATGTTACGAGGTAGTAACATTAAAAAAGATCCCGTATAATTTTAAAGCTGCTATAGAATATCTTTAGATATGCACATTAATTGTCAATTACAACCCCCACCGACATGTGCATAATACATTATAACAGACAGTCAAAGGATATATAGTTTATTAAGTATTGATACATTTTGATTATCCTTTCTCAGCTTAGGCTTTCGCATCAGAGTCCTTTTACTCTGAGCTTTCACGTTTCAAACTTACCTTGGAAATACTGAGGTCGGTATTTGTAGCAGAAAGCACGGTAGTCATATTTTTCCCTTCAATAGTTTGAAATCGTGTCCACACAACGAGGCAGCCATACATGCCTTTGCATGAATCCCCACATGTGCAAGTTAAATTTCGTGACGTCATTTCTGTCTTAAACGTCGAACAAGTGACGTCAATGAAGCGGAATATCCGTCGGTAGGGCCAGTAACGATTTAAAAAACAGTTCACGCCCCCGGCCACTCCGGCGACAAAGAGTATAATGAAAAGCACATAAATCTGTCGGATTTTATGAGGTTTGAAACACCCCGAGGGCAATTTTAGACACGATCCTAACCAGCAGGACTGAGCCACCCCTTGTATCCTCTCCCTCGCTATGTCCTTCTCCAGTGGTGTCCAAGCCATGTCGAGGATGCCTGTATATATGCTATACAAAAATAGCCACTCCAAAACACCTCCACCGAATGACACATTCCAGATCTGCACACAATCCACTTGGCATAACTCGATGACTATCCTCAAGTTCCCATCCTGCAATCCCTTCCATACTCCCTACGTTAGAATTCGGCGACGACGAGAAGCAACCTGTACATAAGGACGTGCTTCGACGAGAAAACATCGTTAATATGATAGGAAAATGTCCTGAATTCCCTGACGGCACGAAATCTGCGATGTGTGTGTGAGAGAGAGACAGAGACAGAGAAGGGAGTCCTGCTTTAAAAGAATTGCTGCTGGGGTATTCGCACAGGCAATGCAGTTAACGTGAAAGAGGAATGCAGTGGACGGCCGGCAGGTAAATGGCACATCACGCCAATTCCCTCTTTTTCCTCTGGCTCACAGTAGTTACACCTTGCGGGATAGTGCTGCCGATCCATGCATAGATATAATCCGAGTATGTAGAGGCTCCTTTTCATGGAACATCAAAAAGATAAACATGAACTACAACAAGGAGCTACAAGGGAGTGAGGGTGTCCGCTGCTGCTTTACGGTTTACCTGTCTCCTCTGGGATAAAGTGCCAGAACTGTAGGAGCTGTGGGAGCAGTATGCTTGTAAGGATATGCCTGGGATTTGCTTGGTTCTCTTTTGTAGTGAACCCAATAGAAGAGGCGTGAGAGAGGCAATCATCGCTGTATCCGATCGTCTCCGTGGGGCCGTGCCAGTCATGAATCAAGGCAGCAGCCTCCTCGTCTACAGTCATTGCGATGTGTCCGTTGTTATCCACTAGTTTGTGCACAGAGAGGGAGAGAGGAGGAAAAGGGAGGGGAGGCAGATTGGGAAAGAGTGTGCAGCAGCCCTGCCCTATCTGGGCTCGTAAAAATCCATAGGGGACACCACTGATACCCACCACACTAAGATATATTTACAATTATTGTCTCTCGACTGAGAAGTCCCAAGTCTTGGGCCTGTAATTCTGTGTATGGCCGATACCAATATCCAGTGGTGCCAGCAATGATATCAACTATTAAAGGAGCTTCCTATCATCTCCCCTTCCTCTCTTGTATGCTTCCGTTCGCATAGACTAGAGTTTTAGTCGCCTCTCTTGCCCATCCTGCTAGGTGGTGGTAGAAGTAGAGGGAGTGGTGCCAGTGGACCAGAGTGGTGGTGTCAGTGGTGGTAGTAGTAGTAGTGGTGGTGGTGGCGGTGGCAGTGGCGGTGGCAGTGGCAGTAGTTGAAGTAGTACGTGTAGTAGTTATAGTAGTAGCGAAGTAGTAGTATAGTATAGTGGTTGTAGTTGGCAGTGCTATATATATTTATATATAGCAGCTGTTACCTCGTCTATGAAATGAAGACCAGTATGAAGCTTATTATCGAAGCATACATGGACATTAACTTGCCTAACCTCGAGTGTCTGTAGCCCATATACAAAAGCATTGAAGTGAAGATGGAAGCGAGAGGAAACTGATGGGCGCAGGAGGACTACTACTGTAGATGGTCACTGACACGAAGCAAGGAAGCTTTGCCATGGCCATTGCCAGCTATTGCCTCTACAGAGAGGACGAGAGGGTTCCTGCAATGGGAGCACGCAGCCACGGTAGCTTATATCTGTCTGGTCAGGCCTTGATTCAATAAACCTTACGATCTCCCATTATAGATATGCCACCAGTTTCTAGTATGCAGCCTCCCTTGTGGTGCTCGGGAACGGTTGGATCTATTCCTCCTCGTACTATAGTGGTACCGCACCACCATTCGTCTGTTTCACTTGGGTGTAGACTTCCTGAGGCATCCAGGTAAATAGCCATGCAGTGTTTATATCTCCTTGTCCTACTTGTGAAACCTCGGTTTCAACTCACTCAGACAGTCGCTACGAAGATACTTTTCTACAAGATTAGCACAATACTGGGAAGAATTGCCCAGAACAACGCCAGGTTGAAGCACAGAATAATGCTTCTAGATAAGCCTACTCACCACCCAATCAGGATATTTTTTAAGAACCAATGCAAATTACAATATCCGAACTGTTTGATATCAAAAGACATTGTAGCGCTTAAGCAAATCTTAATTAGACCCTTCTTCTGGTCATTGTTGTTCCTATTCTGTACTGAAACCCCTTTTCTATCACAGTGATCCATTAGCCAGTCAGATCCAATTCATTTCTAATTCCAGGTCATTTACTCCATCCACCATGCCGACCTTTTGGAGGGTAATCCCATGACTAAGTAGCAATCAGATTTTCTCCTTGGCTCTCCACGGAGGAAAGTGGGCGCGTTTACCATTATTGCAATTAATGCTCTGCAAGCTATTCATATAGGGTCGTGGAAGCATATTACGCGGGAAATCAATCTCTATGCCTTATAGTCCACTCCCTAAACACTCAATAATGAGGCCATTGATTTTACTATGGATAGGGAAAGTCACGAAATTTCTCACGTGGCAACACCAATGTTAAATGTATAGCTTAGAGTAATGGGAATATTTTACTCTAAAATAGTAGGAACGAGTATAGTATGAAGATATATATATTCGTTGATAGTAGTTAAATGTTTTGTTTTTATTGTGTGGTCTATCCATTCCCAACCCATCGGAAAGTTAATAAAAGTTATTAAAAGGTTTGGACATGTAATTCTTCATGTAAAACTAAATCATCTTTCCCATTATTCATTTCGGTGTAGACTAGAATCCAACTATTTTCAATAATGGTTCCCTTTCGTCTTCTTAAACTGGAGAGAAGGTAATACTTGATAAAATTGAGAATGCTAAGAAGGCATGGCCTAGATAGATGTATCAAGAAGCTAACAAATTGGATTATCGACCCCCCAGCCCAACCAAACACACACACACATACACACACATTACAAAATATAAACATATAAAAATAGCGAACAAAAAGAGAAAAGGCCATGGATTCATATAAGACAGGAGGGAAAAGCAACTTAGATTTTAATATTAATAATCAGAATCACGAAGGTGTATTGGCGTTCTTTTTTAATCGGACTGGAAAAAGTATTATTTCCACACGGTAGCCTTGCCTATAGAAAAACACAATGATTCGGGTGAACAAAAGGTACAACATATTAAGGTTATTTACATAGTGAATGACAGTAACCTGATGCTAGCTTCTGAGCGGTGTATGGTGTATTGTATCGATTTCGGAGAAACTTTGGTCCATCTCATTCACCAAGAACTGAGTAAATCTCACATATACCTGATAAGAGTGACACTTTGTTTGCGTCTGGTTGCCATAATGGGGAGCCGGGTTAGCATTATATGTTTCATATCGTAGGTATTACAACTGACTTAAAATCCGACCAAATTGTTCAAACGCCTACACCAAAAATAAAGTTCTGCGATTCACACACAGACAATGATTTAATTAATTGGTATCAGTCAATGCTGCATGGCTCTCTCCTTCCTTGCAATGTCTAAAGCATGTTCAAAGTTGGTATGCAAATGAAAGAAACGACGAAGGAAGGTGTTTTGTTTTCGAAATGGACGAAACCCAAACTATTTCCTCTGAATGTATCTTTATTGCACCACAATCGTACTTTGCATGTTGAGTATAATATTTTAAAATCATTTTGTGGAAATCTGGGTAAATCAAAACAAGGGCTCAAATCAGCACGGTACGCCAGACAAGAACCCAATCACCAACCTCCCTTATATCAGGGGTCGGATTTCTTTTTTAACACTGTTCACCATCCTAACAAGAATGTCTCCTGTCTAAAATAGCACATACTATCCCAATGTGCAGGTAAGTCCCATGGGCTTTGACGTAGGACAGAAGTCAGTCGTTATACAAGCCAGTGACCGTGTTTAGAAAATTACTGATCGCAGGTGCCAACTATTTCAGGTAATTGTCTGGTTTGCCCCTCCTCCTCCCTCAACGGTTAGGTTTCTGGCTATATATGGAAAAACATCTGCCTCGAACAACGCCCCCAGGCAATCTCATTGAGAGGGGTAAAAGGCGTGGGTGTCCCTTGGGAGAGTGTAGGGGTCAAAGGAGGATTTTACTAAAGGGAGTTTAGGTAAAACATGATATTTATTACCACCCGGCTAAAGCCAGTGTGCATTGTAGGGGCGTGTAAAGGATCTACACTCCCCCAGGGAATAAAAGGTGAGTTATATTTAACTGAAGGAGAGATTTGGAAACCAAAGGATCTTGTGTATTTATATTCTGGGATGTATCCAACTTTCATTATATATTATATATAATAATTATATAAAACATGTGATCTTTGATGAAATGGAAAGGCATAGTTCTATGTCTGAATGGGTGTATATATCCTCATTGAACAAGGTTCATGACCTATTCAACTCACGTATAAACTCCATTAATTCTAATCGATGGTACGATTGGAGGAAAATAACGAAGAATGAACTTCTTGTTATACTAGAAGTGAAAAGACGCACAGACTGTTTAAGGTTTTCTCGTTCACCTTTTCAAAGTGGGGACACTCGTGAGTCTTTACGCTCTTTTCAAAGCAAACGACGGGCACGTCACTCACGCATGTCAGTCATTTCGACGGGCGCAATAGGCGTTCATGTGGTGGAGCGTTCATATATGTTCTGCAGTTCGGCAACCATGCAGGCATCAGTTTTCCCACTGGCGAACCAAAAAAAGCTTGTCTCACTAAACCACAACGACAATGCCGAAATGGGGACCGATAGAATAGAAATGGATCCATTCTATACTGTCTTGACTTCAGCCAATACCAGCTAGGTTATAGCAGTAGCTGCAACAATGGTATGAACTAGCTACTGCTGGGTGTATAGGAACTGTATAGGGCTGGGTATATACCGAAGTAGTGTGTCTGGTATTGGGCGCCGCCATATTGTGCGCGAAAACGATGCGCAGTGACTCGGGGGACAAGATCACACCTTTAAACAATGGCTATGCATAGCTAAGGTGTCGGCGGTCTTGAATTATCATGCTCTTATTGTTTTATACTGTTGCAACCTATAGTTTCCATCCTTCTTAAATGTTCGGCAAGTATATAAAAGCCTGCCCTGGCGATTTGGCATGTAAAATCACAGAGGGCAACCTTTTTTTTAGCTGTAACACCCTCAGTTAAACTTGAAAGTAGGCTCAAGCCTTAGTCTAGTACCGTACCACGGAGGGTTGTGCGACTGGTAGGTGTGAGGCTAACGTTATATGGTGTGTGAATGCCAATGCTTCAGACACTTCATTTTTGCTTATTATGTTGTTAAAGTAACATTTGCGAATTCTTTGTAGCTGGTTTAGGTCATACTTCAGGAACACTTCATATGTACCCAAAATAATAATCTTTGTCATACAGATCGTAGAATTGTACCTTAGTTAGCCTGTCTGTCTGTCGGCTATGTCTTTCTCTATCTCTATAGGGTATTAATGACCTCCGAATTTATTACATTTTTCAAAATTAATTCTTTCAGTATTACGCACTTGATCTTATTTTTCAAAGTCTAGTTGATATGTTGTAGAAGTATATTGACATTGCTCGATTAAATTGCAGGGAATTAATAAAGTGATTCTGTTCATACATTTTCAAAAGGTTACAATATTTCTGTTTTAAATTATTCCAAATTCATTGGTATATGAATGTTTTTGCAGAGGAAGTAGCGGACGGAGGGGGGCAGGGAGGGATTGAGAGGAAGGGGCAGGGCAGGGAGGAGAGGGAAGCAGACAGAGAGAATGTTCAGTTTTAAGATCAAAGGAAGGGTGAGTGAATCGTGAAAGATGGATTTTGGAGTGCCGAGAGAGAGAAGAGGGAGAGAGGATGGAGGCTTTTTTGAGTGAAATGAGTCCTGTTTAGGTGCATTCTACTGATTTTAAGGGCCATCTAAATTTATTTTCATTGTCACCATAAACCCTTCATTAGAATGGTTTGATATCATTCAATTATCGAAGGTCATCCAAATTAAAAATTCGTTTGGCAAAGATTTTCGTTATTGTCAAGTATGTATAGAAATGATTAAAATATCTAAATATTCGAACCCCAAATCAAAATTAACCAACCTTTTAATGTCCACTCAATTTACAAAATACATAATTTCCATGTAATGTTATATAGAATATATAGAATAGATTATATTACTAGTAATCCTTATTCAATCCAATCCAATATTACATCAGATGAGAGTTTGACGTCGGCCAAAGTGGCTGACGTGGAAACGCCAAATCAATTTTTACGTTAATTGCCGACGTCTTTTCGGAAACACTGGGCTGGCTAAAAGACAAATATTAACAGGGTATAATGCAAGTTAAAGTTAATTATAATTAAGTTTATAGCTGTGTCTATATGCCTAAAAGATTTCGTTTATGTAAAACAAATATTTCATGTACTTTTGAGTCTTTTCTTCATAAGTAACTCTCAAAGCCACACTCTCGCAATGCTATAACACTGGTGTGTGTATTGACTCATGTCCCCCAATGGCCGCAGCATGGCCGCAGGCCGTAGTTCGCTCTCCGCCGATGGCGCCGCCACCAGTAACACAGGACTCCCCTATAGGAACTGTATGGACACAGGTGGGACACAGATCCCCCCCCCCCCGTCACGCGCGGTACCTCATCACATAATTATGGCGATTTGGAGGCTCCCTTCCATTCATATGACTTAGTATTTTCTATGTTATTGGAGGCATAATACACCGAGGAATAATGCACTTACTTTAACTTAAGCTAGTATGTAAGTAGAAAATGTATAAAAGCTGTTTTTATTTTCATTGGTGATCCCCGTAAAATAAATTGCTGATCATGTAAAGCAGAAATTCATTTTGTAAAGGATGCCTGTAAAGCTTATTTATGTGAGAAGTGATGCCTGTAACATGTTCTTTTCTTAATATCAAATGACCATTTTGTCTTGCCTAAATAGTTAAGATAATGATTTCAAGTGAATATTGGATAGAGAATTGTGTATAGAGTGAGCCCCAATTAGTTTTTATATCGAAATGAAATAATTATCCATTCAACTTTTGTTAAAACGTTTGAATTTTGCTTGAAATTTGCTGAATTTCGTTTCAAATGACACAAGATAATTCTTCAACTGGTTTTCTGAGTGGAATTCATTCTTCAAAAAGTTATAAATCCACTTGCAGTTATATGAAGTGAAATTAGTCTATTATGATCTAATGATGTGAAGAAGTATGTCTTTATTTTGTGAAGTAAGTATAGCCCTTGCTATAGCCCCATATATAACAGAATCAGTAGTACGATTTTGTTGGAACAAAGTTTTCTTAAAAGCTCAAAATCCATATAATTATTAATATTTTTGGATAAGAAAAAGTAAATTAGTAGGCTTATTGAAGAGATTCGTTTTAATGCGCGATTTTTGAGCCCTTAATTCCCATACTAGGCAAAAATATTTGCATAGAAGTTAAGAATATATTGAACAAATCACCACATAAAATAGAAACCACCGTTGTGATGAGCATGATGAGACAATTTTCATGATCGAATATTATCTTTAATGATGGTTCACATACCTGCCAGAACTATATAAATACCTAAACTCAGATGTAAACAATGACCACTTTTAATTGCGCGTGACGGGGATCTGTGTCCCACCTGGGATAGAGGAATCACTGGAAACAGATGGAACAGAGCTTGGGGGTAGAATAGATAGCCTAGAATCTCAGTGTTGTAAAACAATCACGGCTTTTTCGATGTAAACAGAAGAAGATGGATTTGATGGGATGGATGTTGTTGCAGGGTGTAACCGAGGGGTCTGTATCAACAGAAACATACTCAGGCCAATACATCAGATATCCTGCGGCAGTGGTCAGCGTAAGCCAAGGTCGGACGGAGGGGCCTTCCCACTCCGTTGCAAGGTCACGGCGGGGCAAATGGTGGAGGATCCAGAAAGATCAAAGGCCAGGAGGGTATAAAACTTCAAGTCTCACCAGTCACAGAGACGCCAAGTGAAGGGGATACTTTCCAACAGGCGGCTCATGTTGTGAACCAAGTCGTCTGCCAAATTGTGTTTTGGCGGGAGTCGATGTTATTATAAAGTTGTCGACCATTTTCAAAGTTTCTACAACACGTACTTGATATATACGTCAAGTCATATATATATATGATATATACGTCAAGAAGAAATGAAGCTTATGCCATCGAACCATATAGATCCAAGACCGAAAAGCAAGGTGCTACTAACTATATAGAAGTTAGAACAAACTTGGGATAACTTAATTAGAACCAGGCTTAAAAAACCTAGACATCAAAGTCATGAAAAGAACTATGAACTTCGACTTGCACCACTTCGAGTAAGTCAATATAACTATGGAAATAATATAATAATCGCTTACCTGATCTATCCCCTCGACCAGATTATCAACACCGCGTATTTCTGCAACCCCCCCCCCCCCCCCCCCCCATGTGCACCCCCCCCCCCCCGGTTAACATGTTTTGTTTGCAATCTGACATCAAGGGTCCCCGCAAACCAAATCTAAACTATCAAAAAGAGAAGTCCTTATGCATGGGACATTGTCAATGCTCATTGCCTGCGGGACCTTTTGTCCAATCTTGGTGTCTATAAACTTTTACAAGATTTGTGGGAGATGTGTCACGCAAAGGTTGTTAATTTCTCATTCCCCTGGTCTACTTTCTCAGATTTTACAGACCTGTATAGACCGACATTTTCGCGGTCCCAGATGGCAGCGAAAACAGGAAAACTAATTACATTTCAATCGGCAAAAACTTGGGGTCACTTAGGGTCTATGAAACAAACCTATCCACGAACTATATATGGCCGCGAAAATATCAAGCTATAAGGCTATGAGATGGGCATGAAATTGTATATTATGACAATTTAAAGGTAGGGATCGAGGCATTAAAATGCCGAAATGGTGCATGGGAGAACATCGTCCATAAGTGTAATTTATTATAATTTTAAATTACTTTCATCTAAAAAATGCTAGAAAATTACGAAACCTATTTTGAAGTACAAAAAATACATAAACGTGCAATGTATCAAATTCATAAAATATCATCTAACATTGAATCCTGTTATATTTGGATAGATAAATCTGACCTCTTTTCACTATTAATATATTTTATGGTGGGTAAATGTGCTATCAATACATCGCAGAGCATGTTGGTTATGCAAGGCAGAATATTCACACAGTGAATAATTATGGTATCGTTTTTCCACCAAAATGATGTATGTCGATATTTTTTCAATGAAATAAATAACCATAACCATAAGTATTTAGATTCCATTTTTGTCAATTATGGCTAGATTTCGAGAGTACCCCACTCTGAACTTCTCCACTTCTTGTATATATATATGCAGAAATAACTGAATTCGAAGTGATACGACTGTGCCTGCGTTGGAATAACCGTTTGGGGAAACTTATTGTAGCATATACAGATTTGGGGATTCAAGGAAACTCGATAAAAAGTAAAAATAAATTCCACACAGCGCTATAGACTTATACATTACAGGATATACATACCTCAAAGCTTTACTCGGAGGAGGATAGACACAGGGGATAGATTGACCAGACGTTCTTCCACAAACTACCTATAATATAACACTACCAATCATGAAATTGTAAGATGAATATTGTAGACGAGACACTTTCGATATAAGTTTTTTAATGGGGTAAATGGATCTTGCATGCACTTCCCAATTCTTCGCCCCACCTCACCTTCATCATATCAGCCATGCAGTCTCTAGGCTTCGTCGCGTAGATAATTTTCTCATTTATCACAACTTCGATGTGACTGGGAGCGCAGTGCAGGTGTATCACCTATGTGTTAAGTGTCAGTTAGTATTCTCAGTTCCCCCCTCTCGCCATTGCTTCTCTCCTTCTTCACTGCGTAGGAGTCTGACAAGGGGACTAATACATAGTCCCCTGGTCATCCTTAATTCATTTAGAAGCCTCAGCAAAATAGACATGTCTCCGTTGGGTAGACTGAAACCCAGCCCCATGCAGACGCCTTCTTTAATACTTGTGTCTCCAATTTCCAAGGTTTTGTTATACACAGCGTGAAGGACTGTCACTGCACCTAGTATGAGTGAAGAACTTGAAGATCTTTATTCGGTCTTAAGGGGACATGAAAATTTATTTTATTAGCACACACATGTATAATATAACAGATATATACATATTATATAAATTATATTAATATTACAAGCATATTTGTCTCGGGAAGGGTCGCACAGGAGTTATATATGTGTGTGTGTGCAGGAGGAGGAATCGTACCATAGGAAAGGCCAAGATCTAGATGGGTCGTTCCTGCTACTTGTCATAAATGCTTGAGTGGCTACGCGCGAGATAAGCCATATCTTATGTTATCTCTTCAATGTCTCATAGCAGAGGATGGTTAGAAGTTTATTTCCCTGGAAATGGGACTCCAGAAGAGACGATGTCATTTACAGAAAAATACCCCCGTTGCATAACTAATCTCTATCTACGAGGTCGTAGAAATCTTTTTCTACGACAGAGTTCTAAGGCAACGTACGAAGACATCACCGAGTGATACCTGCGTTTTTTCAATTGTTCTGGATTAAATATTTGTAATTAGCCTTTAATCAAATAAAAAAAAATGACGAGTCGTAGAAAATCAATCGTGGATGCCAAGAGACGTATGCTATTGTAGAGGATGTCGTAGAAAGTTATGCAATACACTCATCGCAGATGGCTGTCCACGACGTCGTAGAATCAATCCACGAGCTTGTGGATTGTTATGGAACGGGGGCAACACCAAACAACTACGCATCAATTAAAAACTGGGTTATCATAATCAAGGCTTGAGGTATATAGACGTTCATTCTTTATCCTTTCATCAAGACGGACCATTAACTTCACTTCCCTCGACCACGTTTCCCCACTGGATATTGAACAAACGTGTTCAATAATATCTTCATTTAATAAATAAAGATGTTGAAGTGATGTACAAGTGTACAAATGTGCGGATATGTTTACTCATATTTCTTGTATTAATTTGTAGTGTTAGGATATTCAGGAGACGCTAGAGAAACATGGTAACAGATAAGACTGCTCACATACAATTGATATAATGGCGATAACATTTGCCATGACATAAGGTGATATATATAGAGAGAATTTAACGAGTTTTCTCATAATTCAATAATAATGAATGGAGGAAAGGAATCGGGGTGAGAGTAATATTTTAGTCATGTATATACAGTAATGCGTTTGGTTATAAGTTATTGTTTCTAGCAACCTTCACCAAGGATTTTTTCCCCTTATTTGAATACTTGCAATGTGGGAATATATCTCTTTTTCTGGTAGGTATACTGGAACCATAACCATGTGCACAGGCCGCGCAAGGACAAACTAGATGGATTGTATACAGACGGTACAGAAGTTGATATTGCAACCATCGAACATATTTGTGGAAACAACAGGGGAATTGTCCAGCTAATCTCACCCTTTTCCGATTTGAAAACACGACCGTTGACGATCGGCGATTCAGGCCTTTAAATAATGTATAGGAGTGGGATTCCTGATCATCATTCATACTGCCCCGCAATCCCCTTCTGACCAGTGTTTTATGGTGTTGTGTATAAGTGAATTAGTTCCCTTGGTGATGGATGTCGGGATTACAAACACCTTGAAGTGAACCAAAAATGTTTTCATTTTGTATTATTCGGTACATCTGTGGAAATTATGGAATAACGAGAAAAATCTTATCTGGTGAGTAAAGCCCTGCATCCACTGAACTGATTTTCTCACAGGGAAGAGTCAACTGATGGATGTGAAAAGGCCTGACGATTGATTGCATCCAATCTTGACGGGAGGGACAGCAAACAGTCAGCTATAGTATTTCTCAGACTCAGTTCGAGGGGAGCTCGAAGGAAGGCCAGTTGTTTTGGTCATTAAGCACGCCTTCCTGATAAACCTCATTGCCATTATCATATGCCTCACCGCCATTATAGAAATAAACAGGACACTATGGTATTTATTACAAACTATAGTGGGCCTCTGTCTACCACGCGTAGCAGTTTAAAAAAAACAGTTTCCAGGGGTGGTGCAATTTAAGAGGGTGGCCCATGTGGTTCCCTTCCATTTTGTTTACATTACAATTAAAGTGTATTTATAGCAACCCTTAATTTCCAAACATCTTGGAGCAGACTGCCCCTCCCACACCTGATATCAGTTTTTGTTTCTCAGGATTTCCTGAGAAACAATTGGAAGTATGTGACGGATGCCAATCATTGATAAGAGATCTTCATCAGATATGACAAAGCTGCAGTCTTAATCAAATGTGAAATCAGATGACATCAGATCGGCATCACTTATCTATTCCACTTGTCCCGCCTATACATTTCGCACCCCAACGATAAATGAGCCACCCATGCAGATTTAATTGACACTAAACAGTGTGCACCCAACCATGACCGGGCGAGGGTGGAATGGACTGGATGTGCGTCTTTGTCTTAGTATGTAATAACTGTAATAGTAGACAGGGAGGCGCCATGGGCTGATAGGTGGGGAGTAGGAGAAGGATTTGATTCTGGTCCATACCAGTGGGAAGCTATGAGGAGAGTTGTGTTGGTGGTGGTGGTAAAGTTTTTAGTCCATTTTGGGTCAGAGTATTGGCGTTTTCTCATTAAATTATGGGAACACACAAAAAAAAAAAAAAAAAAAAAAAAAAAATTATGGGAACACAGACCAGTGTCCCAGCATGGTCTATTACACCAATTTTTTTGCGATTGGTTCTCACCTGCTTGCTGTTCCATTGTCTAACATGTGTTTCTTGCCTCCCATTGGCTCCTCGCAACACCCTAACATAGGTGTGTGATTGGCCTAGTCCATACATGCAGCTACGCAAACAATTTGGGCACTTTCAAGTGGAAGGAGGAGTGCGTTAAATAGGCTGTACAGTGCAACGCCAAGTGCACAGAGTGGCTATGTGTGTCATGCCGAAAGTCTGCTGTGTGAGCGGCGACAGGAGATGTGCGCTTAGCTGCCAGAGTGTAAAAGTGGATTGTGATAACTGTGGTGGAAGGGACCCTGGCAAGTTATGAACACACATAATAGGCTGTGTTAACACTCTTAACCTATCGCCCTGATGCTAACCTATCCCTATATGTCTTAGGGATGCGTTGTTAGTTAGCGCTGCCCGCAACAAATAGAGTTAAAGCATCAGGCCTCAACCATAGGATGTCCCGTCGGCTAAAATAATACTACAGGATTGGATTATTCATTTCCCCTACAATCTGCCGATGTTTTATCATGAGATCAGTTCAGTGAAATAGACCCTTCTCATCCAGATATTTCTGACTTCTTCACATGATTGTTTCTGTTTCAAATGTAAACAAGTCTCAACCCTAGGACTTCCCATTGATCAGTCCCATTGACCTGACAGTCTCATAGCCAGTCTGGCATTGTCCATTACAATCACATGTTTGGAGCTGAATAAACGGGCTTTGAGCCTCAATTTCATTACTAAGGGGAAAAAACTATTTTGCATGTGTAACCGTGTTTTTTAATTTACCAAAGTTGTTTAAAATGTTGCTGAGAACGATGCGTTGGTCTTCGACGCAAGAACATGCTACAAGCTACATTCACACTAATTGTAAAGTTAAATCGATCAATAGTTAAATAGATCAATACCGTTAACTTAATACTTGTTCTAACAGTATTTTCATTTTTAATTTCGAATATCACTTCCCTGTTAAATTCAAGCCCCTCCGGGCCTCTTGGGCTATTTCATGCATCCCGCGAGAGCCTTTGAAAGTCACGCTTTCAGACTTAAGGATACATAACATTGTAAATAATTACCGTTTAGTGCGATTAGTCCAAAACATGAAAAAACACCGCGAGCTATAGCTAGCTATACGTACTGTGGCTCCATACGCAAACCTTCACTACAGCCTGTGCGTAAGACCCGAGGGTAATATACAGCAATGATGATAAATTCATGTAATTATTTTCGCTCGAGTGATTGTGAACCCACATATGTAATCGTATTTCGTATAGGTAATTGTGAACCTATCCCTATATGAGAGCTGGGACTATGGATGGGACGCATGCATCACGAGGATCACCCAAACCAATATGCTTCCCAATCCTGGATCAGACGAGCCTGCGTCCTAATCGCTGGCGCCGCCTTCTGGTCATTCTTGTCTCGAGGAAGATGTGGCTAGGTTCCTGAAATATATTGGTTGGCTTATACATGTGCGAGGTAGGGGTTCGTTCGGGGACGGGCTCAGCGGGCACTGACTGGAGGAAAACGTTAACAACAATAGGACAATAACAACCAAAACTATAGTGTGCTCCTCGCGAAAGAATTGCAACAGCGAAAATGTAATTCATGTCCTATAATTATATATATTAATCAAAGGTTAGAGAAATGTAGAAGGAGCTTGAAAGCTACCAATAAAAAAAATAACATTTTATTTTGTGATCACCATTTGTTGATGTCAATGGTGAAACAAACCATGTCCTTATTTAAGCGATTGAAGGTAAGGCTTCCTATTGGCAAGTCTTCAATTGTATAAATCAAGACTACTATCTTCATGTCCATAGACAAAAAAGAGGATTTCACTTAATTGGGGTCGTGGTTGAGGCTAATGGCGATTCTCGGAATACCTTTTATTGTTCAGAACCTGCATAAATCAAAATAAGAATAGCTTCTCTCTCAAACACTGGGATGAAAGGAGAGTTAGCTCAAGGAGGTTCGGGTTGAAAAGAAAGATCTGAGGCACATTATGTTCCTTGTCTTCAGCATTCGGCCTTTCACATAAAAGAGAATAATTACCACTGGAACAACAGCATTAATATAATGCAATTCAGGGGCTTTGGTGGACTGAATATTATATCAGATTTTTAGCCAACTCCTTCCCATTCAAGTTTGTAACATTCATGTTTGTAAAAAGTGGGAAACATAATGATGGAAATATTTGTGAGCAATTAAGAAATCCAAGCCAGTTTTTGGTTCGAAATCCTTGAAGTTTTCATAGTACTCCCTATCGATATAATGGATTGAATATCCATAAACTGAAATCCATATCACTTGGGTCCAATTAAATGGGAACTTTCATTTTATCTTAAGGCCAATGTACTCGGTTTCTCTCATACCACGTGAATCACCCAACCAAGAGTCAAACTATATAAGATTGTCGGGTTAATAAACTAAACGATAGCAAATCTGCTTTCATTTCTCCTGTGGTGAATGTATCTGGAAGAAGAAAATAATAAAGGCGATCCAAAAGCCACCAGGTGAGAATGTGTTGCCCCGGGCCAATCCCAAACAGAGTCCATTACAAGATTAACCGTGAAGCCCGCTCTCTTGGCGTCCAAAGATTAATGAAGTTGAAGCCAATTATTCTCTCTGTTTGTACTCGACACGCAGACCTACGGTGACAATATTAGCCCTCCTAATGGTATACACCATGTTCCACGCCACTTGCGCTGAACAAATGTTTTTTTCTCGACTAATAAAACTCGTTGACAGCAGAGTTAAGTGCTCCGTACCTTGCTTGGTATGGTTGATAGACTGAGTATAGAGCTTTGTTGGATGCATGCTGAGTTGGTGGGAGGTGTGTGAGTCTATCCACCTGAATTACGCGACGTGTGGAGCTTTGTATACATCCATATTCAAGGACAGGCATCCCTGTTGTGTGGATGACCAAAGAGTGAGTGCCCAATTTAATGAAATATAATTTATTTTTGGCAGACATCTGTCTGCCAAAGATTAAACAATTTCCCGATTTGAAAACATGCCCTATTTCATCATCACCATACTTCGCCTTCGCGCTTTCTTTTCTCCAGCCATGTGTGTCTTACTCATATGTATATGTATCTGCATTAAAGTTTTACCGATTATTATTATAAATTTGCACAGCTGCCAATGCGACATATAAGAGTACACATTATCGATTTCGAACCCGAACATGTATTAACACGCTGAGGCAATGAAAGTAGTTAATGTGTTTATCTTAGACATAATATCATTTATAAAGGTTCCGATCACGCCTATTGGAACCTGCAACATAATGCGATACGCTATATAATATAATTTTACGAAGGCATACTAAAAAGAATCTATCGTGTGTTTGATATAGTAATATTCTACTAGGGTAAATCCTGAGACCTTCAGTAGCTTTGGTCCATTAAGCGTTAACTTACAGCGGCTGAATATTAGGTCTACACATTCCTGACGCCCTATTGCGAATTTCTCCACAAAACATAGAAACTATAGCCTATATAGGTATTCTCTTAACTGGGCTTATCGTCCGGGATTCTGGTTGTGGGATACAAAAGGAGTATTTTCACAATGTAGTAGATGTATTTCCTTGGGCTATCCGGACGAAGAACATGTACATGTACATATATACCCGATGCTGTTCTCCGTTTGTCATAGGGACTGCAAAAGTAAAGTTGATCCTACAATTCAAGGAAATTCATTGTTGGGGAGAAGAGGAAGATAATAACAACAATGGCGACGACGACGATGTGACACCTGCCATGCCAACGATCCCGATACCGCCATCTTTGTGTTACCATACAGCACTATATAGACACAGTAGAGACTGTGAATCATTAACGAAATAATATCTTTACTAAAATGTAGTTACAAATTTACTGATTGTAAATGAAAATGAAAAGAAAGGCATGCTCATAAAGAGAGGCATGCTTAAATCTCTGGAATAGCCTTATACTTTAACAATATTTCATCCCATTTTGAACAGTCTCAAATTCCATGAAAATCCGATGAAATTTAATTGGTTCCAATATTTCGTCCATTTGGTTCGATCGGAAAATTCTGTGACTGATAAAAGGATTCAATAAATATCGATCACATTTCAACTCTGTAAAGATTTAAAATGATCAATGTTCCTATTAAAACCGGACTCATTCTCTGACTGATGGTCATTGATTGCATTAAAATTGAAGATAAGATTCCATCAAGCTCGGAACACAATTCCCATATTGTGTGTCCGATGCGGGTTTCATAATCCAGTCATGGAAAGGCATGGCTTATAGCATTTGCACAGGGTAGGTTTGTTTTATCTTCTATCCTCAATGAACGATTACCCCCAATTATATCGGAAAGCTTTAGCATATCTAGCAGCTAACAGTTATGAAGCTATCATCAGATCATACGTGAAAGGGGGGATATTTATTGTTTAGCCACTAGGGTAGAAGTATAATGAATACTATGAAGAGAGGGAAACATGGGTGACAGGATCCAAATGGGATAATTACATGTATAATTATACATATGAATTTCGAACAAAATATGACTGATATCTGTAAAATAAACGAGAGAAAGTATGGGGCGCAAACAAAAAAACCTATAGTATAAACATAACTATATCCATGCAGGAACAAAGGATTAAGTAAACGCTTGTTGAATTCAATTTAATACGACTGCTCCATTATCATACTTTAACCCAGAGAAAATTGTAACAAATAATGAAATATCTCTTGAAAAAGATGGCTGTATGTTAACAGGAGAACAAGTGTGCTCCGAATTTAATAATTTCTTTCTGGATGTCGGGCCCAACCTTGCAAAAAAGATTGTCCCCTTGTCGAGTAGTGATGCCAACAAGTTTGAAAAGGCCATGAAAAGGCCACATGATAAAGACAATAATGATTTAAACAATTTAACATTCTCCTTTGATGAAGTATCTCCAAAAGAGATTAAAAAAATTATTAGCAAATTTGATAACTACAAGAACACAGGCATCAACTTCATGCCTGCAAAAATTTTGAAACCCTGTCTGAGTGTACTCGCTCCTCAGATGGCTTTTATTGTAAACCTCTCCCTAGCATCGGGAAAGGTCCCAGGAAATTTCAAGGAGGCGAAAGTGACCCCACTACATAAAAATGGCTCAAAAAATCAGGCAAATAATTACAGACCAATCTCCTGCATCTCCCTACCGTCAAAAATTCTGGAAAAGGTGGTACATGCACAACTATCAAACTTTTTCGAAAGCAATAACTTATTTTTTGAAAAACAGTATGGCTTTAGAAAGAACCATTCGGTTCAACAAGCACATATTGACTTCCTTAATGATATCTACCACGGCCTAAATGATAGACAATTTAATACAACTGTATTTCTCGATTTTAGAAAGGCCTTCGATACTGTGCACCACCAAACCCTATTAGACAAGCTTTATACATATGGTATCAGAGATGTAGAACTGTCGTGGTTTCAGGACTATTTATCGGGTCGACAACAATCGGTCTGCATAAGTAGTCACAAATCGGAAACAGGCACGGTCACCTGTGGAGTGCCTCAGGGAACAATTCTTGGTCCAATTTTATTCTCGATCTATATAAATGATCTACATAAGTCGGTAAAGTATTCTAAAGTCCAACACTACGCAGATGACACGGTAGTCTTTGTTAACCATATAAAAGAATGTGAAGCAAATTCGAAAATCCAAGAGGACCTCCACAACATTAGTGCCTGGTGCCGCCACAACAAAATTTCCCTAAACGCTGACAAATGCAGTGTCATTAATTTTGCCATTTCTCCCTCTTACAAAGGTGAATGTGTCTCTTCTTTGAAACTTGGTACATCCAATCTTATGAAAGTAACCAAATACAAATATTTAGGCTTCTTACTGGCTCACTCACTCTCCTGCAAACCTCACTTGCAAAACCTAATTAAAAAAGTTTCCCTGAAAATCAGACTACTTTACAAAGCAAGAAACTCTCTCACCAAAAAGGCATGCCAAGATCTATACAAGATGGCTATCTTGCCACACTTTGATTACTGCGACTTTGTATATGACTCTGGACCTCAATACCTCCTACAGAAATTACAAGTACTACAAAATTCAGCACTACGTATTATCTTTGATAAAAATAAACTTGACAACGTTACAAATGAACATAACCTCTTAAACATTCTACCCCTCAGCGACAGAAGGGAAAGACATATCATTGAAATAGCTCACCATTTAGCAAAAGACCAGGACAACTTAGACAAAAGAAAACTTGGCACCAGGAGTCATGCAGAGGGTCGCAGAAATTTAAAAACCATTACCCCTAAAACGACAAAAATTCAAAATTCTGTTATATACAAATGTCAGATTGGGTGGAACAACCTCAAGACTGAGTTACACAAAATAGAAGACAGGTTCACCTTCATTAAACATGTCAACCATACCTTTGATTCAAAGTGACAGCCTCAAGACACGTATTTTTCTGTATATTGCTCTGTATTTTTATATGTACTTTCCGCACGTTTTTATCTGTTGGCACCGATGTCCAGTAATTATGAATACCCCATGATTATACCGCTATTATTATTGTTATTGTTATTATTGTTATTATTATTTGCACTAGCACATGCAGCATTTGTAATTATACGTCTCTGTGAGACCCTCACAGGAATGATTGATTAAGTCCGGACCGAGTAATTAATCAGTCCATTGTTTTCCTGATCAACGTCTTTTAATATTCATGATGTCTTATATAACCGTAGCTTAGTCATATGTAACCAAGAAAAAAGGTAACCAAGAAAGGCATGTTCGGGAAGACCTCCTCTCGAGAAGAACGTAACCTCTTTGTCAAACATCTTATGGCAAATAAAGAATTATCTTATCTTATCTTATCTTATACTTTCAATTTTTGTTTATCGCAAAATCAAGCACACACCCATGTGCCCCTTTAATTTGTCCAGTATTATTTACATAGTTTTCCAAAGGATCTTTATACGCCAAGATTACATATAGGTTATTTAACATAAAGGAGATAAAATACTTGAAACACACTATAGTGTGAAAACTTCAGCGGTAGCACGTTTCTATTTGCTGTTGCATCACTTGCACATAGTAACAGCACACTGTCTACGTACTGGTCAGGCCGATATTTCTTTGCAGGAGGATTAATGATAAAATGCAGTACAAGGGAATGATTTGCTGCCACATCGTGAGTGGATATGTTCAGAAATCTAGACGAATAGGTGTCAGTGTCCGGCTGACAAGCTGTAAGGGTTAAACTCTAGTGCAGGACCACACCGCCAGAACCAAAGGCTCAACACTACACTGCCTCACTTAATTACAGGAAACCAATGTAAACATGCTACAGCCTAAAAACACCATGTGAACTTGCTTAATTGTCATGTCCAGCAACACTTATCTATGATACTTTTCTTTAGACACATACCTGGTCTTGCATACCTCCAGTAATTCACTAAAAAATGCCGCCAAAGCCTACAGTAACGTTATTCCAATGGATGTAAACACTGACAGACATTTCGTTTAGCTACTAGTCCAGTCACCTGCGCATTTCCTTAGCCTAAAGCTGTGCACACCTCGTCCATGCAGTGACATCATAGCAGCAAGGATTCCACATGGCAACTTGTATAGCTTACAATCCTCCCCTGGCCCATGCCTATACCATTGTGGGACATAGCTCAGTGCCAGAGCGTCCGCTTCCTGCACGGAAGGTTGCACGTTCGAAACCAGCTCACAACTGGCCTTACATTTTTTGTGCAGCTTGCCATGTAGGCTATCATACGTGAAATGAACCGAGTGGGAGGTTTGCCAAGTGCTTATGCACCAAGGGGCTATGGCGGGGAATCAAGGACTCCACCCGAGATTCATCCACCTTAGCCCCGAGGTGCATGAGCACTCGGCAAACCTCCCACGAGGTTTGTTCCACATTTATTACATCTCTTTTTATTTTTTACTAATAATATTATTAGGGTTAGCCTTAGGGTTAGGCCTAACATGACTGAATTCAATGATGTAAACAATGCTAAACAACGTGGGTCTGCTCTCGTGGTGACTGGTGCTGTCAGAGTTGAACCCCTGTCATTGACAACAAGTGGCGTGTTTGATTTGATACCAATTCGCTATAGGATCTTTGTTCATGGTGGGTTTACATGATATACTTTAGCAAAAGAACATTTTTTAATGTCATTACACATTAGAACCTATCATTTTGAAAGTAAATCAATGTAGAATAAAGAGCTAGCAACAGCTGAGTGCTTCCCGTAGCCCCTAAGCTCCTCCTTCTCAGCCAACCTCTGCTGACACTGACACTACCATCAGTGACAACAAGGGGCATGTCCGATTCGCAACCCAATTCGCTATAGGATCTTTGCTCATGGATGGTCTACATCTCTATACTTTAGCTAAATAGAATATTCAAATGGCATTTGCTGATAAAACTTTTCATTTTGAAGCTTTGTATTTATTATCTAAAGAGAAATTAGGGTGAACGATTGACGATTACATCGCCGGAAGTGGCTGCACATGAATACACAATTTGACTTCCGGTGATCAGGCTTAGCTGCCAGACCTACTTGTTGTATGCACGTCCAGGTGGTGCATACAATGCTGAAGGTATAGGCAACTAAAACCCAGGGATGTAATAAGACAGTAGCACCTACATGGTTTGTTAGGCGGGTGGGTGGGCTCTATGTAGACTCTACCTAGGGTGTGGGGAAGGCAGGAAATCTTTTAAATAGCCTAAGGTTTCATTATCCGCTCAATAATATAATATCCTAGTTAATGTAAAGAGTTCTATAAGGGCTTCAAACCTATTACAGCCAGCCACCATGCACTTTCAGGTGGGACACGCTCTCAAAGATGTTTACCTTTCTCAATATAGCACAGCTAGTATACACTAATCAGTGAGGAATAGAATATATAACATGCACAAATTCATAATGGTTTGATATGACCATTATGTGCCTTTAATGAATTTGATATTGTATCTATATTGTGACAAGGGTTGGACACATAACAAGCACTTCGATCTGTTCAGCTTACATGTGTGAGCATTAAAATGATCCGAAGCTACAGCTAAGTAGTATATAAAAATGGGACTTCAAAACGGGCGCTATACCATTTTTGTCGGTGCTTTACAAAAGTGTCTACATTTTGAGTCCCGATGTAGATCGTCCATACCAAGTACTTCTAATGCTGTGATGATGTGGCATTTGTTCTTGACTAATTTATTGACAGATGTCTCCGGGTCTAGACCGTGTGGAGAAGGACGGCAAACCGCCAAGACTTCGAAAAATGAGACTGCGAGCTTGTAAGATACCGTTATAAATAAGTAATTAATACATATAGACGGGAGGCACCTTTCCCCACTCGCAGCACTTATGTCACATGGTCTTGTGATCGATGCATTTTATGGCTAATGTCACCTTGATATGAAAAGGTTTTCCTTCCAGACTAGATGTGACATAAAAGCACACGCTATTTGGGAAGGCGTGAGAAGTCGGTATCATTCAGAATTTCTTTCAATACCGTCCCTATTATGGGACAGATGGGTATCAGCGTGGCAAAATGTAAGTGCCTATAGAGCTGTCCTGGCTTCTATGGCAGACTATATGGGTATTTAGCATTTCGGGGTCAAAATATAGGGATAGCAACCGGTGTTTTGTTATGGATACTGTAGTTACTTATTATTTTATAGTGTTATTACTTCCATCTTCCTGATTGCAGTCCAACCACACGAGCCATTGTAATTCTTAAAACTTGATGAGCAAAAGCCTTTGATGTCCAGATTATAATTATTCTGACGGCTGTTCATAGCGAATGCAAATAATACAAGGGATGATTGAAAGGGAAATAAATTATTCCAGAACGCAGAAAGAAAGCAACAATGGGGAGGGGCAGATTATATTTGCATGTTCACAGAGAGAGAGCTCCGGTGTTTGACAATCTATCTCTCAATCGTCATAATATATATGAAGGCAAACAATATCTAAGTACAATTTGTGCCTTTATATTTACTGTATATATAATGGCAGTGCATTTTTTCTCTCTTCTGCTATTAATTCATACCCATCTTTGTATTTGATGTTTGCCTAATCATTTCCTTCATTGGAAAACCTTGTTGAATTTCGAATTCCTTATCGCACCCATATTTCAAGGGGAAATCAAATTATTGAATGAGCATAGTCATCAACTGAGGGAAACATCAAAGAATAGACAAATCAAATTAATTAAGGAAAATAGCGTCTGAATGTTTGTCTAGAATGTTCGGTGAGAGCAGTGCAGAACCGGAAAGTATTATTCAATAGATTTTAGCAGCGAAAGACTGCTCATGGTCCCTTTAATATGGCGGACTAGTAATTATCCGAGTTCTTCAGGTGCCGTATTTTATGAATACATCGTCCTCTGTGTGTTTAATAGTGTTGATGTAGGTTTTTGTATTGTGGATATGCAATGGTACAATTTAAATTTATTTCTTGGCAATAGAGTGAACGGGATCGTAAAACATTATTATGATCCTTTTATTTTAATTTCGGTATTTGTAGTTATAATGTGAATATTTATAAAATTTAATGTGAAACAGGGTGGTTATTGACTTCTACTCAATTATTTAACATACGGGCAAGATGGAAACTCCTCTGCAGACTATGTTTCCCAGAAATGAAGTGAGTAGGCCTACATGTATTGCTGTTTCTAATATATTATAGTGTAAATAACTATCAGTGATCTCTGATTTGCTGATAAATCATATTATCTATCAATATTTGTGGACATAGGTGGCTCGCCTTCATCAGCGATCAAACCGGTGGACTTTTGAAGAGGCTATTTTTATTATGGAATCTTACGTTATAATATTATTATAATATATTCACTAAACGGATTTGTTTGTTAACCAGATAATTCGACGACATGACGTACATCAGGCGCATGCTCAGTAATAAATCCTTTATCAATGAGCCCTAATGCCACTCGTGAATCCCAGGATATTACGAGTCCTCCCTATTATTAGACCTCATAAGAGAGAGAAGAGACTAATTTATTAGAAGTTCTTACATGAATGTCCACAAGACCTGAGGGAACCAGACTAGCGATCGTTGAATTTAACGTCGGTACATAGCAAGGCGATCAGCAATCGAAGTATTACCACCTGAAATGGATCTAGTAACAATATAATTCCTGGCGATACAACTGGAATAATTTAGAGCTGATGAGATTCTCCCTCAAATACAAAAAGTTCCAAAAAACATCTACGAAAAGAGCTGTGTAACAGATGAGTTTGTGTATTTCTCTTGTAGATGAAGCCGAACGACTCAGAAATTGGGGATGAGCCAACTTTACCCGGAAGGGCAACACACAATAAGACGGGCAAAACAACCTCATGCCACAGAACTGCTTCACAATCGTTTAAAACAGTAATATTAAATTTTAGTCGAATGGTGAAGGGCATGTATGTATGATTATTCTACAAGGTTATTACAGAGTTCTGGGAATAATCGAAATTCGCATTGAGTTGAATTTATACGTAGAGTCAATACAACATAAACCCATTAAAATATCATCAAAATAATTATGTGAAAACTGTGTTTGACCTCGGTGTTGACTGACCTCCTTAAACACGTTTTTTAATACTTGGATGCCTGATAATCATTTTGAATGAAAGAATTCAATCAAACGTATTTAAAAAATCCATGAATAAAAAGTCAATCGATGTATTTCTCACAACTGGGATGCTCTCATCTGAAAGAGGAATAGTCTTATACCACGATGTATGCCTAATACAGACTCACTGCTTTTGCTCCCACAAACCGAACATTTTGAAAAATGGGTTGCTTTGCTGGGCCAGCATTAGATTGTGTAATATCGAATTATGGTCTCATTTCCCCATATCACATTGCCGCGATTAAACGTGTCAGCACTTCATTAATTTCGCATGCAAACATGAGCAAAAGGTTAAAATCAGGATGAGTTTCCACAGCTGACTCGGCAGAAATCCAGCCCTAATTGATCAATATACTGCGATTCATATTTTATCCTTGTCAAAGGGAGTGGAATCTTTCTCTCTCGGTGCTGGAATCTGGTGTGCTTTAATTCACACCAGAGAAAATGTTTTATGCATATTGGTGGGACCATCTTACAAAGTCAAATAATTATTGTTTCAGATGCTTATCATTTATGCATGCTTATATCCATGAAGGTGTGCTAAATTTACATATCACAGGACGTAGAATGAACGGACATCTCGATTTTTTTCACCCGCGTTGCCTACATTAACCTCATACGATTGTTCAGGCATAATTCGAAACCACTGGCATATATTAACTTCTATTCTGGCACTGGCACTTGGTGTCATCTCTTGCTTTAACGGGGTTCTCTAATGTATATATATCCGTATCAACTCTCATATCCGTGGAGCCCTGCAGTGCTCGCCAAAATTATGTATGAAATACTTGTCCGTGTATATTGCCAGAGGAGCAACAGAGTGAACAAAGTGGATGCAATTGGCTGGCTTATCGCTGGCGGCATATCTTTCATTGCATGCCTTTACTTTGTATTCTTTGTTAATGATTTTCCAGAGCTTCATGCCAGCCATAGTATACGTCTTTGTGCAGTCTCTTAATTGTAACTAATCATGCATTACAAAATGTATTTGGGTAATGTAATTCTGGGTATTTTATCAAAGTAATATTTTGATAAATACATACTTTTTAGGCACAGTTTAACTTGCAGATTACGAGCATTTGCAGTGAACCGGTTTCAGTTTAGGTTTCTTGAACGTATACGGTTTTGGCTGAAGTGGCTGAAGTATGTTGGTAGTTAGTAGTCAAACTCCATTAAAAGTCTGACGATGCTATCAAATTTGCACTGACAAGACCCTTGTATAGAGTAGCCGTGGTTGCATGCTCTTCGATTCACGGTGTTTTCTTATACCACAGTCTCCTACCACTGTATAATCATGGTAGATTCTGTGCCTGGCGACACATAAAAGATACCACTCGAGCACTACTATGGAAGGTATTGATATTCATAGGATGTGGCAGGGGTGGAAATAAATGGAAAATTGCTTCCAGTCTTATATTGTGATTCGTTGATAGACTGGGCTTTATCGTCTTCGTCTTCCTTAGCTAGTGCTGGGAGCCCTTTAAGTGAAGCAAAGCCACTTTCACAATCCAATGACGCAACACCATTTCAATCCCTTAAAAGGAAGAACATCCTGAAGTATAAAGAAAGAGAAAGGGGAGCTCTTTCGTGGCCAGACCTCGCATTGGAACCCGTTTGTAACATAGAAAGCCTCTAGGGAGAGCGATTGATTTCCTCACTCGTTAAATTCATATTCGCTTGGTAATCTTAAAACGTCGACGGCTTAAAAAATGCTTTGAGGGAATTCTGAAAGCTATCCGCTATAAATTCAGTAGCTAAGCTACATGTGCCATTTGTGGAATAGGGGTACATTTATAAATACAGGCACGACTCTGTGATTTACTGACAGAATCAAATACCAACTTCCTACTCGCATGTGCGATGTTGAAATCAATATTCACACGATCCATAAACATTAACAAGATAAATAATCCACCATAGGAACAGTGGTTGGTGTAACTGTTGTACGGAGCTAAAGGCTGCTGCTGGTTGACTTTAGACAATGATGCCAACATCTTATCTCGCCAATGGTGTTTGTGATGTGAAAGGCCTACTTAGTACCCTAGCGATAATATTACCCTGGAGGTGGTATTATATGACTTATGATATGAGGGCTACATAGAAGTCTTCTTTATATAGGTGGAGGGGAGGCGATGGAAAAATTATATATGTTGAATATGCACTGGAGGACCTGAGGACCTGTTTAAATGAGCATCTCCACGTTTTCAATCGTTTGTTTGGCAAATAAAGAAACCTTGGTTATTGTTTAATGTGGGTATGCTGTCTGAAATAACAAACATCTCATTTCTGTAAGACGTTGAATTCTATCTGTCGTTGTGCGGGCATTGACAAAATCCTTAATGACCTGTTTTTAGGCGTGGACCTTTAGAGGCTTTAAATTAATGTCGCCCGCACCTAGGTTCTTGTTCTTCCGATTCCGATGGACTTTTATCGGAACCAATGCAATCCCTAAAAAGGTCTTATTTATCAAAATTGGGAAACAGAAGAAGCAGATTATGAATTCATGTCAGTCATGGCAGGTTCCTCCTTAACGTTTTAAATCAGGTACAGAAATTCATTCTATATATTCATTCTATATTGTCATTAAATTTAATGACTGCCGTTAGGGCAATTGAATAGTGTTGTCAATTCTGCTCATGTTCCATATCAAATCATGGAGGATAAATGCATGCGTTAGATGACTCAGTGTAGAAGGATCGGACAGGATAACATGAGATGCCTAACAAGGTTAAGCCCTTAAGAAATGTATTGATTAATTGATGAAGGATGTAACCATCATCCTAGAGGTCAGAAGGAAGGCGTTGCTTGCTTTGACTGGAGATGTCAATAACATGCGTATGCCGGAGTCGGTTGACTGCATCCCATTGATTCACTCTTAATACTACAACTAACTAGAAACCTGAAACCCACCAAACTGATATAAGCCATCGATAGCATTTTATTTCTTTCAATGCATGATTTAAGTCTCCACTCCCCCATTGAAGGGTAAGACATTAAAGAGGGACCGAAAATTAAGCAATGCCAATTGACTTTGATCAAGGTCGAACCGTTTACTTCCCATAACGAGCAGGACATTTTATTTTAATTGATATATAGCAGTGTTTCCAATATATATATGCAGGAAGACTACTTTGGAGAAGCAAGAATGAAAAATTAAAAAAAATCATTATTTTCATTTTCTACCGAAGAGTAATATACATGGGCTTCACAATGACGAGCCTGTCTGTTATTCCTTTATCTGCAGGCAGCATGATATATATAGCCTACCCTGGTTCTGGGGTAGGAGTATGAATGAATTCATGTTTTACACTAGCGTTAATGTCGGATTACTCGTGGTCTAATCATCTACCACGATTCTCCCAGGGAAAAGCCCAGTCTGCCGGTAAACAGAGCTACACGAAGCATCGAGGACAAAGTACCTCCCCAGCATGGAATTACTCAGTGGTAATGCAGTACAGATAAGTTGGTGTACTTCAACATACCCCGACATACCCGGGGAATTCACCGAGAAACTTTGGGCAATTCATCTTAACCCAAACAAATATATTTTCTACCTCATGCATGGCTTTTATTTATTAATTCAGATTCATCGGTTAAACGCAGAGCATATCTATATACCCAAGTAGTGTAACATCTGACACCCCAGAACCCGCTATTGCTATATATATATAGTATATAATTATATATACCACCCCCTTTAATTGAGCTTGGGCTATTACAGGAGATAAGGATACACGACCTTCAGTGTAGTTCAGCCCCGGGGAACAATGTATCTTGGTTCTGATAAATTAGAAGCATGGCCACTAGTTGAAGAGAAAACATCATCAAATGCTCCCCAGGGCCAGCAGCAGCTCCTCATCTCGGCTGATCGCGTATTGGACCTGGGCGAGCCATGACAAATGGGAAAATGCAGGAGAGCCGCTCTTTGCCAGATCATTTCTATCGGCCCCAGGGATGTATATATCCACACATGGGTAGCTGGCTACATCCCTTAGGTGTGATCATCACCATTTCAATTAATATACTTCAGCTGACAGTGGGCTTGAGAAGGCAAATGCATATACAAATGCATATATTACATAATGGGGTCATTGCATAACAAATGTCTATCTACGATGTCGTGGAATTTTTTTTCTACGACAACGACGTCTGTTTGCGACTCGTAAAAATAAACGACAGGTGCATTGCATAATAGGGAATCGTGAATTGGAGGATTCCTCGTGGCTTCAAAAATAACATTAAATGACAATTTGAAGGTAGAGAGACATTAAAACGCTGAAATGGTGTATGGGAGAACATCAACCATAATTGTAATTTATTATAATTTAAAAGATCTGGCTTTTATTACTTTCACCAAATAATATGCTAGAAAATTACGAAACCTATTTTGTAGTTCAAAAAATAAATAAATGTGCAATGTATAAAATTCATAAAATATCATTTAACATTGAATAATGGCATATTTGGATAGCTAAATTTGACATATTTTCACTATTAATATATTTTAAGATAGGTAAATGTAATATCTGTGCATCGCAGAGCATGTTTGTTATGCAATGCAGAATATTAAGACAGTGAATATGGCATCGTTTATTTTATCACCAAAATGATATATGTCAATATTTATTCAATGAAATAAATAACCATAACCATAAGTATTCAGGTTCGATTTTTGGTCTCATTCCGGCCATTATTTCAGGAAGAAATATTCGAAAACATTTCACATGTCAGTATTGACGCAGTGTAGAAAATCGATCGTGCATGCCAAGACATGTACGATGTCGTAGAGGATGTCGTAGAAAGTTATGCAATACACTCATTGCAGATGGCTGTCTACGATGTCGTAGAATCAATCCACGACCTCGCAGATTGCTATGCAACGGGGGCAATGTGCGATATGTTTCAGGTTGATCTATGTATAAAATATTATCTCATAGAATTAAATGAATGAAAATGAAAATAGGTGTGTTTGACTTCAGGTTTTAGTTTTCACAACGTGTCAGGACATAGATGATTCCCTATATTGTAATCAGTTAACATGTGTAGTGAACCACTGATTCGCAATTAAGGGGCTTGAGTCGGGAAATTCGTGAAAGAACAACAAACAAAGGTAAATTTGTTATCTGAAGTTTATTATCTCAGAAGCACAATAGCAAAGCAACCGTCGTGCAGCTTGATTTGAAGAACAGAAATATCTCAGTCCGTGGGGTGGCAAAAGTCCATAGTGTCCAGCGAAGACCGGGTCCCCTTGCGGAGCAGATGTAAGCTCCGTCAGAGACCCTTAAATAAATTACAGAGGTTGTTTAGTCGGATATGTATTCATATGATAGACAAACTACTCTAGTTTTAAATGAAATCAGGAAAAAATATCAATCTGCCACCGCATTCTACTTATTAATGAAATAGTAAAGACACATACCCTATTGTCAACTTTTCTGTATAACATGCGTATGCCATTATATCCATCTATATCTCAGCAAATTAACATGTATAACATGTATACATATGTTGGACTTTTATTCAAGGTAATAATCAAGGTATCTCCCATTTTTGTACCCAAAACACCCCTTTAAACTAACTAAATTCAATTAGAATGACCTACAAAACAAACAATCGAAATGGATAAGTGATAAGTGATTAATCATTTAAGAATGAAAGGGTAGTCGTTTATCGGGGATACATTGTCGAAAACTTTGGCAAATTGCTTAATATGGCGAGCTGCCAGATCTAGACATAAATGTACCATCATAATATAATGTGTACACTCGCCTTTGGTCATGTGAACAAGTTTGTTTTACCTCTGATGGCAAACACACGCTTATAATGAGGTAGTTGTCTCATAGCTTATGCCATGATATGCTGCCAATGCTAGACCTATCGATCGATTAAGAAATGTCCAATAGCTATAGTTAGTACTTACCATGAAAGTTAACTTGCAGGGAAGCTTTGATAATTGGGGTAACTGCGTACAATCATGGAGTTATTGTCATGATCCAGTCGTTATTCATTGTAGTATCAACGTTATTGGCAATTATCAACAACGTAAAATATGTTATTGCCTTCCTCAGTTCCGTCAAATTAGCGTAAGTTTGAAATTAGTTGCTTAATAAAATACACGTATTTACCGTTTATAACTGTTTTGATTTATCTTCCCTCGTTCGCATTCCCGTTGTTCTCTTTGTCTTTGAATCTTATAAATAATAGTTTCATAATACGTGAATCAGGATTAGCTGACAATAACATCAATTTGATGTAGGCCTAATGTTAGACCGAATGTACATAGCTTACTTACACTAAAACCAATTTTAAGAATATACTTGTTGAAAACCCTAATAACATAGGTATATACTGAAATGACAAGCGCAGACGTGGCTAGATTTGACCTAAAAATCAAATTGACCAAAACCCAACTCAGTGTTTAAACTGTAAGATTAAACCCCGAATTACTCGGGTAAATCATTTTCACAGCCCTGCGTAATAACAGCAACGCTGTGTTTGCAACGGGAAAAAATAGCCAGGCTTTTGTGAATCTCCAAAAATAAGTCCAGGTTGATATTGCACCCAAACGTATTATGGGTGAATATTGTCCAACAGCCGGGGAGGAGATATTTGAGACGGAGCGAAGAAGCCATATTTTCTGCGCCCGCTGGTCCTTATAAATGAGGTGTGACGTGGAAGGTGGCTTCGTAGGTGGCTTCGCTCCGGATTTGAACGTCTGTATTTCATAAGCGAGACACGACAACAACTTCTCGCCATGAAATAACTCGCATATGAAGGATTACGCCACAAAGTCTCGTCTATAACATGGGAATCTATCTTCTCATAGTTCCTTCATAATTATCTTTTCTCTTAATGGGTTTCGATTGAACAGAACATCGTTTGCAAGAGATAACGTCGCTTAGCAACTGTTTGTACAATTGGCGCCGCGGCAGGGAGGTCTGTGATGCACTCACTGAGTCATTGCCATGCAGGTGCTGGCAGTTTGAGAGGAGAGAGAGGGGGAGTGAGAGAGAGAGAGGAGAGAAGAGAAAGAGAAGGAGTCCTTCTTCTAGTGAGGCCTATCCCCAACAACCGTTGCCAGCACTCACAGATCATCCTAGTTTAAAGCCTTTCTCAGAATTGCCACTCTTAGAATAAGACACACGGACCCTTTTCCCACGAAAATCAAGGACATTTCCTAATCAAGAACTTGTCTATTGCCATGCACCAAGTGCGTTATAATTACTGTCTTCAATCATTTAAGTGCCTGTTTACATGAGGAGCACCGCATGTTTTTTTGTCCACTGTGGATGCAAAAACCAAGAAAAAGGATTCTGTCGATAGGTCATATTCACTCACAAACAGGGAGAGCAGTGAAATCACCGAGAGATTTTTATTATGAAAGTCTTCTGAATCAACCTCTCCGCTCTTCGCTGCGATATATCATCCATAAGATGTGGTTAGACGTTTCGGAGCTGTTCTAGTGAAAGGGACAGCCTTAGCTAACGCTATAAGACGGAGCTTGTAGGATCTTACTTTATCAGGGGAATACCTAATGAATTCGCTGAGTGATCTGGAACAAAAAAGACTCCATTAATCACCCTCGGGGAAGCCTTTGTGTATGGTAAATGGAACGGCTACATTTCCCATCGAACATCATGAACCCCGTAGACTATATTAAAATTTGTAATCTTGATTTTCAGGTCTTTTGGATGATAAGCATTTAGGCTATATCTGAAAACAATGATAACACTTAGGTGCTTTTACAAATGCTGCAAAATGCCTACTTATCACACCACACTTTTCGTAGAGGAAATACATTGATACTCATTCCATGTAATTACTGGAGAAGGGGGATGGGTTTATGTGGGAGAGCAGGGTGAAAGGAAGGGAGGTATTTAATTCCCTTATATCACCTTAGCTCCTATCGAGGGCACCCGGATCGTTGACACACGTTCCGGATCAACATGGATCAACTCTACATTTAAGTCCCTTTCAGCATGTATGAACATATAGCCTATTATAGTCACATAGCTTAACCGTAGGACAGCACATTATAATCGCTGTCATATTTATTGCTATAGGCCTAGACGTTCAACTCTTCAATGTATTGCAAGCACCGAGGGCGACAACAATCTCAGTATATATATTCTTCCCACAATATAGGCAATGGCTTGCTTTGCCCTAAAGCCCCTCCCACCCGCTCCTGCCAACGATTGTGAATAGGGGACAGCTTTTCTGGCCTCCCTCTCCAGAGGAGAAGGGAAATGGTGCTTGTATGGCCGTGGGCAGAATAGCCTTCGTACATACATCGCAGCTAGGTAGGAGTAATAATAAGCTCTGGGCCACGGAAGGCAGAAGACACATGGCTTCTATTTCAGATGCATTGCTGACTCGTCGGGAAGGAGACGACGATTTCATCACATCGTAAGGAATAATCATATTTGTGCTGGAGGAATTTAGCCTTCATTTCCATACCAGGATCACCATAGGGTATTATTTGTATAACACCAGCCCAGTTCCATGTACAATTAAGGCATCAACCTCTCGGACTAAAGCCTCTCGGATTTCGTTTCTCGGCGTACGAAGGGGGCAGGGACCGACAATTTGCATTTTGATCCATCGACCGACCGGATCATTAAAGGCAGCCGTCCACGGGGGATCAAACGCTTTCATATTCAATGTCTGAGGATATCCATCAGAAGCATGGGATCTATGAAGCAATAGTGACTACACCAAGCCCTAGGGACATCGAGTTCACAGAGCTTCACATTTCAGAATCGAGTCCATCAAATTTGATCAGAGCCAGAAAATTACTCTCCGAGGCAAACAATGAACTGGTAATAGGACTGCCATGCGCTTTATCATATTTTACGCTCCAATACAGAAACTAAACAAAATAAGCAGCACAAATAGTGCTTTTGCCTAAGAGAACTATTTTATTTTATGACACTATTGTGCTGCGTCCATTGTTGGTAAATTTATCTCCGACAAGAATGAATCACTTGAAAGTTGGACGTTGAATAGACATGACTTCATTAATGCTGTCTTTCCCAAATTTATAATACCAGCTCCGCAATGTATTACTATGGAAATATGCCATCTCGAGAGAGAGACAGGTGATACGGAGACTCGATTGAAAAAGTAAATCCAATTTATTACCGGTGAAGGAACGAAAGGATATATGGAGGAGGGAGAAGTGTCATTTTGATTAATAATCCTGCCTGATCTTATTCTTCATTATGGCTGGTCCGAGTGAAGCATACAGTCGAGAGGTGAGTCTCCGCCTTGCCCCGACTGCTCCTATATCAGACCTAGTTTTCTTATTCATCATTCTCTTCCTTTTCATCATAGGACTGTCAGCTCTTCAAATTGCCTACTGGGCATGTAATATGTATACATCATGAAGAGGGGTACTTCGTCTACTCCTATTTAGGGAAGCCATTTCCAAGTCACATTCACAGAGTGAACATAAATCATTGCATATTTATTACCGTCAAGGGAGGCATTTACGGAACCAGTGCCAATTGACATGGGTGAACGGAGACGTGGGCTCGTAGATAATCCAGACTATGAATACCATTAATGGCGATTTCGAAAAGTATAGCTCTTTTAATGTGAAGTCAAGCAAATCATATATATACATATAAGGCCCGGCTCCTTACAGGGCTATTTAATTGCACAAATCAATAAGACATATATACGCCTACGGACATATAAAGTTGTATCTGAGAGAAGATTTAATACAAGGAGTTATCGATTCTTGTATGTCCATGGAATTTACATTCAAGTCCCGAGATAATTACCGCAAGGGTGGATTGTAATTATTACGCTATATCTTAGATAAAGGATAGAAGGTATTTTACTCCAAGGCTATATGAAGGTTGCTGTTTTAGGCAACATGAATTGTGTTACTCCTAGCCAGCCAACATAGCAACAGTATTTTACACTGTAACGTGTAAATATCTCCATTCTCCCTCCTGGAGCACCTAAGAATTTCAACTCTCTCCCTTACAATTTTGACATTATCAAGACTGCCTATTGGTGCAGGACGTATTTCTGCATTAGCGATATAGAGCTGGAAGGGGGAAGTAATTAGTGTGCTATTGATTATAGATAATGTTGGCCAGGTATGACATTAAGCCCAATATACTACCACATGTGGACACACCGCATATTCATTACGTCAAAAAGGAAGCTGTGAGTGTGATTATTAGGAAAATGGACAGCGGTTATTCCAGACAAGAACTCGCGACAAATAAGCCTGGCAGAGTATAAAAGGCTAGGCTCCTTGGCGTCTGCATCGCATCAAGAGACACCCAATCGACGGTGTAAATTATGGAAAGTGTCCAGATGGCCGAACAGTACTTAGATAAAAGAATCTTTATCAAATCTGCTCGTAGGAAAAAGAGGAGGTAGAGACATCGAGTTTAAGGAATGTGCAATGATTTGCAAGGCAACTGCGATGTGTCTGAAATGCTCCATGCATTGTTTTATTTCTGCTCATTTGATAACTTAGACAATATCGATTTCCTGAAAAAAGGGCGTTTGGGGAGTTTAATGTGCCCATCAAGGAAAGGAATCGAAGATTGTATTTTAGAGAGGAATCGATCCTCAAACCCAAAACACATCAGGCGCCTGCGTGAAACTTGCCAAGATCTGTGCTCGTCTGTGATGATAAGGAGATGTCTTTCATAACTACAGCGGCGTGTATTGTAGTCCTAATGTTCCTCGTCGTTTTCGCTACTTTATTAGCATGATTGCCTGCGAAATGAGTCTTGGGTAAAGGGATGGAAAGGAAATGATAATTACATGTTGGACGCCGGAGAGTACTTTCTATATGGGATGGATGCGTTTTAAATGCCAATCAATAGTCGACAGTTGTAGCAGACCAGGCTGGCCATTGGATAAAAGTTACAGGCAATGCTAATTTAATCAGGGGAATGGCCACAAACGTCGACACAGGTATTAATTGATAAAAATACAGGGTTCCCAAAGGCAAAGTATTGCCGCCAATGACTATAGGCAATATGAACAAGTGGATGCGGATCAAGAGACATTGCGCATGGAATGTATCCCCTGTTTCCCACTAATTAGTCACTTTCTCTTTGAGAAAGGCGACGAAGCTGGAGACCAACACTGCAGCAATAGTTCCAGACTTAGTATCATCATCCCAATTATACAAACGGTGATAACGAACCAGAGTAATTCCTCAGATAGCTCTTACCCACTGATGAGGCAATCCCATAGGGTTTAGATGTTTGCATGGGAAGGGACAGCTGGTAGTTTATCATGAATTTCGATCCATTTGCCAGGGAATGTTCTGGGGAAAGCTTTGGGCGCGTGATGAGTCCAGTAAATGTATTAGCCTCTGAACGCACTGCATGGTGAAGATAAGCTACGGCAAGATGCCATCGGGAATGGGGCAGAACAAAGGGGGAGGGTCTGCTTTGAGACAGCGGGCGGCGAGACACAGCCGAGACAAAGCTGTTGAAGCACAGCGAAAAAACAAATTAGAGGCAGGCCAATTGCAGCTGTTTCACTCACTAGTGGACAGAAATAAAGTGCGCACCACGGTCATGCTCAATCGGGAGAAAGATGAGATCAGGTACAAAATGAAGCAAATGAGGAAAACCACTGGCCTCTACAAGGGAGCCATCGCGCCCGATGGCCCCAGCGATAAAGAACATGAGAAGTCACCCTATTTCCAAACAATGGGGCATGTGAGTGAAAAAAGGCTTCAAATGTGGAAGAATGAGGAGCGTACTTTACAAAGGATCAAGCTTTCTGAAGAGGAACTGCGACCTCCCTGGGAAAAGAACTCCAAGGCAATGGCTGCAGAGACCCTGGGGCAGCTCTTAAATATGCTCGGCTACGATGACGAAGAAACAAAGGATATGGTCGGGGGCCTGAGTCAGAACGCAACCGCTGAGGAGAAAAATGAAGCTGACTCTGAAATGGGAGACAAATCGGATGGCAGCTTTCCTCATCAGAAAAGGGGACATGAGCCCAAACTCTCCAGTTCCTCAATGTCTAGTTTTGGGGGGAGTTCAGTTAACTCGGAGCGCCTTGATGTATTTGAATGTTTACGAAGCGAAGACAAAAACAATAGCAAACATATTGACAAAACAGGGCTGTTAAGTTCAATGACAGCTGATGACCTTTTGAAATTGATGAACTATAATAAATTCTCTGTAAGGTCATGGGAACGGTCTGTGATTGAACAGTATAAAAGCAAGATCATCAATCCAAGCGAGTACATAAAGAAAAGCGCCTCGATGGAAAGTAACCTTTCTGCCAGACCAAAGTCAGCCCCAGTGCAGAGGAATCATTCTTTCAGGAGGGGAGGCATTTTATCAAAGAGGAAACAAAGCGGATTTGCTAAACATAACCTCTCTCACCCACAAAGGCCGGAGTCGATGACTACTACCTCGGCGGGGAAATTTCCAGATGATGGACAGACAATTAAAAAGGATGGGGGCTTAGATAAAAAACCTTTAAATGAGGGAGTTACTATTATTAATGAAACTTTCAAGCAGGGAGCTAGGACTACTAAGTTCCGCCCAATATCTGCCCTTCCCCCTAGAGCTGTCGAGGCCACAAAAGGCCTGATGGTCGACAAGAGGGCTCGCCCGAAGACAGCCTACAGACGGATTCCCTCTAGTGTCTCTTTCAGTGATCACGCACGCTTATCATCCGAACAAAGCACTGATTTTGTAGGCAAGGAGGAAATTGGGAATAGAAATGCTGGACATGGGGAAATCCCACCTGAATGTAAAACATCCACAGATTCCATTGACAAAAATAAAAGAATTCCCAAACAGCATGACGCTGAAGGTGTACAAAGTGCTCGATCGATTGAGGCAGATAAAAGGGAGAGGGAAGAGAATGTGGACAAAGTTCTTCCTGCAAAAGGAATCCCAGGAACAGATGTGGTAATTAATGTGACAAGTAAAACCTCAGTCAAAGAAACAGAACTATCTCAGAAGAAGGGAAGTGTTTCTAATGAAGGAAGACAAGTGGAGACAAAGAACATGTTCCAGAGATCACTTTCTATGCCGAGCGCATCATTTGAAAATAGTCTTCACAATGATAAAACTGGATGGGAAAGGAAAAAGACTGTTTTCACTGGTAGTGTGTCTGAAAGCGTTCGAACCACTAGCGATGGTAAACGATGTCGTGCTCATTCGGTGGCCGTGGGTCCTGCTGACCCTGATCTTGTCAAGGAACCGGAAGACGCCGATGATGACGACACCGGAATACCGCCTGATCTGAGGGCGCAATGGCGACGAAGACGTTTGTCTGAAGCGCCCCCTGGACTAGCTCACACCTCAGATCAGAAAGTCAGGCTTGCTGTGTCAAAATCTCAACTAAGGCGAGACAGGGAGAAAATGATCGTTGATCACGAATCGGATATGAAAGAACAGATCGTGAAAGAAAGGTTTAGAAGGATGAAGAAGAGAATGGACATAATACTTACCTTGCAGAAGCTAGTTAAAAAATCTCCAAAGGAAGAGGATGCAATGTTGACTGAAGTCACGAAAGAGAAAGGAGAAGAACCTCTGACTCAAACATCAAGGCTTCGGACTAAAGCTATGTCTATAATGCATGCGCTTCGGTTTAGTAAACTAGCCAAAGTGGTACCAGAAACAACTCAAAAAGACCAGAATGACTCTGATAAGACTTCATAAATAGATCTATTTCCATTTGATTTTATAGTGATCATGCGATCATAAGATTACGTACTAAAATTTAATTGATTATTAATGACAAAAATATGAATCCCTGAATGGAATTATACTCATATTACCAAAGGACATTATTATTCACATAGCATTGTTGTCAATTACCAATTGATGATGGGATGTAAATTATATGGTTCCCTTGCCATATGGTTCCCTTGCCCTTTTTTACATTATTTCATTCTAAGATATCAATTGATAAATTCAATGTAACACTATCTACAAACAGCCTGAATATCCATAAGACATTAGCCTTATAGTTACTGTGGGTGTATACATAAAACTGGCGAAGTCTGTTATTCAGTCCACGTATATAAAGTCCCAATGCATCATTTATTTTCCCGTGTCATACGTAATATCACCCAGCCTACGACGGGTAATAGGCAACGACATTGGCCGATAAGCGTGGACCAGGAGAAAATATAGGTTGTTTGTATTCATGGACGTCTTTGTGGCCCCGCTCTTTCTCTTTATGGGAAAGGTTGTTTATATCCACGGTGCTTTAGGGATCAGATCAAAGTTACAATTGGTCTAACCATTCTTATTCTATATCAATTTTAAACAAACATAGCTCTAGGTTATTTTTCCTCTGACAGGCTAATTTGCATTTGTTGTCTAATCAATGATACAGGAATTTTCAATGAATGTTATAATGCATACACAATCGATATATATCGGGAATGTAAGCTTTGAAATGATCCCTTAAATCGCACGTTTATGTAGATATTCGTCCTTCGTTTCCATTTATAAAAGAGTGTGTAGCCAATCTGAGCAATATATCACACGGCTCTGGGAATGGACGTGTATCCGTGAAATCGTATACCGGATTGGATAGTTCGAAGGCGGTTTAGGACTTTACTGTAAATCTATACACACGACGGTGCCTCTATGTACAAATATCAAAGAAATGGGTGTAACACCTATGTTTACTAAGAAAACTTGTGTAGCTTGTATGGGAGTTTGTCCATCCACTCCCAAGAACATAATTAAATAAATATAAACCAAGTTACGTAATACTTGTCAATAGTAGAGTAACTTTTGCCTCATTTAACCTGACTCTGATATCCATGCGAAGTTACTTTTATATTCGATTTTTAACCTAAGTTTTAACCAGAGTGCCGGAACACAGAAATTGACTTTTACTCATATAAGTTCGCTTTGAGCCTGTTTTCATTTTGCAAAGAGGGATTTAATCAAGTCAGCTGTTGCATACATGTGTGTCAAAAACATTCATTTATGATTATGCTATAGCAGTTCTATTCCATTAATTCCAATTTATAGACGCCCACATAAACTGTTGTAAATCTATGTAACATTAAATTATGACTGGATAACTAAAAGAAATACTGGCTATGATAGGTTTAGAATGTACTGAACTTGTGGAATTATGGAAACCTCTGGTAAAATATGGACGCTGTCCCCCATTATTCATTCTCTCAAGAGAAACCTTTTGTTGAAAAGCGCCGGGGTAACCAGAACCACACGCCTGTACTGAAGTTTACAAATTTGTGAGATTGGTCCCTCATTGTTGAGGACATAAATGTTGAGTGTTCATTTCTCGAGAAAATAAAAAGTTAATATCCTTTATTTCCATCATGTTTTAGGGTGAATATTCGCAATATAAAATCAAGTGTAATCTTAAATCTGCGGCAGTACGGTATAGGGAAGCAACGATTGATTGATTAATTGATGATCGTCATATTCATGCAGGCACTATACACCATTGTTTTGCGCTGTTCTCAGCATTGTCTGAAAATTAATTATCATAATTTAAATTATATCATAAGGACTCATGAAATTATAAAAATATTTCCCCTCAATTTAATGTTACGGTTGTCTTAACAAATACGAATCCTTAAATTTTAGTTTTCGTCTGTTAAGGAGATTGTCAGTCAAGAGAATGGGGAATCACTAGATTGATACTAAACCATGGCAGTTGACGACATTGCTGTTAAATATTGTATAGGTGCTGCACCTAGCGATGGAATATATAAGTATATTGCAAGGCCTCTCTGGTACTGGTGGATATCAGGTTTGTATTTAGGGCGAGTATTCCTAAGCTTATTCAGCGGTTTTTCCTATCACAATTATTAGATAATCTTCTTGGTAAGGAGCACTGTCGACAATTTAGAAAATGAAACCAGAAGATTATCGACGTTTCTTTATGCTAATAATAACAGGCAATCGTGAATAATTGGATTAAATTGAATGTAATTTGATACCATGAAGGAACAAGGCATAGGAATAAAATTGATATAAGCATTAAAACCACTACCTCTCGAATTAGGCTGAGACGCAATGTACACGACCATACTAGTTATTTTTCTAGAAATGTTCTATTGATTCCAATATACAGGCAAAGTTGTCGTTTCCATTTTAGCTGAACCCTTTAACAAGATGCTAATGCGAGATACAGAACTCATTTGCTAAGGAGACAAGCAAATCAATTTCTTAAATACATGAATAGTTTCGGAGACAAGCTGGGCACACCGAGTGAAAAATAAAGAGACATACCGGACTGCTGCCTTTGTTAGCATATTTTCGTATCCATACTATTGGTAATTATTGATGCAATGGTTTGCCACCGTGCATGTTTATTTTCTCTCATTACACATTAAGGCGGACTGATTTCATTGCTAATACCTCTTTTAATCTATAGCAGAAGGTATGAAATTAATTTGTTTCTTTATGGCGGTCAATCACCATTAATCACGAGGCCATATGTGATCATTTTCTGAATGACGCGAATGACTCGCTCTTAGGAAGTTTCCTGTAATTATTACCTCACAAGACTGATAAATTGCTCCAGCTATATTGATAGGATAAGATATCGTTTAAGCTATATTCACGAGTCGATGAATAATTCCCTTCGTGTAATGCCGAAGGAATAGGATAGAAAAGTAATATGGTGTCCATCATCAAAACCAGGAACTAACTTCAGGGGATCCCGATCTTTATAATTATCGGACTTTTCTTCATAAAAGTACTTTACCCTCTAATTGATAGCTGGAATTTTCGCACGGCGGATGACGTCGATGGCAGCTAAATATCTTCGTTTACTTGTAAAGTGAAAACGTATCCAGCAGCATTGAGGCACAGAGGATTTTAGGAGCAGTCAAATAATTGGCCACGGTCGCTTGAATGTTGGTAATTGGCGTTTTATTTTATGTGTGTGTATGTGTGGTTATGTATTATTTTTATTTCCAGTAATAAACAGATACAATTCTCCGGAAAAAGGGATAATGACACACTTTTTTGCATAATCAAAATCTTCTGCGAGAACGCAGGTCTTTCAGGTCACCCTATATTGTATAATGTTAAGATTCATCAGAGGTGTTGATTTCTTCTATAATAATAAACATACATACTATCATCTATATGATAACTGAGTTGTCATTACAACTATATAACAGTAATTTGTATTCAATTGTAACATATCAATATTTCTATCTCGCGGACCTACATAATCTCGCAGGTTTTGATTATGCAAAGGAGTGTGTCATTATCCCTTTAAATAAGATATTTTATTCGGTACGTAGAAACAAATAAATAATTCCATTTTTAAATAACATCAGAGAAACCAGGATTGCTCACATCACGGGAGCTATATCTATGAATTATGTCTTTATCTTCATGTGTAAAGGTAAAAGAAACCTTTACGACATAGATTAAGAAAAAATCGAAACCAAATTACTAAAGGTATTGCTAATTTAATTTTTAAAGCATATATTCTACCAGTTCTAGACTTTGGTGGAGTTTGTATAGACCTGTCATCCAGGTCAACATAATTATTAGACGATTACAACTTATTCAAAATAGATGTCTGAGACTGATACAAATTGTTAGAAGTAGAGGTGCTGGGGATAGAATAACAACTTATGTATTACATGTAAACTGTGGAGTTGTGCCTCTATGTTATAGAAGATTACATCGAATTTTAAATTTGTTTTGGTCTAGTGAGAAGGGAAGAGAGCCCGTCGAACATGATTATAATCTCAGAGACCATGGTAGAGTAGAGGTGGAGAGGTGGAGGAAAGAAAATATTAGAAGAAGTTTGATAGGAAGAATTAAAGTTATTTGGATACTCATTACCACTGAAATTAGAGCTTTAGAGGATAAATTGTATTTTTCTAGGGAAATCAGATCACACTGTATGGGCATATTTACTGACACCAGAGAAACCTGGTACCTGGGAGAAGATGTTTTCTGTTTATCAATTTTAAATTGTTCTCTGATTGTATGATTTGGATATTTAATGTCTACTGCCATGATGATTGAGTCTTATATCGACTGAAAAACTATGTGTATGATCTTGATAATAACTGTCGTTGTCGTTTCATTGAGAAGCTATGGATGTCAAATATATACATAAGTAGGATCCACCCATTAGGATTATATGAATTAGACACAACGCTGGGATTGGATTTAAATATTTCTTTATTGTACTTTTAATTGCCTATGTGCCAGGCTCTTAGATTTTGTAAATTATTTTATGATAATATCTGTAGTAAATATCTTATGATCCTATATAAAATGCGTGTAATTAGACTATTACATATAAACGAACTCTTTTTGTATAATTAAATCAGCACGTCCTGAGGAAATTGTAACTGTTACAGAATGTTCTATTGCTGAATACAAATCTTAAATACAAAAATATTTTCGCGCACATTTCTAGTACTAAGAAATACACATAAATGATTCCATTGACGTAATTAAACCTGGGCACGAATCTTTAAATTAATACCAGGCCGAATGTAGGCTAATATAATATGCTTGAATATCGAGGCCTATACCTCTCTATTAGACTTGTGTGGTGGCCCGACCAACTGCTGCAAATAAATGTCAATTACCACCATAATTATGTGCATATATAATGCATCATCAGCAAGGGTGAATGAAGAAGTAAATGTCAGACCGTATTGTCTGGACAGGGACAGAGAATGTCGTGGGCACATGTAATTTTACCCTTTATTGACTTTCAGAAATGTGAGGATTTCTTGAGCCACACACTATATGGTCAATGTTTGTTTTGGCGTTCAGGGGTACGTGGGGGTTGGGGGTGAAAATGGTCATTTTTCAAATAGGTCTGATTCAGAAGTTCTTGTCATAACATGAAACTAGATATTCTGAAGGGTTTTTTGCATAAATTGGAAATATAGCTATATTATATAGGAAATGGGCCAAATGAAGCATACCGTAAGTATGCCATATGATTTATTCAAATTCTTGCCAATTTTACTCATTATGTCTAGGCTACACCTATTTTGGTTTCTTTCTTCATAATATGGTAAATATATATTTATTTTTTTGTCTCAGTCACAGATGTTTGATTAAATTACTTTTAGTTAATACTGATGGATTCGAAATCTGTTTTTTTTTTTAGGAAATCAGTCTATTTGTAGTATGTGCAGGTGAATCCATCACCGTTCATATTGGCGACCCAGCCATGACAACGCCTCCTGGTAACCACGCCCCCCTTGGTCCCCTTTATGACGCCCTCCCGATGTTTACATCGTACGTCACAATCACATGTGTTCCACGCCCTTCTCCTACCTTCCACTCTCTAAAGCCCACTTGCCCGAGCAGCACATACACATTTTATCTGGCGTTATTTTGAGTCGGTTTGAATATTATTATATTAAATAGCCCGATGTCGATGTCAAATCGATCGAGACGGAGGGTCAAATCGCACGACACCCCAAAGGGGTGGAGTGCGATTTGACCCGACGTCGAGATCGATCGGGCTATCGGGCTATTTAAATTATTTCATACGTAATCAACAAGAGAAAGACGATTTTAATGACATTTTACCTTGGTTTCCATCGAGTTTGCGGACATCAGTCTTGAACGGAAGCCATGATGGCGGAAGTAAGTTATATCATTGCGCGCTGAGACTTTTCACTACCGTTCGATTTTTCTTTAATATTATGTTTCTACGTCTGATTTCTTCGGAATTAATATAACTCGAACTGGACATTAAAGCTATGTATTTGGTTTTCTATCTTATGAATCACGATATATCGCTTGAAATTCTTCAGACGGGTGACTACTTTCTCTCTCTCTGGTTAACCAAGTCATGGGACCGTTCACAAATAATGTCAACAAACTCTAAGCTAGTGAACGCATGGCCGTGCCGGCATGGGCTGTCACAAGTTGATTCAACAGCATCTGCAGTGGAGGCAGACGGTAACCCTTCATTTTGACGAATTATATTCTTTGCAACTTTGGACAATACAAAATCTCGCATATCGCCGTCAAAATACATTTTAAACGGGTCTAAGCAGACAAACAAGTTCTAGGCTTCTCATTGGTCAATCTAGTCACGTGACCCCCGAAAGTAGTTTGGTCCGAATAGCATACGTATGCTATTTGACATTTCGAATAGCACCCTCGAATAGCACCCGTGAAATCGCACACATATGTAATAAATAGCTAAATATGTTAATTTGCCGAGATATGGATATGTATGGCATATGCGCGGTATGCAGAAACGTTTACTAGTGTATACATATCTGTTTACTGTTTCATTAATAAGCAGAAATTGATACTTTTTTCAAGTGTCCTTTAAATCTAGAGTAGTTTTTCTATCATACGAATACATATATTCGCCTAATAAATGTATCAATACAAGATAGCATAGCGAATTTAATTAGATTATTAGTCTAATTGTTTTTTCAGTCGACGTTCTATTATGATATCAACGGGAGACCGTATGCGAGACCGTATTTATTTAGTTGTTATTCTATTATTCAACCAGTCTAATTATTTGATTATTCAACCAGTCTAATTTCTAATTTGCATGGTTCCAGTGCCCAGTTCCAGTGCACGGTTCCACAGTATGCCTTCAACAAGTCAGAATTTAAAACTCAAAATAAGTTTCAATATATGGTATTTCTATGCCTACTTGTTTGTGTATAGGCCTATATATGTTACAGTAAATAGGATCAAATGTAAATATCAGTGATTCTCATCTATATGGAATGTGGAACTAACACAGGGACTACTTTTGCAATAACCAATGAAAACGCAGAAGGATAAACTGGGTCATCTGTTTTTTCCCTAGGGAGGAATGACACATATTTCTTCCCGCCCACTCGCATATAACAAGCCTATACAAAGTCTATGGACACTCTGTTCCAGAGGTGAAATAAACATAATGACCATTATGTGCTTTCTAGCACGTTATAGTGTCCATGAGAGGTATGGATAGCCCATCATTACAGCCAATTTTTGGCGTAGCGGTAGAAAGTCTGCTTCGCAGTATATTATTTTATAATTAATATACATTAAATTGTGTCTCGCATCCTTAATAGAATAAAGAAAACAGTCTATGCATATGCACGGTATGCCTAGGGTTGACTATTACATGCCTATCAAAAAGATATATAAAATGGTTCTAGGGCAGAACCCCGCCAGCCAGAACCCCGCCAGTCAGAACCCCCCTAGCCAAAACCCCGCCGTCAAACCCCCCCTAGCCATAACCCCGCCATGCCAAAACCCCGCCAGTCAAAACCCATCCATGCCAAAACCCCGCCAGTCAAAACCCCGCCAATTACTATATATTTTGGTAGTCTTGGGGGATGGGAATGGTTGTGGTTGTGGGGATGGTTGTGGGGGTTGGGGGGGGGGTGTTGAGGGGGTGGGGGTAGAGGATGGTCGTGGGGTGGTCGTGGGGTGGGTAATTGTATCTGCTTGCCAGTAACATGACATATTATTATAACAACTCTGATTCAATCCACATAAGAGTAAAATGGCGCATTAGAGTAAAATGGCGCCAACCGCTGCAGTCGCACTATGAGCGTGGGATACGAACCACCGGTTTGCGATAGCCTAGTGTATGGTACAAGCTAAAAGACTATTGGAATTAATGTGAAATCAACTTGTGCACAAACAAGGACTTGTAATACAACACTCACACATCTGGATTACGATAAATATTGAATGTGTTATACTGATATATACCTGAAGCGAGGACTACCCCTATCATCGCCCAATGGCGAATGAATCAGCTAGTTCAGGCACAACCAAGGGAGTACCGAGAGCATTATCTAGAATTCTACCTGATAAAGATCCTGTGAAAAATCCCAAACTAATGAAACCCCAGGAAAGGAGAAGTAACCTACATTCCCATAGTAAAACCCAAATGAGACCAAAAATGGATAATGAATCATCAAGCGTCGATAGCAACGCACCCCCACAAACGGACGCATGTATGGGGACCCAGTCCAATAGTCCATCGACCCACAAGCGAAACGATCTAATTCAAGAAAGTGAAGCAAATCAGACCAAGGAGGAAGCAACTATGGCATCTCCCTCTGACAAATCAATGGTAAGCCACGAACCACAACCTAACCCAGTTTCAGACCAAAATAAAGCTGATTCAAGTCTGACATTAGATTCAATAAAACTATACCTAAATGAGATAGTGGCAGGACTTAAATCCCATAACGAATCGACACTTTCGGCACACACAACTTCGATTGAAGAAATAGTCACTGGACTAAAATCTCACAATGAAACCATTCTTTCGACCCACACAGCCTCAATTGAAGCCAAAATTAAGGAATCAATTGATCCAGTAGTGAAAATGCAAGACGAGCATGAAGAAAGGTTAGGTAAAATTGAAACTGAATTGGGGGCTACTATTGGTAAAGATATCTCTCTATCCGAAGCGATAAAAACTAGAGTTGAGGAAAAATTCACTGCAAAAATGAGCCAAATTGATCATGACATTAGCCAAAGAGATGCGGGCCACGCAAATATACTAACTAAATTGAGAGCTGAAATTAAAGTAGTCTCAGAAAAGGCTCCACCGTCAAATGATGATATGAAGGATGCACTGAAAAGAATAGCAGAGCTTGAAGCATCCCAACTCCACGTAATTAAGTCGGGAGACAAATTATCAAAACGACTCAAAAATGCAAATGTTAAAATTGAGTTACTAGAGGAAAAATCCAGAAAGGCAAATCTACTGATCGAGGGCATTCCTGAGGAGAAACATGAGAACCTCCACCAGAAAATGTTTGATTTATTCAATACATCAGTTGAGGACATTGACACCGATGATTTTGATGCCATTTACAGGAAAGGGAAATTCAATAAGAAACGCACCCGCCCAATAATGATTACGTTCACAACACTGCAAACTAAGGACCAAGTCCTCCAGAATGCAATCAATATCAAAAATGAAAGCGGCATAGAAGGCCTGTGGATCAATCGGGATATACCAACTGAAATTCAAGTAAAGAATACCTTAGTGAGGAAATGTGGAAAGCTACTTGAAAAACAAGACAAGATAAATCCACCTAATATCCGCACAAATCACATTGAATACAAGAATCAGCGATTTTATTACGATGATCTCGATCAGCTGCCGGAAGGATGCACCCCAGAAGACACAAAAACAGAATTATTCCCTGAACAAAACGCGATAGGGTTTCAGGGAGAGAGAGTATATCTCTCCAACTTCTATCAAAGGGACATATGGATCGACAACAACCTCTATAGCTCAGTAGAGCAAGCGTTTCAGTGCTTGAAAGCGCTCAGCAATCCAACGCCGGCCAATACACTCCTAGCCAATCAAATAGCCAATGAGGATAACCCATATGCTATTAAATCACTTGCCAGCAAGACTACACCGAGTCCAGAGTGGCATACAGGGGAAGCTGAGTCATTGAAAGGTATTGTAAAGCAAAAATTCCTTCAACATGAAGACTTAAAGAACAAACTTATAAATTGTGAACAAGATACATTCTTTGAGATGACCCTAGATAGGAGGTGGGGGACGGGATATAGACTGTTTGATACCAAGTTCAAGCCAGGACAGGTTCAAGGCAACCTATTCGGCGCTATACTGGGGGAAGTCAAGCAGGAGCTATTGAATGAATGAACTGTTTACCAACCTATAGTCAGTCATAGCCAATGTAAATACGGCGTGGTCACAATCACTTGGGGTATAGGCGCATAGTGGCCTAGGGTCTGTCATAGTCACAATATATACCATAATCATTATTAACTATAATTCCAGATCAATATTGCCACAAACAACCAGCAAAAACGGCAGCATGGAGAGGATATTTATTATTGGTGATTCGAGGGTGCGACATCTCCGCCCTTACCTGATCCCATACATGTCGGCCCAGCAATACAATAGGATATCGGTCCAGTCATACTCCGGGGCTTCTATGAAGCTTTCCTCGAGTATCGCTTATGACCGTCTGAATAGTGAAAGGCCCACGATAGTTATATACCAATCGGGACTTTGCACCATTACTAAGAAGATACAGGGGCTAGTAAAGCTTACCTGGCCAACCGTGGAGGAAACCGTGCTAAAATACCGGGAACATATGGAGTACGTGGAAGCAACTACGAACCAAGCAGTGTTCCCCAATGAGCCGACCATTATATTTGCCACAATAGTAGGGATGGACTTGGCGATTTATAATAATGAAGAGAACAACAGCGAGCAAGAAATACTGAACAGCATCATTTCAAAAGTGAATACTACGATCATCACACGAAACGCCGCAAATGGGTTGCCAACTCCATACCTACATGATCACATCCATCATAATTGCAAGAAAACACATAAAAACTATTACCATAGATTGGACGATGACGCTTGCCACCTGAGACCCCATGGTCTTGACCATTGGTCCAAGCAAATTGCCAAGACTCTATCGAAATTGCAAATGTGAACATGCTGAACCGCAAGTATCATGAACTATTTACATTAAATTTTTTTAAGAACCAATTAAGAACAGGATATTCAAGTAGGCATGAACAATCGGTAATATGATGGATCGGTAAAATCATGATGTGTTGAAACTGAATTATATATATTGACTTTCATTAATAACTCTGAAATCTTTATCGGTATAAGAAACAAAGAACTGGAATGGTTCAAAAATTACCTATCCCACCGATACCAATCAGTAGAAGTAAATAAAACAAAATCAAGTCTAAATCCAATAACTTGCGGTGTGCCACAAGGCACAACTTTAGGCCCTTTATTGTTTACAATATACATAAATGACATGCCAAAATTTATCCAAAACTCAAATATCCAATTGTTCGCTGATGACACCATAATATTTGCAAAAGGCACGGATGTCCTAGAAGCTACAAACCTGCTTCAACAGGATCTAAATGCCCTAATATACTGGTGTAAGAATAATATGATATCAATTAATTACGACAAATCCAAAATCCAAACATTCTTTGCAAGGCAGAACCTGAGGTCGAGGTGGGCTGTGAGTGGACAACCCCACTCAGAGAATCTCATTCTGAATCTGGATGGAAATCCCATGGAAGAAGTTGAATCTTATAAATATCTCGGAGTAGATATCGACAGAAATCTTAAATTCAAATCAGTAGTAAGTAAACTAATAAGCTCCATGAATTATAAATGCTGGCAACTAACAAAACTTAAAGGGAAAATACCACAAGACACTTTGTTACTCATATATAAGGTTATGGTATTGCCCCTGATTGACCAATCTGATATTTTTCATGATTCCCACACAACATCAGGGACTAACCGACTTCAAATAATTCAAAATAAAATACTCCGCAGAATCTATGGGCTTCCAACCAGAGCAAATGTTGATGAAATTCATGTTAACAAAAACCTACTGACATTAAAACACAGAAGAAGGTTGCATGTTTTGCAGGCGGGCCATGGTCTGGCGAGCAATCCAAAATATATTGATATTAGACGATTAAACACCAGAAATTTTGCTGTAGGTAGGAAACCATTGAAACAAATCCTTCCCATAAATGAGCAATTAAGAAAATCAATCCTCCACAGAATCCCATATACATGGAATTCGCTTCAGACCATGGCCCATGGGGTACCAGATAAGAAATTGTTTAAATCACTAGCGAAGAAAACTCTGATATGGTCAGACCAACACTTCATTGAATAGCATACTCATTGTCCAATTGACTTAATTAGGCACTAAGCCTTAGTACAAATCATGTTCAACAGTATTGAGGTAAATTTTTATATAAGTTCTAATGCGCCTTTTCAAAAACTTCAACAACAGTAAAATCCTATTTAATTGCTTATAACAGTGCGCTCCTTTCGTCAATGACGACTGGAGTATTGTGTACTGTTAGGAGAATATGTAAAAAAACAGGAAACGTGTGATCCTCCCTTTGCTGGAGATATGCTTCCTGAAAGCGATAAGTCGAAAATAAATGTATCTTAATCTTAATCTTAATCTTAATAATATGTCAATCGTTATGCATATATTTCAAATGATAACATCAGAAATTGATAGCCAGGTAAATCATTTCACCATGACACACATTTGTTTCATGGAGCCATCAGGCTGCCATTTAACTTTCCATATTATATGAAATTGATCTCTATAAATTTATTTTCAAAATAAATCATGACTGAAACCTTTTAAAAAGAACCAGCAAATGTGACTCATGTCATGTATACATTCCTTTGGCAAGTCCTCCTCCAAGAACAGTGGAACCCCGATGCATTCATCCTCGCCCCTTCTCATTACCGTTTTACAATCCATAAATCTCTGATAAGAGGTATGTGGTAAAAGGCGACAGTCTCCGGTACATGTAAAAAAACAGGCTGTTAGGGTTTATTGGTGTAAATTGGTTAAAGTTGAGGTTGTTATCTCCAGGCCCTCAAGTAAAGATTACACATGCTGTACAGCTTAGGGCTGACATCATCCCCTCCCACCCACCCACTCCCTGAACACAATCCCCACACCCAAGCCTTCTAACATGTTCTATTATAGTTGCTAAGCGAAATACAGTTTCTATTTATTATTATACTTTAGCGCCATGTGCTACCAAAATCCAACCAAGAGCAAGAGCACAATTTATTTGCCTGAAATAATACTCTCACTCCATATTTTGGTTAAATACATACTTTGGCGGGGTTATGGCATGGCTGGATAAAGGCAGGGCGGGGTTCTGACTGGCGGGGTTCTGGCAGGCGGGGTATTGGCATGGGGGGATATTGGCAAGGGGGGTTTTGGCTGGGGGGGGGGGGGGTTCTGACGGCGGGGTTTTGGCTAGGGGGGTTTTCACTGGCGGGATTCTGTCCGTACACCGAAGACAATATGTGGCACAATGGACATGGTGATATGAAACCTCGAAGATATGTAGCAACATATTGTTGTCATGGCAAGTCCCTTTCATTTGATTGCAATGCATTCCATTGGCACAGGAAATGAGGAAACACATGCTCACACAGATATTTCACAAGGTTGGAAAGAATGAACTTATTTTGTATTTTGATAAACATTTAACAAAATCATAATTATGATTATAACAGTAACTATACATGTTCTATGTTTATTTATTGGGATTCAAGTTGCGCGATCCCTGTATTGAAAAAACAGAGATCTACCCCTATAGTGGCTAATATAATGATGTTGTCCGTAATTATTTTGTATCTGCTACTGCCAACTCAAGCCAACATCTATCTTCTTTATTGCCAATATCAATCCATGTCCGGTTTACGTTTTGTTAATCACAAAGAAGAAATAAATGTGAATGAACAATCTCTTTATTCCTTGGTATATAGTATAGTATCATTTTGAAAATGAAGCATGGGTGCCGGCTAATCACATAAAGATAAACTTGACAATGGAAATTACTTAGCATCAATAGACTCATGATAAAAGCATATTTTTAATGTCAGGATTCATCTTGCAATGGAGGAAACTTTTATTGTAAAACCGAACTAATGCGATAGTATAGTAATAACCCATCGAATGAAGTAACGCATGATACCTACCAAATAAAATAGACACACAATCAAAAGATATAATGTTATATATAGCCTAATATATACTTGTTCATAGCAAAAACACAATAAGTTTATAATATCTTCACAAGTGCTTGCTTACACAAAACATTACCAAGGCAGACATGCTGATTCAAACTCACTCATTGACCTTGTAGTTGAAATATGTTGAGTGAAATTTGGAGGCAACACATTGTTTTTCACATGAAGTTCGAAAGTCGAGAAATATCGTTATTGCAATTTAATCATATCATATGGAAAACTCCGTTAAAACATGTATACATGTTATACAAGAGGATATGTGGAATATTCATATCACCGACCTATTAACTGGTGGACTGGGTTTCTCAATTTCTTTCAAAGAGAACCTTTTTAATTGTATACGGAAGCCCATATACTTATTGCCAAATGCATGTAGTGCTCCATATTTCAGATTAGAAGGAGAATTAATGATTAACAACAGCATAGCACGTTCCTGTAGCAGGATGAAATTTCACATAGAAACTATAGATAAGAATTAGCAGACCCACGCGTTAAATAACGGTATGGATGCCTGTTACCAACCTTATGTTAAAGTCTTTGGTGAAAGCATTTGAACGACTACATCCTAAAAGAAGTAACAAATGTGTGCAAATAAAGGCACAAAGTCTTATTAAATAAGATATGTTTACATGGATAACAGAATTTTTCTAAATTTTTGTTAGTTTTGAAAATATATTTTTAGATAGTCAACTTATAAACAATTTTATAGTGACCTCATGCCAAACAAGTGTTAAAGAGGGTTAATAATAAATGAGTCTATTTTTACGTATGCGATCGAAGAATTTTGTTTTAGATATTACACACGTACATTAAATTCCATTTTCACTCGATCACATTGTATTTGTTAATTACACCGAATTTGGGTTCTAGAAGAAAAGGGACGATGGCCTAATGGAGCTTTATATAATCTGCCATTTATAAAGATGGTGAACACATCAATCAGCAGAATACATGAGACACAATCAAAAGATACAATTTCTCATTATTTTTCTTCATTCCCCTGAATGTTTCGAGACCAGGCATGTTTTTGTCAGTGATAACTTATATATTCATTTCGCCAGAGAATAAGACAAGTATAATACTACCTTGCTACATCATATCATGAGAAATAATGTACCCCTTACTTTGGGAACATGTATATATATACATGTTGGTACCGACTGTTTATTTAGATATCGATTCAACTTATCCTTGTATGTAAGCAGCAGTTTGTGATAAATGCTTTCACTTCAAAGCATTTCACTTCAATACAATCAATTTGATAAATATACAAGCAATACATTACGATCGAAGGACAAATGTCAAAATGGAAACTACCAGCAATTCACATAAATCATTAAAAAATATATGAAAAGGTTACCCAAGCTCATTTAATGGTAATGAACGTTAATTGAACATTCTGGAAACGGTAAGGCAAACAAGCCAGCATATATCAACTGATACAGAGAAAACAAACTACCTATCGAATCAATAGATGGATAATACACGGTCTAAAGTAAAGAACATTGCCTCTACACTATTATCCTGTCAAAATTCAACTAAAATAGTTTCAATTTATACCTAGCTATAATCTGTCCCAAATGCACAGAGATATATTGATACACCATTTCCTAAAAGCTACAGTGATCACGAGACTCCTGGCGTGAATGTGCAATTATGAATCTGATTTGAGAACTCAATCCAACATCAGTATCGCAGGTTAAATCGAGGAATGCGAATTAATAAAAAGATCTCTTACAATGAAGTGCTATCAAAAGAATTGACCAAAAGGTCGCTAGGAATTCCAAAGTTTCGAACACGTACAGTTAGATCATTGGAAAACTGGAAGCCGAAGACTGAGAAAATGAATTCATTCATTTCCTCATTTGGAAACATCATAACTTAAAATTGGTCTATTAAAGTTTCTATATGAAGGTATGTTTTGTACAGAAAGACAGACACACATAATCCTAGGTTAGGACATTTCAAAGTTTTAACATTACCTTAGTAAGAAAATCTGTATGAAAGTACACTAAGACCCAGGAGGGCTGTATTTGTAATGTTTTGGCCAATAAAAAAAGATGTACTGAGAAAATATAGAAAACCAGTCCTTGTAGAAAGACCTGTGGATTTAAGACACCAGATTTTGTTTTCGCTTCCTCACCATGGGTGCCTCATAATTGCCTACCAACAATTTCAATACAAGTACTCTCAACCACTCTCTTTTAAACCTTCTCAAGTTTTCTTTCCTTCAGCAAGTACATAGTTGATATTTATTTTCGATTCAATAATTTCCGACATTAATCTATACTGAATTCCCTCCCTGGTTCTATTAAAATAATGATATTGGTAAAGTCTCGCTACTGGGAAAAAGGGGTTCAAGCTCGATGGTCGAAATGCCACACGAAGGAGAAGCTACGGAGCAATATCTAGCACGGGAATAACTCCATCACCATTATACTCATAAGCATACCACATATTTATGCAAACACATTCAATCAACTAAAGGAAACTATGTCTAATATTTGGCATGTGGGACAAGACTAGCATACATGAACAAAAACTTGTCAAATGCAACCTCTGTAAAATGCATTTGGTTCTTCAAGCACCGAATGTCATGAAATATTTATGCAGTAAATACCAATTGGAATTCGCCACGTGATGCTACATTTTAACAGCGTAATATCAGCGTAATGTTTTTTTCAGAAAGTATTTATATAATTATGAAGAGTTCCTAATAAAATAGGTTTAAGTCAGGAAAATGGTATTAGAGTCTAGCCCGATAAATTGGTAATCCTGATAAGTTACAGTACTCAATACCTAGTGGTACTGTATCTGACTTAGTGGTCTTGCTAACTGTTTTTGAAGAGATTCCATGGAGGATCCCTTAGATATAAAGTGCTAGAACAAAATGCTGACTCAGGTATAGGCATCCATTTCCTTGAGATTCAGTTAAACTACAAAGGTTTTAGAATAATGTGTGGATTCAGGAGGAATTCTCTGTGCTTTCTACATAACAAGTTTATGCTGATCTTCAATACTCGAGCTGACTACGAATGAAATAACAGCTAACAATTATATATATAATAAAACTGGTTAAACAAAACCATTAATTGCGTGAAGGATAAACAAGTAACATTATAAATAAGGATCATTAATCCCGGCAACTGAGCAGTTCCCTTAAGTTAAAACAATGAATATGATCTAATTATAAAAAAACTAAATAACTAGAAGAAAAACCTTCGAGGTCTGAACAAATTAGAATTGCTATTTAATCAAAGTGCAGCTGCGATCTTTCAGCTAATTTTGTACGTCGAAGAATCCTATTAACATCACTTATGCATTTTTTTTTACCTCCAAAGAAAATTTACCTGATAGAAACTGATCATTTACCGTCACAATCTTAATTAAAGAAATAAGTAATTGATAAAATTCCCATATGATTTATGGTTGACATGGGAAAGATGAAAAATGAGACGTTCTAACAATTGAGACTCAATACTACCGCAGTAGTCGGACAGGACATTTTGTTTTAGACAACGCGCGTTGTATATTCACAAATAACCGATTGTATTAGAACAACTATCATAACAACTTCAGTATTTTGTTGTGGAATGCATCATAGAGAGTACTGATTACAATATTGTTTTTCGAAAAATTCTGACTCTCCATCTGTCTGTTCCTAGATTTGTGGGATATATACTCATATCACAAATATTGATCGATGCCTTTACTCCTCGAACTCATGTAAGGATTTCCTCGGTAAAACTTACATTTACAACTTTCAATAAAGTTTCAATAAAGATCATATCAGATGCAGTATACTATTACTTCGGAATGGAATGAAGTTTTATTCTTAGAACGAGTTCTCTCTCTATATATGTCTTGTTTTCTCTATAAATTACAGGATACTTATCATCAATATTCACAGATTTTCATATATTAAAGCAGCATGAGTGACACAATTTCACTATTATCTATGTATGCATCCATATGGAATGACCTTCCACGATTTTTCTTTTTAAAATACTCTATTAATATCAACTAATATATACCCATCTTCTGTGATACCTGCCGATGGTCAGCTTGAGACAGGAGCGTTTGGGATTTCAACTATGATCAAGAACACAAAGCTGTGAGGCCCAAGGCTAGCGTTCGCTGTGGTGAGTCTAAGGCAAGGGAAAGATGAAGCCACTCTTCGACGGAGTTCAGAGTCAAATATAATAAATCCGCCGGTTAGCACCCACTGGTCTCATTATTCTCACAGCAATCCCGGCTATTGGGGGAACGAGATTCTTTGTTTACCTAACACCTGCAGCAGTAAAGACATAGATGTATCAGGGAGTTGGATAAAAGGTATAGTTAAACAAGATTCACAGCTATGACTAACCGCAACGTCATATAAAATTGCAATGGGCTACATACACAAAGGCATAAATGTACTTATTATATGCGCATGATATATGAGAGGTGCTATAAGTGGGGTGCTATAAAAATATTCATATAGTACGCGTACTATAAAATTGTAGTTGTCTAAAAATAGCTCTGTTGATATGCTTCGTGGAGCTTTCATCTAAAGTCAGTTGAAGTTTAATAGGTTTATAGCATATTTGTCTCTTACTGCACAAAACAATGCAGAACTTCCAGCTGATTGTGCAGTTTCGCAGTTTGTGAAAAAACAAAAAATTGGTTCTCCGATAAAATAAAAAAGTATTATATTTCAACATCCCCAAAGAAATAAGAGTTAAAACCCGTTATCAGTGCAAACATAAACTAACAAATCATACATACATGTACCCAAGCATACATACACCCATGCATACATTCATACACCCACGCATACATACATACACCCACACATATGTATACACCTACACAAACTCTGCAGCCATGCATACATTCATAGATCCTTGGATACATTCATACATACCTCCATGCATACACACACCCATTATATACACCTACACACGTTTACATACACACACATATATATATACATATATATTAACATGTATAATCAAACATATATGTATACATAATATATTAACATCTTAATTCATAAACAAGTGAGACTATTTCAAAGTTTGTATTTATTAAGTGAAGAACCATTCTAAATTTAAAGTAAGCATGTGAAAGTTGGACATCAGTATGTATGTACATTTCCTTTATTGAAATCCACTTGGTTAAAGTAAAATCAAATAGGATACAACTTGACTTATAAGCATTTGACACTTTGATAATTATAAATACCAATTATAGTAAAAAACAATTTACTATTTATAAGCACTAGTGGTGACTGAATCAGTCGGGGTCTAACATCAAACTGACTGTGAAGTCTTCTGGCCAAGCGGTCAGTGTGCCGACCAAAGTGGGACCTCTCTCACCCCTACTAGACTGCCAATCCCCCCCCCCACACACACACACACCATTGAATCTGTCCACCTAGGACTATGATGCGGTTATACAGAGTGACAGCTAAAAACCATGCCAATATAGCAATTTCAATGACCAACTTCTACATAAATCCATCTAACTACCCATTGCAATGGAATAATGTCCGGCCATTTATATACTCAGGGATGAAAGTGGGGTCATGGCAAACATACTGAAATATTTCTAGATTTTCTCTAGTATTGTGGGGCAGCCTCCCAACTTGTACAGACGGTATATTGCTAAGTACATACATACATTATTTAAAGTATCAAATCGATTTTTTTTTTTATGGAATTTGGGGAAATTTGACAATATGTAATCAGTTTTCAAAAATACTTATTTCTGTAGAAATACTGAGGACATTCATCTTTGTATACTTCATGTTACAAGCTTGGTGAATAAATGAATAAATTACATGTTTTCAATACTTACCCTATTTATCCAGTCGTTTGCTCTTCCTGTTGTTGTTGTAAATTTGAAAGTTTGGTCATGAGTGCATCACCAAAAGATTGTCGATATTCAGGGCTAAAGTGGTCAAGCAGAGCGTAGATGGTCTCGAAGTACTGGGACATGTGTTTTTCTTCAATCGTGTCAAAACGATTCCCAACGACCTTTGGGTGAGAAGGGAACAAATTTATTTTAGGTAAAAAATAAAATTATATAAGTCTTTCCGATTGAGACCTAGCAGCGGAAAACTGTTGAGACAAGGACTGTTGGGAGGAATAATTATTTTAACAAGTTGCACCGTCTACTTTTCAAGTTTAAATTAATGTAATCATACTACATACTAGGTCACCTCAATAATAATAGCTGCTCAGAAATGTGGCTGCCACTGGTTCTATGTTTGCATGTATGTGTATGTAATGGTTTGTGTCCAAAGAAGCAAGGTTTATCAAAATAGGCTTTTCAGTTTCTAATAGGCAATGAAGTTGTTGGTTATAGTTAGAAACAAACAAAGAGACCCATCAGCTGGGTTGGGTTTATGCTTCACTGAGCAAGGATAACATCCCAAAACCTGTTTCTGGTGAGTCTTTAAGGCTGGGTTTCACTAGCCGTCTACTACTCCCGCTACTCCTCCTACTTCTTTGACAGTCTATTGCTCCCGCTTCTTTAGAACTGCAACTGAGGGACGTTACTTCCACCGCTACTTCTGCCACTACTCAAAAATGTTAGCAGACGACATTTTATTTTTCCATGTAAATGGATGCATCAAGTAACGTGAGGGGTAACATAGATTGGTGTCATTGCTCCGCTTCAGCTCCCGCTACATCCCACTACAAAGTAGCGGCCACTTCAAATCAAACATGTTTGATAGAAGCAAGAGCACTCTACTCTTCGAAAATCCACCAAAAGAAGCGGGAAGTAATGTGACTATGTAGCGGGAGCCAATAACACAGGGTGACCACACAAATTTTGTTTTCAAATTCCCTGTGTTTTCCCTGTGCCACAACTAATCTTCCCTGTAATGAATAAGGAACAAAAAGGTCGCCAGAAGCTTGGGTGGCCCGGTGAAATTCCACAATTTTTACACAACAAACAAAATGAAGAGTAGGCCTACATTCCCAGCACATACAACATTTTCATAACACTGTTGAAAAGATGTTATTATTCAAGTTACAACAACAGGGTTCTCAGTCTAGAAAGACTAAAATTTAATAAAACTTTAAAAGAAATGCTTCAACTCTTTTGCCAAACTCAGTGTTTAATGTAGGTAACTAATATTTATCAGGAAAATTTTATTTTATGGTAAAGTTTGGCTGTGCCAGGCTATGGTGGTCCCCCAAGAAAATTTTGCCAATACATGTCCCATTTTTAGCAATATATTTTCCTACAACTTTGAAGAAGTATTAACACCCATCCTGTTACTCTCCCGCTACTGTTCCCGCTTCTTTAATCAAGAAGCGGGAGAAGTAGCCGGCCAGTGGAACCCAGCCTTTAGGCGCAAAGTTGCTTCCAGCTTCAATGCAATGCATATGACTACACTTTTAGTCCCAGTGAAGCCAGGAACACATCAAAACCAAATGTTCCTCCCCAAAAGTACTTGTTATCCAGTAGAAAAATATGCACCACCAGCTAAAGGGGGCAAGCAAAACTCATTTTACAGAGAAGAACGAGTACACCAGGTAGTATTCATAAGGTTTCCTACATTCAGTCCTGGTAACACACACTGGTTTCACCTATATACAATTACCACTTGTACATTTTAACTGCAAGGCCCACACCCTTGTTCCCTATCCCTATCCCTATTGTTTACGGTGAGGGGGAAGGCAGGCAATTGTTAAATAATATTTCACCATCTGCTCTATATTATGAGATCCTAGTTACTTTTAGAGTTCTATAAGGGCTTCAAGCCTATTAATTATGGCCAGCCACCACTTTCTGGGGGGACAAGCTCTCCTGGACGAAAAGGCGTCCCATGCCGGCTGGAAAGCAACTAGGCAATATCAAAGCTAGTGGCCACACCCCCTTTTCCAAAGACTGCAAGCAGTTACATGGAAATGGATTTTGAAGCCCTACAGCAAAAAAATTTATATGTCAAACGTTTTTGTATGGTCCCAGAAGCTGGCTCTCAAGGTTTACCTAAAAAAAGTTTAGATATAGCTTTTGCAGGTTCAATAACAACAGCGCTGCCGCTCTCAGCCAATCATATGATCAGATGCGATCATGTGACCGCTGGCGCGCCTATTATTTGTCATGCCTGCCAATCATCTGCTGCCACATCACAGAGCCTTCCCCCTACAACAAAGCACTAACCAATGATGTCATGGCCAGGGATTGACGGGGATTGACACCCAGAAATTCCTCCCATGTCTAATAAAAAAAACAATGTTTTCTGAGGAATAACAAAGGTAAAAATACAAGGCTAAAGTAATCGTTGAACTTCTCAGATAATTGGATAAAGATTATTCCGCATTTTTAGTTGCTTTATTCACCCGAAACCGTTCAAACCATTCTGGGAAATTATACTACTAGAGATTTGTAACACTGACAGCTGGGCATTTTCCTCCTCTATATGTGATGGTTTGGTCACTTGCTAACAGCCGTCATTTAGCTGTTAATTGTTATAGGGAAATACTAAGGCACAAAATACCAAGGTAAATGACTGGTACTAGTCTTCAGATAACTACAGAATTTAAAACAATGCTTAGATTTAATCATTTCATCTCTTAACGGCCAATCTCATGGCCCAAGGCCTGAAAAAAGGGCCCAACATAAGGAGGTGAGAGTAGAACTGATAATTCATGTGGCTTCCTTAGGCTACAGTCAGTAGCTAGCACTAGTAGCAGCCGTCATTCATTTATAAATGGCTGCAGTCATCTTATGGAGGTTCCATAAGATTGACTGCAGACCTTGTCAAGCAAAACACATGACAACTCTTGTTTCTGTGACAAAGTTTAGTAGCTGGGTCTCCTGGCTCTGCACAGTTGTTTGCAAATGTGACAAGCCCTTAGTTTTATTATATATTCCCATCAATATAACAAAAACAGGGAGATGCGGACTCAATTTTACTAAACTAACCATGCAAATTTGTTACCATACACCTACAATATCCTTGCGCGGTATACTTTTCTGGACTAGTACTAGTCTGGGGTACTAGTTCTAGAAGTACGGTAGGCCTAGAAAACCTACTTTAATTTTTTTTTATTATTCATTAACGCTAAATAATATGGCCCTTTAGAATAAATGACCATCAATCATTTGTCTAGGTAGGAGAATACGGGGAAATCAATGGATGAGCTTGATGAATTTCCAACTTCAGAATAGGTCTCCAGCCATGTAAACACAGAGGGAGGTCCCTATGCCTATTCTTTGAGACGGCAAGCGAGTTCCGCTAGCGGTAGCGTTGCAACGGGTACCGTCCTCAAAACATTAATCTTTGATTTTACAACTATATATGCGTCTATCAACAAAATTCTTTCTACATATATCTTAATACCGATATCCCTTTCAAGAGAACTCTTAATTTCAACACATTCTGTCCAAGAAAGGTGATATCTACAACTCGATATGAAGTCTGTAGGAAAGGGTAAAAGAGTGAGCGAAATCAGCAGGGATTGCATACAGACCTCCGCCCCCATAGAGTCCCATATTAAAACCCCCAAGTTTACACTCCTTTTTCTACATGAAAACGATGAGAAATTGTTTTGCCCCCAACATGTGATATTAACAATATCAAACTTGGTGTCAATGAAAGCGATTATTATTTTATTAATGTTTTCTATATTTTTCGGGAGATTAAATCTCAAAAGTTTACTATGGGACTCTATGGGACATGCACCTAATACCGCTCAAAAGTCAACCCCTGGTTCGCAGCGCCACCTGCAATCACATGACTTTCCGTCTCAAAGAATGAGTGGTGTCTAGGACTAGGCCTACCCCCCCCCCCCCCCCCACACACACACACACCATAAAGTGCCTTTCTGTCTTTCTCTTTCCCTCTCTCCCTTCTACTCTATTTCCTGGGTAAGATCATAAACTGCCTCCCTCTCAGCTCTCCCGCCCTTGATATAACCATCTTAAATGTGTTGATAAGGGCGTAAACAACCAATCTTACTCACACACACACACACACACACCAGACCCAATGGAATGGGAAATTGACATATTGAGAGGATTCCCTGGGGTCTGAGAACGACAGAAGTACAGTTGGACTTGGTAAATCCTCAAAGAGAGGTCTTCAGACTTCTAGGGTGGAATTAATCTAGAAACCTCAGACTCAGTGTCCCACTCAGTAGCAGAGAGGCTTGAGGAAGTCACTTACCCGGAAACCCTGAACTGTAAGTTCAATACACAGAGCATCTTGTTCCTTCGTGACAACGTTGAGATACACCAATGACTCACTACTCTCCAAAACCTTCGATATCTCCACCGACTTAACAGCAAAAGCGACCTCCTTTACGGCCTCTTCTGCCTCAATTCGAAGAATTCTGTCTTCATCGATGTAGACACTGTCGCGGTAGGCCATCTCAACCGGTGAAGAAGTCACAACAAAGTGGCCGGAAGTCAGAAGCCTTTGAGTAAGTAAAACACAGATCAATTGGCACACTACCCGTTACAACGTCAGGGATGTCACAGGGATGTTTCGCCCAAGGTGAGTCAGCTTCGATTATGACTATTCTCTTATGTATTGATTAAATAGAAAGTTACTCATCTCTACCAAAGTTTAATAACTACATATCTAAGCCATAAATACAATGAATGTGTTCGATATTAGGATACGTCAGCGTAGCTTGCACTCGGCCTGCACTGCCATCTCCCGCATTTCCTTTGTAAACAAGACCAAGTCCGACCAAGGTAGGGGGCGGGGTCGATGATAGAGCTACATACCCGAGAACGCTGCTCCTGACGTCAGTACTATTATTTACTACTAAAGTCTAAAGAAGGGTTACAGGTAACTATGTACGTAGCTTTACTACGGGGGTGGGGACAGATAGTCGAAATAATTTACCTGGTACCGAACCCAACTTAACCGCCTCATTGACAGTTCAAGAGTTGTGTATTTTTTCCTTGTTTGGGGCCTTTAAGTGTAATGGCTTTATCATTAAATTCATGGCCCCATCATCATCCACCATCAATCATCATCATCGAACTCTTTTATTCAACACACATAGGCCCTATATGAACAATCACTGAAATGGGACAAGACCTTCTAAAGATAGATCTTCCAGGCAGTCTGTTAAAATAAAATAAAATAAAATCCATGGTCTCTTATTCATAATGACATAAATTAAATGAGATAATTACATGATTGTTAACTAGGTGGACCCATAGGCCTATAATTAATTGAAAGTGCCCTCTATCTAGGCTACAAGTAAAAGTAGGCTATATACTTATACCGGTACTTAGCTTATAGCTTATCCTATACTACAACTAATAAAAAAAAATTAAGCCTATCATATACCGGATATATCTATACGGTACGGTACCGTATCTATAATTCTTATCTCGAATCAGATTTCCTATCACAGATAATCATGAACAAAGCTTGGGAAAATAACAATGTAAAATACCCGTATTCATGGTCGTTTATTCTTAAACTTCGATAGTCAATACTGGCAATATAGGCCTACTAGCTCGATCATACTGGCATCATAAGCTATCATAGTTTTCCATCTATTATTTCACAAGCTGTTGTAGGCTGTTGTCATGTGATTTTATTGTAACAATTAATGCAAACTGTAATAAATCATACCATATCCTTCTCACAATTATAAATAAATCCAGTTCGATCACTGTCCAGGATGACACAGGAAGTAGGTCGAAACATGTGTCTTGCTACGGCCGGGTATGGAAGCCCATGGCTGCCATCTCTCCACTCAACTCTCGCCTCTCACCTTCTAATACTCACCTCTCATCTCTTGCCTCTCACATTTCAATTCTCGCCTCACAACTCTTGCATGTGCATTCCGTTTCCAAAGTAAAAGGTCCATCTTTTGCATGGCTTAACTTATTATCTAGGAGAGGCAGTGAACAGAGTTAAGAGAGAGAGAGAGGGTGGGTGGAGAGAGGGACAGAGGGGGAGGGGGAGAGAGCATTGGCAGGGAGAGGGAGATGGAGTAACAGGAAGGCAGGGAGAGAGTGAGAGAGAGGAGAGAGAAAGGCCCAGGGGAGAATGAGGGAGAGAGGAGCGATGGAGGATAGAGTGGGACAGAGAGGGTGGGCGGCAGGGGGAGGGAGAGAACAAGGGGGTGGGAGAGTAAGTGAGAGAGAGGAGAGAGAGGGAAGAGAAAGAGAGGAGAGAGAGGGGGAAGGAGGGAGAGGAGAGAGGGAAAATATTTTCAACAGAAATAACTCAGTTTCCCATACTTCAAACCAAATTTCTCATGAAAAGAAGCACAGGCCTATCTGCATGGTTCTTTACTTTTTAAAAATTTCATTCGGGTCAATATCATATTTGATAAGTTACAGAAAGACATAATTGCTGTTTCTTCAAGAATGATCCCAGGCAATAAATTGCCTCTTACAATTAATGAGCAAAATATACATCAAATATCTATCTAAGTGTCTACATTCGATCTAAGTAAGCCGATAGTCACATCTTTGTCATCTTTACTTTCTGAAACAAACTAAAAACTCCTGGTATTTGTCTGTTGCCTTTTTGAACGAGATTAAATCTCGTTCTTTATAATGTCTTAGTCCTAGGCTGCTCCGCCGCCCGTCCTCCCGTCCTCGGTTCTCCCGTCGAGACCGTCCTCACAGCTGTTATTTTGGCCGTCGATGGGGGACCAAAATGGGTAGGCCAATCCACTTTACGGTGCTTAATTCCCAATTCCATGTACTATAGCCCCCCCCCCCCCCCCGAATACTTTGCAAGTATTTTAATGAGGATATTTTATGAGTTGTCATATGGTACTTTCTTCTTCCCCTCCCCCCCTCTCTCTCTCTCTCTCTCCGTTTCTCAGCAGTTTGTAACCATATTTCAATAAAAATATATCCTACAATGGAAATTATCAAATTACTAGGTGTACAGAACTAGCCTTTCCTAGCGAAGTATATCTATGATAATCCCTCACCTTGACAATATGTGATACCTAGGCAATGAAAATTGTCATAGCTTAATGTTCTTTAATCCGTCATAGATTATGACGTCACGTAGATCCTGAGTGTTAACTCAGATCAGTGGTACCACCGCAAAGTGAAAGTCCTTCCTACAATTTAAATACCTATTATATGCACTTTCTGATGTTCTACTTCAGAAGAAAATGAAGCAGGTAACAGCCATAGTTATCGGAGCCGGAGCTCGAGGTGGTGGCTACGCTAGGTATGCTCAGGATTTTCCTCAGAGATTAAAGGTATCATTATTTCTTTGTATCTATTAAATTAAGAAATGGGAATATATTGTATAAATAAATTCAAGTTATTATCATGTTATGTGTGTATACACAAGTTAAGATATTAATATTTGTAAGTGTCCAGTAGGGCTCAAAAACGTCCCACAACTATGGAGAATTGACCCACTGACATGAGATCAGTCGAATTAAGTTTATCAATTAATCAAGATTAATATTGGTATTATAGATTATAAGGGACAGTCTGGACTACAGACGAAAAACGGCTAATGCATAGCAGAGATGTACTCAATGTGAAATATTTGACCTATGAAACGTTTTTAAAAACTTAAACAATTTCATCCTGGACCTCTGAATCGTTAATGGCAGGCAGGGCTGACACATTAAAATAGACCATCATGAATATATATCCTGGCATGCTTATTATCTGAGTTGCATTTATATTGACTACTTCTTTTTCAGATCGTAGGAGTTGCAGACCCTAGAAAATTTTACAGGGAGAAACTAGGAAAAGGAAACAATGTGCCAGAGAAGAATGTATTTTTAGGTTAGCATCATTCCCTCTACATTTCACAAGTGACCCCTTTTTCATACCCCCATAGAAGTTATTAACATTAATAGCCCACTTCACATATTCCGCCACCAGTGACTGGCAGTGACTGCGGGATTAACCTCTATCACTGTGCGCATGCCCAATTCAGTTGACCCACCTGTGTATGCGGGCCGAACACAGAGGTGTGTGTGTGTGCCTATGACCATACGGCCGCTGACCCACTGCAGCCCATACCCCTACGCTTACTTGTTTTTGTCGATACACAGTTATAGAAATTGCCATTATACTCAAATCTAGCAGGTAAATTAAGCTGACGTTAAGCAACATTACTCTAAACATTATCACCTAATAATATCAGATAGCAGACAATTTAACAAAAGCTAGAATTTGAGAGAAAAAGAAGGTGAAAATTAGAAGCCTATGCATGGTTAAGGCATTGGGCAACTGTGCGAACGCCGGCATAGCTCAGAGTTCCGGTCGTTACCATCACTTTATCTATGGCGCCACTGTCAATTTGTAAAGTACACTATTGTTTCTTGTTGAAACTTCGAACCCCTGCATGGTTAAGTGGGATGGCCGCTGGGTCTGCCCAGTGGAATGACATGTTGGGCATGGCTACAATTTCACCTCCCCCCCCCGGTACTACAGGAAGACCACCATTGCAGTGAGCTAGTCCTGGTAAAAATGTAAAAAAAAACAACAACAAAAAAACCAATAAAGTTTTAAACTCCAGCGTCTCTTGTCTTTCATCAGATTGGAAAGAAGCAGCCGCCCTTGATAAGTTTGCAGACTGTGTGATCATTGCAACTCCAGATATCCTCCACAAGGTAATATAAGGCCTATAGTAATAGATTTAAGTGATGTATGATTGTACTATAAGAAACACTAGACACAACCAATATACATATCAGAACTGCCATGCAGTTTTGAAGATTCAATAACTTAATTCCAAATATGTATAATAGTAAATTGATTCGTTTGCTCATCGTCCATGGGATGTTTTAATACATGTTAATTAACTTTTTTAATAAAAGGCAAACCATTTTCATTATAGACATGTAATCTTGCATCAATATAATTTAACTTCCTTCTGTAAATAACTATCCATCATCTAATTTCATCATGCATTCAATATTTCAGTATCAATATTATGTTATTCTTCCTTGTGTCACAATTCTGACTTTTTGATTGACTATTTCTAAAAGTCAAAATAGTCAACATTAAAGTCAATCATAAGGTCAGAAAAGTAATCAGAAGGTCAAAATAGTCAATCATAAAGTCAGAAAAAACAATTGTTAAGTCAGAATAGTCAATCATAAGTTAGAAAAGTCAATCAGAATGTCAGAAAAGTCAATCGAAAAGTCAGAAAAGTAAATCAGAAAGTCAAAATAGTCAATCGAAAAGTCAGAAAAGTCAATCGAAAAGTCAAAATAGTTAATCGAAAAGTCAGAATAGTCATAAAAAAGTCAGAAAAGTCAGTCAGAAAATCGAAATAGTCAGAAAGTCGAAATAGTCAATCAAAAGTCAAAATAGTCCATCTAAAGTCAAAAATTTAATAGTCAATCAAAAAGTCAGAAAAGTCAATCAAAAAGTCAGAAAACTGTTAAACCGTAGCTGATGGCATAAATCTGTCCCGATAGGATCGTGAGATCCAGATAAAACTGTTATAGTTCTGACTGCCAACTTGTCTTTAGATCCGTAAAGACTGATTTCCTGTGTTCACATCTAGTGTTACACAATTTATCTGATGGTCTGCTTAGTTCTCCACATTCTTTAAATCTATTACTGCTTTGCCTTGTCTGTATAGAATATACTTTCTTACATTCATTGAAGTTTTTTTTATTAAATTTATTATAAAATTAGTTATATGGCTACAGGCTGTGCTAGCCTCTTGGTATCTGGAAGATACCATAACGAAATGGCAATTTTAGGTTGTCTTGTGTTACATCCGTTATAGCATATTGGTGAACAACCCTCAAGATTTCTGGTACATATGCCGAACTTGCGACAGTCTGCAGAACATCAACTTAATTAAGAGAACTTCAGCAACGCCAAATCCTTGCTTATGACTTCATTTAACAGTAAATTCCATACCCACCTGCATGCTTATAAGAACATCGTTTAAAGGTTATGCCCCACGCACACATTCCCAAATTCATGGCTGAATTGGGTCTCACAAATTGTTGTACAAATCCATTTATGCTATTTCCAGAATCGTGTATGTGTGGGTTATGCCACGAATTTTCATAGGATTCTACGACAATTCGTACGACAATTTGTGGGAATATTTTTTACACAAATTGACACAAATTTGACCCACACATCCACGAATTCGGCGACAAATTCAAGCAGTACAAGTTCGCAGATCTACGATTTTAAACCCATATTTCCCCACGACAATTCATGTACGTGTGGGCTATGCCACGAAGGGCTACGAACGTTCCTAGGAATTTCCATTTGGATGGAAATTCGTGCACGATTCCACGATCTGAAAATATTTTCTGACAATTTTGTAATGGTTATTTGGCTGTAACTTTTCTTTTAGTTAGAATATCAGGATTCTTCACAAACTAAAAAGGGTTATGAACCTTATACAAGACCTATCAACTATACATACTTATTCGAAACATTATGCACACATTTGGTTACTTATTTCTAATTTAATTCCCCATTTATGTAGAAATATGTACCTTTCCCTGTGACCTTACCACCAGAATTCAGGTGACAGTGTTTGCCAAGCTGCCCTGACCACGATATTCATTATTAACATTCCCAATTTTGTCTGTATTCGCAGCAATATGTCTGGTTTATGTACAAGAGAAAGTAAATCAATAGATGCAATTTAAACAAATTAAGAACTTTCAGCCCTGGATGGCCACATAACGCCCAATTGGTGGAATTGCTCACATGTGATGTGTCACAGGAAAATGAGTCACATGTTGCATGGATTTTGAGATATCCTCATATTTGAAATGGTGAGATCACTGTTTAGTGCTGCACTGTTTAGTGCAACATTGTCTAGTGCAGCACTGTTTTTGTGCTGCACTCGAATATGCTGCATAGTGCTGCACTGCATGGTGCTGCACAGTGTAAATAAGTGTAAGTAAAGTAATGCACACTGTAAGTAAGTGTAAGTAAAGTATTGCACAGTGCTGCACACTCTAATAGGCTGCATTAGCACTCTAATATGCTGCACAGTTCTGCACTCTAATATGCTTCACTCTAATGTGCTGCATTAACACTCTAATATGCTGCTTAGTTCTGCAACCTAAAGTGCTGCATAGTGCTGTACTCTAATATGCTGCATTTACACTCTAATATGCTGCATATTTCTGCACTCTAAAGTGCTGCTCTCTAATGTACTGCATTTATACTTATATATGCTGCATAGTTCTGCAGTCTAAAGTGCTGCACAGTGCTGCAGTCTAAAGTGCTTCACACTAATGTGCCGTTCAGTGCTGCATAGTCCTGCTTGACAGTAATGTGATGCACTGCTCTGTGCTGCATTGTGCTGTTCTGGACAGTCGGCATCCATCCGCATTTTGTATACAAAAGTGTAGCTAAATATAGAACATTTCGAATGATGCCACATAAAACCGGTTCCACGCCACACAGTACCGCTCACTAAGGGGATTTGTCTTTTTCGCACTTTCTTTCGCACTTCCAGCTGCATGCAGTGCATGCAGTGAATGCCTGCACTGACTATGGCAGGGTGTGTGTGTGTGTCCCATCCCAGGCAACGTATACACATTACCCATTTATAGTGACTAAAGCCCAGTACATAACATCTTTCTTGGCGGATATACTTTCTAGATCGTTGGGAAAAGGGTATGAGGGAGGGTGTGAGGGACTATGGGGTGAGGGAGTTGGGTGTAAGGGAGAAGGTTAAAAGGAAGAAGGGTGTGAGGGGGAGGGGGAGAAGAAGGAGGGTGTAAAGGAGGAAGGTATGAGGGAGAAGATTGTGAGGGAGAAGGGTGTGAGAGAGAAGTTTAAAGGGAGAAGAATGTGAGGGAGGAGGGTATGAGGGAGAAGGATTTGAGGGAGGAGGATGTGAGGGACAAGGGTGTGAGGGAAGAGGGTGTGATAGAGGGGGGTTAGAGGGAGAAGGGTGTGAAGGAGGAAGGTGTGAGAGAAGGGTGTGAGGCAGGAGGGTGACGGGGAGGAGGTAAGAGGGAGAAGTGTGTGAGGAAGGAGGGTGTGAGGGAAGAGGCTATAAGGGAAAAGGATGTGAAGAAGGTTAAGGGGGAGAGCGATATGAGGGAGGATGGTGTGAGGGAAGAGTGTTTGAGGGTTTTCTGCTTTAATAAAGGGCAGTGTTTGTCTGCCACCTAAGTCGGCTCCAACTGTTATTTCATTATTAACTAGTATAGAAGGGAAGGTCACATCACATGAGCAGTTTTTGTCATCTCTTTTTTGTTTTGAAAAGAGTCTTATTATCCATTGATATTAATCAAGTGCGGAGGTATAGGTTAATCGCGCATATCTGATCGTCGCAAAAAATGGATTTTGAGATAACATCATATTTCTACTAATCCCATTTCTTGGATATATATATATGCATATATACATCCCTATGTATGTGCAGTATTCCTACCATTTCCATCAATTTTTGTTAAATTTAGTGTTGGGGTGGCGAATGGTAAACATTAAACAATTTCCTAATCACAACAGACAAAATCTACTCATATGTCAACATTGTCTTTATTACTATTGCCACTAACAGTTTGAAGAGTCAGGAAAAATACAATTTTTGAGATAAAATATGTCACTACACACGTAAATATATAGAATATGTGCCAGAGGTTGAATAAATCTTGATAAAAATCAGATTAAAAAGATGGTTATTTTCATTTCGTATAGAAAATCGTGGCATAATTCGTGAATGTGTGGGTTAATTTGGCACGATCTCAAATTTTTATGAAATCGGGTCTCAATTCGTGCATGTGTGGGTCAGAAAAATACTCACGATTTCAAATTATTTTGCTTAAAAGTTTGTACGAATTCGTTCACGAACTGAATTCGTACGAATTCCCACTAATCACCATTTCTGAGGGAATAGTCCCTGTTCAAATATCACTAATCAGCATTTTTTTCTTACAGGAACCTGCTGTTGCTTTCTCAAAGAAAGGCTATCACATTCTTCTTGAAAAGCCAATGGCTGTGAGTATATTAATGAGCTAATATATTACACCTGATATACAACATGGTGCTTTTATTGAATATAAATCCTATTTCACAAACATTCCCCATTATTCTCCTTCCACCCTTAAAAATGATGGAATGTGTTATGTATTTTTACAAACTGTACTTTTAACATCAATCAAAAAATATTAAGCTATCTACTATTTCCCGTTTGGATGGCTGGTTTGTTGTTTGAGAGCTATATTTAAAGAAAATATATATCCTTTTATTTGATCTACATGATATGAACATCTTCATCCGGCATGGCGTCAATACAACAGGCGCCCTATTGATGTCCTTGAAATAAACATTTGTATGCAATTTATATGAGATTTCCTTTACATTATAACAGAATCAAATAATATTTTGTTGTTGATAAAGTTATTGAATAACGAAAAAATCATCTACATCTGTTTTGACTTCAGGTGACACCTGAGGACTGCCGGGAAATTGTTGAATCATGCAAAAAGTCGAATTCAATGCTAGCTGTATGTCATGTGCTTCGATATTCACCCCAGTCTCAGACTATCAAACGATTGATTGACGATGGAACTATTGGAAAAGTTGTTAACATTCAATTACTGGAGCCTGTACGTTTCGCTTTCCTGCATGATATTAACCTAGTTATCGACCCCTATGATATTTTGCTATTTAATTAACCATTATGGATTAGAACATTTTGACACCATGAAATGTAAACACATTTTCAAAGATGCATGCTCATACTATATAGTACGTTTGAGACTTATTCTATATATACAGGTATTTCATTACTGTGGTCAATTAACGTATCGCCAGTGCGGTCGTAGCCACGCCTCCACGGTCACTTGACCCACTTTTGGGCCTAGTCCCACAAGCCAACCCTCCCGTGAAGGAGAGACTCAATGCATATCAGTAGCAAAGGTAACATTTTCCTGAGGCGGGGAAGTGATATAATAGGTGCAAAATGATTTGGAGAAAGATATTTTTAAAGTGTAGGAACATGTTGGAGGTATATACATCATTTCTTTAGACATGTAAGTAGTAGATACCCTGCTCTAGTATACGCCGTTTCTTTTTTAATTACAAATACCGCATACTAGAGCGGGACGAATGCACTAACCACGGCAGCCATCATACTTCGGATGACCTTGATAGATGCCTGTAACAGGAAATGGACAGCAATTGAAAGGGTTACAGGTTGGATGGATGCTTTTCCGATCTGAGTTGAACGAGGGAATTTGACTGATAAGACGGGTGGATACCAAACTGAATAAATAATACTGATTTTTTACTCCTTGGTTATTGAAATGGGCAGTAATTGAAAGGGCTTCAGGTTGGATGGATGCTATTCCGACCTGAGTCGGAGAGGAAAAATTTGACTGATAAAGAAACCGGATGGATACTAATACATATTACAGACTGGATAGATGCTATTCCAGACTGACTAAATAATAACCGAATAATAAATGCCATATGTTTTGGAAAGCCAACAAGAGCTAACAAGGAAAGCACACTTTCTCTGTTCATGTATCACAGTACGTGTTTTTAATCCTGAATGGGCTCACAGAAGTGCACCCATGTGTCTTCCTTTGGAAACCCCATTCACTTCCTAAAGGGAAATGTGATATATAATACTCACACTGAAGTAATGTACCAAACGAATGCTGTCACAAACATGACAAGAAAATAGGTTAAATCTTTTTTAAACATATGTGACCAAAAAGTCTTATTTTATTTTCTCAGGTTGGTTATTGGCATTTTGCACATTCATATGTGCGAGGGAATTGGCGAAACGAAAAGGAAAGTTCATTTTCACTCTTAGCTAAATCATGTCATGATTTAGATCTTGTTTTGGATTGGATGGGTCAAAAAAAGTGCAACGCAGTTTCATCCTTCGGCAGTTTATATCATTTTAAGGAAACTAATAAGGTAAATATCACTAATCCTTGTATCAAAATTACATCAGAATCAGAATCATGACATTGTAAGCATGTGTGTTTCAGTAATCAATGTATACCATTACTGAATAACTGTATGCTGCATTCTCAGCTATTACGACAAACAAAATCTTTCTAAATTCAATCATATCATGACTTATAGGACTGACTTTCTCAATATTCTGCTGCTGTTATATATTAATACAAGAACTTGAAGGTGAATCCACCGAGAGAAAACAGCCGCCGATGAGCGATATAAGTGACGTTATCAAAGGAAAGAATTTTAGGACTGGTCCTCCAAATGCTCCAATTACAAATAAGGACGTTTTAGAAGCCCTGTAGCAAAACAACCAGACAGAATCCTCCCAAATTTCGGTCAGATGACTGTTAGATGGGTTAGGAAGGAATGGAAATGTAGAAAATATTTTGTTTTTTACCGACATTAACTGAGAGTTCAGCTTTAATATTCATATTGTTTGAGTCTATACACAAACGTTAAAAACCGTTTACAAAAACGTTTGTCCGATTTCACTCCATTTTAAAATTGGATCTGGAATCAGTGGTTAGGAGAGCTCAACAAATCGATGAGCATTATTATGATTTTAAAAATTATTTTGATATTTATTTCCCAAATGCAATATAGCCAGAAGGCGCTGGAAACAGATGTATGGATTGTGCTGTGGAAAAGTCATGTCAGTGGTCGGCCAAGAAAATATATATGAATGTATGTAACACTAGTTCTAGTTTAATGTGTTTCAAGTTAAAAAATTAAAAGCAACACTGTAAAAAAGAGCCCTTTCTTCAATACGAATTATATACTGATAGTTTCCACATATTATAGGTGGTTACAAGTTTGAAAACCACTATAGATATAATCTCATATATATGAAATATCTTATCTGATTGTAAGTATAACATTTCCATATGGGGACATCAATGTTTATTAGGAGTGCTTCTTTATTTTTCAGGGTAATACTGGGTTTCCAGTGAACCGTATCGTAGAAGTAGTTGATATTGAGTCTTTAACGGAAGCTTTGACAACTGGACCATATGGAAGATGTGCTTATGATTGTGACAACGATGTAATGGACAACCAGGTATACACAATCCCATTTGTTGGATCCCGCTGAATCAGCTATCCCATGAAAACATCTTATTTATCTTGAATTTATTTTTAGAAAATCAATAGTTGAATTTCTTGTATTGTCAATGTACTATGAGATGAATTATTAACCTTATTCCCTCAAAGTACTGCAAATCTATAACAGGTTCTATTTCTTGTATCTATATTTCAATGCAACAAAAGGTTGTTAACCTGCAATTTGAAGATGGGGCAACTGTAAGTTTCACAATGGTGGCCTTCACAGAACAAGTATGTGCAAGGCAGATACGGATTTTTGGGACCAAGGTACATCACTTCTACTTTTAATATAATACTGTCATTACTATCTTATCTTTAATTCACTGAATGTTGCATATCACAAATCCTAAGCAAGTACTACTGAAAATCCAATATTGGTTGAACAAAACTTCAATCAGGATTACAACCAGGCCCTTCAACTACAGTGCATAAGGCTCTACAAAACATTCATGAGATCTAATATTAATTCCTTTGGACTGGGGTTTTATTATATAAATTTATGCATCTTATTCATATAGCTATATTGACATCTTATGATCTTGCTAAAACAATTCATTGATATAATTGTTATCTATCAAATGTCTCCAAGCTATGTCATCTGCTTGATAGTGCATCTGCAAGATTGTATCCTACCTCTCACGATGAGATTTGATGTCTACAAGCCCAACCTGAAGTATTAAACATACAAATATTAAAATGTCTGTGTTTGAGTTGTAATGACATTAGATGAAAACGTATACTTCTTTCAAGCCCCTTCTCTCTCAACTGATATTATATATAGTAGATCTATATATAAAACAATAACAATGCCAATGCCTCTATGTATGTGAAAGGGGGCAGGGGGCACCATAACACAACAATTGAGCCTCTCATTGCACTTTTATTCACAGTGCATCTATAGGCCTATAAACAGATTCTCTTAATTAATAGAAGCGATGTAGGGAGGACAGGATAGGTATTATGCATATTTCAGAGCACTGATTGCTGACGTCACGAATGGGTTTCAGTGTCTTCAGTGCGAAACAGACTTTTTACCTTAGCCTTCTCAGCCTACCAAGTTAGTTATAATGAAGATAGAAATGCTGGGACGTTGGTGCTGTAAGAATGTTTAACGTTCAACACCTTATATTATAACCGCTTTTGTTGACATTATGATATTTCATAGTCACCAACATCTTTGTTTCAGGGAGAACTAACTTGTGACATGGACGAGATGGTTATTCATCACTTCGATTTCCTTTCTGGCATTAAACGTAAGATTTTGTGGTGTTATTTGCCTATGATACCCCTAAAGTATAAATTATTCGACATTCATTCAGTGTGAACTATAAACTGGAATTTAGCTTTCGGTATGTGGATGTGATTTCCAGTGTGCTATTCTCTTTGGACTTTATATGATCTCAATCTGTATTCATTTCACAGGAGGAATAAAACCAGAAACAAATCAAGAACTAGGTGGCTCTCAGCTTCAAGGGCATGGTGGAGCTGATTTCTATGCCATGGATGCTTTTGTGTCAGCCGTTGCTGTGAGTTCTTCTAAACCTGATGCTATTTTATTAGGAGACTAGGAATAGTCAGTTAATTGTTAGTTTGTTTTGAGCCTCCTTTTAAAAGAGGGCAGGGAATGTAGGGGGCAAGGGTCTGATCTTACCTCGAGCACATGGCTAGATGATGGTTTGTTTACATGGTGTGTGGGTGGGGCACCTGGTGGCTAGTCATCTCTGGTGTTACTGCAGTCATCTGATGTGATGATTGACAGAAGTGGGGTAGGGGGAGGCTAGTTAAGTGTGGGAGGGGTGGCTCTGGGGAAGTGGGGGTTTATATCAGCTTAGTCTCGAATTGTTGGGATCTGGGGTGGTGTTGTGTGTGTGTAGACTTCCGTTATAACGAGTGAAATGGGTGGGGCAGAACGGAACTGGTTTGTTGTGTGATGGCAAGCTTAATTACTTCTGGGTTGCGGGTCATGGGTGTGTGACCTGGTACCGCCTCGCATGTTTTTGGGTGGCTTTCTTGCTATTAACGAAGCTATTTGTAAATCTGAATCGGGCCAATTTGTTCAAATTCAGTTTTAGGCAGTGTGTTCAATTGGCGTGACTCCCACCGAGGCGATCAGTCAGTAATCAATGTTCCCAATGCGTGTGTGGGAGCCAGGCGTGACGGGTGTGTATGGGTTTAGCCCAGTCCATTTTGGTGATGGGAAAATTCTTCGCTTAATTAGCATGGCAACCTCACTGTAAAAATTAAGTTTAATTTTTGTTTTTGTACAAGCAGTCTGAAGTGATGGAGAACATAGCTCCAAAGGTTTCTGTGCCCAGGCTTTGGGACGGATTTATCTCCTGGAGAGTAGCTGAGATGAAGGTTGTAGCAAGCGTGCACAACTGGAGTCCCAAACAGCTACTTTGACAACTTATTTTTGGTTGTAGAAGGCAACTGGCGGGATGGAAGATCTGCCTGAAGGCGTGACTCCGAATGAATTTGTCAACCACAAGTAGACAAATTTTGGGGAAAAGTCTAAACCCAAGAAACAGGCCGAATTCTATAACTCCCGCCAGAAGCCAGGACAGGCCATCCAACTTGAAGTGGCTTGCAAGGCAGGAGGGCGTTTGGTCCCTTAGATAACAAGTTAAGGTCAGTGTCGCTGCTGGTCTTCCTGCAAGGCGTGCCCAATCAGGACATGGCAGCTTGGGTTTGTCTTAAGCAGCCAAAAGACCTGCAGCGTGCAGTTCACTGGGTGGAGGTATGGGAAGCTGCTACATGGACAGTGGTACTATTGCTACTATTAGTGCTGCTTCAGGGGCTGTGTCCAATCCCACATCCAGTTGATACAATCACTATTCTCCAAGGGATCTGGTGTTGATGGTATCTACTTGCTCAGAGCCTTGCTGGTCCTGAGGGGGAATGACAAAGGATGCTGTGGGGTATGTTTTGGCACCTTTATCAGGTCCTTCTTTCATCTGGATTAGTTCCTCCTGCGACACCTGGTGCCGAGGCTCGCAACCTTGGATGCCAGTTGCGAGTCCTGCACACCCCTCTGAAAGGAGAATCGATCAGCTTTGTGTCTGGTTTTACTTTCCCTTCGCTGAGACTGATAAGATTCAAACTTGGTTATAGTGAACCCCAGTATTGAATTTTAGAATTCAACTATTTAATGTGGATCCATTTTGTTGTTATGCTCAAGTCAAGTTTAAATGATTCAACGGCTAAATTATATAAGACTTACACAATGTCATCTGGTTGTAACCATAGCAACCAAAGTGTCCCCAACAGGCCCAATAGGGTTAATATGTAAATTTTGTACTCATTTATTTGCATGAGATTGTGTCAGAATTTAAATAGTACCATTGATGCAAATTATTTGGTAACATGATTTGTTTGTTTTCTTGACAGAATGACGACCCAAGCAAAATTGAAACTGGACCTGAAGAATCACTTGCCAGCCACCTTTTATGCTTCTATGCAGAAAAGGCTCGGCGAGAGAATAGAGTCATCAATCCTCAAGAAGAGGGGATATAAACCTATAACATACTCCTTGATGTCAACTAAGATGAAGTTCCTCCCTAATACTATATATAGCTTGGGAATTATGATAGGTTCACCATGAAATACCATTACTGAACCCTGCTAGAGACGAGGAGGTGGAGCTGGAGATGATAAATTTTATTGATGTAACATTTATGAGTTGCGATGATTATAATTGTGTAATAATTATTGAATAATAAGTTTGAATTATGAAATTATACATTAAAAAATAGCCTCAACCAGGGGAAGCAATGGGTGGTTATCATGTCTTTACACAGGACTGCACAATTTATCATTTAATATTCACTCATTCTTGTAAGCCAACAAAAATATCATCATCAGGAAAAACCCACATTCAATATTCGATGACTCTAATTAAATTACCTAAATAAGAATTGTATTTTAGTAATAATGCATTTTTTTAGATGTCTGCTCATGATGAAAAACCTGTTGAAATAAAGTTGTAATCAATCACATACTCCATGAATAAACCATGCATCTTTAATTGACATTCTTGTTCCAATGACTGGTTTTTCGATCTTTAATAAGTACCTATTGTCTATATTCACATGCCTAAAATATTTCAGACATGTTGCAAGAAATCATTCTTACAAATATTTAGATAGACAAAAAGAAAATGTCACATAAAAGCTTTTCAAAGGTCAAAAGAATCTGTACATTGAAATGTGGAAATACTATGTATATAATATTGATCTAAACATCAATACAATTGTCAGCGCACTGCACTCAGTGCTGCACTTTTCTCCTCCTTCACATCGCTGAAGTTGCTTCTCATGATCGCACATTTATGAATACCGGTGATTTTTATGATTGTTCAATATTTTCTACATGTGTTATATAATGAGCTAGTGAAATAATGTACATGACACGTTGACGTTCAAGTTGGTAATGCTTTATTAGGAGGCTAGCATTAAAGTGTTAATTTGTTATACTATTCAACTGGGCAAAGCCTCCTTTTAGAGATACTATTGTAAATACGGTAGGACCCTACACAGGGGAATACACGGGGTTTGTTGTGACCAGTGATTGTTGGTAGGAATTTGTGGGTGAATTTGTTTGTTTTTTTACAAAAACAGACAAAGCGTTTGATAAAGTAAATGAGACATCAAATGTTCCAACATGAAACAAAATTAAAAAGATTATTCCTGCATTAATTCTCTGTCTCTCTCTCCCTACTCCTCTATCTCTATTTCCTGGGTATGATCATAAACTGCCTCCCTCTCAGCTCTCTCGCCCTTGATATAACACTTCAAAGTGTTGATAAGGGCGTAAAGCAACCAATCTCACTCACTCACTCACTGCATTAATTCAAGGAGTTATATAAGGAGCTGAGATTGATATTCTGAATATAATTCATGCTACGCTATACAATTTTGTCTAAATTCATTGCATTAAATCCTGTTTTGATGAAAACTGGTGAATAATTTCTGAATGGAAAGAGATCCATTTGCAAATCCCTTATTTGTAGTAAGTGTTGTTCTCAACTAAGCCACTCTTCCCCACACACAAACTACATCACCACCAGCTGTGATTGGATGGTGGTGGAAGTAGGAGGGGGCAGTTTGGTAGAAGGGGTGGTGTTGAGTGTATAGATCTAAAGATAATGATCTTACAGAAAACAGGAGGTGGAAACTAGTGGTTACACAGTGTTTGCACAAGTGACCAGCTCTTCTGATGATCTCTTTAGATCTGACCATTCCATACCTGCAAAATGTGTACACTTGGTTCTTTTTGCACATTCAGTTGATTCTGCTAATGTTGTCTAAAAGTGATAAATACTAGATATATGCTTGTATTTTGTTTACTGTTATGTTCAATGTGTATCTTGAACAAGCCTTTAGCACATTTTATGGTCAATTAGTGTTGAAATAGTGGTCCAAACTCAGTGTACATATTTGAGTCTGGACCCATCTGCTAGTCTCCAGTCTCATCAGTGCAAGGTCAAAGTTAAGGAAGGAGGGGCATCATGGCAGGAGGGGAACACATATATGTTTGTCCTCTCTGTATAGTAGGATCAGATCTCTGGAAAATGTACACCTTCAACAAAACAAAATTGGAAAGCTATGCTGTTCAACTGTGCTAGCCTCCTAGTATCAATAGATACTATAGTAAATGGCAGTAGCATGTTTTCTTGTTAAATCTTCGGTTCGCTTAGGGCTCCTTAGGAGGAAGGGGGTGGAGGGAGGGAGGACCAACCTTTTGTTACACCCAACTTTTTTTTCAACCAACTTTTTTTTCAACCTAACTTTTTGGGACAGACAGGAAAGAGATGGGTGAAATGGAGGACTTGCAACTCCATCCAGCTACATCCTGTAAGATATTTATTGAACCTGCCTCAACTCAATGGTCTTGGGTTGAGTCAGGCAGCACTGCCATTGAAGCTATGTTGAACAGGTGCTTAAAGGCGGGGGTGTTTGCCTGGCTGAATATCCATCCTGTTTCTCTAGTGGAAGTATGAGAGCATTGGTCCGTCGCTGGGACAGCCACAGCACACAGACCATCCCTCTGGGTTGTATAGCAGGGAGGATGTGGACATGGATGGACTTAGCACTCTCACTAAGGGACTATAGGTCTAGACACATAATAAGGCCCATAGTATGGACACTTTAGAAATGGAATTTTTTTTACCCTTTGATCCCAAATTGTTGTTTGCCTTGTGACTCGGCCAAACCCTTATGGTGTTACAGTCGTTGGAACATGAATAATAAATATTAAGTTGAATAAGTATGCTACAACATGGTGTAACGATGGTAGCTAAGCAATAGCTGTCACTGTCAGCAACTTTTAATCTTCAAATGTTTCACCATGAAACCCAGGACAGCTGAGATATTCACAGATTCACCAAGCAAATCTTAGTTACTTTTGGATTCATATCCTTTCGATACTCAGTTATTAGCTGTTATTAGACACTTTTTGAAGCCTTTGAGGTTACGGTACTCAAGATTAAGCTCTCCCTGACACTGTCAGCATTTTTTTCCTCCATTGTCCCTTCATTCGATGAGTGTCAACGAAAAAAATTAAGCCTATTTTAGAATATATATTAAATATTGTGAAGTTTTGATTTTTCAGGGTTCACTGCTCATTGCTGGATATCCGCCTGATATGAGCTTGGGTGTTGGGACCTTCCTCTGCTATCAACACTTGCCACGTTATCCACTGCTTGGAGTCTGGGTTTCCCCCACCGCATCTCGGTGTCTCCCGGACTACCCTCCACAGGATTACACAAATCCAATGGGCGAGGACTTATTATGTCTTCCTCTTCCATACTTGCGGGAGCCAGAGCCTCACTCCCAATATCCACACAATTTGCAGTTTGCAATTGAATTGTGGTACTATGAAGCACTTTTGATTCCTCGGGTCTCGCCTCTCTTCTTTTGCAGACCCCTTGGAGTTTTCCGGAACCACAGATTTTCCGGATGACCTGGCTGCAAGCAATAGTAGCAATTTGAGTGTCTGGGTCTACAGTTTTGCCTTCCTCCTTGAGAAATGCCCCCGTTATCCTTCCATGACACCCAATTACCACCCTTTCTTTGGCCATCCAAGAATTTGGGAATGCCTGCACGATCACACTGGAGGGGTCAGTATCAGAATCATCAGTTACCTCTCTCACAGTTTCCGTGGCCTGGACAACTGCTCCGTGAATGTGACCTCAGCGCTCTTTTGTTTTTCAGAGTGGGGTTGTCGCTACAGGTGTGGCAGATGCTGTACTAACTGTAGCCACAGTTGCTGTATCCATATAGCAGCTTTCCCACACTTCCAACCAATACAGTGCACGTCAGAGATCATGGGGTTGTTTTAAACACACCCACACCCAATCTCTTGATTAGTCAAGTTGTATGCCTCAGCGACAACCTTGGTCTCTGCCAAGTACACATGCCAGGAACTTTTACCAGCCCATGGCTTTAGGGGAGGCATTTTATCATAGTAACTCTCTTTACCATCAGAGTCCTGGTACTCAAATCTGAATCCAAGTCGCTGGGTCTGTCGAATGCCAGGCCACCGACCAATGACCGGTCTTTTCTGTGAGAGCGTTTCGAGCCGGTTTCCCCAACTTGATCCTCTACAGAACTGTCAGAATCGTGTCTCTTGCTCTTGGGTGTGAACAGCGTGGCAGGGGGAACATGGTTGTCCTTTGACTCACTTCCCTTGTTGGTTTTCGCCCCAGTAGAAGGATCTCCCTTGCTAGCTCAAGCACCAACTTCACTTCTGGGCCGTCCATCATCCGTATCATTGGACGCTGATTCTATCACTACTCTGTGGCTGTCCTTAGGAGATGGTGTTGCCCCCATCATTCCTTTAGAAAAAGTCACCCTTCTGTCCGTTTCTTCTCTGGCCTTTGTGACCCCAGATGGATCATCTATCATCAGAGCATACTTCACTTTCGAATCCACGAAGGTTGATGTCACTGGATTCTTCAGTGGAGTTTGTTTGGCTGCCATTCCTTGTAGCACACCCAACAAATCATGCTCCAACTCCGTTGTATGGATTCTGGCGCGATCGCTGTTTTCCCAAAGCTCACAGATTTGCAGCTCATAAGCATGTCTGTCAGCCAGCGTGTCCGCTTCCATTACTCTCATATGTTCTCTCAGGTAGTCATTCACTGCAGTTAGGTGTTGGATATGATTATTCATATCTTCTCTCCGTGCCCGCTCATATTCATAATCCCTTCTTGCCCCAGCTAGGGAGTGCCGGAGATCATCATCAGACACCTCTTCCGAGACTTGTCTCCACCTAGCGAAGGCTCTCCCGCCGTACCTGTCAGCTGGGGGAGGAAAGGTGCCACTAAACATAGGTTCCGGCCTAGCGTTGTGAGAACGTGACAAGCGTCCTCCTCTGTCCAGATGAGGCATGCCTCTCCCGAACATTCCGGATGGGGGTAAACCCCTACCAAGCATGCCCATAGGAGGTTGGACCGTTCCGAACAGTTCGCTGGCTGGTAGCGAACCCATGCCTTGTTCTTCATCCATGGTTATTGAGGAGAGTTCTCAGGCTCCCATGATACCATGTACTGGTGGTGCCTTAGTAGGATCTACTTGATTAGGCAATGGCAAATATGCTTCCGCCATTCTTGATGCGGAATATTCTTTCTAATGGAATTTCTGCTACAGCACTCTATTTCTCCAAGAGAAATATGGGACAATCAAGCCTCCGAGGGTCACTGCTAGCAGCAGTTTCTATTCCTTCGAGGAAGGAATATGGGACGGCAAAGAGAAGGCTTGCGAAGTCAGCTTTGTGAGGTCAAAACCTGGTCACAGCACCAATTGTAGTGAATTCCATCGATAGCAAATGGCTCTAATTAGACAATTACCCAACCCAGGTTCTTTCTCCGACGGCTCCGGATCTCGACAAAAGCAAAGAATAACACCAACATGGAATGGGATTTATTGCCACCCACGACCAGACTGCAAGTCTAACCAAGACCGAACAACAATACGTTACAGCCAGGAGCAGGTCAGGCCTGTTCTCTTGCACTAAAAGAGGTGTCCCACCAGGCGAACATTATCCGTAGACATAATATATAAGAACAGGTCATACAGGAATACAGGCAAAGGTTATACATGACACACTTTCTGCTGTAGTTGAATACATTATAAGAATCCTGTAAATGGGTGATAATAGTAAAACACAGTTGTCTTTGAACTAGCACAAATCCAAAAGCTCAGATCGTGTTCAGCAAAGCGTTACTATAGCACGGAAATGTCAAGGACACTTGATCATATACACACTCTTGATGCGGAGGGATATTTATAACCTCCGGTCCACTACATTTATATACAGTGCGTGCTGAACTGGAAGCTGAGATTTGCTGTGCCACCTACAGTTCTAATTTCTCTTGTCGCAAAAAATAGCAATTGTCATTTGTCACTAAGAAAATTCTTTTGTCGTTTGTCGCTATATTTTTGTAAAACAGCCAAATTTTTGTCATTAAGGACTATTAAGGTCTTTATTAATTTGTCAGGCTAAGAAAGTGTCTTTGTCGTTTGTCACTAGCTGCCTTTGAAATTTGTCGATCTAAGAAAGGGCTGTGTCGATTTGTCAAATTAAGGCCTTAAGAGCCCTCCACCTAGTATCATTTTAAGGAATCATCATATGCACAATCCCTATTGTTTTGACAGACAGATAAGACAATCTAGTGTTTGACCACTTAGTATTTGTTATCATATCGCTTTAGTGCCCATGTCTGTGTACATTCGGTAAATCCTTGGCTTTAAAACTACCACTTAAGCTACCCAATCCTTGTCAATCATTGAACTCAGGAACAAAGTTACTCGTTCATTGATTGAACTATGTGGTATAAATATATATATGATATATGACTGGTCGCAGTGTAAATGCCTCCGTGTGTGCTGGTATATTGAACCAGATATGTATATTTGATAGGATCATATAGCAGTAGGTTTATAACAAGTTTATATAGCCATACTCATACACAATGGGGGTGGTGTATAATATTACGATAGTTGTTAGCTTGCAAGTTTGTAAGCTTACAAGCTTGAAACTATGTAGATCTTAATTAACTTGTAATTACAAAGAATAGGAGGGTCATTATTTGGTTGAAATATCGTTGAAAGAGTGTAGGAAGCCCTGATGATGAACCTCCTACTGATTAATGTCCCATATTATTAACGATTCCTAAATGGAGGAGGGGCATAATAATCTTGTAACTTTCCGACATTGTTAGAACTGCCCTGCCTTACTGTGTCTTAAGGTTGTAAGAGCTTGTAATGGCCTCTTAGCTAGGATGGTGAAGGTGGTTACCATTAAGTGCTTTCCTCACCTTTCCAACGACTTTCCAGCAATATTAATTAACGCAGTTTTACAAAAACCTTAACACATAGATTAGTATATATATGATGCAATATTTATAATTGGATTGCCCTTATATTTTGTCAAAAAATTCTCCGTTTAGAGAGATAGATTGGCATTCATGAAGGATGACATACTTATCCCTTACAATTTACAAATTACTCCATCCTCCCCTCCCCCATAAAAGTGCCACCCATACATTAGCAATGCCAGAAAATGGCAATATAAGCTCTCATCGACCCTCCAATTCTTTGTTTAAAGTTCAAGAGTTGTGGTTAAAAAATATGTACAAAATCGTAAACTAGTACTTAGGATTATACACAACGCCCATATAAGTATACCCGCATTGTTGGCAGAGGGGCAGATCGCAACCGATGATCCAATCTTTGGCGCTGGTGTTCTTTGATCGCAGGGAGTATTAAAGAACCTAACGACGGTAAACAATGAGGATTGAGGCCCTCCACACTAGAGGTTAGCATAAAGGGATTCGCTTCTAAGTCGCTAAGACTTGCCTATTGATTCAACACATTCTACTCTCGGGAGGTGAAGCTCAGATGCTTCATGTGGTCTTGCAGATGATCCATTAGCTACACTTCATGGACTTTTTCTAACGTCTTCACTTTCGTTCGTGTTCTTCGGGAGCTACACTAGAGTAACATATTGGGATATTCAAACGTCTCATTTAGCTTTCTTGACATTTGTGAACACCCGCCTTCTGAAAAATGCCTCCGAGGTCGCAAACCATTCTACAGATTTCTAATAAGATCTGTAAAAAGACTGGAATCCGATTCTGCAAAGATGAAACGGAGAAATTACTAAAATTCTACAAGTACCGCTTGGGGAAATTCTCTGAAAAAGGGACTGGGCGAATGGATAGATCTCAGTTTAGAGACATTCTCCATCGTCATTTCGGCATTACTGACGACATCATAATGGACAGAGGTAATAATGAACTATCTTAAACTCATTTTTTATATTCATGGAAGCTTTTTATTTAGAGCTATACTTTTGGGGTTAGATGTTCCTTGAGATAAAATAAGGCGTGAGGGGGATTATGATGAAATCATTCCTACAACATTATTGTTGCTGACCAACAAGGGCAATACATTCAAATATTTAGAAGAGAATCATTCGGCGCCAAACAAATGGTATGAAATAATTATGCGGCTTATAGTGATAATACAAATGTTTTATTATTTGAATATTGTATTAAGCACTGTTGTTCGAAACCACACTTCAAAACATGCAACTGTATTACGAACACATGTATGTTACGAAGTAGTAATCATATAGTCACAAAAGATCTATGGAGATATCGTATATGGTTGGCTGCTATAGTATGTTTACTAATCTGTAAAATAATGTACTCGGTGATATACACTGCGCTTGTTATAATATCTCTTAACTCAGTACTATAGGAACTATGTAATTTATCCAGATTTTTAAAATCTCCTTAAGCTGCCGCGGGGTAGGACCAATATAAACTTGGCCACAATCACTACATAACTTGAAGACCCCTACATGCCTAGTTTCGCCAAGAAAGAGTCATTTTGAATTAGTGTAAGAAACATTGTTCTAGACCGAGAGGTATATTGTTTTTATCAAGAGATAGTAACTCGGCTTTCTCATTATGATTTCACAACACAGTCGAATAGACTCATAAAACAAAACAAAATGGTAGACAGAAGATTTTCTATATAAAAGCTGACCCTCTCTGATTCACAAGTATCGAATTATACAGTATACAACGTTCATATATTGGAATTGTATTGGAAAAGATTCAAAATACACAAAGCTTGGGATTAGGCCCGTAAAAGCTAACCTATGTAACAGTTTGGCATAATATTGATCTCTCATAGCAGGAGCCAAATAGAGCCAGGTTTTAGCCTCTAAATCATTCTATTGTGTACGTCTGCCTGTACAGCCCAATGTTAATAGAATTCAGGTACATGTACGCTGCGATCTGGGGCCAATAGTCCGCCGGCTAAAGGGGATTTTGGCCCCACATAACACTTACAGGAGGGTTATCAACATTCAAACTGTTTTACGACCTTGACAAACATTATTACAGTTTCAATAACAGAGCAATCTTTGTATTCTCAGCGTATTTGGAACTACCAATTAGCTAGAAGCTGACGATGAGTCTGAAATATTATTGGCCGCCCATGATTTTAACAAGGAAGAAATAAACCTCCGAAGTCTTGTAAGACATTGGGACATTGACTCTAGAATAATCCTCCATGAAAAGTCTTAATGAGCCACCGGATTCTCTTGGCACCCTGGGGAAGTTGTGCGAAGATCAAGAATTAAATCATAATGGAGCAGGTCGTCAGAGAGTGTTTAACCGGCGACTTCTGCTAAAAATGATAAAATGAAAAATGTTAAATACTAGGTAAATCTTGAGTATAATTGGTATTGCGTTGATTCAAAGAATATGTTCGGTTATGTCGAGCTGTATTAAACCTCGGTTAAATATGGGTTATTTGCGAGGATTGGCAACTAAAGTATTGGCTTAATCTTAACTATTTTAGCTTTGATCTCTTACAACCCTTTTTAAGTGGCTGTTTGGGTTGTGTAAACCAAAGTATTGACCTAAGTTGGTTAGTTTCAAGATTCTTTCGAGTATTGGAAATGAAATTTCAATACATAGGGTCAATTAAGTGGCTTAGGAAGAAATTGACTTAATGTCATAATGGACTTAATAAAGATTACTTGTAAAGTGGCTTGCGATCAAGGATTCATATGGATACTAGAAACCCATAGACTGAATTTCCATTGTGTCTCTAGGCAAAATATATCAACTCTGAGATTTTTTAGTCTCGAGTATATATACCATTTACTACTGTTAATGTCCACTCTGGATTTAACATGTCTCATTACCCTAATTTACGATGAGATTTTGAAAATGTGCTTATCATGAATGTGCATGAGGTGTAATCTGCAGGTATTGGCATAGAAGTCTTTCTGAAATTTTTAAGCTATAGATATGTCTGTGGAAACCTCCAACTAAACAAGCCTACCTTCAGGGTGAAGTTTAGTTGTGGTTATGCATAAGCATCGGAGTCGGAAGTAAGGAAGTACACAGGAGATGTGCATGCGCATCCTCGGATGACGTCACATTTTCCTGCCACAGTGAGGGAACCTTTAGTATCCAATAAGTAAGGGTTCCCTGAAATTATTTATCAGAAACTTCCAAAAATACTTCCAAAATCACTAATTTTTTAATTTTTTTTTAAATATTTTTATTGGCCATATATTACATTACAAAATAATTATTTCATCTTCATTTCAAATACGCATAACAGACAGAGCTGTTATATTTCATACGTTGCCCTTACGTTAAATTATACCGATCTAACATTAATATGTAACTGTAGTGTTAAGGTTTGTTCAGTGTTTATACAATTCGATTTCAATAGCTACACAATTGACAAAGCTATGATAGCGTATTGTTTTTCACTCAATTCTGCAATCTTATTCAACGTGATAACTACATCGAGGATTGTATTACTAACAACATTCAAATATCTCTACTACTCTTTCGTAATTGCCGTTCTAATTTAAAAAATAATTTCCCACAATTTTGGGCGGGCGCGTGGGCCCCTGTACTCCCTTATACTTCCGACTACAATGCTTATAAATGCATAACCACAATTAAACTTCACCCTAAAGGTAAGCTTGTTTAGTTGAGGGTTATGCTTCGCATATCCGTCTACAGCCGAGAGTCCAGAAAGTTTACCGCTGCAAGAGATATTCATTATTCATTTTAGTAAATTGGTCATACTTCACAAGATCTGTATGCCTATTATTGTTTTTATATTTAAGTTCACATCTAAAAATAAAGGATTGTCATAAAAACAGCCTTCGCAAACAAGCCGGGAGATTCCCAGCTACTAAACTACACGTTCAGAATGTCGTCATGGGGGGGGGGGGGGGGGGGGGGCAATGCCTCAGACTCAGTCCTATTGCGAAATTGGATAACATACTCACTGACTATGGCCAAGTTTGTTAAATACAATTAAACACTTTATTAACGCACATGTTATACAATCGACTTAAAGTAATAAAATAATGTTAAATCGAAACTCACATTAAATACAATAAGACATTAGCAGTTACACTCCGCCAATAAAGTATGTAGTAAAAAAATTCTACCTTAAACATAATGTGTAACAACAGGGTTTTCACATCTATATCTAAGTACTTTTGCTTTTTATGGCGTTGGAAATATTTTGTATTCATGTTGGATTTACTGATATAATATAATATAAAATATTAGGAAAATACATGCGTTAACAGACAGCATGTGTCCCTTACGTTATGAATAAAGGAGGGCCCACACTGACGACGATGGGCTTCATGATAGACTTTGGTGATTAACTTTTGCAATGAATATGGAAATAAATTATCGCAAAAGTGCATCGCAAAGTGTGTCACAATAGACTTTTGTGATGACATGGTTTGCGACAGAGTTTTGCGATATACCTTGACCAACTGCTGCAACATGATTATGTTTGTGATAGAAAACATTCCATTTTATCGCGAAATTTATTGCAAAGCTTATCCCAAAGCCCATTGCTGTCAGTGTGCCCCCCCCCCATTATTCTCCCAAAAGGGCGACATTTCAGGATGCTATTTTTTTTGATAAACATAGAATTGGTCGAATACTCTATAATTGTTGGCATACACATAGCAGGGAAGATCAGCATAATCAAATCAATCCGTCAAACCCAAATCACGTGGCAATAAATGGCTATAAAATGATATCGTATCCTCATAAAATTGATGATTGCCAAGACTAAACCGTTTAATAATAATTCGATTGTACCTAATAAATATATTTTATTAGTCTGATTGGCATCGTCTGATGCACACTTCCAATGCCCTAAACTGTAACGTACCAATTACCACAGCTTAATCACGTACGTCATATTGGAAAAGCTAATCATGTAATGTAGAAGTAGTGACAAGTACAGAATAAAGATAATAGATGTGTATAGTTTTATGTATACATGTATACTGCACTTAGTTAGTTTCTTTTAGTTTCTATTATTAGCTTTGTACCATGGCATGCAATGGAAGACCAGATTCTAAATCTGATGAGCATTACCAAAACGTTTAGTCTTGCAAATGAAGATTCTATTATTATATATTGGCGATGCGCGAAATCAATTCTGAAAGGGTTATAGGTTTTTTGATATTAGACATTTGGCCACAAGTGAATAAAAGAACACTTCTGTAGTTTTCAGGGGCTTCGATCAAGACAACGACAGTGTTATATCTATGGAAGAATGGGTTAAAGGTCTGTCTGTGTACCTTCGCGGCACGATGGAGGACTGCATCAAATTCTGCTTCAACGTTTATGATTTGAACAACGATGGGCACATTTCTAGGGAGGAGATATACCAACTACTAAAAAAGTGTCTGGTAAATGCGCACACCGAAGAAGAGCCAGAAGAATCAATTAAGGTATTTTTAAGAAGTGATTAACTAGTTCTTTCTAATTGGCTTGACATCGGTATTGACCGAATAATTCGGGATAGGTTATTTTACACACCAATTTATAGTTATTATTTCATGCATGTATCATTTATATGTAATATAATTCCTGACGATCTTTATATTGCTCGAAATATCGCGCTGCATATCTTGCCTTTTTTTATTCAATTGTTTTTAATATCCTTAAATACATTTCATATGAATTGCGTTTCAGGAATTGATTGAGCTGACAATGAAGAAAGTAGACAATGACAGCGACGGTCGAGTGTCCCTAGAAGATTATCGAAAATCCGTTCTGGATGACCATCTTCTCTTGGAAGTTTTCGGACAATGTTTGCCATGTGTCATACTGCGAGATGAATTCATGGCCTACGTCGTTGGTTGTGAATATGAGGAGAAGAGCTTGCTCTGCAACTGAAGTCAATTCATTCTCTCTCTGAAAAGAATCGTTTACTAAATGTATGGTTCAATGATCATTATGACATATAAGATAACTTTTCACGAAAATATGTCATATCTCTAACAGTATTATATTTGAATGAGGCGTGTGTTGTATTCTGAAAGTGGGCCTGTTGTTAATATGTGTTATCTTTTAATGGATATTTTCTCTCTTTTTCTGATAAATGGATAGTAGATGCTTTACCATATAATGAGTTTATTTAAGAAACTATTAGACGTTTATGCGGTAAATATAAAATGCATGAATTCTTGCCTACTAATGTGCATACGGTGTAATTTTGAGAAGCAATAATGAAATAACCTTGGTCATATTTCATGCATTTTGAAAAAAAACGAATTATGCTTTGATGCTGCTCTGCTAGGCACACTGACATTATCATAAACTATTCGATGTTGAGGAGTTGTAAATCATAATAAAAAATATGAAAAGCATTCCACCCAAATCTGGTCGTTGAATATCAGCGAATCGACAAACTTAAGCATGATTAATTCTTAGCGTCCATTGATTGTGTGTCAAAGTACCTCTATGGTGACCTTCCCAGTGCACCTACGAACTTATGAATACTTTCATATAGAAAATATAGAATCACAATGTTTATGAAAAATGGTGGGTTAAAAATACCCTTGAAGGCTAACGGGAGGCCCTTCAATTAACAACGGGTGGTGCACTTCCACAAAATCCGTATTTATTACAGCTGAAGAATCATATAATTATAGTATACATGCATCTCGTTAAGTTATTGCGTTATATATCTCACTGGTATATAGCATATGCGCACAATGATGGACAAGATGTTATCAACACCTACACACCAGCTGCGTATGTTATTATCATGGTATTTATTCCCCGAGATTTGCGGGCCAAGGCCTTTATTTCACCATAAACAGCCAAAGCCACGAAAACGAGGGAATTAATATCTTTAAGGGCCTGGTCCACCAAAAAATGACCGTGCGGGAATTCCCGCCGCGGTTTTCCGCCGCCTGACTTGCTCCACCGTGGGAAAAACCGCCGCGGAAATTCCTGCAGAACCCTTGTCCACCAATGTGATAATTGCCTATGATTTTCATAAAGTGAATAGCTCCACCACCTGGCCCACCACCTCGGGGAATTAATACCATATTGTACTGAACGTGTCACCACACCAATTGCAGTGAATCAGGCCTCACCCAAACTCAGGTTCAATCTCAACCAATCGGCGACAATGGCATAATTAATTAATTATGCTTGCATAAAACCCAAGCAAGAAGCATCGCCACATTCCGCCATCGGCGAATACATTTGTACTGTACAACTTCCTCCATGATCGGGGAACCCACTCTATATCTCATTGTCCAATACCAACAAGTTACATGACTGCCTAAGTTAGAGCCTTAGGGAGAGATTGGACCAAGATTTTTTAGCTCTTACTGGTATAATTAGTGCATAACAGACCTCTCACATTCACCCTTTATCTGCATGAGGATGTCGAAATCAGACATTGTTGTGGTCCTTACACCTTGTGGCAATGAGGTAAACTAACAGCAAGTGCCAGGAATGGTTTCTCACCCTCCCACGAGGTAGCGCCACCAGCAGCACCACCCAAAATAAACCTCTGCTGGCCTCTGACTCTGGAGTGGACGGCATCGGCGATGCGTCCACATGGATTAAAGCTAAAAAAATAAATGATTTTGGACGCGCCGGGAGACGCCATAGGGGGGAGGGAAGCAGGTGGGGTGTTGATAGTGTTAATCGACAAAAACAATCTTTATTTATTTATTTATGAACGTAAATAACCCAAGACTTTGCGCCCCCAGCGCCCACCTGGTGCCATCATACCCTCTGGACATGGCAAAGTAAAACCAGACACAGTTCTGTTAGTATCACCGGTTTATTCACTTCTTGGACAACCCTGTGACACCAGCGGTATGCAGTAGTCAGTCATCAATGTCAGGTACATTGGGAGACTGGCCATTGAAGACAAGCAGTACAAAAGACAAGAGTAACATGGCAATATGATCTGATTTATAAGACCGGTTACAATAGCAATGTAATACATACAGAGAAAAGGTATAACATACAGTCTGTAGTAATTGTAATAGATATAACAGCAACCTGTAAAGCAGGAATAAGATGATACATAGACTTGGATACAACATATCTGATCTACATCAGTGCCTCTAGTAGAGTTAGTTGGTATACACAACAAGTACACGGGACAGGTAGGTGACCTGGTGTAGAATAGAGTTACTAATGCCAACTCTGTGTCCACTCTAAATCTACTAAAATATTATGACCCAGAAATTGAGCTACCATGTGCTACACCATACCGAGGTTCTAATATAAGTTCTGCTAGCTACGCTTCCGTCTCCATAATTATACATTCTTCATTCGAAGTCCAAATTCCGACCATATTGTTGCGTAGGATTTTCTTCTAAATTGGAAGATAGATATAGATTCTAAAAGTCGTTATCTACAGGGTGTTGTTTATAACCAGTCAACAGCAGCTGTACATTTATTCCATGATTTGGCCGTGAGAGTATGTGGCTCATATATCCGATATATGCCCCTCTCACGACCAGTGACGTATATTGTTGGTTTCTACGCCACCAGTCCGAAACTAGTCCTGCTTTCCGTAAAATCATTTTTTAAACATAAAATCATGGAATAAAAACAAGAATACCAGCGATGATAGACTAATTTATTGCTCTTCGGGAGATAATTCACAATTTAATGAACCGATCTATAATTAAAGGAAGCATACACATCAAGAGGACTTTCCGGACGTAAAGCCATTGTTTTAATTTGTTGGTTTTAACTTTTCAACTTATATTAACGGTACGAAAATACATGTGTGACTCACTCTGCAAAAATGTCCCCCTTACATAAGACCCGTTTTTTCAGATCGAGCGGGTCACATATTATGGAAACAGGGTAAGGTCTCGTGGGATCTAAAGTGTTTTTCTCATGAAGACCAAAAGTCATGAAATCTCTTGATTTGTTTTCAGGTTAATCATTTAGGATAGGCAATAATATTAGAAGTAGGCCTACAGAGCACACACATTGCGTTTTTCATTCAATAAATTAAAGCTCAATAATTGTTGCACAAGGGCAATGAATGGGCCAGAAGGGCTACATCACCACCACCCATTTCAAACCACAGAGAAAAGTGTTAGTGCCCCATATAAAGATTTAAGATATTTGTATTCAGAAAAATACGTACATGACATAATTTCTCATAACATACGCCTCCCCAGATCGACATTTAAACATATTTTCTGCTATATATAGCAGAAATATTGTACCAAAATGTGCAAGATGCGAGGTTACGATTATCACTATGCAAATGGCAATGCTCACAATTGCAATCGCCGGCAAAAGCTCACAGAATGGCAATTTATTATGTAACGGACCCAACACATGTACACTATGCAGTCGGTTTGTGCGATCCCGTTTTAATCCAGTGATTCTATTATGTGAGATGTCTAAATTTGATCGCCCATTTTCAATAGTTGGCTATAAATACCTGTTGTAGACGGGCGATGCCCTTCTCAAGAACCATGACGATATGTTGAAAAGAAAAGACCGACTCCGTCAAGGGCAGGTGACCATGCATGAAGCTGGTGCTCTTGCTCATAGTGTCATACCAACGTTTAAACTTCATTTTACATGTAGACGCGTTGTTGAAGAGTAGTGGCTCTCCCAAGGTTATATACCATACAGCAACTCGACGGTAAGTTAGTCAGTTAAAAATATCATTCATATTCTGTAATATAACTAGCTATAACTTCCCAAATTGAAACTTATCAAATTAGAATACTTGTCTTAGTCTATCATCAGAAACAATCCGTGTGTTCGTTAAATTTCTGACGGTAAAATACATATTTCTTTTATATCGGTAACATATACGTGGCATAGGACAACAGGAGGTTTCAGGCTTCCTATCTTTTTTAAAAGGATTTGTCTGCAGTTGTCAAACGCCAGGCAACGTGTGTTGCAACACATATATGATTGTATAAATAATAAACTATGTGTGTTTCCTTTGTGGTATTGAAATATAAGTGATTCGTCTTCAAAACTTAAAGATTTTAAAGTGAAAGGTGTTACATCTAGGTCTTGAGATGAATGGTTATTCACCCCTGTGTTATGCAAGCGACCCAGGTATGCATGCCATAATTGGGCAGGTATAGGGAAGCAGGGCATAGGCCATTCTATGCATCGGAGAAAAGTACTAAGGGGGGTAAGAAAGGTCATATAATTTTGTCATCATGTACATTGAAGAAACATTATTTTTTCATTACGCATGGAGAGGCTGGATTGACAGATGACTTTGCCAATATATATACTCCCTCCACCCATTCATCCGCCGAAAGAAGCAAACAAAGAAGCGCTTTCTCAGTTTCGGAAGACGAATAGCTGACTATAGAAAGTGTATCGCCTCCTGCATCACTTATGTTTCCCCGTTTTTACACCCACGTTCCATTTATAAGATCACCATTGACCACTGATGAATTTAAATTACATACATCAGTGAGCTTTTCCCGACGGGCACGGAGTCGGACCTGATTCTGGCATGAGTGAGCAAGTGGAACGTACTTTAGCACAAGTGTATTTCTATAGGTTCGCTGTTGAGTGACTGCTTTAGGAGAGACAGTTATGGGGGTATCCCACCAGTCGGTTTCAAACTTGCGTCTTATTTCCTTGTTTAAATTTCGGGAGAAAACAGTAGGAATTAAATGTAAAAAAAAACGACCAAGACGTTAGGGTAAGAACCGATCGGTAGAATACCCTTTACTGTGAGTAATCCCCAGTGGGACCCCGGAGTATGTCAAAATTTAGATGCTTCATACCTATAGAAATACACTTGACAATATTTGCCACATGTACAATATATATTACATTGATTCCACTTTCAGAGAACATTTACCTTCGGTCGATTGTGATGATAAAATTAATAATAAATCTCATGTACAAGGTCGCTACTGGCAGGAAGTTATCACCCAACCATGTTCATTCTCAAGACAAAGTTTGGAAAAAATATTGTGAATCCTTATTTTTCATGCATTAGTTCCTTTAACTCCCGCCTGAAGCAGTGCATGTGACAGTGGTTTATCTCTTTAAATTTTAGTATGCGATAAAGAATATATACAAGGGTATATTCATCAGGGTAATTTCATGATTTTTCAAGAAATATAAAGTTGAGAACGGGTATTAAAAGGGGTCCCCCTACGTGCGATGGTTATGGTTGGTATTATTTAAATTGATTCAGTGTGAGGTGGTTCATTAACATTAAGTAAAAAACATTTGGGGGAGACACTATCCAATAGGAGCAAATTAATATGAATGATTAATGTCTAGAACATTTGCTACATGTTTGATATCATGGCTAATATCTATTTCATTGGGAAAATGAGGAAAAAATGCATTTTTGACATTTTTTAAGTGTAAATATTAATCAAAAGTACAGAAAAGTATATTTGGAATGAACGAGCGGGATGAGAGGAATCAAATGGCACTAAGATCATGAGTTTCATGAATCATTAAAGAAGATATCAACGACAATGTACTTGAAAAAAACTGACCCGGCGGTGCATCTAGCTTTTGCTTCATGTCATCCATCTTGTTGTCTTTTACTAAGTTTTCTGAATCTATAACATCATGCCTGGCAGTGTTCTTTTCAGCTGTACTAAGGAAGTTATTAGTGTAATCTGTCAACTGCTTTGATAAGTTGGCAAACTGTTCGATGAGTTGTCTAAACATCATCATGATGTGTGCGTTGGTTATCCGATCCCCTGCCATATGTGATCCGTTTTAGGAAATGAGTAATATTTATAAGTCGCAAAAAATGGATTTTGAGATATCACCATATTGGAAAAGAGGAGATCAAGAGGATTCCAATGATAGTAAACACTAGGGTACCTACGCGTATTTCTATATTTTAAGTTTGATATTTTTATTTTTGAAAAAAAGAAAGTTTGCAATGTTTCTGTCTGGGTAAACCAGTAAATTAACTAAACATACTCGATACGAAGGCCTTCAAAACGCAATGATATATTTAATACAATGTCCTGAAATTTGTTACACAGATTTATATGACTATAAGTGCTAAACCCTCTGAGAATAAGAACATTTCAATAAAGAAATCTTGTGTAAAAAAACACTTTGAAATATATCCATTTTGCGACTTATGACCCATTTTCCTGAAACACATCACATATTGTCAGACTTCTCCTGAACTGGATTTTTTTTCAACGTAGTGCCTAAAACTGTCCTAGTTTTAATAGTCGCTCCCGCAAGGAATTACACATCAACTGGATCTTCTAACAGTTCTTTCCTTAGGGTAATTCCAATGCAAGGTTGCGTCCTTTAGACACTGTTCTGAGAGGGTGTGGCACTTTTGTTTATGTTCCTCTGCCCTGAATAAATTTACGCTTGGTTCCTCCCTGAGCATTTTGAACAAGGCAATCTGACTCCCACTACACAGGTGCGATCGGTAATCCCCACTGGTCAAGCAAGCCAGTATTCACATTAAAGCAGTTCCCATCAAATCTTTCCTTGGTCATATGTGCATACAATCCTACTTTGTGCTCTGCATGAGATTTAACCACCACCAATGAATGTTCTGAGGCATTTTCTCCAGCGGCTAATTTACTGACAGATGGGCGATAATCCCTTAAGCTAGGGATAATGGCAGTCAGTCCGCAAAAAATCATCCACTATTCCAAAATTAATCCACAGACAAGTAATCACACGAGGTAGAGCGTAAAACTTGAATCACACAGGTTCTTGATGTTTACTCAAATTGGTCTTCACAACTTTTGAGTCCTTTAAACAGATTAAACTGAAAAAAGGGGGTTAGATGGGGAGCCGAAGCTGACCCATGTCTTTATCTATCAAAAGTTTGACCGGAAGTTTATTATTAGTTATTAATCATGGTATGAATTTTTAGCCAGTGAACTTGTCTGCGTCCATATGACCACTATGTGGCTGGCTGGAGGTAATAGCATTCACCAGCCTGGCTTTGGTCCTAGCTGGACTTGTCTGTGTGTATATAGACCTGGAATGCGTCTGAGAACCATTCGCCCAGGAATTTCACCTCCGTTTCCAAGGCCTGGCCTCGAAGGCCATGGTAGCTGTGTATTTCCTCAGGCTTTAAGTGATAGCTTGCTGGCCTCAATGTTGTTATGAACTAGATGTGCTTTCCAGTATCTGGCAACGAATGACGCCAGCACTGGCCTCTGTGACCCTTTGAAGGTGAACATCAGCTGCGTTGATGATATGGTGGGCTCCTGCTGTAATATTCTCCTTAAAGATCTCACCACTCAAAGCATTTCGACGTCTGCTGTGTTCAGATCAATTGACCATTGTTGGTAGGCGCTCTGCATGTTTTTAGCAGCCTAAAGCCGGGAATCCACACGGCGACTTCAGGGCCAAGTCGCCTATCAGTCGCTCATATTTTCCACCCAAGTCGCTCAAGTTTTCAGTCGCTCTCTGTCGCCTGTTGTGTCGCTCATGTTGGCTGCTGTGTGGATTCCCAAACTAAGAACATCTTCTGGCGACACCACTAATTACCTTGGCAACTTGCACTGGCGACACAACTTGAGCGACTAGATTAAACATTTTCATTCCAGTCGCTCAAACAGTGAGCAACACAGGGGTCATAAACACCAAGTCGCCCATCGGGAGGTCGCCCAAGTGCATCTGATATGCTCCATATTGTGTGTGGATTCAGAGACATACCTTCCAGTGACCTGATGTATTTCAGCCAATCACAAACCTGGAAAGCTTTGAAGTCGCTCAATCTTCAAGTAGTTGGAATTGTTTGAACGACAGAAATATTTTGATCTAGGCTGTGAAAGCTTGGCAACACCACCAAGTAGCCATACATAAATCGCTAGTGGATTCCAATTTGGACAAGCCACTTGCATCATGTTGCTCATTCTGATTCCCTCAATAATGTGCAAAGTCGCCGTATATTAATGACTGTCGCCCAATTAAGATGATATTAAACAATTGCTAGAATTTTGTAAAGTCGCTCAACGTTTTTGGGCGACAGTGGATTTAGGCCTTAAATGTTCAGGGATATGTAGTGCCTGTGATGTCACTCCTCGTCAGGTGTTAGTGAGGATAAAACTTGTTCAGTGACGGGGACACAACTTCCAACTAACGTAAATCGGCATAATACATTAGCAGTACAGCAGCGCCGACCACGAGTGACTCATGATACTCATTGGGCATTTTAATCATCATTTCCTTCATGAGGGGCACTGGCATTGGGGCCTTGGTCCTAGGCACATACTCCTTATTCCTCATGATTCCTTCCAGTGTCCAGGAGACCTTGTGGAGCACTAAGTTTGAGGTTGGCAAGTCGCATATCTTCAGATATGTCCTAATGTATGGACACATGGTTTCGAACTGACCTTGGTGATGGCAGTCTGTTAGCTAAGTGCTGAATGTAGGCGCAGATGTGCTCGACTAAAGTATTGTGAGGGTCGAACAGCATCTCCTTAGTGTTAAGGGGGTTGCTCCAACAGTGTTAAGGTCTGGTATTGTTTAAGTAAAGAATAAACCCGGAGGCACAACTGATCTGTTCAAGATCTTATATTCACCTAACTTTATTGTAATATATTAGTCCAGTCCCTCACTAGGATGAGAGTTAATGAGAAGGGGGCGTATCCCCATCACCTCATATCCAGGACTGGCTTGAATGAGTAGACTTGCACAGTACTGGTGCAAGTTTAGCGATTTAGCGACCTCCTGATGGGCGACTTGGTGTTTATGACTCCCGTGTCGCTCACTGTTTGAGCGACTGGAATGAAAATGTTTAATCTAGTCGCTCAAGTTGTGTCGCCCATGCAAGTCGCCAAGGTAATTAGTGGTGTTGCCAGAAGATGTTCTTAGTTTGGGAATCCACACAGCAGCCAACATGAGTGACACAACGGGCAACAGAGAGCGACTGAAAACTTGGGTGACTTGGGTGGAAAATATGAGCGACTGATAGGCGACTTGGCCCTGAAGTTGCCGTGTGGATTCCCGGCTTGAGGATGGAGAAGATGCTGAAGGAGGATTGGAGTGAGGGGATGCGCTGGGGACAGCGTGGGAGAGGCCTCTAGGGATTAGAGGTAGATGACAGCAAGAGGGGCCTCACTCTGCCGCCCCCAGGGAGGATCACAATGCCCCGCAATCACTTGTTAGTAATTACCAGATTGAATTATGCCTATTTTCCACAGTGAGTATCCCAAAGTTATATTATAACGCTATATTACTATTTACAATTGATTGCAGGTTGAGAGAAACCATCAAAATGGCTGACGATTATGTGTGCACGTTAGATGAACAGACGCTGAAGGTGGCTAGAGAAGAAATCAACGAAGATCCAAAAGAAAGAATGGGAGCGGTGGAAGCCCTGAGGAATTGGATCAAAGAGCACCCTCACATTATATGTGATTTAAGTATGACTCATAAAATGTACATACCTGCGTAAAAATGTAATCCCAGATAGTCTTACACAGAAACATCTATATCATAGTAGTGGAGCAGCACAGGTAAAAAAAAGCTGTATTTCGGAATCTACCATGAAATTTTCAGGATATGTTGCCTGAGTTGTCCTCTAGCTATCATATGTCCAAAATTCAGGAGTAGACTATATTTTGCTGGACTATGCCCAACATAGGGGTAAAGTTCCTGCATAATTACCATGCAACTAGCCAAATTCTGCTGAAAAACAGTTTCCAAGGTACCTATAGATATTGGCAATTTGCCAAAAACGTCTCACTCTGGCTAGACCTCATGTTCCAGATCCTTATGGTTGAGGTTCTGAGCCTCAATTTGATATATGACTGATGGTGGGTTTTTTTCATGCATGGTACATCATATTTTTTGCCCATTGCTGCTCGACTATATTATTGTGTAGTCGCTGCATGCCTTGAAAGATCCTGGGGTTATAACCACCTTATTATTAATAACCTCCTGTGCATGATTTGTGCATAATCCCGAGGCGGATTATGCACCAAAATGTACACCAGAAGCGCCTCAATCTCGGTCGTCACTCCTTTAATATTATGTTATGCTGTCTTTTATTTCTAAATGTGAAGTGTAATTCCTACTCCATATTTGTCATGTTTCTCTATGGTTGAGCAACATCAAAATCAGGCCGGGGGTAAGTTGGACGGGGTAGGTTGGTTGGACGGGGGCTGGGGTAAGTTGACCTTCTTCAAATTATGAAAGGTGTCTCAAGTTTAATTTCTCGAAATTTGGTGTTGCTCATACGTCAATATATATATATCACAAGCATTTAGTAAAGTTATAGGCCTTATGTGAATACTAAAATAATCATTTTTGTCTCTTGGCCAATATCTGGCCTTTCCAGGTACTCAATACATGCTCTGGTTTTTGCGTGGCGGTAAATTCAGCCAGCTTCTTGCTCGGCAGAAGGTAGAGAAGTTTTTAGGAGCTTTAGACGAATATCCTACATGGCTTCGTGATATCGATCCGATTGATGAAAAGATCATGAAGTTCTACAAATCTGGGTATGCTTTATTTTTTCCCTAGTTATCTACGCACATTGGTTACAATCCAAGATTAACTTACTTAGATTTATTTCATATTCAGTGGAACATCTACAGCACCTTTATATCGAATTAATGTTTCAGATAAAAAACAGTAACGTTAGTACACTCCTGTAGTACCTTCCTTATATCTAGTTACATCAAAATTAAGTTGCAGATTTTCCTGTTGATAAGGATGCACTAATATAGATTGAATCTAAGAATGACAATTTTCGTTTCACTAAAAAAAATATGGATGTTATGTAGTGCATGTAAAATATTAAGACAGGCACTCGTCGGAAGACCTGGCTAAATAGTTTTCTCTGTTTAACCAGACGTCGAACTACCTTGTAATGTTATACCATCAATAAAAGAATCTTTGAATTGAATTGAAGATAGAACTCAACTCGAGATGTATATAATATGATGTATTCACAAAACACGAGTGCGTTGTTTTTCCGTTTTGCCACTCAGGAAAAACGGAAAAATAATTCACAAGTGTTTGTGAATGCGTCATCCTATATCCATCTCGAGTTGGGTTCTATTTTTATGCCATGATATATATTTGGCCATTTCCACCAATTTGACAACATTTGGGCCCCTAGACACCCCCTGAGTACCCAAAAATAATTTTTACATTCATCAATTGATTTGTTATTTTCTATCAACCTTATATATATGCGCATTAAACTGCTAAGTTTGGAACCATTCTGATTATTAGTAATATTTGTACAGGGGGGTCGAAAAATAGATCCCAAATACGAAAAATATGCCCAAATAATATGACGAATAATGGTACATATTTCTACATAAATGAGGATTTAAATTAGAAATAAATAAAACAAATATGCACCTAATGTATTGAAATATGTTGTACTTGATAGTCCTCGACATAAGGGTCATAACACTTTTTATTTTGTGAAAATATTCTAACGAGAAGAAAAGTTGCAGCCAAATAACCTTTCAGTAATGGTAATCATAATGACAGCAGTCAGGTTGACAGGTCATTGACCCTCTGCCAATACACATTATATTACTCATTATATCTAGAATATAATATTATTATATATCATTTATTACCCTTGTTTACCTTTTTATGTTGATTCGGATACTTGCATTTAATGTTCCTGTTCTGTTTAAGTATTTAGAGGCAAAATCTTCAAGGATAAACGTTCTAATATTATGTATATATGTTAGAGATATAATTTCTGATATTATGTGACAGCAGGCGTGACGGCACACGACGGCAGGCGTGACGGCACACGACAAAACGTGACGGCATATTTTTTAAGCATTTTGCTGTAAGAATCATGTAAAAACTTCTCGGAAATTGTGAATTTCAATCCACATAGATTCGTTATAAGCAAAGCCAACAATAAATGTCAAATTTAAGATTTATTATTAAAGTTATGCCTTATAAGGCCTTAAAAACCCTTAAATAGGCGTGACGGCACACGACAGGAGGTATGGTACCCACCACCTTTTGCTGCATGTTATTTCTCTGCTACGATTCAAGAAAAACCCAAATCAATACATTTGATGTTTTATACATATATAATCCCATGCATTTTATCATTATTCATCATAATTTGATAGATATATATTTTTATTTTTTTTTAATTCCACCTAAGGCACACAGCGTGACGGCACACGACATGGGAGGTGCCCCACACACACAAAAATCGGTTTTTGATGGCTTTTGGCGAAAAAAAAAATTTTTTGCATTTTTTTTTTACACAGATCATGTTCACGTAACCTTCTATCACAACATATTAAAAAAAATGTTCAATTTTGAAGATTATTTAGAAATTCAGCAATTCCACGGACTAATGGCACTTTAAAAAAATGATTTTTGCCCCCAAAATGGGATTTTGAAATTAAAAAAAAAAAAAATTGGACTAAAAATGCCAAAAATGTGGTTCCGCAGGTTGGTAGAACCATCCAATCAAAAAAAAGGATCAAATTAATAGTAATTAATTTGATTTAAGCCCATTTTATCACTTTCCACGGTTGGGGGCCAAATGTTGTCAAATTGGTGGAATTGGCCATTTAAGCCTTATTTAATCATTATTTACCTTCTATCAATCTCTCGCAACCCTCCGACTGAGCAAAGCGCCTACAACGTTGCGACATGAAATGAGCCCCATAAAATGAGCGTCATTGATTGGCGCAACTAAATTTACGCAACCAATCAAAATAGGGGAGTTTATAAGTTGATTGCATTCGAAAAGCAGCGCTCACTGCTTTAAGCTAAAACTTTCGGGCTAGCACCGGCTGGCCGAATGAAGCCATACGCGGTGGGCGGGGCTTAGCAGGACCGGTCTCACATTTACCAATCAAGTAATTACTTTTATTAGTGATTTTTTAGTACGGACAGTCCACTACTACCGTACCTTTATTGACTTAGGACAACCAATTTAAGGTTAGGTTTAGGGTTATTTTAAGAATGGATCATTGTTAGATGAAATTTTCTATGATCGTGACAGCACAACTATAGCCCCGCTCCTGGCTACAACAGCCAATCAGAGATGCAAAGTCCAAAAGCCACTTTCAGTCAGCAGGTGCTAGCTCGCAAGTTCTAGCTGCTTACGCCCCCCACTAGTATGGGTACATATGGGTAAAATTCGACACGATTGACACGCGACACGGCCGCTGAATCGCGGGTGACACGGCGACACGCTCCCCTTAACGTGCGACACACATAGCTCCCAAAAGGCTGATAAAATTCGACATGAGACATCCAGAAATGTATTAAAAAAGGACACGGGACACAGTGATTTATTTAACAGGCGACACACGACATTGTAACGACCGTTAATATATATAATGTATTGCTTAAAAAGTGACACGAGACATCATTGAATTGTTTTAAAAAGTGACATGGGACATGGAAAAATGTCTTATCGTGCGACACTCAGACACAGACATAAAAAATGGGACCCATATATACCCCTACTAGTGAAATCTACGCATGCATATGCAATGGGCTAATCTGACCATATTTTTGTGGATACGCAAACCTATCATGGCATAAACCCCTTTTATTACAGATATTGTGTTCCCCTTGGGAAAGATCCGAAGGGTCGAGGCTGTTTCATGTACAGAATCTGTAAGTTCTCATGTTTGTTTAGAAATAATGATAGAAATAATTACTATAAAAGTTTACTTTAATATGTGAGTCATTATACCATACAAGATTTGGCTGGGTGACATTTTGTTCTCTTTACCCGCGATTTAGCCTGTTTGGACACAGTGAATACCACAAAAGCCACTGTGATGAAGGGTTTGTTTGGACTCATCTTCCATCACATGAGAGATGAAGCCAACCAAGTCAACGGTTTAACCTACATCCTAGATTGTACGGGTTTCGACATGAAACATTTGACTTTCTTTGGTATGGATGACATGAAGAGGATGCAAAAATTGTGGCAGGTATTATGATTAATTCACAAGTTTTGTAACTTTTAACGTTAATAATCTATACATAGGCCTACGTCATTATATGAATGTATAGAGTTAGTAAATGAACTAATACACCCTCATATACATTTATATCCAAAATAGTTCTCTAATTGATTTGTAATTTTTTTGTTTTTAAATATTGAGTAACTGATTTTGCTTCCACTATTGGTATTATAATATGCATGTGATCGCTAGGGTTTTAGAGGGGACGGAAGTGTGTGTGTGTGTGGGGGGGGGGGATGGTGTGGAGAATGCTCATTGTACTGGTATTAATTTCTAAAATTAGAATTAACGTAGACAAAAATAGTTTAAAACGTTTCGAATTGTTAAAATACATTTATAACCAGTCGTAATTTATATGTAAAAAGATATGTTGTAATGTAGTTGACGATAACACGTGTTTGACTAGCAATTGAGGATATTACCCCTATAATTGAGGAAGACACATGAACTGAACTAAACAGCCTGGTATGTACAAAATACACAAGAAAGTGTATATCAGTCAGCATTGACGAGAACACATGTCTCTTTCAGCAATGCCTACCTGGGCGTTTTAAGGGTTTCCATTACTACAACACCGGGGCTGTTTTTGATACCATGATGGCCGCCCTGATGCCACTTCTCCAACAGAAGTTCAAAGATAGGGTAACATTATGTGATTTGAAATATATAATATATAATTATTAAATATATTTCTTACATTCTACCACCTGAGATATGTATGGGGCGTTTTTTAACCTCGACTGTATTTTTTTTTTTTAATGATTGTATTTATACTTGGGTACCGACTCCCCTTTCCGGGGCTAGTTCTGTCGGGCCAAGATGAACATCTGTGTTATTTACAATTTACAGGCGTGTACATGACACTCACTTTGCCACTTTGTATGTAGTGTTAGTGAGAGTTTCTGAGTTTTGCTTCCTTTTATAATAGAAATAAGATACAAGGAATACATAGATAAAAACTAGAATAGTGTTTGTGATATCTAATATACTTCAGAGTCACTTTAGTTCGCTTTGTATACACTTCTCCGCAGTTCGACTACGAGGATCAGCTGTGTGTTTTTTAATCTATTAATGACAAGAAAATAATTATATTCTCTACAGTATGCACCGATGTTTTTTGAATATTAAATACACCGTATATAGATCTACTCGTTTGAACTTAGTAGAAACTGAAAATCACAACATTATTATTATCATTATCATTGTTATCATTATTATCATTAAATTGAAGACAAATCTTGAATGAAGAACGTTTCATTTTATATGTAGAGATTTTTTCATCGAATTAAGACACTGCTCTCTGATCTTAATCCAGGTGTTCATCCATGGTAGTAATCTGGAAAATGTTTACAAAGTTTTCCCGATGGAAATGCTTCCTGACGAGTACCTTCCAGATGAATACGAGGGAAAATCTGCCGGACCAGTCCAAGGACTTGTCGGTGAGTTCTACTAGCTTCGCTTTACCAGAACCCTTATTCGGACCAACACAACAGATATACTATAGCATTTTTAATTACCCGGAGAATTCCCTGTACAAATTTGGATCGAGCAGATAATGTGTATCAATATTATTACAGGGATTGTGTCAATCAATTACTATGAACTTAGCTCCTATTAATTATGAAGACTGATTTGAGAACTATCCCCCGCTTTCAATATGTTTCCATATATTCAACATCACTTGGTGACCAGGCAACCTACGACAAAATCTGTTTATTGGATATGAACTCCTTCAACCCCGGCCTCCCCAGGGAAATTTGGGGGCAACTTTTCTATAATTAATATGCATTATCTCTATAAAAACTACAATTTAACACTTTCTTTCACCATGAAATATCAAGCCAAATCGATTTGGATTTATACTGATTAATTAACTAAGGGGTCTCAAAGTATATTGAGATTCTATTATTTACTACTTAACTTTTTGCTGCTTGTGCAAGCTCGTGATGTCCCGAAGTGAATAGATACTCACTCGTTGTAACGTATAGTAATGTACCTTATTATACGATCATTTCCTAGTCGTTAGATATTTTACACTATAAAATACATTTTCCTCACTACGTAACTATTCCAAATCAGGGAAACAGCAGGAAGAAATGTGTTGATTCAATTCGACACATAAGCATGTCGACCCATTTGTCACAATTTATTTAATACTTATCAGACAAATAAAAGATTTTCTATTCTATTCTATACCACCTTGAAGCACTTCCGGTAGATATTCTAATTTTTAACATGGTTATATACTAAAATCGGTTACCATGGCAACACATTGGTTAAAAATATAATCAGTTTAATTTTAGTTTCGTACAAAGACTATTTGATAGCTTATTTAAATAACCTTGGGTTCCCTAAAGGTTACCTTAGAAACATCATACAATAATACCTAGCTCTATAGGGCTTACCAGAAGGCTATTATAGAGAAGGTATGAGAATCAATACTCAAGTATTCAATTTGAAAACTTTTCTATGTAATGGGAATTTTTCTATTGTTTGTTATGCCCAAGTCATTCTAAATGATTTCCCAGTTCAATTAAGTTAATTTTTACATTTTATGAAGCTGTTAACATGACAACCAAATGGCACCCTTAGCTTCTAAAATTAAGACATTTTCTATTTTTGGTTGCCATGGTAGCATATATACCCCCCCCCCCCCCCAATTTAAAAATAAATTATATTTTTTAATTCTCCCCGTTTTGACATTTCTCCTGATACCAAACATGCCTATATCAGGGAAGTTTTTGAGAAAGAAAACATTTTTTTTCTGAAAGAAATTAGTCTATAGTATATATCCTTAATTTGTTGCCATGGATACCCTTGGCGGACAAACAAAACAATGGATTAGTATAATTAATTTTGTTGCGCCTGGCAAGAATTGAGAGCGTCAGCAAATCTGGGTGACTGCTAAAAATGGAAATTAATCATTTCAATTTGTGAATTATTTTTGGGTGAAAATTGATGTATTTGATTAAAACTTGTTTCCGTGGTAACGGTTTTCTAGAAGAACTAATCGATTTATTCGGAAATATTAAGGTATCAAAGACCATGAAATGTAACGTTTTTGTAAGGACAAATTCCTCAAAATGGCTAAATACAAACAGGAAAAGGGACAAAAATGAGCCATAAATGGTTACATTATTTCCCTGAGTTGCCATGGGAATAAATGCTAAATATTAATTTCCGTAATATTTCCTTTATAGTGATACTAAATACGCAATAAGACGTAGTAACCCAAAATTTGTAAAGGTAGGCCTATGCCAAATTTGGTCAAATTTGCCAAAATGGGCCTGGCAACCAGTGGGGTGGAAGGAGATATTGAACTGCCTCTCCAATAATATCGAAAATTATACTTTATAGTCGTTCTTGTCAGAAAGCCCATGCAAATCAAAATCAAATCAAATCACCATGCAATAGTGTTTGTTTAAAAAATAGATAGAAATGCAAAGATTCTTAAATGTAAGATAAGATAAGATGTTTTTTATTTGTCAAACCGATACTACAAGAGTACAGTAAATAATATACAGAAGATGACAAATAGGTCTACATGCCTACGTCTTGGTATATATGTTGAGGGATAGAGCCAAACGCATGTGTCTTAACACTATTGATATTATAGCCTGTCATTCAATAATTTTCTAGAAACGACCAAACAAACAATTATTCCACTTTACCTTACAGATAAGCTGATAAAAGACATGTCTCGACCGGAGACGGTAGACCACATCAAATATCTGACAGGGTCTAATTTTGGAATCGATAAGTCGAAGAAATTCGATGACGAACCACAGGCTTCCTTCAGAAAGCTTAACGTAGATTAACGTAACGTGACAAATGAATATAATTTGAATTGGCCAGTTTAATTGTAAATTCCGATTCTAGCATGAATGCTTGTAAGGGCACCATGGAATGTTCTGTTAACGCGTATTAGGCTTTTGCGTACACCCACGCTTATCGGCGTCTATTGTTTCAGGATTCCTATTAGTATTTGCACACTTGTATAGTCTGGTCTTTCACACATAGACACAGACGCCTACTCTTTGTGAAAACACAAGAGCCGAATCGTTCCAGTGTTGATTGTAAAATTAGTTGTTTATTTATTTTTAAAAGTTAGGCTACAGTGGATTGTTTCGTGCAATTGCCACGATGGCAGGTTTCATCTTTCTTTCTGGGGTCAATAAACATGCATCGTAAACCCCGTAAGTAATGCAACTTCTACACAGAAACGTACTTCGAGCTATCAATTGTTCTCCACGCAAACTTCAATCATTATGTATATCCATACACCAGATATATGTATTGGTGAATAATATTGGGGTTAATAATAGAACCACAATTATAATATTAGAGAACAAATAATTTGTCTATCGACTACAATCTATCCGGTCGGTGCAACCTTTGATTTAAAATGATGTATGTTAGTTATAATTGCAAAATGTGTTCCAACATATTCTAGAAGGGAACAAAGCAGGTAGAGACGTGAACACAGATCTGTCAAAGCATCAACCGCTCGAACATACAAACAATGTAGTTAAATTTGATTGTTCGATCCTTGCATCCTTTGTATTTCGTTGCTTATTTTTACATGAGCGTGTCATTCTCCCAATCAATAATAAACGCTGGATCTGTTTTTGAAATCTGTCATGCAATTTATATTCCTGTTGTGTTGACGCAATGCTCCTCATTATGTCGTGATGATGGGAGGTTCCGGCAACTTTTAACAACACTCCAATACATCAACTATTGCGTTTTTTACAATTGTTTTCACATCCGTTAACCGGTCTTATTTTCACTCGGTGTAAACATGCAAGAGACAAATAAACATGTCGACGAGTATAGTGTTGAGAAATGATTGTTTTCAGATCAAAAGATGTACATCCGACATGTCATGAAAAAATAGTTTATTGCTAATAGTATTGTTAATGCGTAAATCACGTTGGCTAAACATTTTGTATTTCATGACGTAGAATTATATCACCTGCACATAATTTTATGAACAATGACGCAAGGCAACTTTTAGAAAATGAAATTTAATTCCTACCCAAAAACCGATCAGCTCATTTATAAATATATTTTCATACTGACCCATAAAGTAAATGAAAGATGCAAATATAGTTTCAATATACAATATTGCTGGCTTTTCCCAGAGACCAACTACACTTATGTATTCATAAACCACTATATTATATGCATAGTGTTAATTAATTAAGCATACACGCATACACCATACATTGTTTATACTGACACGCGATCGCCAAAACATCTCTATAATAAAAATAACTATCGAAGCACCGATGTTTAAAATCAGTGGGAATATATCATTTTGATAAGTACAGATCAATTTAGTTTGAAAGTCTATATAATTATACGGCGCCATGAACAACACGCCAGTTGAAAGAAAAAATATAAGAAGCATTTTATTTTATTCACAAGTAAATACATGGAAACATGGGTATTATTGTTATGTAATGACCATTTGGCCGCCCAGTTCCCGATATCGGTAGAGTGGGCGTGGTTGATAAGGATTCGGAGCTAGAAACATGGAGCAGGATAATAAAATAACTTAGTATACAGAAACCGAACTCACTCATTATTTCTTATACCTCTTATTTTTTCATGAATTTATTTGTTTCCTTTTAAGACCTTATTGTACTTGCATAGCATATATCAACGACCCGTGGAAATTCATCTTACACGATACACATACTGGCCCTAATGTACATCCCTCTGATCATTGCTGTACTATTATACTCTGTCTCAAGCCAAGCAGGATATTTTCCTCTCATTTAATTTTGTTAAAAGCATACTTTATTCAATATATCAACAAATCCACCGTTCAATATATCAACAAATCCACCATATTAACACTATATATATAGATACAAAAACCCTTGGTTTCTGCTTCAGAGAGACTCTAAAAAGGTAAAAAAAAAAAAAAAAAAAAAAAAAAAAAAAACATCATAAGGGACAACGGGTGGGGTCTGCGCCATACCTTTACATAGCTTGGTTAGCGAGCAGGGGCGAGGGGGGGGGGCTTATTACGATATTAAAAAAAGTCGACGGATTTGACCGTCTCGCGGCAAAGCGAGCGAAGTATGACAGCTGGTTAGGTATGTTTCTCACCACTTTTCAATAAGCATTGGGCCTGGAAGTTATGATTCACAGCCCTTTTCAAAATGATAAAATTTCTTCCGATTTCATTACACAAATTATGGTATGACAGATAGTTTTCATGAAATAAACGCCTTCTATGGATAAAGGCTCTAGTGCATAATGATTTAAAATTGACAAAGTGAGAAACAGCATCTATGCTATCTGTACCCAAAAGGGCTACAGTTTTAAATTGCTAGGAAAATTCCGCAGATCTTCAGGACTGACAACGTGCTAGGTTAGTTTCTTGTTGATTTTAGACCATAATTCGAAGACCTTTGGGCAGGAATAAAAAAGTGAACAACTGTGTCAACGTCATCACAGTAAGAACATATATCTGAGTCTTTAACTCAAATCTGTTTCAAATATGCGTTACATGCCATGGCTCTATGGAAACTCTATCTTATACTGGAAACTCTATCTTATAATATAGCCTCGTCCTCCAGCAAAGTTGACCACTTATGGATCTTTTCCCTGGTTGGTGGTGTTTGGGCACAAATAAAAGCTTCGTATTCTCATTTCATTTTTAATTTGGGGTTCGCAACTATTAAACAAACTCGAGACCGACTATAGAATCTACTCTATCAGTCTAGGCTCTGAGCCACTCAGATAAGGTAATAATGGTATGTCAGTGATTGGACACCTACTGCGTTAATGATTTTCCTGTCCTGGAGTGGGCGTCTTATTGGGATTCTAATGACATTTTACGGTTTGTAGCGAGAGGCTTTCCCTCAGTTTGGAGGGACTCTCTCAACTCGAACTCGAACCACCTTGGTCAAAAGCTCTGTAGGACCTAAATCTATGATGGTTGTGAGTGTTACATCTGAAAGTAAGGTGCGGCCCGTGGTGGTGAGGACGTGGGTGATGATGCATTGGAGGCCTTTTGATAAAAAGCGACAACGGGTGCTGCCTAGAGTCCGAGCTTGACGACGACGATGATGAGGAGGAGCTCGAGGAATCAGCGTGGAAATTGTTTTTCTCTTTGAACATGAAGTCGTGGGTGTTGTCTGAATTACAGCCGAAGTCCAGAGACACAGGAGGTTGGTGGTGTTGCATCATGTGATGATGGTGATGGCCATACCTCTTCACCCTGCTAGCTCTTCGGGGTTGTGCTGCCCCAGGATCATCCTCTTCTGCCAAGTACTCTATATGATTTGAGGTTGTATTGAAGACGAGGGGTTTGTTATCTTTTGCATTGGTAGGTACTGATGAAGAATCCAACGTCGGTGAGTGTTTGCTGACGCCATGCAGAACCATATTCAGACTGGATCTCACTTTATCTGACAATTCTCGCAGCACACCTTTGGGCAGAAGGACTTTCACTTGTGTGCCTTCTTGCCCTCCCGTTTCGCCAGCGAAGCTCATCAGAATAGGCACTGATTGGAAATATAATGATTTTTATCTTTAAATCAAGAGGTATAGTTCTATGTTTTATTTAGTATGACAAGCAGTATAAGATACATCATGCACTTGTGTATTTTTGTTAAAACATTGAAATATAATTATACCCAGGGGCTTCAGGAAGTGCAGGGTGGGAATTCCGGGGCGGCCTTGTAAAACCCACGATTGTGACTCTGAATGTTGCTATATATTAAGAGTGTAATCCAACCAAAATCCAACCTTTTTTCTCGGAAGAATTACGAACCTTTACGGCCCGGAACAATATATCATCAAACCATGTATGTACAGCTGTGCAAATGGGTGTTTTTTGCGGAGAGAAAAACATAAACCCCAGGGAGGCAAAAGTACAATCGGTGGCCGAATTTCTCCTTTCTTTATATGATAAAGGACTCTTATTCAGCGGTAGGAACCGCACGTTCAGCCTTATCAAATTTCTTGTCTTTTACCAACGACCAAGTAAAATTGTTAGGGGAACATCGTGTACGATAAAGTTATCGTCAGCAGTGTGAGAGCGAGTTTAAGATAAAGGATTAATGTGCCCGAAATCTCCAATAAACCGACCCCAATTTTACTATAACCATCAAAACAGAATGTTGAGGAAAAGAGAAAAGTCTATAAGAAGAAGAAATCAATAATTTGAGAGGAGAGGATTTTGGAGAGGATTTTGGGAAACGTCAATAAAATGGCTTTCAAATCTATTTTTAGATATTAAATCAGTATCTTCATCAATCGAAAACGTTTTCAGAGTTCATAGAAGAAAGCGCTGGGCTGTCACAGTGGTATCTATGCATAACATGTAGTTCTCGTTTGTAACAATGGATCAGCCATCAAATATATTATTTTTTGCTCTAAACTGTGCCACTATAAGGTAATATCTCAAGCTCCGATCAATTATGTACAGGTAGGATTTAATGATAATATCATTCATTTTGTAATTCTATTATTATGCAATGACATTCTTGAATCTTCAATTAAAATTGCTCTAAGATGTCTCGAAACTGCAGGTATTACCCATGTGGAAAATTGGAGATTTCTTTCCTGGAAATGAACCAAAACTTTTGCCATAAACAAATATTGTATCAGTAAAATATTTTAAAAATCTTTGACATACCGTATTTGGCCCTGGGACGTCTAGTCGAAGTTCCATTATTATGAGAAGAATACTCCAGAGAACTACACAGCGAGAGCCCAATTGTGAATAAGCTGAGAACTAGACAGGGGCACCAGCTTCTAATCCCCATCGCTCTGTTTGTTTAAATGACAACCATTGTGGCAGTGGATCTTTTTATAGCAGTAAACATCGGGCCCTTCCTATTAAATCTCAAAGCTACCATCCATCACAATTGTCTGGGAGTAACTGCACGCGAAAGCCTCAGACCAAATTGACCTTTCCTAAGCCTATCCCTACAACATCTACTGAAAATAATGCCATTGGTTTGAATGATTTGTGGTCAAAGTGATTATGACTAATTAATTACAGATAATTTAATGTTTATGGGCATTTGTAATTGATTTGTGTTGTGTACACTCAAGTCAAAACTAAGTTGCTTCTTATGGCTAATTAGTGACAAACGTCATGATTTTTTCATCATGAGGCTTCCGTGACTGTGCATGAATTCCATTCCTGCATTTCTAATCGTCTACCAAATTAAAGATATATATCCCCTAGACAAGTACATTGAAATGAGTTTTCGTGAATAAGCCTCAATATTTGTATCTTCATGTGATGTATAAACATGGTCCCAGCATTTTAATCCCTGAACCCGGTCAATTCCCAAGAAAGTGGTACGGAAGCGTTTTTTATATATAGATTTTTCAGTATAAATTCTCAAAGAGCTCGGCGATTTTCGGGTAAAGTTCGGGTCGTGGCCAGCGATTCGTCGATGTCCCATTTGCCAATTATGAAGTACTAGCAAAGTACCCGTCCTCCGGACGGTCCCCCTCTCTCCCCACACTTCTCCTTCTCCCTCTTTTCACTCCGCTTCTTCTCTGTCTCTCATACCTGTTTTTCTCTCCCAACCCCATCTCCGATTTCCCCCCCCCCCTGCTCCCTCCCCTCTTCCTCATGCTCCCCATCCTTGCTTTCTCTCCCTTCCCTCTGTCCCTTCCCCTACATCCTCTCCCTCCGGCCTCCCTCTCTCCCCACACTACCCCCTCTGCCACTTTTCCCTCCACCTCTTCTCTGTCTTTCATACCTGTTTTTCTCTCCCAACCCCATCTCCCTCCCCTCTTCCTCAAGCTCCCCCTCCTCGCTTTCTCTCCCCTCCCTCTGTCCCTTCCCATACATCCTCTCCCTCCCTTCCTCTTTTCCCCGCCCCACTTCTTTCCCTCCCCCTCTTCTATTCCCCCCCCCCTCCCCTCCTACACCCTCTTCCTCCCCCCCCCCTCTCCAATACCCCCACCCTCTCCCACCCCTCTTCTTCACTCTCCCACTCCTCTGCATGTAGTCAGGTCACCCTTGAATTGTATTTTTGTATTTAGAATACTTTTATTCAGCACAAAACATTATGTAACAAATACACTATATCTCAGTCATTGCTACTATAACTCAAGTATATTATGTAGAAAAAATGGAAAAACCATAAATTGATCATTTTACATATACACATAACACAATGATATCCAGGGCAATACAGATTGATGTAATAGCTTGTGGCTATTGACATAGTATCTCACAGGGGCTTTCCCAGGCTATAAATAGAGTGTGGATATCGCGATTTAAAATAGGCTTCAAAATCACATTTCTACCCCAGATACCTTCACAAACCACATATAATGACCTCCAGACAGGGTCGACGGACCTGTAGAGACCAACAAAGTAGATGGGGAGACCCCATATTCCGAGAGCATGTGCCACAAAGAAACCCCTCTTTTCTACCTCTTTTAGTAGAAATCACTCTATCCGTATATATATATATGGATTACTTGAATTTAATATTTAAGTACATCTTACAATATTATTGTTATAAGAGAAGGAGGAAGATATCCGACTAGAAACCTTGTTTCCCCATATAATTATTATGCTGGATATCCCTAAAAGTTGGAAACTGTTAGACAATCATAGGGCCAATTTAGTTATAAATTGAATAGATTAAGACCATCAGTAAGAGAAAGAGCTGACCCAACTGCGTTCAGCAGAGTTGTGAAACATATTGTTAAGCCACAGCACATTGATTAGGTCTAAATGCTAGAGGTTCATTCATTCGTTCACACATCAACTGCTATTTTTGATACTATATTTATATTTTTCTAACAATATGTTATTAAAATAGTTTATTTTGGTTTGAAAGAAATAAGAATAAGTATAGTCGAGTTTATATCCTTGAAATTGTAACTGTAAATTGTAGTCCAGCTAAATCTCAGAAAAGCTTGTTTCGTATTATGGATGATGTTTTATGGTGGATTCAGGTAATATAACATGTCCTGAGCAGGAATCAGTCGGGTGCCACTCTGGAACTCTTGGGGGGGAAATTTTACAGGCCAAAAACTAAATGGCTGCTGGGCGACCCTGTTGCCACTCATAAATACACCATAACTTCCTTATTATTGGTCCTAGAAACTTGATCATCCTCCCCATCCTTGCTCAACTTGTGTCTACACCTATGTTTTCAGGGGTCTAGGAAGTCATTAGTGTACCCAGATTACCCATATCAAAACTAGAAATGTGTAAAATTGAATCTGAGATTAAAAAAATATTGAGGTAATAATAGCTATTTTTTTGTGTTAAGGATGATGTATTATACTTACCTAGTGATTTTCAATAAATATTAAATTGACTGTTGACTTTGTATACCTACTGAATAAAGACCCGGTGTTGGGGGGGAAAAATATTAAATTGTTAAAAAAATACACATTTTTCTCATATTACCTGTCCTTAACAAAAGTAAAGGGCTGGTTCCATTGGTAGGATACGGATATGGATACGGCAAAATTTGCTCACATTAAAATATACAGTCATGCTTCCATGTGTGCGTATCCGTACACATCAACAGGTCCGGCTCCGAATCCGGTAAAACCGATCGCTCCATGTAGCGATTGAGTTTGTATACCCCATTCGCATGGATTCCTTCTGTGATGCTATTACATTCTGAGCTATTCTGGACATAATATTATGGGTTCACTGCAAGATAGTTTCCTGTATCCGCATGACGGAGCCGTATCCGTACCAATGGAACCAGCCCTTAATGCTATAACAGCCAAATAAATGCTATTAAAGCTGAACTAATTATGACACAGATTATATATTCATATCAGTATAGAGGAGATAACTGATCATGAGCAGAGTTTAATGCCACTTCAATAATATATCAGAATGTATCCTAATTCATACCAATTCATTCATTCTACAAATACCAAATAGTAGATGAATTTGTATTACTTACTTATATTTACAACTAATATATGGCCATTTCCACCAATTTGACAACATTTGGGCCCCTATAGCCCCCCTCCCCCCCTCAGAGCCCCTAAATAAAATCTTGCATTAATCAGATGAGTTGTTATTTTTTATGAACTTTATGTATTGAACTGCCAAGTATGGAACCATGCTGATTATTAGTTATTCTTTTACAGGGGGGTCGGAAAATAGCTCCCAAATAAGGAAAAAGGGCCAAAAACAGCATGAAGATTAACGACATATCATGTGAATAAGAACATAAAATGCAAGTATGTAAAAGTAAAATGCAAGTTAATATTTTCATTTTATCTAGCACTATAGCATATCATTTGTGTAGGAATAGACTGCGAAATTAATATAAAATGAACAATGACAGTTAAAGTATAAAAATCTATCCCAAATTGAGCCTGGAAACAAGGATATATTTTCTGCCTCACTTCTGTGCAGAGCCCAACAAAGTAACAAAAATATAAATATAAATAGAGTAGAAAACCATTCGATTTAAAAAGTGATAACATCTTACCAGACACTAATGTTTTTTCCAGTAAGGACTTGTGTCTTAAACTTCATAATATATTAATTTTAAATGTAATAAATACAATATAAATACAATATATTAATATCGGGATACTCTCATGTACAGACATTGCTATGGGGAGCAAATGAAGATTAACGGCATAAAATCATGAAAAAATAGCGATTTTAGAGCTTTTTGAAAGAAGACTTTCATACCTGTTTTTCTCTCTCCCAACCCCATCTCTGATGTCCCCCCTCCCCGCCTCTCCCTCCCATCTTCCTCTTCTTACTGTAACCTTTCCCCTGATGCCTTCACACACTTTCAATGAGTGATCAATCAAGTAAACATTGGAAAACAGGGACTGATCAGGGCTTGAAAAAATGTATCTTGGAGAACTTTTAAATAATTGAAGGTGGGTGGAGTTAACAGTTAATATCTACGTTGATTTTGTGAGTTCAGTGCTAAGATTGGAGACGTAGGAAGGGGTGATATGAAGTAATTTACAAATCAAATATTCTCAGTGCAGCGAAATTATGAAATCAAGTTATGTGCCTGCGCCCCTCTCTCCCTTCGCTTACATCCTCTCCCTCCTCTTCCCCCCCCCCCCCTGTTTTTCCCCTCTACTTCCCCCTTTCCTATTCCTACACCCTCTTCTTCACTCTCACACTCCTCTGCATGTAGTTAGGTCCCCCTTGGCCTGCATTGCACGTCTATCCCCGATCTTTGCCTGGGGTGCTAAGGACGAATAATTTGTCTAGGTCCCCCTGGACGTAGGTTGTGGGAAATGACGTAGTATCTCACAGGGACTTTCCTAGGCTATAAATAGAGTGTAGAGGTCGTAATTTAAAAAAGGCTTTAAAATCACATTTTAACCCCAGATACCTTCACAAACCACATATAAACCTCCAGAGATGGCGGACAGAATTCTACAGATGAATAAGATGGTTTGTAAAACGACAAATTCGATGAACATGCAGGACAAAGAAACCCTTCTTTTCCTTATATGGATTTCTACCTCTTTTCGTAGAAATCGCTCTACCCGCATATTATATGAATAATATGAGCAAATCTGGTAAGATTATCGATGTCTTAATAGCTGAGAATGCAGCTTTAACCCAACTATTGTAATAAATAGGCTTACACCAGGTATAGAATCTTGCTATTTGGGTCTGTCTCAGTTAAGTCTTAATTGCATTTGCTGTCTCCGGGCTTTTTACTAACTTAACTTCTTACAATCCATTTATATCCTTTGTTTGTCACGATAAATGGACTCATATCAAGCTTTTTGCTCATATCGTATGCATTGACGAATGACAATGCCTCTATGATTTGTGAAGTAACACCTGAATTTGATACTCTATGATTTGTGAAGTAATACCTGAATACCTGCCTTACCGAGGCTGGTTTAATTAGGCATGTAAATGTGTATTTGTAGGAGATGACACCCCACCTCCATGCAGTTCATACTGCTGTAAACTAAAGGAAATCCTCGCCTGGGTGGGGGCATATTTTCTCAGACATTCCCCTACCATTCCCCCACAACGTGGGGGTTGGGGTTTCAATTGACAAGTGCATTAATTAATCCCATTTAAGAACTTTATTTATGTCTAAATACATATCTGATACCTATGTTTAACCACGGGGAAAATTATTGTTCTCACTTGTTAATTTTTCTACATATTTGCATTTAACTCCTTCCGAAATCAACTGATTATTTAAGGATGTCCCGTTGCGTCACCATGTACTATGTACTATTATTTCATTAGCGTTGTCATCTTAGAATTATATAGCAGTCTATAAATATTACCCCTAAATTAATCAATTTTCGCTAATAAAGATAATAAGCACCCTGGTCAAAGACCAGTGAACCCCTGGAAATTGCGACAAGGCCATTCAGAATGAATTGGTTTAGTCACTTTAATACTTTCATTTAAGTGCATATATATGTGCTTTATCGAGAAGAAAATTAACCAGGCAATTCAAAATACCTCACCAAACCTTAACCAAGGTTCATACCTACAGATCCACACGATTTACATATGATAGGTCATCAATCACATCGAGTGTTGATGCACATGCCGCTATAGATGAATGATTCGTCGTTACACGTAAAGGGCCAATTAAGAGAACGGTATACTTCCCCGCCGTTTTTACCTACCAATCAAGTTGGTTGTCGGTTTAATCATTGCATATCGTTCGTACATACCATCATGGGTTGCGGAATATGGTTTGCACGACCATGTCCTGAATTCGGAACACAAATGATAAATCGGCTTTTCGTGCCCATTTGTGACACAGTATTTGGAGGGTGTAACCTCGGTTCATCTATGATCAAAGTATAATTAGTTCTTGCGAGAGAAGGTATACAAATATTCCCTGATGAATTGATTTGTGTGTTAATCATTTTCTGATATCGTGAAATAATTTCTTTAAATTTAATACAGTAGAACCTCCCTATCACAGACGCCCAGGGGACTGGGCTCAACTGTCCATAATGCCGAGGTGTCCGAATTAAAGAGGTTGCACTGTGAGGAAAATAAGGTTTTAGGGCATGAACCCAAAGTGTCCTTATAGCAACGAGAATAAAATGTTTGATTCTCGATGTTATTCTCGGATTATAGAACTCATCCGACCCAAAAGTTTCGACTAGTCGGCTAGAATGTTCGGATGAGGCCAGAATCGGTCGGATCTATGAGGACTTTATACGAAAAAATATTACCCTAGCTACCACATTAATAAAAAAAACGATTGTAGCCTACTATTATTAATAATAATTTTCCTTTATGCTTCTTGTGTTTCGTCAAATTATTATTATACCTTGTTCTGAACATAGAAAGACTAGGATTTAAAGCATACCGATATATATAGGCAACTTCACAAAGAAATAAATGTTCGGCACACTTTTGGAAAAGCAAAACGGTCTAATGTAGATCAAGAACACTTAGATCTAAAATTGTTACACCTAGATAAAAGAAGACAAAAACATATGATACATTTAAGCCACTTCACGGCTAATGATGAAAACATTTTGGATGATAGAATACTATTGACTAGAAGTCATGTTAGAGGCAGACGAAATTTAAAATTATTACAGCCAAAATTCACAAACTTTAAACTCATTTACTTATAAATCTGCAAAATACTGGAATTCCCTTGAAACAGCAAAATTATTGATGTATATTTAAATGAAATTGGTGTATTGTAGACCACTCTATACTGTGGCATCTTTGCATGTGTGTATTATTACGAATGTTTTTTGCTGCTTGGTCTGGACCTACCATTATTACTGTTTCTACTGCTATACCTTGTTTTATTGTTCGTTTCTACTACTGATGAATTTATTAAATTGCTTTAGATAGGGTTAGCTAGGTATATGAGCAGCTGAATTTTATTGTCTCTGTTTCTGTTGCTATGAACTGCTTCTCACTTTAACTAAATACTCCTAGATTAGATATTAGAAAATAGCCCTAAAGTTTATTTTTTGGCATAGTAATGTAAAATCAATTTTTTTCCCGGTAGCAACTAGTCAGGAACCCGCTGGAAGACCTGCAACTCACCTTTCAGATACAGGTCTCTTTTTGTACACGTTTCTCGTATAAACAAAAATAAATGCTTGTGTTTCCCTGTATTTGATTTCAAATATACTTCATTTATTCGTGTATGTGTATGTATTAATTTATGCGTGCATCATCAAGCCCAGGACATAGTTAAATACATTTTTTGAAAATAGATAAATGTCATTATGCGTGCATAACTGACACTGGAATAAATCAGCCGAGTAGGAAACAGATCATGCATGCAAAACAAATATTAATTTCATTGATTATATGATTTATGCCAGCTATTTGTTTTTCCACCAGTCAGGATCATAATTACTGAGCGTAACCATTTAAAATATTGGTCGTTAACACACTTTATTTCTTCCAGGTAGCAGGGGCAGTCACCTCAAAATACGGAGACAGACAACATATCCTGTCCATATCCATATCCAAGACTATTTAAGTGAATTGTACTTGTGACATTTTTATCGCGCATGTTATTGATTTGATTTGATAAAGGTCTTTTAGGTGCCCGACTCATAGTAGGGTTCCTGGCCAATGCAAAATTCGATTTTCACTTCAAATTCATGCAAAAGTTTCGTTCTTGGTATCAAATGAAAGCTTAGGGTCTAAGGAACATTTATGGTCTGAGTGTCCAGCCGTCATTTCACTGGGGGGCCGCTAGGGGGCTTTTTATGCAGGGGCCGGGCCCCACTTTTCCTGTTTAAGGAAAATTATTATAACTTTTGAAATAATAGTCCGATCTGAACACAACTAGTGTCATTAAATGGAGAATTAAGAGACAAAAGCATTTTTGTTAGTATTTTTCATCTAGGGGGGTCGCGGATCCCTTAAATCGGGGGGCGGCAGCTGAACACGCCTTGAAAATGTTAAAATTACTATAACTTCTGCTACAATAATCCAACTTTTGGGACCTTGGACAGATTGCCACAGAAGGTTTCTTAACAGTATTGGGTACTACTGGTACCCCTTAATAACATACTAAAAGTCCAGGAAAATCTATCAGGGCAAACACCCCCAAAATTGCAAAAAACAAATCCCTAGTTCCTTTTAGCACTATATCCTATGGAAACAACTCTTGTGTTTCTTTTTTGCAATTCTTTGGACGTCAGCCTCATAAAGATATCCAATATGCCAATTTTTTCACTGAATTATTTTGAATCATGTAGTACAACAAGTTTATATTGAAAAAAAAAATTATCCGAAAATATTTGATGAAATTAAGAGAAATTGTGGGACAAAACGGGAAACTCAGCTGAAATAATGGATTCATCAGAGCGGTTGTATCATTCACCCTCCTTTTTTCTATCTGAAAATGAGATCATCTTAAAGAGTGAATTCAGGGCTTTAAGCAGATACCAAATTTGTAGCTTTATATTAATATTTGAGTGAATGAAAAATGCATTGAAGCACTTTTACCACTATTTCGGGACAAAGCTGCCTCACCAGGAATGATTCGTCATGGTATGGAGCTTGTCAAGACCATAGCTGAGCATCTAAATCCACAACAAATACCAGTAATGGTAGTGGACCAACCACTCTTTGATATTGCAAAGAAAGTGCAATGGACCTTCTCAGAAATCTTGGGAGAAGATAGATTCCTGGTGATGCTTGGTGGACTTCACATTGAAATGGCTCTTTGGGCTACAATGGGAGATCTCTTGCATGGGTCTGGATGGCCAGAATCCCTTACAGAAGCAGGAATTACTAGGACAGAGGCAGCTGCCACTTCATTTTTAAGAGCATCTGATCCAATGAGAACATGTTACGCTCATCAGGTTACTGTTGTTGTACTGGATATTCTTCTGAAGCGGGCCCATGAGTACTCAGGTTCAGAGAAAACATTTGAGGACTGGGTTATGGTAGCAAGCCAAGAGCAACCAACAGTATAATTCTGGCTACTTATACACAAGTACCAACAATTCATATTCATGTTCATAAGAGCCCATAGGGAGCGCAAGTTTGACCTCATGGTCGCCTCTTTGAAAAAACTTGTTCCCCTTTTCTTTGCTCTCAATCACAAAAATTATGCCCGGTGGGTTCCTGTCTTCATCCGAGATTTAGAGTCTCTTCCACCTGCTATTGAGGAGGAGTTTGATGCTGGTCACTGGGTTATCAATAGAAGTAATCATCGCTTTTTATCCTTACCAATTGATCAAGCACATGAGCAGGCAAATAAAAGGGTAAAAGGAGTCAGGGGAGTGATTGGTATTATTGAGAACCCTACCATGCTAGAACGTTGGATTCTGACAGGTCCTGAAATGAGTCGTTTGGTTGAACAATTCACTGAAACAACTGATGAAAACAGTGGCAAGGAATTATGTCATCATGAAGAAGGAGTTTCATACCAACATCGCTTTCAGCGCCATGTTAAGGACCTGTTAGATGTTGTTCTCAGCAAAGGAAATCCTTTTGAGGAGAAAAGTACTGATTTGGTGACACTTGACAACAAAGTATCTGTTGACGAGACTGCTGTAACATCTGTTTGTATTCTGGAATCCAGAGGACAGGACCAAGATGATTATTTCCGTAAAAAGGTACTTGAAACCAATAAAGTACTATTGAGACAGCCAATCAAGAGAAACAATCTGTTGCTTTTCCATGAAAAGAAAACTGTAAGGAGGACAACAGCGAGTAAAAAACTGAAGTACTATAAGCAGCATGCAGACCTCTATGGACAGGCCTTCATTGCACTAGATAGTCGTGGTGGTGATCTAAAAGAATTCTTCTCCCATGAATCTTCTTCTTCTCCACCAGCTCTGTCAAATTCAGAAGGGGCTATTAACTCCTGCAATAAATCAGATTTATTTCCATTTATTTTGGATAGTTGTCTTCCTGAAGAAGAAGAGTGGGTGGCACCATCCAATTATGGGTTTATTGTTATGGATGGTAGTGCTCTAATTCACACCCTACCAGGGACAACTGTCCAAGGAAAATCATTTAATGAATATTTTGAGAAGGTTTTCTGCCCAAGGATACAACATGATCTAAAAAGGGCTGCAAGAGTAGATGTTGTCTGGGATCAATATAGGGAAATGAGCATAAAAGGTAGCACCCGGGAGAAAAGAGGATCTGGTACACGACAACGTGTGTCTGAAAGTGCCAAGGTGCCAGGAAATTGGCATGCCTTTTTGAGTAATGCAGACAACAAGAAGGGGTTGTTTGCATATCTTTCTGATAAACTAATGCAAGTACAGTTCAGAGCTGACAAAGCAGTGTACATAACCTCAAAAAAACAAGTACTCAATGTGGGAAATGGCCTTCCAATGGGTCAATGCAATCATGAGGAGGCCTACAAGGCAAAGGACAATGTTCCTCACCTCATGGAAAAATTTGCAACATTTGCTAGAAGACCCTTTTATATGTCACCTGAACTGAGGGAGGTTGTGATGCAATTTGTCTCCAGGCTATACTCAAATGAGCCTACAATTGACAACTGTAATGTTGACTTGGTGCAAATGCAAATATTTTGTCACAAGACCAGGGATGTTGAGAGAATACCTCCAACAAGTGATGCTCTAGACCACCATCTGAAACGGAGTGTGTTTCAAGCGAGCATCTGGATAACAGCACATCAGCCCATGATGCAATCAAAAGATCCCTGTGATTATGGATGGGTAGCCAAAGACAATAAGTTAGTTCCAATTTGGACAACACTGCCCCTTGCAAGTAATGTATTTGATCTGCAAGTAAAATGCACTTGCACAAAGAAATGTTCTTTCTGCAAGTGGAAAAAGGCAAATCTGAGGTGTACAGGTCTGTGCAAGTGTCAATGTGTTGTTTAAGTATCTTTTATTTAGTCATACATCAATGATATAATAAATATTACTATTAAGAGGTCAATCACAATGTTGGGATATAGTTGTGCCTAACAGGACTTTGAAGGGGTCATTTTGGTAATCAAGCCCACCATCCTGACATGGTTCACCACTGTCCCAGCCACTGCCCTGACATGCCTCACCGCCTCTGTGTCTTGGGATATTGTGGGGGAGAGGGGAAATGATAAAATAAGGGGTGGAGTCACCCATCTGTGTTAGAGTATAGTATAATGTGTCCATGAGATAATACATCATTTCTGATATGAATATTTTATCTGAAAATGTGACAATATTTACTCTATCATGGTTGAATGAGCTCACCAACCCTCTAAAATGGGGGGGGGGGCAACCAGTTTCAAGATCATCAGTACTTCAGACATCTGAATAGTGTACATACTCTCTTAATTCTGAAGGAAATGACACAAATTATGTTCAAATCTGATCATTATTACCAAAGTTAGAGCAGTTTAAAAATATCTCTTACCTAGTGCCCCCTCCCCCAGGAGGGGGGTTTTGGGGGGTTTTGGTCCCACTGCAGTTTTAATACCTTCACATAATTGATATGTTCTCTGCAGTACACATTTAATCATTCCAGGCATCAAATCAGAGCATTATTGCAGAAATTATAGCAGTTTTATACAGATTTGTTTGTGTTTGGCCCCTTCCCTCCAAGATTCAGGGGGTCCGCAACCCCCCTAGATGAAAAATACTAACAAAAATGCTTTCATCTCTTAATTCTCCATTTAATGACACTAGTTGTGTTCAGATCGGACAATTATTTCAAAAGTTATAATAGTTTTCCTTAAACAGGGGAAGTGGGGGCCGGCCCCTACATAAAAAGCCCCCTCACGGCCCCCCTAGTAAGATGACAGCTGGACACTCGGACCAAAAATGTTCCTTAGACCCTAAGCTTTCATTTGATACCAAGAATGAAACTTTTGCACGAATTTGAAGTGACTTGCCCTCTGGGCACCCTACTATCAAGAAATGTGTCAAAGATTACCGTCAGCATTACTAGATAACTGCATCTTATTGTTAATACCAACTGTTTCCTGCAAGTATTACTGTATTGTTTCTTAGTGGTTAATTCATGAATAGTATTCGGCAATTCATTTCAATATTTAACTTGCAGGCACATGCAGTCCTGTATTAATTCAGACCTAGACAGGAACGTGATAAAGCCAATTAGTTAAGTTCACGCACTGGTCCTTATCCCCTATACCCCCGCCCCCCCCCCCCCCCCCCCTCTCGATACTTCAGTGTACTTTCACTAACTATAACTATCACCACATCATTCATGTGAACCAACCTATATAGCTATTAACTGGCAGCAGGAAGAACGCCGAAAAGGCGATGCTGCGAATTATCGTTGTACTGCTTCAAAAAAGAAAAAAAGAAACACAACTTATAGCTTTTTATTCAGAACTCGTTTCAGTCTTGGCATTATTACTTAGTTCTATTAGCGTTATATTCAAAATAAGAACAGTTAACATATTCATAGTGGGCTCTATCTTCTTCTGCAATGTGATCCTTACGACGCTTGTTTAGGTTTAGTACATAGGCTGTACATAATACAGAGATCCAAAAAGGAAAAAAATACGGAGTCCTATTTTGTGAATGTAAATTTATCTAAACTGGGGAATAATAAACAGGTTAAAGCGTTTATACATAAACAGAAGCCTTTATTAAGTAGATGTTAATATGTTAAACACCATGTACGACTTGAGATCCCGAAGTAATATACTAGGTTATTGTTAGAGGATTAATTCTGCTAATAAACAGGTCATTCAAATTAGGAGAAGAGTGAGAGAGGATATTGCAGACCAAATAAAGGTGCTAAAAGGTTAAATGTTATATTCAGTGAATCTTTGATACTGTCAATAACAGTGCATGTCCATGCATTTGTCAACCGAATCATGAGCTTGGTGTTTTCCTGTTTTAACCATACATGCCTAAATAGTTTATCTAAAATATATCTATAAGATGTAATATAAATTTCCACTGATCCGCCATGCTCTCAAATCCTCCCAAACACTCTAGGTCCAAACCGATCAGATCAGATAGAAATGGTATGTCAGCCTGCCGCGCTAATCGGTCTCCTCGCCTAAGACTTGGCGTTTTAATGGGATTATAATGACATTTTGCCGTCTTAATGGAATTATAATGGCACTTAGCGGTTAGAGGCGAGAGGCTTTCCCTTCCTTTGAAGGGACTCTCCCATCTTTGTACCTAGACTGCAAAGTAGTTCTAAACTCCTTTAGCACAGATGTTGGGGTTGCCTTTTACCCCAAAGTATTTCTATAATATGAATTAGCATATTTAGTTTACTATTGGTAAAAGTATATCAGACCCATTGTGGCCATTTCTAAATGGCACGAAACAACCACAAAGCCACAATCCCCCCCCCCCCCCCCACACACACACTCAGGGGTAAAAAGTGTACGCTTTTTTGTTCCAACCTTTGAAAACTGCCCCCTTTCCGCGTATTTTCAAGGCATTTTACCCCCCCCCCCCTTTTGTGGCAAAATGCGGAAAATCTGTAGAGAGAAGGACTAATACATATAATAAGGTAAAAAAGCAAAACGAATCTGAGAATATTAGAAATAATATCAGAAATAAACATAGCACTTATTCTCCGATAAGGTGCGTTTCTCTATCCAGTACAGGAACTCAGCATGGTGGTTTCGATATTAACATTAGAGCTAACAATGATAGAAACCCCAAAACACTTTCCTTTTTCTCCCTCTTCCTAGCACCTCCCTCCCCCCTCCCATTTCTCCCACTTCCCTAGCTGTCTCACCCCTTTCCCTCCCCACCTCTTCCTCCATCTCCTCCCTCCCCCTTCTCCACTCCCTTCTCCCTGCCACAATGGGGAACTTGCATGTATTGTGATGTCTATCCGAACCTGGCATAGTAGGAGAAACATTCACCAGGTGGCGCCACTGAAAACAGAACAGAACAGAAGAACAGACCTTTCTTCTAGCCAACGTACATACAGGCGGAACCGAGGGGGGGGGGCTGGCCTAATAATTCTGTTACAATGTGAAATTTTATTTGCCAATTATGGAGTGTCACATTATTCATTTAAAAAACTAAGACAATCAGTAAAAAAATATTGTTCTAGATGACTCTGGCTGAACCTAATTTCTGTATGGCCATCTGTAATGCCTATCTGTCCCTCCCTCTCCCTCTCGCCCCTCTCCCTTTCTTTTGATATATCCTTCTCTCCTCTCACTGTATTTCCATCTCTCACCCCTCCCCTTACTCTCATTGAAAAATGAACATTTAGCAAGCTAGTATAGAGATAGCCTACATTTATATGACCCAATGGGGAATAACAAAATGGGTGAGAACTAATCTGAAATCATACTTTGGTTAGCTGCTGGGAATGTACAGGAAAGATCAAACTTATTTATCCTGACTAATAACATCTTCACAATGGAAAAGCATACCACTTGTACCAGCCAAATTGTATGTTGGGAAATCTCGTCTGAAAGGATGTTGGTGCTTGCTATTCAAATTTTAACAAAAATCTAAAACACCAGTCTATAGAAGTTAATTTATTTAAGTAATAAGTTCATTTACCTAAGGGGCTGCTCATAATTAATTAATTTGGGTGAGGGGAGAATTTGCAAAAAATTCTTGTGCAAAATTGTATGAACTCCCTCCCCCTTAAAGTCTTGTGCAAGATTTCTTGGCCTCCCCTTGAAAGTTTGTGCAAAATTCCCCATCATCATTGTAGTTTTGAGCCTGTGCAAAAAAGATGCCTCCTCCTTTTAGAGTCTGCGCAAAAAAGGTGCCCCCTTCAGAGTCTGTGCAAAAAAAAATGCCCCCCCCCCTCCTTAAGAGTGCACAAAAAGGTACCCCCCTAAAAACTCGGCCCATCAACATATCGGACCCAGTAGTAACTTATATGCAGGTTACCACTCATAAACTCATGTTCTTTTTAAATTAAGGAACCATTGGGCTCCATAGAATAATAATATCATAACTCGCAAACTATCCAGTATTATGTAGTCAGCGTCCAAGCTGCATAACTTATTCAGGTTTGATATGTTTACCAAATTAGACTATGTTGTATGAAAAACGACCCATAGCAATATAACATTTAACGATTTAAACTCATTCATCACCAAATTCATATCTTACATCTTAGAGATTTGAAATAATTTTTTAAAAGTTCAAAAAATGCACAATTGAAGATGACAGATGGTAGTCACCAGATTTGGTTTATAGTATTCTTTTCTTGTACCTAAAAGCATCTCACCAAAACATATGCAAGAAAAAAACTCAAAATTTGAGATCCCAATGAATATAGAATTTAACACTCGAAAATGCCTAAGATGTGTCCAAGTCTAAGGGAAAAACCCAGACCCCACACCTTATGGATTGCCACATCTCAAAATTTTTAAATTGAGTAGATAGTTTAAAGATTTATTCAGTAGTATGGTACGTAGTATAGGCATATTAAGTGTGCCCGGTTTCCTGATGAGGTATTGGGTCTGTGTGAAATATTTCGATACTATTATACTTATATTAGAGGGTAATGCAAAGTCACCCTCTATGCCCCCCCCCCCCCCCCCCCCCCAAAAAAAAAAGTTTTATCTGTTCCGCCGCGCCTGACATATATATTTTGTATCACTGGTGGAGAACCAAGTATATACAATCAAGTGGTACAAAGATTTTGACGGACGATTAAGGGAGAAGGGGTTCCTGGAGAATAAATAGATCTCTAGCTCAATTCTTAAAGACCTCAGCTGTTGTGTTAGATATTATGTGGCCTAGCTCCGCCTTCAGCATTAACCACATTGTCAGACTCTCTTCATTTCTACATTACTCCCTATATCAATACCTCACAACATTAGTGATGTAGGAAGCAATTTGAACATGGGGGGGCCAACTCTGTCCCACAAATGACGAAGCCTATACAATATAAAACCTGACTCTTACCTCTGCATGATTGTGAAGGTCTGTATTTTTTATCAGTCACTAATATAAACAACAGTTTCTAAGGTGCTGATATTGTCAGAATTAGCAAATACATATTAAAGGATTCCCCACATTTGCTAACATTCATATGAACACTTTTAAAGGTAAAGTGCCTTAGTGAAAAATCATGTCAAGTGTTACATCATGTTACACAATAATGATGTAACAATGGGTAACCACTTTATGACCAATAATTATCATTAATTAATATTATTACATATATCCCCAATCAGACAAGACACAGTAATTAGGTTGCGGCAAATAGCCGGCGACTTTGACGGTCGCCTTTATTAAACAAAAAACAGAAAAAAAAGAAAAGAAAAAAAAGAAGAATATATATGTCCAGTGACAGTCTATAGCTTGTGGCCTGAACAACAGCTGGACTCTCCCACGACTACCGCTTTTGAAAAAAGCCGCCACCGGCTACTCTCTAAAATTGGAACAGTCGTACCCGTTATCACGGTCCTACGTACATAGTAGAAGAAAAGGGAATTGCGGCTGTCTCTGCCAACGAAATAAATGCTCATTCAGCTTTGTGTCAGGTGTGAGAACTACCGTATATTAGTAAGCAACGATATTAGCTAGTGATTACTGGAACAATATTGTCTATATATAACGCTAGGGTCAGGTATAGCTCGAAAGATCCCGTCGGGAAGATTCGAATGGACGGCCATTGCCGCGAAATATATCAACAAGCGCCGAAAATGGTGTCTCCCAATACCGCCGCTAGCCCCACTGCATAGGCCGCTGCTCAGTGCCTACGCACTGAGCAGCGCTACGGGTGGGGGTGGGGTGGAGGTGGTAGGGTGCGTGGACGGGACCTCGTCGGCAACTGTTTTTCTGTTTTTCTTTATTTATACAAGCAACTAGCCTAAAAGTCAGATCCTAACACAACCCAATCCAGCGGTATGCTTTCTGGACGACGACTGCCGAATGAGAGGTAGTGGTGTTGAACGTGGACGGTGGCGCCACCTAGGGGCTTCATTACACATATATATCTATATGTCCCATATAGAACATATATTATCCTAATTAAGTAACATGTCCATAACCCATAAGGTACCATTACCCGGGAATTTATTGCAGTACTTAGCTATGATGAATCACGATTATCAATTGTATCATACAACTTTAAAAATAAGATTTCCTAAAAAGAAAAAGCTTACATCAGAAGGAAAATAATCTTTCAGACCTCAACACAGGCCACTCAAGGAAGAGACTAAACTATTCTGCGCCAAGCCCAAATAACCAGAAGCAGATATATAGACACAGATATCGAAAGTGAAAATTCAGGTAGCTCATTCTTCTTTATTAGCATACAAAACAAAAGTATGTAAGTATGAAAATATTGATTTTATAGTTTACTTACCAAGTCAAACCAATAACCGTATTTCACTGATAGAACGCTGGATCCCAAATAAGTACCTGTCCTTAAAAACGCCGGGTCATTTAATGCCATGAAATAAATAAATGCTGGGTCCCCATTATTTGACGAGTTTCCACTCTCCCTCACCTCACCTCTTACACCCATCAAAGAGCATGTTGTAGAAAACCAATGTTTTCTAGAGTCAGAGGAAAGCAACCAGGGAGGCTATTGCCCCTGTTGTGGCGGCAACAACATAGATTTGATAACATCTCACTGTTGCAGCATTTGTATTCATTAACATTTAAAAAAATAAACGCCTGCCTCAAAAAAGCGCCGGGGGTAAGAGTGGCATGAAAAAAATAAATCCCTGGGCCTTCTATCGGTGAAATATTGTACATAGAGATGCCTCCCCCCCCCCAATAGCCTGATTGCTTTGAGATACAAAGAAGGCAAGAATAGACTGTAAGTTACGTTGATTTGACTAAACTTTCTGTAACAATAGCAGGGTAAAAGAAATTAGCATGTGACAGGTAATGAATATTGCACAAACAAATATTACAAAAACAAATGCCTATGGACAGCCAGGCTAATGTAACAAAATTTCCGCTAAAATGATTTTAAATTGCTCCTAAGACGAAGAGAAAGCCTATTTAATGGGATATCTGTTGATTTGACTATATAATATACATAAACTTAGAATCTGTGATACTGTTTAATTATTGCAAGGTTCGATTCGTTGAGACTATTCACCTTTAAACCAAGATCCCTGCCTAACTTTTTGCTTCAGTTTTACTGAAGGCTTTAGATGATTAACGCTAAAGGAAATACTAGACATTTAATCGTTTAAAAGTTCATCCGTTCTTGTATATTTCAGTGAGGGCTACATTTCCTAGAGAGCCTCAGTCTCCAGTGGCAGGCCTAGTCAGTGTACCAGAGTCCCGAGTGACCAGCACACCTAGAATTCCTGAGTCTCGAGTGACAGGTGCACTTGGAGTACCAGCGTCTACAGCAATAGGAAAAACAGACTCAAATAGTAGTAAGTATACCAATGAGTGCCAAGAGAATAATGAAGCATGGACGAAAATATATATAAGAACTATAAATAATAACTTCCTCAATTTATCCTGAAATTATAGTATACTAATTTAATGACAAGTGAATTAAAGGCATATAACCTACACTATAAATATGTAGAAAATTTTGGGACAGTAGCCATTAATTGTTTGTTTTATTCTATAAAACGTGAGAAAATGCGCCGTTTCTCCATAGGCTGCCATATTAAAGGAATAGTATGTAAAATGCCCATATGTGGGGCGATTTATCAAAAAACGTCCCATGTCGGCGAAATCGATTTTGGATTTTGGATCGGTAAGCACCAGGAAAGCCCTTTCCAATGATGTATAGAGCTTAACTTTAGGTCTATCGGGTATATTTATACGTTTGTGATGAGTATTTAAGCGACGCGGTTACTGGAGGTACCAGAAACTGAAATATTCAAGGTCAAAGTTGTGGGACTTTTCTTCGATGGGCCAACCCTGGTTACGGGCCCTTCTTATTTACCGATTTCTATGGGATTTGGGACACACTTTACTATCTACCAGGGCCATGACATATAAAAAATTCAGTTGATTTACTGTGTGACTTTTAATTTTAGCAGGCGGTGAAAATTGGGTAAAATTGGGGCAAAATTTTTGTAAGGCTTTTGTGGGAATTATGTTGGGCACGCCGTCATGAAAAATGAGCAGTTCATATGGTCGGATTATTCTCAGATTTTTGACAGGTATTATTGACTACTAGGGCCACAATTATATAAAAAAAAAGCAGTGCATAAACGCCATAACTCAGTGTAAAATTAACATATATTCAAGTGTGAATACATTTTCTTAATGTTTCCAGGCATGGGGAATGCAATGAAATAAGAATAAAGTCCATATAATCAATATTTAGAATGTTAGTGTACTGATATATAGAAGAAATGGGAAAAAACGACCAGCAAAAGCATCCTGTGAAGGGAAAAAATCAAACTCATTTTGTATGAAAGCATTTATGACCAAGGATACTAAGAAATGAATTTTTGTAATCCAAACAGTTGTACAAGCCTTTTGAACAGTATATATAAAAGGAATAGTATATATGTATTAGTCTTATATCATATGTCAAGAAATATCAATTTGCCTCCTACATAAGGCACCCCACATGTTGTCCTTAATTTATCATTAGCACCTGAGCTGTTTCCAGTCACAATGGCTATGGCCACAGCTGGAGTATGTCATTCCTAGTTCATTCTTTTGAAAGAACTCATCTGACTGTTGCAGTCACTCTAGCAGTTTCAGTAAATAATTTGTAGTAGTTCATCAGGAGCAGGAGGGTACTGGATAGATATAGGTGGGAATTGTGAACTACCACAATGGAAGACCCGTCCTAGTTTGAATCCCGAAAGCATGCAGAGCTCAGTTCAGTGTATATCGACTTGACTCAATGAGAGCAGACGCCAAATGACTGCTGTAGAGTGGAGTGTTTGTGCATTCGAGAGAGCGGGGTCACATGAGGTAATCCAGAGGGTATGATGGCACCAGGTGGGCGCTGGGGGCGCAACGTAATTTTTTAGGAGAAGTCTTGGGCCATTTACGTTCATAAATATAGATTGTTTTTGTCGATTAACACTATCAAGACCCTACCTGCTTCCCTCCCTCCTATGGCGTCTACCGACGCATCCAAATCTAAAATGAGATATATGGTATGTAGATTTTATTTCATAGTACATGTACATTGAAACTAAGAATACAATTTCTGCAAACTGCAGGTCTTCCAGTTGAACTTTTAGCATACTCGGACTTTAAAATAAGGTATCTAACTACAATCACAGGCTGGGTATAGTGTTTGTATGTTCCAAAAGCCAGTGTTTATTTTTGGCAAAAATGGTTTTCCCATGGGGGACATGACTTGTCAGGTGGTATTAGTCTGTGTATACCTCAGCTTGCCTTTGGCATATGGGTATACTGCATCATAGACAGAAAAATTGTATCATACCACATTATTTCTGGAATAAAAAGGAGTGCTCTGCTCATCGGATATCCTAGATTTCTCTAAAAACTAATGGTTGGTGATGTGGTAATACCAGCCTCAATGATTTATACATGAGCAAGATTGTCTTGTTGCTCATATCCAATTGGGGAAATTGGCTCTAGAATTTGTTCTAAGCCATGAGAAAGGAATGATCTCTTATATTCATTTATATATGGTATATAAATTCTACAACCATTTGATTGAAGGGATTGGTTTCTTTAAGCCCCTTTTAGTTAGCACTATACAATCATATTCTACACAGTAGAACTACTAGAAGAAAAAATGTATTTTGAGGATCTACAGATAGCAGAGACTTTATATTGCTACCTATTTGGTACAAAGATGTGGTGAGAATATGATGTAATGATTGGTAACTGGAGATTTTAGCTGCAAGTGATTATAAATCTGGAATAAATATGTGTATGATAAGTTATAAGAGGATTTCCATGTAGTTGCACAACATTATCCATCATGCCTTGCTTGACTGTCAACTGAACTGGTGAGTAACACATGTCTCTTGATATATACATGCTTGTGCTGAAATCAACTATTCCACTTTATCAACTACTTTTGTTCTCTTCAATTCAGGTAAATTAAGCAAAAAAAATTTCAAACTCCAGAATGCATGGAAATGAACCTGGTTTTTGGTATGGTGTAAAGCACCAATCACACTCACTCCAGAATCCTTTCTTCAAATCCTCATGAACAGAAACACAACAGCAACAACTAGACCCTGAGAATGTTGGCTACTGGTGTAAAAGTCAATGTTGAGATAATATAATAGGAAGGTGAAATAATAGGAACCATATTCTCGACTCAATAGAAAGTGTTTCAAAAGGATACTGCAAAAACCCTCAGAAGGAAAACAACTAGAATTGAAGGTCAATCAGTGTCAATTGACCTCAACTTTGGTTTCAACACCTCAGCATCACCAGTAAACCTTTAGATTTGAATCTAACAATAAGATTTAAGGTGTTGTTTGAAAAAAAATTACAAGCAATCTTGCTTCAAGAAGTTACTGTATCTAGTTTGGCTCTTTGCTAGTTTCTAGTTTTTTTGCACAACCACTTGTGGTCTGTGCACAAGAGCAACAGGCAATGTTTAGTATGTTGTGTTGGTCATAGCCAACATGACATCATCACTTATGGGTCATTATCAAAAGTTATCATGACTTCATAAAAGCCAAATGCAGCAGTTACAGTTGGCTATGCCAAAGCAAGCACTATAGACAACCGGAGCAGATACACAGGTACTACAGAATTTATTTATTTTTTACAGCAACTATACATATGGACAGGAAAAAGAGAATATTAGTTGAAATCTTTGAACATCTGACGGCAAACAATATCATTATACATTGTCTGCAGAAGCAGATGCAGATATACTTATATTGCAAATGGTTGTTGAATTTGCTAGGGCATGTGGCACCATTCCCACTGGGGAAAATACAGATTTGTTAATAACATCTTTCCATGAAAAGAGCTCAAAAGAGTTTGGAGCATCAAACATGTGAAGACAAATCTAGGATACCACAATTGCAGAACACTGTTCCTGTCCATGCAATAGTAGAATGCGATATAACATTAAATTCTTTTGGTCTAGGAGATTCAACTGCTATTTGCAATATAAGCAGATCTGTATCTCCTTCTGCATGTAGAGGCATGCAGAGGTTTGCCAGCATGCCTATGTTCCAAAGACAAGCTGAGGTGTTCTTTGATAACAATCCACCCCAAATGGATATAGAGAAAGGTGGAGAATGTGATATTTTACTTTTGTAAATTGTCACTAGTACCAAACCTAGCTCCTTGTCCCCATCAATCATGTCCATCCATCTGCTGCTAATAACTACCACAGCCAAAGTGTATGCTACCAAATTAAATCTTGGAAGGGAGTTCATTTCCATCGAGAGGATTGGGGATGAAAGTCTACTGACCTGCCCCTGACCAACTACTACATTCATTTGCTGCAGTTGTGAGAGCAACTGCAGCAGTCCGAAGTGTTCCTGAAAGGTTATCATGGAATGCATTGTCGTGGCCATGATGGTGAATTTGCAAACTGCTCAGGCACCATGTACCAGACTGATGAAGTCAGGACAACATTTCAAGTCCCATATACATTACATGGCAAATTGATTTTTCTTGTGGTAGGTTCCTTATCTCAGGTATCTTGGTACTTATGATAGTTTGTTTAGTGGAAAAATGTTAGCTAATAGCCTTGGTTAAGTACAATCTGACTAAATGAGACTTAGATTTTTCACTTCACAGGATGCATGTACAGGACTGTTTTCTTGTCATTTTTATATCAGTACACTAACTTGCTAAATATTGACTTAATTAGTATTTCATTGCTTCCCCATGCCTGGAAACATTAAGAAAATGTATTCACACTTGAATATATATTGATTTTACACAGACTTATGGCATTTCAAAGTTTTAGTGGCAGCCATTTTGTTTTTGCAATTTTGGGCATGTTCTCCATCCTAGATTTTTCTAGACTTTTAGTATGTTAATAAGGGGCACTCATACTACCCAAAACCGTTGAGAAACCTTTTGTTGCAATTTTCACCAGGGCAAAACCTATCTTTACTGGACTATGTTCGCAATATACATAATAACTTTCTGTTTTCACCTTCATAATTCTTCTAACAAAACAAAATTTACAACAGTAATAATTAGTAATAAAATCAGTAATAAAAAGCAGTCAGCCCCTACCCTTTCCCCTAACCCTACCCCTTCCTGGCCGACGTTCCTGCACATTTCCCCTGCCCCTCTGCCTACCTCTCTTTGCTTGAGGAGGTGCAACCTCCCCATCAGAAGATTCTGAAGATTCCCGTGCCCTTCCCCTAACTGTTCCTCTACCCCTCCCTCTTGCTTGAGGCTCCCCTACAACCTCCTCCTCCTCAGAAGATTCTTCACCACCTAATTGTAATGATTCATCAGAAGAAGATTCCTGTGCCTTCCCCTTCCTCTACCCCTCCCTCTTCCTCTACCCCTCCCATGCATGTGTTGGTGTGTAAGACCTTTAAACTGCATGTTTCCAAGCCTAGGGAGCAAGCATAGGTCAAGAGTTAACCCCAGAACACACTAACACATGTGCTTGTGTTACACAAAGCGGTTTTGCCACGATTTGTCGAGCTGGAATAAACTTAACTTTCAGTTTATCACCACTCATCTCATCTACTCATTATTGTTTTCCACCAAAATATCGCCATGTGGAGTTGTGTAAATATTTAACTACACTAAAAAGGACTTTTGGAACATAAGAAGTAAATGGTAAATAGTAGTAACATATCTCGATCTTAACAGGATCTTGTACAGGACACGACGAAAAACACTCCTGGGGTGAGCGTTAAACATTGGTAATAATTCCTGAATAAAAATATCTTCAAAACAAGTCTACGCACACACAAGTTCAAACACATTAAGCATTGACATTAACGAAAATTCACGAAACACTTTATTTTAATTTAAAAAATCTTTTATTTCTCTTGAATATACATCCTCGTTGATGCAATCAATGAAAGTGATAACTAAATCGTAACCCAGTTATGTCAGACAGTCAATCGGACGAGGAGGAAGTGTCATTAAACAATACTTTTTAGTTCTAATGGTAAAATATTGCATTCGGAGCCGATTCTGTACATTAGCGATATTTTACAATTAGTTACCTTTTAGCAGTATACTTCATATACAACAAATAGGACTAGTTTATGTTTGTATTTAAACGGCTTATTCAGAATTGAAATGAGGTAACATTCGCGTTAGGTGGTAATATTCCAGTGAGTATTTTTCCTGGCTGGTAGTTATTCAGATTTTAGTGTTCCATGTGACGGTTGGCAGAGAAAAATTGACCTAGTACTCGATGGAAGACCATACAAAAAATTACCTACATTTATCCATAAGTTAATTGATTGATGAAAGGTTTTGAACCTTCCCAATCCTGCAAGTTCGAGATTTCCCTACCTGGTTGCCCCCAGTTTATACAGAACACACGAGCTTTCACATTCAGTACAATTAATACCTATCTACTGCATCATGTGGACATGAAATATGCCAACATTATTGTATCTGTGGTGCGCGGCTCTGGATTGGCATTTGCTAAACCAGAGCCGGGGCTACGCGGCTGTCATACAAGTCCCACAAGTAAGTGTGTAGTAGCCGCGCTGGTCGCGGCTGTGGTGGGTTTGACCGATAGAGGTCGTAGTGTTTCGGTGGTCTACATTTTAACTTTTTTATTGCTATGTGATACTGCTTATTCTATATATTTGCTGTCATTACTTTCTTATACACCCATTGTGTATGCACACTTGAATGATGTCCATTCGATATGATGAACTATTACTGTTGTTGTTCTCGTGAGAGCAGCCCGGGTGTGGAAAGTAGATATTAAATACAGAAGCTGGCGAGGTCCATTAGATCCTGTTGTTGTCGTTGTCTTTATTCGATAGATTAAGTCTCATAGTCGCTTAAGGCCGTCGATCGGACACTACATATCAACAATATTTAATAAATAACAATAGCTAGACATTTAATGTATTTGTCCACGCTAAAACGAATATAATGCAAATGCATTCTGTTATCAAAGACGTCATACCATCCAAATTCAAAAGTTCCTCGGAACACATTGCAATGTTCAATCAAACGATAAAGTATTTCTTGCATATTTTACGAACGTTAATCTTTGGCTTAGCAAGAAAACAAGCAAGAAGTTGGAGTCTACAATGTGTTAGTAATGGTTATTAAAATACCCTTCCTTGATATCTGATACAATACGATAAACAGATGCAGACTATATTATAGATCCCAGTTAGTTAGATACAAAAATATAACAATAGTAATATAATGACGGTGGCATTTATGTAGCTTAAAAAGGAATGCCCATTAACATTAAAAATAGCATTTTCCTCACACGAAAATCTGAATATGACTAAACAGTTACTAAAGGCATCACCCATGCGAATTTAAGATTCTTTGAAAATACATTAAATACAAAAATTAGTTAACATAATTTCTTTTTTTAAAGCCATTGCCAATGAATTATTGTCTTGTGGTGTTTTCCAAGGAACGACAAGACTGATTATATTCAAAGAATTATAATTCACTCGGCACCAGATCAGCTGGTTAAATGCCCTTTTTCGATTCACCATGTTAAGTTATAAAAACAAGCACCTTCTTAGAATGCAAATTACGATATTATTCCACCTTTCTAGGCACTGAAGCTAACTTTTATTTTGTTTCAGCACCAGCTTCACTCGTTTGCGTCTGGGTAACTTGTCAACACGTGAGATCTTATTCTCTACTCTATTGTTGTCATCTTCATTGTCATTTTCCAATTTAGCCTCACCCTTCGTCTCATTGTCATTCTCCTCTATTTCACTGATCCCAATTCGAGAAGTTCGAGGGGGAGTGAGGTGTTTGGCTTCTGGTTCTTTCTTTTTAGTTTTGTCGTCCTCGACAGCAGGATGAAAATTATGTGTGTTGGTGTCTTCCTTGTATTTATCAGAAGGCAATACCAATTTAGAGGCTATACCGTAAGGCTTCAAATGGTAGATGAAATATTCAAATACGTACATCATATTTGGTGGCACGTAATGGAAAGTGATGGCAAAGTCACTGCAGCACTCTGGTCCCTGCAATAAGAATTGAACATTGATTCCATTCAGACGGAAACCTACTAATGTAGCAAAAAGTAACCTAATTATTCGCAATAGAAAAAACGTAGCCATCAATACAGTGAAACACTGAGAAAAAAGAATAATACATTTGCGCATTGAAAATCCATACGTCATTATGTGCATACAGTAGACCAGTATATATACATGTACAGGAAGTCGGGGGGGGGGGGTCAGGGGCACTGCGATTGTGTGGTTTTGTGCGTCAAGAGTCGTGACATATACGGTATGTACAATCATAAAAAAAACTCTAAGATATTATTTGATATTGAACAGGTTATCATATGCAAGAAATTGTAATAGGTATATGTACCCACCTGTTTGGCTGGATGATAGTTATATTGCCAGTACCAGTTATCTTTGGGAACAAGGCCCGGTATAAGATGATGTTCTGGAACAAATGGATGGAATGTTTCACGTCCAAGGACGTCTCTTGAGTCGGCCACACGGACCCCCACATTCTGGAGACATTGACCAATCTCCAAATCCTCCGCTCCTCCCGAATCGGGTCGGCAAATCCCTCTGTCGGGAATTCCCTTTTCAACAAATCTCTTAACTGCTTCTTTGCTAAGCACATACCCTGCACCTCCGCTCATGTAGCCCTGTTTAACATAGGGCTTGAATCTGCGTCCGAAGTAAATTGGTTTAGCAGGATCATGTTCCTGCAAGAGTTTTCTCAGGTTTTCTACCACAACATAAGTGTCGTCGTCAGCTTTCATAAACCAGTCAGCTGAGTCAAAGTGATGTCTGTAAACGTACTTGAAAGCTTCTTTCGTCTTGCCCCAAAGGTTGTCTCTGCCTTCTTCCACTGGAAGGCCTATGGCAGGGAAGGAAGGATCATCCTGGGAGCTCATGAAGAGAAGTGTGTTGCACCTTTTCCCCCAAGTGGCTTTTACATGTCTTGCTTTGCTCATCAGGTTGCCAGGACTGGTCATCACCCAGCACAAAATGCGAACTTTATCGTGCAGTTCCTTAGCCAAAGCATCGTCATCTACAAAGGCATAGGAAAATGAACATGGTAAATATCAGAGATATATAATGGGAAAAGTTTCACATTTTTATTAACAATAATATTGAACAAACAAGAGACCAATTTTCTTCAGTCGACAACTGTAAGTTACTTTGAAACAAAATCTATGTTATTTGATTTAAAGCCAAAGGTTCAATTTGACATGTCAATACTTTCGACTTGAAAATTATCGATAATGACAGTGTGCAATATTATAAGGACAAAATATCTAAGATTAAAGTTTCTTTATCTGCTAAAAATGTATTGATTTCTCATAATGGGCAAATCTCTCATAGATACAGTTTTTCGTACCTTTGCCACAAGTAAACCCCCTAACTGGTATCCTAGAGATCCTGTATTTCAAAGTAAGTCCATATCACCTCATTGAACTATTGTACATTTTTTGAAAGATGGAATTGAAAAATCGGAAGTCGGTAGTACTACAAAAAAAAATACCCCACACAATTACAATCATGGGTGGTTACAAATAAGAAGTAACATGAGAAAGGCCAAACTACAAGTAACAATGTTAGCATCCAAGGGCAAAGGGCCATAAACTACCCAAGGTTTACATGTACCAATACATGTATGTCTACCTGCATGGTGGATGGTTGCCAGACATCGACACTAGTCTTCGAAGATGCATGGCAACTACTTTGAATATCCATGATATAATTTGTCATTTCGGGCAACCTATACCCAATACGAAAGTAGAATATATCAATAATAACATTAATAATGCCACAACGATTTTCATGGAAATTACAAAGTCCCAATAGTATTCTATGATAATAACATGTACATTAATACAAGGAGCTTTTTGGCATAAGTTCGTCAGAGCAGTCCTCATTCATTTCACGCATAATAATGTGTTATACAAAATTAATTGCTGGAGTTGAAAAGAAGATACCTGGTTCATCAAATGTAATGATTCATTATTAAGGATGAAGGTTAGATAAATGATTTATCTGAAGTACGGTATAGATCTAGAGAATGAACCAGACCCACTAGGGTCGTGGGAATTCCCATCTGTTCATGTCATAGGCATCATATATAATGGCGTTACAAAACATTCCCCTTCCAAACCGGGCACGTTTAGACATTTGTTACCTTTCATAAAACTAATTAAAGATACATTTATTTAATTAACCTTCGAACCGTATTCATGTTAGTATTTATCATTAAATAACATCATGACCAAACTGGTGTTTAATATGAGGGAATAGAAGTTAATCAATATTACAAAATCATGTTTTGTGGCCGTGTTTCATGGTTATGAGGTATAGATTGGTACGTCGCACTTGGAATTCCCCGAGGCAACGAAGGACATGAGGGCTGCCTGAAGGTATATATGTAGATAGGGCGGTTGAGTTCATCTGCCACAGTATATATGTTCATTGTTGAGTCATGATATTTATAGAGAATTTTATATTTGTATTCTTGACAATGAGCCCCACAAGCTACACAATATGTTGCTATTATTTTGATCGGATCATATTCCCTGCTCAAACAGGACCAACATGTTTGATTTTTAAAACGTAAAGATATATAGTTTATAGTTTTCATGAATGAAATGAATGAAGGAAAATTGACTGTGATAGCATCTGAAAATAATAATCCAAATTCCATTTAACAAAATGAATCGATAACACACCTATATTCACAAACCACAATTTCAGGGGTAATTACAGTTAATATGCCAAAGGGTAGGCTACCTGGGAAGAACAGCTCTGTGCTGACAGGTTTCTCGCCGATTAATATACTTCTGTATAGCTATAGGCTACTTGATGGAGAGAAATAAAAATACACTCATTTGTGTACGGTACCTCCCTGACTGTAGCTACCTAGCTATGATTGTGGTATAAAGTTTAAAAGAGAAAACTCTAACCATGGTGATTATCAGCGTGAAAGTCATCCCATTTTTGTTCCTTATCTGGTCCAACGAAATGGTCTGTTTCCCCATGACTATGTGGGGAGTCGGGAATGAATGAGTGGGAGTGGGTTGATCTCGGAGTATTTCTAAACGCTTCAGAATAAATCGACGACACGATCAGATATGTCATCACAAATCCCGTAACAATTCCGATACAAAATGTCATAAGAGTTTTTTTGTTCATCCCAAGTGCTCCAGGGGATGGTGCCATCCTGAAGCCTTACCGCCCTATGCTGAAGATATCTGATTCAGTGATTCCTAATAGCAGTAATATGGCCAGTCTATATGGCCTATCGAGTATCGTCCTACTACTATAGCCTATAGGTGTGGTCACAGTGGTTCTGGACGAGACGACTCTAGGGGTTAGTCCTTTCATTCATTATAGGTGTAGGTATCTACTACCTACTGTCATTTAGGTAACATCGCACTATTATTCCAATACCATAGCAAGGCCAAGAGCTACTATTATGATGTTGACTTGTCGTTAATTGTGCACTGCATGACGCTGAGTAGGGGCTAGTCACGAACAACCTGCCTCTGCGTATGTCCCAATACTAGGAATACAAATCTTAAGATGAAGAGGCAGGTTCGATGACTAAGTCTAAGTAGGGGCAGGGCCGTGGAGGAGGTGTGACCCATGGCGAGCCCCCATGCCAGAGCCAGAGGTTTGACTTGAATGGCGTGCTGATGAAATTGGTTCCCGTGCATATCCCTATGTCTTCACTCTATTTCACGAGCAGCAACTGACTGCTAACGATATAAGGATCCATGTCAACTAGCCACATGGACGGATTGTTGTCTACGAACACATCGGATCTTGCTGTGACCCGAACCTTGACGCTGTAGGATGGCCCGGGGTCCGCGCGGAAGGCGGAACCATAAGAGGGCGGAACCGGCTGGCTTGTCTCTGATTGGTTAAAGTGAAATACAAATGTATATGGGGCGTAAATGGGACAGACCAAAGAATGTTGGAAGAGTGATAATGGGTGTTGTTTTAGCTGTATATTCACGCATATTGTTATAATGAATGTAGGCCTAATACACTAGGATTGTTTTAATCATATTCACTTAGAAAATTGACTTCCTTAATATCCAACTGTTCATAATAGAATAGAAACAATAAATGTCCCATAGGTCCCCTATAATAAGTGAACCCAAAATGGCATCAAACCAGCGTGCCTCTGAGTCAGTGTACGTCTATTATTTTACATCTTATTTTCAGCTCTAATTAGAACATAACAGATGTAATCACCCCAAAACATTCTAGAAGAAGCAAATATTAATTTGAAATTAGATCACGAAATAGGCGAAAAGTAACTATATGATGGTAGCAACTTCAACGGCCTACGTCAACTATGCGCGCACTTATACCAATCCAATATGGCAACCTCAACATAAATGAATCTTGCACGGGGTGTCAAAACACTGAAACATCAAGTTTACTTTCGTTCCTGGTATGTATTTATGAGTTCTAATCGTGTAAACGGAAACTAAGAGTTTTCTGGAATTAAATTCCTTGATTTGTAAGACTTCTTCAAAGGTTATAATGGTCCACAGCGGCGACCCTGCTCACTGTGACTGCTCCGTTACGGTGTTTTGCTAATGTTGTCCGGTGTCGGACGGACTAATAACATAGTAATATAAGTTATAACTAGATTCTCTAATATACTAATATAACTAGATTCTCTGACTTATCCCTGATCAATACATAATCGCATCAGTTCTAGGTGAAGTGTACGCCTAAATGATCACGAATCAGTTTGGTATAATCCATAGCTAATTAGTTTGAACCAACCGAATCACCAACCAACCATTTGCCAAATCAATGGTCATTCAACCGGCAAAGTAATCTCTCGAGATTTAATGGAATACATTACATTACATTGCCAGTTGTTATACTAGATTTTACCACTCTTCCCAGTCTATGTGGTGCGGGCTTGCGGGAGGATACGGGGATGGTAACTCTTGTCTACACATTCCTAGTTCTTGATTTATAGGTATTTCTGGTTGTATGCTTTGATTATATTATAATTTATATCTAACTAACTTACCAATTACTAATTATATTATATTTAAATAGCTTACCCTGCTACTATAGTTTGATATTAGTAGTTACATTGTGAGGAAGCCATGGCAAAATTCAGTTTAGTTGCTGTGCAAAATGTTAACCATCCGGCGCTGCAAATACAATTTTAATGGTATAATATTCATTGTACGATGGTAAAAATTCAGCAATTTGTCGCCAGTAAATGCTACAGTGTACCCTACCTCATAAGTGTTTATGATAAACCTGAAACTAGGGAACATGTTCGATATACAATTTTAATTTCAGACCTATTAAAAAATCTTACTTCTTAATTCTACTCGTAGATCTCGACTGGAGTGTCTTGATGTCAACAAAATGAGCACAGATAAAAGAAGGCGAGCAAGGGTCCAGGGAGGCTGGTCAGCCCCCGCCAAAACAAAAACCAAGAAAGCTCCCAGCCCTCGGCCAAATCAAGAGAGTCCGGGTTGGCTTGCTAAGACCGTAGATGCGCCTGTCAAGGAAAAATTCGTTTACGAGAATCCAGACGAGGTATTATCACAAAAAAACAACTTTTTACATCCCTTAAGGTTTTCTTTCCGTTTTGTACTGGTGATAATTCGAATGACATGCATGCGCTGTCCGTACATCTTATCCCTCTACTTCGATAAGATAAAGTACGACAATGCTTTTAACTTTTTTAAACAGTCTTGAATTTCATGAGTTTTTCAATTCTATTTCAGTACATTAGAGAGAAACCTGAAGTCAGAGTTATAGAGTGAGTCATTTACAATTTGTAATCTGCAATTTGCCTCTTTTTCTTATTTGATTAATAGATAGATCAGTTTCTCTCCCTAACTCCTATATCGAGTTGTGTTTTTTTCTTTACAGTGAGCCCGGAGTCTATGACCTCAGTAACTCCCCGAATGGTGTGTCACGGTAAGCATTTTAACGATTTTAAAAATCGTTTATTCATCCAGGCAGGTTACATTTTTAAGCCTGCACGTGTTCATAATTCAAGATAATTGACATAACCCCAGATCACCCTAAACTTAAGTGGTCTTCCTCTGGTGCCTGGTGATACGCAAGTTTACTCAGGGATACAAGTTGTCCTTTAGACTAGTTGACGGATTTCCTTCAATCTCCTCATTACCAAAATGTGTATATTAATTTCCTATATATGGCTTTCAAATTACCAATAAAACCTTTAAAAAGGCTGATCGTTACTGGACTGACTGAATAGCATGTCCACCTACCCAAGAGTAGACCCAAACAAATTTATTCCTTGCATTGGAATATATGTTAGAGCTATGTACCAGTGGCGGCCTTCGTCACCCCCTTGTCAGCCAAGATTCCGCTAGCAACTCAGTGGAGTGATAGCATCGGGAGTTTAGCGGAATTCCTTTAGCGGAGGGCAGCGTGTATGATGCAACTAGGGTGTTGAGAGGTAATGGATGTGATCTCCACCATGGGCAACCATTTCCCCAGTCTCACTAGATGATCGATATAGACTTCTTGCTAATCAGGTTCCTATTAAGAGTGAACTGGTTCTTAGAAGTTCAGACTCTAACTTAATTTTGTTATGTTATCATTTATAGTGTCAGACTTTTCTACAATTTTGTCGACCCCATGGAGGACTGTTGGATGTATGATACCCTATTCCATGAATTGCCATGGAGACAGAGAACAAACTCTTACGACGGAAAACCATACTTAGAACCAAGAATGACAGCATGGTACGGGGAAATGAATTATTCCTACAGTCGCCTTACTCAAGATGCCAACCCAGATGTGAGTTGCTACTCATTTCCATCTTTTTTTAAATATTTTATTAAGGCCTCAAAGAATGTGCACGTACATTTCAAATGAAAACAATATGTATAATATGTATGATGTTCACCTTAAAAAACAGAACTATTTCGGTTGTAATTCTTTTTTTCATTCAATATGAAATTTGACTGTTAGATTTTAAACTATTTGAATCATGTGTTTTCTCCTTCATTCCAGTTCCACCCACTAATATGTACCCTCAAGAGTCGCCTGGAAGAAATAACGGGAATCAATTTCAATTCAGTCCTTTGCAATTTGTACCGAAATGAAAAGGATAGCATTGACTGGCATTCTGATGACGAGAAGGTCCTTGGTGTCAATCCCACCATTGCATCGCTTTCATTTGGAGATAGTCGCAACTTTGAGCTTCGAAGAAAACCTCCACCGGTAAATAAATTTTATCATTGCATCCTAAGTTTATTTCATTGCCATCTAGTGTAGATTAGCAGGAATATTTGAGATGTAGGTCACTAGAGCAGACAGTTTACTTCCGTTGTTTGAAAAAGACAATAGTCTTGAGCAGTGAGCTCCATCATTTACACATTCTATGGTTTTAGATAAAAATCGCCGCTGGAAGTAAGTTAAGGTGTTCAGACTCGAAGACAGTGGGTCTACTTGTCTAAGAAAAAATTGTGATCCTTGCCGTCGAGTGCCAACATTTAGGCAGACATGATAGGCGTTGTTTCCCATGTGGACTCGGGTCAGCCATTGAAGCCTCCTTGCTCAGGATCAGCTGCAGAGCTGACCTACTTGGGAGTGTGCATGTGTTTTAAAATAAACTTTAAAATAAACTTCTTTGCCTCATGGGTTGCTCAGCTCAGTGGCTTTGTCTACTCGGAAGCGACCAAAAAGAAGGGTGATATCCAGCATGGATTATATTTATCATTAACTTTATCACAATCTTTCCACAGTTTAGCGAGGAATAGCATGTAGACATTTGGATCTAATGGGGGCATGCCTGCATTAGCCTTGATTACGTCAAAATCAAGGAGGATTGTGGGTAGTTTGGGGAATCATGGCGGCACAGTTGAATTTTGATTTGGGACTATTTGGGACGTTTCAAATGCTTCTATCAAGGTTGTAATAGTTACTAGGGATATTTCTATACTACAGGTATGTTTTTATTAAACGCAGGTTCGCAACCTGCGTTTAAGGGAATGGGTTCGCCCGTGACCGTTTCAGTGACCGTGCGTTCTGGTCAGCATTGCCACAAGTTCCTAAGGGAAATCCGAATGCTGCGCAATTGCGGCTGACGGGACGCGTCGACATACAGGTCCGCCGGGAGCCGTCACTTTACGCTGCAATCCTAAAATGGCATATACTACTCACAGACTCTCTCAGAATTCCCATGCTATAATTCGTATGTAGGCTTATCGTAGGCTTAGTTCTGGTTTCGGTAGGCATAGGTAGGGTTTGGTGCTGCGTTTTGCAGCTGAACTGGTATTTTTGCGTACAATTGCGTGATAGGACTCCTACTTCGTCGTCAAACACTCTCTTTCTCCTCCTCTTATAGTCCTTCCCAGAGGCCTTCAATAATCCTTCTGTGTAGACAGTACTAAAAGGTCTAGGGGTGTCCTCCTCCTACTCCTCCTCTCTCCTCCTCCTCCTCTCTCTCTATCTCTTGCTCCTCTTTGCGTAATTGCGTGATTGGACCCCTACTGCGTTCCTATGGGTAAATTGCCTTGGATTTTTTTTTTTTTAAAATGGTTTCTCAGCCCTGGAAACTAAATATTTTTCCCGCTCTCTTTCTCTCTCTCTCTCTCTCTCTCTCTCTCTCTCTCTCTCTCCTCCCCGCTCCCAATGATAGGACCCCTACTGCGCTCGTCCTCTCTCTCTCTCATGTTATGATGTTTGCCTAAAGAAATCCCTCCCGTCCTCTACCGCGGTTTGAACCCGGGACCCTTCAGTCTACCCTTCAGTCTACCAACGCCTTTACCCGCTCGGCCGTCCGTCTTAGTTGAAAATTGCCCACACAAACCTAGTGCAGTGTGCACGTACACACACAGCACACTCTTTACCGATCAGTCTAGTGAAAATAAAGTTCTCCAAATTCACAGAAATGTTCATTTATAAACAGAATCGTTCATTTGGGATCTTTAATAAGAGTCATATTAAGCTTCCTATCTCTTTAGTTACTTTATATAATTCATAAAATAACTTTTAAAGGTGTTTTCTTTGGCCCAGCTGAGTGGGCGATAATGGGGGATTCAGCCCACTCAGCTGTCCACTGAGCGAGGCTCCAGATGCATGTATGTATGCATGTATGTATGCATGTATGTATGCATGTATGTATGCATGTATGTATGCATGTATGTATGCATGTATGTATGCATGTATGTATGCATGTATGTATACATGTAGTGTACTTGAAGAAGTGTTATCTATGCATGTATCTATGCATGCATCTATGTGGTGCACTTAGAGTGTACTAGGAGTGTACCTTACTTGGAGTGTACCGTACTTGGAGTGTACCGTACTTGGAGTGTACCGTACTTGGAGTGTACCGTACTTGGAGTGTACCGTACTTGGAGTGTACCGTACTTGGAGTGTACCGTACTTGGAGTGTACCGTACTTGGAGTGTACCGTACTTGGAGTGTACCGTACTTGGAGTGTACCGTACTTGGAGGTACTTGGTGGGTACTTGAAGGGCACTTAAAGGGTACTTGGTGGGTACTTGAATGGTACTAGAAGGATACTTGGTGGGTACTTGAATGGTACTTGATGGGTACTTGAATGGTACTTGATAGTAGAGCAGATTAGAGCCTAAAATTGGATGAATTGTGGGTTTAATGATTAAAGCATGAAACTTCTCACAGTGGTACATGAGGACCTTAAGAACATTTTAGAACATAGGGCCATCGCGGTTTTGCCCCCTAACGACTATGGCAGCCATTTTCCAAAATGGCCGCCTTTTGTAATGGATTCCTGTCTCCCACTGCAAAAATATCACTGCTAGAACAATTTTAACCTTACCTACCCCCCTATATTGAACCCAAGGAATCCACCCATCTCATTGGTTTGTTGCTAGGGCAACCGGTTGCTTAGCAACAGCCATTCTAATTGTTTATTTGCCTGGCAACATGTGTTTAAGTGGATTCTAGCTTGATTTCAATCATACCTACCCCGCCTATATTGAACCCAAGGAATCCACCCATCTCATTGGTTTGTTGCTAGGGCAACCGGTTGCTTAGCAACAGCCATTCTAATTGTTTATTTGCCTGGCAACATGTGTTTAAGTGGATTCTAGCTTGATTTCAATCATACCTACCCCGCCTATATTGAACCCAAGGAATCCACCCATCTCATTGGTTCGTTGCTAGGTCAACCGGTTGCTTAGCAACAGCCATTCTAATTGTTTATTTGCCTGGCAACATGTGTTTAAGTGGATTCTAGCTCAATTTCAACCTTACCTATCCCCCCTTTATTGAACCCAAGGAATCCACCCATCTCAATGGTTTGTTGCTAGGACAACCGGTTGCTTAGCAACAGCCATTCTAATTGTTTATTTGCCTAGCACCATATGTTTAAGTGGATTCTAGCTTGATTTCAACCATACCCACCCCTAAAATGGACCCAAGGAAGAGCAAGGAAACCCCAAATAGTCCTAATGTATGTTTCTTCTGTGACACAGCTGCTGAAGGGGATACCCTACACAGAGCATCAAGTTTTGATATTGATGGTAGGGTGAGGTGGGCTGCCTCCAAAATAAAAGATGATGCATTAATTGCAAAGCTCAGTGCTGGGGATCTTCCTTCCCTGGATGCTATGTACCATGCCCAATGCCTGACTTATGCTGTATAATAGAGCACATACCACCAAACCTCCTGAAGAGCCTAGTGCAGATATCATGAACCACGGCCTTGCACTGGCAGGACTTATATCCTACATTGAAGAGGTTAAAGCTAATATTCATGTTGCACCCATTTTCAAACTATCAAACCTAGTTCAAATCTATATTACTAGGTTGGAACAACCACTACCCATCTATCTTTGGGTGATGTTACATGCAAAGACCCATAAGCGTTGCCTTGTAGATGTCCTTTATCAGCTAGGACTTGCAGTTGACCAGTGATTGCAGTTGACCAGCCATTGTATGCCCTAGCAAAAAAAATACAATGGAATTGTCCTGACAGCCATGGTGAGGAGCATTTTATCATCATGATGGGTGGCTTACACATCGAATTGGCTGCACTCAAGACACTTGGTGATCTTCTTGAAGGCAGTGGATGGACAGGGACTCTAGTAAAATCTGGAGTTGCTAGCCCTGGAACTGCAGATTCATTCCTCAAAGCTGCACATATTACCCATACCTGCCGTGCCCACCAGGTTACAGCAAGCCATCTGTATATTCTACTACAGAGGGCGTATGGTGAATATTGTGTGGAGTATGAGGGAGATAACCTGATGGAGATAGAAGACTGGTATGAGGACAAAATAGCAGCGGCTACACACTTTCTGTTCTGGTATACCATTTTTCATTTGGAGCTCCAGATATTGATATTTATACGATCAATAACAGAGGCAAACCAAACTTGTGCCTTGGTTCCTCGCCGTTGGACACACTAACTATGCCAGATGGGAGTCAATACGTTTGCAAGACATGGTTGCTTTACAAGGAAGCCATCCCATGGTGTATGAACAGTTTTTAAATGGAAACTTCACTGTACAGAAGACAACCCATCAGTTTTCTGCAATAGCTGTCAACCATGCTCATGAACAGAACAATTCCTTAGTGAAAGGTGATGGTGGGGCTGTCGGTCTCACTGAAAGACCTGCAGCTCTACATCGCTGGATGGTATCTGGGCCTGAGATGGCACGGCTGATAGATGAATTTGAAGTTTTGACAAAAGAGAACAAAGGGACTGATTTCCGGCATCATGAAAAGACAATGCATACACAGGAAAAATGTGCAAGTGACGTTAAAGCCCTGTGCAGCACCATGGAAGAGATAGGAAATCCATTTCTTGAAAATAGCACAGATCTCCTTGTCCTGGACACTAGAGACATTGTTGATGCTGATGTTGTGTCATCTTTACGTCAGATGGAACAAATGGGACAAGAGCAATATGACACTTTTGTAACTAAGCAATCTCTATCCCGTTGGGGAAAAATTCAAATCGCAGAAGCAGGTTGCATCCCTGAAGAGTGACTGTTCCCTTTTCTCCAGACTGTATATTTCATCACATGGAATGTGGATCTGGATGAATTTTTCAGACATGAAAATCAGGCCTATCCTCCCTCATTGTCACAAATGGGCAAGCTTAGAAGTGGCACCAAGTTAGACTTGGTCAGGTGCCTAGAGGAAACGGTTATCACAAGTGGGAATACCAGAAACAAGAATCCCACAGTCGATGTCACCATCATTGATGGAGCAGCTGCTGTTAATATGCTGCAAACTGGTGCTGAAAAGCACTTCTCAGACTATGCCCACCATGTTTTCACTCCTTATGTCACAACCTATCTACAGCAGGTCAGCAGAGTGGATGTCATATGGGATGAGTATTCATCAGAAAGCCTGAAGAGTGAGACATGCAATAAGCATGGAAAGGGAGTTCACAGGAGAGTAGAAACATCCTCTGCAATTCCAAGGAACTGGCAAGAGTTTCTGCGATGCAGTGAGAACAAAGTGGAGCTCTTCTCATATCTTGCCACAACTATTGCATCAATCAATACCCACCCTGGCAAACAAGTCATCACAACTCTTCATAGTGAAGTCATAAGCTACCACCCAGGAGAATTTTCTAGTTTTGCTCCATGCTCCTATGAGGAAGCAGATACTAGGATCTTCTTGCACCTTGAAAATGCCATTACATGTGGGCATACCAAAGTTTTAATGAGAACAGTGGACACAGATGTTGTAGTCTTTGCAGTCACAGCAGCTCAACGCCTCAACATACCTGAATTGTGGGTTGCGTTCGGCATTGGTAAAGGGTTACGATATCTGCCAGCACACAAGATAGCCAAGGTTCTCGGCCCTGAGCATTGTAAGGCCTTGCCAATGTTCCATGCCATCACAGGTTGTGGTACTGTGTCATCATTTCTGGCAGAGGGAAAAAGACTGCATGGGAAGTATGGAAAGTATGTGAGGATGTAACAAGTGCATTCTGTGCACTCGGTGCTGTTCCATCATCACTGGAAAAATTTCTTGAAACTTTGGAGAGATTTGTAATTTTGCTTTACGACCGCACAAGCAGAAAGACATCTATAAACAAAGCACAAAAGCAGCTCTTGAAAAGGGAAGGACAATCGATGTACTTCCACCAACTCAAGCTGACCTGATCCAGCACACAAAGATGGCTGCATATCAGGCTGGGCACTGCTGGTCACAGTCAATGTTTAGAAGCCCTGAACTCCCTTCCCCCGCTGACTGGGGATGGAAAAGAGAGAATGGAGGTGGCTGGGAGGTTGAGTGGACCACTCTCCCTCAAGCCTCTCAAATCTGCCGTGAACTAATTTGTTGTGGCTGTAAAAGTGGGTGCAAGGGACAGTGTAAATGCCGAAAGGCTGCCTTGCCCTGTACAGCACTGTGCAATTGTGCAGGTGATTGTGAGGACTGATGAGAATAATTGATGTCATACAAACATATCTGTATTGTAAACTGCACTGTTATGAAACAGACAGATAGGATCATCTACAGTATTTTTGTATGAAAATGGAATGTGATTGATTTCATGTGAAGAAGTGTATTTTTTAAAAAACTGCTCTGCTCTGTGTAACCTTATCAAACAATTAAATGTTTAATGTTGATAAAAAGTCCCCATGCCTCAACCAACTGTTTAGAATACAACAAGTATGTTTAACAGATAATCAATATAATATAATAGATATGCCTCCCTTATGAAATGACTCATGAGAAATTGATGAAATACCCTGATGTATTGATGTATCTTTATGCACTAGTTCATAACTCTAAAAGCAAAAACTGACTAATCCCTAAGGGTATTTGTGTAAAATCCACTGCTCTTAGCCATCTGGATGGGGTGATGAGACACTGAACAGTTTAATCTTGGGGTAACTTGTTCTAGTGCCTCGCATCTACTTTTCCATACCTCATCATTTCAACCTAAGGCTCCAGTACAGATATAGTCATAATGAATTACTTATGGTCAGTCTAATCTTGATATAATATATTATTCCTACAGAGCTAATTGTTCCACCGTATTTCTTAAGAATGATCTTATTTTCAATGTTTAAATTTGTAAAATTTATACCCTTCATGTTAGCAATCACTTTAAGGTTGTTTGTGAAAAAAGGTATTCATAATCATAAAAACCCATTGCTGCAGGCTAAGTGGATGGAGTGATGAGTTGTTGATCAGTTAGATTTTGAGGTAACTTGATCTAGTGCCTCCAATCAAGGCTCCAATACTTACAATGTTGACTCTTTTGGGGCTAGGTGCACAGGGAATTTAAACCAAAGGACAACATCAAAATCCCTGAGTCCATTTTGGCATTTTGGTGGGGGTAGGTATATTTGAAACTGACCTATGATCCAGGTAACAAACTGTAGCTAGGCAAATAAACACTTTAAACTCATGTTGCTAAGCAACCTGTTGCCCTAGTAACAAGTTAATAACAGCAACAAATTCCTTGGGTCCATTTTAGTGGGGGTAGGTATGGTTGAAATCAAGCTAGAATCCACTTAAACACATGTTGCTAGGCAAATAAACAATTAGAATGGCTGTTGCTAAGCAACATGTTCACCTAGCAATGAAACAATGTGATGGGTGGATTCCTTGGGTTCAATATAGGCAGGGTAGGTATGGTTGAAATCAAGCTAGAATCCACTTAAACACATGTTGCCAGGCAAATAAACAATTAGAATGGTTGTTGCTAAGCAACCGGTTGCCCTAGCAACAAACCAATGAGATGGGTGGATTCCTTGGGTTCAATATAGGGGGGCTAGGTATGGTTGAAATCAAGCTAGAATCCACTTAAACACATGTTGCCAGGCAAATAAACAATTAGAATGGCTGTTGCTAAGCAACCGGTTGACCTAGCAACGAACCAATGAGATGGGTGGATTCCTTGGGTTCAATATAGGGGGGCCAGGTATGGTTGAAATCAAGCTAGAATCGACTTAAACACATGTTGCCAGGCAAATAAACAATTAGAATGGATGTTGCTAAGCAACCGGTTGCCCTAGCAACAAACTAATGTGATGGGTGGATTCCTTGGGTTCAATATAGGGGGGATAGGTAAGGTTAAAATAGTTCTAGCAGTGATATTTTTGCAGTGGGAGACAGGAATCCATTACAAAAGGCGGCCATTTTGGAAAATGGCTGCCATAGTCGTTAGGGGGCAAAATCGCGATGGCCCTATGTTCTAAAATGTTCTTATAGTTCTTATGTACCACTCTGAGAAGTTTCATGCTTTAATCATTAAACCCACAATTTTTTCCCTAATCTGCTCTACTATGAAGGATACTTGGTGGGTACTTGAATGGTACTTGATGGGTACTTGAAGGGTACTTGAATGGTACTTGAAGGGTACTTGAAGGGTACATGGTGGGTACATGGTGGGTACTTGAAGGGTACTTGAAGGGTACATGGTGGGTACTTGAAGTACACACACTGTACTTGTGTGCACACACTGTACTTGTGCGCACACACTGTACTTGTGTGCACACACTGTACTTGTGCGCACACACTGTACTTGTGCGCACACACTGTACTTGTGCGCACACACTGTACTTGTGCGCACACACTGTACTTGTGTGCACACAATGTCCATCCTTCAATCCATCCTTCAATCCATCCTTCATTCCACCCTTGCTCTGATATATTCATATTTTTAATTATAATTATACTTATAATCATTATTATGTAATCGACCTATATTTATACTTATAATCAAAAAGTATACTTAATTTTTACTTATAATTACAATTCTATATAATTCGAATAATTAAAAACCTGCGTTTACACAAGCTTATGCTTGTAATTCTTGTTTAATAAAAGAAGCAGTGAAGGCAGTACTTTATTTTAAGAAGGGAAGTCTCATTTAATTTTTAAATTTTCGTATTCGATCGATGTATTTTACTTGATGAAATGGTGTATCTCAACACCTCCCTGATTTGAATGAAAATTGTATACGTTAACAATTGACTTCATGCAATTACTCAGAGGATCATCAGAAACACTGTTTGTATGTATGTAAGGCACAAAATGGAATGCATTTCAAAGAACAATTCGTTTCGCGTGTAATTTGTATTAAATATCGTATGTTTCTTGTGTGGGCTATTCTGCGTTTAAGGAACTTATGCTTACATAGAAATTCCTTCTTATCTTTTCACAGGAGGAAAATGGGGATTACACATACATGGAGCATGTACGGGTTCCTTTACCCTCTGCTAGTCTTTTAATCATGGAAGGTGCTACTCAGCAAGACTGGCAGGTATTATCTCATATATTTATAGACCAATTAATAAATCAATCATAATTACTTTTTTAAATCATTCCATTGGAACATCGCATTCGGCAACTTAAATTGTGAGATCCATCATACACTCCCTCCAATGCCCTAACAGGCCTTCCCGCTGGTGTGTGTGGTGCGGGGATGCTGGAGGCGGGGGCGGGCAGTAGAGATTGTTTCGGACTCAGCTGCTTCACGAATTTCTAGACCTGAATCCTTTAGCAGGTGGCTTAAAATATTTCACCTCCCGCCCTTGATAAGATACTCATTACTTCTGGGTGTAGGTACAAGGCCTGAGAAAAAAAGCTGCTTCATGCAATTTCAGAAGCAAACGAAATGACAGCTAAATCATTATCTAAACATTGACTTCTACTAATGCGGTATTATTTCATGTGTGTTCCTCATTTATAATTTGGAAGGGTTTCCAGTTCTCTGATTTCTTTCAACTCTGAGGAAAAGCATTCCCTTACATCTATAAGAGTGAACTAAATGTATACATTTGAGAGAGTTTAACTATCTGATCTCATGTTCTATATCGTTGGAACGTACTTATCTCATAACACTACTTCAATATGTTTCCTTTTCATTCTAACAGCATCACGTACCAAAGGAATACCACGACAGACAACCCCGGATAAACCTTACATTTAGAGTAACACTCCCTGAATAAGTGAACCCTACTTTGTCTCCAATCTAACTCTTGTGATAGAATTTTATTTGTTGCTAAATTATACAAACTATATCAAGCTAAATCCTGACTAACGTACTGTGAAATACCTTTTTTTCTGTAGTACAATTATTCCTGTCCCTTTTGACGTGATGTAATTTTATTAGGAATCATGTACCGCTATGAAATTCTCAGAATGGAGTTTGTAAATTTGTAAATAAATTTGAGGATAATAGTTGTTTTTATTGTATTTCCATTTGGATTTGTAATAAAACTATATGAACGGAAAACTCAAATTCTGTCGATTGATAACTGCCTGCCTTTCAATTATAATTAGCGAAACTAACTGACAATTTGATTTTTCTGACTTCATCAAAATACATTCAAGAGCATAGACTGCTCGTGAGTTTGTAAGATATTCTCATATACGATAGCTTAATGAAAACACATCTGAGATAATACTTCGGATGGAAAAGACTTAATTATGCAGTTATCAACAAACCTATTGAAGATACACGCCTGACTTCTTTATAAGACACATAGAATTTTCCCCAGCTATACTCTCTAAACAGACTGGAGGGTCATGCCGTCCAAACTTCACTTCGGACACCTGTTCATGATAGAGACGAACCACGAAAATGCCTTTTACATATATATTACTTCTGGACTTCTACATTCCTACAACTCGCGCAATTAGCATTCACAATTCCCGGTCTTTTATCTTCAACGTTATTTTTATCATCATGACGAGAAAACGGCTGAGGAAACTGAATCCTTGATGAGATTGGCACTGGAGGCTCGTGCATGCCTCACATTACATGACTTCCAACACTGCAATTGCTTCATAAGAAAAGAGTGACTCGATGGTTTATCCGAATGTAATGCAACTCTTACTCTAGCCAACCTATATCCTAGCGCCTTCTAGCGTGATAAATTCCTCTCAGTGCGCCGACAGTAAGAAGGTTCATAAAAGATAAAATATTTTTCCATCCCTTTATTGAGCCAGAAAACTTATAGTTTGCTGTTATAAGGTCAATTAAGACTTTTATGTAGAGAGTAATGTTAAACAACAAATAATTTCATATGTCTTCATTAATTAGAAATTGTATAGAATAATATGTATATATAAATAAGGGTAGAATCCATAATTAAATTGTGAAAAACTACCTACTATGTTTTTTATTTTGTTGGTCCTATAACAATTGTTCACAGTTCTCAGGATGAAGTGTTTTACAAGAGATAATTTTAACCCCAAAATGGTAAAAGGCACAAATAAGGTTTACCATAACCTGCTCCCCAGGATAGCGTTTCATAATGGGAAACTTGAGAATGCCCATTTGGCACAAATTATGTTCATAATCAAATGTTCTTAATTACAAAAAATAGCGCAGCCATTTTACACCTTCCCTTATCTTCTCATCAGTGGCATAACGAAAAATGTAATGTTCGATCAAACCAGTTGTGTGGGTTTTCCTGCGTACCGGTGCCCATTGGCCCCAGGTCTTGTCCTCTACATTCCAACCATATAGTAACCATCCGCATCATTAAAATGGATTGGTGATACACTCCTTGCATATACAATTTTCAGCGACTGTAACCAAAGGCAAACCACTCTGGTGGGTTCCCCTGCTCACCGGTGTCCATACATTGACCCCTGCCCTGTATCGCCATCTTACCTGAAGCGAGTTTGTAACCCAAAGTAAGTGAATTATAAGGTTTCTCAGAGCTCTTGATCTGTCTTTATTTATTGCTATTCGGTGTGCTTTAAAATGAGAAACTCATGATGCTGCTACAAGGAAGTTGATTTCATGGCCTGAACTCCCGCCTGAACTTATGAACTAGGCCTACACTCTAAGAAAAAAGGGTTCTTTTGGGTTCTAGATAGAACCCCATGGTTCTACCAAGAACCCTAGGGTTCTTCGACACCTAAAAGGGTTCTTCGGGACCACCTGGGGTTCCATCTAGAACCATAGGGGTTCTTCAGCGATTTAAGGGTTCTTCGTGCACTTGAAGGGTTCTTTAACTCAAAGCGGTTCTACATAGAACCCCCTTTTTCTCCTTAGGGTTCACAGGCACACATCTACATCTGTTATCACCAGGTGGCAGTACCGTGGAACTTGGCTTTCACTAGGTGCCCTCACAGGTTACTACATGCTATTTACAATTTCTATTAGAACAAAAGTCTCACTAGTAATACTTATATGAGGCATTTATACCTTATAGATATTACACTTTATAAACTTGGGAATATTGAAAGCAATGAAATCAATACTTTATTTGTATAACTTACCTGCTTGATGTTGAAAAATGTTGTGAAAAAAGCACCCTTATAATTCTAATATTATTACTATGAGTACTACTGAAGTACCAAAATTGCCAAACACCAAGTTGCAATGGATACCTATGACAGCTACAGGAGAGGATTGTATTAAGGGTAAGTATAAGTGATGGAAATGGGTGAGGAACTCTGAAAAAGTCAAGCAAAGGGACTGCATATAATATGCAGTCTCTCCTTGAATGCTCTTGGGCAAAATGCTTCTGTGGAGAAACATGCAGCATTAGCACTGAGCACAAATCTGCTGTTATAAGGACCAGTCTAGATTCAACAGGGAATAATGAAATCAATACTTTATTCAGAATTAACATTGTAAATTACAAGCAATTTTATGGATGCCAAATCAGGGTTCTATGTAGAACCCTACCTATTTTGGCTAGAGGGTTCTTCAAAGGGTTCTTCAAATCGAGGGTTCTATGTAGAACCCTGCCTATTCCCGAAACAGGGGTTCTACTTAGAACCCTCAAAAAAGGGTTCTAAGTAGAACCCTTAGGGGTTCTGCCATGTCGACAAGCTGAAGAACCCTTAAGGGTTCTTGTTAGAACCCTTTCTTCTTAGAGTGTACCACACTGCTACGGTAGCCTACTTTATTATCTAGTTAGGCCTCAACAATGTGTGTGTGCAATTCTTATGTTTATATGATAATATTCCTTGTACATGAACTGTGTAACTGAGAATAATGTCCTTGTGGCATAAGGTGTTCGCAGATTAAACTATTTAAACAGAATCAAGTTTAATACATGAGTTGTTATCACCTGGACTAACCGTCCTATTTCCTATAACCAAATGCACTCCCCCACTTCCACCAACCTTGCTCATCGAAGAAAGTTTGAAGTTTCCCTCGCTCACTCAAGGTGGCAGCTGTATCGATAGACCAGATTATTATCGGAATTCTGCGTATAAAATGTGCCAGCTAGGTATGGTTAAAACCTAGGCAAAGCACATGGGCGTGTGCTGCAAGGTTTTGGGGCACCGTTTTCATACTGATTTACATTCAAGTACATGTATAACATGCGGATGTGTAGATGAATGATCGCTTTGAATGATACGGCAGTACAAGTTCTTAATGTTGCCAAAGTCATCTGAATCGATTGTAATAAACCTAAAATTGTACGCATTTTTCAGTTTGAGCGCACTTGAACACCTCCACCGTGCCTATTTTGTTAATATCATTGATTTGTCAATCAAATAAAATGGAACTTGATGATAGATGATGGAAAAATAGTTTCGTTCGGCATATGAATATTCAGTTAAATTCTACAATCGCTATGTTACAATGTCTGTGCAGAATGGAACAGTCTTTTGGGGGGATAAGACCCAACAGGAAGGGCAGCTATATAGGCCTACACAGGGGTGGATGGTTCTCATAGCAACCTTGTCTCGCTTAACTTTCATTATACAGTTTACCTTGTTCCAACACCGGGTATTTACAACAAATACTAATCTCCTGAGCGATTTACAGCAAGATTTACAGACGCTCATCACCTTCCTCTTCGTTTTATTTTCATTTATTTCTGGCGTAACTCCATTTTTCAGTCAATACAATTTCTATAAACTTTATGGTTTAGAGTTCTTCATAAAATAACTTGAAGTTGCTTTCACATTTCAAAGTATTTTCTCAACGATTGATTAAACTCAGCGCTATCTCTCAACATTCTGAGACATTGTTGTAGTTCTCTCAAGAATTCAAAAAAGCATAACGCGTTGTCATAAAATAACCTTTTATTTCTCTCTTTTTTTTTATTGAGATCACATACACAGACACAAGGGTTAATTACCTATTTTCTGGTCTTTGTTTAAATGATATAATTATCTTATATAAATAGAATCTAGCCAGTTACAGTAGGCCTATATAATTTATCATATTAGTCTTCTCATCATTTCCCAGGCTACCAAGTAGTATGAGTACCGCATTGATCCTTTCAAACATAATTATCATGATCTACTCTCGATTGTTTTTGGTCATCTTACAAACGTATTCCAGAATAAATTTTGTCTCCAACAATCAATGAAAAAGTGAAATATATCGTCCTTCACCTCACATTTCTCACAATCTCTGTTCTCCGTAATTTTGATATTAGGTCTAGCCCTACATAAATAATCGTTACACACTATTACTCTGTTTGTAAAGCTGGCAGGCGCACATTTCTAGTACATTCGTATGGGATTTTATACCATTCTTCCATTTCTATCTCCGAAATGTCCAGGTCTTTTTCTTTAAACATTCCAACTCATTTTACATTCCGATCCTGTTTAGGAGCAGACAGTTCTATAAATGCCTTGTATACATTACTTTCTTTGCTGTTAGGGTTCGTACACTTAAGAGTGGGTGTGCACCCCTTAAAATGGACGCAGGATGTAGGAGGTTTTTTTTTATACTGGACGCAGATGCCGGCGGTAAAAAAAACATTTTCATGTTAGGAAAACCTGTTTTCATTTGTTGTTTTTTTTGGTTTTTTTTTGTTGTTTTTTTAACTGGACGCAGGACTCCCCCCTCAGTTAAACTGGACGCAGGATGCAGGGGGAAGCGGGGAGAGGGGGGCACACCCACTTAAAAAGTGTGTCACCTATACAACATAATCGATTCGTCATACATGATATATATAACCTTGTTTTCCGCCCTTGACCAGTTTAACCAACTCTTGGGGTTAATTGCTTTAATCGCGTTGATTTTTATTTGGAATATCTCGCCAAATTCCTTTGTAGACTTCAACGAGCCATCATCACTAGTTAAATCTTCTATCGTGTTCAGACTCATTCTCCTCCAATATTTCCAATTAGTACTACCGTTTTCAAGCCTTAGCCACTTGTTATTCCAAATTAGCTCTGTCAGAACTTCTGACTTCGACTGAGGCTATATATCCTGAACCACCAGTTGAATCTTTCTTGATAAAAAGTATCTTGTTTTACATTTGTGTTTCTTTCGTTCTCTGATTCTAGTTACACGTTCACCTTAAATTAGTATTACCTCTACCAACCCGACCCATTTGGCGCCTGGTTGTTCGCAACATCTATTTATCCTCATACTCTTTGATGCGATAGTTTTTGTTCTTAGATCTTGTAAGTTAAGCCCGAATTTATTCGTTGGCTGTAAATTACCTTATTTAACCCTTTTAGCCTAAAGTCTCTCACCTTGATCAGATTGAACACATGTGTTATGCAGGGTATAATGATCGTTTTGGCAATAATTGAATGGAACAATCTTAATGTTAAATTCAGATCAATAGAGCTTTTTGAACAATTCAAGGGCAGAGTGAAATCCACCCTATTACCATAGAAACGACTGACTGCTTATGTTGTTTAACTATATTTATTGTGATTTGTTGGGCTTAATGTTCCTACACCGTATGAATTTGATTTGAAAATAATACATTTTGTGAAACACATCACTTTCCGGCTCAGGGCCCTGAGGAAGACCACCGTCATAATTATGGTGATCTGGGGAGCAGTTTGATTAAATTGATACCATTAAATCTAATGTATGTAGCTCGCAACCCGAATAAATATGATTTGTTTTAAAAAGTATGATTTCGTCATGAATTGGTTAGCAATTAAAGTAAGTCTTGGGGGTTTACCTGGTCACTGAAGACCAGACCCGGGGTCAGCTGCCACCTGGAGAAAGCGAGGTAAAGGTCATAACCAGTGCAAAATATACCAATGTGACTACTTTTGCCATTAATACGACCGTAGAAAAAAAATAACATCCAATTAGTGTGACTGTGAACGGCAATTGTTCTATGATTAGTAGCTAGAATGTATAGCATTAAACCAATTTCACATTTGTAACCATGGTAACCATTAAGAACACGTACGAGTTGTGTTGTTTTTGTAACAGTAAATCATGTATTAATATGGGAAGTAGTAATAACAAAAATACGGTGCCACTGACCTAAAATGGCTAGTGTTATGCTTTTCTAACCTTTGAGACACCATTACTTCCTGTTACTTAGGAACTACAATTCTTTAATAGCATTTATCGTTAGTCATCTCCTCATGCCGGACACACACATTCACGAACTCAGAGCCGAATTGGGCCTTAAGACAAGTCGTACGAATTCAAAATCATTCTTAAGAAACTTAGTTGAGTTCAGTAATGGGTCCTTAAGACAATTCGTAGACAAAATATTGGCCCACACTGTACCGAATTCAGAGCGGAATTGTTGCTACGAAAATGCTTAAGACCACTTTCCAATTCGTACGAATTAGAGTAAATTCTTATTAAGACAAATATTTTTTTCGTAGACCACTCTAAGACAATTCTTAAGGCCCTTAAAACAATCGAATATATCTGAAAGTTTTAAGGGATTCTACGAGTTGACCAAAAATGTTAGTAATGTTATAAGTCTGTAACATCACTAAATTTTGGAGTATCAACAATTTTTTTTTCACTTTGATAATGCTCATTTCCCCTTCTGTACATCCCCGACATTTTTTTAACATGTGATGTGTCACAGGAAGACAATTCGTAAGACAATTCGGGAATGTGTGGGCCACGAAGAACTAACACAAATTAGTACGAATTGGCCAGTTTTGATAAGAATTCGTCTACGACTTGTCATGAGACCCCAATTCGTACGAATTGTCAGTTCTTGAATGTGTGGACCCGGTGTAACAGTTCTAAATTACCCCCTCATCTAATATACCCCCCTCCCCCACGGTAATTTAGACCTTAGGTTTAAATGACCCCGTCTAGGTTCAAATTACCCCCCTTTGTTTCATTGATAATCTTACACCAACAATTCTAAAAGAAGATATTGGGAGAGAAGCTCATATCTAATGCTTATGGGAAATGAAATGACACTACTCCTGATGAAGGGCAAGTAAGCCCGAAAGCCTTGAGTTCAATAAACAACAACAGCAACTTTATTAAAGAGCGTTTCTATTTCAACATCCATTTCATCTTCGGTTCCCCCGATATACAGCGATCTACTTTCCCACTATGGGAAATGAATTAAAGATCACGTTGAGGGTCTAATAATGAAATTAATTGTAATTCTGTATGATAACCCTTTTTTCTTTCTATTTATTTAAACTGAAAATATCATTGTAACTCAATGACTATGGGAGCTTATTGCAAATAAAAAAACAAAACAACTAAAATCTTTCAAGTTCTGTCTATCAGGCCAGTACTGTATTCATTTTTAACTTTATTCATTATTTTTTTTATTGTCATGATTAAAAGAATAAATGTTTCAATGGGGGTACATCAGTACTAGATTGGTAACACATACTGGGGGTATATTAGACTTTGGTTTAGTTTCCCCTTTAGGGGTACTTTGAACCTGGTGGGGGTACATTTGACCTAGGTCTAATATATACCCCCGGGGGTACATTTAAACTGGAGGGGGTATAGGTCTAAAGTATCCCCGGGGGTATATTGGACCTAGGTCAAATGTACCCCCGGTACATTAGACCTAGGTTAGTTATACCGGGGGGTACACCTGATGGGGGTACATTTGACCTGCTACACCTGTAATAGATGGCGCCCTCTGATACTGCATGTTGAGCATGCATAGAACACTTGTGGGGGAAATTGAAGAGAGCCCCGTTTATCATCGGTGGTGTTCCTGTTCAAAACAAATTATAGTGATCGTCCCCTTAAACTAAGCTCTACTAATTTGCTCTATCCATCTCTAAAGCTATGGTTTCGTACATGCCATCTGTTTATACAGTCTGAATGGAATGCGATTTCTAAAAATACTTGTCACGTCCTTCCAAATCACGAGCAATACTCATTTCTATAAACCAAATGTTTGTATTTAAAAAAGGGCAGTAATTATCATCGTCTCTGAAAGTGCTATCGTGTGTGTATGTGTGTGTAGGGGGGGGGGGACTCCAAGACTAAAAACCTTGATATCTACATATTGATAGCCAACTTGAGTTGCGTGCTTACATTAATGTATTAATGTTGATTGCCTCAATACTTCTCTTCTTATATATGAGTACTATAGCACGATTCCCGAAAACTATGAGCGCGTGTTCATTTTTTTGGACCACGTCAAATACACAAGCAATCTTTTCAGAATTATTTTATGATGGATATACTCATCATTTGAAGTGGCACGGAGTGTGCAGCGCCGGTTTCCCCTGGGAACGAGGCAATGTGGAAAGCAGATGTTGCGTTCGACCATTACGTGGACTGTTGAAAACATTGGCATTAAATGAATTCGCATACACTTGCGTAGGACATGACCTGTTTGTTAAGTCAAACAAATTCTGTGTATTCTCAAGTGAAATTCCTGAAACTAACTAGGGTGGGAAGCCTGCATGAAGAGATGAAATCACTTAAATTGAGTATTGAAGAAGATTCCCGGGAATCTGGTTACTTTCTATATACTACTTGCGGTTCATATCCTTAACATTAGCTTAAACATCATCTAGCCTTAACCTAACACATGCCCTACCTAAAGTTCATTCACCTCAGCATTCATTTAGTAATCTTCCTAAACTATCCAAATATGCCTCAAGCATCCCGTTACTCCTTTAGCATTTTATAATTTTCATATTTTTCTAAAGCCTGAATACAATTTTGAAATGACATTTTTACATTATGAGCATTCATGATGATATTCCTGCGCAGTCATCTGGTCTCATTAACGCCTATTGGGTGTGCGGTGCATATGAATACATATGGCCTTTAATGGCCTAAAACTTACGTTGCGATCGTGGATATACGGATGCGAAAACGGCTGCGAAAACGGCTATAATAGCGGAACTCCACTATAGGTAAAAAACGGCGCCAACAGGCAAAATTCGTCGCCGACATTTCTAAAAATTCGGAAAATTCGACATGACTAAAAATTCTAGTGGATGAGGGGGTAAAATAGGTTGTTGGCAATACATTTATTTGTTGCCAACAATTGCAAAATATCTAACTTGATTAGATATTTCGTCGCAAAAAATTCGTCGCAGCCGTTTTTGCCTGTTGGCGCCGTTTTTTACCTATATAGTGGAGTTCCGCTATAACAGTAGATAATGCCACCTCCATCAAAGTCTCTGGAATCGTTAAAACACATACAAAACCCTACAATTCATATCAGAGACAATTAACAGACGAACTAGTCTTTGGATACAGGAGAAACCCAATTATCAGCAATATGTTAGTTTCATCTAAACTCAATTGAGGGATATGGAATGTACAGTACACTCTAGGCATGGCTAAGCCAATTATTAAATTATTAAATTATATTTTCTTCAATGTCGTCAACTTATTTGAAAGAACAGCTTCAAAGAATTATTTATAGAGCTGTAAAATGTTTATTGTAATGACTTTAGAACCAAAGAAGAATTGTGTCAACTTTGTTAAATCGTTTCCCTGATCTCCCTTATGAGCATCATGTATTCTAAACAACAAGATCTAGGGAATTTAAAAGAAGTTTTTCGTATAACAAGGGTAAATGCTGGGACAGTTACTTGAATTATTTTTCTAAAAATCACCGTATGTTCTTGGACCAGTTACGTGGAACAAGCTACCTGGTTATATTAGAAACGAAACGTGGAAGAATATCAAAAGATTTTTTATAAAATAATGATGACTGGTATAGGTGAGATAATATAATTTGTATATGAATGTATAGAATGATGGAAAGTATGATAGAAAATATATTTTGAAATTTCGTGTGATGTGGTTTTTATTAGTCGTGTAATAAATATTGTTTGTCCGTTGGAGGTCAAAATATGCAAAACAAATCATGATTATGTGCTTTCTATTTAGGAAACCTGCCTACATATCGTGGGTCATATTAAATTGATATAATATCTCGATGTATAAATTCAACTATTTAACTATTTAACTATACCTACTACTTCAATCGAATAAGTAGATTGTTTACACTGAGAGGCAGGTGCTCCTTACCACGCCCTTCATCTGTATTCTTTGATGAATTCCACTGGTTAATATCGTTGGTGTATTGGATATTGGATATTAAGCAGATGAATAACTGGATTTTACTCAGCTTGAGATCTTCAAATCAAGAAAAAAAGAGACATCTGTGTAACTTCCAAACTCCCGAGAAATTCATTTCGACTGAAGCAAATGCGGGGAAAATTAAATGAATACTTATTTTATAAACGAAACATGGGATGTATCAGTCATTGGTAGATTAAATGCGGTGAATGTTATTGTATTGGGGCCTACTATTGACTAAATACAAATGTTCATAGATATTTCTTGTCGGCAGTGAAATACATTTTATGTACGCTATTTCTTGTTATTGCACCTGTGAAATTCCGTATGTTTTGCCAGTATTTCGGTTCAGAGGGCTACTACAGGAGATCGTGATTCCTGTCGTGCAACGAGAAGCTCGCGGATGACAATATATATATATATATATATATATATACTTAAACTTGCCAGCTTATCGGGTCTGTCTTTTAATACCTAACTATTGGGTCCACATTGAAAAATAATATATATAACATTTTGTTTGTGTCAAACATATTCTCCGTCATGAGCTCATGCTATATATATCTAGGGGTTTCCTATATATATGATTTATTCGCAGCAAAATGAGTTCCAAAATTTTCTCTCTCATACAGTGATACTGGGTCAGACCCAATAAGTATATTGGGTCATTCTTGACCTAATTCTTGACCTAATTATGTAGACCCAATAACATATATATATGTATATATCATTCTATTGGGTCTATAGACCCAATAGTATGTATATACTATATTATTGGGTCCATAGACCCAATAGTATATATACAAAATGTTGATACATTATTTTAATCGTTTGTTTGAGCTGAAGGTCACAATATAATCACAAGGTCACAACAATTTGTTTTTTCCCTCAGTTTTTTTGAGAAGAAAGATTATGTGACAAGATCAAATTATGCAGACCCAATAATGTATATTATATTGGGTCTATATGTAATATACTGTTTTGCATATGAAGTACATCGTTTCTATGATCAAATTCATAATTATGATAGTTAATCAAGTGTCATTCATGCAATTCCGTCATATAATCAAATCATAATGACTATTCTGATGGGAATATGTCAATTATTACCAGACGATGGTGATTCAAATAGACCCAATAATAAAAATATATAGACCCAATAATATAGCAAAAACATATTTGTTCCTCATCTTTGAAATTATTGACTGGATGCACAGAAAACTACTACTTTAATATTCATCATAATAATGACTAATACACTGTACTCCCTGTCATTGGAAATCTCAATATTGAATTATCATGAAACCATAAAGGCTTTTATATATAATATTGGGTCTATATATCTTGACTATTAGGTCTATCACTATCATTCGAAATACATTATAGGCACTGTCCCAGAAATCATGCACACTTCCCCTTGTTGTTAATCAAAGTGAGGAAAACAATATTTTTTATGTTCTGACCCCAATTTCCATAAAATCAATGCAATAATGTATCACAACATTATATAGATATTATTGGGTCTATATACACAGGTGAACGAAACTTTTCTACTGATTCATCCTTCAAATGCTTTTGTATAATTATAACAACAGAATATTGTTAAGTTCAGCCCACTAAATCATAAGACCAGTTATTTATTTGCAATGGAACCAACCATTTCAGGCAGATATTACATTTAAAGAAAACTCTTGACAGGGACCCAATAAGTATACTAATTCCGATACTGGTTTGATCAAACATGTATGACATGAATCTAGTCTTGTGCAACTGTTTTTGAAAGAATGAGAACATTGCAGAATATTCTATAAGCAGGAATAAATTGCTCTCTAAATAGTAATAACAATTTCTGAAACATTTCCCAAATTGTCATTGAATTGTCAACAAAAACGGTCATATATATATATTATTGGGTCTATATATTCATTATTGGGTCTATATGTTTTTATCATTAAATGATGTTCTTAACTGATATAGCAAACAAAATCATGTCTAATCTACAGTAAATTTCTCTCTAAATAACCACAACTTCTGAAACAAGTCCCAAACTAAATGCAATAATGTATCACGATTTTAGATAAATACTATTGGGTCTATATACATGTGGACCGACCTTCATCTACTGCTTCATCCTTCAAATGCATCTATATAGAAAATTTCTTTCATATTTTTTGAATAATTAGAACATTGTAGAAAATTATGAGTGGGAAGAAATTTCTCACTAAATAATGATAACAATTTCTAAAACATTTCCCAAATCGTCATTGAATCGTAAAAAAAGTGGTCATAATATATAATTATTGGGTCTCTATATTCATTATTGGGTCTATGAGTTTATTTTATTAAATGATATGTTCCCAACTAATATAGCAAACAAAATCATGTCATATCTACAGTAAAACGTAATTTGTAGAACTGAATTTATAAATATTCTGCTATTGTTATGTATTCATACAGGAAGTGCTGGTTAAATCGGAATCATAGACCCCATAACTTAATCATAGACCCAATAATATAATTATAAGGTCTCTAGTCTTGCCCATTCAGTTGTGCTGATGATATAAATTTTATGTTTTTGGAATATGCAATGACAATAAGGAATTTCTTTAAATAATTAGAATCCAAAATCGTCATTGAATCGTGATATATATTATTGGGTCTATATGGTTGTATTATTAAATGATATGTTCCCAACTGTTCCCATGTGGCCAATAAAAACATTTAAAAAAAACAACAAATATAGCAAACAAAATGATGTCAAATCTACAGTAAACTTAATTTGTAGAACTGAATTTATAAATATTCTGCTATTGGTATATGTTTATACAAGAAGTGTCATTAAATCAGTACATATTGGCCTTGGATCTGTAATATAAGGGTCCAATAATGATTTTAAACTGATTTATCACATTTAGAAATGTTAGGGATGTGAATTAGGTTTGTGAATTATTACAGGTCAAATTGTAATTTTGACTATTTGGAGTGAAAATGGCATTATTTTTTGATTTTTTAATAGATTTCTGCCTTGAAACTGGTCTCAGAGTGGCTCAATATATATTTTTGGCTTCTTTTGTGGGGTTAGAGTGAGTGTAGATTAATTACGGTTCTTTTTTAAATGATTCAAAGCAAGGTGGTGCTTTTTTTATATCATGAAAGTTGTTCAGCAGATGTATCATTGTGTGTGTTTCCATGCTGACACATGAAATGCCTTCAATAATCATCACATGTTGGCCTTTGAGCATGTATATAAGGGTCCAATAATGATTTTAAACTGATTAATCACATTTAGAAATATTAGGGATGTGAATTAGGGTTTCATTCTTACAGGTCAAATTGTAATTTTGACTATTTGGAGTGAAAATGGCATAATTTTTTAATTTTTTGATAGATTTCTGCCTTGAAACTGGTCTAAGAGTGGCCCAATATATATTTTTGGCTTCTTTTGTGGGGTTAGATTGAGTGTGCATTAAATATGGTTCTTTTTTAAATGATTCAAAGCAAGGTGATGCTTTTTTTATTTCATGAAAGCTGTTCAACAGAAGTAGTATTGTGTGTGTTTCAATGTGGAAACATGAAATGCCTTCAATGATCATCACAAATTGGCCTTTGAGCATCCAAAAATGATTTGAAACTGATTTATCACATTTAGAATTATTAGGGATACGAATAAGGGTCTTATTCTTGCAGGTCAAAATTATAATTTTGACCTTGTTGTGAAAATGACATTATTCCTTGATTTTTTAATAAATTTCTGCCTTGAAAATGATCTAAGAGTGGCCCAATATATATTTTTGGCTTCTTTTGGGGGTTAGAGTGTGTATACATTAATCATGGGTCTTTATAAAATGATTCAAAGCAAGGAGATGTTTTTTTATTTCATGAAAGTTGTTCAACAGATGTATTATTGTGTGTGTTTTGATGCTGACACATGAAATGCCTTCAATAATCATCACATGTTGGCCTTTGAGCATGTATATAAGGGTCCAATAATGATTTTAAACTGATTAATCACATTTAGAAATATAAGTGATGTGAATTAGGGTCTTATTCTTGCAGGTCAAAATTATAATTTTGATATTTGTTGTGAAAATGGCATTATTTATTGATTTTCTAATACATTTCTGCCTTGAAAATGATTTAGGAGTGGCCCAACATATATTTTTGGCTTCTTTTGTGGGGATAGAGCGAATATACATCAATTTTGGTTCTTTTTTAAATGATTCAAAGCAAGGTGATGCTTTTTTTATTTCATGAAAGTTGTTCAACAGATGTTATTATTGTGTGTGTTTCAATGTGGAAAAATGAAATGCCTTCAATGATCATCACAAATTGGCCTTTAAGCATCCAAAAATGATTTGAAACTGATTTATCACTTTTAGAATTATTAGGGATACAAATAAGGGTCTTATTCTTGCAGGTCAAAATTATAATTTTGGATATTTGTTGTGAAAATGACATCATTTCTTGATTTTTTAATACATTTCTGCATTGAAAATGATCTAAGAGTGGCCCAATATATATTTTTGGCTTCTTTTGGGGATTAGAGTGTGTAAACATTAATATTATTATGGTTCTTTATTTAAATGATTCAAAACAAGGGGATGCTTTTTTTATTTCATAAAAGTTGTTCAACAGATGTTATTATTGTGTTTGTTTTGATGCTGGCACATGAAATGCCTTCGATAATCATCAAATATTGGCATTTGAGGATGTAAATAAGGGTCCAATTATGATCTCAAATTTATTCATTGCATTTAGAAATGTTTGTTATGTGAGTGGGGCTCTAAGTCTTGCAAACCGAAAATATATCTTTTGATACTTGATGTTGAACAAATTTTTGTTCTTGACTTTTTTCATGGATTTTCATCTTGGAAAGGGTCCAAGGGTTGATTAATATATATTTATAGTTGTTTTGGGGGTTGAAAGTGATTATGAATTAGTTGTTATTGCATTTGAATGATTGAAACTAAATTATAGGCAATTTTTTATTTCATTAAAGTTGTTCAACTGATATATTATTGTGGGTGGTTTGATGTTCACACATGAAATCGCTTCAATGGACAACCCATATTGGCCTTGGAGCATGTAAATAAGGGTCCAATTATGACTAACAACTAATTTATCACATTTAGAAATATTTTTCATGTGAATGTGGCTCATTTTCTTGCAGGTAAAAATACAATTTTGGATATTTGGAGTGAAAATGTCATTTTCTCTTGATTTTTGTATGATGATGAATGAGTGTGTGTTTCGACACTCACACATGAATACCTTCAATGGTCATTTATACATATTGGCCTTAGAGCATGTAAATAAGGGTCCAATTATGATCTCAAATTATATATTTCATCTAGAAATGTTAATGATATGCTTTGATATGCTCTTATTCTTGCAGACCGGAAATATATTTTTTGATACTTGAGGTTGAACAAATATTTCTTCTTCATTTTTTTCATGAATTTTTATCGGGGAAGGGTCCAAGGGTTGATTAAAATATATTAACAGCTGTTTTGGGGGGTTTTCCTTGATTTTTTAATAAATTTCTGCCCTGAAAATTATCTAAGAGTGGCCCAATATTATATTTTCGGCTTCTTTTGTATAGATTAATTATGGTTCTGTTTGAAATCATTAAACTGGGGTATCATTGTGTGTGTTTTGACATTCACACATGAAATCCCTTCAATGATTACCACTTGAGCCTTTAAGCATGTACATAGAAGTAAAAAAGAAATTCATTTATTACACTGAAATGTTTGATCGAGAATGTGGCTCTTATTCTTGCAGACCAAAACTATATTTTTTTGATTATTTGAAAAAAATGCAATTTGTTATTGTTTCTTTTTATCAATTTCTGCCCTAAAAATTGTTTAAGTGTGACCCAATATATATTATCCACTGTGCTTTGGGGTTGAAAGTGATTATAAATTCCATTTGAAATGATTCAAAGCAAGATGATCGTATTTCTATTTCATAAAAGTTGTTCAACTGATGTATTAGTGGGGGTGTTTTGACACTCATGTGTGTAATCCCTTCAATGATCCTTACATATTAGCCTTGGAACTAGTAAATGGAAGTCAAAGTTTGAGTTCAAATGGATTTTTCACATTTATGAATGTTAGTGATGGTATTTAGGCTATTATTCTTGTGAACCAAAAAGAATTTTGTCTTATTTGGGGATAAAAAGTTATTTTTTTCTCGATTTTTCCATAAATTCCTGTGTTGAAAAGCATTCAAGGGTTGCCAAGTATATATTTTTGAATGTCATTTTGGGTTGAAAGTGATTGTAAATGAGTTGTGATTCCATTTGAATTGATTCGAAGCAAGATGATGCTATTTTGATGTCATGAAGATTGTTCAACTGGATTATTATTGTGTTGTTTACATGCTCAAGTGTGAAATCCCTTTTTAAAAAGGGAAAAATCCATTTGAACTCAAACTTTGACTTCCATTTACTAGTTCCAAGGCCAATATGTAAGGATCATTGAAGGGATTACACAAATAAAAAAGAAAATGGGAAAGAAAAATAAACAAAAAAATAAAAATGTAAGCTCAATGAACCTTGGAATAAAAAAAACACTAACTGCCTCCATTTCGTCAGAATTGACCATATAAGCTTTTTTTTTACACTTTGAAGACTTGTAAAGTACTTAATTTTCAAGAAGAATATGGTTTAACCCAGGGGGTATAGAAATTTAATTCAGAAGGATGCTAAAGTCATTTTAATTGTTTTTACATCATAAAGAGAGCACTTGATGGCAAATCTAAATGTTTGTATTACCAAATGTAAATGATTGGGATTGACTCACATGTAGACTAAAGTTTGATATATAAATTATATAAATTATTGGATCTATTGATCTTGATATCATTCAATATAGGCCTATAGCATAGGGTCTGTCTCTGAATTCTCTGCTTTACTGTTAGGCTGAGTAAAGAAAATGTTGTGTAGGCTTATGTTCTGACCCCACTCTCCACGAACTAAATTAAACTAAGTATCACAACTATATATAAATATTATTGGGTCTATATACACATGTGGACCACCTCTCTCTGCTGAATCGTCCTTCAAATGCTCCTGTATATACTGGAAGAAGGTGATTCAAATAGACCCAATGATAAAAATATATAGACCCAATAATATAAAAACAGATATTTGTTCCTCAAACTATTGAAATTATTGACTGGATCTGCAGAAGACTGTACTACTTTGATATTCTTCATATCCCTATCATTAGAAATCGCAATATTGAATCATCATGTAACCATAAATGTTTTTATATATAATATTGGGTCTGTATATCTTGACTAGATCTATCACTATAATTTGAAATCCAGTATAGGGTCTGTCCCAGAATTCAGCACTGTCCCCCTCATTGTCAATCAAAGAGAGGAAAACAATATTGCATATGTTCTGATCCCACTTTCCATAACAACATTGTGAATAAAGATGGTCATATGTTTTATTGGGTCTATATATTCATTATTGGGTCTATATGTTTTTATTATTAAACGATACGTTCTTAACTAATATAGCAAACAAACCATGTCTATTCTACAATAAACTTCTCTCTAAATAACCAAAATTTTGTAAACAGTTCCAAACTAAATGCAATAATGTATCACGATTTTAGAAAATTACTATTCGGTCTATGTATACACATGTGGACCGACCTTTTCTACTGATTCGTCCTTCAAATGCATCTATAGTATATAGATACTATTGGGTCTAAATAAACATGTGGACCAGCATTTCCTACTGATTCATCCATCAAATACTTTTGTATAGTTAAAACAACAGAATATTATTAAGTTTAGCCCTCTAAATCCAGTTAGACCAGTTATTTCTTTTCAATGGATCAAGCCATTTCAGGCAGATATTGTACTTAAAGTAAACTCGTGATAGGGACCCAATAAGTATAATAACTCTGATACTGGCTTGTTGAAACATGACTCTAGTCATGTGCAACTGTTTTTCTAAATAATAAGAACATTGTGGAACATTTTATGAGAGGGAATACATTTCTCTCTAAATAATGATTTCAAATTGTCATTGAATCGTCAACAAGAATGGTCATATGTATTATTGGGTCTATATATTCTTTATTGGGTCTATATGTTTTTATTATTAAATGATATGTTCTTAACTAATATAGCAAACAAAATCATGTCTAACGAACAATATAAAATGGTTTGTAGAACTGAATAAATGTTCTGCTATTGGTATGTATTTATACAAGAAATGTTGGTTGATTCGGAATTATAGACCCAATAACTAAATATATAGACCCAATAACTAAATATATAGACCCAATAATATATATATACAATATTAGGTCTGTATCCTTGCCCATTCAGTTGTGCTAATGACATAAATTCTATGTGTTTGTAATATGCAATGACTATAATACATTTCTTTATACAGATGCATAGACACATGTATGATATTGAAAATTAAGTTATAATTCCTAGTGAAGTGTTACTGAAGTTGTCACTCATATAGGTGATGCTACATGAATCACTTTCATAAGGGACTATTGGGTCCACAGACATCGGCCACTGTTTTATCTCTGAAATTAATAGTTTCCATAACAACATTGTCAACAAAAATGGTCATATGTATTATTGGGTCTATATATTCATTATTGGGTCTATATGTTTTCAGTATTAAATGATATGTTCTAATATAGCAAACTAATATAGCAAACAAAATCATTCCTAATCTACAGTAAAAAAAGATTTGTAGTACTGAATTAATTAATGTTCTGCTATTGGTATGTACTTATAAAAGAATTGCTGGTTGATTCGGAATTATAGACCCAATAACCAAATGTATAGACCCAATAATATATATATATGAACCATATTGGGTCCTTATCCTTGCCCATTCAGTTCATGTGTTTGTAATATGCAATGACTATAATACATTTCTTTATACAGATGCATAGACACATGTATGATATTGAAAATTAAGTTATAATTCCTAGTGAAGTGTTACTGAAGTTGTCACACATATAAGTGATGCTACATGAATCACTTTCATAAGGGACTATTGGGTCCACAGACATCGGCCACTGTCATCTCTGAAATTCATAGTTTCTAAGAATATGCATATGTATATGTGCACATTCATCAGAATATTTTCTTAATCAGAATATTTTCTTAATAGATATATGAAGACATATGATGTTAAAGAAGAATTTACAGTCTCAAGTAGAATGTTACTAAGTTGTCAGTATATATATATATTTGCATTTCATAAGTGATTATTGGGTCTACATTCATAACTTTCTGACAGCAAATATTGGGTCCTTGAGAAATAGGTCAAATTGTCACCTGATATTTTCAAAGCAGATGATTGGCAATGGCATTTATATATATATAGTAATTTCCTCTGGTCTCTCTAGGTGTCACTAGCTGACAGGGGGTAGTAATGGGGAGGACCCAATAAACATGTTTTAGAAAGTTAGGCTGAAAATGCATAAAACTAAAAAAGGAATTGAAATAAAGCAACATTGTTATTGGGTCCACCAAGTTATTGGGTCATGACCCGATAAGCGGATCGAAGGACCCGATAAGCCTATCACGACCCAATAGCATGAGTCTAAAACTGACAAAAAACCCCAAAAGACCCAATAAATGGGTGTTTTTAAAACTATATATATATATATATATATATATATATATATATGTAGTAGTTTCGCTACATACCTCTAGGGCCAATCCATAAAGGGTTGGTACCTTTGCTTTAACACAGAGGGATCTGCGTTTGATCCCCTGCATTTACTAGTAGAGTGTTTCTAAATGCTTTGTTATCCCTTATCTACACCTCAATTCTTATTATATACTCCTGCAAGAGTATCTTCTCTGTTTATATATTCCATGTCATTCCTATATTATGTGTCATTTGATTGTATGTGTTTATCATATTACCTGATGTGTTCTGACACCTTTATGTGCTCCGGATTGTAATACACTACCCTTGCCGGGTAATCCGGATAGATTGCCGTTTTACGGACTGGAATAAACAGAGATACGGGGAATTGGCTTCGTTAAGTTGTTTATTCATTGTCGAGACTCTGCGAATCGCTACAATTGGTGCCGTGACCAGTTCTTGACCAGTTCGTTTGACTAAGCCTGGCCGGATTGGGAAATCCGTGGATTTTTGTTGACTTGATTGGTTCTCTTTCAGAGATGGCAGCAGCACCTGGAGCGGAAGGCGGACCCCCGCCGGACCCTGTACGGATGAGCAAGCAACTTGTGCAGCCGGGCAGACTGATTGCCACTGGGACTACATTGGCAGAGATGAAGTTCGATAGACAGTTCAGACAAATTATTTTGTCTGATGTTGGTTCTGAATCTGATGAGTACAGAACTGGCCGGGAGGACCGTGCAGCCTTCACGGATTACAGATCCCCTGAAAGCGACATGGAGTCAGACGAGGAAAACTCTGTATTTATTAAAAAATTACAGGTGGAGAATGAGAAGTTGAAGTGTGAAATATCTCGGGTAGACGATCATTCTCGTCTCCAGAATGTTTCTGAAGATCAGTCAGCTTCAACTCAGACTGATTCTGTGTCGTCCCCTTTTTGGAATACACTGGCGGCAGATACACGTCGGAGGAGTATGGCTCCTCTGAATACAAGTAGGTCTGCTCCTGTGTGTTCAACGTTTGCGGATCCACAGGCCGGGTTAGAAAATAGGGAAGGTAGAATGGATTTCTTTGGATCTCCAGTTGGTTTGTCTGAGGATACGGCGAAGAGAGTAACATTTCGGGACCACAAAAGTTCTGGTATGTCTACTTCTTCCCCTGCTAATGGGTCGTTCAGTAAAGGAAAGGAAACACCCTCTCAGAAAAGCCCGCAGGCCAGTTTTTCTGTGACAAGTAGGAGTTTTAGTACTCAAACTCCGTTTGAATCTGATACGGTGCTGGTAACTGACTTGTCTGCTAGTATTGGCACTCAGACGGATAAGACTCCTGAGGGGGAGGGGAAGAAGGATGGCACTGCAAGTACTGGTAAGAAAAGCAGTACTGCAGGGACGGACACTGATTTCGAGAGAGGTCAGGTAAAGGGAGATGTCTACAAGCCGAAGATACGGGTTGTGGCTGGCTCTCCTGGTGATCCGTCAGATCCGAGTGATTCATCCTCTTCCTCGTCCTCTGACTCTGAGTCTCCTGCCCCCAGGAAGAAAGGAAAGAAATCGAAAAAAGTAAAGTCGCGGAAAACCAAAGAGCGATCTCGGATCGCTAGAAAAGATCGATCCCTTGTCCAGGGATTAAGTTATGATGGAACGGACGACTCGGACTTTGGCGAGTTTGAATATACTCAGGGTCCGGGTAAGAGCAAATACACCATGCGTCCGCCCGTCATAAAGATGTGGGACCAAAAGGACCCTTGGCGTGTTTACCTGTCTGAGATGCGGGTAATGGCAGTTGCATGCAACTGGTCAGAGGAAGAGTTCCTGCTTCAGTTGCAGTGGGGATGCAAGCAGCAGTTGGCGGATATGGGTGATCTGCCTGCAGGTCTGTCTCTGAAGGAATTCGTTCAACACATGGACGCGAATTTCGGCGAGGTTTCTCGTATAAAAAGACAAGCTGAATTTCGTGCTTGTCGCCAGACTCCCGGACAGACTGTTCGGCAGTTTGGTAACAAGGTAGCCCGCAGAGCCAGGTACGCTTTCGGTAAGAGGATGAATAGTACCATAGTCAATATGGCTCTTCATACTTACCTGAAGGGGTTGACTAGCTGTGAGCAGGCCAATTGGGCTCGTCTGAAGGAACCCGTAGACCTACAGGAGGCCATTCATTGGTCAGAGGTTTATGAGGGATGCCTGATGGACACCGAATCCAGTGTGGTCGTCCAAAAACTTGCTGCGCTGCCAGCTCCTGAACCAGTTCAGGAACGCGCTTTGGCTGTGAAGAAGAGAAGGTCCCGCCGCAAGTCCGGTGCTGCTATAGCCCAGGTGATTGAGCCCCTGGATGATGATGATGTTACCTCCTCTGGTTCGGAGACTTTGGACGTGACAACCGTCATCTGTCAGGCCTTACAGGCCTATAGGGATTTCAAGAAGAAGCCTGGTGATGGCAAGACTGGACAACCCTGGAAGAAAACATTTTCTGGGCAATTCTCCAGCCGGAGAAGGGACGGACCCAGGAGATGTTACTTCTGTGGGAAGGAAGGACATATCTCTCCTGATTGTCCTACCACGAAGATTTTGAAGGAGTTGGCCGAGTCTACTAAAGCTAAGGCTCCGGAAAACCCTTCACAGCCCTTATAGGAAGCGATATGGGGGCCGAAGGGACGCCGCTTCATAGTACTACAGCTCGGACGGATTTGGCTAGTAGTATCCCAGCTAGGAAGTGAGCTCATGTAGATCTCACTATGAGCTCAGAAACTTCTCATGTATGTGATATCAGAACTGTGAGGTCTGGGTGAGGTTTTTGTGATCTTGCATATGTGATCTCACATGAATGGTTTCAGTGTGATCTCAGTGTGAGTTCACAAGTTCTAGCTCACATTTAGCTAACAGCTGTGATATCTCAGTGAGCTCAGAAACTTCTCATAGATGTGAGATCAGAACTATGAGGTCTGGGTGAGATGTTTGTGATCTTGCATATGTGATCTCACATGAATGGTTTCAGTGTGATCTCAGTGTGAGTTCACAAGTTCTAGCTCACATTTAGCTAACAACTGTGATATCTCAGTGAGCACAGAAACTTCTCATAGATGTGAGATCAGAACTATGAGGTCTGGGTGAGATGTTTGTGATCTTGCATATGTGATCTCACATAAATGATTGGTTTTTGGCAACATTGGTAGAGTGCCATTTTTGGAGATATTCGACCCACTAGTTGTCGGCTTTCCTGTGCCGATGGAAAAGAAATAACCCCCCACAATTGTTGGCCCATGTCTCTAGTTTCCGTAGATACCAAGGACAAGTCAATCGGGCCAGAAATAAAAGCGTAGCAGTGTTTTTGTCAGGCCATGTCTGGTCGAAATATAAAATCTTCCATTATCGCCATGCCGAACGTCCCGCCGATCAGACATGGCCGATCGTTTCGCCACATCGTGGACGTTGTAGACATTGTTGAGAGTTGTCATTTGAGAGACTGAAAGAAGACATTACGGACTGTAGATGCTGCAAATTTCGAAACGTTCGGCGGAGATTCAGGGTGTTTTTAGAGCGCCCGGATTCGGAACAAAAAAAAAATTCGGGACCCCCAAAAAACGATAGGATGCCGTAAGTGGTTTTGACTTTTCCCGAATTTCTGACGGGGTGTCATCGGCCGATCCGTGCACAAAAAATATACAGACTTGACCGTCAATGTCTCTAGATCACGCAGGTCTTTGGTTTGAATCGATACGAGCAAGTGTGAGGCTATGAGAGACCAAAACTCGATGCAACCTCCAACCGGGCCAAGAGCAACATGTTTGGGCGATTTTTGTACAACATAACAAAAACGGAACAGTCGATTCGGGCCACTTTTAGGGCAGCTAGGGCTTAGATTTTCAAGTATGGCATGCAGCGGGGCCTGTTCCACCCTGGTGCCAAAGAAATTTTGATTCCAAGCATTCCTTCATATTCAAAACAAAGGATTCGTTTGAGATTGTAAAGTGGGTAGGAAGGGTCAGACTTTTTAGGTACATGTCTATGGCAGAACAAGTGAAAAATTCGACTTTTTTCTGGTGGCCCATAGAAATTTTGTGAGTGTTGACCTAGTCCAGTTTTTTCCCCTCTTTTCAAATCTGGCCTCCAATTTTTTCTATTGGCATTATTGGCGACGTTATTGGCAATTTGACTGTTCTCACCAGGTGGCAGCACCATAGACCTTGGCTTTCACTAGGTGCCCTCACAGGTTACTACATGCCATTTACAATTTATATTAGAACAAAAGTCTCACTAGTAATACTTATATGAGGCATTTATACCTTATAGATATTACACTTTATAAACTTGGGAATATTGAAAGCAATGAAATCAATACTTTATTTGTATAACTTACCTGCTTGATGGTGAAAAATGTTGTGAAGAAAGCACCCTTATAATTCTAATATTATTACTATGAGTACTACTGAAGTACCCAGATTGTCAAACACCAAGTTGCAATGGATACCTATGTCAGCCACAGGAGAGGATTGTATTAAGGGTAAGTTTAAGTGATGGAAATGGATGAGAAACTCTGAAAAAGTCAAGCAAAGGGACTGCATATAATATGCAGTCTCTCCTTGAATGCTCTTGGGCGAAATGCTTCTGTGGAGAAACTTTCTACCTTAGCACTGAGCACAACAAAAACAAGTCTAGCCTTGTCATCTTATTGATTAATAAGAGTGAGATTGTGTAAGAGTATACTGTTAGTTCACAATATGAGGCCATTGTGACATTAGATATTGACCTCACCATGAGATCATAGTATGAGTGTACTGTGAGGTCACTTTGAGAGATCATATTGATGCCACTGTGAAGTTACACTTTGACCTCACCCGTGAGGTCATACTATGACCTCACAGTGAGATCATACTTATGACCTCACAGTGAGATCATAGTATGAGTATACTGTGAGGTCACATTGAGAGATCATTTTGATGCCACTGTGAAGTTACACTTTGACCTCACCCGTGAGGTCATAGTATGAGCTCACTGTGATAAATATTGTGAGCTCTCAGTGAGCTCACTGTGATCACACATTCTTAGCTGGGATAGGAACTGGGGGTGTTGCTCAGGCACTTGTTAGTAAGGGGTTAGCTTCGACACAAGGTCAGGCGCTCCCGGACACAAGAGATCCTAGGTCGTTGCCGGAAAAGAACACCTGTCTAGGTGAGGATATCTCCCCGGATATCTCCCAGGATAGCCCGGATTCTGCTTCTCATGTGAGATGGGGACAGGACGGGTACCAAGCTGTTGAAGGTCAGATCGTTGTGGTTGGACAGAACCCCAACAGGTCGGCGCGGATACAGAAAGTTTCTGTACAGCAGCCAAAGACGCTGAGGATCACGGATAATTTAATTGTCCGTGAGAGATGGTATGCCCCAGTGGGGTTAGACAGTGAGAATGGAGATTTTCTGGTTGACCCTGGCGCTACTACTAGCCTGGTTACCAAGAGATTCTATGATTCTCTTTCTTCCAAACCACCTTTGGTTCCGGTCCAAATGGTGTGTGCAATGGGGAATGGGCTGCCTATAACCACTCATGGGAGCTCTTTGAAGATAGGGGATCGGACATACATGATTACATGTCTGGTTGTCTCCGGCCTGAAAGGTCCGGAAGATGGACTTATTGGGGCGGATTTTTATTACGTCCATAAATGTAATCTTGACTGGTCTGGATTGCTATTCCTTGAGAATCAAGCAGTATCTGTATTGTGTAAGCAGTGGAAGCACATGAAGAGAAGCTTGAGACAGTCCACTGTTCAGGCTGTTGAAGTGAGAGAGTTCGTGGACGGGGGAGAAGTCAGGTTGAAAGAACCTGTGGTCCTCCAACCCCGGTCTGTGACCCTTGCTAAGATAGACCTGGGTAGAGGCTCTGACACGTCAGATGGGCTGATGTTCGAGCCTGATCAGGGATTGTTAAAAGACTTTGCCTTGGGAAGCCTTAATACATACGTATCGGGTAACGTTAATTCGTCCGTGGTAGCTTTTTCCAATCCGTCCGGTTCCACCGTACGCCTGAATTGTGACATGATAGTAGGGAGAGTGAGTGTTGTGACTTTGGTGTCCGATGCTTCCCTACCGGAGGAAGAGGATAATGAAATGATTAAGACGGCTATTATCAATTCCATACAGGTAATGGACTCGCCTATTGTGGATGATGAGCTTTTGGCTCCTGATATAGTTGTCCCTCCTAGTCCCGAAGATCCGTTAGAGAAGTTGGTGAATGATGCTCATCTGTCTAGAAAAGAAGAAAAAGAGTTAGTTAGAAAACTGCTCTATGATTACCAAGACTGTTTTTCCTTACCTGGTACCAAAGTTGGTTGTACTCACTTGGTTAGCCATGTGATTGACACTGGGGATGCAATCCCTGTAAAGCAAGCCTATCGTAGGATGCCAGTGGCTAGGCGGGAGGGAGCAGAGGCGGAAATCTGGAAAATGTATAAAGCAGGCAGAATAGAGCATAGCAGTAGTCCGTGGGGGGCTCCCATAGTGATGGTTGCTAAGAAGGATGGTACACAGAGATTTTGTGTAGACTATCGCCAACTGAATTCGGTGACTAAGAAGGATAGTTTTCCTCTACCTCGAATTGATGAGTGTGTTGAAGCCTTGGGTGGAAATCAATGGTTTTGCACACTAGACTTGGAGTCCGGATATTGGCAGGTTGCAATGGATGAAGACAGTAAGCACAAAACTGCTTTTCTTTCCAGTGTGGGTCTGTTTCAGTTTAAAGTGATGGCTTTTGGACTGTGTAACGCCCCTGCCACTTTTCAACGCATGATGGACCGTATGTTGGACGGATTGCGTTGGAAATCCTGTTTGGTATACCTGGATGATGTGGTGGTCTTTGGTAAGACTCTCCAGGGATGTGCAGACAATCTTAAACTAGTGTTGGAACGCATTAGAGAATATGGGCTTAAGCTTAAGCCTAAGAAATGTGAGCTCTTCCGTAAGGAAGTGAAGTATTTGGGACGGATTGTTTCTGGCGCCGGAATCCGCGCGGATCCGGCTAAGATAGCAAAGGTTCAGGAATGGCCTGTTCCCAAAACAGCTAAAGAAGTTAGACAATTCCTTGGTTTCGCTTCCTACTATAGGGAGTTTCAACCAAACTTTGGTGGAATTGTAGCTCCTCTGCAACAGATTGTGACGGATGCTGGGACTGAGAAACGCTATAGTAAACCTATAGTGTGGACCAAGAAGTGTGATGAAGCCTTTAAGACAGCTAAGACTTTATTAACTTCAGCCCCGGTTCTTGGGTATCCTAGAAAGGAAGGTTATTTCATCTTGGATACTGATGCCAGTGGCTTTGCAATGGCCGGAGTTTTGTCGCAGATGCAAGACGGCAAGGAAGTTGTATTGGGATACGCTAGTAATAGCCTCACCAAGCCGCAGAAAAATTACTGTGCTACTAAACGTGAGCTATTGGCAGTGCTGTCCTACTTGAAGAAGTTCAGACATTATCTCCTTGGCAATCGTAATTTTTACGTAAGAACTGACCACGCTTCCCTTAGGTGGCTCCTGAATTTTAAAGATCCAACGGATATGCTTGCTAGATGGTTAGCCACGACGCAAGAATATGGCTTGGAGCAGAGTATGATACTTCACCGGGCGGGCAAGAAGCATACGAATGCGGACGGATTGTCTCGAATCCCTACCAGGAAGTGCGGAAACCCTGGCTGTTCCGATTGTGGTGTCCATGATGCTGTAATCGCGGAAGCTGTGGTGGTTCTAGGCTCCTTGGAGGACGAGATCCGGGATGCTCAACAGGCAGATCCCTTGTTGAAGAAAGTTGTGGCTGTATTGGACGGATCCAGTCCGGTTCCCAGCAAGGAACAGTTGTCTGGTGAGCCGCAGGATTTCTGTACATACATCCGTAACAGAGAAAATTTAGAGATGGTCCAGGGTGTCTTATGTCTGCGGTGGCTGCGTAAGAACACTGGACACACGTATGTCAGGAAGATAATCCCTGCCTCTTTGAGAAGGAATATTTTTCGTTGCTTGCACGGATCTCAGTTGCAAGGTCATTATGGCGATTTCAAGACTAGCTGGAAGGCAAAAATGAAATATTTTTGGCCTGGTATGCGCTATGACCTGAAAAGATGGCTAAAGGCTTGCCCTGAGTGCAGCATGAGAAAGTCTAGAGGCGGACGAGGTATTACTCCTTTAAAGAAGGAGATCCATGGTGAACGATGGAGTAGAATAGCGTTGGATATTATAGGTCCATTTAAGACTACCCCTAGAGGTAACAACTACGTGATGGTAATTACGGACCATTTCTCGAAATGGGCGGAAGCATTTCCTATGCCAGACCACACGGCAGAAAGTTGTGCTGAAGTTTTGTTTAGAGAATGGGTACTGAGATTCGGCTGTCCTGTTTCGTTGCAGACGGACGGAGCGCCGGAATTCAGGTCTCGGCTATTGCGGAATTTGTTGGACATGTTGGGGGTGGAAAAGCTAGTCACTCTTCCGTACAGGCCTCAGTCGAATGGTCAGGTGGAGCGTTTTAACAGAGTTCTTGTTGAGCAGCTCTCTTGCCTGACTAACTACTCGGATTCGAATTGGGACTTGCTCGCTCCGTGTATAGCGCATGCTTACAGGGGTACGGTGCATGCCAGTACTTTGTGTACGCCCAATTCAGTAGTTTTTGGGACTGAGCTTGTGACTCCTGTGGATTTAATCCATGGAGTTGAACCCGGAGGGCTGGATTTTCCTTGTCGGATGTCATACGTGGAGAACTTGAGACAGTCATTGAGAACCGGACACCAGTTTGTCAGAGAAAATCTGGGCGTTGCTGCAGTGCACCAAAAGAAAGACTTTGACAGGCGGGCTCGTCCTAGGCGCTTTGAGGAAGGGGCTATTGTTTATAGGTACTGTCCCCCTAAGGCTAACAAGAAGTATGGTCCCAAATGGGATGGGCCTTTCAAAGTGCGTAGATTCATAGGGGGTACTACCTATGAATTAGAGACAACTGAGGGAATCGTCAGATATCATGTTGATTATCTGAAACCCGCCTTTGATGAGGACGGACCGATTCAGGCTGTTAATTTACATAAGGCACCTGAATTCCGTAAGTTAGAGAAGGCTGGGCGCGAGATCCTGAAGTTTGAAGGCGGAAAAGTTCTAGCTGGTGCTGAATGTCCGGAGAGAAAAGATAAGGAGAAAGTTACCATTGGGGTGAAACCCAGAGGTAGGCCTAAGAAAATTAAAACAGCTGGAGTAAAACTTCCTCCTTCCAACGAGAAACAGATAGTAGATGTTGGTCCTGCTGTTGTCGGGGTTGGTAGGAAGAAGCCTCAGAAGAAGGAAAAGAAATTAAAAATTTCTCCGGTTGTGCTACCTCTTAAGAAAAGAGGCAGACCCAATAAAGCTAAGACGGATACAGTTGTGAAAAAGCAATCTGTTCCTCTGGTTTTGGCGGATTCTGCTAAGCCCTTGAAAAGAGGGAGGGGGAGGCCAAGGAAAAATTTGGACATTGTTCAAAATGTTCCTATTTCTCCTGTGAAGAAGACGGACAGTGTTCCACCAGTAATTGCAAGGGCTAAGCGCACGCGTAAAGCTCCATCAAGATTGCAATATGGAACTTAGGCTTTAAAGTACAGGTGGGATGTAGGTGGACAAGGAACCACTCCTAAGGCCCCTACTCCGGCCCCACGTCGGAGCTTAAGGAAATCAGCCTCCCCTTTGAAATCAGACAAATACAACAAGTCTGCTAGTGAGAAGAGAGAGAGAAATAGAAGTAGGCGTAGAGAATCATCTGCTTCTCCTGCACCTCACGAACGGACTGCTAGAGGCAGGAGTTCGGGTCCGCATCGAACCGCAAGTGGGCCCATCTCCATTTCTACTTCTGGTTCATCTGATGGTTCCGCCAAGAAAAAGACCAAGAAGAAGTCTGACCGTGAGCTCAAGGGAAAAATAAAGCGCCGCCACTACCATCGGGCGGAGAAACGAAGAGAACAATTGGCCAGTCGCGGCAGTATGGAACAGTTTAGGAGAGAGCTAGATTCGGCGACAGAAGTGGTCCCTCTGGACCCCAGATCTGACCAACCTGGGTCCGGAGTGGTCACCTGTCCCGAATCGGACTCAGAGGAAAAAGAGATTGAAGGTGACGGTCAAATGGACCGCTACGAGACCCGTGTCTGGCCGAAGCTAGTCCGGGAGGACCCTATTGATAGAGGAACTTATCAAAAGGTGATGGAGGTGCACCGCTTGTGGGAACCAGGACACAGGTGCCCCTTTCTCGTGTGCCGTGTCTTGTCCCTCAATCCGGAAGGCATCCGTGCTTATTCTACCCGGGCACGTCTGTTTCGCCATTTATGCGAAGAGCATGCCCCGTTCGTGCAGGTCTGGATCTGCCCCTTCCCCAAGTGTCTCCAAATCTTGGACAGGAGGGTGGAGCTGATCCAGCACCTCATGAACGGGGAGTCTTATCAACACCACCTTAAGAGAGATGAAGCCAAGGACAAGGCCATTAAGGTTCTACCATCCACAAGACCGAATCATGTTTTTCAGAAAATGTGTTACATGGCCGGGCAGCATTTGAGGGTAATGAGGAGGACGTCATCTTCTTCCTACCGTATCCCTAAGAAATCCCGGACGGATCAAGAATCCATAGAGTCCACCTCGAGTGGAAGGTCTGCAACTAAGGCTGCTGCAGCTGCTGGAAGCAGTAGAAGTTCTGCAACAGATGCTCGGCGAGATCCGGCTGGATCCGGAAAAAGGGATAGGTCTATGTCTAGTGTTGTCCAAGACAGAGAATCTGCTCCCCTTCCAAAGAGACTTTGCAGAAGGTCGCAGGCCTGGTCTGAAGAGATTTTGAAGGACTTGCCCTCCTCTGGTGAAAGTGCTGATTTGGTGAGACGTGTAGAGAATGTGGTGTCTGAAGCATTGGAGAAGGTTTCCTCTGCAGCTGAGGCCGCCTGTGCTGAAATCTCGTCCGTGGTAAAAGAAGTGACAGAGCCCCTAATGTCGATTGGAATGGTGAAGTCCTCCGTAGAAAATCTTGGAGACTTGAGGGAGCAAAGTCGAAGCCAAGAAGGAGTTGTAGAGGGACTAAGGCGTAGTCTGGCCGCCAGTGATGGTAGAGTTCGCCGCCTTGAAGAAGAAAACTTTCGGTTAAAATCCATGCTGGATCGCGAAAGCAACTCTACCCCTGACTCCGAAGTAACCAAGCAGTCCGCGGATCCGTCCGTCGGCGCAGCATTAACTTCTACGGCCCCTGCTCCTCTGGCGATGACTCCTGCCCTTCCGTTGGACCCGCAACAGCTACCTCAGTTGCTCATGCTGTCGAATCTCCTTAGGACACTTCAGCAGGCTCCGACTCAGTTTCCGCCAAACCCAGCATTGGCTCAGCAAGCCCCGAACCAAGTTCCAGTCCAGGCGTTGGATCAACAGCAGATGCCTCCCGTTGGCACTCCACGTCGTGATGTACAGAACCCGGGACTTTATGAAATACCAAACTGGCTGTTTAGCCCTACAACCTTGGTGAATCCCCACGGGCAGGTTGCTCCGGCTGCTAGTACCGACACCAGCGCCAATGACAATGCTGACGGAAAGTAGTTGCATTTCATATTTGACAAAAGACATTTAGTGTTTGATTATGTTGTTGTATTGTTCAACCTACTATTTTTCTATATGTCTTCGAGGTCTCAGGAAGCACCTTTTTGTATCCGGATTTTTATTTTTCTACGTGTAGAAATATATCAATAATCCTCAACATGTTTTCCTATGTAGTTAGGACACGGATGCTCCTTTATGTGTTTTACCTATTTTATTTACTTGACTGTTGTCATTTCACTTGTTTAGTTCGGATTTTCTTACATTAGAGATGTAGCGACCTGGTCTGTGTTAAGTATGTAGCTAGGACACCATTTGCTGCTCCTTTTTGTCACCAAGAAGACCTACCTTAACTCTAATTTTCCAGGTTCGCATTGTGAATTCTCTTTTTATTTATCCGTATAAAACCTTGTAGTACTTTGTACTTAGTAGTTCTTATGACGATTTTTCAAAAGGGTTTTTTAAAAATCTAAAAATAAGGGGGGGGTATTGTAGTAGTTTCGCTACATACCTCTAGGGCCAATCCATAAAGGGTTGGTACCTTTGCTTTAACACAGAGGGATCTGCGTTTGATCCCCTGCATTTACTAGTAGAGTGTTTCTAAATGCTTTGTTATCCCTTATCTACACCTCAATTCTTATTATATACTCCTGCAAGAGTATCTTCTCTGTTTATATATTCCATGTCATTCCTATATTATGTGTCATTTGATTGTATGTGTTTATCATATTACCTGATGTGTTCTGACACCTTTATGTGCTCCGGATTGTAATACACTACCCTTGCCGGGTAATCCGGATAGATTGCCGTTTTACGGACTGGAATAAACAGAGATACGGGGAATTGGCTTCGTTAAGTTGTTTATTCATTGTCGAGACTCTGCGAATCGCTACATATATATATATATATATATATATATATATATATATATATATAGTACTGTTAGAGATATATAGGTGTATGAAGCCCGGAGAGAACAATTAACCTTGTTTCCCGGGAACTTGTTTTCATTGGTCATAGTTAAAAGAACAACAGAAAAGGATTATATATCATGTGTGCGCATGTGTTTCCTCAGTTGCTCGCATTGGCAAATTGTCATCACCTATAAATGCTGACGCAAGGGCGAGACAACAATGGAATCGTTCTATGAGCCAAATAAACAATAAATGTAATTCACTAAATGCCAATCTAACATTTGTTTATTCATATTTCCAAGAACGTAAAGGCGCATGTCAGAGAGGATGTATTGATACATTATTCCCTTACATATATATCATATATTCTATATGATATGGTGGATGTTGCAATAATGACAATGATTGTGACAGTTACGATAAATCATTATTGGATATATAGGCCAAATACAAACGGAATTTTCAATCGATTTAACTATCGCGATTCTCACATTTCTTAACTGCGATTGTTACGCTGTAAAAACATATTTACACATGTTCATGTGCACCAGGTATTGTGAAGTAGATCAAATTCCAAAATTCCATAGGCCAAGAGTTGTTCACATGCATGCAACCTCCACACATTTCTGACTATCTCGGGACTATGTTTACACATAAAAGAGAGTAGTGTTCCTTGCAAACAGGAGATGCTGATTCTTGTCGTGCCTAAATTCACTCCTTGTGTTTTATGCCTTGCATAGAGATGAAACATTCAATGGAGATTTATGGAGGTGCGCCTTGCCTACAAGAAAACGTCCATTTTATATGTGCTGCTTCAATAATATATTGATCGACGAAGCTGTATGGACATGCTATTTGTGAATTATTGGGATCTCCTATGCCACTGGTTCCATTCTCTGTATCAATCATATACTATGTACGTGTGTATGGTCTTTCAACCCGCCCTTTATTTCACACAAAGACTGCATTATATATAAGTGTGGTGTAAACATTTTGTTAAGATTCGAAATATGCTTAGAATATGGGACATTCAAGGTTTGTTTCTCAAAACATCTACTTCTACTATCTTAGCTTGAAGGTCTCTTAACATTTATCGTTTAGGCACTGAATGCATTTTAAAATTGTATCTATGTATTTTTCAATGGTCTCAGTGTTACTTATGATTGTTTGACTCAATGCAATGCACAATCGAGATAATAATGCTTAATATGAAGACCATGGATTAATTATGCTTGCCTCCTCCATTCTATCGTGCATCTAATCGGACTTAATCCAGTTGGACCTTTGCTATAGCATTATCAACCAGAATACATTGATGATATTATGTGTTTTCACCGTACGTTTTGCACCAATATATAAACATATTTGTTTAGTACTTTAATTGCTCTTTTATTTTGTGTTGTACCATTTTTGGCTTTAAAGGGATAATTGAAGACAACGACGGATGATAATGAATTAAGACATTACCAACAACACATGAACCCCACGAATCGGTGAGGATATGACATGCCTTGTTAATACCCTAAATAAACCAATGATACTTCTTGTAATAAATGACTTCCATAGAATTAATGGTATCCCCTTTAATAGACATGATCAGTGATACGCCCTTATGTTAGTGGATATCTCTAGTAGACTACACCACCTACTTATATATATGTATGGCTGACTTGACAAAAACAAATTGGCAAATTGAATTTTTTGTAAGATACTGATCCGCACGGCATGTTAGATGAAAGCACTTCTCCAGTAAGGTACCATTCGTATTATAAGGGAGAGATACCGCATGCAGTTAGAACGCGGAAGGGGAAACCCTTACAGACATTGAAACAGAAACCTGTAGTTGGTTGCGTTATGACTATTAGCTTGCGAAATAGCTGGACTTACCAAAGCCCTTTGCCCATGCAGCAATGAGATGGAACAAAAAGGAAACCATTGGCATTGATTAGGAACCATGGTGGGTCCTCAGAGAACTCCGCACCTGCGCAGTGACACCGGAAGTGATCAGAAATGGTCTATACGATGGAAAATAATGACGCAGTACGTGACGTCATCATTTGAGATGGCGGACTTGTAGGGTGTGTGATTTTACGGATTTTTACTGGGCAACAGCGGCGACTATAATTTAGTGCGGCACCGATTCACCGAGAAAATCTTCAGTACTGACCCCCGAAGCAAAAGAGACGCGTTGGGAAAATACGCAGGCCTATTCTTAAATGGAGATATGGAATTGAAGCGAATGAGTAGGCCTACTTCAAATAGTAAGGTTAATACGTGTTCACTATCGTGAACCGGAGCTGACTGAGACCTCATAAACATGTTTTGATAGCAGGTGAGTATAGGCCTATATATTCAATTTCAATTTGTTCTTTCTCATGCAAACAACTGTATATAGAGACAGATGAGGGTCAGAGTGAGGATCGAGGATCAAGTACATATCTGTATAAGCGTCATACATTCATAATTTTGCTCAATGTAAGGTAACCTTTCCCTCGGCAATAATATTATAGCAAGAACCCGCAGTGCTCTGTTTTAAGTAGGCTAATAATGTGTTTATTCTAATGGCATTGTATTGCATTGTCAGGAAATGCAAGGGAAACCAGATTTGGGAACGATGCTTTAATGCGAGAATTATAACAAATGCCATTTCCTCGGCGGAATGTTTCCAGGATGAGCGTCCTTAAGAGGATTAGAAACCACGAGATCAAAACTATAGAAAAGAGAACGTCAGAATAGCAAATGGCTAGATGAGAATCTGTTAGGTAAGCATATGGCGCGTGCTATCAGATATTGACATACCAGTATTACTATCCAAGGCCTAAGTATTTGCGCCCAATGGCGAAGCCATAAGGTGAAGCCACATGCAGAGCCCCGCTGGCTACGAAATGGGTCATATAATGAACAGTGAAGATTGATCAATAGAAGAAGATGGATAGATGCAGTACAACAGCAATCCCAACATCTACCTCGAGGGCATTCCTTCTGACATAAGATATGATATAGGCCTTAGTTTATATGTATAGACGCCGGCGGTTGTCCAGATTTGATTTACAATAGTCTCAACATACTCTATACTATAAGAAAGCATTTGTTGTCCTCTTTTAAAGGAGGCGGATTTCCTCCCCGGCACAAACCGCTATATGTTGTACCTGGTAATAGTTCTGTAGCGTTTTTCACTCTCTGGGAAATCTGTGTCTAGTGGATTGCTACGGCTGTGTGCGTCAAGTCCATTGTTCATCGTTAGTGTTCATTTTCCTTTTCTGACTGAAGACTTGATGACACGATCCCCTTTCAATATTCAGTGTGTCACGCCAAAATGCCCACAATGACAACATCTTGAGTCACTAATCTGACTTGACGACACCTGATTCACGAGTTATTCATTTGAGACTAAGCGTAGTCGACTTTGTGGAAGGGGTTCTTCGCACATCGCAATTGATAGAAATCCCAAAATTACGCCAGGCACAAATGTTAAAGCATCATGTTTACCACCAGCGGATATTGGAATATTGGTTGCTGTTACAGCAACCATTGCACATTCCAAAAATGAGTTTACGTACGTAGTTTAATACAAAAGCCTGAAAACCCTATCAGAAAACACGTCAGAATACCGATTGAATAAGGCCTAGTCATTAGCCCTATTTTGGCAGATGACTTTTCGAAAATGCTAACCACACATTAATCTACTTTGTTTTGTTCAGGTAAAGTCTATCAGTGATATTTACATTATCTGTCTCGACCTTATAATAGGCGGTTAGTACATTTATGTTGTTCATTTAGTGACGTCGGCGAGAATGGTCAAATCCTAGCAGATATCCGGGTAACATTGATGAAAGTCTGTTGAGAATAACATCCTCGTACCAGAAATATGAGCAAATCCCATCACGTTTTATATATTACCCGGATGTTTTCGTCATACTAAAGCATTACTCGAGAAACGTCTTTCCCTTCGCTCAGAAAATTGGATTGGCAGCAGCACACTTCGTGTGGAATTTAAATACTGTGCATTATTCCCTATATCGAAGACAACACTTCTTCCATGTATGCATACATGTGACACACTCAGAGTATAATAATCACAGAGTCTGAATCTTATTTCTTAAATATGTTCTCTACTGCTCTTGGCATGGCTTATCAAAAGATATGTCCTTTCGCTCTATTTATAAGCTCAACCTAACAGACAGTCTTTTCCTGTCTATTACAGGCGTTTTAGCTTTATATAAATTGCACATTTCCTTGTCGTTTCCCTCTTCTTCTCCTCCCACCTTTCCTAGCTTCGATTCTTCCTTGCTCTCCTCCTCCCTCCTCCTCCTTTTGAAGAATTTGCTCCTGCTTACCTCCCCATTTCGTCATCAATTCTCAACTTCGATCAGCTTTAGCTCCATGTAATATGCGGTTGCCAGCAGACCCTAGCTGCCTGGTGTGCTGCTGCTGCGACTGAATCTAGTATGACTACTACTAGAACGGCAGAGTGCACATTTAAGAGCGCCACAAAGGTCCCTCAAGGAGGCCTAAGCAAATCCCAAGTCTCTCGCTACGGTTATCTCATATGTACAATTCAGATAAATTGACCTTGAAGGCTGGGGGATCACATACCACGTGAGAACCAGCAATTCGGGAAATATACTCCATCTAATTCACCTTTGTCTCCGAATTATTTCCCTTAAAGGCAAACGTCTCAATATAGACTTACATGCACATAATCACCGATCTATGCCGCCTATCTCTTTCAGCCTCCCCCCACTAAGATCTTTGCCTTCCGCCAGGACTTCATGGGAATATTGAAAGTAACAAACAAGATGTCAGACCATATTTTGTCTTGGGTAATTGGTTGGGGCTCGTCGAGGTTTAACATCTCATCGTTAGGCTATATCCTCTCCGCCTACCTTGCTAATTTGCAGAAGGGGATATTAACTCCGTCACCAATTCGAATAAGAACCTTCCACGCCAATGGCCACTTTTGACTATCTTCCAGCAAATTAAATACCTCAATTTATTAAAGGTATATCACAGCTACTATTCATAAAGCATACTCAACTTTCAGGGATCAATGTTGCCAATATGATGCCAGCAAGTGGTTTAAAGGTAAATTTAATCAGACGAATAGTACTAGAAAATAGGACTCAATGTCAAACATTATTATATTTAGGGAAGGAAAACAGCAATCCAGGGTTGTACTAAACCATTAGTTCATTTTCAATATACCATCCAGGTATGCCGACAATTTTAGGATTTAATTTAATGGATTATAAACATGCGATACAAATTCCAGTGTATAGTACATGTATAGTGTCAGAAAGTAAGCTGTGCTTACAATATGAAAACACATGTTTCTTAAATATATCATACCGTATAATATGTACACAATATTGCCTCGAGCAGATACTGCAGCGAATTAATATTATAACATATATATGATCATGCGTACATATATATACTCTACACAAAGGAGCCCTTCTACCAACATCACATGGACTTGACAGGTAACCACAAATATATATAATATATACACGCATTGCCATACGATGACACAGCAGGCAAAATTCCAATTACAGCATACACCAAATTGTATAACGGAATAGATAAGTGGGCTGCCAAGGGATGGAGGAAAGGAACGAATCCTTCGGAGAAATAAGTCGATGGCGATGAAATGTAGAAGGCAGCTAGGATGAAGAGGGTCAATAAAAAGAAGTTATTCGATGGTTCAGTACACCAGCCACGTAAGATAAGGACGACAGCAATGCTATTTACAGTAGAATGAGAGGCTTGAGCCAATACAGGAAATATGGGTAAAGGATATTTCAACGTCCACGATAGCAAAAGGTTATATACAGTGGATAACAGTCTCCTTCCTCGAGTCCTACACACTTTTCTTGGCTTCCATCTCTCATACGTGCGAGGCCTGCCTCTTAATCTCGATTTCTCCAAATGCACGTTCACTGCAGGGCACTGCAGCAACGTGTATGTATACATACATACAAATATTGAATTCTTCTATATGTTATGATATAATACATGTAAAGTATAGCTGTTTCCCACATGTTAGAATTATTTGGGTTATTGAGGAAATGGGTATAATTAATAGATTAAGTATATTGCATAGATATTCGTGAGGAAGACAATTATTGTTTCTTGTGACTGAGGTAAAAAGTTTCATGGCATGGTTCCCGCTGAGTGTACACCAACAATTTTGATGGAAATACGCTGCAGCAGAAACAGCGATTCCGAACAGTTGGCTGGTTATTGCATGATAGACAATGACCATCGTATACCAACGACCTAACCAAATCCTCAGTATGTTAACGATACACTCGTATATCTCCTTCGGGTTTTACTAACGGTAGAGGTATTGATGCAATAGTTTCACCTTTAAAACAGCCAGACAATCCATACAACATCTGACATTCAGGATTAAAATTGCATGGGAATGTGATTTAAAGGACCCTTTCGATTGGTTCTCAGGCGTTGGAAAAATAAATCATTGGTAAGCTCTCTCTCTCTCTCTCTCCCTCTGCCTCTCTCTCTCTCTCTCTCTCTCTCTCTCTCTCTTTCTCCTGATTCTTGCAGAACATTATTGTTACGTTGTTGGTAGTTTCAGAGCTATGGGATTTTAGAGTGCAGAATTACTGTGGAACGGGTCAGAAGCAAGGCAGCAAGCGATTGGATGCAAGGTATAATGTTACAGATCGATATTGCTTAGGGTGTTCAACTCTGTAGCTAGCAGACATTGGGGTGTGCGTTGCCCTTATTTCTTTCCAGGATATATTGATGTCATCCATTAGAATGAGTAACTAAAGTTGATGGAATACTTATTAGTTAGAATATCCATCTGGATGCGGCGCTGGAGATAGACCTAGCTAATGCTTTCCAGGCGTTGGGAATTAGGTGACCTTGATAATATAACTGTCAGAATAGGACTCCTCCCCTCCTCCTCTGTCAATGTTTGACCTAGCTATGACAGGAACCGATTGTTTCTCATTCATTTGAATTTGCATTGTCCCTAAAACATAAATGTGATTGCTTCGTGAAAGCTACTGTGGAGAGTCCTAAATCTCTAGTGCCCTTACTTGTCTCAAAATGACACCTACCTATTCCAGATTCATTTTGCTGATCATTGCCGGAGAGTTGCCTCGCAATTACCTGATTAATTGATTTATTTCTATTGCAGATATTGCGCCCATCAGTGGAGGGGAGGTCGTGGATAAGCATGCAACACCTTCGGAGTACCATCGATGGAGAGTTAGCGGAGTGATACTGACATCAATATCATTAGTGCTGATATAGGATTATTGGTTCCAATAACAATACGGAGAAAAGTCGAGGTGGTGTTGGAGCTTGGATCGCCCACTGCCATGTCGAGCGGTGATGGCGTTTTAACATAAGTGTGGATGGCCACTAGCAAATAACAACCGAGGACTGGTATGGAAAGCAGCCAAGTAAACGTTCTGTCTGTCGAGTGATTTGTCTGGTGGTCCATCTTAGATGTGGACGTGCTCTGTGTTTATGTGTGACCAAGTACACATACGGAACCCTCAAACAGTACCGGAGGATGGTGAGGTGATGGTGAGTGTGTGATATATGGCTTTCCTCTGGATTATACATACATAGAGGGCAGTTAGTGAAGGATTTATTAGTATAGAGCCCAGCCAGCCAGTCCGCCCCCAGATCCTCGCTCATAGATTGGAGTAATTTAACATGTGCTTATACCTATAGACACGTTTATCATCCACTATAAGACATGCCATTTTGCAGAGTTATCAAGAAGGTTTGTGGATAGATTACGCCATCATATTTGGATATATATTAAAGTGAAAGAGGAGAGTATATAGAGTGGCTGGTGTATCAAAGATGGATCTTAAAGCTTATATGCCTCGGATATGACAACAGCATTGCAATAGATATAATACATTCACTGAATGAGAGAGAAAGAGGGGGAGAAAGAAAGAGGAGGAGAGACTTGTGGAGCAGGCTCCTCGAAGAGCTGAGGGATCGCCGCTTAGACCGCTTCATGCAAAGCTACAGTAACAAAAAATTATCAACATTGAGAGGAGACGAAGGAGGAGGACTAGTGCGAGAATATTTCTCTTAAGACTTCTACATTTGTCGAGCTGCTCTTCCAGTAACTCCCGCTGCTGCTGCTGCTGCTGCTGCTGCTACGGCTTCTGCTTCTGCTCCTGTGGCTGCTGCCAGTGCTGCCGTTAAGGGAAAGATGGCAGATCCTGAACTGCTGCAGCGGACATTACCGGTAGTATCAACTACCCACGGTAAACACCAAACCCAAGGCACTATGAGCAAAGCTTTTCAATCTACAAGTCAATTTAACGGCAGCGAAAGCAACGAGCGGAGCTCTTCTCCTTCTTACTCATCTTCAGATACTGAGCCGTACGCGCCTAGCAGTCCTGACGTTCAACAAGAGAGGCATTCACCTATGCGTGCGTGCGGCACTTTAAGCAGTGGTGTTGGTATTGGGAGTGGTTTTGAACGGCCATACAGTCCCATTACCACTCCTAGTGTTGATACAAAGGATGAATTATATGGACGCGCCAGTAGGGAGGTAAGGAGAACTGGTGACATTCCCTTTAGGCCTGGCATCATGCGTCACCACCACCAACACAGCCACCACAACCACCACCAGCACCACCACAGCCAACACCCACGTCATGGCGCTCACGATATTGTGACGTCGCTGTGTCGGGAAAGGCAATGCCATACCCCTGAGGGACGAGCAGACGTGGAGGACGCGTATGAGAGCGGATCGGAGAGATGCCACATAGCGGAGGAAAGGGTCTGCCCTACCGATTGTGGTGCTGATAGTGAAAAAGCAGCCAAAGGTAATGATAATAATAGTAAACCCGGTCAGCGACAGACAACAAAGACCAGGCGGGATCGGAGAAGGAGTATCAGCCGGAGGGAATCGATAAGAGGAGGAAGAAGCAGGCGATACCGGCGGGACAACCACGACGACGACGAGGGGGAGGAGGAGGTAATCGCAGATGAGGGCGGAGCAGAAAAGGTGAATGCCTCTCAGAATTCAAAACACACTTTCAATTCAGAGTCCAATCGGCCTTCACGCGTAGAAAATAGTGAAGGCGCTGAAAGGTCCTTTTGCATCGGCACCGGGGAAAGAGGAAGATCGCCAAAAAGCCTGCAAATCCCACAGGAGGCAAGCCATCAACCAAACCATTCCCAGATCAACTCCACAAAAAATAGAGAGGACGCAAAGAAGAATCTGGACTCTATCCTTCAGCGGATAATGACACAGGGGCAGAAACAAACTCATTTACTTGAGGTCAACGAAGAGGAGGGGGAGGAAGGGGAGGAGTGGGAGGAGACAGAACGGCAGGAAGTGGAAGAGGATTACAGGAAAAGGTTACAGACGCATGAGAATGGAAAGAGTCGTGATAACTCGGGAGCCCCGCGCGAGGCAATTAACTTGTGTACCATAGAGAAACCATTGCCTCGATCTGTTAATCCAAGAGAAGTCATGCATAGTGCTAAAGCCCTTGTCAGCAAGACGGAACATAGGCCCAGGGGAACTGTCTATGAGACACAAGATGATACAGATATGCCGTTAGATCAGCCCTTGAATATGTCTAAGAAGTCCAGATATCGTGGAGATTGTAATCTATCCACTGCTCATAATAATTCCTATGCGCAACAGATACCAACGGACCACTACCACTCGGGCAAATCGGGGATTGGGGAATCAATTGAAGTAAAAAGGACAAATGGTGGGAACAAATTGAAAAGTGAAACTTGGGCAGTGGCAGTTGGACACAAGTCAGATTGTAACGACATGTACTCAAGTGAACTGACAGAGACAAATGATAAAAGAAAGAGTGTGTCTCGTAAGAGACGCAGGTCTGAAAAGAAGCACCCCAAAGGAATGTGCGAATTGAAGTCGCCAGTCGAATTTGAACGCTCTCAAGAACGTAATATTTTGCAGGATCCTGTTCCCGCCAACGAGTGCGATCATGTAATGGGAAAATATAGTGAACACATAGGTCAAAACGACAGCGCTTATTCCCGTGAGAAATCCGGCGTTTCAGGGGCAGACATTTGTGTCAGTGAAGCAAATGAAATCGAGCCTGCGAGTAATCCACGAGGCAGTGGCGTTGGTGGAGACCATTACGAAAGATTGACAGATTTAGATGATCCTTTCAGGGGTCAGCATTTTACTTCTCGGCTGGAGAGGATCAGGCAGCTGAAAGATGCCCTGAGAGACTGTGAAAAAAATGTGGATAGACTCCGTAAAGCCAGGCGTTCTAGCAACATCAGACCAAAGGATACGCTGTCAGCTGCCAAACATTGATATGCCCTATGCGATCATACCACATGATTCATGTTTATACTAATTGTGTTCAGATCTGCTAGTCGTACACAAACATAATCAAATGGAAAGAGGAATTGGTCTGGTTGCCTTTGCATAACACGTCCGGTTTACCACACATTGGGATATGAAGACAGTGATACATAAGGGAAACATTATATAGATCTACATTGCTTCCATATCTTTGGGAGTAATGGTATCTTATTCTGCAAACTAAGCACTTATTTTTCCTATATTAAATCGAGAGTTTGAGTCTTGAGAAAGGAATCTAAAATGTAACATTATGCTGACAGACCACAGCCGCGCCTAAAGGAGTTCTTATGAAACACAATGATTTTAATCATCTATTTGCACTAAGAAATTCGAATGCGCCCAATTAACATGTAAGCGACAAACGATAAAAGTGGTATCGCTATATCAATTATAGCTTTCTGACATTCTATAAAACCTTCTTCCTTACTCTGCCCATCGATCATGATCTCAGTATTATAGTATGCTAGAATAGTATTATATTCCCACAACCAAAAGCTTACTGTTGTTGTCATAATTATGCATATCTTCATTTCACAAACAATCATCTCTTTTCATGTAAACTAACTATAGTTTACGCTGGCTGTCCTCGGAGAGATTGCCTTGTTAAAGTGTTAATACTTTTGAATGCCATATTCATCGTTCTGTCAAACCTATTCTGTTTATTGTACAATTCATTTAATGGTGTTGGAAGGACAGTCATTGGAAGTTGTTTTAAAGATTTTACATGCAATATTAGCTGCATCATCTCATAATATCATGAATATCATCAGTATAGGATTGACAGGCCAGGACTGGTCTTGTTCAACAATGATATTCAACGTTGATATTAATTGATATTAGAATTTTGTGACTATCAAAAACATCAAATTGACAACCCTGTCCGGCCTTATAAGCAGGATTTAAGATCTTTGAAGAAGTATTGAACACTATAGCTTATTTTACAAGGGAAGAGAAGACCTTCGAGTCATTGGAGAATGCAACACGTTACGGAAACAATATTACTATTTTTATACCTTTCAATTATATAGTAGGGATATTATGTGCATCGCTCTATCATTCATCACCTGCCTTATATTCTCCTTACAGCACACTCCGGACCGTTCATTGATAATGTAATGAGTGTAAACTCACTTAGCCTATCTCTTCCCACGACAATTAGGGTGTTCACACAGAAGGCTTTCGTACATGTATAGCCACGAAGTATTACATTATTTACTGGTAGAGCTATCTTGATTGTGGGCTTTCTTTCCTTTGGACATCTCATCATTTATACGATGCCTGGATATCGACTTATTTGATGACCCATTAATGCTGATAGCCTTTGCATCATTCATGATTTCAATCATTTATCTACCACGTGCATGGCTTCTTAGCGTGGATCGGTAAAAAGCCATTGAAAGTGTTTTCGAAGAGTACGTGTTCCATCAGCATTCCATTTAACCCGTTCTGTTGTTACTTTTCATATCATTATCTCCCTCCGTCGAAGACTTTTCCTAACTAGCGTCAGAATATTGTTGTTATACAAAGTATAGATTTCTTTCCCGGGCCACTCAAGAATAAAGGTATTAATGATGATATGTGTAACGTTACCTTCCATCATGTACAAATGCGCATACATGTGTTGATTTATAGGTCCGAGCAGCACGTTTTTAATTTTCGCCTACTGCACTTTGTGATCATGCTATTAACCTGTTGTCCAGCCTTGAATAAAATGATGCTACCTTGTCATTTTACTTTGCCTTGAACATTTGTGAGGTGTATGCTACATCATGTTGCTCCAACTCTTAGACAAAAAACGATTTTTAAAATGATCGACGCGTGTGAAGAGGCAATACATTCTAAATGAAGCCCGGTCCCTATGGTTTCGATGAGTAAAAACATTCGTATAAACCATAAGAACTCCACACTTTCCATATACTACTCGCAATATATTCAATTATGCGTCATGACGTCAAAATAGTGATATATAATCATCATTGAAGTTCCCACTGAAAACTAAGGACTGTTCCTGTCATTGTTAAACTTAATAATATATTCATAAAGTATGGGCATTATTTCTTACATCATTTTTAATGACACCGGTTGTGAGGATGTTACCTTCAAGCATGGATGTTAACGAACACGTTTGACATCTGTTATTATTTTTCTCCCCTGTTGTGACTCATGAAGATCCCACCGAGTATACCTCTTCAGCACACGTTAATTTTCAAAGTTAATTTCCATGAAATAATTGATTTGTGCAATATTAATTCGCAAATGGAGTTATGGTAGGAAATAAACATTCTACGTTTATCAACATGAACCGATCTAGGTGACCAGAATACTTTAAAATGCTTCCAAATGAAAGTCAACGCGCTTATTCCCATTATGCAAATATCTCGAGTCCCAAATTGAAACAAGCTCACACCAGATAGAAAACTAAGACGCCTGCGGCTACCGACACAGAACAAGCAGTATTGCCTCTTCGTTATGTATTCTACACAGTCCCTAGTTTAGAACATGGGATACAAAGGGTGAATCATTTTGTGCAGCTCTCATATATCCATGCGGCTGCTGTGACTGGCAGAAACAGGGAGAGCGATCTGGGAATAGAGAGCTCAACAACACCTTAATTATAACGCTCAAGCGAAGGCGACTTGGTGCACCCTCATAAAGATAGAACCAACAGCATTATAGAGGGGCAAATGTCAGGAAAGGGTGGCGGTCAACTCTTAATGCCATTCCAGACTTGTACATGACCTACATGGAAACGTTATTTGGATGGCAAATGAGTTTTTGAACACCCGATCAATGAGGAGAAATTTGACACCAACTATTTTGCATAACTGGTTTAAGTTTAAGTTAACTTCAGCGATCTTGATGGAAAGCTCACCTGAGGTGATAAACATAATTATTTTACTATAGAGATAATATCTGTAACAATATAACGCCTGGTGGCGATGTTTATGGACCGGGTAAACGAGACAATGTTGACTCTTACAATGATATCAATATCTGGGTTCACAGATCAAATGCTGGCAAAGTGACAGTTTTAAGGGCATCGGGGGAAATTAATACAATGTGATATTTATCTGAAAAGCAGAACACTATGAATAATACAGAGGCCTGGTCTTTTCGTGCCATTTAAAAACACTCCCTATGTTGGCAATAAACCAGGGATTAATTCGTTCCTTATGTCTAATCAAATACCATTTCAAACTATTTACCAAAAGATATATATTGTATGATGTATTGAGTCATTGATCCTCACTAATCCATTATCCAAACAATATATTCATGCAGTGATCTGCCGGTATGAACTGTCCTTTAATATTAAGTATATCTGAGGTCAATGCTTTATCTGTTCCGATTATATTATGAATGCAGGTTAATAACCGTAAGGGCATCCCGACCAATGCAAATAATGAGAAGAAATTCCATTTTACGCTGCGGTACCATTAAATTGCTTATTTTCTGCCCTTCTGAGCATTCTCTTCAAGTCTAGCTCTATGGCCCCGGGGACCTTTTTGTATTCAAGAGCGCTAACAATTGATTTAATATTCTTCAACAATGAAAAGCTTCAAAATGTTTTTGTCTTCCATTACTCGATTACAAAGACGAATGTCTCTCAGGAGAACTAATCATGTGATTACCACAGAATAGGTAGACGTTTTCAAGTGACTTAAATTCTAATGATAATTCTGAAAACAATACTTTTGCCAATTCTATGATTCTTTCTAAAGCAAAGGTTAAATGAAAACAATCCATGAAGTGAGCGTTTGCAGATGGATACCACTAAGGGGATTTGCATATTGGACGATGGAAATATTTAACAGTATACATACAAGGACCATTTGCCAGTCGATCGGGGAAAAGACGTGGCACCGAATTGCATGTGCCATAGCTAGAGGTACAAGATTCCTGTAGCAAGTTTATACAATAAACCCTGTCTTATTCACCAGTAACATTGTGGAATTGGTCCAGCTTCCAGCTTCCAGTAAATAAGGATAAAGACGATACAAAAACGGGAGTGATGAATCATCTTTAATCCGTCAATAGTAACTTGATCGCCATGTTTACATTCCTGTATGAACCATTATTACCAACCAAAGACAAAGATGGTAAGAGCGATGTTGTATCTAATATGATACGTAAAATATCTAAAGAATTACATGAGGAAAACCATTAAAGAAGCACACTATAGGACTCGCAAAGTAAATTCATAAGCGTCACTCAATCCCTTCTAAGGCAATGTCATTGCTTTTTTTGTTTCAGAGCATCTCTTTCAGCCTTCCCTTCTTCATGGTCTTTTTACCCCTGATTCCACTGCAATCAGTTGGTAATGGCAGACCGGCAGACCGCTGAGGATTCTCTTCTGGACAATCACATGTCTGTGATTGTGTTGCTCCTCAAGATTAATTGCCTACAGATATATTACACCTGACGGGAGCGGATGATGGATGCCCCAATATAATCATTTTAGACCCGCTGTAATAATGTATTTGTGTAAGTCCTGACAGCCTTTAAGAAGATTTATCACTAAGATATACTGTGAGATTCTTAATACATTCGTTGAACATGCATATGTATATATTATAATTATATATAATAAATGACCCATTCTCACAAAATGGGAATCTCCTCTCCTTTAAAATTCAATGCTTAAGAAATACGTACTATATATTGTTATATGCTATCAAAGATACTTCTATTGCCTAGATCCCCTCAAGTTATATCTTGCCATACATAGTTCTGCATACTTTACATTACTATCTCTAGAGATATTCATGACAAACCTCAAATTTTTGTCAATTTTTGCATAGTTTTATTACAGATAATCTAGAACTTTACACTAATACCATTACAAAGATAGATCATATATGTGGGGTGCTATATCAAAATGAGTCCCATGTCAGCAAAATCGATTTCGAAGTTAGCTATTGGATGGGTAAGCAGCAGGAAAGAGCTTTCCAATGATGTATAGAGCTTAATTTTAGGCCTATCGGGTATATCTATATGTTTGCGGTGAGTATTTAATGGACGCGGTTACTGGAGAGCCGGAAACTGAGATATTGAAGGTCAAAGTTGTGGGACTTTTCTTCGACGCACCGACCTTGATTATGGGCATTTGTCATCGGCCGATATTTATGAAATTTGGAACACATGTTACTATTTACCAGGGCCACAACATATACCAAATTCAGTTGATTTACTTTTTAACTTTTTATTTTATCGCGTAGTGAAAAATGGGTAAAATTGGGACAAAAAAAAATTCAAGGCAACTTTTGTGGGATTTATGTTGGGCGCGCCGTCATGCAAAATGACCAGTTCATATGATTTGATTATTCTCAGATTTAAGACAGGTATTATTGACTTCTAGGGCCACAATATATCAAAAAAAGCAGTTCATTTTAGTTAATATTTTTTATTTTATTACCCTGATAACATGAGCATAATATTCTGTACACAAATTCTTCGGTGTGTTCGCAATTATATACATGATAACACCTTTATAATTCATTCTAAGGAAACAAAATGTACAGCAGTAATAACAAGTAATAACCAGTAATAAAATCAGAAATAAAAAGCAGTCAACCCCTCCCCTTTCCCCTACCCTTTCCCTTACCTCTAACCCTTCCCCTCCCCCTCCCCCTCCCCCTCCCCCTACCTCTCTTTGCTGGAGGAGGTGCAACCTCCCCATCAGAAGAAGATTCTGAAGATTTCCTTGCCCTTCCCCTAACTGTTCCTCTACCCCTACCCCTACCTCTCCCTCTTGCTTGAGGCTCCCCTACAACCTCCTCAGAAGAAGAAGAAGAAGAAGAAGATTCACCACCTAATTGTAATGATTCGTCAGAAGAAGATTCCCTGTCCCTTCCCCTTCCTCTACCCCTTCCTCTACCCCTTCCTCTACCTCTACTCCTTCCTCTTCCCCTCCCTCTACCTCTTACTGGGGCGACTGCGGGAGCCTGTACAATGTATCCATCCCCCCCCCCCTCTCTGGCCCTACTTCAGGTACAGTTGGTTTGGGGCACATTATGTCTTTGGTTTCTTCGGTACAAAAATCACAAATAGAATTAAAAAGATACCACTGTCTGTATGCAGACAGTCCAGGAGAAGGTACAATGGATGGGTTGTCCTTAGGGACATCACCCACAGCAACAGTAAGCATTTTAAATGTGCCACTATCTTCAGGGCCTACAAATGGACTGAAAGAAATAATACCAGGTTTGTCACTAGAAAATTCAAAATGATGATACCCTTTGATACCTGGAAAAGATTTGGAGAAAGGCGACAGGAATGCTTACCAGTTGGACAATGGAACAAAAACAGTACCCCTTTCATCACCTACAAGTTGGGCCTGGTTGACCCCCCCTGGCGTACTGCGCTGCATACTTGCTTGTAATTGCTGAAGAGAAAAAACGTTGTCCCGACGAAACTGTTTTTTCAAGAGACCAAAGCCCCAGTCGGGGGCAAACTTAGTGTGCCCAGTAATCAAAAAGTTAAGAGTAATAGACCTGTGCCTTCCAGTAAGGACACGCCACACCAAATAGGCCAAAATATACCTGTTCTTGTTTTGACCACTACAATTATCACAGTTAAGATCTAAATGCTTCTCCCCCAGACCATAGTTTTCAAAGTAATGATTCAGATAAGAAATAACTGCATTTGATCCCTTACTGGTGCAATGGCTCTAATCAATAAGATAATTCACTTATCTCGGCATTCCTTCCATGCAAATACCAAACAGGCCTACCTTCCTTGGGGTCAGGAAATAAAGGGGACCTGGTTGCATCGGATAGGAAGGTAAATGCACTTGTTGTGCAAAGTCAAAACTGAGATGCACTTGAATGTCACATGAACAAGGGGCATGTTTGCCCAGGGGGGGTTCGCCATTGTCTCTCTGTATGCTTCTTTTGCATCAGCACAAAATTTCTGATAAAGAGTTCTTTCGTCAGTTACAGTGTCTAAATGTTTCTGCTGTTTCTTTAACTTGGCAGCTTTCACAACTTCAGGTAAATTACTACTACAGGAAATGTCTCTGTTATTACGCTGGCACTCCCAGCAGAGGTCTGTCATGGGATGACTTGTCACTATTTTAGGAAGATATTTGCGCCATAGATGGCCAAAAGTGGAGTAGGCAACAGCCCTATTGTCAGTCTCTTGCATGGCTTGTGTGTAAAGATGATGAACTTCAGCCTTTGTAGAACGGCAGGTGAGAATGAGGATGTTGTCTCTATGGTGTGAAGCTACTCTGCCTGGCAAGACAAGAGCATGTATTTCGGCATAAGATGTGATGAAGTTGATTGTGTTCTTCAGATCATCTATTGGCAATGACCTGACAGCACGGATAAGGATATTCTGGATTATCAGTCCAGACTGGAAGACGCGTATACTGCATCAGTTTGTGAACAACAATCTCTAAAGCAATTGGACTCCCTCAAAGCTGGTGGTAGTGCATGGTAGTGCATGGTGTCCAATCTCAAGTTACTTCAAGTGATAAGAAGCCGGATCCTGTCTTGTCCATGTTAGACGCCATTTCTAAGCGCCTGGATGCCTTGGAAGACCCAAGTCAACAGCAACAACAGAGCGGTGTCGGTGGATCGAGCCCGGGTGCCGGTGCTAATCAGTCCGGTGCTGGTGGTGGTTCTCAGCTGACTTCGGACCTTGTCAACGGGCCACTCACTAAAGCCTTAGAAAAGCTCGCCGGCATTGATGATGAGAAAGATAAGGCTTTGAAGCCTGCGACTTATTCCATGTCCGATATTAAGAAGCCCGATCACTCAAAGCTTGATTATGTTAGTCTCATGCACGGTATGACAGCTGTGTTTGTCAACTTGAATGCTGCTTCGGATCGATGTGTTGCCTCCTATATCGCCTGGCTATCCTTCATTGCCGAGATGCATGGTACACAGAAATTTACTGAACGTGCTTTTGTAGCTTATGACAAGTACGTAGTTGATAGAGTTGTGGATGTCAAGGCTTCAGATTTCAGCTCGGAGAAACACAGTTTGTGTGTTTTGATTTGTTTTTCATCCAATGTCCTCGTTTCTAACCTGGAAGTGGGTGACAAGTCTGCCAGGAAAAAGCTCCGCCAAAAGTCTGATTCTACTGTGCCAGCTGACTTCCTGGACGATGTGTGTTTTTATTATAACTATAGAACCTGCAATAATGCTAAATGCTGCAGCCAATCTACTGCTAAGGCCAAATGAAGTCTTGTTCCTGCTTTGTCTTGCGACACAGACAAACATCCAAGATGGCGTACCGCGGCATCTTCCTCAACCATGCCTAAATGAATCTATTGTATGTTCTGTTTCGGAATTTTCTGTAGTCAATCCTACTTATAACCAAGTTGATGCTGTGGACGCGACACTTTCATTGATTCTCCTGTAGGGGGTGGTTGTTGATATTGTCGAATCATCCAATGAATCTTATGATGTGGGTTATGCAGATGTAGAATCACTTACCTTCATTTTTGATGTAGAGAATGGTTTTGATCGTTACTCCTATTACTCTCCTGTTATCATTGTTGACCAATTACCTGTGTGCTTGTTAATTTCTTATGAACATTACATTGGTGATAGATTAACTAATTGGAACCTACAAGCTTGGGTGCATGAACTTTCGCACAAGAATGATTTGCCATTGCGTGAATATATTTAGATGATGGTGTTCTTAACGGTTCTACCATTTTTGATGTAGATAACGATATGACAGGTTATGAATGTGAAAATTATATTATTAAGATTATATTGATAGTCTCATTTGCTCCGAGCTATCTGAGGGGAAGTATGTGATTTCAGCAGATAGACCCTTTTGTGTTCACAGCCTTGGGGCCGTTCCTAAGTCCAATGGTAAATGGCGCCCAATAACTGACTGCAGGCAACCCTTAGGCCTTTCCATTAATAATTACATGGCTACGACCGTGCAAAAGTTCTGTTACAAGACAGTAGACGACGTAATACAGCTGATCCACCCAGGATCATATATGGCGACTCTTGATATCTCAGCGGCCGATAGGACTGTCGTTGTTAGGGCGGATCAATGGCCTTATCAGGGCATCAAGTGGGTAGTGAATGATCAAGCTTGTTACTTAATGGACACCAGGTTGTGTTTTGGCCTGATCTACACACAACTCTCGAACTTCACTGTGTGGTGCTTACAACGCAGAGGTCCCTATCACTGCATAAACTACATATATGATTATATGATAGTTTCTGATACTTATGGCTCCTGTTTGTATATCCAGCAGCTTATGATCTCCATCCTGTGGTCACTGGGGTTTGGAATAGCTTGGAACAAGTCAACCTCGCCTATCTATCTCGGCGTGGAGTTCAATTCCCTCAACATGACAGTCTCCCTCCCCCAGACAAAACTAGATCGCCTTCTTCATGAGCTGCAGTTTTTCTCTGACAAAGACAGAGCTACCAAGAAACAACTGCAGCGCCTGTGCGGTCTAATAGCCCACACAACCAAAGTGATTAGGGGGGCGAGAACCTTTTCCTGCAGGGTTATAGACTTATTGTCTAATATCCAGAAGCCAAGAATTCGTCTGAGTAAAGAGTTCCATCTTGATCTTCGGTGGTGGCTGCGCTGGGCTGCCTCCTTCAACGGCTCAAACCAAATGATCAAATATAACTATGGTTCTGGCCCAGTTTTCTATACAGATGCCTGTACTACTGGGTATGGCCTGGTTTACTTAGAAGATTGGCAGGCTGGTCTGTTCTCCGACATGCCAGCCCCTGACGCATTCCTCACCAATGAACATTGCCACTGGATCAATTGTGACTTAGACCCTGCGCTGTTTCATATTAACTATTTGGAGATGCTCCCTGTGAAGTTCACTCTCGAGCGTTTTGGTCACCTGTGGCAAAACACCCATGTAGTTTTGTGTTCAGACAACACAACAGTCATCGCCTGTGTCAACAAAGGAACCACCTCCAGTAAAATAATCATGCCCCTCGTTCGTGATATTTTTTGGTTGTGTGTTAAGCTGAACGTTTATATTACTGCCCGTCATATCCCTGGTCATATGAATTTGACTGCTGATTACTTGTCCAGACTATAGAGTGCTTCAGACTTAGATAGATTATATCATTTCTCCCTCTGTTGTAGCTGCGAGATGGAAGACCGATCTAGCAGTTCTGGATGATGAAGTGTTGGCCACTATTTCGGCAGGGTGGTCTAAGAATACCTTGAAGACAAGAAACTCCCAATGGGGCAAGTATCTTCAATTTTGCCTGGACAACGACCTCCAGTCCGTGCCGGCGGATGCACGCACTGTCTGCAGATTCCTGTCGTTCCTAGACAGGACTTCAGTTTATAGTACCTGCAACAACTACTTATCAGCTATCATCACGCTTCATAAATTTCTGGGTTTCGACTGCAACTTCAGAGACAACTACTCGGTGAGGCTTACTTTGATGGGCCTTGTAACCTCTTGGGGAAGGAGGTCAAACAGAAAGCTTGTCTGAGTGGCCAAGACCTTGCCTCAATTTTCAAGACAGTTGATGGCTCTGACATCAATGAACTTAAGTGTAGAACAGCCGTTCTCCTGTGTTAACCTCCAGTCCGTGCCGGCGGATGCACGCACTGTCTGCAGATTCCTGTCGTTCCTAGACAGGACTTCAGTTTATAGTACCTGCAACAACTACTTATCAGCTATCATCACGCTTCATAAATTTCTGGGTTTCGACTGCAACTTCAGAGACAACTACTCGGTGAGGCTTACTTTGATTGCTTTCATGTATTTTGAATGTAAGTGAGTGGCGTAAGTATAGCCCTTGCTTACCATAGGATCTGACCCTTTTATCATGTGTAAATAGTCAGGAAAATGATTTCAAGTGGATATAGGACTCCAAAGGTATATAGGGTGTGCCCCCTATTGTTGTCATTTCAAGAAAACTAATTAATCTACCTGATGTGAAGTATCCATTTCATGTGATGTAAGTATAGCCCTTGGTGACTATTGATATTGAATGGTGATTAGGGCGTGGCCCATATTGTTTTTATTTAGAAATAGATAAATTATTTGTGTGATTTGTATCTAAAAGTTTGAATTTTGCCCTAATTTTGATTGAAGTTGAATAGGGCCTCACTGTGACCCAAGTTGATTTTTCATCTGGCCTTTTATCTTGATATGTTGCTTTCATCATTGGGAATTTCTTTCTAATTTTACAAAAATATCATTAGTCATTCCAATCCCATGAATTTAGTCAAACTAATGTGTTACCGTTGTTGTCATTATGGTGACGAAGTATATCCCATTTGAAGCTATTTTACAAAGCCCTCAGACAAATTTGACATGTTTCTGGCCTAAATTGTGTATATCGATTTTATAAAAAATGTAAAAAAACAATAAGGAAAACACTAAAATAGTTAGCTGTTTACTGAAAGAGGGGGATGATTTGGAAAGAGAATTACTTTTGATATCAGAAAATAACCCCCAAACCATGAAAAAATGGTTGAAATCAGTTGACGGCCACATTGTTTTGGGTTTTTTTTATTTATAAATTGCTGGCAAGAATAAAGAGAGAGAATAGTTGCCTTCAATGGGTGCTTATCAGACCCTGCTTTTTATTTATATTTCCTTTGCCCCCAAACAATAAAGAAAAAATTTCCAATTGAGAATGTCTTTCCTCTGCTCGATCTTATGCTTACGAGCTACAGGCCTAGACTGACCAGTGACTCTCTGTCCTTCTTTAAATATGTCCAGACTTCGGCCAATAGCCATCAAGCATCCTGGTGACGTACATAAGGGGTCAAGCCAGTGATTTCCAAGTCAAGTCCTTTTCTCGCAATTTATAATTATATTCAAATTAATATTTACCATAAATTGCTGGCAAGAATAAAGAGAGAGAATAGTTGCCTTCAATGGGTGCTTATCAGACCCTGCTTTTTATTTATATTTCCTTTGCCCAGCCAGATTTGATATTAAGGAAATATTTTTAATTTTATTTTATTTTATTTTTTAATCTGTAGAAATTCGATAGTCAATCGGAGGACAGATGTATTTGAGAGCACAAAGCGACTGCCAATCCCCAGAGAATTTAATATCCTCCAAAGATACACCCATCACATGAAGATAAGTCGCAGCACCACATCGAAGCGAATGCATCCCCACATCCTTTGATATTCCAGCATCCTTAGACCATTTCTTGAGCAGACCCAAAGCGTATCCATATGATATAGGATGACCATCACTAGTAGAAATCAAGGGGCTATCCAATGAAGCAGGAAACCTAGAGAACAGACGATCCAAGCCTTCAACAAGACAAAGATTTCCTCCAGATCTGGCCACAGGAATCTCCAGTTTCCTCTCCTGGTATTGGATAGTCTTGGACGAATTCACCTTCAGTATGACACCCCAATCCTTGAAAACAACATCACTACGAAGTAATAAATGGGCATCAGGTGGTGAAGAGAAGATATGAGATTTCCGCAATAATGATCTGAAAGCCAGAATCATTCCCAACCATACCAGAAATTCGTAATCTTCCTTGTAATCCACTTGCTTGTAAATGGCAGATAAGTCCTTAGGTAAGAGAGGATCTTTTGGAGATACTTTTGCTCCCAACCTCCTTTTAATTCCTGCCAGAACGATACCCACAGAGAAATCCTGGCGAAGGTCAGGACCACCATGAAGCTTGGCAAGATAATTCAATGCTGATACCATATTATTAATGGAAGAATAACACAACGAATCCACGAGATAGGCAATAAATAAACAGACATAATCAGGCACAATTGGTAGAGATTGCAGTCCTCGATCAGCACAAAACTGATAATACTTTGACCATTGGGCGGGCCTCGTCTTCCTTGTGCTGGCAGCCAACGCTTCCAGTTTCAGGTTTTCAACCCTTCTTGAGAGGTTTTCTGTAATCAAATATGGAGAAAATTAAACACCAAGTCATACCTCCACTTCCAGAAGAACAAATCTCTCAATATATCTGCACTGTGCCTGCACGTAGGTTGCCTTTTTTGCAGCAAAAAATATGCCTGTCTACTATCACATCTCACGTCGATCCTCCTCGTTTTGGCCTCAGCTGCATGAAGTTCTAAAGCCAGGCTTATAATGGATAGGTCTCTGACATGTTTCACAGCAAAACAGCAATCTGGAATATTCAAAGTATAACAGTCACCATCTTTACACCAAGAAATCACCTCCTGATCGATTTTCTTGAAAGACCCTGAACCCTGGGATCCCATGAATTGATAAGAGAATATATCTCTAGCATGATTGCACACAAGGCTCGTCATAGGTACATCCTGAGCCCCAAAAAATTGCACACCATTAAATCCTTCCATATTATCTCTCCACCAGATGATGTCCGAGAGAAAATCATGATTAACAGGGACTTTCCTTTTGTTTCCAATCGATCGAAGTAATTTGTAGAAACTGAAGCTATGTTCCCTTCCTCCAGATATTACCTTAGAGCAATGACAAACAATGCCAGTTAAACGTTGGATCTGCTTTCTGGTGACAAATTTCCTACCCCAGAAAAAATCGAGTCTTTCTCAGTTTGTGAATTTTTGAATTTGGAATACTCAAAGACATCTTGCAAGAGTCAATGGAGAAGCCTATGTATGGACATATAGTACTTGGACTGGTCAACTTAGACCACTCTATGTAAAACCCAAGTTCACGTAAGCATTTGATCAGAAAAAGGAGGGCTTCATTGCATTGTTGGTATGTATCTGCTATTAAACAGAAATCATCAATATAGGAAAAACAGGTATATCCTCATGAACGTAGAATTCTGCACACGCCATTGGTTACTCTTGTAAACACGAAAGGAGCAGCCCTAGCTCCGAAGCATACGCAGTTGTCCACCAGAAAAACCTCCTTGTCATCGATGATCCATTTCAAACCAAAAAACTTACGATTTCCTGGAGTAATACACAAAGACCTATATGCACTCTTGATGTCTAGAGTTGCTAGGTAGTTTCCAGGTCTGACACAGGCGACCACATCATCTATGCTAATGTAAGAAAAAGATGAAAACACAACATCAGTAAAGTTATTGACAGAGCGATACAAAGGTCTACGACAGTCGGTAATTGGGCGGATTTTTCCATTTTTTTTCATAACATGGACACAGGTAGGCTGAGCATGAACGACTGAAATTTTCTGTTGAAGCAATTCATCGTTAAATATTGTAGTGATTTTATTCTCAGCGCCATCGATGAAACATGACCGATAGTTGTGGCAGGCGTAGGGTTCAATATCTGGGCTGGGATCGACCAGCATGAATCCGTTCGTGACTCCATCCAATAAATAATGCGAGTCGAAATCCCACGAATTGTCATGAAAAAGCCACTTAACCCAGTTAGATGGTCGCATTTGACGTCGAACCCCCTCCAACAAGTCATTATCTCCAATATTATGAGCTTTATTAACCAAGTCATCGAAATTTCCATCTGTAAGGACGCAATGATTATATCTGGATGGCATATTCCACTGCCAGCAGACGTCATAAGGCCATTTACCAAAATCAAAAAGTTCATTGTAAGGGTATTGCTTAGCGCCACCTGATTCCAAAATGGCCGCCTCCAAGTGACGAGGCGTAATTTGTGTCGAAGCATTGGAAAAAGATTGAGATCTGCTTTCATAGCGTGGTCTAGGGGAAGAATTAACTACTTGAAACTCAATACCAAGATAGAGAGAATTGGCTTCCAAATCCAAAGACGTCCAGTCGAACCTGTCGTTCTCGATAACCTTAGTAGTGACCGTACGCTTGTACATAATCACTCCCATGTTGACAAAATGGTTAGTCGAGGACTTATAGCTGACATAGGCGAGGTGATCGATATAACCATTCACATCAATTCCTCTACGAAGCAAATGTTGGGCCACCTTACTACAACCGAAAAGCAATTCGGTAATAGACAATTGTTCATGAGATTTAGCAGCCAAGCAGTAAAATTCTGGACGTAACTTACTAATCTCGTCGTCGTAGTCGGCCAACACATTGACACCCGAAGTGATATATCTCAACGAAGACGAAGGTCCACCACCAGTTGCACCGGCGGGGATAGGATCCACATGTACGACAGACAATTTCTTCGATAATGCCAAGACCTCGTCCTCCAGTTTTACAGTATTCGCTACTGTAGCCTCATCTTTCTTTTGCCTAACTACCATTGCAGTCAGCAAATCATCGTACTCTTTCGTTCCTCTGGAAGGAATGTCGGCTTCATTCGTAATGTCCAACCACTTGAAGATCATTTCCTTCGACACGGACATTTTAGCAGGTAGGCTAGCTTTTACGAACCCTTTCTTCCGAAGACAACTTGGTTCAAGATGACTTTCACCACAATCCTTACACGATATGAGCCTAGGCATATGTTGCAATTTTTTTGTTCAGTTTGAAAAAAAATTTCCAACTGAGAATGTCTTTTCTCTGCTCGATCTTATGCTTACGAGCTACAGGCCTAGACTGACCAGTGACTCTCTGTCCTTCTTTAAATATGTCCAGACTTCGGCCAATAGCCATCAAGCATCCTGGTGACATACATAAGGGGTCAAGCCAGTGATTTCCAAGTCAAGTCCTTTTCTCGCAATTTATAATTATATTCAAATTAATATTGACCATTTTTATTGACAGTAAAGTACAATCCATGGGCTCGCCGGGGGCGATGTTCCTCCCACGCTGCCCTATTATTATTACTTAATGGGTAACATGCGTGATTAGTATTAATACATGCCTTGTGGGTTAATAACCTTATTAGGGGTATGAGGAGTAGTGGAGGCCTATAGCGGCACCAGGAGAGCTGAAGCTATGTACCCAGTTCTATAGATCTGCCTCTGTTTGGCTTGTTAGCGTTAAGTATTTCATCTTTTTCTTTAGCTCTATTGAGTCTAGGTTTCTGAATTCAGGTCTTAGACTATTGCAGTTATAAGCCATCTGGTAGGAAAATGCTTTCCTGTCACTCTCAGTAGACGGGCGTCATAGCAGTAGTACATCCGCATTGTGTATTCTCGTAGGGTACCTATTGATCTCCTTTATTGTATTGTGTTTTGTGGTTTTTTTCCCTATTAGTAGGAGAAGAAATTTCTGTCTATTTTTTACCGACATTATCTTGTAGTTTTTGTGCAGTTCTAGTCTCCCTGTTTGATAATTTGATCTTGTGGCTATACGTAGAGCTCTGTTTTGCAAGCGTTGTAGTTTGGCTAATTTACTAGGCCCTATGTAAGTTAGGAAGGGTAATGCGTAGTCCAGTATTGGGAGTATGAATGTTTTTACAAGTATCATCGCTGCATGAAGTGTTAAGAATTTTCGAATGCAGCTTAATTGATGAATTCTAAAGTTCAGGTTTCTTATGGTTATTTCCCATTGTGGTAACATGCTGAGTCTATCATCAATTTTTACCCCCAAGTATTCATAATTTGTAGTTCTCATTATTATCTGGTTATTGACTCTCATAGTAGGGGAATGTAGTTTCTTTTTCCAGCTGATAATCATATATTTGTTTTTTTTCATATTCATTAAGATCTTATTCCTCACCGACCAATCATGAAACGTATCTATGTCTGTCGTCATATTCCTACATATCTCATCTATATTCTTGCCTGTGTTAAATAATACCGTGTCATCGGCGTAGAGTATGTACTTACAGTTCATATTTAGTGCTTTCAAATCATTGGTATATATTAAGAACAGAATCGGTCCCAATACGGAGCCTTGTGGGACCCCGCATGTAAGGGGATCTGTGGATTCATTTGTACCGATCCTAACCCGTTGGCTTCTGCCTGTGACATATGATTCGATCCATCGTAATAAGTCGCCTTTAATACCTGTATGCTCTAATTTTTTCATCAATATTTCTAAATTCACACTGTTGAAGGCCTTACTGAAGTCCACGAATGTGGCTATCCCGATCTCTTTTTTATTTAATGCCTCGTCCATATAACTAAGCTTTGCAAGCGCATCTGATGTTCCTCTACCTGGCATGGAACCAAACTGTGTATTTGCAATGATATTATTACTTATTGTAAGTATTGATCATCAGGTATTAAGACTACTGGTACATAACTGATAGAAAAAATATGGTTCTCATCTGTCTCATCTTTGGAGCAAATTATTGAGTTTTCAACAAATTCCAACAGTGAAGGGCTCTACTTACATCACAGTAAGTGAGGAAAAATATTCAAAAGCCCCAAAAAGACAGATTCCCCAATCCGATTTTGTTTGAAAAAGTTTTCCTGAAAGTGTAAAACCTATATTCAACAGTCACAGAATAGTGTCTTAGAATAGTTTGAGTGACTTTCAAAGTTTGACCCTCTCCCACACTGCCGTGTAGCAAAACAGCACACATGAAAAAACTGACCCAGCCTGAACATGTCATTGTGAATATCTATTATTTATTTCTACATTATCTGTAATGTAATGAGCAGCAATTCCAAAGGTAAAATATTGTTAAAATACATACACTAAGAAATATATCTATTCACTCAAAATGCACCAGAATCCACTATTTAAGGAGTAGATTTTTTTTAATTTCCCAGGAGGAGAAACCTCCTTTGGCGCTCACAGAGTCCCCAACATGTGCCCTTTTCTCAGACCTGAACCCCGCCCGCCTTCATGAAATCCTGGATCCGCTCCTGGTTTGACTCTCATTCTGAGCGAGTCAAATTGACTCCTCCTTGAAAGGGATTCAAAATGACTAAAAAGAATGGAGTTATTCTGACGACATGTGCTGGACTTCCTTTTAGGGTCGAAATGACTAATTTCATCTTCTCTGTGTAATACTGAATATACTGCACAATCAGCTTGCAGTTCAGCATTCTTTCATGCAGTAGGAATCAAGATGCTATAAATTCATAGTGCATGATTTTCATAAATTGTGCTAATTGATGTTTGGGCTTTCTAGAGTAAATCGCAGGGTGCTAGCGACACGTACAATGAACAAAAAGTCCCAAAATAGTAATTGTAGAACATTACGTCACCTCGATGAATATTTATATTTATAATATAAGATCTATAAATCCGATTTGTGTTCTTGAATCCTTAAACTTTGAATAATGGTGTGCAGTATGTATTAACCCTATACTCATAAAAGGATTAATTTCCCTTCACGAAAGATCACAACATTTATCGACTAATGATAGCAGTCTACAAATTTAGATAACAATTCTCATTATCATCCCCCGCGTGAAAACTGACACCTATATGTTAGCCATCCCTTTCATCCTTTTATGAAATAATGTTTTCCCGAATATCAACTTGAAACAAATAACAATAACAATCTCATAAGAATGGGAACCTAACCTCAATCTTGTAATAATGTTAAAATGCAGAGCATGTTGTTTGTTTGTATGTATGTATATTGTTTATTTCCAGTTCAGTACAGTTACATCAATACATTAAATTCAATACCTGGAAATGGGTACCCCATTCTATGCTAATCATAGCTCTATACCAGGAGGTCCCTTCTACCTTAATTATTATAATATTTATATTATTATATACAGTTAAGTTGTTTACAATTGAGCTTAGAGTTACATGTTGGTCTGATCCTGGTATGACAGGTGACTTTAAAATGAAGCATGCAGTGGTCGAATGACATTATTTGACTTGTCTCCATAACTACACAAGCTAGCCTAGAAACTCGGGCATCAGATGAAAATTGTCCTGCTTACTTTCCCATTTGTACTGATAAAAGAAATCGTTGTACGTCCGAGATTAAACGCTCTATTGGCTCAGATTGGACAAAAGACAAAATGGAGGAAATATATCCAATATCCTCGATCGCTCCTCACAAAAGAGCTAGTTTTTGTCAGAGTTCTCTTGTTTGTCAAACCGATGGAAACCTTATATCTTAAAGTAGTTAGTATCATGTACACATCCAGCTGCAAGTAGCATTTACACTGCCAATCTTTTACTTTCAGTAAGCTCAATAGAGCAAATTATTTGGTACTAACTGCACAAAAGTATATCTAACCCAGGTGTATATTGCCCCAATGTCCTTAATGTTAAATTCCTCTTAAAACGTGTAGACAGAGGGTAAAATCGAAATTGACATGGATAGATAGAAAAACAATATTAATTAAAATAGAGGATAAAGCGGTGGACACACACAGCCGATTTGAAGGCCGGTTTGGGACTCCTGATTCGTCGTACGATTTCAATTTCACTCATTTTGGAATAGGAGATCTGTGGATCTGTTCCCGACTAATCGGGGGATTCTATGACTTTTTGTACCCCGATATGGAAGTCACAGGGCCGATTTCCCCGCCGATTCGATTTAGTTGTACGATTATAGTAACTGGACATAGAAAAAAAAAGTATTTTTTTCAGTTCAACGATCTGTGTTGCCAGTGTTGTGTCCCGATCAGTCGTAGCTTTTCCTATAATGGTCCACAGATCGGGAGAGGTCCTACGACATACCATTTAATGGAATGTTGTGGCCAGACCCCTTATTTATTTAAAATAATAACGTTGTTTTGTTTGGGGTTGTTGTTTTTTTTTGGGGGGGGGGGGGGAATAATATTCCTTTTTACCAAAAACTCAAAATTTTGTAACTTCTAAGCTATTAGAAGTACAATAATGTCTCATACATTAAATGAAAGATAATTGTCTACCAATGATTTAATATGCACAAACCTGTAGGATTGATATTTTGGTCGGTAATCAAGAAAACGTGAAACTGTTTTAATTGGTGGTGGGTTCAGCCAAAAAAGATGCATAGATTGTCTGAAATTGCTTTGTGGACTGGTGTGTCCAATTATATTTGTTTTAAAGAAGCAAGTTATAAATCGTTGTGAAGTCAACCTAGTGTGAGTTTCTTTTTTTTCAATATTTTTTTTCTGAATGTGATGTGTCACTGGAAGATGATGATTATGAGATACCATCTCAAACATTTTTGTTTAAGATGGTACTATATTTTTATAATTTAAGGCACGTATTTCTGACAAAAACATTAATGTCTGTTACTATGGTACACTATTTAAAATCAAAAGTATTTGCAAGCAATTTTTAGTTGGTTATGAATGGCTAGCTCAGAAAGTGTATATAAATATCATATTCCCATTTCCCAGGGTGTTCTGCGAACGAAACATATATATAAATTGGTCAATTCTCACGAAATTTCAGATTTCAGAAGTAATTTTTTCAAACTTCTAAAAATTTAGGAAACTTTTGTGCATTGATAAATAGGGCATTTGGAGAATCTAACCTGAAAATCGCTACTGGATTGGATGAATATTTCTCTCCCAGCATCAATTTCAACTTAACCCTATTTCTCTAGGGTGCCTACATTGGGGTAAACCTTGCTGATTTATAAGCTAAAACTGTGAGGAATTACTGCCCAATAAAAATGGGCTTTTAGCATTATACCTTTCCCCACATATTGGATGACATATGTAATAAGTTTTGAGAGAATCTGTAGTGTGTAGAGATGTGAAAAACTTTAAAGAAAATGCCCTGATGTAGACAGCCCACCCGACGTAGGCCCCCACCCCTGACGTAAGCACCCCCACCCTGACGTAGGCAACCAATCCCAATCATTCACAAAAACTAATTGTTATGAATTAAAAGTTATTGGTCTATACAACTTTAAGTTATCACACTGAGAATCATAGTATCTTATCATGACTAAATTATAATAGGGTTCCTGTCCAATGCAAAATTTGATTTTCACTTAAAATTCGAGCAAAAGTTTCGTTCCTGGTATCAAATTGAAGCTTGTAGGGTCTAACTAACATTTTTGGTCCGAGTGTCTAGCCGTCATCCCACTAGGGAGGGGCGTGAGGGGGCTTTTAATATAGGGGCTGGACCCCCTTTCACTGGTTGAGTAAAATTATTATAACTTTTAAAATAATTGTCCGATCTGAACATAACTAGTGTCATTAAATGGGGGATTAAAAGAGGAAAGCATTCATGTAAGTATTTTTTATCTAGGGGGCCGCGGACAAACTTTGCGACTTGTGACTGTTTTTCCTGGTAAACATCACATATATTTTGAGAAACAAACAGTATAATTTATGATCAATAATTTTTTCCCTTAGGGGCCTATATAGAATCGGCCGCCAAATCGGCCCCAGAAACCGGGCCAGTGTGGACCAGCTCACGACAAAGAGGCCCCGATTAGTATTTTACAGCAATCGGGCCTCAAATCGGCCCAGTGTGGACAAGAAAAATCCTCCCGATTTCCGAGTTTGGAAAATTCTAAATCGCACGATTTGAACTCCAGACTGATCGAGGGACCTCAAATCTGCCCGGTTTTTTTAATCGGCTGTGTGCATCCACGACTTTAACCTCAGTAATTAAGACGACCACCAAATTCAATTATTGAAGTTGCGTGTATTTACAATGATATGACATATTGGGGAAAATAAATAAAACATGACAGAAAAGACCTTGATGGCCATTCAGGGCTGGAATGTCGCTGCATTTGACAGATTTCATTTTGATTGGGAAGGCTGTGAGTGAGTGATTGAGTGATTGAGTTTTCATATAATGGATTTATGACTTTATGTCCCGAATACCATGTCTTATAATGTCGGCAATTGAGTAAAGTATGCAATATGTAGGCTATGTGTTCCTATTACCCGCTCTCTAATATATACCATTCTATTATTATGCATCTAGAAAGTATATCCGCCAAGAAAGATGAATGAATGTACTGGGCTTTAGTCACTATAATGAAGTAACGAGGGAACTTTTTCCCTCCACCACACACACATACCCACCCACCCTGCCCTAGTCAGCGCATGCATAACGCCGCATGCATGCGCTGACCCAGCGTAGGCCTATTTTCCCAGGCTAGGCCTATAAGTGGTTGTGATTGGCACTGTTCGTATACCCACACCTCCACGTTGTAATTATTGTACCTTTTTAGCGGTTTTTGGCTACAGACACATACAAACTGTTTTGAGCTTGTTGAGTTGTCAAACTATAGAATTGAAGTGGAAATACGGTAAAAATGGCGGGGTTTTAGAGGAGGAAATGTGCGAAAGAGACAGAGAAAGGTAGCGAGGCGTACTGTGTGGCATAGGACGCTATTTGTGTGGCATCGTTCAGAAACCTCTATAAAGCTGACGCTTTTTGTATACAAAAACGCGGAAGGATGCCGATCGTCTAGAAATGCGTTCATGTATACAGCTCTATGGTCGTATCTGATAAATCTACCTTTATGCCTACGATATTGTTGACAGAAAGCGTTCCATTATCGGGTCCATTATCCCCTCAAAGATTCAGACTGTATTGGCCACATCAAGAAACAGAGATGAAGGCATCATGGCCGTATGTTTGTGTGTTCTCTGAAAATTGTCAGCAGAGGGAAGCACCTTCCAGTTAAGAGAATGGTTTGTTCTGCCGAACGCATGAGACCTCGAGTACTGACTTCACGTTGCATAAACCAGCAATGGTGGTTATTTTCATGCGTTGCCAAGTTCAGACAGAAAATATTACCAATATTACACATCAATCAGACCCTACTAGATATAATACGACAAATGTAATCTAGATCAGTCAGACATGCATGCACTCGGGCAAGATTAAATCCAGTCTAGTACAGTTTCTTTGCGTTTATACTCACTGTGACGATAATTTGGAATTAAACATCTATTAAACGATCTATTATGTATTTGCTTTGGATGGATCTCTATTGTGGGACTTCTTTTATTAAGAACTCTTTTATTAAGAATTATTAATTTAGTGTCATGTAGAAGAAGGATCAGAGTCAACTATACATGGTCAACATTGATGACCTAAGTCGACCTGCTAAACTATAGACTGGGAATGGTCATTCAAGCAACCACGTCCGCACAGCACTGAGCTCTGGGCTACCTGGACTCTCCCTCTGATTACTTGCTAGCTGCAGTAAGCCATACACTAAGTGAAAATGTGAAATTTGTATTTATTTTTCCTAGAAGAGAAACGATCATTAAATAATATTCTAAACAACAAAATATTTCTGTATATAATTATGGTTGTTTGTCTTGTAGGGCCAAATTCTGGGTTGAAACCTGGGCTGTATGTGTGAATTATGCAGTCGCTGGCCATGGAGAGAAAATAAACGAGAAATTATTATTGTAATTATAATTTATTTCTTTTAATTTCATTACAGCATTACATTACATTCATTACGTTATTCAAGTTATAATAAGGCGTTGCCTTTTTTGTCCTAAATATTAAATAAAAGACTCGTATAGGCCTACAATTTTAACAAGTTATAAGTTTATTAAGTTAATCAATGATTTAATCAACTATTTTTCTGTTTAACTTTATAATCAGTTTAACTTAATGTATATATTCTGCGTTTCCATAGGAAACGAATTCTCCGTTTCAATTATTTGTGCGCAAATTAATCAACTCCTTTTTATATAACTTTATAATAAGTTTAACTTAATGTATATATATTCTGCGTTTCCAAAGGAAACAAATTCTCCGTATCAACTATTTGTGCCCAATGTCAAGTCATAGTTTCAGAACTTTAGTTTTTGCTCAACTGAAAATGCATAATATTTAATTAAAAGTGCTTATATTTAATTATATGTGTAAATTTTGTGATAATAATATTATATGGTTTTATTGTCCTAGATATATTTAAACGTACGCAGTGCTCCCACCTGCGGGAATGCAATAAACATATTCATAAAAAAAAATGCCACTAGATATGGCCAATTCCATCAATTTGACAACATTTAGCCCCCTAGACCCCCCTGCATGGGTACCCAAAAATAAATTTTACATTAATAAGTTGACTTGTTATTTTTTATCAACCTTATATATATGTGCATTGAACTACAAAGTATGGAACCATTCTGATTATTAGTAACTTTTTTACAGGGGGGTCGAAAAATAGATCCCAAATATGAAAAAAATGTCAAAAATAGCATGTCAGATAATGGTTCATATTTCTACCTGAATTAGAATTTAGATAGAAATAAATAAAACAAATATGCACATAATGTATTGAACTATTGTGTACTTGATAGGTCTCGACATAAGGGTGATAACACTTTTTAGTTTGTGAAATTATTCTAACTAGAAGAAAAGTTAGAGCCAAATAACCATTCAGTAATGATAATCATAATGGCAGCGGCAAGGGTGACAGGTCATTGACCCTCTGTCCATATATATAATGTACACACATTATATAACTCATTATATTTAGAATATATATATAACATTCATTACCCTCGTTTACTTTTTTAAGTTGACTTGAAAACTTGAATTGATTGTTCCTGTCCTGTTTAAGTATTTCGAGGCAAAATTTTTAAGGATAAAGATTCTAATGTTATATATAATATATATATATGTGAGGGATACCATTTCTGACATTTTGTGACGGCAGACGTGACGTAGATGACGTGACGAAGACGACAAAAGCGTGACGAAGATTTTTTAAGCTTTTTGCCATCAGAATCATGTAAAAACGACTCAGAAATTATTAATTTCAGTCTACATAGATTGATATTAAGCAAAGTTAATAATAAATGTCAAATTTAAAGTTTATTATTAAATTCATGACTTGTAAAGCTCTAAAAACGGTAAAATAGGTGTGACCCACCACCTTTTGCCACCATGTTATTTCTCAGCTACAATTCAAGAAAAACTCAAATCAATACATTTAATATTCTATACCTATATATCCCATGCATTCTATCATTATTCATCAAAATTTGATATAATTTTTTTTTCTTATTTATTTATTCCACCTTAGGCACACAGCGTGACGAAGACGACATGGGGGGTACCCACAAAAAAAAAATTTGGTTTTTGATGGCTTTTGGCCAAAAAAAAAATTTTTTCAATTTTTTTTTACACAGATCATGTTCACGTAACCTACTATCACAACATATTAAAAAAATGTTCAATTTTGAAGATTATTTAGAAATTTAGCAATTCCATGGACTAATGGCAGTTTAAAAAAACGATTTTTGCCCCCAAAATGGGATTTTGAAATTAAAAAAAAAGAAATTGGGCTAAAAATGCCAAAAATGTTGTTCCACAGGTTGGTAGAACCATCCAATCAAAAAAAATTATCAAATTAATGGTAATTAATTTGATTTAAGCCCATTTTATCACTTTCCACGGTTGGGGGCCAAATGTTGTCAAATTGGTGGAATTGGCCATATATTCAAACGTACTGTTAATATGGTCTGTGGTGAATTGAACATGTTAAATATGGCATGTTTAGGGTTAAGGAAATGGGTTAATGTATGCAGACTACAGAAGGCACACACATGCATGGGTGTCCTCTCTAAATGGGTGTCCTCTCTAAAGCTATACAGTGGCCTTCATGGATTTACTGCAGTGAAGGTAGCAAGTTGTCAATCAAACAAGGAAGGTTTTAAGTTTATAGGTTGAGAACGTTTACTTTTTATTAATCGACTAAAGTCTTCAGTAAAACTGAAGCAAAAAGTTGGGCAGGAGAGGAGTTTAAAGGTTTATCGTTTAACGGTTATTTTTAACAGTGGGCGATAATATGGTATTTAGGTCTGCCGAGTGTGGCAATGTGTATAAGGCTTAGAATTAACCATTGCAAGGACATATCCAATGAAATAAAGCATACCTCCAATCCAAATCAGCAAATTTCTCACGATTCCAACCATATTTGTTCATTTATTAACATGACAGAATTACGCACTGTTGGTCAGAAAAAAACTTTGTCGAAAAAGAAGTTGGTCAAAAAAAACTTTGTCTGAAAAAAAGTTGGTCGAAAAAAAAGTTGGTAGAAAAAGAAGTTGGTCGGAAAAAAAACTTTGTCGGAAAAAAAATTGGTCAAAAAAAAAGTTGGTCAAAAAAAAAAGTTGGGTCGAAAGTTTGGAGCAATTAAATGACTTAGTTCAGATTCATGAACTTTAACAAAAATGCTCAACAATGAGTTCTTATTACTAACTCAGAATACAGTTAGTTGAGAATACCAAACCAGACTCCAGACTCCTCACCAATAGTGGCTCAGGTTCTCCTCTACCACAGGTTCTCCTCTACCACCACCACACCACCACCACCACACCAGCATGTCATAGTCCTCACCAATAGTGGCTTAGTTTGACCAATAGGGGAGAGAATGAGATTTGATTGAGATTTGATTGACAGGTGGAAGAGGTGGTGGGAGGGGTGTCAGGGAAGGTAGCAAGTTGTCAATCAAACAGTCCTTGCATAGGTGCAAGGTTAGGAGTGATGGCATGAATTAGATATCAGAGATGGGCATCGAGATATCCTCCCAGATAAGTGTCCACACTCCTCAACACCAACACCTGACACAACGCCAAAATCTATAACATCAACTTGCTAATTCAGGATGATTGACAGAATGGTACCCGATTCATTAACATTCACAGTTTTTATTTTCAATAAAAAACGGAGAATGTAAAAACAGCACTATTGAATACATATCCACACCTAATATACTCATATCAAATACAAAATAAAACGGTTATATTTAATACATACGCACCTACACCTGTTACAATTAATCCCCCAATAAAACAATCTCCCCATTCGACACAAACTTACTTCCACCGACGAGATCTATTCATGAGATATTTTGTTTGTTTGTTTGTAGTGTTGAGACCTATAGTTGGACAGCTCGTGTGGAACGCTGGGAGTTCAAGGTCATACAGACGTTGCGCAGTTTATCAAAGCCTTTAGACTGTCATTAAAATTAAAGCAGTCTGCGTAAAATAGATATTCTTGGAAACTCCTGTAGATAACATGGGACTCATCTCATTTAGAAATCTCCTTTGACAAACATTTCAATGAATATCAATAGGTAGCTTTTTAATTAGAGAACACGTGACCTCTCTGAACAAGGGTTAATTATCATTGTCCAGCATCTCCTCCCAACTCTCCCAATTACACATGTATATGTATACATACATACATGTGTGTACATATATACCGAAATGTCATTTTCAGAGAGAGAAAGAGTTAGAAGTCCTAAAAAGGCAGAGCTGATGGATTTTAAATGCGAGCTTTGCGATTGTAATCTGCATAATAATTCAGTTGGAAGCCGGGTTGGAAGACATATCCACTATCATCGTTCTTTTCCCTGAATTTAACACCACTTATTTTTGTTGTTGCGAAAATGCATGAAATGGCAATTTGTATATTATCATCATAGATAATGAGTGGCAATATTCAGTTAGAATCTTTATAGACAATGGCAATTGTATCAATTAAATATGTATCAATTAAATATATCAGGATAATTTGGCCCAATATTAATGTCGGTCAATTGGTCACAATAATTTTGGAAATTTTGCCCAATTGAATCAAATAAATGGCAAAGAATAAAATGAGGCAGCATTTCGTCTCGTCATTTGTATTACGAAAAGCGTGGTCAGTAAAAAAATGCATCCGAGATTTTAACCTGCCCCAGGAACAGAACATGCAAACGTACACGGTACGTCACCCCTGCATACGTGGCGTAAGATGACGTACCGTATACGTTTGTTAACTTTACACATCGATAAGCTACATATATGATATGGGTTCGCAAAGCAGACCTATTGCAATTAATTATCTAGATACGTCGACTGATAAAGAGCCATGAACTTGTGGCACACTTGACCTATACCCATGTTGGATGCGTAGAGATCGAGACTTGCTATCTATTAAATATTAGTGATTTGAAGAGAACCAACCATAATAGACTAGCACCAATCACAATGGGTACATTAGGCTGGGGCCTGAGTAGTTTCAAGCCTAACATAAATCACAATGGGTAGCCTACATTAGGCTAGGGCCTGAGTAGTTTGAGCGTAGGTTTTATTCTTAATGGTGACTCTCATATATATTTTTTAGGAATTCGTTTTTTAAACAATAAAGATCAAGGAATTGCATAAGTCTAGGTCAAACGGAGAGAAATACAGACCTTGCTTGTATTAACAAATTTGTTAATAAGAGCAAGGTATTGTTCAAAAAACGTTATTGGTGGGATCGATAGTACTTAGCGGGGGATGGTAAAGATTTTAGAGAAAATCTCTGTTTTAAAATATTTCGACCAAAATGTGAAACGTTAAGAAAATCTTGTTTCTATAAGGGTCTAAAAGATTGGAATATACTTTTGCAACTGTTATAAAGTCATTAAAAGTTTGGTATCATAAATAAGAATGGAAAGATGAATTGAATATTGACGATAGGTGGTAATGAGAATTGCTTATGTTTCCCTTATGTTGAATTAAAAGGCATTAATTCCATAGTTGAAGAATCTATATAACATGTAGTGTGTTGGTTGTATTTTTTCAATATTTGTGTATTCTAAGTTTGAAAAACTCTGTCTAGATTTAGAGAATTTAGGATTGTAATTTGTGTAAGTTCAAATACATGTATATGGTTTAAAGATCGAGGCAACGCATGAAAACATCAGGCTAAAGTTTAGCGTTTTTTCATTTGAAATACATGACTGTAAATTATTTAAGGCCCTAATGAAATAATGAAAAAAATGTTGATTCCTCTAGTGGATATGGAAAAGTAGAGGAATCTCACCCATTAGTTTTTGTCAGGCCCTGAAAAACTTTACAAAATAGGTGGGGTGACACTATTTTATTTACAACATTACAGCATGTCTTCCTACTTAGAAGATAAAGAATATTACAGGGTGATACAACTATGAAATGAAGATGGTTAATGATAGTTCCTGACTATGTATATACTCATTACAATGTAGTAAGCAATAAACAATATAGTGACTAAAATTGATATGTTAGACTATTTTTTTTAGAGAATTCGTGTACAATCAATATAATAAAAATCAGAGGCTTGCACAAGTCTAAACCAATAATGCACACTCCCTTTGCCCTAGTTCGTGTGCCTTAAATTGTTATATAAGGCATGAACACATAGTGGGATCATAGGCATATACACAGACCACTATTCTACACCTTATCATACTGTCTACACTCTTGTGAGGCTATAATATAAGACCCATAACCTCGGTTAGTATTGTGATATAGAATTGCCTACATTGCACTAATAATAGGCCTAATCAGCGATCACTTCGGTGTAGTTCAATAATTTGTGTGTACGTGTTGTTTACGTGGACGCCATGCAAGACGCTAAAGGGATCGAACTGACTGCCTACCTAGCAGTTGCAGCAGGGGTGAAGGCATTGGCCTGTGTGCTTTCTTCAAGTTGGAGCAGGCCTGGAGCTGCTTGTGCCCGGAAAAGGAGGAAAGTGGGCTGTGTGACGGGACTGATAGTCTACCCGCTGAAATCATGCCGTGGGATCGACACAAAAGCTGGAGAATGTCTACCTGCTGGGCTCAGATTGATCCCCGATGACATCTCGATCAAGGGAGAGAAGAATGGGGATGTGAGAGATAGACACTGGATGGTGGCTACCCCATCTTACGGCATGGCAAGCCTGAGAACTCATTACCGATTGTCACTAATTAGTTGCCGCGTTGACGGGAAGGATCTTTTATTGGATGGCCCCGGTGTTGACACACTCAGAATCCCCATTTATGATCCTAAACGTAAGGAAATTACTACTGATTTCTGGACCAATCCTCTAAAGGCTGTTGACTGTGGAGACGAAGTGTCACTATGGTTGGAAAAAGTTATGTTTGAAAAGGGACTGCGATTGGTGCATCATTTGAACCACCAAGAGAAAATGATCCGACCAAAATATACAGCCACAACGGCACCCAAAGACATGTTGGCCTTTACTGACGCGTCGGCATACATGATGATATCTGAAGAATCCTTGACTGACTCAAATGAGAAACTACCAGAACCCATTTCCATGTTAACACTCAGACCAAATATAATCATGTCCGGCTGTGAACCGTATGCTGAGGAGGAGTGGCACAGTGCTATGATTGGCGATGATGTAGAATTTACTTTCATGAAACCGTGTACCAGGTGTCCAGTTGTGCGAGTCAATGTAGATACAGGGGAAAGATATCCAGATGAAGAGCCACTAAAATCTCTCAAAACATTCAGACCTCTGCTGAAGGAGAATAATTACTCTCCAGTCCTGGGAATCAAGTATAAACTAGTAAAATCAGGTGTCATCAAAGTCGGGGATCCCGTCTATGTTTTGGAGAAGTAATTATGTGCTAGAAGTAATGGGAGAAACTCCATGTCATGCTACCAACGATCCTATAGCTAGGCCTACACAGTGTAGCTCGCTATATGAGCGTTGATGCTACTGCATGGAGAGTTTTGATTTGAGGCCATAATTACAGGATGTCATTCCAGTGGAAACATGAAAGTTGTGTCTGTCAGACGAAAAGTGAAAAGCATTCCACACAATATAGCGGAGAGTATTATATACAATTTAGTGCTTCCATATATCCTTAATTTCCTTAATTAAGATAGAATGTAATGAGAGTAGTGTCTATGAGATCCTCAGGTCGGTAAAAACGAGTTGGCATCGTATACAGTCTCCTGGACACTACTCGAGTTACGTTATTTTAGAAAAAAAGTCAGAAACGATCTCTTTATTTACCTAGCTCTCTACAATGTCTGCAATATTGACTGTCGATCCCAAAGCATTACCATTGTGCAAATTTATGTGTACGTGTTGTTTACGTGGACGCCATGCAAGACGCTAAAGTGATAAAATAAAAGTAGAGATGAGATATGTTCAATGAATAAATATAAATCATGTAAGTATTGAGAAAGATCCTCAGGTCGCTAAAAACGCACCTCTGCGACGGGATACGATGGTCGGATTTCACTCTGTTCCATGATATAAATCATGATATAAATATAATCATGTGATAAGGAAAGGTGTGCATGTTTCCGACCGCCTGTATTAGGTTCAAAATTTCGTTTTTCTGGCCAGTAATATTGCTAAAGAAATTGTCTTCATGTTGGACAAAACCTCTGCAACTAGACGTTTTTACGTCTGATGGTATATTATATATACCACAATTCCTTAGAATTGAATAATGGGGAAAACGAGCCAGTGCATTAGTGGTAATTGTATGTATCTACTGTGATATGATGTATATCTACGATGAAGACTCTTAACGTACATTGAATTATGACTAATAATTGACATGTTAACGGACTCTATCGTGAGAAATAGAACAAGAAATCAAGACATTATATATGATTGACAGATAAATTATGATGTATAGAAGTCAAGGGCTAGGCTGTATTTGAGCAGCTTTGTTTGATGTGTTGTTCTTGGACTTGAGAATATCTGGATTATCGGCATTAATATTAGTATTCTAGCATGTTAACAATGTTATTTGCAGTTCTATGTCTTATGCATGATTCAGTAAACACATAATTAGCCTTCACAGCAGAATTGATAAAAATTGTGGAGGCAAGCAAACCTGAAAAATAAATATAAATTATAAAATGTATGAGGAGATATGGTATTTTTGTTTATCATTTTTCATCATATATTTTCATTCATTACTGATCACACTTACAGTGGCTAAGATAGTTAAAATGAGTAGACCTATAGTCATGAAATCTCGTGAAACTTTTTCAGTGTAATCATATAGGATAGGTTTGACAATATCTGTAGTAGAAAGGACAGACTTTGTGTTTCATTCAATAATTCTTGGGTAAGTGTAATGAATGGACCAGAAGCATCTACCGATTTCAGATCACAGAGTAAAGGTTTCAGCCACCATGCTGCTCCCACACCCAAAATGGAGAGGAAAGAAGCTAATTTCTGTCTTCTTGACCAGTCACTACCCTGTATCAGTGACCACACCCCAAAATAGAACCAGTGTCCTGGTGCCCTAACCTGGGGTTGCATAACTCCAGATGTAAACCCAACTGTCACTCTTGAATTTTAACCTCACACCGGAATGAATTTGCTCCCTATTTTGACCAAATATCTGATATATTATGGATTACATAGTTTTGATATCACCAGGAATTAGTTAGGAAGGTTAAGATGTACCAGACTCTAGAAGATTGAGTAGAAATGCTGTTACTCATGAAACAAAGCCAGAACAGTGAGAAGTGTCACTTTAACCCAAATAAGGGCATTGGTGGATCCATATTGACTGTGTCAAGGGCATTAATTTTCTAAGACCTTAAAATCCTGGTCTAACATTGAGACCTATAACTCCAAATCACGTCAAAACTGGACGAGCACAAACGACCGCTATTCCGTAGGCGGAATAGCTTTGCTATGATATCAAATCATGTGACCGGTTGACCCCCCAAGAGGATAAACGACTATGTACCGACACTGTCTTCCGAACCTCTGTTTCAGTGCTTTTTATTTTTCGGGAACTTTCTAACCGATCCCAGAGGCTAGAGTCAGTCAAGGGTAACAAGGTCCAAACGGGAACATGTGTTTACTTACTGATAAAATACAAAGTTATCGCTTACCGCAGATTCGAATCGAGGGCAGTCAGCCATAACAAAATAAGAAAACAAGTACAGGGGGATCTATAAGGTTGATGGGACAGCTGCAGGGCGGGCTGCAGGGAGCAGTATGGAAGAGCCGCTTAGTTCTATGATTGTCACCAGCGGCGCTGTTCACTGACGTGAGTCATGAACAGCGCCGAGGCCCAGGTGAGACGCCTGGGTGGAGGTGGAGGGGAGTTTGTATAAAAACAATATAAGCGTTCAGAGCTTCAGAAATATAACCAAACTATTAAAACAATTCAATTCAAGGCGGTACACTTTCTGGACGAGAGGCGGCAATAAACCGCCTGAAGGGCGGACGCAGCTGGCATATTTCGAATCATTCCGTCGCCCCAGGCCTTTGGAGTCAAGGCCCAAGATACTTACACAACTGATCGACATTGTGTCATTTTCCTATCAAACATACCGATAGCTGACAACCTTACCCAGAAATCGCAACGATATGATGTCCTCTGCATGTTTTGTACGAAGAAATAATCAATCTAGGGTGTAAAATAGATTTTCGATATTTCTATACTAATCCTATGGGGATGCGTTGGCACGCTTGCGCCACCATGTTGGAGCCCTAAGGGAACCACTGTGCCAACTGCATGTGCACCCGTTCCCGGAAGTCATGTTGACGCTAATAAACGTAACCGGCAAATGGGATATATTCGAAATGGATAGCTTGTTGACAACATGTATTGATAGGGCGGGTAGCGTAGACGTACACAGTACGTCTACGGTATTTAACACTAAATGAAATGGATATTGTGGGTAGGAGGGATAGAGAGAGCTAGGGGGGGGGTGGAGAACAGGATGGCTGGGTGGAGGGGAGTGCATCATCTGTTTTTCTTTTATTTATTCTCATTCTCTTCTAACGTAACCATAGCCAATCCTACAAATCCATCTCGCAGCGGTTATACTCTGGACGAAAGTGGAAAGCAAGCACAGCCATCGAGGACACCGTTGGGGACTACATTGGGGAGTGCTCAATGTAAGGATTATTATTTTTATTTTTAATAAAATTTGTAATTATCAGTTCTAAATAGTTACATAAATATCCAAGATGTATAGGTATATTGGCCGTATATATGCCTTTATATAACTTGGCTAGTTATCAACCGCACAACTCGCTTATCCGGCTTATGCGTAATGTTTTGGAACAGCACACATGTGTTCTGCCCAGTACCGAAGGTGCTTGTTATCTTGCCTCTTATTGGTTTGTCATATTTCCACTGCACGGCGCCAGGTTCGAATGCCGGCTACTCCCGAAATGCATCAATCGCATTACACACAAATGAAACAAAAAAGATTTAAAGATGACAAAAGCCTTCGGCTGAGCCCCTGTATCAGAAAAACAGATGATATGAAATATTGATCCGAAAAACAGATATCAATAAAAAAAAGTAAACAGATATCAATAAAAAAAAAATGGATCAGAAAAGCAGATATAAATAAAATCGAATTGAATGAAATATTTGTATTTCTCTGATCCCTTGACCTGTCAAGTGAAAAAACATGCAGGAGCTCGGACTGGTTATACTAGGCTGAGGCCTGAGCCCCTCCATCAGAAAAACAGATCAAATTTTTAAAAAAGATCCGATCAAAGGGCACAAAGAACTACAAAGGCGACTTTTGCTTTTAAATCCAATAAAAGCACCAAGACATACCTGGAACGAGTGCTATTACAAATATTCACCTACTACTGTTAATCAAATCCTAAAGGAAAGAATATGGACAAATAAACATATTAAGTTTAAAGGACACATGTAAAGGTGGCAGCACTTGACCACTAGTGACCTCCCTGCCCTCTGAGAAGAGGCGGATTGCCACTGAACTAAAAATTGAAGCTGTCGCAGGATATCCCGGTCATTTCCCAGTAATGTCTATGTCATATGTCTCAACCTGTTATCACACTTAAACACTACGTACAGCAGCCTATTAATTTTAGTCTTAATCAAAAGCTATATTCATAGGCTACATGAACATCAGGATCAGCACTTCTTTTGGTCCTATGTGTTGTTTACCTCCACACACTACACCCTTCACTCACTCACATAGCTTCACACACATACAAGCCACAGCCACCATTACATAACACCCACGCTCACAACATGTAGGCTATTTATAGGGTGGGTGTTGTAGTCTACTCAACACGTTGGTGTTGTGTAGGCTACATTATTTGATACTAAATCAAATGGATATTGTAGGTAGGAGGGGTAGAGACAGGGTGGGTGGGTGGGACGATCTTTTATTTTTAAATATAAAAACAATCTAAAAGCGTTCAGATCTTGTGAAATATAACCAATTTACTTCCCACAAATAAATGTGTTGCTGCGGTAATTTTCTGGACTTTGCGCAACCCACCCGCCCCCTACAGGGCAGATTTAGACCACTTCTAAACTTCCTTACGTTGCTCAAATACCCCTGGTCTTCTCACTTATACAGAACTCGCAGTCCTGGCCCTGTTTTTTATGTATTCCCATATAAATGGGTACCATTACATCATCTGTAAGGCAAGTTGTGTTCCTCCTGATGCCTTTTTAGGGGACGACTTATGTATAATGTGGTACAGGAAAGTTGCAATTTTAAATATAAAAATTGGTTTGGACTCCCACCCCTGTCGGAGCTCTCACACACTCTGCACCTTCACTCACTCACATAGCTTCACACAACCCAGTACCACACCCTGCCCCTGCTACTGCCTCTCGCTGCCTGCCACTGCCTGCCACTAGTGTGTGTGTAGCCTTGAGGCAAGGCTACACACAGGTATCAAACACTAACACATATTGATTCTAATGGGATGGGAGGAGTGAAGGGTGGGTGGGTGGTGGGCATCCAGTGTCATTCAAGGTGAGAAAAACGACAACTATAAGAACAAAAACAGACAATAAAATAAGTACACCAAGCAAAAGTATTAGCGGGTAAAATTTCTGGATAGAGCGAGGTATAAATGTAATCGGTGACATTGTCAACGAAAATGGAACATTTATGTCGACAGAAGAATTTAATGATGTGTTTAACTTTATACCTTCATATTATGAACTCAAAGCTGTTAGAAATGCCATACCAGTAGAGTGGAAAACAAAGGTAAAAAATGAGGATGCTCAACTATGTAATCGTTCAATCGATGTTCACGTAGGAGGAAAGAAATTTTTATATGTATAGAGTTTGGTAATGATAGAGAGAAGGAGGAAGAAGTAGGATTGTGGGTAGGAGGAGGAGTTTAGTTACACCAATAGGAGGTAGGGGGAAGCACCAATGCCTTGGAATCTAAAGATTCCCGCAAAATTACTGTCCATAAGAAGATTCTCTAAGTCACTTCTTGGTAAATTGTGTAAAAACCAAAAGAGTATTGGTCTCCCTCCTAGAATGGGTCTATGAATTGGAATATCACAATGTGAAAACGAAGGGAGAGAGATTTATATGCAAAAGAAATAAGAGAGTAGTATTCTTGATACAAGATGTATTCTTTGGCATCAAAGTCAGTAATGTACAATCCAAGGTAATTAACTAGATTATTTTGCAAGTAAAAGCGTATACATGTACACATACAGGCAGAAATTATTCAACAAAGGGAAAACGGACCTGTTGTCCATACTGTACGATCTAAGATCAAGATCGTTGAGATCATTGGTAAAAATCAACATAGGTAACAGTGAGAAGAAAAAAGAAGAAAGACTCATATGGTCAAATGTAATAGAAGATATCTCTGATTGTGTTGAAAAACTAAAGAGGTAAACATTGAATAATATAGTGGCGAAGGGTAGTACATGAACGAAACAGCGACAGAAAACACCAGATTTTGTTATTCGTTGAATAATTATATCTCAGTAGTGAGACGAATATATACTCTATAGTTCAACCGAAAGAGCTGGTTACAGAGGTATTTTTATTTTTATTTTCATCAGTAACCGACAATCGGTCACTGTTTGTCATGCAAGTGAATAACAGGCTATAATATCATAATTTACCTATATATCTTTTGTTTTTTATTTCTTGGTTCTCATGAAAATATAGATGTCAGTCTAAATTGAGCCCAAATAAAAAAAAAAATTAAAAAAATACACGGTCCATGATATTCTTAGCCCTAGGAACTCTGACTCTCAGCTCCGTTTTACTTTAGTTGATTGCTTTATAGTCAGAGAGCAACATAGGGGCCTAATGTTTTTCTATGCTAAAATCAAAGACCCCACTGAATACTTTAGAACGGTTTCATTTTCAGGCTAAATACCTGGGTCTCCACTTACTTCCATCATAAATAAACGGTCAAAATGATTTGTGAGATAGCCTACTAGTAGATGTATTTTATCACATGCCACACTCATTTTCACTCACGGTAGGCTTAATAGGCCTCGGCAAACGGGTGGCAATTTGCTGCGCCACCTGTAAGTTCCTACATCACTAACATTTTTTTTAAAGTTTTTGCGAGAAGATGCTAAAATACAGCTTCTTTTTGGCCAGAATTATGATTTTCGAAAAACGTTCTCATTTAGGGAGAACATTCGGCCATCAGGTAACCAGAAGAAAAGGAGAGCAATCACTCGGCGGGAAAATAACACAGAGCTGCCACCTATGTTTGTACATTTAAATCATTATCCTTGGAGCAGATGCAGCTAGGTGCGCGATTTATCTCTTAAGATTGCGGTAGGTAGGCCTACCTATTTTGATTTTTGTGATTGAAAATTTGATTCGATAGATAATGAATTCATATGGGAAATAGAATTTTTTATTTTTTTTTATTTTTCATATTCAAAATGATTTTTATTAGGGGTTGTTGGTTTCCCTTGTTGGTTTTATTTATGCGTGTTATAATGTTGCCAAGACAACTACATGTCCAGACTGGCGGCTTGGCCTGGAAGTTTCTACTGACAAGCAGACGGTTGGTTGTATAGCAAACGCGGTGAACGTAAACCATCAAAATATTCGGCGTCTTTTCAAGATTTGGGAAGGTAAGTGGGTTTCTAGACACAAATATTTTCATTGGTCGTACATTTATTATAAAAAGAGTCGATAGCCTGCACGATTTCCCCATATTTCGGTCACTTTTAGTGGTTCTTTCTCTGATTATCGCCCATCACAACACTGTCTCCCACTTCCAAGTTCCAGCACATCTGCGATGATTCGTGTTCTTGGCCTTTGGGTAGCATTATATGACGCACTTTACTTTACTCATACCCCGCAGAACACACAACCCACCTGTCACAAGTGTAAAATGTGGCTTTTCCGGTGTAAAATATGGGGTATGGGTAAAATGCGTCTTATAAGTTATATACTTAGTGCAACCGGTGTCATTTTTTAATACCAGTGCCAATGCCAGTGTCAGTGACGACGACTCACTGACGACGGTCGGAATCACTGAACATCTCCACACCTTTATATTACCCTTTATTAATTGTTGTTCGACTATCATCGCTTGTCTTTCTCACGGGTCAAAGTAGTGGGGGTGTGGGGTAGAGAAGGTTGTGCTGGAATGTTGGAATATCCATAGATAATATATTATTATTATTAGGGCCTACATGTGTAAACTGTAATAATACATGTACATGTATATTGATACTGATAGGCAGATAGCTCTCATGAAATGTAGGCCCCACCCTCATACCTAGGATTATTCTGGAATTTCATTTTTGGAAATAAGACATTCTAACATTGCTATAAATAGTATGAATTATAATCAAGCATAGGAATTTCATTATAATTAATTATGTATGTTGCGTTCTTCGTAGGAGAAACAAACCCAACATTATGGTACTTCTTCACGTGAAAAAAGGCGATGACAGTCTCTTCCTGATTGAGACCACTGTTCAGATTGCCTTAGAAGACCTCTTGCCTGATCTTGTTGCCATATACAATGGCCGCCTCAAAGTACAGCGTATAGCTGATGGTAAATATCATATCTCACGCATCAAATATTTTCATACATTTGTCCTATCTGGGCTTTAGTAATGATAAATGCTATCAGCGAAACTATGATTAAAATATATATTTAAAAAAAAAACACTCTACGAGAGTCATATATGCCTAGGTAAATCTTGTTGGCATCCGTTGGAAGGCCTGAGCAATCGGAAATGGACAACGAATTTTCAAGACGAAATAAAGATTACATTCAATTCAGTCATAAGAATCTTCATGACCGTCAGATGTGAGACTGATAATAATTTGAAAAATCTCTCCAACAGAAATGAAGGAGTTAGCTGACCACGGAACCTCACTTCCACCGAACATGCAGGGGTTGACTGACGATCAAATTATTGATCTGAAGTTGGTAGACGATTGGGGAGAAAAGTGTATACCCAGCGGAGGATTCGAGATCAACACTGATGATATAGGTCGTAGAAATGGAAAAGGTAAGTGTAGTTCAATTTGGTTTATGCTAGTACTACATAACATTGCTAGAAATGCATTTGATGGATTTACATGTACCTATGTCTGATTGACTCATAACCCAACTAAAATATACAAGTTATACCTTAATTCAATTCGAATTCAATTCAAGAATTCTTTATTTGCAGATGTTATTACATAGGTTATTTGGTATAGATGGTCAAACAGTGATCCTGATTATTAGCCAGGTCTGCCGCCGAGTTCCTTAACAGACTTTAATGATGAATACGTTTTTTTCTCTCTTGTTAATATTTGATGTAACGAAGTTTTCTTGGGAGGAGACGCATCAAGGAGACACAACGAACAACTCCGTGTGTGGCAGCGCATGCTTCCCTGTTATATGATGTCTTCATTTTTTATTCTCCATGTTACAAATCTGTATTAGTTTTTAATACCAATGAAATATAATCCCGCTGCTTTTATGGACTTACGAGTCCTTAACAAATCCATATGTTGAGCCTTAAAAAAGTCAATTTTAGTCCTCCCAAACTCCCTTAATACCCTTTATTAAAAAAAAAAAAATATTCGCGTTGGCATGGCAATCGTCGGAAGACCTGACACGTCATAATTGACCAACCACTTTTAATAACATCAGCAATAAAGAATTTTTTAATAGAATTGAATTGATATCAAGGACTGAGACGTTATGGAACTTTAATATTCGATAGAGAAGCGAGGAACCAAAGCTTTGTGATTTGCGACTTAAAGCTGCATTCTCAGCTATTATAACAAAAGTAATCTTACCAAATTTACTCGTATCATGACTGAGTATATCAATATCATGCTGCTGTTATATGTACTAGAATTTTAAGTCTTAACCGAGAGTGCAGCTTTAAAATATGCTTCTTAATCTTTACCAATGAGAAGTATACTTTTATATCGGGGTCTGAAATAACACATGCATTATACTCTTCAGTTGAGAGACTCATGGAGTTATCGATTTTTGTTATGCGTCTCAAAGCTAACCTTATTATTTCAGCACCCAATGAAAAAATGAAAGAAGTTCTAACGAAAACGGCGAAAGAAAGCAAAGATATGATTTCAAAGGTAAATTTGGTTAAGACTGCGATTAAAAATAGGATATGAAGTAATAAAAAGAAAAATAATTTGAAAACATCCAAAGACAAAATGAAAGACGTTCTAAGGAAACCGCGAAAGAAAGCCAATATATGATCTCAAAGGTAAATTCGTTTAAGACTGCGATTAAATTATAGGTTATTAAAATTTAAAAAAAGTAATTAAAACTACGTTGAAAACATTAAATTTCCCTTTCAATTAACATGAATTAATTTTATTGCAGGATAAAGTAAAGGCCAATTCGCTTATGACAATTGGCAAGGTAAAGGAAGCTGTAGATATCCTTAGGGGTGCTGTGATGATTGTTTACCCAATGGGATTGCCTCCACACGATCCTATCCGCATGGAGTTGGAGAATGACGAAGATCTCAGTGGCACACAGGTAGAACTATTTGTTTTCCCCATAGGAATATTGAAATTGTTCATGCGCAAACATTGTAATGCTAATGCCAGTATTCATGGTGATTCAAATGCAAATGTAAGCGTTTGTTGAAACCTTCGCATATTCAATGCATCTGTGATCTCGACAAGAGGAGAAAAATGCGAATTTGTTTTATATTATTGGAGGGTGCTTGACAGATTTCTCCAATGTAAAATAGATTATATGATACTATTGCCTTTAGAAATTAGCCACGGAACATGCCTAAATTTAAGAATTTTGGGACTGGGAATTTGTTAACATTTTCATGAGCGCAAGACATTTTACTGAAATAATCTTACATAGACAAAATTGACCGATGGCCGTGTAAGAGGTGGTTATCTCCCGTGGGCGTAGCAATTTCGTAAGGGCCAACGAAATTGTGTAGCCAAAGGAAGATAACCACCTCTTCCACTGCCAGAAGTCAATTTTGTATTCCTTATACCTCTCCCGATATTTTTTGTAAAAAATAGTGAGAATTCTATGGAAATTTTAGTCGGACAACAAGCTCTGTTCACCAGTCTGTTTATTTACTTTCTCACTTCCGGTCCACTTCACTCATTTTCGGGTATATTTTTCTATTTAAATACGCAATAAATTCACAATTTCACAGCTGCTTGTCATTATAATTATTATTATATCATTACATATGATGTATAACAAGTCTTTTTTCTGCGAAAATAATTATTTAAGTACAGAAAAAAAGACGCGAACATGGGCCTATTTCTTTCCATAAAATTTCGCCAGAGGTAAATATGATATGTAAATATCTCCCAGAGGGAGATATGACTTTCCAATGCTGTAGCCTATGGCTTTCCATACCATCCCGCCAAGACGTATAATAAATTAAAGTATCCACCATTCATTATTAACGTGATATCAATATTCCGGTATATAAAATATCGAGCCTCTTTAATCAGGAAAAACGTAATATTATTTATTTTTCAATTCATGACATGACAAAATGCGGCCCATACAATTCTTGTCAATCTCAATTGATCTTCAGAAATACTCCTTTTACCCCTGATTAAATATAAGAAAATATGGCGTTATATTGGTGTTGTTCGACTATATCTCGCACTCTAAGGGAATGAGGTCCCATTCTTTACTTTACTACCAGTCAAAATTAACCCAATTGGTCTGGTCTGCAGTATGGATATAACTAGGCTGAATAGCCTTTAATTAATGACCCATCATTTCCCCCTCCTCGAGTAATCATGTTATTCCAATCACAGTGTCAGTGCATTTCCTTCCTACTAGGCATCGTTAGAGGTAATGGAGCTGGAGCAAAGTAACCTTTGGTTCGCCGGCAAGGAAATGACACGGGGCAAAAAACTGATGGACTTCTGTGGCAAAAATGAGAAGAGCAAGATTGTTGTCAAACTGGCAAAAGTAAGATCCTTTTTTAAAAAGTCATAAGTGCTTATTCTTTTTCTTTACTGATGTAATTATTTCTCTCTAGTTAAAATACAAAAATCGGAAAAAAATGCGCCTGAGAAAGTCACTTTTACGTTTCTTACACGCTTTCAAAAGTAAGTTAATGTAAGGAAAATATGGGATCCTGATTTCGTAATGAGGTATGCATTACCCCCAAAGGAATAGGATTTGGTGAGACACATTGAGAACTCCAATTATCCTATTATCTAACTATTATTGACGGCGATAATTGACCTAGGCTCTCATTTATTGGGCTGTCATCATTACCCGATCATTCTGAAAGGTTCTAGTTTTCAATGACTGCTAGATATTAATTAACTAGCTTCCTGTTTCTCAAACAGAGAGGAGGAGGCGCCCCAGCAAGAGAGCGAGTTGTCAGCGAAGACGACCAGAAATCAATGATGGCCTACTATTACAAGAAGCAGGAGGAGATGAAGGTTTGTTTCACCTGTTACTTAACCTTTGGATAAATGATTTTATCCAAGCCATTCGCTTTTTTTTAAAAAAAATGTATCCAATTATTTTCTTTGCTAAACAATGTGGTGTCTTAATGAGAAAATAGTATAATTATTGACTATTGTAGAGTAATCCAGCTATTCAAATATATTTAGGTGTGGTTTGTCCTTTTTTTTTTTTTTTTTTTAAAAGCATTTTGGTCATATTTAGTGTAAGATAATTATACCTAAGCAAAAGAAAGAAATACACTCCCAAGAATATAAGAACTTGGCCTGAAGTTTATGGAATTGCACTATTGTTTGCGGATTGGTCCCACACCTAACTCGCCCTCATTTTCGTTCTTAGAAATTTGAATACACCGTCACCTGTATTCGTGGTAGAAAAATTTAAAAGTTAAATGAGGCTTACCTTCGGTTAAAGATGATATTTGACTGTAAGTTTATGAATAACATCTAGTGGTGATGAGGGATCAAATGAGATATATCTCGCGCATGACAAACCAGGCTAGGACGCTGACTAAATCCAGTTGATCGATTATTCTGAAGTAACTGTGACGATCAAGGGTGGCGAGTGGCGGGCATTTGATCCCTCATCACCACTAGATGTTATTCATAAACTTACAGTCAAATATCATCTTTAACCGAAGGTAAGCCTCATTTAACTTTTAAAGTTTACTTCATTGCCATCTAGTGGCGATGAGCAGGACCAAATGAGACTTTAAAGCAAAACTGGATTTAGTCACAAGAATTTATTTCTTATTTGCTACATTGTCTTTCAGTAGGGTATTCCCTAAATCGACCTCTTTCACAATTTTCTTGTTATAGAATCTTCCAAATGTTATGGAATTTGACCATTTGGCTCTTGCCAAGATAACTGGTAACGGTACATTAAGACTTAATGCCTTGGATGTGCTCGCAGAGCGTGTACTGTGGCTTTTGAATACATTGGTGTTGACACCTGCATCTTTCATAACCATTTTTATCCATCTAGACATAGAATCTTTTGCCACTTTGTTGTGTAATTTTCCGAAAGAAATGAACAGTTGTTGTTCTGTTTTTCTAAGTGATTTTGTGGCTTTGACATACGCCCTAAGTGTAGTTACCGGACAGATTAACCTGTCCTCTCTAAATTTTTGGATCTTTACCACATCAAGATTAGATCCTTCTCTGTTATGTTTCAAGGTTTTGTCTAAACTAATGACCACCTGATCTGTTTCCCAAGTGATATTGGGGACCTTAAACGCATGTAGCGTTTGTATACGTTGGGTAGTAACAATAGCGAACAACGTGCACAATTTCAACGTGAGATTCTTCAAACTCATCTTTTCATTCGACCCCCACGTCCTGATATGATTTAGCACTAAGTTAACATCCCAAGTCTGGGAGTACCTTGGACGTGGAGGTCTTGTTTCGTAAACACCTGTCATGAATCTACTGACCAGAGGATGATTCCCTATAGTATCTTCGGGTTTTTGTCCAAATGTTAGAAAAGAGGACAATGCGCTTCTCGCTGTCCCTATTGCTGAGTGTGATAAACCTTTGTTTAGCAGCGATTGTAAGAATTTCAAAACCAGATTTATGTTTACTTCAAGCGGGTTTGCTGGCTGTCCTTTGCAAAAAGCAACCCATTTCTTAATAGAACAATTATATTGTTTGATGGTGCCGTCTCTCCAGGACGCGAAAATGGTGTTTATAACATCCCAGTTCACATCCCAGTCCAACATAAGTTCTTTCAAATCTTCCATGCAGTGAGTTTCACCTCCCAGGTTTCCATTGTCGAAGTGTTGTGGAGTGTTCGTTTCCCCAGATGTTTCCACATCTGAGCTCTCCTCATGAGCTTCCCCCACCAGGGTTGAGCTGTCCACGTTGGTGTTACTAGGACTCCCCGAGTCTCTCTGTTCTTCGCCAGTTTCTGGAGGACCCGTGTCAGGCATCTGAATGGAGGAAAAGCATACCAAAGTTCATTTGGCCATTCTTGAGCGAACATGTCAATAAGCGAGGCTTCCGGATCCGGATACCAACTAATATAAGAGTTACATTTAGCGTTCAGTCGTGAAGCAAAACAGTCCCATTCAAATGGACCCCACTTGTTAGAAATTTGTCGGAAAGTTGTTTTGGGCAATTCCCACTCTATGTTTTCTCTAAAATTCTGAGACTCGTAGTCAGCGACTACGTTCAAAACTCCTGGTACATGCACTGCTATGAGCCAGATCTCTCGTTGCTCACAGTAGTCCCAGATTTCTCTAGCTAATCTTTCACATTGGACCGATTTGGTGCCTCCTAATCTGTTAATATAAGCTACTCCTGTTGTATTGTCTAGTTCACATTTGATCTGGCAGTTCCATACGTTTAGTAGGCTTTTAATGCCCAGGAGGCAAGCTAGCATTTCTTTTGCATTGATATGTAATTCTAATTCCTCAGGTTTCCATTTCCCACCTGTTGAAACCCCATCTACGACTGCTCCCCACCCTTCGTTAGAGGCGTCAGAGGCTAATACGATATCTGGAGGACTCTCCCAGATCCTTCTCTTGCCCGCTTGGATGTTGGCTAACCACCACTCAATGTCTTGCTTTGCTTCTGGGGATAATCTCATTTTGGCATCAAAATTCCCGTTGCTAATCCTAAGTGCTTGGATTTTGTCTAGTTCTATAGCTCTGTAGTGACCCATGCCATATTCTACTCCTTTTGTTAAGTCCACCATAGTGCCTACTAGAGCTGCTACTTGGCGGATAGAATGTCTTCTGTTTTTTACCAAGTTTGTAGCCATGTCTAAAAATTTTTCAATTTTCTCTGGTGTTGGAGTGACCAACATGGTTGTTGAATCCAAAATGTACCCTAAAAAGGTAAGTCTAGTGGTTGGTGTGAATACACTCTTTTCCTTATGAACTGTAAACCCTAGTTTAGTGAAAAGTTGTTCTAACTCCTGAACTGTTTCTTTGCATCTCTCTGCTGTTTCATTTATAATGAACGTGTCATCTATGAACCCAAAGCATGAATGACCCTTTTCCTGTAGTGAGGCGAAAACCGCTTTGAGGATTTTAGTGAAATATCTGGGAGCCTGAGCTAGTCCCATTGGCATACATGTGTATTGATAAAGGACCCCTTTCCAGCGAAATTTTAAAAATTTTCTATCCTTCTGTGCTATGGCTATCGAGTAATACGCATCCCTCAAATCAATTGAGGCCATAAAGCTACCCTCACTCAAAAGTTCCATCGCTGAACTAAGGCTTTCCATTTTGAAATGACTGTATTCAATGTCTAAGTTAAGTGTAGACAGATCTAAGATGACTCTGAATTTCTTTCATCTTCAATCTCAATCTCAATCAGGGGACCTACCTGGTCTAGCGGGTCCCCTTCGAGGGAAAACCCGAGTTCGATCTTTCTGAGTTCCCCCTGCCTCTACCCCTGGTAGAGGAGGAGTTATCTCTTCCTCTGTAGTTGTTGTAACCATTGTAGCCGTTATTGTAACCACCACTCCGGTTGTAGTTGTTGTAGCCACCTCCATGGCGGTTCCCGTAGTAGCCATTCCCGTAGGAGCGTCTGCCGTAACCTCCTGAGCCACGTGCGAAAGGCGAATTGGCGTTTCCCCTGTATTGGCTGTTGGTCTTAGTGGTAGTTGTGGGTTTTTTGAGATCCGCTCTCAACCTATTATCCTTTTTTACTGCTTCGATTTTGGCTGTAATTTCCCCTCCGATGAGCAGGTCTGCTGATGGGGGGTGCTTTTCATAATCCAGGAGCGCTTTGAACGCTTCGTTTATGTCCACTTTGATCACTTCTCTTCTTGCCTTAGTGATTTCCGTGAAGGCTTTTACTAGCATCACTAAACCCTCAGTTAAAGTTCCTAGAGCAATATTGGCGTCGGGGTCCTCCCTAGCCGCTATTTTTGCCCAGTTCATGTTGCCTAGCACCACTGACATGCCGCCGACCATGTAATCCTGAGCGCGTGATAACATGCGGTCATTCTCCTTATGATCCTTAGACATTTCCTTCCGTAGTTCTTCGTTTAGCTTCGGTGTCTTGAGCTGTTCCAGGTTCGCTGGTCTTGGAAACTTCTTCCTGTACTCGTCGAGCTTGGTGATGTTCATCGGTTGGGTGAAGAGGGGAACCACTTTCTCTATGATTCCGGGCTCTATGTCCGGCCCTAGCGTCTCGGTCTGGGTGATCTGGCTGAACACCTCCTCCATAATCTTGTCCGATTCTTCGGGGATCTCACCTTCTTCGTGGCTGCCATCCATGTTTAGTCCACTTCCCGATGGTCCCATTCCTGATGATCCATTGCTATTAGGTTCCCCGCCCGGGGATAGCATCTTAAGCAGGTTCGCTTGGAACACTCGTTGTTGGCTTTGGTCTAGGTTCATACCTAAAAGAGATGAAAAAGCCTTCCCGGCAGTTTTCTCTCTTTCTTCCCTTGCCTTCTTTTCCTTCTTTTCTCTTTCCTCTTTTTCCTTCTTATTCTTATCCAAGGCTAACTTCTCTTGACGCGTCATGTTATCGTCTCCCATACTGTCACTTGGTGCTGTCACTACACGTGTTCACCTTGCGTAAGCTATCAGTAACGGTCAGCTTGACCACTGGCTCGCGGATCGGATCAAAAGTCCTAGAACTTCCAAAGTTCTGATTTCTGAGACTCAGAAAGTTCACCGAACTGATCTGAGGCTAAATAAAGTGGTTTGTGAGGAAAACTTTTGTCGGATGGTGAAATTGAAGCCTTAAAACTCAAAGAATCGAGGAGCTCCTATGAATGCGTCCGAGTAGGTTCGTACTAGCGGAAGTAACTGGTTTGTCATGCGCGAGATATATCTCATTTGGTCCTGCTCATCGCCACTAGATGGCAATGAAGTAAACTTAAGTCTTCCTTTGCTGGCTGATCAAGTTACACAAAATCATGACTACACATCCCATGTTTATATTTTCCTAGGCACTAAAGTTCTAATACTTTTTCGCTCTAAACGTTTAATTCCGTCCATGCGTCTTTGACCGGCTACCTCTTTACATTGCTGTTCAAAGTAAAAGTCTTCACATATTAAAATGATGAAAACTTGTAATATGATATGTTGACTTATTTTATTTTGTTTCCCTAGAAAGACCTGCAATGCAGAAAGGGTTGCCTTTATTTCATGTATTTCCAATATTAAAAATGTACACCTATAAATAAAAACTTACTACCGATATATATATAATTTCGTCATGAAAAGTTAAATAATTTTTCGCTTGTATCATTCTAGAAACTAGATGCAGCGAATGAGGACGCCTACATGGATTCCCAATGGGCAGACAACGCGGCCTTAAAGCGTTCCTTCCAAGGTCTCAATGATATCAAATGGGCGCCGGGGAAGAGGCTGTGAACTGTGCATGTGTATCCAATCGGTCTGACTGGCCATTTAGCAAGAATCCGTTGAGTGTGATATAAACGAATGAATGCTGTCTATCATCCACCATTACTCGCTTCAATCCGTCCACAGCTTCCATTATGTGTCAGTATTTTACTGTAAATTGCTGTAGATATGTGTGTATAGGCCCTGGGAAGGGAGCTTTGTGTGTTTGTTTTCATTTGTTCTATGCATCTAATCATATAGGTTCCCACCGACTACATTCACAAGCGCTTGAGAGAATGACATAGTCGCTAGATTTTATATGAATGCTTGATGATCATAGCTTTGTATTCGAATGCTTAGTATTTGTCATTATCACTTGTATATTACATTCCATTACACTCTGTGTGAAAGGATTCAGTTCGTATCGTGCATCATACAATAGTTAAGATAATAAATGTTTCTTTAAGAAAGTAATCGAGGCATATCATTTGAAATCATTTATATTGTAATAGTATTATTACCATTGGTATGTCATACCAATTGTTGTCTATAAATCCTCGACCACTTGAAGAACCATAGATAGAATGAAAGCATAAACGATGATGTTTTCGTTTTGTGAATGCGCAAATGGTTTCCCTTAATAACACCGCTGCTGAAAAGAATAGATGAGAACAGAACCAGCTCCACCCACATCTCATTGCAGATAAAAACATGGACCGATGTTTCCTTATTGAGGAAAAGTACTATTTTATTTATACATTAACAATTTACATTATAATACCTTTCCCTTTGGCCTGTCATTATCTTTTCATTGGCATCGGCTAATTCTTGTTAAAGATGAGGAATACTGATATCATGATTCCAATATTGTAATTATATATTTAAAAAGTCAATAAAAAACGTCCATCAAAATGTTTAGCATCTATTTTAAGTACATAAGACTTCCTTGTCATTGTAAAAAAGACATTCAATTAATTTAAAATGGAAACTAAAGCCAAATATATATCTATGACATTGTAAATAAAGGCATTGTAAATGGTCAAAATATATTGGGTAAATGCATGCATCTTATACCACCATTATAAATAGTGGTCTTTTGGTAATACACTCGGGTGTATTTTCATTCACGCTGATCACAAACATGGCAGCATCAAATCATATGATACATAATATATCTGAAGCATCAAATCATATGATATATATTATACCTGACAGTAAATGAATAACAACATGCCAAGGTCTAAACTTTAGGCTCACTGTCATGACCAAGCATATTACTTTAGATGGCGGGCCTCACATAATGACCGAGCACTGTGTCCATTAACTAGCAGTCGATCCCATAATCCTTCACTTTAGACATGCACTGAGTCATGCAATTTCCATATTTGAAGCAAAAAATTAATACGGAAACGATCCAGGCTATTTAGTAGGTCAATTTTCAAGTTCAATGTGAAAATGAATTTGGACCAATACTGCACGACGGAGTAAATCCTATGATATTACAAGTGGTAACTTGTTGGCCGGTTGAATCCATAATAATTTGGCATGTTTTGGTAAAACAGTTGGGGTATGTCTTAGACAAACTTTTCATAATGGTAACACTTTCCCCCAATAAACACGTTTAACGAAGGATATTAATAGTTCTCCGCCCTTATTCATTACAGTCAGAAAGTGCAAGTCTCGGTTAACTGTAAAATTACTCGATTGTTTGGGGGTTTTTTTAAATGGAACATGTTAATTAGTCATTTCTGCCGAAGAGTTCAAACAGGCTATGTGAATGAAATATTCAACTGCTTTTCCTAATAGAACCGTAAATCATAGGCTTTCCTCATGGTGTGTTAATGATTAATGATAAATGATATCAAGTGAAAAGTTGGTCAACGGTTGCACATGCATACAAACGAGTTCATCATTACAGTAATCAATCGCTGAAAAAAAAAGCGCTCAAATTATTGAATATAGATGGAAATACATGTGGAAATAAAACGCAACAGACATTGCCAAACAGCACCACGATGACAAGAGAATTATAATTAATACCAGTGCCAATGGTGAACCAAGAATGTTTCGATGGGGAAATATCGGTGGGTTTTACCATAGACCATTCAAATACACCTTATTACCAGCAATTATCAATTGAATAATCCAATGTTCCTGCCATATTTGAAGTAAAATAACAACTAAGGTTAATCTTAAAGGAAAGTGATGTGTTCACGTTAGTTTGTCACAATTTCCTCGGTCTTATATATGCCCTCAGGATTCAAGTAAAATCTACATATATCACCATTGTCCATCTCCGTTTCTATTCAGTGATCCCGATGCGATATAATAAGCATGTACATGTTTCTAACGTGTAGACAGGGAGGCATATATATATAGATATTTGTACACCATATTATTATATATCCCTGGTATAGACTGGTTAATCATCTGAAGCTTGGTGCTTGGTATCCCAGACTGTACATCCTAATTATATTCCCATGGGGTATACAACGTACACAGTTTTTTGAGTTACAAATTGCCTAGTAATCTTGTAGATTGACATCATAATCTTCGCACATATTCTCCGGAGTACAAAAGCAAGCGATGACCATAATACGTACGTACGGTTAATCATATTGCGACATTCAATGGCGCAACCTTTTGCGTAATCTTCATTAGGGGTGCAATCGACTATCACAATAAATGCAAATCGCAAAAAGCGAGACATTTGGTCATATACTACACGAATAGTATTCAGTCAGGTAATTTCTTCATGTTACTGTTTCGCATTTTCTTCATCGTCAGTCGCAGATTGGAGGTATAGAATATGTGTCTCCTCTCGTTTCATACTTTCCCATATTTACCTCCAACGTGAAATGTTTTTACCTTCAACTCCACAATATCAAAGAAAAACAAGTGTTTTGATTTTCCAGCAGTTGATAGTTGACATATGTCTTCGTTTAAGTAATAGTGTACGCTTCCGCTTCTTAAAAAATAGTTCCCGGTGTCATCAAATACCACGAACCATTCCACCTGTATTTCCTCCTCGCAAACACATCACTCAACCACAGGATTGTCTTTCTTCCCAGTAAAAATAGAAAGTGAGCGACAAACACTGGTTCTACTTCAAGTCCTGTGACACCCTGAAGTTTACCAATGAAGCGCCATATTGAAGGGAATATTTTGAAGTTCGTGGTGAATATGGCGTCATTGGCGTCAGAAACCCCTCGGTGGCTTGCCAATATCGACGAGGACATGAGTGAAAAGCGGTAGCTTTTTAATATGCACAACCTTGTATTGTAGACTGTTCAAGCCATCAAATTGGAATCTCCTTGTTCCTGTGTACAACAGCTTTGCCCTGAAAAGAAAATCCGAAATATTATAAAGAGATATGATATGATATGAAAATATTTTTATCGTATGTGTACGATACGATAACAATTCGAATTTCTTTTAGCTTTTAGATATTGTATGTCGATTAAAAACAAATGTATAAATATCTTAATGTTGTTCTATGCTGGGGACATATAATAGGCCTCAATAGTTTATTTGTATAAAGACCTTTCTCTAAGGTAAGACCATCAAAGGGAACTTCAATAACAGAAGGACTTCACAGCTCTTTCTACTCGTCTCTAGCAAATGTGTATTTCAATTGCCTCGCAGGACCCTTGCAAATGACTTTTATGATGATCATACGAGACTGGTAGGCCTACGTACGAATATTTAGCGGCGATATCTTATGCAACACCCAGATTATGAGCCATCAAGCAAATTTTGCGCGTCGCAGAGGTACCAAGTGCATAGTTAATTGCATCATTATCTCCGAAAGCACATTGGGAGTAACAAAAAATACCTTAACGACATGGTAATGCTGTTAAAGATTCTACAAGACACCCTCGCCCCTCTAAAAAATAATGCCAAGACAAACAGGAAGCGACGGATGGCGTCGATTGCTGTTAGCACATTCACTCAAATTAATGTCATGTTGGTGCGTGATCGTGAAGGGAATACCATGAATATTAGCTATGACATCTGAAGCCCAAAAACGTTTGCATTAGATTTACCTTTTTCTCCAATCGGCCGGTTTCCGTTTCGTATGCTTTACCATCTTGTATCGAGCGACACCTTCCGGAGGCCGTGTTATTTTCAGTCCGACATGCATAATTCTGTGGTGAGAAGAGACACGGCACGTACTGAGCACATAGATCAATACAACACATTGGCACAGGCCATGTAATCCGATCCGAGCCCAGCAAACATTTCATAAAGCATTCTGACAGGGATTGCATCTCTGCGCTTTTAAACGCAGGCAATGGGCCATGCGTTCTTGAAGTTAATCGAAATTTGAAGACTGTTAAACAAGTCATTATGAATTCCAAAGTGCAGTATAATGCCAATGGTATAATGGAAATTTATTTGGCTTATTTTATAACGCATTGAATACGGTACCGTTTTAATTTCAATCATTATTGAAATATTTAATTATCAGTAGTATTGAATAGAATTGAAAAATACTTTATTTGTCTGAAGTTATACAGGTCTGACATTCGACAAATAGGTGACCAGGCTTCTGGATAATATCCAGGTCTTCCAGCCGTCACCTCAGCATACATTATCATACCTGATTTGTATATAATAATAGTGAAGATTTAATATGCAGCAGTAATTTTGTATAGGATAATTTGAGAGTATATTTTTTCAACCAATTAGATAGAAATACAAGAAGGCTGAGGGGTATTTTACCTTCACTCTTAAGGAGTGAAAGGGAAAAGTGGATCGGCTTGACTTATAGACCTTTAATCCTTGCACCTTTTCCCCAGTAAGCCCCCCACCCCCCTAAATCATTTAGTCCCTCCTCGTTCTACCAGCTGCCGCATGTTGCGTGCTACTCTAGGGGTTTACACTTACTTGCTAGGGGTATTCGAATGCACTCATGCATTGAAAGATTCATGAAGGGGAATTCGGTCTAAGTGGTGGGCATATCATCATTTCTAGCTTTAAAGTACAAGTTCACAGTCAATATATTAACATGACTGTTAAGGGTCTCTTGACCCCATGACAATACATGATAATACAATCCTCCCCATTATGATGGTTTCGAAATAACTAATAAAATGTGTATTTTACAAAGAGCATCACTGACTCTCAACAGCTGATGACAACAGTATCACACTGAGGAAAGTGCATGGTAATATCCACACACATTCCAACCCAACCACAGTGACCACCGACGCCCCCAAAGTCATAAATCACACCCATACTGGATAACTTCGAGATTTGTGAAGTTTGGGAACCAACGAGACCACTCTCGTTGGGGGAACCAACGAGATTATATTAACACATATAATCTCGTTGGGGGAACCAAGGAGCACTGATTCCCTTTTTTCTGTTTCGGCGGTATATACGTCCGTTGAAGGTCCAAAACTTAGTGAGGATAAAGAATCGGCAAGCTATTCATTTAAACGTATAAAAACAGTATAAAATTTAATCAAGCCAATCCAATAAATTATAAAAGTATTCCTTCATACTATTTATAGAATAGACTAGTTTTAAATCATGACATCGTAAAGCCCCAAGGGCTTACAGAGAATTTCATATCGCTTTTGTTCCTTCCCCCCTGAGGAATGATTTCCTCGCGAATCTAAATTATCAAGCGTATTAAAGTTACCTGTAAGCCATGTCGTCGTCTTCAGCACCCCATCCCCAATAGAGGTTAGAATAGCCATTCACTCTCTGGAAGTGCTCAGTGCGCATATTCAACACTCCTCCAACTAGTTCCTGGTAGGCTAATCTGTAAGGAATAAAAAGTGACATATAAAAACAGAATTCACCCGAGCTGTAATATACCAAATCCGACACTAACCAAATCCATAACGTATTCTATGATAATGAGGAAGTAAAATATGATTTTCTGCTAGTGCCTTGAAAATCATGTCTCAGGAAAATATTATATGATAATCAAGACGTCTACCCTGGATGATTGCTAGACTTGTTCGCATTGACTGGGTACTAATGAGTATACTTATCATAAGGATCATTATATATTGTTAATTACGAGGATGACAAAGCAAGAAACCAATATTTGCATGATTTATTGAGATGCATTACTGGTATAATAATGAGCACAATTGCATATTCTAAAAGACACATATCCAAGCTTGGTTGTCCAGTATCTTCAGCAACCATACATCAAGGCGAGGGCCGGGTAGGTTACGCCCAAGAATAATCAAACGCTTCATAAAAGGGAAAGACAACCGACCAGGCCCAGACTATCAAAAGTGCTTTATACCTTCTCAGGGCCATATTGCTTCACCCCAGATGAAAATTCCCAGGGCATATTTCGCAAGTATGCGTAAACCAGAAGACTTGTTCATAATGAGGTAAACCTTCACTGAACAAGATATGAACTACCATACTGGACAGATATCCAGGACAAGATTCTTTGTTGTAAAAGAATTGAATTAAATTTATATATAATTGTATCTTCAAAATGATAAACGTATGATAAAAAAAAGGTGAAGGATGAAGAAGTATATAAATACCCTCTGTGTCAACCAGGCCTGTCAAAGAGACATTTTTATTCTTGTAAAGAATATTAATAGCTATATAAGGCCAGCCTAAATGGAGTATAATTATACTCGGATAGTTACAGCGAATTAGATGGGCAGAAAGAAAATGGGTTTTGGACACACACCAATGATGACTAAAGCCCTATATCCACCAAGGCGATTTCTCACGGGGGGCAGTCGGCTGACATCTTGACATGGAAGGGGGGAGGGATCATCAGACGACACAAATACAATCATCAGACAATACAAAGATATTACAATAAGTCATACGTATAGTGCATTGTCAGTTATAACACAGTTGAGGTCATTGAGATATGGGCTCACAGTAGTATATTCGGTCAGGAATGACCATGGTCTTCCGCCCACTGCTAGCTCACAGTCAACTAAATTCATTTTTCATGGATCTCCACTACCTGACAACCGGGGCGGATTTAGGGGGAGGGCGCGGGGGCGCGGGGTTTTCAAAATCAAGCTAGGGTATGTGTGGTGCAAAAGACACAAGAAAAACATTCATATAACATTGGATATACTTTCATGTACACTTTATCAACTGTATTCCAATAATTGGGATTGGAAAAGTCTAGAATTTAGGCTAATAAATTCAAGGGTTGAAACATTAACATATATATAGGTCGAAGGGCTTGAAATATTATCACATGGCCTTGAATAGATAGATAGATAGATAGATAAACATTTTGTTGAGTCGGGGGGGGGACGATTCTCCTTAATACAGCAGGTTTGCACGCCCCCCCCCCCCGTTTTTAATCCTGTTGGAATCTTTTAAATGGCCTTGGAATGTTCAGGGATTCTCAGTTTCTTATAGAGGGGTGTGTGAGAGGGGGTGTAAATAGGTTATGAAATAGTTTGATTATAGTTGATGACATAAAAGTTCAAAACCAAAATCCTTAAATTTAACAAATAATTTAATGGAAATTCCTTTTCGGTGATTTTAAGATTATTTAGTACTTTTATCATGGTCGATTTTATGGTTGCAATAAGTGAGAGGCATCTCTGAATATGTAAAGCATTGCAGAACAAAAGCTGAGCAATTAATTAGAATATAACATGTATATAAATATGTTCTTTAAAATAAAACCTGAAACCTGAAACCGCGCCCCCTCCTTTTGAAAATCCTGGATCCGCCCCTGGACTGACCCCTCTACTCTTTCTCCTCTGACTGTCCCCGTCGGAATAATCGGCTCAGTGGATATTGGGCATAACACAGCTCATCTGCATCCGTATATAAATGCACAGTTCCCCAATAAATAATCAATAGAAGCCAGTAGTGTGTGCGACATACATATCAGTACACTGATACCCTCTAGCAGCATGGTACTCTTACACTTACAATTGACACAATGCCCTTCGTCAGCTTCACTGCAGTCAACGACCAGGCACGATATTTCACCCAGACAACTCCATGCGATCAAAGATATATGCTGTGTTGGATAACGGGTGTACAATACTCAGTATAATGTTAAAATAACATTCCATATAGATGGGACCGAGTAGAGTTTTTGATAGAGTATAAACGGTTATAGAACTGCAATCACATGCCGGATATCAAAAGTTTACTGTTGCAGTAACTGTTTAAAAAGAACCCCATTGCATAGTATGGCAATGATTGCTCCTTTGTAAATAAAGTGACTGGAATACCAAATAAAACTATAAATCCTACCAAAGGATCTACTACAGCGATGGCGATCGAATGACACTTTAATCAAATCCTTAATTGCCTATCTTTGATCACACCCACATTCTATGAGTACTCGATTGATTTCCTCCATAATAACTCTGGGTGAGGCTGATCGAAGAGTGTGGATAATATCGACCGCTTAGGATGTGAGTTATAGATCACAATTATACAATTCAGCACTCAGAGAGAGAAATCGTTCCAGCAACTTGTTAATTTCAGAAGCGAGTCCATGCAAGCATTGACGTATAAAGGAATGAGAGATTTTCATGCCGATGAAAGATTACAAGATTATACACGAGTTTACGTGAACAACACCGCAGGATCTGGAGGTTTGGGTAGGGTGGCTTCACATTGAGAGGCCTCAAAGGTATTTCCTATAATCAGTTTTCGCAAAAGCTTCTCACAGAACCATCCTACAACAACCATCATCCCCACTCCGCCATCCACCACCATTCTCCTGCCTCACCTCCGAAAGAAAAATATTACAGAGTCGAAAAGCTTCATATAGGCGTACATAGACTACACAATACTGGATACTTGTTACACAAAAGGAGAGAAATTATGAATAGAAAATGAAATAAAAGTGACTGCCTTGTTCAGATCTATAACTACAGATGCGCCCATATCAAACGCGACTACTTTAGTCCCGCCCCTTCAACATTAATACCGCTCTCGACCGCCAGAGGCATTCCCCCTTTTCTCTCTAAAACAAGACTAGGCTGGAGGGCTGACTGAAGGGAGAGAAGGTGATGTCCCAGGGTGGTGCTTACCCTGCCCATGGCTGAGTGACCACATTTAGCACACTGATGAACCTCAGGAATTTATAGCTCTGCAGAGACACCCCCGGCTTGAGATGTAGCATGCAGGGTTAATTTTAAATTTTCGCAAGGCTAACGTTACTACTACTATAGAAACAGCGACAGAAATCAGGAGGCAGCATCTATGATTTCCTTAATGTGAGCAACTAATAAATAATTGTCGATAGACCATACATTAATGTTGTTAGAATTTATTTATTTTAAACAGCTTGTACATGCAAAAAATAATGCTAACAGATTAAATGCACTGCGGAGCTCTTGCACAGGAGCTGCTGTGAGGTATAAGTAAACGGACACACGTAGAATAAAGTGGATACTACGGCAAGTCACCACCAGGGGCTTAAAACCATCAATCTATACAATATTATTGGATCATGGAAGGAGTACTTTAGGAGGTTACAACCAGATGAGGAATTTGTGCCCGCAAAATGAATATAAAATACTAAACGTTCTATGTGTAACATGTGTAAATGTTGCCTTTCTTATCTTGAGCTTAAAGCTGAATTCTCAATTATTATGACAAAAACGATCATCAAATTTACTCGTTGCTTTACCGATAGGACTGAAGATATCAATATGTTGTTGCTTTAATAATCTTTATACAATAATGTGTAGGCAAACAAGCGCCATGCAGTCTTTGGTCAAATGACATGGTACGTTAGGTAAAGAACGGAGCAAGAGTAACAAGAGTCTTAAGGTTTTTTTTTATCAATATTCACGTGAGAATGCAGCTTTAAGCACCCATGTAAGCTTCTATTAAAATGTTGTGCTTCGTATTTATTTTCCTTACTTAAATTTGACTAAAAGCGATCACATTTATCATCGGAGCCATTACACTATATAATTGGTTAATATGGAGCTCTATAGTAAAATTCCATTTCATTCGGTATAACATAATCAGGTTAAAATGTTAGTCATATGAGGTAATGTATACAATGGTGGGAACCTTTTAGGTTCACTCAGCAACCTCTCCTTAAAATTCTCACTTCGTTTGCCATCTTGCTTGTTATTGCAAAATCATAATCATTTGATAAGTATGCAAGGGATGCAAGGTAATTTGCCGATGTCTTTAGATCTTCAATCCGCGCTTGTATCCTCCCTTTCTCTCCTACCCAAGACACTATTTACTATTGTTCATTACCATAAGCTAAATGATTCAAATTTCGGCTAACAAGTGCATAGAAGTCGGGGACATATCACCATAGTGGCATACATGTATATGACTGGGCGTTTTCAGTAATGGCCGGTATATGCAATTTGCTGAAGCCTATATTTCTCTGGTAAACGCAATGCTGAAAAATATACCGAGCTGTTTAGCTACGCCCACTATAGCACTTGGTTCCCACAGATATGCTGACAAAAAAAAGGAACTGCAGATTCAAAAGCTTGGCAAACTAATATCCGACAGAACCATTGCCACTCGCTATTACGGTACGGTATAGGTGCTTTGTAATCGTCCGTGAGGTATAGTACTTTTGAGATTATATATATATATATAGGGAAGGCGGAATATGTCTCCCACGAATGGAGAAGAAACAGCAAGTTCTTAAGTATACACACCTATTTCCGTTCTCCTTCCACTTTATTGCCCCTATACATCTACATCAGTCGCTATAGCCATGATTCCTTGACAACAAAGCCTAACTACTGTACTACATAGAATCTGATTGTATCAGTAGTATATGGAAATGTTACTGTGACCATGGCAAACTACACAATATCTCCCCCGTCTTCATGGAAGCAGGTCCCTTTCATAGATAGCGAGGTGCAATTTGCGCCGGTGCAATTCTGGGGGTATTTACCATCATGTAGCTCTTTCATGCCTGGACACGTCAAGCCTTATCTGCGCGAATAATGGGGATAAAACACAACTAATTAACACACCTCGCCTACTATCTACAAAGCTTATCACGCCCGTCCGGCCCCCGTTTGACAGGCGAATGCTCCGAGCTCACCTCGTACATTTCGCTTCGGCGCCACACAATCTGCTTGTCTGCTGACCCTTATCAGTGCTAATCTCTGACCGTTGATGTAGCAGTGTGTAGGTGGGTGGGTTGAAGGGAGGGTGGCTTGGTTGGGGTCATCTGTCGGAGTGTCCGGGTGCGGGGGTGCCGAAGGTGTATGCACGAGTCTGGGGGAGTATGAAGGACGAGAACTATATACTGAATATTTCTAGCATATTTCAGGATAGTTTGAGCAGAGACAGTACAAATGAAGGGTCTCTGGTTTGAGGCAAACTACTGACATCTGGAAGAGCTATATGGAAAACACAAGACTAGGGAAAAAACTACCAAATAGGACAGCTCAAAAGTCAAAAATCGGTCAGCTGACAGGACAGTGTATACGGTACCCCGGGGGTTACACTGGGTTACAACTACGGCCGATTTTTGAAATTTGGTTTCCATTTTAGCTGTAATAAACCCATTATAAACCTCGGGGAATGTGCCAATTCTGTCACAATTAAAAACAATAGATCGCACCGGGTGGCTTACGCCCGACGTATGCCCCGCGTCTGGACAACGTGAATCAGTTGTGGCAGGGCTAAGTGTCCTTAACCCCGGATGAGTAAATTATGGTGTACAGAGGTAAAGAAATGATATAAGGCTTAAAGGAAGAGCAGCACATTTGTTCCGTAAAGCTTCAGGGGAAATTTATTTCGAAGTTTGTCGATCTAGGACCCTACAATGGTTTTAATCTTGATCTATTTTTACGGATGGGGTGGGGTCGGCAAGGTGCTCTACTCGATGCATCATTAAACCGGTACTGTGCCGTAAAGTGTAGAAAAATAGTTAGCGGATCAATTTTAAAGTCTTTCCTTCAGTATCCGCTGGCTATAGGGGGTTACAAAGGCTTAAAAGCTTTTAAAGGTGGTATTAAATGTCACGGACTACGACAAACAAACCGCCTCTGGTTAAGGTTAAGAGTCATTAAAAAGTATCTAGTACACCACTGTTAAAACAAGAGTTTTAAGAAGACTGCATAGCCAAGTAATGTTCATCCTCACCGAGTAGATTGAGGAAAATTAAAAAACAAGGGGAAGATCCACCAACCCAGATACTATCAGGAAACAACTACCTCAAAAATACAGAAGAATCTAGGAGTGGAGATTGATTCGGACCTAAATTCAAAAAACACCTAGAAAGTAGAATAAAGAACGCTAAATCAAAAATTAGATCACTAACTAAGTTAAGAATAGCAGCCTCACCAGACACCATAATCAGTCTACTTACACGGGGAAAAAGCAGCAATTGTAAATAACAAACTTCAGGCCTACCTTGTGCCATAAACATATGGTGTCAAACAAACTAAAGCTCTGTAAACGCAGAAAAATGTAATGTAGTAAATTCTACACTCAGGAAAGAATTGAAAACACCAATATTAAACCTGAGTTTTGGCAACTCCACTCTAAGCACAGATGCAGAATATAAATACCTTGGTTTAATACTGGATGAATCTTTTGTCAGTGACAAAATAAAGAATATATTATTATTATTATTATTATTATTATTATTATTATTATTATCATCATCATTATTATCATTATTATTATTATAAGGTAGCAATAAGGCCAGTATTAGAATTTGGCGACAACTTGTATTCAATAGCTGCAAAGGCCCTTTTGAAGAAATTACCATACCTCCAAAACACAGCAATCAGAATAGCTTTAGAAGACCAAATGTTTCGGACCATCAGAAAGACTTTAACATCCCAGAACTATATAAGCGACTGGAAGGCCACCTCCTTGAATATGCATATAAATTAAGCCAAAATGAGAATGAAATTGACTCCAGAAAAAAATCAACTTAAGAAGCCTAGTGGGGGAGAGAAAGCTTATGGTCCCAAAGCCAAACAACACAACGTTTAGAGTCATCTATGTTGATATGAATGGATATCTCCGAGGTATTACGCTTATCAGTGTTAAAATACCAAGTAAGGTAAAACAAAAAAGAACTCTCAGACCTTAGATTATTCAATAATGGCTCACCCAATTGATACGAGCAACAGACAAGTAATACTACTAATAAAGAAGTCATGCGTCCAATTCCGTCTTTTCTATCAAGGGTGGGTATATATTTATAAGTATCTCTCAGTCTCTCTCTCACACACACACAACCATCAACTGGGCCTGGCCTCTATACCTCCATCAACGGAATTGTGAGTGGTAATCACCTGGAACCATTCTGTCTGCCCTCCAGGTGTGAGCAGGTTAATAAAGCTCGCCTCCAAAGGGGATGGCACTAATGATGCTGCTACCTCATCTACCAACGGAGGCTATGTGGCAGTTGGACATGACTAAAACCTACCGCAGCAGTATTTTTTTTATAGAACGCCATTTCCTTTCTCTCCACCTCCAGGGATCAAGCCCGACTGTAAGGAAGGCAATGTTTCAAAGAACTGGGTCTCTAAGATGCAGTCTACAATAGAAACTTTATAGACGATTGTAACGAGGCACTTGCACACAGAAACGATTTCCCCAACTTAGATTCGCAGCAGTACACCAAGAGCGCCGATCGCATAATTCTACGGGAAAACTCTGGAAATAGTCCTTCAATATTTCGTATAACGTTTTTCTGAATCTCATAAATATATACCCAGAGAAAGCTAAAGGATTACGACGAAATTTCCTAATCCCTTAGACCCCCTACGGCTGGCCAGCCAGTGACAGACAAGCTGTCACGCCCATTAGCGTGTGACGGCTGCCAGTGCAGTACCAGAGATGACAAAGCAGAGAAAAAAACTTGCCCATGCTTGGGTTCAATCTAGCATCCTTGTTATTCACAAGCGAGCTTATACATCACTACACTACCAAAACTGTTGGAGATATCTGCTCAACTTATGAGTCTGAATGCAGAGCTCAAAAACTCAAAACTATTGCTTTCCACTAGATAGCTCATAGCTCCCTCAAAATGCTTCCAATCTGAAAATAAAAGTTATCCCAGAACCCTCTGACTGTCAGGAAGTCTTTTGACTCGATATAAATCACCTGACTGTTTGCCCGCACATTTTTTAAAATTTCATTTAGGGCCAAGGTACATTTATAATGATAACAAAAACGCATACTGGGTTGATCAAACAACCTTATGGTTCCCAAGTGAGTTCCTTCACCATTAGACTGCCGAATCTGTTGGAGATACATGCTCAACATATGAGCCTGAATGCAGAGAGAAAGGAAGAGTGAGAGTGAATAACACCTCCCAATCTGTACAAACAATGATATAGGCTTATGTGTTGTGTTCCAGGAAAACGATTCACAAGTTCCAGGTTCATGAGTCAAAGTGTCGCGAAAAGAAAACCAGATGAAAGAGTTATTTGTATGCACAGGAGTATCACAGGATTAACAGTGGTAGTCGTGCTTGATTTGAACAACAGAAGAATCTTGGTCTGCGAGCGGCCCAAGTCCGTAGTGTCAAGCGAAGGCGGGATCCCCTTGCGAAGGAGGTGCACTCTTCGCCTACCATCCGCAGGAGGGTGTCTTCATGCGTGATCGTAGGTCGCTCCCTGTCGGAACTGGCCGGCAGCTCTTATTGCGTCCGGCTCTGGTAGAAGTGCCCTTCGGTGCCACTAGGTGTTGATGGTGTTGATACGGCAGCGACGTCGATGTTGTCAAGCGGACCCACAACAGATACAGTATTGTGTCAAAATGGTTTCACTGCGTTGCTTATGAATGCGAACATGGGAGAATGAGAGATACCACAGGGTGGCAGTAAAACAAATTAAAGGAAGAAAACCTTTTCAAATTGCAACTTTCCACAGGTCACCCGGGAATATTATGGGAGAATATTTTCATATGGTTCAAATAGATTCAGCTGAAGTCTACAGAATACCCAGTCGTAGCACATTTAAGATTTTAAGCTAAGTGAAAAATTGAACACCGTAGGAAATTTCAGCTATTGAAACAAAGAAAAGAGTCAAATTAAAAATACAAGAACATCAAAGTAGTAATTTACAAGTTGCCTATAAGGTCACATGACGCAGTTTCGCATCAAGTTACAATGGTTGTTGTTTCCCGTCTTTAAACAATTGTATTAATATACCATGATGAAATATAGGATACGAATTCTGTACCATGATAATCCGTTGAATTGGACAATATATCTTGTCAGATTACCCTGGATTTCCACATATAGGTCGCAACAAATGTAATTCATTCATAGAAACATGAAATGTAAGTAAAATTCCATTAGGAAATTACTATGCAATGACAATACGTGTATATTCACAATGGGCTGTTATACAAAGCAGCACCGATAAGCCACCAGCTTGCCGTTCCTCACAGGTTTCCCTATTTGCGCGGAAACAATAATCAGGAGAGTAAACATTAATTAGCTGCCAACATCTTGCCAGGAGTTTCTCAGATGGGATATTTCAAAGGGAACATCGGCAATTACAAACACTTGCAGATCTGAAATATATTTCCCAAATATGATGAAAGGACCTCGAAGGATGGGCCAGCAATGGAGAACTTCCCTTATAAGCAAACGTGCCAAAATAAGAAGAATTTGAGAAGGCAATTCCCAAAATCATAGACAGTATGAACCGATCTTGATACATCAAGAAAGGGGATGATAAGAGGCTACAACACCTCCATTAAAACATCGCCAGTTTTCTCTTTGGTAGCCAGGTCATCAATGGAGTTCAGTTCTTGTAGGATTTCCAATAGAGCTGCTCTTATTTTAAACATGGAGTGATCTCGATGGCTTTGGGTATCTCGGTGAAGACCTCTTTATGCGGTCTATTATTAGCCTCATAGATCACAGGACATGGCAAACGCTGAGGGAGAAGCCAATAATACCAATACATGTTGATAGTATACACAATACCCAGCAACATATCGTGAGTTGGAAGATAGAGATGGAATTGTAGATTTCACTGGACACAACCGTGAGAGTTGTGTCCAGCGAATGAAACTCCGAACCTCAAAACAATACCATAAATAAACCGTGAGCTACATCGTGAAAACAAAACTGCCTAATCATTTCCAATTTCCAATCGAAAAGATGAATATAGGAGAAACATATTCAGGGGTTTCGGACCACCTCTCACTCGGCATTTCCAAATCAGGAGTTATTCAATATCGGCCCCATGAAAAGATATATTTGATTTAATTGAATATTTATTTTACAAAAAGAAGAAAGTAGTGAGATTATAGCCGACGACAGGTAGAACTCCCAAAACCCTTTAACTTTTTCAATTGTGTTTCCTATTCAAATACACCCACAAGGACATAAAAACATTGCATAAATACTTCAAGAGCTTCTTGTCCAACAAATACTCCCCAAGACTATTTCTGATAAGGAACCGACAGAGGGCCACATCAAAGATGTTGATTGCATCGTAGAGAAGACAGTAGAAGGCTGATTGGAATAATCTGATTGATGATAACATGTTTTCGTAACTCTGATTCAACAGGAGGAACTACAAAAACGAAGGGAAGGAAATGTCTTTGGACTGGCAACAAATAATTGTCCGCTTACAGCTGGTGTCTTTTCTGCGATCGGCTTCAGCTTTGTGTGGCTGTTTTCTTTTTCTGACAGTGATTATCTTTTAGGTCAAAGATTCCCATCCATTATGTTATACAGAGATAGTGAAGAGGGGGAGAATTTAATTTGTTCGAAATCATGAGCGGATACGAGGCTTTGTATTTTATTCAAGCACATCCATTGAATGGCCTGCAGCCTGAACTATATTGACCAGACCTTTACAATAATTAATGCATCGAGTTGAAGATTTAGACTTGGTATGTTTCAGATGGTCATGAATGAATTTTCCAGAAAGCCTGAACAAAGGAGGCTAAAAACTAGCAGGAAACTTAAAGATTTTCTACCTTTTGTTCCGTTCTGTTCCTGCCCATCTGAAACGCCTTTGACCAGAAGTTGGAGGATTATCTTTTGCTATATCTATATTACGGCGGCCCGCCGAAAACCTGGCATAACATGATCTTTTATTTTTTAAAACCTGGACGCCGAAAATAAACACAATCTTAGCCCTGCCACCCAATACCCATTTCAGGAGAACCTATATATCCCAGAACCCCATTTAACTCACTTTTCTCGATTAATTCAACCTTATAGCCTCTCGAATTCTTTCACCAATTGAAAGGGAATGACATCAACAACTAAATGTGTGAGTTTAAAAGAAAACCGAGCCCCAGATGCAGAGATGTAAGTGAAATATTTTTTTTAAAAATGACTCGAAAATGAGACAAATGTAAAAAGGCTGTCTGCTCTGGGGCTCGATCTCACAATGTTTGGAAGTCTAATGCTTTCACCACTTGACTACAGGGTCTATAGGGCACATGCATTATAAACACTTACATTAATTCATCACATTTTAGGTTTACTTTAATCCCCCATTCTCCTCATGGTGATTGAGGAGAATGGGGAAACAAATTATCTATGGAGGCCCCTATGTTAGCCGCAGGCCATTCAATGATTCAAATTACCATAAAAGTATATCTTACATCTGCTATCTATTTATTATATTATCATATGCCAATGTAGGACTCCTAGGTCTGCACGCTTCCCAGATGGAATTAATTATTTAATTGTCTATGTAGAGTAGCGGATAACTACCAAACTGACGTCATAATACCCATTGAAAGATTCCAATTCTGCCTGCAGTATCGAGAGTAATAAAAATTGTGTAAAAATATTTTGGTACACAATGGTGGCATAACTGAATGGTTAACAATAAACAACGCTTTTGATCTCTTACGCCCGGTGATAATTAAAGGCAGATTGTAAAATAATGAGAAAGTTGACATAGTATGAAAGATGCATAATGAAGTGACTATCGAGTTCTCGTCACGTTTAAACTTGGCCTCAGTGATAGAAGGATATATAAAGGGACTCCTCAGGAGGGTCGAGGATCGAGAGTTGCCCTTAAATAATCCAACCCTTCGGGAAATTAAGAGCTGGTGTTTGACGAGGACCGAGAGTACATCAAAAGGTGTGAGCTCTTGCTAAAAGGTTTCCTCCCAAGATAGTTTCACGCATATATGCTTCTGAAGTTTACATGCGTATCTATATATATTTAATCATTTCCCGCGTGGCATAACAGTTCCATACTCTTTTATCTTGATCCACTCTTTTGCACTTCAACCAAAAATATGAATTGCCGTTAGTTGCAAAGGGAAACGTAGTAAAAAAGTGAAATGTTAGTTTTTAGAACATGGTACGTTGCCGTCAGTTCTCATGTATTCTCTGACAACCCCGAGAGTTGGCGAGAGCAAATTTGAAATTTGATAGGCATATATATATGCTATGATGAATAATATTTCCCTAGCTTGTTTCATAAGACGAGATTAGCTCAAGTTTGAATGTTGAAATAGCGTCGAGTGATTAATACAATACTACTCAGAATAATTAGTAACATTGAGGGGAAAATATTAATCTCGATAGAAAAGAAAACTGCTACTAGAAGCTTAATCAAATTCGGTACATTGAATGATTGACAATATGCTGTGTAAACTTTGCTGATAAAGGCCAAATGGTACTATAATCATATTATTAGATACAATCTGATTCATTGGTTCACAGCATCAACTAAGATTTCATATCACTTTGAGATAGGGGCGTCAGGTCGAGTCCCTACAATGACTTTAATTTTGCCTGAGTTATTGAATCTAAAAGCGGACATGGTACTTATTATTGTGAGTTCGTCTGGGCAAGGGAAACTATTATGTATACATGCCCCACCACTCCATTCCCTGTCTAAATATAACACGCCTCAGATGCAATAAGAACCGTTATTAATACCTTACCCGAAGATGCAAAGGAAATGAAATTTTCTGATCAAAACAGGTAGTAAAGACCACCACCAGCCTACAAGGTCCATAGGCCTTATGGAGGCTGACATGAGAGCAGGAAGGGAATTAGTTGCGCTGTCGAGGGGTATCCTTTCTTAAGAGGTCAGAGATGAAATGGCCTGGCTTCACCTTGTGCCTATACATGGTCCAATCTTTTAAAGAGATATTACACTTCACTCAGGATAAGTTGACCACAGAAGCTCATTTTTAAAGTGTGCCTTCAAAGCATCAATGCCATTACCGCTGTAAATATAATTACGGGAGAAAAGGGGGGAAATGCCATTATGTTAAAATTAATGTTAATAACCCGTTGACGTAAACATGTGAAGTTTTTAAGTACACTTCACAATGATTATCCACATTGGAATATCTAAACAAAGGTAGTCTAACAGAAGAAGAGGGATATATCTATAGTACTGTATATTTTCCCAATATTCATCAGTGTATTTTACTCCCTGAAGTCGGGGCGAAGGACTGCGTACAAAAGGTGGCGGGGACAGACGTGAGACTTAAAAGGCCCACGGTCTGGCCTTTGAGGTCGTCCTAGCAAAACTCCTTTCAAGAGCAGGCTTATATTTATTCCAAACGGCCTTCCGGTTTCTGTCGAGCACAGTGACTGGAGAACAAAAAAGCCAGCCAATACCCCTTTCTGCTTCAGATGCTATCAATAGTTCACAAGGGACAGCAATGCGGCTCCTAACTACTAGGTGGTGAGAGGAGGAATAGCAAACAGCCTGCGCATACACCGCCATATCGTGCATTACGAATGGCCTGTATGCCCACCGACTGGGACTCTATTTGTAATAAAAGAGATTAAGGACCAACACCAAGCAATCATCCTAGAGAGGAACTGGTGAATTATTATCAAAAGGACAAAAGAAAAGACCTTGGCTAAAGTCACCTGAGGTAGAATACTTGATTAGTACCGCAGAACATTTCTCCAAACTAGAGCCAATTTTAGTAGCTCCAATCGTGACAAAAAAGCTGGGGGAATACCCAACCTTTGCTCTCGGAGTCACTAAATTTAGTGACAATGATGGAACTCGTAGAAAGAAAATAAAATAAATGATATCCTCATTATGGTCTCCTTTTTATTTATAATAAAGCATTTTATATATCATGATTGCCCACTTCAGAATCTAATAGATATGAAATACGCCAAGGGGACCTTCTAAGTTCTAATGGTTAACATAACTTATAATTTTGATATGAATTCCATTGAGCGATTATCTTGACGGAGACCCCTGCCGCCTGTGAAAAAAACTGTCCCAGTATTTACAGGCCTTGGCTTGAAGGATATGAAAAATAAAGATTTAATCTGTTTATATAAAGATGACCCCACCATCACATGCATCAAATATTCGCCAGGTATTGACATTGACTTCTCAAATGACTTTTTGGACTGGGAGTATTTAACAATTAGCTCCCTCGATGAATTGTTCCCTATATAGATTGTGTTGCTAAGTGTTCCTAATAGAAAATGCACTGACATGAGAAGTAAAATGTTAGTGGATAGACCGATGCTAAACGATAACCACGGGGAAGAGTTCCTAGCGATACTCTTATTAGAGGCAAACATGAATATAAGCTGTCGCATCGGTGGCTTCACTAGTACGCCCTCCAGATTCAGATAAAGTAGGAGGAAAAAGACGAGAGATGATTTATATTAGTCCTACAAAAACTGGCTATTACTCCCATTCTTCCCACTATGTTCCCTGTCTTTGTTCTCAGGTACATTCGGTCGTGGAGCAGCTTTGCCTCGCATAGATTTCCTCGTAAAAAGGGCTTTGATTGAACATCCTGCCTTTCAAAGCCCACAACAGTTTTTGTCACCAGCAGAGCCTAAGAATATCCTTCAATATCAAGGGGTCCGAAAGCACTCACTTGGTTTATCTGTATTGGCGTATGGACTTTCTACCATCTTCTCGTTTTTATGTGTCAAAGGCAATGAATGTAAGACCCATTCGTGACTGCATTTTGCAATTGACTGGCTTCCTTTGGATGAAGCCAAAATCCATTTCCCTCACAATCCAATGCATCAAATGTTGGCCGACACCTTTTGGGATCCATAATCTCCTTAGCGATTTTTCGATAGGGGTTGTCCGTCACCAGTCGACCAACATTCATGCACGAGGCTCTCCGGCCCAACAGCATCGGCAGATGAAATTTCTTTTAAAGAACATTGGCAAAAAAGCGCTTCCTATGTGAATACATGGTGACAAGGTATGACACGGTCTCCACCACATGCCATGATTGCTTAAACTGAAAGGCTAAATTGGGAACGTGTTATGGCCCATTCTACCTATAGGATTTGGCCTCCAACTCTGTACTTACCAACTGCGAATATGTTAGGATAGTACAAAACGGATCAATAAGCCAAACGGAGGTGGCAAATGCCCTCTCATACGCTAGAGGCCACGGTTCTGGATGTATGTACAGGGGGACATAACATCGGCAGCGAGAAATGAGAGTTTATCTATCTGAGGAACAACTTGATATTCTCCTGCTCCACGGGCGATACATTTTTACTTGTGTGACCCGGGAAACCTGGAGGAAATGAAGTCGACGTGATGGAGCAATCCATTGTTGGGTCAGCCGAAACGCTCTGGGTCCATGGGTTGGAGGTAGGAGGCTCTTTGCCAGAGTCGCTGCCATGGCTACCCTTTAACACTCCCTAAACTGCATGTGAGATGGCTTGCATGATTTTATGTACTTTGAAATGCGTGAAAGATTTCAATAAATAGTACCCTATATCCCAGGGATATGAGGTCGTATCTGCTGCATGCATATACTATGTTTCATCTCTTTCTAAAAGCTGATACGAGAATGTCATTCCATTATTAGACTCCTTTATTGCATTAATATTAGAAAATATTACACATATTTGATTAAAGTTATAGAGCAAATGAAAACGATGGGATGGGAGTAACAGAATGTACTAGAATAATATTAACCGTCTGGAGCTACTGACCATGTTACATAGCACAATATCAAAGTTTAATGGGTTATATAATAGTAGTGATATTCTCTCATCATACAATGCACTCTCCCTTGAGCGTATATTACATACGAAAGGTCACACAGCTCAATTAGTCCCTGCCCAATATGTATAATAGGATTTAGTTCATAATACCTCAGAGATAAAAAGAATTACGACACTATTCATAAACGCCAACCATAACCTGTTGGCAATTTAAGCTACAAAAAGATTGTGTGATATCTTTTCAAAATAGGAAACAAAGGTTCGTTGGTAATATCTAAGATTGAAAATCCGAGTGTCCAGGGGGAAATACAATATACAGGGATCATAAAAAGCAACAGGGCAGAAATACCTTAATGTTGACTAGCGGGGGCAAGTGAGAGCATAAAACCACTAATGATAATAGGTAGTCTATGGGAAAACCTCGAGTATTGAGGGGATCCTCTAGGGCCACACTCTAAAGTACCTCTCAGGGTTAAAGGCCCTTTGCGTGAAGGGTCTAGAACTTAATAGGGTAGTTAGATAGGCAGTGTGCAGAGTGGAACGACAGGAGCATGTCATCTTGTCATGTACGGAGCAGACAGAATCCACTATCCCCCAGCACTCTCGCGGACGTTATGCCAGAATGTGAGTTGACAGGCGAGATTGAAACTGATATTCAATACAGAAGCAGCCAGTCAATGCTGAAGAAGAGCTGTTACATTAAATCACCCCTCACAACTCTTTCAGAAGTGCCATTTCCAATAGATGAATAGAACCTCTTGACAGACCTTCCCTTCAGTGACTAGGCGGACTGAGAACGTGTTGATCAGGTGTCGCTTTCATCTATGACATGCGTACGCATTTATACAACATATATACTGTAATCCAGATATAGAAATTACATAGCAGCCGATACAATATGGGATTTATATATAATGTATGAGTGATAAAGGCTAGGTTCAATAAAGCACTATAACGTTGCTGCGCCTATAATTGGATTAGTCTCCCCGAAAGTAGCATAACTATAGAGCTAACCTTGCACTGCATGGAAATGCTACATAGCCCTAAGCAAACTGTGCTAAGGTGACCAGCGGTGAGCCAGCATTGAGGAGGTGAGCATCACAGGTGCGTATCCACAGATAGCTATTGCTAAACAAGGGCCAGTAGAACTCCTAACCATCCTCACGTTCAGACAATAGTGATACGGCCTATCGATATTGATATACTCGAAAGATGATTGATCATTGCTTGGTATGAATATGGCAAAAACGTTCGACGTAGAAATACATTTATTTAGTTTTCTCAATGCCCCTGATTCACTATCCCGGCAATATTCCCGGGATATTGGATCAAGGGCATAAGGCTAATGAATAATGTCACTATTTCGTAATAAACGAAACCAAGTAAATCATTTATAGGCAGCATTATCATCCACGATAATCCTAATATACATATTTGAAATACATGAACAAAAAAGAAAGCTCCTGTCGGCAACTGCCAAAAGCCTGCAGAAATAATTTCGCCGGTAAATTAACAAGATATAGAGGTGTAATGTTGAAACGACAGCGTAAGAAAACAATGCTTACTTGTAACCCATCTCATCGATGGCAACTGACATGTGCCTTGGTTGCGTGGGGCAGGAGTACATATTTCTGTCATCCTCCGGCACCAAATCCACGTCATGGAACACAAAGCACTGGAAATTATTCTGCTTCAAAGCCTCCACAAAAGCAATGTTCATGATCCGAGCTTTGTTGAATGTGTCACGACCAGACTGTAAGAGAATAAATGAGGTAAAAAAATATTTTATTTGATATTACGATCAGAGAACTTGGGCGTAGGGGTATCATGGCTTTTGGCTGCACGCAGAACAATTTTCTTTGGTGTGGCTACTCTGAGGATTGTGTGGCTCATGCTAGTCAGCCAAAAGTTTCGGTTACTTCTGCATATAGCCACAGTTATTTCTTCCATTCTATCATGCAATCAGTAGAAGTGGAGGTTCTCGGGAATTAGATATTATTTCCATCGATATATACGAACAACTATGCAGGAGAATGTAACGCAAAGCAAACATTTGAAAGGTTTATACGATGATAAAGAACAGATATCAAATGTCATTTGACTATCTGCCGATGAAGAGACCTGCATGCTTAAATATTTCATTTGAATCAACTTTTTCGAACAGGGAATGCGACCCCATCTTCACTTGAATCCCACAATAAGCTTTTTTATTTACATAATACTAGTTAGTCCCGTCTTTACATACCATTTGGCAATAACCTTTTTTTCTTCATTTCGTAATTTGATATGGAAATAAACCTTTGCAGCAATGAAATGCTCACACAAGGATTGCCGAAATGTGTGCACACGAAACATAATGGCGATTGACAGAAGTGCCCAGAGGACAATGCCAAAACCTGGGATTCATACGCGAGGATAATGATGGGGTTTTATCTTCCCTTGGGTCTTCGCTCATAATGATCGATTGACTAAATTCTGTCTGTTTAACGCATCCGGAGAGATGAGATGTTTGACAGCACATCGAAGGATCAAACAAACATTGAATAATTCCTGACCCATTGAACGTACACTATTACCAAATCCTTATTTCTCCTTTGTCCAAGGAAGAGCAATAAAAAGGTGTTTCAGGTCGGGCCTCGACATAAACAGATTACCAATTTTGTATTTAGGGGTCTCCCGTCTGGTTTTGTCCCTAAATCGCCCTTTTAACGGACAATACTACCAGGAAAATGAAATGATATGCACAATTCAATATTAATTACTTCATTTAGACACAAAGGCACAAGGACAATGCTGAAATATAAATGTAAGGATCCATTTTGCCTTGACAAACAGGTCGAAAACTGGCTATAATTAAACTCGTAGTCATACTATACTTGCTATACTGGAAAACGTGGCTATACCTTAGAGTAAAATGATATACCCCATAAAAAGCTGGGTATAACTTAATTTAACTTAGGTCATTTTCACTGTACTGAGCGATTACCATTCAGACATAAGATATACAAATAAATACTGAACTAGAAATGCAGGTACCCAATTCACCTAGCTATTAAAAGTAATATAACATGGAATCAGCTTCAATGTCATTTAGGATGACAGTGGGAATTTTTCTTGGATTCGAAATGAAAACCATTCATTTTGAAGAGTATACATTTGGTAACATCCCTTCCAATATAGTATATATAAAGAAATGATTGGCAGACAGGTACCGGTATCTATATTTTGGGGACACACCCACTCTCACACTGCTATGACTGACATTTAATTGTATTATTTAATAGACAGGAACCTTCACATTTCATTATTCTTCATCATTACCTAATCCTTTGTTCTATATGTATACCTGTATGTAACGGAACCACCTTCTTCATGAGAGTGCTATATTTGTAATATTGATCCCGAATATATAGATTTGTAAAAAAAATCTTGGTAGGCCATGAGTGGGGAATACTCCCAATGAGGGATTGAGGATTAAAGTTGTCTTGTCTCATTGAATGCCAAGCAGAAAATGAAGACTTGGGAGTGGAAGAGGGGAAGCTAAAATTCTTTATTGGAATATTGCTTAACCATTGGTCAGGAGGAGGCGGTTTGTTGTCAGTTGACTTCAAACTAATTTTATCCGTTGGAACCAATGCCATTGCCAATGGGATGGACACCTGTTCACTGAAGAAGTGTTGGTTGTGAAAGGGCAATTGACCACCAGACAGTCTACCCCTAAAGGACTTGGAAGGATGTGGTGAGGAGGGGAGAGACTGATTGAAAACTCGCTATCGCTCGTCCTCTATCACACGTTAGGGGTCGGTATGCGAGAAGAGGAATTAATATTTAGAATTATAATAGTTACTGCATGCTACATGTAGTCAGGCATTGGTTTGTTGGAGTATTTATCAGCCAATATAATGCGATTATATGCGCATGTATTGATTTATTTGACATGAGTGAACCACATAATTCATCAATAAGTATCGACGATTGTACAGCTTCATCGAAATGATCGTAGAAACATTTGGAACACGTTTGTTTTCGTTACGGTTGTGTTATTCATTTGTTTCAAATAAACAGCTGGCACAGGTTTTCATTTCGATAAGAATTAAAACTTGTGATTTCATTATATCAGATAAATCTCTTGAACAGGTATCGCATTTGGGGCACAATATTCTCCATCCATAATTTTGTTTAAAACCTCTTATAGTCTTGTGATACTTTCTTAGAAGTAGGCTATACATGAGTAATAACGGACGACCTTCCTTCATGGAATCAAAATGTACAATAAAAGACGCCCGCCTGCATGTATTTGCTCTAATTAAGTTTTAAGTTATAAAAGCATACGTCCCCAAGGAATGAATGTCCCATCCAATTTACTCAAAGCGATACTACGGGGAAAACCTTGATGAAAAGCCAGATCTCTCAATAGCAAATTTCATATTGCATTACACTGAAATACACGAGGACTTAACAAGCACATCAAGATTAATGTTCACAAAATAAATGAATTACACGTTTTTTAAGAAAGCAGTTGCAGGAAACTGGAGCTGAATGCACATAAATGGAACTGGGGGAAAACAACAATGTTATGATGTGCCCCAGAAAACCTACGGGTTCCTTTTATAAATTCCATGGGCAAAGCATTACCCCACACTAGTGATAAATGCATCAACAATCCTACTCTTTACCGTACGAGAGAAGTATGGTTCCTTTGAATTATTAATACCCCAGAATCTCCCTTTATGTACCTCTGACATATAAAAGGCACATATATATGTGATTGGGTTATAGCATCTGGTGTGTCAGAGCGTGATTTACATCATTCTGTATCGATATATATCATCTTAATTTTGCCCCCCTTGCTGCATGATGTTATAAAACAGGTTTCTTACACCACTGGCCGAAGATGTATTTGGTACCGCGCCTACTCGTTAGTAGCCAGTAATTATTAAATGCAGACTAATCAAACAGGACCAATAGAGAAAGGCTGGGTAATAGAATGTACGAATGATATATGTTTACACATGCATCTGACACAAAGATTCCATCTGTACTGAGGATGTAGGCAAATAAGATTTTCGATGCAGTCGTTCTAGGCTTGCAGTATATAAAAATCACCTCTAGCCCCTTCACTGGCTTAAAATCACTTCTGACTGGACTCGAGTAATCAAATTAAGGATGACATGCAAACAAGTTATTGTCTGCCTGCGGCCCACTAGTGAGGCGAGATGACAGACAAATTGGATGGTGCCCGCAAACCTGAGGTTAGCCCAATGTACAGTAAAGCACCATCGTGGGGAAGACGTGTATACCAATATATCAGAACTGTCACTTCAAGGACACAATTCTGAGATGTTCCTGAGAAGGAAATAATCATTTCTTCCATATGCTATAGCATAATGATATGTGCCAAACAAGGAGAAATTGTTGGAATGAATGAAAAGGAATATTAAGCAGTTGAAACATATAGAGACTTTTATGGATATTCGATTTTGTATGAGATATTGATGTCATTCTGCACATCAAACATTTTGGAATTTAGATATAATATTATGTATCATGGCATAATATGGAATGATAAATTCGTTCATATGATAATGAATATTGAATGATGATATAGTATTTAAAACGGAATATCCTCGGTACATCATTTTTACCATTAATTTGTAAAAGGGGAAATGATTCATGCACATCAATTGGAATCTAGTAGGCCCTGTCAAAATACTTCATTAAAACCAGGTACGTGCATGTCTACGTACTCGCCCTGAGAGGGATACCAATGATGAAATCGATTAACTATCTGGAACCCGAAATACCCTCCATCCTTCGACAAATCTGATGGCTGACCATGATAACAGCTCTATCATTATGCACATGATTTTACTTCATCATGAAGATGGCCAATATGTCAGGGTATATTATCTTTTATTGCAAGCAATTATTATGACTTGTACTGTAGGTGGATATGGTCATGTTATCAGATACTGGGCATGACTGCCAAGCTTACTTTCAATCATGAAATACACAATTTTTTAATTTAAAAAAAAGCATCCGCTTTCAAAAATTAATACAAACTTTTATTTTATAAAAAGGATCAGTTTCATACATTAGCTGGGACGGTAACTAAATGCCTTTCAAATCAAATCAGTTTGCCCGATAACTAACATATAAAGTATAAACAACATCGACATTATATAGAGAAATTCAATTTTCTTAAAAAATAAATCTTAGAAAATCGTTTCTAACGTTAAAGATTTGATTCGAGTACTCGAGTATTATGGTCATAAAGAATTTAATACTAAACGATGAGATTAAGACTGTATTTACAGAAGCTTACTATTCAAGGGCACAGTTTAATCAATTCCTATTGAATTACAGAATTTAATCAACCATCTTAGGATAGAACCTATGACTCAGTCCCTCGCGGGAGAAGTTGCGGTAGGGGATATTCGTCTATTACACACACCTGAAGAGACGATTGTTGGACAGAATCAAATTCATATTTAGCCTAGGTAATGGCAATGCCTAAAATTCAATTAATACAAATTTAATGAACGCTTAGGTAAATGATTGATTAAATTTGGCATCTTCTATGACAACATCCTAATCAGATTCTAATAAAGATTCGAAACATCGCTGATGCAAACATTTACCCTACAACAATGGTCAGGAGAAATGTATAATTGTTAGCATAATACCTATTGACAAGAGGCGCTCACCTGTTCTACCACCAGGATCCTGTAGTCGAGCTGCTGACGCTCTAGTATTGGATGTAGATGAGATAGAAGGATCATGAGGTGGTCCCACCGGTCCCTATAAGGTACCACAACTGCCACACGATGGCGTGCTATGCAGTTGTTAGGGCGGGACATGCCCCCCGGCTGTATGTGAGGGTTCTGACGGACTATCTCCTCTTCTGTGAAGTTGTGTTTGTGGTCGAAATTTACAAAGACTCGACCTTCTGCAATGACAACAAGAGAGAACCGTGAGATAATTTACGTAGGAAAGCGTCGAAACAATCGTTAAACTATAGGAAGGTTATATCAGAAACCCGTACACAAAACATCAAGTACCTTATATTTATATATCCTATTTCAATTTCAGGATAGTAAACGCGGCTAAGAGTAGGCTACTATATTTCGTTTTATCGTTTTACAGGTTAAACACGGCTCTGCTACCACCAGATTAAATCTGAAATATTATTTTCACAATTTCAGCTTCATGCTTCATTTCACAGTTTAACATGGAGAGTAAACAAGACTTCATTAAATGAATTAAACAATATAACGTCAAGGTAGCTAAAAAGGGTTAAGCAATCTGTCGTACATTCGTACTACATATGAGATGATAAAATATGAGCATCCACCTTGATGTCTATATGCAATGCGGGCCATGAGTATGTGCAGATTTATAATTGGTCTCCATAATCGATCCAAGTCCCAAAGGGATATTCCGATTTAAATTCAACCACTGCAGAGGAAGTAACTAACAACAATTAAATCCATTATATCCCCTGGGTCCAATAACATGTAATCACTTCATCAAGGCAAGATCCGTTCGGGCCAAGTTGATGAAGTTTACACATATCAGTTCAAGGGCTTGGGAACCGAAAGCACTATACTCTTGCATAATGAAGACGTTGGAGATTTGAGGTGGTCCTGATTGCTGGCCTGGCGTGATATTAATTAAAAGTTAATAGAACAATGTCTTGCTAATATACAATACAGGCGTAACAGGGGACAACCTTTGTCTGGAAAGTCTCCGAGGCAAAAGAAATGAAAAATAACACCAACGATAGCAACCAACTTTCAAAGATGGGTTCTTGTCGAAGATGGTAATCAAGTCCGGAATTCAAGAGAGATGAGAAATGAGAGCTAGAGAAGATTGTCGGGAGTAGTAGGGGGTATTTCCTTCTTGAAGCAATTCAGGGCAATCCCCTGGTTAGATCCAACCATTCCTTACCATGGCACCATAAAATTGTAGCCAATAAAATAAGGAAAAATCATTCAACGCTTGTGAGACCGGGAATTCCTTCCAAACTTGGCTAAAATTGCTGGCCTGTATTGGTGCAAAGGAGTACAATATTGGGACAATAAAAATGTCTCTCTTTATTCTATTTCGTGGAAAGACACTTTAGAGAAGCCATTTAGAGAGGAAGCAATCACTCGAAGCTGTGAAGCCACTTTTTCGCGTTCTACCAAATGGGAAGCGCTTGCAATTACTGTGTCATCACCCCAAGGAAGTGTATTTCCTATTGGATCGGACAGCACTAGTCTTTGCCAGTGTGGGGTTGTCAGGACCTTTCTCGTACACCTTGTCCGGAACATTTTCAAATTAGGAAGGACTAAGCAAATATACAAGGAGATGACACTGCTTTTAGTACAGGGTACTCTATGAAATAGCTAATATATAAATGGATCGCCATATTACTTCTCGTCCTGTAAAGTATCACAGAACAAGGCATATATGGCTGGCTAGCCGCTGCAGGTATGACTCGTCCAGGATGCGTGCAGACCTAGAAGTCCTGCATTCGCATATTAGAGAAATAGATTGCAGATGCAAGATATATTTTTATAATTAATTTTAATCATTAAATCGCCTGCAGCTAACACAGGGACCTTCAAAATGTATTTCTCCTCTTCATTCTCCTCATTCACCATGAGGAGAATGGGGGATTAAAGAAAACCTAAAATGTGATGCATCAATGGCTATGCCCAGTGTTATAATATGCATGGTCTCTAGAGTCCCCTATGGTCAAATGGTTAGCATCTAGGACTGCCAATCTGGACATTGTGAATTCAAATCCCACTGAAGGCAGCCTTTTTATATTTGTCTCATTTTCGAGTGATTTTATTTTTCAATTTCACTAATATCTTCACACCTGGGACTCTGATTTCTTTTAAACTCACACATGTAGGTATTGATGCAATTCCCTTTCAATTGGTGAAAGAATTAAAGAGTCTAAGATCAAATTGAGGGAGAAAAGTCCGTAGGATGGGATTTGGAGATACATAGGTTCTCTGTTATAGAGGTATGGGTGGCAGTCATAAGCTTGTGTTTATTTTCGGCGAAAATGGTTTTCGCACGGGCCACAATATGTTGAGGAAGCATGCAGACCTAGAAGTCCTGTATTCACATGATATTATAGAAATAGATTGCAGATGCAAGATATATTTCTATGATTGATTTGAATCATTAAATCGCCAGGGACCTTCAAAGATTTTATTTCACCCATTCTTCTCAATCATCATGAGGAGAATGGGGGACTAAAGTAAACCTAAAATGTGAAGAATCAATGTAAGTGATTATATGCAAGTATCCTACTATAATCCCCTATGCTAAGGGTGGCAGAACTAAGCTTGTGCATGTGCGACCCAGAGATAAAAGATAAAGCTGTGAGACCCAGCCGAGGCTCAAGCTTGCAACCCTCCGCTCTTTAGGCGAATGCTCTAACCCCAGAGCTATGAGGGTTGGATGAAGCAATGTGGCTGAATTTTGCTAGTGATATGAGAAGGGCTGACACATGCTTAGGGGTGGAAAGTGGCTAAAATCGTTTATAATACAGTTGTGCGGACAATGGCCCTAGACTATGAGTAGGCTTATAGTCAGGGGAGGCGGAATCCGGGACAGGAACGGTTTGTCACAGGGTTTTTCAGATTTAAAGGCAATAATGGGGCTATCTGGTACTATCCTTGCCTCAACCCTATGGGTGCAGTGCGACTGCGCAAACTCTCAGGAGAGTTACCTCGACGGCAACAGTGCCGCCATCCGTTGTCGCTTAACGTCTAGAAAAAGACAGTATTAGTAAAAGGCATGCTGTAATGAGACATAGTGTGTTTCAATTGTCCAGAGACTAATATGGTATAACGTACCTCACAGACCTCATTAATGTGCCTCCCAGTATTGTAATCAGCTCTTCTTCTAGTATCAGCGAGACTGAAGATTACAGAGCAGTATTTTTCTCAGAGCAAAACCATTATATGGTCTATGGGTACGGCCCTAAAGAGTTATGCCAGCAGGTACTTAGACATGTCCACTTCTCCATAGTAGCAAACAACTTATACGTTTAATTATCATGTAAGTACCCTCGTATGACTCAATACAAGACAACATACTACTGCCAGTTGCTACAGTATCTTTCGATACTAGGAGGCTAGCCCAGCTGATTAGCGTAACTGTTATTTACTTTCTGCTTTCATTATTTAGTATAGAGTTCATTCCGTGTAATTCAGTTTTTTATTGATTAATTAGTTGAACAGTCGATTGCTGAGTGTTACATTTGATTGCATAGTTGAAACAGTCGAGATAGCCCATCGTAATGTCGAGATAGCCCATCGTAAAGTCGAGATAGCCCATCGTAAAGTCGAGATAGTTGGAGAAAAAAGTAGAGCGGGAGGGGTGGTCTAAGGGTGCACCAGCCATGTATACATGCAGACCTGTGCAAAAATGCAGGCCATAGGTCCCCCTCTCCAGGGTTACTCTCCCCCTAGCTCATAAGTATTTAAGATCAGGCCTCTTTCAGTTCCAAACTTGTTAACCTCATTTAAACCTAAATACCACCTGTGCTCCTACCTCTATCCCATCAATACCCTACAATATGAAAGTATAAGAAGTATGTAACATTTACAGCTAGACTGTAAACTAAATCACAAAACTAAATCACTTTGCTCATCTCATCTCCCTAACCCTCATTGCCATGAATATGACTCCACATGGATGTTGTCATGGCAACCATCACTCACTTCCAAACCTGGCCTCCTCCACTCTGGGCCACAATCAGCAGGAGGCATTTCACAGTGATGTTACACTTCAGTTACATAACTTATCTGATGATCTCCTCAGATATTTCCTCTCACTGGCCTAGTAGGAATGCCTATAGTTTATGACAGGTTAATTAGACACCGGTGTTATCTCTCTGATGTCGAGGTGTGGATGAAGGAATGGCCACTAGTTCTTGTTAATCTGTTAACCACCCTCATAAAAGAACAGCTGGATTATGATATGACTCTGCCCCCTCCACCAAATCGGGATCATAATTCCTCCTGTCTTAGCAGAAATAGGATATCAGGTCTCTCATCCCGTTCCAGTCTACCGCCATAGGCGGTGGTGGGTGACATTTAATGGTCAAAAGATCACATCTTCCCCCCACTTCCCCCCACTTTCTTGTCAAGGAATAGGGCGCTAAACTATAGTAGCCAACCCCCTGTCAATCACAGCCAACAGGACAGCCAACAGGCTTCACTCACTCAGTCTGTACACCTCCCTCCCTGTCCTCCCTCCCTGTCACTCACAGCACTCACTCAGTCTGTATACCTCCCTCCCTGTCACTCACAGCAAACAGGCCAAGCCAATACACTCCTCCACTTAACAGCACCAGCCAACACAGTCAAAACAAACCCATGTGGCCACTGACAGGCCACCCCTCCAATTTAGACTAAGCCAGGGGTGCGACAGAGCCTTCAGTATAGAGTATACCTTTCCTATAGTGATACTAAAAGGAGGCTGCGCCCATTCAATCGAAATACAACTTAAAACAGAAAAACACTTAGAGGCTACCCTCCTAATAAACTAGCCGAGAGATAATTATATCACTAGAATAATACTGACATGAAGAAATGAAGTCGGAATAATATCTTGTCATTAAGAATCAAAATATGGATGTTTTAACTCCTGCATCCAAGAGCAAAATTGAAGCACACACTGCATTTATAAACCAATATGTTCAGATTAAATTTCATGCATTTTAAATAGAATTCGGTAAAGAAACCAATTGTACATTTCAAAAAAACATTATCAAATTAAGAGCAATTCCAAAGAAAACTATTAATCTTTATTTTATTCTTTTTAAAAACGCTTAATGTTATCATACAGATCCTGTTATTTCTTTTAACATTAGAACGTTTACAGCGCATGGCCACGGTTCTCTTTTCAAAGCAATCTTGCCTAAATCCAGATTGTATTCGACAGAGCACAGTAGATGGACTATGTAAATCATCGGTAACAAGAGAGTCTTACAACTGGCCACCTAGACAAATCCCCTGGCAACAAAAGGCAATACAGGGACAGTAATCAACAATACGTGACTTGTATTTCGCCGTACTTTACACTTCCACTGATTTGGTCAACATCTTAAAAAGCTTACAAAGCTCTCCACTCAAAGATAATGATACTTAACGTGAATGAGAAAATAATGAGAAATATCACATTGTAAAACTTTTTCAATAAAATTTATTAAAAAAAAACGTTAGTCCAGTTTAGACCATTTATCTTGTCAGGGAATCCTTTTTACGCAGAGATAAATTAGAATTATGTTCATATGCGGCAGACTTTATGACATTTCCTGATGATCAACAAGTATACACTTTATTATATACTCGTTGCTAGTATATGAAAAACAAGAATTCTTCAAAAAGCCACATTAATATTAATTGTTATTATATGCACATCGTTGACGTATAACCGACAAAGGGATTAAAAGGAGAAAGATATGATTTTACGGTTTCACAAATAGGAGTCTGGTATCAGTACCATCTCCTTAAACATGCCTCTTAAAGCCCTCGCATTAAACACTAACAGTTTCCTACATACATAACATTTCTTAGTTATAGTAAGACAGGGAATATCATAGCATCAGTTAGGTCGCACACATACATTAAAATGTCTTCGTAAGATGCGGAATCTATCATAAGTCTCAGATATTTATACTCATTTACCTCTGCCAAAGGGATACTTAATACATGTTCTGTTGATTGATATACCCTTGCCTGTAGGTAGTGCGTTAAAAGGTCAATATTAGTAAACAGTACGACTTTAATACACTACTGTTTCGTCCTCAATCTAAGAGCGGTATCATAAAAGACCGTGTGCCAATGGGAACTATATTACGTTCAATTTTTTTCATTATTATATTAATGATATGCACGAAGTTGTAAAATCACTCAAGTCCCAACATCATAACATATTTTCTAATAATTAGAAAATGTATTATTCAACTTTAGTTTTACAGTTTCCTCTATTGCCCTGATATGACCAGGGCGTAAAGCAACCACAAAACTGTTCATTATTATTATATAATAGAATTGTTATTCAGTAAATAAAGTTTACAGAAATGGACGAATACATCTACGAATAGATCTTCCAGCAAGCCCGAAGAGACTAATATGATAGATAGTCTCTTCAAAGCGTTCAAGTTTTGTGATAAGGTTCGAATACGACTATCTCGACCTCGTTTCTTCAAATCGAGCAATACTGCTTTGATGTTATTCTTATAATTATTTATTTTTCCATATATTAGAATGGAAGTCACAGTGAGCGTTTCGAGTAGACATCCCTTTCCTGCAACCATACTGTTCGCATTAATACGAATTGTTGCGCTCTAACTAAAAGTAGAGTTGTGACTGTACAGTCTTTTCCAGTAGCTTTCCAGGCATCCTTATGCAAAACATGGGCCTGTAATTTGTCACGGTGTATATTGCTTCCGACTTATATACAGCCAGTTAGGATTGCGTGCTTAAAACTAGCAGAAAATAGTCCTTGGCGCAGAGAAATTTGACAAACCTGAACCGAAAGATTTCAATATTTTACTATAGATATACCTACTATATTTTCGAAGCATTTATCTTTGCAATGATTCTTTCTATGTCCAAGACGACATTTATATTTTTATTCTGCGATGGAGTGAACATGTTGAAGGTGATATATCATCATGGCTAAATTTGCCCAATGTTGTGAAGGAAAAAATCTCATTTTGAAGGGAAGAAACTCATTAAATGCTTCTGGAACAATATTCCGATCGATATAGGTGACTGGTCCCATCTCCATTTGCCAGTTTTATTCGTTTTTTTTTTATCATTTTCTTTTAATTTGCAGTCTTAATTGCTCCAAAAACAATTGGGATTCACCTAGTGTAATTTCAAATTTTTGTTTTATATAAGGCTTAGACATTAGTATTTGCTCTATTTACTGATTATTATTCTGTGAGCAATTCCAAAGTATTCGGCTTTGAACGGACATTTTAAAATCTTCTGGGTACATCTTAACGATCAAACACTTATAAGAGCGTTCCGGTTGGTCCGTCAAAACAAATATTGCGGGTTTTTTCACTTAAAAAATAGTTCAGGAACACCTATTTTTTACCTCGAGTAATGAACCATAACTTAAGCCAGAATTGAGTCCTGAACGCTTTCATCAGATTATCGTATTTATCCTGACATATCATAGGTTGGGCAGGTCGAGGTGATGTAGGGTGGTCTGGATCCCATATTATTAAATACCAAGGTATATTTACAGGGCAAGTGGTTAACTGGATAGATGTGTTTATCCGGCAATAAGTTTTCCCTCGCGCAGGAAAATGAGAAACAAGCGTGGGATTGCGGCGCATGTTTGGAAAAGGAAACGCTTATATCACTAACATCTTGGTGTATATACCCCACGAGTATTAGCCATATATAATCAAGTACATGATGCAATTAATGATTGTAACTATGTAAGTAATTGTTATTGATGACTCTCATTATATTCAGCATCATTTCATCATCACCGCTATCTATTCACATTCTAGAGATTTTTATTTTTTAACGTTATGTATGATTCGGAAGTAAACTTTTGACTGCATAGAGCACAGGGTTGTAAATATTCCCCGGATAAAAATAGATCATGCTTTAGTCTGATCATAGACTGTATCAAAAGATCTATGACTATTCAGCCAATTAACCTGCAAGCCATGGCTATTGACGGAATGGGAAGGCTCGTTGGTGTGCACTGTACTGTACATAGTTATAGATATACATAAAGAGAGCTGTATTATAGACAGTAATTGATCAGTGTAAATGACCTGGGGTAAAAAGATATCAGCTCTCACGACTGCCCTATATATATATATATATATACACCATACAAGATCCTGGCCCGCTTCATAGCAGATATAATGATTCTTCATTGATACAGGAACAACTATACACACTTGTTCAATAAGGGTCAATCATTCCATTCCCATTTCTCACATGATAGCTTGTAACTATTAACGTCATGAATACAGAACATGCGAAATGCATCCCATTGACTGATAAATAAGGTGAATATATATAAACGATTGATCTGCAATAATATTATTAGTAATTTAATTAAGGTAATTGCGGTTAACAATAGAAATCCTGTTCTCTGTCCTCACTGTATTGACGTAATTCTGTTCTGAATGTTATTAAAGGTAAATACCCCGGGGGGAGGGGGGGTAATAAACTTTCTATTTCGAAAGAACATGGTTGGGGGGTACCAAAAAGCCAATAAGAACCATATGTCATTGGTCATGATTGGATTAGTTCTTATTTCAGGGACCACTGAACTTTACTACTATCGCCTATAGGAGTCAATGAGGAAAGGGTTTTTTCTCTCATTTTTCAGAATATCCGATGATTGAATCAACATTAGACTAATGATTAGTCTAATGTTGTGATAATGACTTGGTGAAATGTTTATAAAAGCCAGAATTCTTTTTTGTTTTTAAAATATAAAAGCCAGAATTAAAACCTGTATCCATTTTAATGGTTACAAATATCCCATAAAGTACATATCTATAGAGTGTGTGGTTGAATAGGAAAAACATTGTTCGTATTTACAAATCACCGTGTCTCAAAGGTGAGTGGAAAAACCTCCGGGTGCAAATAATATTATGTATTTCTTTAACAGATGTTATCCCCAAGTCTTGCATTGCAACAGGGTATACATCGGTGGTCTGTCGGTTAGACTTCATAAATCTACTAAAAACTATTGCACACATAGTGATGGATATGTCAAGTGAACTACTCCGACACCGGGGTTGTAAACTAGAGGGGAATCTACCGAGGGTGTACGGCCTACAACATTATTGGCTCCTGCTAACTGTCAACATTGGCCATGGCGGAGATTTTTCAAACAGCAGTCCCGCCCTACAACCTCTCTATTCCGCACCCTCATTCTCAAAACAGTTGTAAGGCGGGAGGAAGATTGTGATAACGCCTAAGGCAATAAGATGTATATAGGGGCTTCCATAGATACCTTTGAGAGTCGGTGGTCGAGTTCTCAAGTGATCAGGACAACCCTTGAGATCACTTGCGGGTTTGTGAATTAATGATGTCAATGTTGTACAATATGATAAACTTTTGCAGGAACGTCATATCGATGTTTTACTTGCTAAAGTTGATAGAAAAGATGCAATGCCTTGATACCTTTATAGATCCTCTTTAGACGCCTCATTTTCAATAGATGATAATTTATAAGATTCAATTAATAGATTGATTAATAGATAAAATATTTATTTTATTTACGATCCTATATATTATGTCCTACAAGTACATGGCTAATTCAAATAAAATAGTACTAAATACACAATGAAAGCTACTAAGCTATAAAACACAGTAAAATCCTAACCAGCTCGCTCTAAATTGGAACACGATGCAGTTATGTCTCTATTCTTCTAGGCCATGTATTACAGTGTACCCCATCAACTTGATGAAATGACAAAACCATCTGTCCTATCAACACACCGGCAGTATTTACACCGGCAGTATTTATTTATACAATCCAGGGCAAAATAGGGGACTTGGAACAATAAAAATCTCCAGTCATGATCCCCAACTCTGCAGTATGGGAAGTGGACCATACAATATTATATAATAAAGGTAACGCTGTCTTTAATAATATTCCATACGTGCGCAAGGTATAACAATGTTAGGTTTATAACTGATAGTCAGGAATGGCTTGATTGATTCCCCAAACAAAAATTACATATGAAATTGTAAATGTAAATATCATGACGAACTCGGGCAGATGTTCAACTAAATGATTAATGGATACGTAGCCGATACTCTCCCTGACAATTGGATCTGGTAAGCATTACAATAATCCTATCTAGGCGATGGTTTTCCTTTCCATGAGGCCAAAACAATTATCTATCATGTAAACCTTAAAAACTGATGTTAAGATGCATCAATGGCATAACAAACATATTCTCGTTAAAGCGTAACAACCATTTTGATCATTACCTTTCCCCTATATAATAGGAAGATAGTAAAAGAGATTTATTTGAGCTCCCTTCACAATGATAAGTATTATAATTTGAGTACCAGCATCACCCACATGCATGTGTTGTACGATTTACATTATCGTTAGTGCTGAATGTAAAAATATGTATGATATATGTATGCTTTTTTGGACGCAAGCTGGGGGAATTGCCCATCCATTATGAGAATGTGCAATGTCTGGGAAGCAAATAAATGACGTTTTATCTCAAATGCACGCTACCCAACCGAATATTATCACCCCGAGGCAACATTGTTTTTCAATGTTAATATTTTATGGAAAGCTGTGGAAATATATGGGTGCAAAGTAACTTCAACATCTTTCCTGTTCGGCACCAAACGACCAAGAAAACAGAGGGATCATTCAAACTCACCACCTTAAATAATTCTAACAATAGCATGTATAATCGATCTAAGTATATGACCGCTTCGCCTGACATTAAGGTTTTAAAAGTGTTGGATCAAACAATCAACATCTCGCCAAACGAACTAGGGTGGTCATTAATTGACTCTATAAATGCACCACTGCCCATAGAGATGGGATGCTGTACCACCCTTGCCAAGGCACCGAGTCTAATTCGGGGCATACTGCAAGAAAAGTTGTCCATGGGGGAAAGGTATTGCGCCATCAAAGTAAAAAGGCTATTTTGTACTCATGTGGGTCAGGTCGCCTAGAAATGCATAATTGGTTCCGAGATCTGTGATGGATGATTTTGATGTTATGTTACAAAAAAGATACTGAAATGCTTAGTAATTTTCCAATTTTAGTACAGGCACTTCAACATGGAACCCGGAATAAAATAATGTAAAGCTAATTTTTTTATATATGATGCGGGACACATGGGGGAACATTCCCTGAAAGGTCCCCACCTGGGGACTGTGTGCTTTTTGAGATTTTGACGTTTTCGTGTCATTTTCCACAAAAAAGCATTGATCTCTATTGGAAATTTGTTGACATATTTAGCATTGTTTTTTGTAAGGAATATAAAATATATACAATATACTAGGTTGAGGTACCATAGCAAACAAGTACATATATAGAGATTCCAAAAATGTGTTTATCAAAAAAAAATCTTTATTTTGTAATTTTGTTGCCATGGCAACAGACAGATTTTGGTGAAAAAAGCATTATTTCAGATCAGGTCATAATAACTGGGGAGCTAATTGTCTGTATCATGCACGGCATGACACCTTTTTGAAATTTGGCATGGCATTAGATCAGGCCTGAAATTTTCAAAAACCACTAGCTACAAGTTGCATGGTGTCCAGTAGCTGAAGAATTCAAATTGGCCGCCCACAAATACTAAATATGCCATATCTTGCCTTCTTTTTGCTGGAGCTTTAACTATAATACCACTTTATTGATGTTTTGAGTATGAGAAATTCATTTCTTAATATCATTTTTTGGTCCAAGGTCATTTTTAAGGTCAAAACTACTACTGAATAACAAGAATCTTATCTCAGCACCCACTGTATCTGCAGACAATGGGTGTACATATCGATGTGCAATAATATTTTTTCTAGCGTTAGAGTTGTGAGAAAATGTCATTTTTCAATTTGTAGGTCATTCTAGGTCATTTTCAAGGTTAAAATTCAATATATATTATGCATTATGTGCCAAGTTCAGCCAAATCTAAGCGAAAAACGCGCCATAATATTGTAAGCGAGCAATCAAACGTCTTGCTAATTCGGCTAATAACCAATAAGCAACAGGAAAAGGATGAAACATTACATCATAACAACACGAGAAACAATTATCCATCACAATAAGCTGCTAATGAACAGCCTAGGCCAATACCCTCAGTTATAATCAACTTCTATCGGCAGTTTTTCTTAACACAAATTAACTGAGCAAATAGTAGCATGCGGAGAAGCCTAGTCGATTATTTCATCATAAAAACGCATCACACTCTTTTCTACTAAACGTGTCAGCATTGTTTGTGTACCTCACACCGATTCGTCTACACTAACATGACCTTGTTGCTCGTAGTTCATTGATATTTCAGTTTCACCACATCCACTGCCACCCCATCTCAGCTGATTGCGAATCCTCCCACCCCCTCACGTACCTTAACCAAAGCAGTTCAATTAACGGCAATAGGGAGTACGGGAAGTACGGGACTAAAATGAGTCCATGGTTCTAGTCATTTGGCGCTAATTAATTTGTCCAATCATGCCGTGGCAAGCTAACCATCTCATTACAATGCAGTCCTTTTTATACTTCTTCATTCTAAGCTTGAGATTCACTAATGAAATTCATCTATTTCTAGATGCCTTGCAAGTTGCAAGCAATTATTCAATATCATGAGTCAAATTAGAGAGAAAACCTATCAATAATGATGAGGATGGCTCCTTATCATTAATAAAAATTGATACAAAAAAAACTTGTGTCCACATAATATATGTGTCAAAAGACATTTTGATGGAAACTATAATCTTAGAGACTAAATTGGCTTGCAACATTATAATAAAGAATTTGTATGTCTTAAGTCTACTCCAAACACACGATGAGCTAATTTACTATTCAATTGTATGAAGCATCTGGAACATATTAGCTTCATAGAAGATTCTTAGAATACACCAATTAGAAAAATTATAGATTTCAATATACTTCTGTTCTTGCAATTTTCCACACTAACCATTATCGCCGATAATAATTTTTATTGTGAATTTCAAATAACAGACGATCGGTGTGGAGCGGAGGACACAATGCTCTCAGATATCAAAAGATTCCCAGGCCACGAGGAATACAAGGAGGAAATACAGTTTCCTCTGGTCAGGTAGGATAAAGCCGAGAGTCATTGGGATTCGATCACGAACCTTCAACAGGAATCGTGATTCCTTTGAGGGCCCTGTTTCGCCTCAGGCACGATAACGAGTGGGTCATTTTGCAAATATGGATTATGGTGATGAGACTTCAAACTATGGCATCCTGTGCCGAGAAGGATGCAGATTTTTCAAAACAGAAGGAAGGGAGCAAATATTGTGTCAAAAACATGGCAAAAACAATATAAATGAGTACATTGTTTAGTGTGATGATACCAACAATATGATAACAACAATGATGAAGACTTTTAAGTGAATTGGATGACGAAAAATATCATTGACCGAAATGGGAAACAACTTTTGGTTTAAAAGTACCTGAGATATGATTATCGAAGAATTGTTGTTATCCCGCTAGGAAGAAACCCTCGTTATGTATAGAGGGAACGAAACACATCATGGACAGAATCCTTGTAGGGAAAAAAGCCCGCTAGAACAAAACCTAACTCTCACAAAACCCCGCTAGGACAAACCCCATTAGGAGGATCCCAAACTCCTTGTGCTTAACTCAATAATTGTCAACCCTTGCTTACTTCAATCACCAGCCAACAGAATACAAGCATTTTAAAGTCGGACCATTACTGCTTGCTTTATCAGCTAATAAAATAATAGAAATATCTAGAATGGTCAATACTGTATTCATATTCATGAATGCGAATGAAAATTAACATACAGAATTCTGTTCGCTTCTACTCTCGTTGGCATTACCTAAGAGTGGAATATAACGAAGTTCCAATGTAATTAAATAGTGAGCCCGATATAATATTAAACGGTCGTAGAGCAACATAATCCCAACAATAAAAGTTTATCAAATGCGCTTAACAAAAATATAAGAATACGTATAGCCTAATATTTAACATAATCATATTCTCCTGGCGTTGCTTCCCATTATCTCATTATCCATTAACATAACATTAGCACATATACAAACTCTGGAATGGTGATTTGGGCTAAAACCTCGGGTTTATTCCTCCATACACATGGACATTAATAAGCATGTGTATAAATACGAAGAAATAGACAATACATATGACAAAATAAATATGTATACATTCAGGCTAAAGAATTTTAAGTGCGACTGGTCTAGTCGGGGGAGAAGGGCCATTGGGCCTTCGACATTGGTGGAACAGTGATGACGCACCGTCTCCAGGGTCCAGTCACTAAGAAGATATAGTCGCTGACGCCGATGGGTCAGCTGTCCATATTCTCCTGGCATTGCTTCCCATTATCTCATTATCCTGAGGTTTATTCCTCCAAACAACCCAAACACAGTCAACCAGAGCCGCAACTTTCCTGTCTGTCAGTCTTATAAGCCACAGATGGCCTAAAATACTGATCAACACACAAAGACTTCCACATTCCTCTGGCCTTAATATCTGTCCTTGATACACCAACTTGGGCCATGAAAGTCACACCTCCTCGACAAAGAGAGTGCAACGCAAAGTCTCCTTTTAAACCTGCTTCTTTCACAAATGTCCTGATAGCTGAATGAAACCATGCCCTTGGTTGAAAACAGATCGGCTTCAGGGGAAAAAGTTATGAAGCAAGTTAGAACAATGATTATTTAATGACATTAACAGTATTGGGTCTGGAGCAGTCTGTTATGGTTCTCATGCCCCCTTGCGGCCAACTTTGTGGCGACAGACTCACACCCCATCAGTACACGACGCGTACACACTTTATGTCCGTTCCCAACGAGGAGATAGGTAAAGTAAACAAATAATCACCACCGGTGCTGTCACCGTTACCATAACACATAGGAGATTTAAAGTGGCACTTGCCGATCACAGAACTCATTATGAGAGTTTGGTCAGAGTTTTAGTAATTGATTATAATAGAACCCCCTTTACCTATGGCTTTCCTTATTTGATCATATAAACCCATATTTGTGAGGTATTTTCCTAATCTTCCTGTTGAAAATCATTCTGGTCTGCCAGACCAAAATAACCCTGATACAGCATGGCCGTTACAGAAGTACCGATGATGCACACGCATTCCGTGACGGCTGTCATTGACACATTGTCAGAGGGAACGTCATGATGTAAACAAAGCTGTACCATAACTACTCTCTCTCACTGGATGTGCATATATTGTGCATTCGATCTGCACAAGACTGATGTATGCATTCCTTACCAAAAACTGGCATATTGAAAGTATTGTATAGATGTCTTTATTATATGCGCATGCTATATGAGAGGTGCTATAAGTGGGGTGCTATAAAAATAGTCATATAGGACGCGTCCTATAAAAATGTAGTTGTCTAAAAATAGCTCTGACTCAGCACTTCCGCTGTCTCCGCGGAGATCCCCGCGATCGGTAATCCACCTGTGATTATAAAAATACATAATAAACACCACACCATTAAATAGAGAATTAAATTCTCTATCAAATGATGTAAGGTTTATTATTGTAGCTCAAGAAATGGCTACGATATGAACGTTTTAGTTCAACCAAGTCAGTAAGTAAACACTGCATGATCACACAGTCCTGACAGCTCACCGTTGTAGCCTACTGACGGTGCTCTCAGCGGGGCAGCAGGGGCTCTCTGAGAGTTCTTTAATACTTTTTCAGTGATATCTGATGATGATCAAATTTTATGCACATATAATAAATATAGAATGGAACTCGCCAGCAATAATCGAAAATTTATAGGACTTGATTCGTCCACATAAGCACTCTGCCTACGGCATCGTGCTTATGTGGACGAATCTCGTCCTATAAATTTTCGATTATTGCCGGCTCGTCCCATTCTCTCTATATATAGGTTTAAACAGATAGGCCCAAGCAAACAGATCTATAAAAGCAAGGTTCCTGACGCGGAGGTTTGCGTCAATTTTTGTGACGTCCTGTGTTGATGTGTCATTCTGACCCAGTTACTCAGTTTCAAAATGAAACCATCTCAGGCCTTCGCCCTGGTCATCTCGCATTGACTAATTGTATCTAAAAGCAATCCAGGATAGGTAGACACATTTAGAAATAGGTTTGAGAAGACCTGACAGGCCTATCTTGAATCAAATTCTTGTTATATTTTACACAAATCCTGATTTTATTCTCAGCGATCTTAGCCACTTTAAACTCCGGCTGGAAAATGTCATCACAGATCCCTTCAATGTCTGTGTAAGCAAAATCCAGCAGCAGTTCATCCGACAAGAGTGGGGGGGGGGGGGGGGGGGGAGAATAAACATGTGTAAAATCTGAAACACTGTCACTAATGGAAGCACCGCCATTTTCTTCCTCCTTTGGAAAAAAGGGCGAAACACCACTTCCGGCCTGGTTGCATTCAGGCGTCATAGCAAACAAATGTACGTCAGAAATATCACAAAATACGTTATTCTCACTGTCCTGGCCCTCTTGTGAAAAATCCTATTTACTTGAGGCCTTCACCCGACGACAATCCTTACTAGCATGTCTGGGCTTGTCGCAAGAACAGCTATGGGCGTAAAGGCAAGCTTTTGAGTGGGACCAGGCCTCTGAGTTGTGACGGTAGCACATGCCACCTCTCTTCTTCCGCTGGCCTTGCCCTTGGCTATCAGTCGCCATAGCTTTCTTTAAAGTGTCATAACAGAAGAACGCAAGTTTATCCTCCTCGTCTGGCTTAGAGAAGGCTTTGGCCCCTTTCTTATTAGCTCTCTTGCGAACAGACTGATCATATTGTATAAAGGCCTTGTCCACATACAAGCTTGTAGTTGCCTTCACCGCTAGAAATTTACCATGCTTAACAATGCCCTCGATATCTCTCCCATCTTCAAGAAACTGTTCAATCACGCAGAATATTACTAACATCAATCTTTCAAATTACTCTTACTTTCTGATCTTTGTCAAAAAATTTCCCCTGATCAAACGGCTTACTTTTTTTCTTTGACTTCCTCCTCACCACTGACGGCGACCTTGATGCATCAGACTCAGTCGACAACGACAACGATGACCCAGAGCTAGTTGACAATGAAGATGATGAGGAGACACTCCGAGACCTTGTCACAATCATGTCTACCCTTCCTTTTCTTCTCCTGGCCTTGTACGACCAAGCCAACTTGGTCAACTTGGTGACCATCGCCTCTATCACATCCATATGATCATCAGAGTCGCACAACTTGTAGTTGGCCGCCGACTTGAAGCTGAACAGCTTATGCGCCGAGCATGACGCCCCTCACCCAAAAGACTCCTCCAGACCATGTAGAAGGTCCTTATCATTCTCTAGTCACTTGCAATTCTTCCCAGTGGGCTTGGCGTGTGTCTCGCCACACTTTCCACATGCTATGCTTGGTTTTCGGCATCTTGCAGTGGAAAAAACGATCAAGGCTGACAGAGAACATTTTAAGTGCGACTGCTCTAGTCGAGGGAGAAAGGCTGTTGGGCTTTTGATGTCGGTGGAACGGCGATGATGCACTGTCTCCAGGGTCCAGTCACTAAAGGGCCGCACACACCTGAGCGCCCGCCGATTTAACTTCTCCCGATCCGATTTAACTGCTCCCAATCAAGAATTCTAAGGAATAAAGTTTTAAAATTGTCCATTTGCGGAGACCCACACCAGGGACGTTGACCCACACCTACCCAAGTTCTCTCCGATTTGTGTCCCGATGTCTCCGATTTGTGTCCCGATTTAGGTATTAAAAGAGTATATCTTATTTATTTAGGAATTAAAAAATATTTTTTAACTTTTTTTCCCCAAATAGTCATAACTTTTTTTGCCCAAAGGTTACATCGTTGCGCCTGGCAGATCTGAAATCAGGAGATTCACGAGATATAGAATCACTCAAAAAACATTGTATGGATGCCAAAGCAAGGTTCACCCCAAAAATGGGTTTTGGCCACTGGACTGGATCGGCGATGCATCGGGAGTGCGCTCCCGATTTTCCATTTTTTGGATAATCGGGAGAGCCCTCCCGACGGCTCTGGAAGGCCCCCCGATGCATCGGGACAGTTCCAGATGCATCGGGCAGAAACCCACACTAGGAAGCGATTATAAAAATTCAAGGCCAAAATCGGGACAAATCTATAATCGGGCAAAAATAGGAATTAACTAGTCCCGATTGATGAAAATTACTCCAATCGGCGGTGATTTTGCAATCGGGGATACTCCCGATCGCTAAAATTAGTCCCGATTGATCGGGACGGAAAATTAAATCCTAAAATGGATCGGGACAGGATCGGAACAGTTAAATCGGCGCAAAAATGCTCAGGTGTGTGGGGGGTTTAAGGAGATATAGTCGCTGATGCCGATGGGTCAGCTGTCCAATCTTATCCACAAGGGGCAAACAGAACAAATGAATAATGATCAGAAGTTCAAGCAAATATCTACTAGACGAAAAGTCGCCAAGTGGCAATGCCATGCATAAAAAACCTCAGCTCAGCAATTCGACCCAAGCTCATTGGCCAACACCTATTGCGCAAATCTGCAAATAATTTCCAAAAATCCCTACGTTCCCATATGTACACACACTTCAAACCTGTCCCAGTCTCAAGCTTATTGATTTTAAGAGACATTTCAGCAAAAAATTTAACGTCTTACTAGTATAATTACGGACTTCTAGCATTACATGCTTACGCGTATTTCTCTGACTGATGAAAACTCAAACGCCATAGCCATGCTCGTACTCATAGGCTCGGCGTGACACGTGACAGCCCGGGTAATGATGTCATAGTCACGGGGATTCCCCAGAGGAACCCTCTCCAGAACGAGGCCCATGTAATGACGTCATAGCAGCGGGGAATCCACAGCGCCGTATCATGTACATTCATGATCGGCGCTCATTAAAGCTAAAAAACGAAACGATTTGGAAGGCGTCGGGAGACGCCATAGGAGGGAGGGAAGCGGGGAGGGTCTTGATAGTGTTAATCGACAAAAACAATCTATATATATGAACGTAAAAAGCCCAAGACTTCTCATTCCCATCAAATTGTGACAATAGACCTATCTGGTGCCACGATACTCTCCTAGACGAATCTCAAGAGTCCTTCACATCAAGAATCACGTCACATCAAGAATCCTCATCCACTTTCTTAAAGGATACAGGTAATAATAGTTGAAAGTGTAATGCACGATATATCATCATTTATTTTTATGAACATCAGCCATTCAGGCTATGCAGTAAAACGCCACAACAGCTAATTGATCTCAGGCGGAAAAAAGCATTGCCGTTCATTTATTTTTGTGACTGAAAGTGAATGTAAAATATGAAGACGGTGTGATGCATTTCAAATGTTATACTCATCCTTCATTCGCTTGCTATCTATATCAATTGGAGAAGAATGAGGTTACACTTATACTGCAATTAAATCACCTGCGATAAGTAGGTGCTAACAATGCAATGAGGTTCAGATCTATCTCAATTTTCCATTCTGTTGATGAGAACGGAGTACGACCAATGAACCATTACTAAGACCCACGCTGCATCGAATTTCCCCTTATACTGATGGTAAAACTGGATAAGAACTTCTTAACGGATTAATCAAAGTGATAGATCATCTCAATGAAGGTGCTGCCAATTATACGGGAGTGCATGGAACTTATAATTTCATTAAAGTAGGCATCCTACAAAGTTGCGACTCACGTGAATCATAATTATGTACCGTAATCACATAATCAAAATACATAAATACAACAGTATAGTATTTTACCCGGTAGATTATGTCACTCTGCCGAAATTCCTTTGAGATAAAAATTGTTGAAGATCATTAGGATCATTAAGATAATTTACAAATTATAAGATAATTTACAAATTATAGCAACCACATAGATCTTAGAGTTAGACTAACTTATACAATCTTGTAATTTTAAAGACATGCTGATTGGCGTGGACTGGCAGGTCTGATCTAGCACCAGATGATCACTACATTTTTGTCGCTTTCTCATCTCATCTTTATAACACTCCATGTTGACGAGATAAAGGATTCCCTAATTAAATCTAATCTAATAACTATTGGATTCCTGTGAAGGCCGATGACAATTGAAGGATGATTTCAATATCTATCGTCCAGAATTATGAGTATTCATAGCTGAACGAAAGGACATTTAGTTTATCCAATCATTATTTTCATACGCAATTGAGTGTATAACTTGCTCTCTCTATCTTGTATCGAGTGAATGCATCGATAGACGTAGCTATCCCCCCACCCCCGAAAAAACATAGGGGGATAAGCAGCATGGGATGGCTATAGGCAGTCTATAATCCCGCCTATAATCCCCGGTCTATAATCCCTTATCCTCTGTCCATGCAGGTTTTATCTTGCGTCCTGCTAGAGCCGGTTCGATGCAATGAGCCCCATCGATGATGATAGTGTTCCCATGGGGACTTAGTCAAGATATTGAATATGAGTTATACTACCCACTGCCTGCCTCACTTCATAGATGAATGAGGGCACAGTATAATACTGCATATACAGTGGAACCTCGCATAAAGACCACCTCTCTATAGAGACCACCTCTCTATTAAGACCAGTTTCTCACAGTCCCAAATTGCTTTCCTCTTAATAGATTAGCCCCTCTAAAGAGACCACCTCGCTATGAGACCACAAATCTGTCAGTCTCAAGGATGGTCTCAATAGAGAGGTTCCATTGTGTAGGGAAAGTCCAGGATGCGTGCAGACCTAGAAGTCCTGCATTCACATATTAGAGAAATGGATTGCAGATGCAAGATATATTTTTATAATTAATTTTAATCATTAAATCGCCTGCGGCTAACACAGGGACTTTCAAAATATATTTCCCCATTCTCTTCAAAATATATTTCCCCATTCTCTTCATTTTACCCTGAGGAGAATGGGGGGATTAAAGAAAACCTAAAATAACGGCTATTCCCAGTGTTATAATATGCATATCTCTACAGTCCCCTATGGTCAATTGTGAATTTGAATACCAGTGCAGGTAGCCTTTTTATATTTGTCTCATTTTTGAGTCATTTTATTCTTTAATTTCACTAATATCTTCACATCTGGGACTAGGATTTCTTTTAAACTCACACATGTAGTTATTGATGCAATTCCCATTTGATTGGTGAAAGAATTAGAGAGTCTAAGTTCGAATTAAGGGAGAAAAGTCCATTGGATGGGGTTTGGAGATAATGTACATCTATATATGGTCAGTTCTCACGAAATGGGGTCACTTGGGGCTATTTGGGGGTCAAAAATTAAATTCATTGGAAGTACTAATCCTTCACATGGTCAATTGTACACATGTTTAACGACTCAAATCTAAAATTGGGAACACTAATATTAAAATCTCTGCCTGTGGCAGCCGAAATCTAGAGAAGTATATGTTTCTTGTGTTGCGTTCCAACGCCCTTGTAACGCCCTTGCCACGCCCTTGAATAAAATTCTAAAATTACTCTTTAATATGGTACCATTAACAATAGCTGCTAAACTAATTGTTTGGCTGAAAATTCCGTGTAAAAGTATTGTTCTGTCAATATTTTATGGAGATAAAGATTTCATGTTTTTGGGGGCGTTGGAATGGGCGTTGGAACGCCACATTTGATGATGATCTATTTTCATTGTTTTCTGGCACTTCTGTAATAATTTCTTGTATTTCTTTGACCAGTAAATGTGAATAAAGGATGAATTATCATTATTATGAGTCAAGTAATTTATTTAGGAGGGAAATGCTCCTAGCATTACAACTATCTTTCAGAGGGCGTTGGAACGCAACAGGGCGTTGGAACGTAACGTTGGCACTTTGATTCAGTCTAAAGAAGTCATAAATCATCCCTGGACAAAATTTGAAAAACTATAGTAGTAATACTTATATAGATGCTTTAACTGTTAAATTTGCATTGATTAATCTATATATTTGTAAAGATGGTATTGCAAATGATGGGCGTTGGAACACAACGTTAGGAATTCCCCAACTTGGATTTTTTTCACTCATTCAGGTCGGGCATAAACACTGTTGGGTATAGTTCCCTTTTTAATATTTTAATCCTAAGTAAAATTCTAGGGGAGCGATTTGGGGATAATGGTAATAACTAAATATTTATTTTTCATAACTAGATGAGCTCATCAAAAAGGCGTTGGAACGCAACACATAAAATTCACAAAAATAAGAATGGAAATAGGAAAAGTAAAAAATATTTCATGAACATATATTTTGGTCTTGGTGCATAGCCAATAGATTGGGGGATAATTGCAAACAAAAAGTATAATTATTTGGAGTACTGTATGGCTTAGTGGTGATCGTTTTCATAAGATTTTGTATATCTTCATTGAAAAATGATCGATTTTAGCATGTTTATTGCCCATAAAATATTTATTATTTATTCTAGAGGCACAAAACCATAGTTCCCCTGAAAGCCCTATCGACGCTGCATCTGTTAATATAACTTAAATTTGTACACTGTCATCCCCTTCCAACATAGCACCCATGGAAGCCAGGCAGAGCCCGTGGGCCCGTTTCGTGAGAATTGACCATATATATATATGTTCTCTGTTATAGAGGCATGGATGGCGTTCATAAGCTTGTGTTTATTTTCGGCGAAAATGGTTTTCGCACGGGGCCACGATACGTTTAGCTATAGCAACAAATGCTCATTTACTAATGGTACGGCTCTAGTTGTGAGGGCATAGTATTAATGATATCAACATGAATGTTATTGTATACATACATCAGATTTCAAAGATTAAAAAACAGATCTAACTACCATCGTGCATGTGACTGTATTTCTATACACCAGATACAGAAGGGGCCTAATCAGCTTATAGTACCGCCTAACCCTTAAATCTGAACGTGGTGTCCTTGGGATTACGTGAGGTGATTAGGAGGACAGGATAGGACATGCACGTGAGGAGATGTGAAGCGACTAACATGGTCTAATTGCGGAAAACCTCCAGATGTGGCCATACATGAAGAATTATCATGAATGAACTATAATTCGGGTATGTTTTGAACCATCCGTGTGGATGGTTCAAAACAACTCTTTTAGAAACACTCGAATCTGGTCGAAAGGTCTAAGGTATAAAAACCAAAAGCATAAATAAATATCGATCAGTAAGGCCTATATCGAAAATGGACTCGGGCTTCTAAAACGGTTGTGTGTGGGGAGGTGGAGGGAGTAGGAAATACTAGAAATGAGGCGAAAATATGCCTTGCTTGGAACTGGGGGTCAGTCCAGAGTCTCATTCCTTTGACTCCCTTTGTAACCAAGCCAAGCACAGATGGCGTCCCTGTCAACTGCAGTATCCGATTCATTACCCTCCATTTGTGATCCCGCTTTGGCCAACCGGAAGTGCCCTAACACTGCCTCCTGGTGGCGATATTGATTGATGTTGAAGGGTCAGACATTAGTAACAAGGCGAGAATGTCCGAGAGGTAGGCGGAGCCTATTGAGACTGGTATAAGAAATCTTCCGCTTTTGAAGTTCACGCCTTAGATACTAAATTCTTTTAGTCTTTGAAAGAAAGATTATTTTAGATCGGGCAGAGGCACAAATGCACATATATATTTACGTCAGAAAGGATATAGGCCTACAAAGACATTTAGATTATGCCTACGGTTGAGCGTTGTCAAAGTCGCAGAAGGCATTTACACGAAAGCGTCTACAAATGGACCGGGGAATCTGAGAAGATTTTGGTTATACACTTTCTCCCATGCTCTTTACAAAATGTATTTCATGACATAAGCAGTTATTGACATTTTCATTCTTTTCAATTTATGAAGTATAAACAAGTAAATCTGAAAGGAATCTCTACACAGCGTATATATGCCCAATAGCATTACTGTTTATAAGCGATATATATGCAAAGGAATGACATGGAATGGTGGGAACTGATCATTATTTCTACATTTCTACAGATTTTCCGGAGCCACTGACTTCATGAACTGAAGTTACGAGCCTGACCTTCAAGCAGCAAGACCCGAAAGTTACAATCTACATGCAACTAAATGCGAGAAATGAAAATGTATTGTAAATGATATAATAAGCCTAAATCGCCTCTTTTCTTTGATGACTAAGTCGATGCGGCATCAAAACCTTAGGCCAAAAAAAAAATATAGGTGTGTTTCCGATTTATCTGGCTGAAAACTAGGTTGGGGGGGTAATTTTTTTTTTTTGTTAATTTTTTTTGTTTGGAAACCACCTCCCAGGAACTGAAAAAAATGTCTTTTTCATAACAATAGTTGTTTTGAACATGGGAAATGTGCTTTTTGACAGTTTTGGGTTAGGAAAACCTGTTTTCCTGCTTTTATAAGGTTTTTTTGTCAAAAAATCTTAAAAAAAGTAAGATATGATGGGGGGAAAATCAGGTATGGTAAAAAATTGTTTAGGTAGGGTAAGGTTTTTCTGGGTAGGGGGGGTAAATCGGAAACACACCTATTTTTTTCGTTGGCCTTATCTCCAGTATACTTAAAAAATAGTGCACCCAAAACGCCAGGGTATCAGAAAATAAAGTCATATGGGAGCAGAATGATAGTCACTCGTGCTGCTAATAGGAACTTGACTTCACCCAAAAACACCTTTCTCACATATATGCTATAGTGTAAGCAAACGAAATGGAAAGATGTGGAAACCCATAAAGCTGGCATACAGCTGAAATGTTGCAGTAAGAGACTAATCCCATGCAAACGAAGGCTTTCAATGTATACGGTTTGAATGAACAAAAGGACAGCTGCTTCCTTTGAACATATAGATAAATGTTTGCTGCATGTTTAGTAGTCTAGCATGAAATTTCATGTTTATATTAACTTAGATCAATAACAGAGGCTAAAGTAAGTTCATGAAAACACAAATTGCGACTTGAGTTGTTGAAGCTCATACTCTGAAACAAATATCATACTAGAGTTTTGCCACAAAAAGAAATGTCATTATTTCAGATACGCCAGGGATGTTAACAATCCCTCCCCACATAACAACCAAACAAATATAAACAAAGAGAATGGAAGCAGATGTCCAAGAACTACTCTCGAGATTACTTAGAAGGATCAGGTAAGAATTTAGTCTTAATAATTAACATAAGTGAGTAAGAAAGAAAGGAGTGACATACAAACATTGCAAATGCGGGGGCAGAATACTACATTGCTGTTTCGGTTCTTTAGAGGCTGGACAGGGTATAATTTCTATTTATTAATCACAGTGTACAATAGAGAAAACGGATTTCAACAAGTTTCATATTATTTCCCTTTGTAATTGCATTTAATGTCTTTCACAGTCGTAAACGTTCATCATGAGGATAAAAAATAACTAAAATACCTTCTTCTTTAGATGTATGGCCCCTATTTGTAAGCCGCCCTGTTATGACCCAATGTACATTATGCATGAATAAATAACATTTTGAATTGAAATGAAATTGAATACAAGCGAACATACAGACAGTTTCATACTATGATATCTAACGATATCATTCGGGTAAGGCAGCTATAGCTGTAATTACTATTGCTTGAGTATTAAACCTTTTAATCGAGTCGAAAAAGTGAGTCATAAAAATCAGTTGTAAAGGTCAGTTGAAAAAGTCAATCTTAAAGTCATAAAAAGTCAGTGGAGAAGTCGACAAATTCAGTCATAAAAGTCAGTTGTAAAGTCAAAATAGTCAGTTGTAAAGGCGAAAAAGTCACTCTTAAAGTTCAAAAAGTCTGTGAACAAGTTGAAAAAGTCAGTCCTAAAAGTCAGTCCTAAAAGTCAGTCCTAAAAATCGAAAAAGTCAGTCAGTTTAACCCATACCCTCCTTAATAAACCTTAACCTTTATCCGGTTGCAGTTGTGTATGAACATCAACCAGGTAAGCAATGTGAAAGGATTATATATAATTATTATATAACATAAAACATGTTCAAATAAGCCATCGCTCCGCACTTTTTTCTAAAGGAGAGCTTAATAGAAGAAATGAAAGCAACCAATTATGCATAGATAAAAATGCGACAGCAGTCCCAAATGGACCATTTTCTATAGAATAATTTGATTTGCTAGTTTAGAATGCGACTGGTATTCAGAGATTGGGAAACTTGCACTGCAGATATTGCTATTTAGATCTGGGTGATCGAATAAAGAGCCATGGATTGATCCATATCCCCATTACCACGGAAGGTATCAATTTGTTGACGAAATCGAATTCATATTGACTCACGAGGATGCCTATGTTAATCATCGCATTTTTTTTTTTTTTTTTTTTTCGCCGTTAAAAAAGCAGGCTTCTATGTAAAAAACATTCAGTTCAATCCTTAGAATATGCCAGAGATTAGAAAATAGGCGTCTGAAGATATGATCGTATCAAACATTCCTGGAGCAAAAGGGGAGAGAAATTAGTCATTGCCTTTTAAACTGCTGCCTAACATCTCACCGTAATGCACATTTTGATTAGGGTACCCAAAAAGTAATATTTTTCATCAATTCACTGCATGAATTTCCAATCAGTGAAGAGCGACGCGGAACATTCTATTACCATAAATGGTAACCAGCTCTTGCCATAATCAACAATACCCAGCATAATATTTTAAGATTTTAAAGAATGATGGAGAAAAAAGAGGTTTTCTGCATCAATACAGGGACAACCTCTACGGAAAAAACTGCCAGGGACAAGTTCATTGTCTCTCAAAATCTCCCTTAGCGTTTTCCCTAAAGCATTATTATTGAGCACTTCCTTTTATAGAGAGCTATACGCCGAAAGAGATCTGGACCATCCAGAATCACACAATTTTATAGATCCTGAAATAGGAAAAAGACTAAGCGAGCAAGAGAGAAACCATCTCGAAAGAAATATTTCTGAACACGAGATCTTGATAGCCCTGAAAGGAACAAAATCAGGCAAATCTCCGGGGACTGACGGTCTAGGAGCTGCCTTCTACAAAACATGTTGGCCTGTAGTAAAGGATTTATTCCTGGAAATGGCCAATGAATGTTTTGAGGAGGGCGAAATGTCCAAGGAACAATCCAAAGGGATTATCAACGTAATACCTAAAAAAGGACTTGACTCTAGACGGTTAGCCAATTGGCGACCCATAACCCTATTAAATTCTGACTATAAACTAATATCGAAATTAATAGCAAATAGAATTAATCCCCTTTTAAACGAGCTTATTGATCAAGACCAATACGGTTTTGTTAAAGGCAGGCAAATAAACGAAGCCGTTAGAAGATTAGACGACACTATATGGTGGTTACAAGAGAAAAATGAGAACGGTCTTGTTGTATCTTTGGACTTTTCCAAAGCCTACGACTCGATCGATTGGAACTTTCTTTTTAAATGCCTAGAGTCGTATAATATGGGTGAAAACATCATTAAATGGGTACGCACACTTCTAAAAAATTCCAAAGCTTGCTTCAGTAATAATGGTTTGGCCTCCTCCTGGTTCAGCATCAACCGAGGCATGAAACAGGGGGACCCACTCTCATCGACACTGTTTTTGCTAGTTGTGGAAAAATTAGCAGACAAATTAAGGGCCGACATAGGGGTTCAGGGAATCGCCATTGGAGACCACCAATATAAGTTGGTACAATTCGCTGACGATTTATCCCTTACCCTAAGGAACGAAACATCCCTCGTTAAAGCCTTAGAAATAATCAAGAAATTTTCAAAAGTTTCAGGGTTGAATTTAAACATCCAAAAAACAAAAGGTTTTAATATAGGAACCATTGATCTCTCTCACGAAACCTTGGAAAATATCCAATGGGTGAGTGAGATGAAGGTACTAGGAATTATATTAATGTATCCTAGAGAGTACGACAAAATGGTCGACAAAAACTGTGAGTTAGTAAGCGAGAGTATTAAGAAAACTGCCGGTGCATGGGGGAACCGAAATCTCTCCATAAAAGGTAAAATCGTAATCAGCAATGTTCTTTTAATGTCAAAAATCCAATACGTTTTAACCTGTATTGGTATTAATGAAAATAATGTAAAAAAATTCGAGAACGACATTCTGGATTTTATATGGAATGAGAGATCGCATAAGATCGGGACTAAATGGCTGTGCCAAAAAGTAGAACGAGGAGGACTAAATTTAAGATCCCTCACGAATATTTTGAAGGTTAACAAGGTCCGCTGGGTACAAAAAGCCCTTCTTTCTCCCAATGTAAAGTGGTTAAACATGTTAAAATCTGTAGAGAAGAGAAATGTTACTGACATCTTCTTAGCTCGAGAGAAACCAACCAAAAGAAATTGTGAATTTTATACAGAACTATTTAAAACTTGGTCGGAGGTGTATTATAACCACCAACCAGAAAGTTCCAGCGAAGTTATAAAAGAGAGATTGTGGAATAACCAATTTATAACCTGTAATAAAAAACCCATAGACTGGAAAAGGTGGAAGAACGCTAATATATTTTATGTAAGGGATGTATTGGACAACAACTGTCACTTCCTCACGTCTCAACAGATTGAGCGTGACTATGGTCTGAGAGTCAATTACTTAGAAAGGCTGCAAGTACAGCAAGCCCTACCTAGAAATTGGATCGCGCTAATTAATCCACAAGAGATAAGAGATGACTTTACTGTTGAAACTCAAATCAGAATTGGAAGAGACCGAACGAACGTGTTAAAAACAAACGCCAAGGCGTTATATTCAATGTTTATTGACAATATTGTAATCGACATAGATAAGCTAGCCAAATGGGCCGCAATCTTAAATATTGAAAACAACTTAAATAACGAGGAGGCATGGAAAGATATTTTCACCCTCCCCTTAAAAATTACCAACGATGTAAGACTTCAGGCCTTCCAATATAAGGTTTTACATAGAAACATATACTGTAATAGTCGCCTAAAAAGAATTGGCATCAAAGACGAACCCGATTGTGATTTTTGCGGTCGTTATGACGACATCTTACATTTTTTCGTCAATTGCAGAGTTATTGAAGAGTTCTGGTCCGACACTAAGGACTGGATATCCAATTGGATAGGTTACAGTCAAATGATTAGACATCAATTCACAAACAGGGAAATAATATTCGGCCTAAGAGGTAAAGGTAAAAAAACCAATGTAATCAATTATGTCCTGTTGGTAGGAAAATCCTACATACATAGACAGAGGTTATTTGGTAATAACAATATTTCTTACGATAATTTTATCCCCGAAATTAAGAAAAGGTTGACTGGCCTAAAATTTGCAGCAAAAAAGAATTCCACTGCAAAAAAATTGTTCGAGCCCTGGAAAGAAATATATATTAACTTGTAAAAAACCACCAATGGACAAGAGTAGCACATGTAATGTCCCAACCTCTCTATCAACAGAGGGACCATCTAGCGGCAAAACTAGCCTTGCAGACAACCAGAGTGAATAGAAAACATGAAAATTAACAAAAAAATATAAAAGGGAACACAAAAGTTCCAAAAAAGAGTCCTATCGAGTACAACATAAAGATTATCCTTTTCTTGTCAATATAGAGTAAATTCAGAAAAGTTAAATTTTGGTCTAATTCTAGACACCCAATTGTTATTTGTTATATTCGTTGCAATACACCAATGTTATAAAATGTCTCTATGAATAAAGATCCGATGTTGGACAAAAAAAAAATTATTGAGCACTTCGAGGGAGGGAACTGGTGCGGGGAAATGACATCAGGTAACCTTCCAATGTGGCTGATATCTATTTGAAATAAATGGAAATGGTTCAGTGCAACACAGGCCCATCGCTGTTGTTGGGAGTAGTGGATCATATCCATGTTTATACCAACACTGACCTGGATGCGAAGTGTGCGAATATATATATATAAAGCCACCTTCCTTTCAATTTATATTGAAACAATGGTATAATATCATCAGACGGTGGTAGTGATAATATTCAAGGATTAATGGCCGATATTGAGGGGCTGCTGGTGCACTGTTTGGTGCATAATCCTGAGGCGAAGCCCAGGGATTATGCCCAAAGTCCACTAGCAGGCCGAAATGGAGGTTTTTAGTTGTATTAGTCTCTGCCTAACTTCTAAAGCGGTTATAGTCCCAAGATCATTCAAGGCAGAGATTTATTTGGAATAATGTTAAAAATATAATGATTCATAAAATACATCTGTATTCATAGTCATATTGATCATGGAAACCTAAATACACTGAAAAATAGCAGGTGACTTTATACTGGAAGGCGCTTTATACTGTATCATAATCAATGCAGGCACGTCTACCCCCATTCAGATCAGTTCCGAAACTATGAGTGTTCTTTCAGAGGATGAGTAAGCGGCCACTCACACCAACACACGTACCGGGAAAAAAACCCACAGAAATTTGGTTTGTTTATGAGAGTCATACCTATAGCACCAGTTTTATTCCCGATAGCAATACAGTTATCAATAGCGTACAGCCGTATGCACCGAACATTGTACTAACTATATATATTTATAGTGTTGTAATTATACATAAATTGATACAGTAAGGCTAAGCCCAGTCTTGGCATCCACAACCTTCCCCTCTATACCCCATGTTCCTTTATGGAGCGCCAAGTGTCAACCTCACAATTTCGTTGATTACTAACCATTTTCGTCAACAAAATAATCATTTAAGAAGAAAATTGTAATTTGTGAATTGTGTAGTCCCAAGTCAATTCTGTGTATCTGTGTATGAAATGAAAGTTGTGCACAGACCCCAAAGTTCATCTTGTGTACAGACCCAGAGTCCATTTCGTACACGATATGAATGTGGTATACAGTCTCATTGAGAAGTGAGGATAGAGGGAGAGGAAATGGAGGGAGAGGTGGAGTAGGGGAAAGGAGAGGGGACCTGGGGAAGTGAAGGGAGGAGGAGAGATAAGAGAGGGAGAGAGAGAGGAGAGAAGGGCGAGAAGAGGGGAGAGGAGAGAGAAGGGGGAAAGAGGAAGACAGGAGAGAGAATGGGGAAACAAAGTGGGAGAGGGAGGGAGAAAGGAGAGGGAGGGAGGGAGAGGAGGGGACGGAGAGAGCGAGAAAGGAGAGGGAGGAAGAAGAGGGGAGAGAAGAGACAGGACAGGGGAGAGAAGAGGGAGGGAGAGAGCAACTTTCACCGGACCTCCATAGCTTTCACCAGTCCTTCAAATGTTTATCCATTGTTTCCTACAAATTTTTCACCGGACAGTCGGACCGGTGATACTAAAGTTTCACCCGTCCCACAAGTCTTTCAACAGTCAAGGACCGTGGTCCTGCACGTTTCGCCATGTCTGCAAAGAGAACCTTATTGCAAGGTGGTATCTTATATTTACACACTTTCCTTGAAGGTATGTATGGGCTAGTCATGGGCCTATGATGAAGAATGCTGGATGCCTTGATGGTCACTATTGCCTGTGTCATCACCAGAAGTGGCAAATCTTCACAAATGGGACAGTCACAGATCCTAATTACCTTTCAAGATAGCTTCAATTATAGTCAGTTCATACATTTATTGAAACAAGATAAATCAACTAAAATGTGATCCTCATGGGCTTTCAAGCAACAAAGTGTCAGATGCAGTAGCAGGTAAATGGAAAAGATATATCAATCAGTCATAATGATTTGATATAGGTTTATTAAAGTTCTTTGAAAATTTATTTGTGCAATTGTCTTGTATGATGTTGATTATATTTTAGCATCACTTTGATGACAAAAAAAAGATAAAAGAAGTTTTACTGACCATTGACACATGCCTTGAAATGCCAAAGTAATACCACACAGTATTGATCCAGAACAAGTATATTACTGATGAATGAGGTTCAAGAACATCCATGGAGGAAATATGAATATACACTCATTCTATTCGGATTCAAGTAAACCTTCATTTTCTGCTCTAGATGCTGCATTGTGTTATTGTTTGTAAATGCTCTATATACCCCTGGTTACCATGGGTATCTCCATGGATACTTGTCAAATTCCATTTTTAGTGATCCCAATTGATTTATTGGCCACAAGAAACCCCTAAATGAGGTATCACATTAATGAAACAGACAATTATTAACCAACTTCCGCCTCATACTGATTTATGGCAGCCATCTTGTTTTTTCAGACATTTTTAACATAAAGCACTGTACCAAAATAATTATTCATTGATTGAGAAGGAAGAATAAGTCCTAAAACATTATATCTATATACAAATTGTCCTAAAATAATGACTTCAGGGAGATTTGGGGGCCTTTAGAGTTGTTCCGGCAGCTGCTGCCATCTTGGATTATGGGGAATCCTGCATGCCGTGGCGCTGGATCCGGTTCTAACTTGAAAGAGGACCACCAAAGGTACCTGTATGCCAAATTTGGTACTTTTGTCCGCTCTGGCCCATCCAAGCCCTAAGCTGCCCCACTATAAGGATTCAACTTCCAATTAAAAGCCTTCGTGCCACAAAATGAAATGTCCCATATAAGCCTGCCCATCCAAATTCTTTAATAACCACATAGGTGACGAGCCCTAAGAAAGGGCCTTTCTTGGGGGGGGCATTGTAAAAGGGCCCATTCCTCAGCTAATGGGCCTTCTACTGGCCTCCGGGAAACAAGAGATTCGTCTTTCATCCAGGATAGACTGGCTCTTAAAATATATAGACAGTACATCGACCAAAACGGGCCAATTAGTTCTGGGAAAGACTAGTCCAGTGCGTGATATTGGTCATGCTTCCTCAGATACCAGGGGAACAAGTTTAAAGGTGTCCTATAATAGATTATTGATTATTGACACTAATAATATGCCAGATTTAGACCTGATCTAAACTAGCTGTTCCTACCCCGATGTAACCTACTTCAGCAGGTCATATTGAATAGATTCCCAGGATACACTGGTTCATGTCTGAATTATCAACTAAGCAGGACAGCAAGGATAAGAAGAAAATTCGCAAAAGGAGAAAGAGATGGTATTTTATATCAGGGGCGCTCAGATGATCCACATTGCTAACACCAATGTTTCCCCAAGAAATTTGGAATCTGGACCATCAACGTCAACTGCTCTCGAGAGGGCCAAATAGTCGTTGTATTGAGAAGTGTCGCAAGCTCTTATGCACGGCATAGTCCTTAAAACCCAGGCTCTCTTGCCCTCAAGACATGACAGAGTTGCTCTTATGAGTAGTTCCAGCCTGTAGGTTGCCCTTGGTAACCCCCAAATGCATCATTTAGATAAATTGACCAATTCTGTGATAACCACTATGGTTTAGGGGCACATAGGTGCAGACCTCGTAAATCCTGGCCCTACAGTTTATAAAGCACTGTCCATCCGCCAGGGGACTATTGAATGTTATAATCGAACTCTTTGCTTGGTTAATTATTCAGCCCTTTGAATATGAAGTAAACTACACCCTGGAAAGTTTACATCATTGCAAGTGAAACTAGAGAATAGATTTTATGATAGTGTTCCGGGTTATTATAATAAAAGTTCTTCACGGACAAAAAGGAGAAGATTGAAAACAGCCACTGCGCGAAAATTATGTTTGTTTCTTCAATATGGCTCAAACAAAGGCAACAGTAAAACGCCAAGTAGGTGGAATTATCGGATATAATAAGATCACCTCTCTCGGAAGATCCACATATACTTGCAGTTTCAGTTATATTCCTTTTTTTATGCATTTTTAACACTATTCCTGCTTACGAGCTTCATATTAATCTTGTTTTATTTAGCCCCGACGGACAAACTCCTTACAGTAATGCAACAGAAATATCCATATTCATCTCACAAGAAAGTGAATCGAATTTATTCAAAGCTCTAATGTCCGCTATCCCTCTGCACAATATGACCATAGAATATGATTTATTCAGAGGAAAGCAATCATACTACCGGTATCACACATGGCAGTCATGAATACCAATCATTATTCAGTACTAGATAATTGGCCTATAGATATTTGTTATTTATGTAAAGATCCGCACATCATTAATTCAATCTTGATGAAGATTCACTCTATAGTTTTCATGCATAGTAGAGACAAGCCCATGATAACTTAAAGCCATAACTAAATACTGCTATAAACACTTTATATACAACCTTAGACAAAATATTTGTTTATTAATCAGAGTATAGAATTAGACAATCTTTACTCACCCTGGTTCTTGATAATGAGCGTTAAGTTATTACAGAGTAAATAGACAGTTGTTGTTGGATCCAGGTTAGACTGGCCAACATAAATCAGTCAGCTTGTCATGTGTCCTTTGTAATTGAGTATTATAATAATGGTACTATATAAGAAGTATGAATATGTTTTAAGGAAGGCGGGATTTAATGACCAACAAAAATGGCAGTTGATAATTCCAAAACGATATCTACATGCAGTGTTCTAGTCCTTAAAAACAAAGTATTTTTGAGATTGCTGAAGAGGTAACTAAAATAGTCCGCTTTTACATGTTTTTGTGCGGTTATCCAGGATGGAATATGTTGTTCACTTAACTGCCATGAACTGTTCTATGTAACATCAGAATTAAAATCGCTGTACAGTTGGAAAAAATGGGAAAAAAGAAGAAATGGAGATATAACTAATGTTTGTCATATCATTCAATTATTGTTGTATTCAGTCAGCTCGATGTGACCTGGTTCAAATTATGTTCTAGTTTGGTAATAAAATCGTTTTGCAAAAATAAAGAAAATAAATTCTTTAGTCGTAGAATCCACGAAGATCATTCTCCAACTCAGTTTCCCAAGAGGTGTTCCGGCAGTCTGAGATATAATTGTGGATGATACGCAATTTGGAAAGGCAATCTACGATACCAGACAATAACAGAAATTGAGTACACAATACAGGGACCAGAGGAGCATATACATCCTTTGTAAACGTCAGCTATCCATCTTATCAATGGAAAACGACTATATACCCCTTGGCCCACATTGTTTCATTCTGGTGGGTAAAAGTCCAGCCAAATAAGCTTTTGAAATGATCCAGAGAAATCTTACGTCAAATTGTGTTGCCATGGAAATAGAAAGCCAGTTCTTCGTGAACAAATCGTCTGTGGAATCGTCTGTGTCTGCGAGGCTCGGAGTATAATCTTTATAATGATAAGACCATGTCATCGTCATATTTTAAAACAGAAAAAGAATGCCTCCACACAGTATCTAAACTGAGTGTTCATAACCCGGAAAACATGCTATTCGGTCGAAATTCAAGTACATGATTGTTTGGTCGATTCTCATGAAAATGCTTCAAATGGGGTAAACAACTCAGAATGCATGTTCTCATAATTAATTCATAATGCGTGTGCCTATAGCCGACTTGTTGATGCATATGTACCAGAAGTTGGGCACCTTAATGCCAATATTTGATTTAGATATAGCATTATGAACTCCATGCACACATTTGTATGCTGACTGAGCGTTAACATGGTATTTATTTTTTTCACTTGGAATAAATTGGTAATATAATTTTACAGGTAACCAAGTCTTCCCTGTAAGTTGAGGATTAAAGCTGTAATTATGTTGAGGACATCACAGTGTGTATATGTTTTTATGCACTTGATATTCAGAAAACACCGTAATCATGTACATTTTTGTTCATTAACGATCAAATTTGGAAAACATACAATAAAAACAATTATTTACGCATGGTCAGTACTAAAAGTTACCCAAATTAAACCATGTACCCCAACATTAAGGCTTCTGATATTAGAATTATTCAAAGAATTTCAATATATGGCATAATAAAGAACTTAACTATATACCAAAACTAATTCATTTAATATGATTTTATCTATACATTATGGCTAGCAATGTATATGCTCGGTCAGCATTAACTAACCCATGATATTTACCCCAATAGAATATTTATTCACCTATAGATGTCGAAAATACCCTAATTTGAAGCTATTTTGACCCATAATTCCTTTAATATTGAACGTACGCACAAAAGTTCTGAGGTCCAGTAATGCCATAAGCATAGTTAAAATTGTGAGCGGTTCAAACTCAAGAAATTATATGACTTTTTCTGCAAAAAACACAATTGAAGCACTTTCATGAGAATCGACCATTTGAAGGGTAATTATTGCCCATGAATATTAATTAAAAATGGATGTAAGGATTCCTAAAATATACATAGCGTAATCGTAATGTTATATAACACCATAGTTTAAGCAATGAACCAGATCGTGATGTAGACAACCTAAGCTCACAGCCTTTCAGATCAGATAAGAATGGTATGTCAGTGATTGGACGACTACTGCGCTAATTGCTTTCCCGGCCCTGGAGTAGGCGTCCAAATGGGATTTTGCGGTTTGGACTGGGTGTTTGGAGCGAGAAGCTTTTCCTCAGTTTCGAGGGACTCTCTCAATTCTAATGCACTTGTCAATTGCAACACCCAACCCCAACCCCCGGGGGTAATGGGAGATGGTAGGGGGATGTCAGAGAAAATATGCCAGATAATAATGGTATGTCAGCCTACTTCGGTCAGCTAATCGGTTTCCTGGCCTAGGACTCAGCGTTTTAATGGGAATATAATGACATTTTGCGGTCTTAATGGAATTATAATGGCACTTTGTGGTTTGAGGCGAGAGGCTTTCCCTTCATTTTGACTCTCTCAACTTTGGGTCTAGACTGGTCATTTAGTTCACCGCAGTATCAAGAATTGGCCCAGGGTGGGGAATGTCCGTCAGGGTTTATATTTTTATTTGCAATAACAATGCGAATAATATGCGCAATGGGGACCCCGGGTAGGAGTTTAAAAACGGTTCAAAGCACCCTGTTTTTTGTTTGAAAGGACATGAGTAAAATTATTTCAAAATTATTTCTCACCTGCCTAAATGAAATTGAAATATTGTAGAACACCCCCTACCATTGTACCAAATTCTATATAATATGTTACTGTTACTGTACCTATCTCATGATCTATTGGAGATCTTTTGTCTTATCGCTCTGGTATTGTATTTTATTGTATTTTATTGTATGTACTTTGCTGTGTCTGTATAATACTTCTTGGTCTGGACCGACTATTACCAATTACCAATTACCAACCATTGTTTGATTACACAGTTGTTTTTGTACCACTTACTGCATGTTAGCCAGCGTACCCTTATTTTTACCTCATGCTCTAGTTAGTACAACATACTGTTAGCCAGTTTTTTTTTGCTTTTTGTTTTTTTTTGTATGTGTATAATGTCGAACTAGCCTAGACAAGTAGAAAATAGAAACATAGCCATGAAATGTATCTTATCTTATTGTAAACCTCTTTCGGAAACCACCAATCAACCCAGGAACTCACAAGAAGACTTGGAGTGAGTGAGTGAGATTAGTTGCTTTACGCCCTTATCAACACATTTAATTAAATATGGTTATATCAAGGGCGGGAGAGCTGAGAGGGAGGCAGTTTATGATTATACCCAGGAAATAGAGATAGAGAAGAAGGGAGAGAATGGTTGTAAACTTCAGGCGTCCCTAAAATATAAATAATATGATAACATCCTGTTTATTTTGCTTTTTGTATTCACTCAACCATTATTTTTCTCAAGACGAAGTTAATCTTGTTACTCCTATTTGTTCATGCATTAGTTCCATGAATTCCCGTCTGCAACAGTGCTGACGTCGCTGGTATTCACCTTTAAACCGGGCCTTTAAAATATGGAAGGATACAAGTCATGTAATCTTAAAAAGGATGTCACCGAAGAAAGTGGGAAGGGGAATGAATCAGTGGGAGCTCAACACGCATGTAGACAGGGTCGTAAATCTGCATGTACATGTATACATGTATACCACTCGACCCAGACGTTAACGTAGATGTATGTATGTATCCCGGTACCATTGACAATATAAGATCCCGCACATTACTGGATATATAGCATGTTGGGTACTTCATAACCATCGCCGGTAATAGAACAAGTCACGAGAGGAAACCGGAGACTCCTACTGAGTCTTGGTGATAAACCCTTCACATTGCATGACTCGTCAACTTCAGTGTTATTTTCCAAGGAAAGGAATACTATGCTGCCGAGTGAAATTCCACACATTAAACCCGATACTATTAACTGATAAGAATAGAATGATAAGGGTAGAACTGTTAGAAAAGTTGTGTGCGTGAGTAGACGGGTGTGGGAACTGTGGGAAGGGGCGTGGACCTGTAGTAATCATGACAAGGTGGGTTTTTTCGAACTCGATAAGACTGCTGCAGTAAATACATGCATTCTAATCGTTTTGTAGATTTTATATTTTTAAACAAACAATATTAAGAAATGTTGGGCGTTTGTTAAACCTCATGTGCAACCTCATGTGATATCATATTTTGGAATGAATCATACGAGGCTGGATACTATCTAAAGAAAACATGATAAAACATAAATATTGGGAATGTTACGACATAACTAACCACAGCTATAGCTACCGTAACGTCCATAAGAATAATATTACATCCGTATAACACTATTATACACAATCAATAGTTCAGATAATAGATGGTATTATGCTCCATGATACAAAAAAACCATCGGATGAATTTAGGTACCAGGTTTGGCGTCAAAATGATTCCAGAATCTTCAGAATCAGACCAGTTATATCCAGCAGAGGCAAATACCACGGAACCAACAGCACAAGCAACCTTATCATCCATTGCATAACTAAGGTTCATTACATGTATGGTGAATTTGCCAATGTATCCCATGAATCACTAATAACCCATTACCCATTGATTTTTCAGTTTCATCGTCTGAAAACAATATGCCATTTTATCATGTCTAGCTAGATGCACACATTAGCCTAGGTTATATCGAAACGGTGCGTCAGACGCCTAGATGTTTAATGTTTAACATATACATGTATATGTACACGAAATATATTATTAAATCACCAATAGCATCCATGCATGATCACCGAGATAAAACTGATATGATATTATCTTGCAGTCCAATGACTGACGTCGAGGGACAAAGAATAACAAAATTTGGAACGGTCTCACAAATGGAAATTTCGTTGCAAGCAAAGCAATACTATAATTATAATAATGCTGAAAGTAAACGAAATAATTCAGGAAAATAGAAACGATAATATGTTCCCGATCCTGTAGAATATTGCATAGAAGCTGCTGTGACTGTTTATTACCAATACTACCACTAGAGAAATTATCATGAAGGTATGAAGCCAGAAGGTATGAAGGTAAAAAGAAAATAAAGCAAAAATAAGTAACAAGAACTTACTGAGATTCGGTGGAATAGATGGACAGTAGTTGATGCGCATAAATTTCTTTAATTTTGATGTTGATGACGATGATGAGCTAAATTTGCGTAAAACCGGATTCCTGGTACTTTCTTTGATACTCTCGGCTTTTGAAACAACTAGTTGGGTTTTTACAATCGCCCTGTTCTGAGGCAGGTTTATCTTGCTGTTTTGGGGAGGCCTTCCATTTGGTAATAAAGCAGCCTCTTTCATCACAGGAGGCTGCGAATTGTCAAGTTTTCCCACCGATCTAGTTCCATTACCAAGGTTGTTGGAAGAAGTACTTTGTGGCGATGAATGGACAGTTAGAACACTGTTATTGTTAGATGAAATTAATGATGACGGGAGAGCTTTATGCGATCCTAATGAAATTGGTGATGACTGTGTTTTCGTTGAAATGTCAGATGCATTGGATGAAGACAATGATGTAAGATTCGAACCCCGGAGCGGCGTGGGGTCTGCTCGAACAGAAGGTGATTGTGGTTTTAATTGACTTCTTCCTAATCGACTCTTATTAGAAGATAATGGTAAATCAGTCTTAAGATAATTAATTAGTACTAGATTTTCATTACTTTTATCAGTTTGTGCACTCGTTTGCTCCTGCTCTGAGAGTTTGGTGCTTTCTTGCTGCTCAGATTTCAATGTTTTATATGGCTTGTAATACGCTTCTTCCCTATGATGCCTCATTTCTCTTGGTATTTCCGTTTTTCGTCCCCTCTCCAGCAACACTTTCTGCGTCTTTGACGCTTGTGCAATGATTGCTGCAATCCTGCCAGCATTGATTTCGTTTTGCAGCAAGCGCCTGTTGAGCTCAATGGATGGGACATTTTGCATCATAAGGGAGTGCAGGTTGATGTCCATCTCCCTCAGTTCTAATTGCAATTTCCTCATGTTGTGCACGTTCTTCCCATATCGACCATTGTGGACAACCAATATCTGAGACAAAGTCAGCATGACTAAAATTATGAGCAGGAGCAATAAGAGGACAGGAGGAATGTCCCTTCGCTTGAACATTCTCTCCTCCGATATTTAGCACCCCCACCTTACCTTCTTCACCACGTCCAATAACTAAATCAATCCTTCCACTTCGGAGGACAAGAATTCATTTCATGAATACCGCGCCCAATAGCTCACCTGCCATCAATATACTCTGACTGTGTCGTTCCCCTGATGGGAAAGGTGAGAGGGTCGTAAGATCTCCCAGGAGATTTGACAAACTCAGTAAAGCGCTGATGCTGTGAATTAGAGGTCCCATCTTGGGGCCATTACTGTCGGTCTTAGTGAGGCATCGGACTCGTCTTTCAATAAGCCGAGAGTATAGCTTGAATACATGGCAAGGCTGGGTATTGTCAAGAGCTACATTCGGTTCCTGGAGCAACTCATAGGAGCAACTCATAGGATGCCCTGGTCACTTCTTCCTCTGATCCAGTAGCCATCAAAGTGCAATATTTCATTCAAATGCCCCCAACACGAGAAGCATCTGAGTAGAGCAGCCTTAAATATTGATAGGTAAGCAGTCATACTGATGAATTCTTATAATGTATTCCATTCGCAGAGGTCCTTGGTAGTATTTATTCCCTAGAGTGATAATATATAATATATACGTCGCATTTGGAGTTACAGAGACAGTTTATATGTCGAGGGAGGTTTGTTTACATTAAGTAGTTTATGTTTTGGTTATGCAAGGGCTGGCTGGCAATCCAAAGTTGGATCAGCGGAAATACTCGGTCCATGCACTTGCAAATCTACAGAACCAGCAGCCTTCGGTCCCCCAATACACTAAATAATTGTCACACAACAACATTCGAGTTGAGTCCTTTCTACTCGAGGGGGTATCAGTCCTCTTGCTCCAGAGGTCTTCTCCAGAAACCTCCTAGAGTAGCCATCTGGTTTTCCTCCAGCTGTCAAGAATCGACACTATACAAAACAGGGGTCCTCCTACTCCTCTTCCCGATCCAACAGTTTGCACCCAGTATCTGGTCGTTCCCATGGTGATACTGATGCCTTGCCAACGGTTGGCTACCCTACAGTGTAGGTTCTATGCCTTAGCTTGCCTTCTCACATAACACAAGTCACTAGTCAAGTGACTGGAGGAAGCAATGCACACACCAAACAATTTACTGAGATTTGTGTTGAACATAAATATACATGGGACTAGGAGATGGTTTTGTCTTCCTATCGTTTTCCTTATGCTTCAGTAATCGCACAGATGGCAAGCGCCGCTTTCAATTCAGTTATGAGTAATAGCAGTGGGTGTAACTCGAAGGGGTAATATCCCAGACCTATCCCTACGAGGCTACGTGGCCTCTCGCTATGATCGAAACCTCGATGATGGATTTTCTCATGCGAAAAGAGTCATTTCCAAGTCTACAATCAGAGAAGATTCGTCTGAGGCGTCCATGTGAAAACATCGAAATGATCTTCAATATTTTCATTACGTGGCTCGCAATCGAATGAAAGGCTTCTCGCTAAATCTCACCATCTCAAAATGAAGTTCTGCTGCTAGAAACTTCTTTCCATTTGTAGTTTCATTACTAAGGGGATGGGGGATTTACCCAACAAGCCACGCGGACGTAATTTCAGTCCATTCATCAATAAAATGAGAATAGAAAGCATGTGCTAGGTTAGGAGCAAGGGAAATAAGACCCTGTTGTGTGTGTGTGTGGGGGGGGGGGGGGGCGTAGTGTCCCAAGTTAAAATGAGGACTGGGTATCGACAGGGAGAGGTCAAAGTGCCTGTTGAGATATTTCTTAATTAAGTCAAGAATCTCAAGATATTTGCTAACAGACAGAGGTTCTCTTCGATATGTCCTGAGAGATGCATCTTTAGAATCAAAGGTAACAGCTACTAAGTATTTCTCACTTGACAATAACAAACCGTGCAAGGCCCATCACCTCCTCCGTCTGAAAGGCCGAGACTCCATTCCGTGCTGACCGTATTCCAGCATCTCGGCATACCATGTGGAGCTTTGTCCTCTTCCCGTGCATAATCCAACGAATCAACTGTGGAGAAATGAATGAGCTAATGTCCATTCATATGGTTCCTTTTACCCAGGTTATAAATCTCGGCGGTAAATTAGAAAACAGCGTTCAGAAATGCACCCGAAGCGTCTGTACGTGTGCTTAGGCAGACGAGCGATAATCGGGGTTAGGGAAACGCTGCTCTCCCTCATTCCTTAGCGTTCGTTCCGAGCACATTGGTTGTGCCAACTGGGGCAAGTGAGCAGGAGCTGGCGAGGTGGCCCGGTGTTGGTGTGGCGTGTTGGTGGTGTTAGCCATAGCGAGTAGGGAACGGGACGATAGCTATCCAACTCAAGCACTACAGCTGCAAGGGAGAGATACGGCAGCATGCGAGATGCAGCAAGAGAGAGACACAGAGGGAAGGCAGAGAGAGAGATGGAGGAGGGGAGAGGCAGACCCTCAGACGCAGGGCTTAGCATTACTGTTTCGCGGATGGCGGTGGATGGATGCTGCAGCAGCGTGAGGGCTTCTAGGTTACAGACCTTCCATTTTAACGTGATGCAAACAATCACTATTGACAGGGGCGGTGCATTCTTAGCAATGACTATTTGCTCTAGTTTGTAATTGTATTTATTCAAATTAGTTTGTTATGGTAAATATGTCTAATTTGAAGTGATCGGACTTCTAGTTTGTGGTCATTGTTGTTATGTTGGTCTACATTCCGTTGCACCTCTAAAGGTGGCCTTCCATTTGTAAGGATGCGGAATGCGGATGCGGATTGCGGATGCGGAATTCGGATCCGGAATGCGGAAATTGTCCATCCATATATCCGGAAAACATAGTGCGGTTATGATTGAAACAAAATTGTATCAAAATCCCATTAGTCCTAATGGGAAACATGTTCAATGTGTATAGCTGCCTTTGGTTATGCACATGTATAAGAACCATTGCTAATATTCGAAAAAAGCAGGGTATCATATTCTATTAAATTTGTTGTAATGAATGTACATGAAGCTGTAGTCAAGATATCAGTCTCTTTTATTTAAATATTGATATTCTCTGATGCCCTTCTTCTCTTTTTCAATTCTTTATAAAGAACAAGAATAAGTATCAGTAATTCCTCCTGATCATGAATATATTTTTCAATCATAACCGCACTCTGTTTCCCGCATATATGGATGGACAATTTCCGCATTCCGGATCCGAATTCCGCATACGCAATCCGCATCCGCATTCCGCATCCTGACAAATTGAAGGCCACCTTTAGCTACCTCTTACACTCGGCATACTGTAAAGCATCAAGGCTTACTTGAAAGGATCCGGACAATTATAGGTACAGATCACTACTGACAGATGATTTTTTTACTTCTTCGGGTACTAAATTCTGATAATTCTTGGGTCGAATGCGAAAGCTCGAGGGAAAGTATCTATATATATCGTGACTAGTACCTACACTTTTATTCTTTCGATAAAACAGTGTGTCCCAACTCAGAGTAATTAATAGAAATTACTCTGAGGTCCTACTCATGTGGTTCCTGTGACATTAATTGTCTTGTTAGTTGACTCTGAGATCTGACTGAAAAGCGCACTCTAGTCTATAAGCAACCGTATTTTTGTTTTGAGGATAAATTGATGATCTGACTCTATGGGCTGTCTGGCAATCACCCAACAATGCCTTGTATGTTCTCTTTACTGTTAAATGCTAATCAGTTTTATTCAACAAGAAAATCTCAAACTTTTCTGGCAAACACGAGGTATACCTTTTACGCCAGGATAATTGGTATTGGACACGCCTCACTATTACATGAATAAACCTTCGTGTTGGTTGATTGGCTGCGGTGTAAACACAAATAAAAAGTTCAGAAAATAAAACTGGTTGTGATGCGTGATGCCTATATATTCTTGCACTGCCCTCACCTCTGTATCTCTTGCGGAGATGGAGAAAAAGCGTGGAGGTGGATATAGGAGTGATCTCACAGTATTCTTTGAGACGAGAATCCGGGTATTTACAGGTGGCGCTACGATCGGCAGCAAAAACTCGGGTGAATACACCAGCTGAGTGCCATAGGCGCTGACGCTAAAATACCTGTTTTCAACCCCTTTGAAACCATACATAAACGGGTCAAAATGCAATGAGCATACATGTATATATCAAGTATTGTTCATACATTGCAGTCGCTGGTTCCGTTTTTCCGATAATTGTGTATAATTTAAGAAATCGAGGGGGAAAGTTGGAGATTTTAAGCTTGGTTGCTATGGTCTTCAAGGGCCAGAGTCCCCCAAGTACCGGTCCACTGCCCGGCAGTGGGGTGAAAGTAAACAATGGGGGAAATCTCAGCATTACTGTCGATTTTAGGCAATAAATGTTGCGGAAATGTTGCTCATGTTCATTATGAATATATTCTATGATATGGATTTTAATATTATATATGATTAATTGTTCAAAATTGCACAAAATCAGTTCGTTCCTAGAAGTGTGGATGCACTGTCACGTGACCAGATGAGCGGAGGCCGTCTCTCCCTATTTGGTCTATAATGTATTGGTTCGAAAGATTGAGCTTGAGTTTTCTATACCTTATATTATTGCTTCTGTGTAAATTTTAAATTTACACAGATTTTCAATTATAGTATATGCTTAGGGATTATAATAACAGGCTTGACCTTCAAAATATTATACAGTTGTACGATTGGTACAATTTCTTACAGCACTGCTACATACTAGCACAGGAGGGAAGACGCCAACCATATGCCTAAACTAAAACTATAAATAAATGAATACAAATTATATACAATTACCATTAATAAATCAGAGTCAGTTATTGTTATCAGGGGGTGGGGTGGGGGTTCATGAATTCGGCCCAGGCCATCAATATAGTTTATGGCAGGGTAGTTATAGAGCGGGGATATCTCTCTGATGTCGAGGTGCGGAAGAAGGCATATTCCATTAGTTCCTCTTAATCAGTTCACATCCCCATAAAAAACAGCTGGGCTCACCCCCCTCGACCCAATTTGGGGGGAAGTTCCTCCGGTGTTAGATTTAATCCTCTCTCCTCTAAGCCAGGTGATGATAGCACATATCAAGTAGGCGACCTTTAATGGCACTTAAAATAATGAAATGACGCCTAAATAACCAATGGATATATGGCCCTCCCTCCCCTTCCATCTACCCCTTCCCACTTCCCTCTAAAAGAAAGGAGCGCTAAACTATACATATAATCATATTATAGCTCCTGAACTTCGCAACAGTCTATTCTACTTCGTCAAATGCCTGGGCTATTTAAGAATTCGCTGCGCATGTTTGATGTTCCACCCCACCCCCTACCTAGAAAAGGCGTTTATAACCCTACCTACAAGATATGTAGACCCTCTTAATTAACAGAAGAAAACCCTCCCAGCCAGAAAACGCTTAAAAAGTAACGGTCTCTTTGAAGCAATTATTATTACGTAATAAATGTGTTTTCTGTTCCTGAAAGGTCGTTCCTACATTCTTTCTTTTTTAAAACTAGTGTTCAGCTGGTCGGAACTGGAAACACAACTATTTTTTTCACTGATATAGATTTGATTTGAAAACGTTAATCGCATAAATTGAGAACTCTCTAGCACGCAGTTCCGTCAAATGTGTTTTGCCACCTGTACTGGGAGCTGCAGACTCTCAGTGACCTATACATGTATGTGTAGGAATGAATCCACCAGGTACGTGGTGGATTCATTCATACACATACATAGAAAGCTATACAATGACGCTAGCTGACGTTTGCTGACGCACCTCACCTCTCTGAAAAAAGCGCGTGGGCATTTTGTCCAGCGAATACGGTAGCTGATATTTTTCATGGCCGGATAAGCCGAGGGTACATGTGAAAACACGGGCTGGGCTCCCGGGCCCGGGCTGACGGGCCCGGGCTGACGGGCTCATGGGGTCATTGGGTCTCGGGCACAATACATTCAAGGATTGGTATAATTCCCTGTTTTATTTTTTAATATTTCTATATTCTTAAGAGAAATTGGTAAAATAATGACTTTACTTGGAAGTTTTTCATGCAATATACACAGCACTCTTTGAAAGATTGTGGGCCTGACAGTTTGAAACCTGACACTAAGGGATGTGGTTGAATTTCTCACCATGGTCATTTATTGGTAGTCCATAAAACCTTGCTCTCCATGGTCATTTATTGGTCATCCATAAAATGAACTGGCCTCACATGTGTTACTTAATTTATGACCCACCCAGCTTAGGAAAAATATCTTGATCAATAATTGATATTCAAACATATTTCATTACTCTAGATTCATATAGCTCATGTTTTATGCATCATTTTGCTAGTTTCAGCGTATTTCTGTGACTATTTTAAGTGGAAATATAAGTTTTGTTACTAGTGTCACAGTAGGGGAAGCAAAAATTAGGAATAAGCCCCATTCCCAGGAGAATTAAAAGATCAACTGATTCAGAAATAGGGGGTCACTATCTACAGTGCCCTAATCCTTAAAAAGAAAGTATATATTCTAAAGTTTTCATTTTAGTTTCAAATGAAGAGTTTGATCTTATTGTTTGGAAGTAGGTATTTACATCCTTTGGACAATCTAAAGTCAAGTTGTGTGGTTATCCTGTACAATTAAAATTACATTTCTGAGAAATAGGGAAAAAACCAGCAGGTCCCTGTTCTCATTTTTTAAATGAATTTAAAGTTATTTCTCATGATCAATTTGTTAAAATTGATAAAATATTTTAGTCGGTTTTCCTATTTGTATTTAGGAAATTTTTTCCTTACAAAACCACTAGATTTTTAGTACCGGTATTTGGATAAATTATGCCAAAATTCCCTCGGGAGGCTGGGCTTGAAAGGGTTAAACACTGCAGATCAGTAATGTAGGTACAAGTTACCAAATGTTTAGATATTAGATCATACTATATATCTGTAACTTGATTTTATTAATCATCATCTATTTGAAAATCTTGTGACCTCACACTGAGATCACACTGAAACCATTCATGTGAGATCACATATGCAAGATCACAAAAATCTCACCCAGACCTCACCATTCTGATCTCACATCTATGAGAAGTTTCTGAGCTCACTGAGATATCACACTGAGATATCACAGCTGTTAGCTAAATGTGAGCTAGAACTTGTGAACTCACACTGAGATCACACTGAAACCATTCATGTGAGATCACATATGCAAGATCACAAAAACCTCACCCAGACCTCACCGTTCTGATATCACATGTGTGAGAAGTTTTTGAGCTCATAGTGAGATCTACATGAGCTCACTTCCTAGCTGGGTTCTTATCATCAAAAGATAGCCTAGATAGATCCATTGATGAAAAAACAAATTTCTGAATTTTTTTAGGGGGGGGCAGGCATATATCTACAGGAGACTTGTGACATAAACTCCCCTCCATTGCCCCCCCCCTAACCCCCTCAACCCCCCCCCCCCACACACACACACATGAGCCCTAACCCTGGAGACCCCTACCCTAACCCTACCTCCAACACTAAAGGATCTGGATGTAAGTATAGTTCAGACATGACAGTCAGAGAAAGTGGGGTACCCCATGTGTAGAAGAGTCCTCCATCATGTTCAGCATGTTGGGTTGAGGCCTGACACTGTTGAAACACTATATAGGGGGTGCTAATTCCCTGTCAGGTTCAAAGGTGACACTCTTTGTGTGTATAATGGAGGAGGTTTGTTACTTTAGATCTTACCCTAGAGAAGCCCATGCACACTGAAAACCACCAAAAATCTTTTAGGAAACAAGGTATAGAGTGGGCACTGGCGGACATTCCCCCACCCATCCAGTTGATATTACTGTCAACTAAGGTATAGAGTGGGCACTGGCAGACATTCCCCTACCCATCCAGTTGATATTGCTGTTTCAACTAAGGTATAGAGTGGGCACTGGCGGACATTCCCCCACCCCTTTAGTTCATATTGCTGTAAACTAAGGGAAATCTCCGCCTGTGTGGGGGAATGTTTTCTCAGACATTCCCCTACCATTCCCCTACCTACCCGGGTGTGTGTGTGTGGGGGGGGGGGGGGGGGTTCCAATTGACAAGTGCATAAATGGCCACTACTTTTCTACTTTATATGCTTCCTGGCATGGGAAGACTTATTCAGCAATATTTTTGTATCAATTTATGGTTTGAATTATTTCTAATTTTGTGCGATTAATTTTATCCGCGTCACATGCTTCTGAAGTCAGACAAAAAGAAAAGTGTCAGAACAAAGGAAGATGGATTTATATATATATATATATATATGCATGACCAACGTTTCGGAGTTCGTTACTCCTTCATCAGAGTGAGATACATTTATTGCCCTGAGACACTTGCTCTTTTAATGTCAATGAACAGTGAACGAGACAATAAAGTAACAGTTGGTAATACCGACCATTGAATTCGGTTGAAAGCATATTGATCCTCTCTGTTGTCACTTGTATACATAGGTCCGCGACAGAGAAGTAATATCTATGAAATAACAGAGTAGAAAGGTTAACTTAAAAGGAGTGCGATGCAATACCTGTCACACTCAGCAGATCAAAACTAACGGGTACTTTTTACCCAAGCAACACAATTTCAAGATTTAGTTGCACGTCCTACATCATATCTACCAAACTTTAAAAAACAAGACATTTCAAAAGTATTACCCTGATTTCCAGCAAAACCATGAGGCTTTTTCAACCAGTCAAAAACGTTAGGCTTTTTGTGGTAAATGGATCTTCTTTGTTTGAGCGAGCATCCAATATTTGTTTAGTTGGATCCTCCAAGTGAAAACACCAAAGACGATTTCGATCGTGCGTCAAGTCACATTAATTTATCGCTGCAAACCATTCTGTACGCCGCGCGGATTTTTTTCACATAAGGCGGAATTTAAAAATTCACAGAAATAACTGCATATGACTGTAAATACCTCATTGAGAATTAATTCTTTACTTTAAAACTATAACTGCATATGACTGTAAATACCTCATTGAGAATTAATTCTTTACTTTAAAACTAGGTTTTCATTTGGTGTTTTGGTCTAACCTGGTAAACACTGGGAAATCTGGTTACTGCATTACACTACATCACCCGTTTGTATGATGGTTGACCCATGCAGTTTTGGGGGAAACGATTAAGGACAGAGGTGTTATTCGCCCGGGTTATACGTAGTGTAACACAAATTGATGAAGGAGAAATAACGTAGGGTATCGTAGTGTAGTTTATTCCTGGTTGATGGTAAGTAACTCAAGAGGGGCAACAGTACCCTCATATATGCGAGGGGAACACGTGCACACAGGCACGGGTCCCCCTAATTGGACGGTGAAGCCGTCCAATCAATATGTAATGACAATCAATTGGGCTTGCGCCAGCATGCAGGTAACATGTAATACAAATACACATTTTAGGTAGGTGCCCTTATGTAACCATAAGGTATAGCATATTGCTCTCCTTCATCCCTGCCACCCCTTTGCTTTGGTCAGTTCGTCGGAGGGGCTCAAACAACCATCCTTGTTATGTACTTCATGTGCCTCTCCAACACTTCCTCCATAGTTATCACTTGATTCGTACAGATTTTGAACTAAGGAATCAAAAAAAGGTATTTTCCATAGCTTCTGCTGATACATATGGGAAAAGTAGGCAATACCCCACGATAGGGGTCCATGAGCGCAACATAGCAGGCTTAACTCCAAACCCCCTAGAATAACAATTTAAGCCATAAATCAGTTAATAGTATATTAACTTTATATTAACTTTTTCAACGTTTTCAACTTTACAATTAGTGTGAACATAATGTAACTAATTTCTGTTTTCAAGGGAAACGTTTCTCGTCGATCCTAAAGTCAAAATAGTTGATTGTAAAGTCAAAATAGTCAATCGTAAAGTCAGAAAAGTCGATCGTACAGTCGATATAGTCAATCGTGAAGTCAAAATAGTCAATCGAAAGAGGAGGGGACAGGGGAGAGGGGGAGAGAGAGCAAAAGAGAAAATGAGAGATGAAGAGAAAGAGACAGAGACAGAGAGGGGAAGAGAGAGGGAGAGGGAGCTTTCTGGTCTGATTTTTATTATTTTCATCTTGATTTTGGAAGAATCTGAGCAACTTTCCAGCTCGATTTGTATTATTTCAAATAATAACAAATTTGTCGCTTCAAATCCTGATATTATCGCCCTAGGCAATTGACTCAAGTCAATCTTCTCCATATTATCATATACATTACTGAAGGCAGATCATCATTTGGATACCATCGTGAAAGGGAAAAATGAGATGAGTGTATAATGGCCACCTCACACTATATGACTTACAATGAGTCGGGGGTCCAAGACGGATTTGCCCGTCGGGGGGAGCAGTCGGGAGCAGTTCTAGTCGACAAAACTCCAGATTCAAATGTTGAATCGGATCGTACAGTGTGAACGCCAGTCGGGGGGGCCTAGGACTCAGGCTCAGCGAGTCGGGGGGCCTAGGACTCAGAAAATAAAATAAACATTACAACATTAGCCATTACAACAGATGTTGTACATAACGGTTACGACAACAAAAAACGCTCTTTTCTCGTCGCCGTGCTCCCGACTCAAGTCGGCCAGTGTGAGATGACCAGACTTCAGTCATAGAATTAGAACCCCCGACTGTCGTAAGTCGTATAGTGTGAGGTGGGCATAAGGCAATATCCTACACAGCAACTGACCAGATTCTGTGGTGCGGTAATTAAAGATATCACTCGCCCCAATTATATGAAGCATTTTACCAGCAGGAATTCACAATCGCTAATCGAGCTGAGAGTTTTGGCACAAGTGGACGATGTTTTAGCACGATCTTCTTGACAGATCTCCTCATTCAGTACCTTGCCATGTGGCATACGCATATATTGCTGCATTCTAAATCCCCGCAGCAATTACACTCCGCCTGCTTATGTACGGAGGGATTACAGGGAATCAATGCCACACGACTGGTTAATCCTATTACGGAATATTAATTAGCAGACAGGCAGATGCTTGTTGGGATTATGAGCTTGGTAGGCGCCAGGGCGGTCTCTACGACCTAGACAACACTTTGCTTTCATCCCGTAAGGGTGTGGCATCCTCAAAATAATTTGATATTCGCCATAATCATTGATTAAGCAAACATCTGTAATACCAGTTTACTTTTCATTCTACGACTGTAAGCAACCAAATATTATTTTTTTAAAAAGCAACGGGTGAAAGATTTCATCTTCATGAATAGTATCTTGACAAACCATATATGTGCTTTAACTAATACCGGTTGTAGTGGATCAACTATTTTGCAAATCACTTTGTTTGGTCCAGCATTACTGGGCAGACATTTCGTCTCGCCTCCATCGATTTATTCAATTATTTTTTTAATCAGAACGTTATTAATGATTTGTTATCAACTGTTTCATTTACTTAAATTTACTAACAAAATTCGTGCTTTCAATGACATTGCCAGGGATTTGCTTGAAATGTTCTGATGAGATTTTATAAACATGTCTAAAGATGTATTTTTGTTATTTTTACAATCGATCAAGTGCACTCAGAACAAGCCAGATTCTTCAAGAGCGCCTCTGTATAACATATTCGTTAAAATAAAAGGTAAGATGCTCCATTGGAAAGGATGGGAGAAAAACTGCGAGCCCTCCATAGGGGACATTGTCCGAGAGGACGGGAAATTAATGTCTACAAATGAGATAATTGTATGGTTTTCAACTAACTATTCCAGAGAAATGATCTTTAAAAAGCTATCCCTGCTGGCTGGCTGACTAAACACTGTGTTAAGAATAATTGTATAGCTCAGGAGGAAGGCTCCATTGACATGATCACTGGAGGTAAATGTATTGATCTGATAGAAATCCCTTCCAAAAAATAATCAACTGTAGTGTTCTTCCAACACAACCCAGGTTCGGACTTAGCAAAGAACAGCCATAACAACAAGTGTTACCAAAATATCAGGTGAATTCTCACAACCCTTCGCCAGCCTCTTGCCTGAAACCAGGCACAGAGGGCTCCTATAGGTAGTTTAGCTCCCTAGGAGATCAAGGTGAAACACATAAGACGAATGAGAACTATCACTCTGTCAATAAAAACTTTGTCAATAAAATTTATAAAAAAAAATACATACACAGAGATATCATGAAATAGTACATGCTGAGGAATAAAGCATGGATCACAGACACTTATACATATATTGACACATTATGGTAAATAGTATTGAACTCCATACCTAAGTCTTGTAAGGTAATAATTGCATTGATCATGTAGATAGATGAGATATAAAAGCAATGGCTTTAGCATTACAACAAACAGTAGTGCCCTCTGGTGTTATTCAGCAGAACTAATCACCAGCAGCAAGTATGAAATACAATAACATCTAGATTATTGAATATCACTACACAACCAGCTAATATTAGTGAGAAAGGTGTGCCGCAGCAAGTTTACCTTACAAAACAACCACAGGATGCTATACAACTATACAGGATCCTGCACAGGACCATCATGTGCAATGAGTACCCAATGCCCCGTCTACACAGGGGCGAATTGGGCCTTGCGGCAACTTGCGCGACTTCACACGAAATCGCATAGATTTTTTTTACTAAACTAACTAAATCGCCCCAGTATTTAGTGATGTTATTATTAAACCTCTGTGCTTAATGACACTATTGAAATCAACCGATTCCATCACGTGTAAATGTGTATACATATTTGGTACATGACAAACCTTACTATGGAGTGAGCTTGCACTCAAGCATTGGAAATTCAACATGGTAATATTGCGGATAATAAAAATGGACAAGAAGGGCTTAACTAAAATACAGTTCGAGATTTCCCTAGCTAGGGTCAGTAACATGTACACAGGCGAGAATGTTATGGACTACTCGGTTGAGTTGAAAAGATAACTTACAACTCCTGACAAACACCACATATTCAAATATAAGTGATCGATTTTTATACTTAAACTGTCATTATTCATTTTATATTAATTTCGCAGTCTATTCCTACACCAATTATATGATATGGTGCTGAATAAAATGAAAATATTAACTTTACTTGCATTTTATGTTCTTATTCACATGATATGTCGTTAATCTACATGCTATTTTTGGCCCTTTTTCCCTATTTGGGAGCTATTTTCGGACCCCCCCCCTGTACAAAAATAACTAATAATCAGAATGGTTCCATACTTGGCAGTTCAATACACATATGTTGTGAATCTTCCCTATGTTCTTTCCAGTGAGTTGATTTGCCAGTGTTGCACTTTCTATGTATCAACTCTGGATCTCTTCCAGGCTTAAATACTATTGATATTTAATAATAATATATTTGTGATTGTATAGGTTACTTCTCCACGTAAATATTAATCATATCTCTAGAACTATGTCCATGTCAAAGGCCTAGGGTGAATAATATTCTATGTTTTAAATCGCTCCTCCGGAAAGAATAAAGTAAAGAGAGAATACTTTGCAAGTAACATAAGGTGTTATAATATGAACCAGGAATATATAAATGAATACAATGAGCAAATAAGTATAACCTTCGTCATAAATTAGAGTAACATATAACATAAGAGATGGTCGAAGTCTGGAAGCTCTATCATTAACCAATAATAAGTTATAACATAATGAACTAATATAAGCAGAGAATAGCAGCAGTCCTGGACATGTAACCCCTAGTGGCATCCAGAGGTACCACAGATTTTCCGGAGATTGTCCTGAGGTAATCCGGAGGTTGTCCGGCGCCTCATAGAGCCGTCATATATACTTCACAGGACCGTTACACATATATACATATAAGGTTCATAAAAAATAACTAATCTGATTAATGCAAGATTTTATTTGGGGGGCTCTGAGGGGGGGGGGGGGCTAGGGGCCCAAATGTTGTCAAATTGGTGGAAATGGCCATATGCAAAATAACGAAATTATGATTAATCCCGTACAAATAATTCTTGGTTATAAAGGTGTCGACATTAATAGGAAATTGTAAAACTGGATTGTCTTATACAGATAAAACCTTTTATCCACTGCCAGAAGTCTTTTGATGAAGGGAGAATAAATATTTTGAGTGCTATGTTAGAATTAAGAACAAGGAGTATAATGGTTGTGTGCTATGCTAACAACAAAAAAGATGAGGATTTATTATGGAGCCGATATAGGTCGAGAAGTATATTGGCCTTTTAAAAATGACTCATTTCTACCTCCTACCGCATTCTCCAGGTGTAAAAGGTATCTCTATTTTGGAAATGTAACTATTGTATAACCTGTTGACCTTCAGTAATAAAATAAGATTGGCAAACACAAACAAAAAACAAGCAAATATCGATATCGTTTATACAAAATACATAAAAACAAAGTCAAATTATAATGATCACACACATTTTTAAAGATCTCCCAAAATAGCATAATAACTGAATTGAATTTAACAATGTCAGATTTTATTTTACCCTTGATATGCTCAGTCCATAGAAATAACATAGGCTCTGTATATTGTTTAGATGGTCAGTAACTGAAGCGACATTGCATGCAGGCAATACACGGCTGACCTAGTTTTTTGTACACTGTGCGCATGTGTGCTTTCTGATCTTCGCCAGTTCCAGTCCTTTTTTGGAGACATGTTTTCGAAGCGAATCAAGCTAAAGAACTAATTATGTAACGATTGGTTTCTCAAAATCGCTGTAGATCATGTTAATTTAACATTAGTTTAGTGTGCGGGGTGAAATAAACACACAACAACCCTTGGATTCTCGGCGTCATGAATATTCACCGATGACAGTCGTGGGACTACTGTCCCTTGACCATCATCGGTGAATATTCACTCCCGCCTCGAATCCCGGGTAGTTCTGTATATATACCACCTCTTAAGAATCTCCTGTTTGTGATACCATGTGATATATGATAATAATATATAATTCGAATAATAAAATTAGATTAATTGAAGTAGGATTCCAAGATTCCTCTCTGGCGAATATTGGTTGTCCAGCAATGGAATTCACCACCAAATGAAAAAGCATATCTCAAAGCAATTGGAATACATTCAATGCCCAGTTTTTTCAAACATCTTTTTTTTTTCTTTTTTTTTTTACAACATCTTTATTCATCATAACCTGCCGTCTCGGCTTCTACATTTCTAAACATTTTCATACGATTTAATAAAGTTTTTTGAAGGTAATGTCAAGGAATCTTTAAGCGATTACACATGGGGTAGCTTATCAAAATTTACCTCGACTGTTTTCCGACAATATATGCTCAATCTAGAGTGGCGCCACCTAGGTTGTCCAGTGTAGACTACCTCTTATGTAAGAATATACCTATTTAATACACCCACGCCACCTGGCGAATATAATGTACACTTACTCTTACCTTCTTAAGGAAGGGACTTATTCATTAAAACATAGTAAATTTTTCAACCATTTCAGGTCATTACAATAATTAGTTCTCTCTGCGACTAATCTTATATAAGATTTTTCTAGGATTTTCTCTTTAAGTATTCAGAGATGTCCTCCTTTGCTCTTCTCCAGGGGAGGGATTTGATATTTTTTCTGGGTTTCATGTACATGGATTTTATCGTTACATTCATTCTCGAGTTGAGTTCATTCATCAGATGGATAAAAGACAGTTCATTGTTATGAAACAGTTTCTGCCTATGTATAAAAGATTTCGTGTGTATCTTCTGTATACCTATCTCTTCCTTCTCCACGAGCACACACAGCCAACATCAAAATGTTCATGGCAAGCCACTTGGAGCCCAACCAAAGAGGAAAGTCTACAAATAGCATCAAAGTCATATTGATCTAATGTGCACGGAATACCCCCATTATTAGCAAAGGGAATTTGTATTGTATTGTCTTGTAGATCAATTATAAAAGAATTCATGTCAATTCTACTGACAATAATTATAGAATAGGAGACCTTACAATAAAACCCAAATAGAACTAGACTGGTTGTTGTACTTCTTAAGATTTGACACCTCTTACTTAATAATTATGGAAAATTGAACATAGTATCACTACTTGGGCACATTTTCATATACACACACAAAATAAATATGGACATCATTCTTGAAAAATGTACTTCTAAGTGATCCTAGTTAATTCTTGGAGGGAATACATTCAATGATCTACCATGGAAAGGCTGATCGCCAAATTACCCCAATTGATTAAACATCATAAAAATTGTAATATGATATGCATATTTACTTGGGGCAGGCATGGTTGTGGGCAAGTAAATCAGAGTAAATTAGCAAGATTTACTAAATGTGTAGAGCCGAAATTCTTTTCCAACTCAAAAAATGAGTATTAATTCCTTTAAGTATAAGACAACCTGGAACCGAGGTTTACATCGTTATCATTATCATTATGTTATAAATGTTGTTCATTATGGACATATTGATTCCTTTAAGTATAAGAAAACCTGGAACAAAGATTTACATCTAGAAAGGGACATTGCCCAATTTGCGAAAAGTTGGTCATTGGGATGTTTGGTTTCAGATGACCTTGGCATGTATAATCCAGCTATGGAGAGGTCATAATAGCCACGTGTAGTGTATAGGTTAAGCAACATATTCTATGAGCATTAGGGGCGAAAATTCATATAATGAACGTATAGGGATTTAAGCACCGCACTGTCCTCGGTAACTTAGATGGCACTGAGCTGGTGAGTAGTATATGGCAAGTGTGCATAGTGGATGGTATATCACATAATGCACTTGTCAATTGCATACCCCACCGCCCACCCCGGGGGTAAGGGGGAATGGTAAAGAGATGTCCAAGAAGATATGCCCCCACCCAGGCGGGAATTTCTCCTAGTTTACTGCAGTATCAAGGACATTCCCCACGGTCTCGAATGTCCGTCAGGGTTTATATTTTTTTATAATTTGTATTTGCAATAATAATATGAAAAATGTGCCCCATGTGGGTCGGGGAATTTACACAAATTTCTTGCCCTGGGGGGTGGGGTGGGGGGGGGGTGGAATTTCATCATATTTCCCAAAATGTCCAGGACATTCCCCTGCCAAGGGTGGGGGTGGGTCGTGCAATTGACAATTAAGTGCATAACAATCGTTGATCAGTCGCGTCATCGTTATCATTATCATTACGTTATAAATGTTGTTAATTATGGACACATTAATTCCTTTAAGTATAAGAAACCTGGAACAAAGGTTTACATCTTTCTATCGTTTTAGTGTGTATGGAATCCACTGTTTAAAACGTTTTAACAGATGATAAATCTAAGTTACCTTTTTAATTCAATGGATGACCGACAATCATATTGATACAAAGAGATGTTTCATTGAACTATGCACTCAGAGAGAACAGTGAATTACATTTTGAACTTACGAGACCCTGTAACACTGTATTTCAGAAATCCCTGGCATACAGTGGTGTTCAGATGTGGAATATATATTATGTCATGTAATGTACCTGGACATTATAGCTATAAATGCAGAAGAGAGTGCCGACCTTCTTGCCTTCGTGAAAGATATTGGTTCCTCTATAGGTCTTCCTCCTGAAGCCTTGGGTACCCACTCTTTGAGGCGCTCAGGAGCTGCTCACCTGCATTCCCTTGGTGTGCCCCTGCTGGACTTGATGGCTATGGGCGATTGGCAGGCGATGTCTGCTCTGGATTACCTAGAAATCCCCCTTCCCCGCATGAGTGATATTGATATGAGGTCCGGGGTATTTTTGGAAATGATGAATTTGGTTATATATTTTTTTAATTGTCCTTTTTCCTTTTTTAATTGTCCTTTTTGGAGGTTTGGCAGACGATTCTGCCGCGGCCCCAGGCACTACATTGTCATATTATCATTTCATCTCTCTCAGCTAGTTTATGTCATGTAATGTACCTGGACATTATAGCTATAAATGCAAAATTACCACTCACTCTGCTCCTCGCCTCTCATGTGAGAGGTCAGGAATTTTTCTTTTTGTTGAAAGAAATAAGAGTTTGTAATACATAATTATATGGCAGACGATTCTGCCGCGGCCTCAGCTGCACTACATTGTTATATTATAATTTCATCTCACTCAGCTAGTTTATATTGTATTCTTATTCCGATATTAATAAAGTACATCAGAAAAGGGAAACCTCTGTTATGCAGGTCTTTCGGGTTATCCTAGGAAAATTAAAGTATAAAACTGTACATCAATATAAGTTAAAATACAGCAATGAGTCATCTGCCATTTATGGTTTCAGGTGAAAGAAGGTTTGACAAGTGTCAATGACTGTTGTTTGTGTCCATTGCAGTATAGCAGAGGTTCTTTCTTCAAACATTATGACCTTACAGCGTATTATATAGTATAATAATGTAGGACTTCCGGTTCAAAAGATATCAGTGAAACGTGTCGGAGCTTTGCTCCACTTCTAATCTCCCTTTTTTTCAGATCCGGATGTAATGATATCAACTGACTCCTCGTGGGGAGTCTCTGAGTCATGATTTTTGTAAATTCATCCAAGTAAATACTCACACTGTACAGTTCTTTTAGCTTCTCTTGAACCAACACATTGCTCTTTTTTTTTTGGAAACGTTTTTATTCAAATAAGACACCTCTCACAAAAATGGTGATTTTCGTAGGCATGCTTGCCTCTGCCTATTTTACAAGTAGTAGGGTATTACATATTCTGCAAGTCCAATTAATATTTTATGAAGACATTAGTCGAATACTCGGTTAAAAAAATATATACAGTAATGGAAAATACCGATCAAGTTTTTGTTCAACTTATGTAGATATGATGATTAATGAGATGAGATGAAGGTAGTGGTTACTGACTGTTTACATTATTCAGACTAAAGCTCGATATCCACTTGCACGATAATCGGTCACTTAGCGGTCACCGACAATCGGTCACCGGGGGTCACCGACAATCGCGCAAGTGGATACCGGGGACCGACAATCGGTCACCTGGTGCATTTTGTCGGTGACGTTTGTCGGTGACCCCTCCCGACAAAGTTTAAAATATCAAACTTTGTCGGGAGGGGTCCCGACAATCGGTCACCCTCCAAACATTTTTTTTTTTTTTTTCGGCTGGTATGGCCATATCGATGTTGGTTATGATAGGGAAACACCCCAATTACATTTACATCAATGTTTTAGTTCTTTTCCACCTTAATTTTGTCACTATTTGAGGTTGATTATATTTTATATTGGTCTATTTAAAGCATTTTTCTGCATTTTTCCTCTTATTTATTATTTTTATGGTTCCTATCGCCTTATCCCAGTTGCTTATAATTTTGGAACAATATTTTAACATTTGTGATTTATTTTTCATGTATTTTTTTGTTTCTACGATAATTCAACTCTCTATAAGTTAATATTTATTCATATACAGGCAGTATGTATGTCTAATTGGTTGATGCACGGCGATAGACATGCAGTCATATTGTTTGTGACTACGATACAACATTGGTAGCCTACTAGACTAGGCCCAAAATTGAAATAGATGGATATTTAAAGTGGTTGAGGCGTTTTATAGTAGAAGCATTACAACACTTGTTCTTAGATAATTAATATGTGCTAATTCCAAATCTGGCGGATGACAGAGCATATCTTTATTATTTACAAGATGGCGGCCATTTTTCAAAATGGCCACTAATTTTAATCTGTGTTATCTGTTTATTCATAATAGCTTTAATAATATTTTAGCTAGATCCTTTAAATTTTGTGTAAAGTTGAAGAAATTATTGTTGAATTAACCAAATAAATATTGGTGACCTTTCTCAAGGTCAAGGTCATTTGTAATGAGGTCAAATGTCAGATATCATTATTTTTTCTGTATAATCAAGCAGACAGAGGGGCTTAACTTGCTGAAATAAGTTTAGACTGATTCTGGCCAAGGAATATATCCCAATGATATCAATCTAGTGTTAGTGACCCATTGAAGAAATCCAAGATGGCCTCCATTGATACTCAAAAAGGTCAGAAGTATAATGTTCCGCCGTAAAAGTTACTAAAACACCACCATCATTGAGAGAACCTTTGAGAAAACCTTGCAAAGAGATCTCTCCCTAGGCTATGGGTGATTTCTTCCAGGAATTTCTCAGAATAATGTCAATCTGACATATTTCAGCATTTTTAGATTTCCAAGATGGCTGCCAATATGTCTGTGTAAATAGTAGCTTCATTAATATTCATTGGATTTTGAAGTGCAGCATACTAAAATATAGGTTTTCAGGGGTGCCAAAATCATTGAACATGTCTGAAACAACTTTGGATAGAATATTAAAAAGATAGTGTTGCCACACCACCTAATATATTGATCAATGCATCATTACTGTATCATAAATATAAAGCTCAAGAAAGTTTTTTTTTTGTTCATGTCCTTGGAATCTTTTATGTCCTCAGCTATTTTTTTCCGTTCTGTACAGGTCTGTCAACACTGTCCAGAAAACATTTTGTAATTTGGGAAGGTATTTGGGGTGAAAATGTGTTTATTTATAGCTTGGGAAAGCCCCTGTTGGAAACTAGAAGAAATTTCAAATTTCCATTTCCCACAAGCTACTACATCACTTCCAGAGGGACCCGACTACATATGGAGGAGTGGTATTGGAGAGGGGGAGGGTATATATCGGAGAGGGAGAGGGTGTAGAAGGGGGACAGTGAAGAAAAGGGAATAGGAGAGGGGGAGGGAAAGAAGAGAGGGAGGGAAAATAGGGGAGGAAGAGAATGTAGGGGAAGGCAGAAAAAGCGGGAGGGGGAGCACAAGGGAGAGGGCAGGGAGAGGGTGGAAATCAGAGATGGGGATGGGAGAGAAAAACAGGTATGAGAGAAAAGAGACAGGAGGGGAAAAAGGGAGAAGTGGAATTGTCTGGAGAGAGGGAGACCGTCCAGAAGAAGGGTACTTTGCTAGTTCATTATAAAGGTGAATGAAGTTTTTAAAACAAATTCATTAACAAGTAAAGACATTAGTGGCTTGGCACTTCCAGACTAATGCTATACATACACTGTATTGTGATCAGAATCCTATCCAGTAATGCAGGCATGCATGCAGGGATAGTAGACATGGAATATCACTGGTATTGAGAATCCAAAGACCAGAATGTGACACAGTTTATATTGATAAACTTAGGTTTCTGATATGTGCCAGCTTTCATGTAGACTTCTTTGTTGATAGCTTCCTGCCATGTGCATTGAGCAGATCTATGTAAGATATGTTTCTTGACCACATTACAACAGTGTGAATTTTGGTGTTAGCATATGTTATTCCATCCTTATATCACCATTCCCATACAAACATAAGAGGGATTAACAGTCCAATTCTGCAAAGAACTTGATCCCTTAGATGGAGAGTGTCCACTGTCAGTACCTGGGATGAAAAACCTTTCCAAAGCTGCCTTTTCATAGTAAGAAAGTAAGTCCTGTAATGTATGTAGAAGCAGTAGGTACTATCTACAGGAATGCAAGTTGTCCTTCAGTTGATGGATTACCTTCAACCTCATCTTTACCAAAATATGTAATTAATTTTGTTCCACCTTGTGCCTTCTTTAATGGACAGTGAATTGTGTCAATCAAAAGCAACATCAATGCAATGAAAGTAATGGCCATATCAAAAGGCAGCACCTGAAGATTTATCTGACAAATCTCCAAATATCTGTCTAGATTTCTGTCTTACACAAAGCAACAAGGCCTCGACCATCAACAATAAGATGAATCATCTGGTATGTCTTTGGCCAACCAATTCCTGCCATAAGTGTTTTCATCAGGATATCTTACTGTCCTCTTCTAGGGCTGCCATCTAGTGTTGCTAAAGAAGGAGGAATTAAAAGCAATTCATGCTTTAAAACATCAGAGATTGATCTCCCTACCTGACATAAGATTTCTAATTTCTGGAGAATGGAATGGTCCACAGGGAGGGTAGTTTTATGAGTGATGCTTTGCCTAATCTCAAATAGCTTTTCAAGGTGGAAGAATGTTGCCTCTATATAGGCTCATGAAACTTTTCATTCATTTGCTCTTGTCTTCTGGTAAGAATTGTTCAAGTCTCTTGTCCATACTTTGAAGGTTCAAAGAGAGTCTGTTATCTTTGGTTTTGTTTAGTCTTTTGTGAATTGAGCAGCTCATGTGCAGTTCCATTTGAGAAATCTACTAGATCCTCATGGTTCTCAGTCACCATTTTACTGCTTTTTTTGTCCTTTGACAGGCAATTAAGATTAATTCCATTTCCTCCATCAACTTCCCCATGGACAGTTTCATTTTTGGTTGCTCCAAATTCCACAGGCAATCTCTCTGGGCATATAATTATGTGCATTGAAGAAGGATTGATGCAATTCCTAGGTTTGTATACCACATTGCAAACTTAGGATTTTGGTTTCCTCAGCAAACTTGTCTGAAATTCATTAGAAACACAGCAACCAATGACCAAACATAAATGGTCTGAGACCATTTTGAGTTTGGTGCACACTAGTGGCCATTTTGTCTCAGTTGATTCAAGTTCCTGTATAAATATATAAAAGAAGCAGGATACTGATGAATTCAGTCCTATCCATCATAATATGAGTAAATTTGGTGAGGTTGTGTACATCTGTCACACAACAGGGCATCTGTATGTGTAACCAATGATTACATACTAGTTATAGTAGCTGAGAATCCACCTTTAACTTTCTTTCTCTAAATAATATGCTGTATCCTTACCAGCTGTAATCTGTAAGCTTCCCCACCAATCGCAAACCATTGAACATTGATATCACCAGACAGTTCCCAGACACATATTTGACAAACTTCTGAGGTAGTATGATTTTCGTCACCTTTTAGGAAAACTTATTTTAAGGATAGATCTTGCATTGATTCTGACCATTTAAATACTTTTATCCATCTATGTTTTTTCAGGCACAATATTTTTCATGTAGGCCTACCTTGTTACCCTGGAAGTGGAAGTTATAAGGAATGTGTTTCTGGAAAACAAATCAGTTCTTCAAATATAACTCATCTTTATAATGATTTCAATTGTGATGCACTGATCGATGAGTTGGTTGCTATGGCAACACTGTATCTTTTTAAAATACTATCTAAAGTGGTTTTAGACATGTTCAATGAATTCCTCACCCTTGAAAACCTATGTTTTGGTAGGCTGGACTTCAAAATCTGATGATTATTAACAAAGTTACTATTGAGGCAGCCATATTGTCGGCCATCTTGGAATTCTAAAATGTTGTAAGATGTCAGGTTAACATTATTTGGACAACTTCCTTGAAAAGAATCACCCATAGCCTCATTAGTGGTCTCTTTGCCAGGTTTTCTTCTCTGTTTGTTTGATTGTACAGTAGAAATGATGATATCTGATATTTGACCTGATTACAAATGACCTTGACCTTGACAAAGGTCACCAATTTTTAACCAGATAATAAGTAACTATTCCTCCACGACTACACACAATTTAAAGGGTCTAGCTTAAATATTGTTTAAGTTATAAAGAAGAAGCTGGTAACATAGCTTAAAAGTAGCCACCATTTTGTAAAATGGCTGCCATCTTGAAAATATTGAAGATATGCTCTGTCATCTGCCAGATTTGGATTTAGCACATATTAATTGTCTAAGAACAAGTGTTGTAATGCTTCTACTAAAAAACGCCTCAACTAGTTTGATTTTCTGAAAATGGGCCTAGTCTATACCGTATTTCCTTGAATGTGCGCCCCCGGCGCTAATTAAAGAGATAAACCACTGTTATACGCACTGCTGCAGGCGGGAGTTAAAGGAACTAATGCATGAAAAATAAGGATTGACAGTAATTTTTTCAAACTTTGTCTTGAGAAAAAACGAAAAAATTGTCCTTTTCTCATAGACTTCTATAGTGAACAACCATAAATTTTGAGGCCCCCTAAAATGAAAACTAACCCGGTGACATATTGTTTTTATTGGCTTTTTGAATTCACATAACCTTGTTCTTTCACGAGGCAAAGTTTAAACAAAATGTTATTTTCAGTTTTTTTCCCAGTTGAACTGTGGTTTATCTCTTTAATTCAAGGGACTAGGCATGTATTCAAGGCCCGGCGTTTATTCAAGGCATGGCGTTTTTCCAAAGAAGGCAGAATGAGCATGGAAATTATAGTTTTACTTTCTGAGAATCTGTTAGGTCCTATATAAAACGATTGGTGGTCGGAGGAATCATATCCTATTTAGGCTACTCGAAAATGGAAATAATTTGTAATTTATAAGTCCAACTTACATACTGGTCTTAATTTGCCAAAATAATATCCAAAATCTTTCAGAAGGATCGTCGTAAAATAAAGGTATACAGGACAGTTTGATGAAAAAAAACGCCCAGTCCAAATGTCATAGGCTAATACTTTCAGGGATTGCTCCTTACTACAGAAGAAACAAATAAATGAAAAAAAACCCCGATATGTTACCCCGTTAGTTTGTTTATAGTCACTTGAAAAAAAGTGCTTTACTATGGGACTCTATGAGAAAATGTGTTTTTTTCACGTTTTATGGAATAATAAAAAAATGCCCAGTCCATATACATTTATTTGAGGTCATATCTCACAAATTAAAAAAAAAATCATACCTTACCCGGATCAAAAAAAAAGTTGGAGACCTCTAAAGTTGACCATGTAGTCCACTTTTCGTGGCTGGTCTGGCTGATGCCATTCATTTTACATAAAAATTTGTCATTGTACAGCCTTTTAACTCATATAGGCCTAGGCTATATGGAGTGTCATCATCAGCCGAAGGGGTTTTTGCATCAATATTATTATGATTATACTTCCCACAGTGAAAAATGTTTATTTGTCATGGCATTAACAGACCCTGTGCATAAATATGGAAATGATGAAAATGATTCAATCAGTACCGGTAGGCACTAGGGGCACCACCAGCGACAGATTTATAACCGTGGCTATCATAGTTCAACTAGGAACCGCGTAGGGCCGTTTTTTCAGACGCACCTATATATCTTTAACAGTGTAAAGTTATGCCAGTGTCTGATTACTGTTTATCATAACAGTAAACAAACCAATGACAAATCATTACCACTACAGCTAAGTAGGCCTATAATACGTCCCAATGGTATTGCATCATAATGTTGGATGTTGTAACTGGTATTCATATCTCTCAAGCCCACCACTTTTGCACAATTTGTGCTTTTTAGTAAATCATGCTCTGTCCCTGCGCTGATTCAAGGCCCTGCGCTTATTCAAGGAAATACGGTATTTGGGTGACGCAACTTAAATGCGCCCGCCTAATTTGGCGACGCAACGTCGTCGACGTAGAAACATGCCTTACATTTATATAGTCTGTCCATTGTCATGACGTCAGAGCCATGTCCATGTACTGCCTTGTGTTATGGAACAGAACATCCCGTTAATATATAGGGATTTATTTCCGACCTTATACTTACTAAATTGGCCGATAAATGGCTATTTTTCTTCCTGGTACTGAGATAAATTACTGAAGTTAATATTAGTAACATTTGAGATGACACAATGCAACGATTATATTGATAATAAGTAAATGAAAAAATCCGCGCTATATGAACGCAACGATTTCTGCGTTGCGTTTTAAATAATTTGACTTTCAAGTATTTCTTATCAGCCCATTATTTCATATAACTATGGCAGGCACTCATTTATAATGATTAGGCCTAATATCAACATTATGTTTATTATTTAATTTCTGAGGCTAAGCACAGTACAAAGATCTTGAACGGCGACATTTACCTGCACCAACACATTTTGGCATATAATCAAACTAAATTTATTCATAAATTAACTCTTTTTGCTATCATTTGGTACCTAAAGACTGCAATACCAAATGAGAAATAACATTAAATTAGTGTAGGATAAATATATCGACCTTCATTTGAAACAATATCTGAGGAAATCACAATTAAAATACAATATAAATGCCTGGGACACGATTATCTTACAAGTGGATACCAGTCACCGACGATCGGTCACCCCTAGGTGACCGATTGTCGGTGACATTTTTGTCGTGTAAGTAAATACCGGGAACCGACGAAGGTGACCGACGATGGCAGGGAACCGATTGTCGGTCACCTTTGGACACTTTTGTCGGTTGTCGGTTGTCGGCTAAGTGGATATCGTGCTTTAAAATACCGTAGTGAGCGAAATGGTTGTGATAATAGTACGTACATACATGATGATTCAGTTGGTGTAGATATATAACATAGTATCGGGACGATGATGTCGTCCTGTTATAGTCAGTCTGACCAATGTTATTTATAGTATTGACAGTTGAGATCAGCATACGTACAAGAGGTATGGATCAATAACTATATACAAACGTGAGCATGAGTCGTTATAGGAGCATGGTGGTACATAATGTGAGAATAGTATACTAATGTACAATATTATCTACTATGACATACGGGAGACCAAGGCAGCACTCTATCCAACATTGTCATTGTTCTGGAGGTCTAATAGGTGGTATTTCAATCGAGTTTTAAATTTTGTTGGGTCGTTGACCAGTCTGATCTCTATTCCATGCCCAGAAATCCAGGTCATTAGCTCCAAAGGATAAAAAAAAACCGTGATATTTCTCCTTTCTAATTCCAATTCGGTTATGGTAACCACAGACGGATGATCTAAATATCCTAATAACCCAGCCCATTGTTTTAAACCGGCTAAATCAATCCCAAAGGAAGATATCACCTCTTTAATATTTTTTTCCAGCCATTCCGCAGCCATTCTGAATTTGTAAAGGTAAACCCATCAGTGAATAAAAAAATCAAATAGACTCGAGATATACCCAACATACTATACACACAATAACAATAAACACATGATCCCTATTGGTGAGCTTTGAAATGCTATTCAAGCTTATTGGCTAATATATCGGATTAAGATACATCCTCCACACCATACATACAACCCCATCCCTATTGGTCCGCCTTGAAATGCTATTCAAGCTTAGTGGCTAATATATCGGATTAAATACCATACGCCAAATAAGAAGGTCTCTTTTTTTACACCCTCCACACCATACATACAATCACAACAAACCCATTCCTATTGGCTCGCTCTGAAATGCTATTCAATCTTATTGGCTAATATAGCAGATTAAATTAACATTTTACCTCAGCATTCTCTCCCCTAAGGATATAGCACTCATCCCCAGCAACCCATACAATTCCCTATCCGCATTGTTATATCTTAATTGGATTCCAAGTCCATTGTCATATTTCAATTGTTCTCTGACACATGTCAATCCAAACAAAAGGAAACAATACATACCCCACTTAAGTAGGCTCAAGTAGGTATAGCCTCAGGCATGTAAATCGCGCTAATCCCATGCCGACATAGAAACATCAAAGGGAAATTGTAAAAAAAACTACCATTTAGGGTGGAATATAAACGTACGCCTTACACTACTGATTTCTTCTTTTTTTTTGTTTTTAAAGATTTATTTCAGCTGGTTGGAACATTTTCCCAGTGTAACCGGGATCTTTGAATGAGCCCAGCATATGGACAAAATTATGGTTATAATACCAAAGTAATATATGACAGAGTAACAGCAGTTTCAAATGACAAAAGAAGGAGATTGCATGTGGATAATAACAATCGCGTAATATGCTTATCGGAAAAACAGGTAATACACAAAATACATCAAAACAAACATGGCGGTAAGTATATCACTCAGATATTGATAAGAGCATCGGCATTATATTTTGTTGCATATATAACATACCTGTATTATGAATTAACATTTATGAATCACCAAGTTCTATAAGAAGTTCTGGCATAGCATAAACGATATTATGTTCATGAGGATGATCCTGGCAGCTCTTGAGAACAGAGAAATGACAGGGGAGCAGAACAAAATGTTAGTGTCAGTAATACCAATGAGTTATATACCCAAGAAAAATACAGACTTAAGGTGACTCAGTAGTGATTATGATTACTGATGAATTTCTCTAAAATTTTAACCAATGATACTTGACATGAAATAATGATTATTGAGTGAAAAAAAATATAGGTCACCAGGCTATTTTTCATGCTATGGCAGTATGGAGATAGAAATAATAAATCATATTTGAGTAATTTTACTACATTTGATTAATTTATTAACATAATTCGTTTAAAATGGTTCTGACATGAATTCAGACATCAAATTTCACCCAGACATTCAACATATATATACTTATCATCAAATATTTTTTCCCCCTCACATCTTGAGTTAGCCCCCTGGAAGCCTCCTAGTGGCAGTATGGGGCACTAGCAAAATTGACTATGGCTGATGACAATCAGCGTTTTTTTTAAAAAAAAACTGTTTAATGAATATTAATGAAATTTAATATGAATGTAGATACAGTATTTGCTACCTCATACACAAAAAATCAGGATGGCTTTCCAGGCTAAATTTTTCTATATTACTACTTATTTGTGAGGAAAAAAGGGGAAAAAATGAAATTCCTGATTAATATTTGATTTGAACAAAAATGGCTTCATAAATCTTGAAGAAATTCTATATGGATACAGCTATCATAGCTACTAACTCACACACAAAACATCAGCATGAACTTCCAGGCTGAATTTTTTTATGTTACAACTTAATTATGAGAAAATTGGCTAAAAATGAGAAACTTCTTCATAAATATTCGATTTATACACATGTGGTTCCATAAATTTTAATGAAATTTAATATGGATGTAGGGACTGTAGATACTAACTCCCACACCAAAAATCAGCATAAATTTTCTGGCTGAAATGTTTATATCAAGACTTAACATACATACTTCGTCTGCATAATGCTGATATTCCCTGCTATATGTATTGAATACACATTGCATGAACAATGGCAAAAGTTGTAACCCACTACTCACGCTAGGCGTTGCAGCGCACCCCATTACATAATCACTACTGAGTCACCTTAAGACAATTATTTTAGACCAATCACCTTATTAAATGTTGATTATAAGATCGTATCCAAAGTCATTGCAGACAGAATCAACATAGTCTTATAGACTAGAGAGTGAGAGGTAGTGGGAGAAGGAGAGGGAGCGGGAGAGGGAGTAGGAGCAGGAGAGGAGCAGGAGAGGCAGAGGGAGAGGCAGAGGGATGACAGGGACTGGGACAGCAGTGACCAAACAAAGCATCTTATGAGGGTTCCATTTGAGGTATGAATGTTAATGCAGATACTAAGTTACAGAGAGAAGTTGTAAGATAAAGATGGTGGGAGAGGGAACTAGGAGAGATCAAGATGTAGGCCCCATGCACTGTCCCACTAGCAAATCCCGTGCATAACACGGGTATTTGCTAGTATAGTTGAATGGAATATGCTAGTTATTGGAGAAGTCGATAGGGTGCGCCATATTCCATGGTGATTTCAGGTGCTTGTGAGTGTTTTTGAAGAATGATATAGCTGGAAAATCCGACTTTAATCCCTCCAGATTGGACCCAAAATATTGTCTACCGAATATACTTGTTTCCCTATGTTCTATCACATTTTCTATCGATCAAGACATCGGTGGAATGTTTTTGTCAGTAATTAGTCGAGCCTACAGGATTGTCATCATCAGCTATATTGGGATCACACTAGGAATCATTGAATTACAAGTTATCCTATCAACGGGCCTGGATTGGTGTTTATTATACCAGTGGCTGCTGAACTAGTATAATATGGTTTCTACACAACAGATACGAATCAGTAATAAGATTTAAACTCCGCGAGTATTTGATTTCCTACAAACACCTTCTTACCAAAAGTAGTTTTTTCTTCAATTAAGATAGATTATTTATCAATGATTTAGATTTAGTTTTGTGCATGTATTTGCTACTAAGTGCTACTATAACCTCAGTCCCTCTATGAAGATTCAGCCGATATGAATCACCTCCGACTTCACAGAAACCTTTTAAGTGTGTAGATCTAATAAAGCGTTCTGCCTAGATTTCATTCCCAAACGTGATGTGTCGGAAGTTCAAGGAGAGCTAAGCAGGAAATACGCCACCCTTGAAAGCCAAATCATCGGCATGAAATTTCACAAGAATCCATTTTCCACATGATTAATTCAGAAATGAGTTTAATATCGGGCATGCGATGCCAAAAGGACCTTTAATTACGCTATATTTGATCAAGGGGAGAAAGGAAAGTATTCAGAGGGTCCATCCCATGCTATTTCAAAGTCTTAACTGGCGGAGTTTATATCAAAGCTTAATGTAAACATATTGGTTTTGACACGAGTACTTTTTTGTGCCTTCAATGTTGAATGTTTTGATCAGGGCTTTGTTGAATATGTGAAATGTAGCAGGAGTTACTGATTTAACATTTGCTTCCATTCTCCGAAACATGAACTTACAATACAGGATAATGCCAGACATAATTATGCACCGCCTTACACATTAAGCCCCAGACTACGGCTACAAAAGGAACCTTATTTTGGAGATTTATTCTACATCCGATTTGATCAATTGATTTATAGATCTTATAATTGATATGAGGAGGTAATTGGCAAAGCTGAAGTTTTTGAATGCCTCCCAATATTGGTTGTTAAAACACCATTCAAGTATCATATTGGATCATACAAATGCGCTGCTAATATTTAAATGTAGTGACATGGAATTTCTTCTGAATCGATATATTTGAACAGTTTGTGTTGTCAATGATTCAACCCAGTGGGCTTCAATATACTGCAGTAGACTCTAATAGCTAATGATGATTTTCGCATGTTCGCCTTTAATATGCTGAAATAATGGGGTGAGCACGTAAGACATTCATGAATTAGTAATGGAATAACTAGCTTGAATGTGATGCGAAGTCAAGCGAAATGTGATTGTTTTAACCGCAAAATTCCATATGATTTCATGCACGTAAGAAAATTATGATGGATCATAAAAGAGAAGCGGTGCTGAAGTACAGATTAGTCGGGCAATATTGTTGGCCTAGGTATCATTAGACTTCTGTCTCCAAATACCATTACAGCATATTCGACCAAGGGCCTACACAAAAGTACAGCCAATACACACAACTCGTCGGTGTGCCGATTGGCCTTAGATCCTTGCCGCTGCTTCAACAGGAGACTCACAAAATCTGACTCCGCGCCAAAAGAAATGCCATTCGACTGGAGTGTTGGGAGCTCACAATAGTAGAGGTGGAGGACTTCGAGTCGAAAACTTGCATTATCCACAGAGCATACTGTTTGATCAAATATTATCACCAATGCTCGAGGATTGAAAACATAAGGCATGGTGTTGCTGTTTGGTTGGGGGATGTGGATATACACATAGGCGTGAGAAGTTCTGGCATCGTTTCTTCAAGTGCTGGAGAGATGGCTCAGAATTCTAAGTGGATATACGCATGGGAGTTAAGAATTTCCTTGGCATTCCAAAGCGGCGATCTACCGATCAACAACTTCACTCTATCTTGAAAGGTGAGGCATTATTTTTCTCAATATCTGTATAACACACCAATACAATATCACCAAACCTTCTGGAAAGGCACAAGTAGCTTGAATATCAATGAACAATCAAAGTTGAAAATATATTTTAATGAGGAGCACATTCTATTCGCATCGCATGAATGGACATTTAAATTAATTTAATGCTACTATTCACACGGAGGGATTTTGAGTTGGATCGCTCTAGTGGTTCCATTCAAGTGTATTTGCATAGAGGTATAGTGAGCCTTTTTCTGATCAAATTCATCCGTGTTGTTCACATAAACGAGCAATTGGTAGGCGATCCATTGTACCTGAAGATAATCCTCTGCAGTAAGCTATAGGAATAAACTACTCCCAGCATGTGACCAATCCAAAGCACCTGCCTAAGCCAAGCTTGGTCGATAATCCAATTTCATACGACCACCTTGTCCTGATAGCCTGTTTATAGAACAAAGCTCTACAAGTGATTTGTTTTATTTGTCATCCATTCTGCCTTTTCACTATGCACTTGATTGATGAGATTCTCAGAGAAAATTTATTGCTTTATTTTATATGGAAATTGAATGCAGTGATAGAGTTCGGCCAAAATCACGTCAAAATGTTTTGCTCATTATTGAATTATATTTCTATCATGTATGGTTCTTCATAAAACCTCACGGTAGTACATATCCACACATTTGACTGCAGGTCTTATTGCATTTACATAATTTGTCTGCGCTGTGCGACCAAAGCGCAGGGAAATTTGGACTCAAGTGAAACAATTAGTTAACTTCTTGGATATTGAATGCTTCTTAAGTTTATATACCTCACGACAGTATCCTTCGTCGAGTTTGATCTCTGACTGTCCTTACCCCTCTCAAATCAGTCAGATTCTGACTGTACCGTATGTTACTAATAACCACCATAACTAAATATATGCGTGTTATTGATTAGAGGTTCGAATATATTAGATTTCTCCACACCAGGATCGATGCATGTATAATACAGGCGTCTATTGCTTAATAAATACAACCAAAAGCATCCAGGTGACATCACGTAGACAATTTCCTGGCGTGGTTCATCCAAGAAACAAAATGAAGCAGACTTAATAAGGAAGGAAATTAACTGTAATCATCATGCACAGAAAGTTATCAAAACGCTAAGTATTCCTTTGATCACTGCAATTTACTGTCTGTGATTAGCCAAAATAGATAAAGGTGGTATATCTTAGCAGGAAAGTGGAATCTAAATGAGGGGTTTTCCACCCTAGAATTTGTAAAAAGTAATTTGGAACTTCTTACTACACTACAGAAAATCACGAAGATGAAATTGAATATCATGGCTAATACATCCTTTTTTAAAGTCTCGAGACAAATCCTTTAGATCTTAGATTTAACGAGCTTCAATTTTGCATGAAAGTTTTTATTTTACACCAAAAGAAATCTCGCCGCAATACCAATCCTTTACCACACAAAAATGTGATGATAAGAAAAGCTGACACCATAGTCAGATATGGCCAACCTCTTGCAATAACATCAGCAATAACGAATCTTTTAATTTAATTGAATTGAACTTAAAGGAATGGACCAGAGGTTGAATATAGCGCTATAGCTAGTATTGAACCTTTGCAGATTTGATTTCCGTCCCGATAGCAAACACCAGAGATTTCCATTAGTGGTCATGCAGGGAAGTGTAAATGTCATTTCATGCTTGCCTACATGTATCTAATTAAACCCACGAATGCGTGACGTAATCTTAAGAGCACCGATATCAATAATGTACTTTAAAACCGGAAGTAATCCCTTAACTTCTGAACGAAAATATCTAAACTTGTGGATCTATTGGTTTCAAGGCAACGAAACTATACTACCTAACATACTGACATGTCACTATTCGAGGAGTCTATACAAAGCTTGCGGCTACTATACTGTTACAAAAGGATATATTGTGTTAATGAACCTTTTACAAAATAGTTTCCTCTGAGTTGAATACAGGAACCATCAGTTCTAGCATATAGTGTTATGTGTTTTGATTATTTTATTGACGCTAAATTGGATAACATACTCTTCACCCAAGAAGCTTTACTCGCTACGGTATAACAAACAATGGTCATCATCATGATACATGTAATAGAAAATATAGTTTAGATATTCTATAGTATCACATCTTAGATAGGACTATTTTACCAGGATAAAAGTTGTCAGTCACAAATTATTGAGGTATTTAGTGGGAAAGGGATTACAATGCGTCGTCATCTTTTACAACAGCATTCCAAATCTGAAAATAAAGTCCGATTTCGTGCAGCTAAACATTTTCGCGTGCTAAAATTTCGCGGAGAAAAAATGTCGCAGTAGAGCGCCTCTTCCAAATTTAAGCTCCCATAGACTACAGTAGAGTAGTGATTATTAATGGAAATATTTTCGCGGAGAAAAAAATTGCCACCCATGTAAACCACCAGCATGTCATTACCCTCTTCCCTACTACAAATAATCCAACAAGATCTTGAGATTTGGCAACTACCCTTTGTGCCCCCAAATAGCCTGAATTAGGTAAAGATTAATCAAAAGAAATTCAGGGGACCTTGTAAATGATCAATATACGCTACTCGGTCGACAGCAACGTGAAATGTATCTTTACAGATCTATAGGAGTTAATGGGTATTTGTTTGAAGAGTCGTCGCCTAATACATTCAACTAACGCTCCTATGAATTGTACATGAGGCGGCTAGGCACACGTAGATTGATGTTTCGGAAAATGCTTAGGTTTGTAAAAAAAAACAAAAAAAAAAAACAACATTGATGACCAGTTCCTATATTATTATGTACATGTATGGACACCCAGGAAGAATTGTCGATTACAGATGAGACCGTTAAATTTCCATATATATGTATATCATTAAGATTTTTTAAATAACTATGTTTTTTATGGTAAAACATCCTTATGCAGATATGTGTAGTGATGAACCCCCTCCCTATCTATGAGCTATTGAGCTAGGCTTGGTGTTAAAGAATGACGATAAGAGGAAATACTCTTTCCACAAGAAGCAGTTCATAATTTATTATTCTATTACTGTTTTAAAGTATTCACAACTTGCGTCAGCTTAATTCAAATCATTTCCGTTTCCAAGGGAAACGTTGGCAGATTTCAGTTACATGTAACCCATGGTCAAGTAACAGTTATAACATTATTACATAACACAGTCATGGAGCTGGAGCAGAGCGTTGTTAGGGATAAGTGGCATGTGGTCCTTGGGGAGTTATGGGAAAGAAGGTAATCACACATTTGATCTTAAAGCCAGAAACAGGACAAAAAGCAAGACAAGATCGTTAAGTGAGATAATTTTGATTTGATCTTAAGCCACACACTCCTGCTTCTGATTTATCTGAGATTAACACTAACTCCAACCTCCCCACACATCAGATTCTTATCAATGATGGACGTTTGTCTACTCAACAACATAATTGGCAGATTACCGTAAATCTTAAAGATTACCAATAACAAGCTTTATTATCGGTACTAGCTTACAAAACGATGAAGATTACATAATGCAATCCTGGGCTTGTCTCCATGGGGAGGTGTCCTCTTTCCACCTTGTCCTGGATCCCTGTTCCTGGAAGATGATCCATCACTGGATATGTGGGGTGCCGACTAGGGATGCCCTCTGTGCTACTGCCTACAGGGTCTCCCTAGATGCACGGCCACTATATATATATGTAATCTCTTTTAGGCAATAAATGTTGCTCATGTTCCTGATGAATATATTCTATGATATGGATTTTAATATTATCTATGATTAATTGTTCAAAATTGCACAAAATCAGTTCGTTCCTAGACTTGTGGATGCACTGTCCCGTGACCAGATGAGTGGAGGCCGTCTCAAAGAATATATGTGACACTTTATTTTTGTTTTGTGTGAAAAATGTACCACATTTTCTTGGTTACATGATCTTCTTCCAAGCTTTTTCGAGTCCAGCTCTGTACAGGTCTTCCACTAGCGAGACTAGTACACTAGTACACTTACACTAATAATGGATGCTATATATCCAATTAAGTATCTTTGAATATTAGCATCGTATCTTTACCGTGTTTATCACCAAGACAACAAGGTACAACACATAGCTATGCTTAGTATTAAAGCAATTCACATTACCAATATGTAATATTTCATTGGGCCATGTAGGAGAGTAACATGACCCTATACCAAGTAACCAACGCCCAAACGCTATACATTTAACGCTAATAGTACAAAGGTTTAAGATATACGTTTACACCTTGCATTCTGTACGTCAGGTAGATGAACTGGCGATCCCATATATTATATAATCCTGTACTAAGCCTGGCAGGGTTGGAAAATTTGATTAGGACATAGATAAATCCAGAGGATCAGTTGGATTGGGTTGGATGAATAATAATCGATTACTGTATCCTCATCTATGTTGATATTTCTTGCATTACATTAACGTTATTGGTCTTACGTATACCACAGTATATATATTATATTATGTCTAGATTGTTCTACAAATCCCTAAATTCATTCTTAGATTAGAACTGATAAGCCCGACTCCAATTGGCATGAAAGGAGCATATTGATCAAGGCCCCTTTGTTGAATGCTGATTCGGATGAAGGATTGTGGACATAATGTGGAAATGTGACTGACAGAAAGAGTAATTTTATTTATCATTCAGTAAGGTATATCATATATACACAGACAATTTACATGATTATTATAACGATAGTGGTTAAAGATTCTGTGGATATGACAGTGTGAATAGAAATAACAATGATGGGAATGTAAAGCAGAGATGACCAGAGCAATGTAATATAGAGGGAGGGAATACAATTTGCAGGAAGATGAAATAATCTCTATAAGGATTAGTGCCACGCATTCAGTTATATTTCAAACAGGATTGGTTTTTACTTAATTTAAACTGCATCGTTCTTATATAACTGCATTTTACTGTGCAACTATTAGTTTATTCCTAAGTCATCTAGTTGCCTAATATCGTTGTGAGCTTAAAAAGCATGCAGTCTGAAATAGCATATCCACTTGTACGTCGGTTGGAATGCTAGGGCTACACCAAGGTTTTCGTCCTTGCGGCCGATGCGGTTCTCTAAACCGGCACCATTGGTATACTATGGAAGACCATTTACCCATCAACCGATGTCAAATATCCGAATCGGATGCCGAAATCGGATGCCCGAGACCGTACCGAACCGATCCGAACCGAATTCCGAACCGATACCGAACCCCGAACTTAACTTCCCTATACTATTTCATACCGAAATCCTTTGGCCGATGTCAGTTAACTCGGATGTCGGAGGTTGGATGTCGGCCGAAGTTCGGCCGAAATTCGGGAAGTTCCGACCTTTATAATTTGCCGAATTAGGGCCGAACCGAACCGAGCCGAACCGATATTTAATAAATTCGGGAGAAATTCGGTAAAATCTCTCTTTTATTCGGCCGAATTCGGCCGAATTTTGTCCGAATTCGGACTAACTTCGGACTAAATTCGGACTTCACATATTGGGCCACTGTGTCGCCATTTCCCAACGGATTGGAATACTTTAACAAGCTCTGTAATGCTGACATGTTCCCGGTTCGTTTGGTATACAATACAAGTTCATAGCCTTAATTAACTTGCCTGTACAGACGTTAATTACTAATTTAATATATATTTTCATATTGTAAAATATTCACCTTATATAATCCTTACTAGCAACGATTGCCAAATGAGGTACAGATAATGATTCATTAATTATATGATTTTAGGACAGTCAAATAGATATGTTCAGGTATTTAATACATTTTAAATTTTGGAAAAAGCTCAAATAGTTTTTGAGTGATGAGCATAAGTATTCCGACATAATTTTAAACATTATTTAGCTACTGCCATTAGCATTACCATTACTGAATGGTTATTTTGCTGTAACTTTTCTTCTAGTTGGAATATTTTCACAAACTAAAGAGTGTTATGACCCTTATATAAAGACTTATCAGGTACACACATAATTACAAATATTACCATTGACTATAATTTTAGACATTATTTAGGCAAATTAGTTATACCTGAGTATAATGAGTAATGAGCGGCACTATGTGTAGAAAGACAGAGAGATAGAGAGAGAGAGAGGAAAACAGAGACTTGTTATGTATATATGTGTTATGTATACTGTATGTTATGTATACTGTATATTATGTATACTATATGTTAGTTATATATGGTATGTGGTATATATACAAGTATGTATGGATGATATATTGTATGTATATTATGGTGTATGTGGCCAATTCCACCAATTTGACAACATTTGGTCTCCTACTGTCATAATCATTTTATATCATTTTCTGAGTCAGGTGTGTATGTCAGGTATGTATGTATGTATGTATGTATGTATGTATGTATGTATATGTATGTTATATAAGCATAAAAGATTGCCGAATGCCGAGTTTTCCTAATTTCGGCCGAATTCGGCCGAGTTTCGGTCAAAACTCGGCCGGGATTCGGCCGAGTTTTGGCCGAATTGATCCAATTCGGGATAACCGAAGTTCGGTATATGGGTAAATGGTCTTCCATAGTATACCATTAACCGTCAGGTGAAAACCGGATGGGCCATAATGAAAAATCCCTTGGTGAAGTTACACCTTATCCACCGTCAAGAGTGGCCAGAGGGGATGGTCTAACGGTGACCACCGATGGCCATCTTGGACCGTCGCTGTTGACCGTCCCCTGTATTTACTTGCACATCAAAAAGGTCACCATGGACGGTCCCCTAGGGACCACCAGACATTTGATTTATTACTGTATGGACATTTTTGGTCATATTTCTACATATATATTAGCAAATCATTGATCTCCCGACTCTACCAAACTCTCCTTGATATTACCAGATGTATTAATTTGAAATATATATTATTCTAAAACTGCATAGCCTGAATGTAAACGGAAAATATCCACGCACGCCATGCTACAGGCTTATGATAACCTTCAAAATGCAAGAATATATTCAATGCAATGTCTTGAGATTTAATACACATATTCATATGACTAGAAGCAATAGACCCTCCAAAAAAAGGAACATTACAACAAAGAGATCTTGTAAATAAATCACTTTGAAAAACTTTTTGAGGGAGCGATGAGCAATCTAGTGGAATGCAATATTTTTTAGTTTTTACATATTAGCAAAGCATCGATATCCAGACTGCCAAACTCTCCTTGTGATATATGATTAATACTAACAAATATTCATACATATTTAGACTTTTGAAGTCAAAATAATCACAAAAAATACCAATAATTAATAATAAATCAACAGAAATGATAAAAATAAATGTACAATTGAACTCCAAACAGGGACATCCGTTTGATATATATTAAGAAATGTCTTCTTCACTGTTTAGGCTATCCAAAATCCAATAATAGTAATTAATCTTAGAATCATTTCGAAACTCACTCAATAGCTCTTAAAGGCAACCAGAATCATGTAATAATGGGCAGTTTAGGAACCATATTTAACATATACCCAGCTGACAACATTTGCATAACATTATTGAAATATCTAAAATATTCTCTAACTTAAATTGTAGTCCTATACTTTCCATCCTACATACAGGAAAGGACGTTTGAAATACATGCAATTTTAATAACAAATAATTTCAACTTGCATAACATTTTTGTTGCAATTTATAGGCCTAAGAATAAACATTTGTTGGCTCAGACTTTCCTCAAAATCCCCACTTGCATAACATTTTTGTTGCAATTTATAGGCCTAAGAATAAACATTTGTTGGCTCAGACTTTCCTCAAAATCCCCAGAATGCCCGAAAATAGCTGTCATTTTGCTAAAATTGTACCAGGGGGGGGGGGGGGAGGCGGGAGGGGGCATGCCCCGGCCCCCCTAGCTGCAGCACATGCCTTTGGCTTTCACCATACTTGGACACAGAAAAGCTCAGGCTTTTTGGCGTTCCCCAGGTTGGCAGCCCTGGACTTATTTAATATAGACAATTCTTAGACATTATTATTACATCGTCGCCACAGGTGACAATAATACAATGCTCAGAGTAAAAATATTACTTAACACTATAACAAATATTCATACATATTTCCACTTTTTAAGTCGAAATATTCGAAATAATCACTAAAAATGCCAATAATTAATCATGAACCAATAGAAATGATAAAAATAAATGTACAGATGAACTCCAAACTATTCACCAAAATAGTCATAAGCATATTCTGCACCAGGAAAACACCCACATATTGAAATAGGCCGTAAAATAGGGCCGAAATGGCACTAACTTAATAAAAGAATCAAGTTAAATGATACAAATGATAAAGTCATAATAAATGCACAGGTGTACTACAAAATGTCCACAGGGGCCAACCAGAGGTATCCAAGATAGTAACCCACTTCGGTATGACCATAAATACCTAAAACAAAAAGAAATCATTTTGCTTTGGTCACATTTGACCGTCGCTTGACGGCAACCCCTCCGGTCAAAGAAATACCCTGTGACTTCTTTGAATGGAGGGGTGACCGTCAAACGGTAGCAAGGGAGGGTCAAACGGGACCATGCAACCGTCAAACGGTCGCGGCGGTATCCACTTGCACGTTGGTCAAAAAGTGCATGGGACCGTTCGACGGTGACCGTGTGGCACTGACCGATGTGTAAGTTGATGTGGGTCTTGGGTTAAAATGTCTAGCTGGGATTTTAGACATTGTACGTCAGACACTGGTATTCTAGACACAGCTAGAAAGAGAGAGCAAATACCGATTAAACGGTTAATATAAATAATGTACTTGTGCACTATATATTATACAATAAATGAATCATGGCAATCTGTTACCCAGAACAGTATCACACACTCTGTTTTAAAACTACATGGACATTAATCTTTCCGCAACGATCCCAAGGTTAATAGTAATATAGCACAATAGTCACTATCCAATCCAACAGACCTGCACCAATGTATTGAATTTATGCATGGGGTATTGAAGTTGGCTATTCAGAGGAAAATGAGATATTCATGGGCGATCATGTGCCATAAGAGATTGAATAAGAATAAGAGACTCAATAAGAATAAGAGATTCAATAGAATGGAGGATATAACAGGCCTTCAAAGCCCATAAAGTGCAGTACTAAAGGCAGTCTTAAATCATTTTGACAAATCTACAATGATCAACATTCGACTCGCTTGTACAATTCTTAATCATTAGACTAGTTCAGTAGTTGTGTTCCACAGCATAATACCCTTCAATAGCAATGGTTATCTTTACTAACATTCATATATAAATAAATCAGTTAACATCGATGGAAAGCTCTTGTGACTGTATATTTATTTCATACTAGCAAAGTACCCATCCTCTGGATGCGGTCCCCCTTTCACCCCGCTCCTCTCCCCTCCCGCTTTCTCTTTCCCTGCAATGGTCCCGTGGCGCATTGAAGGCATGACATTATTACGTTTTCGTTCAAATTCTCTTTTAGTTCCCAGGGGCTTTCCCAGGCTATAAATAGAGTGTGGAGATCCATGATTTAAAAGGGCTTCAAATCACATTTTCACCCCAGATACCTTCACAAACCAACTTTATTGTCCTCTGGAAAGGGTTGACGGACTTGGGTTGTACAGAGCAGAAAAACGGCTGGTATAATCCCAGATTCCAAGAACATAATCCACAAAAATCACCATTTCACATAAGATAATGACACTGTTCGGATTTGTGGGGAAACCCCCAGACTTCGGTGACAAAGTTGCGTCAATTAAATTTCAATTGAATATATAGTATATGGGAATACAATAATTGTACATGCATTAGAGCATTTTGTAATAAGGTTCATAAATGTCCAGTATACTCATCACCATCGCGCGAGAAAGGACTTATAATTGTTTGTTAGGTCGTAAATTCAACTGTTATAATAATCTTCAAATTCATATTGATGCAATTGTGACGATTAATGCATATAACAGAAATTGTATTACATTATTCAATTTTTCGCCTTAGAAAAATAAATAAATATTACTAATAATATTTATGGTAGATTTATGGTAAAAAAAAAATAATTTCCATTATTTTAAAAATTACCTGTATTCCTACCATTATAATGGGCTACATTTGTAAACCAATACAATACAATATGCCTGCCCACCTCCATAAAGTGAAAGTTTATTACTGAATGTTTTTAAACTATATTTCAGTGCATGTACAAATACTTATATGAGTCATTTAATCATAACAGTTGTATTATTTTTTTTTAGGTCGAGACACTTACGAGCTCTTGAAGAACTCTACGTGTTGTGAAACACCTTGGACCTGGCAGGGCGTCGCTTGGATATCCTTACCTCAGTGCAATGGTTTGACCGGTGAAAGGAGTGGTTGCCAAGTTACGATGGCATGCGGATCCTTGCGTGCAATAATACCAAGCCACAATGTGTGCTTTGTTTTATGGCTCGATCTCTTACACATTGCTCAGAGAATACAAGAATAATTCCATGTTGACAAGGAAACTCTACAGACATGACCAAGAATGGCTGCAAATGTTTGGCCACCTTTTTCTCCTACGGTTGATTTGAAGAGCTGAAATCGCACAGATTTCAGAGCATGTTTATCTTCCCCACCTGAGAAAATTGGATTTGATCCCTTGCCAAACTCCCTGAACTTGATAGGCTGGGAATGATAACTCCCATGAACTCTGGATTACAATAGGATAACTATGTCAATAGTGCTTATGTAAATATGACAAACAAGCTTTAAAAGCTTGTAAGTTTGAGTCCAAAACTATGGCAAGTTATATGATATACAAACCCGCCTCTGCCGTGAAACTCGCAAGACCAAGGATTGGGACTTCTGGGGGGACTTCTTTACCTCCTCACTTCTCGGATACTACGAGCCTAAAACGAGAAGACTCCCAGGGTACAGACTCGGGGAGGACATCTACAGCGAATTTCATGCCATCCCCAAGGCAAGGCGCCAAAAGATTTGAGCATAACATCCCAGACCATGTGCTTCAAGCATGGCCAGTTGTATATGATGTCCACAGCAAGAAACAAGAAGAGGAAAGAGAGCAGGCAGCAAATCAGAAACGGCTACAGACGCCGAATTTGCTGTCCAGAAGGCAGACAAGAACACACAGTGGCATCTACAGATCTAGTGTCCTAACCCCGGGCGAAGTTGAGTTCATGTCAAGTAAAAGGCGGACCTGGAGAAGGTCAAATACCCATCCAGGTATGCTAAAATCATCTAATAAACCCATGATGAAATCCTACAGTGGGTTTCAGGATCAGGAGCACGTGTTCGTTACCCAGGAACTCACTCAAGATTGTGAACTCTACAGAGACATACAAACAAGATTATCGCAGAATGGGGGCCGGACAAAAATTGTGCCTTCCACCATTGAAGTAACCCTTCCTGGACTAGGTGCAGGGAGTAGAAAATCTAGGAGGAAGCTCATGCAACAAGTTGAAACGAATCCCAAAGACACTTCAAATACATTGAATTCAGTCGATGACGATAGAAACAATACGAACGCTGCGCAACACCAAGTTCTTTTATCAAGGCAGAAAACTGAGCGAAACAGCATTAGAAAACGTAGCCCAGGGGCCATTAGACGGCAAGAGGAACTCCGACAAGAGCAACAATTTGTACTTCAACCAACGACAATGTCTAACCCCGATTGGTACGAATCAAATGGACTCAAAACGCCAACTATTTTACAGAAATATCTGTCTGACACTTTTTATACCTCTCCCCCGAAACCTGAAATAGATACCAACGCTATATTAAATTATATTCGCGACAAGCAGAGTAATGTCACATACGTCCCCCCTCCTCCGAGCTCCGGTTCTGAAGATGAAAAGGAAGAAAAAACTCAGACAATTACGAATACACACGTGAGAAATAGGGATTTTGAAAACGAACCAGCTGTAAAACCAAAGAAGAGTGGTTCCCACAACGATAGGAAGTATGAAACTATTATGATAAATATACCAGGTGAGAAATCTGTGCCTCCGCCGAGAAGGACACAAAGGGAAAATGGCGGACTAGATCTCACAGTTGGGGGCGGGAAAATCCACCAGAAGCAACCTGTTACTACTAAACAGCATGACCAAGATGCAAACTATGGATCGCAAATGAAGCCTAAACTGGAACACAGCAAAATACCACCTGTAAGACATGATGTATTAACACAGAGGCCGTTTGTAAACGAGGACAGATTAAATAACAACCATCTTGTAAATGAGACAGAATTCATAGAGGAGGAGGAGCAACCATTCAAGGATGAGATCTATTTATCAGGGGATAATATCATACAGCAAAATAGAATTTATCAGGAGGACGCTGCCCTCTCTGATGGGTCTAATGTTGATGATGGTAAAACGCTAAATGATGGAACAAAGAGAATAACGGTTGTTTTACCCTCATCCGAGAGTCCTAGAGAATTATAATTATCTAGACAATGTAGATAATAGCAAAATTATTTGTTTGCATTTCTATTACAATCCTCGTTATAGCAATGCTTTAATTACTCTGCAGAAGGATGAATCAAATGGTTTAGGATTTCTATTCAATATGGCGAACCAGAACTCGATTTGAACGCGATTAGAAATGAACATACCGTGTATACCGACGGAAACTTCATGGCTGTGATAAAACTTCAGTGTATAAAATCTATCATATAAAAACGTTTACGAATGGATCAAGGAAATAAAATATTTCTCCTAATTTTGAACAATTCATTTTTAGTTTTGTCAAATAAGACTGCCCCCTTTATGTATGATATGTAGGATATAGAAACTGCAGACGTTAATATACAAATAAATCAAATATACTGCGTCATATACAATATCATGAACTACTTCGGCTATTGTAAATGAATAACGAATTATTTCCATATACCAATACAAAAGGATTCTATTTAAGTTTTGATTTCGTGAAAACCTATACCTCATATTTGATACGAAGGGCCTATTATCAATAGTCACGGTATTAATGCCGGTTCGTAATTATTATTTTGTAAATGAGAGAGAATTCATAGAGGAGGCGGAAAGAACCAATAACCTCTGAACTGTTCCATTTTCATTCATATATTTTAATGAACTGTCACAACATTCTTCACACATTATATGAAAGGAAATCAAGAGTTCTGATCAATAAGTTATTTATATTGTTATGTATTACATAACACACAAATTCGTCATATATGTAGCTCTAATAAACTAATTATCCAAGCCTAATATGGTCGAGAGATAACAGCCCCGCTCAGAGAGAAATACAATATATATATGCGATTGACAAAATATAGACACATTAAAGTTTCATATAACTTAAAGGATACTGGCCTAAGCGTCCTAATTAGTCTATCATCAAACAACTTCATCTACGAATACACGGAGTCAAACCATTCCGTATTACATCTACTGGTCTAACCATATGCCGGCACATGCGTCTATCCTGTTGTTACACTTATATCATTTGTACACTGTGGATATTGTTCAAGTGCGAATCGAATATATAGGAGAATTCTACTCCATTTGTAGCAGGGTCAAGATCTATAAAAAAAACTTACTTCGTTATATAGGATAATTAAGAGATATCGAGAGAGCTATGGTAAGAGAAAAATATCTAGAGTATCAGAGAGAGAGTTACTTATTATGATGTCAGAGATATTCTTGATACAATAGAAATAAACAACCGTATTATTGTTACAGTTGTATACACTTCCGGAAATAATTATACATACATACAAGTCTCGAGCTGCTGGGGGCAGCTACAGGATGTTGATCTCTGACAATACCACACACTTATTTTGACAGATTATCTGGGGAAACAGTCGAATTAGTCATGACATATTATATATAAGTGTTTTTATTTCCATTTAGTTACAGTACACAACATCAGGAAAAAGGTCTTCTCTTTCTGTGTGTTTTCATTTGATCGTATATTTTATGAATGTAACATGGGAATGAATATACAGACTTCTGATAAGTAATGCACAAAACATACAGGCTGCAATTCCTTTCCGTCTTTAACGCAGGCCAATGCATAGTTTAATCGATGTTTAACACAAGTAGAAATTTATAGATTCGTACTTATTCTATTGAATTGTTCTCTAACGATTCAACTTGTTACTTGACAAATATCAATGCATTGGAGATATATTACACATGGAGGTACAAGTATATTCAGGCAGTTAAGACTCATTTATACACAAATATTTTACCGATTTATCATTGAATAATATCCAGCGAATATTTTGTTCGCGCTATCGTAGATGTTTGACTAGGTACATTACATAAATCAATAAATCACGTATGTCAGGACAACTCTTGCTTCAATACTGATCGTGACATATACACCAGAAAGGTCAAAATTACAAGGAAAAGTATTAGGTTAGGCACTTATTAAATCTACTAGTCAGAGCATGTATGATTTTACATAGTCTTTTGTCTCATTATTTTAAGAAGAAAGTTGTTTATTTAGCTTAAATAATTTTGCGGAGGTAAAACACTGTTTTGATGCTGCTCTTAACCGATGGACGGGTAAATACATGTGCATAATTTCGGTCAGTCCTTGCCGAATCTCATATGGAAATGACATGGCGATTATCATGTTTTCAAGTCAGCTGATTCCCACGGCGCCATCAATGTTCCCTCTTCCAGTATTTATGCTTTGGGCATGGAGAAATCAAGTTCTGGTCCAACGGGGACAATTCCGAATGGGTTTAGCATAAGATGCCCTGCCTTTTTGTTAGTAAAAGAGACAAATGGTGAATAATGCATTCAATGTTACATGACGAATGTTCAATTAGGGAAATACGTCATACATTGGTATTAAAGTCGCGTGGTAATAAGACCCATAATACGCTATTATATGGATCAAATATATATAAAAGGACTAATCACCAAGGAGTTCTTTGGTCCAATATCGTAGCAACTATTACGGTACATAACGCCATGCACATGAATACCGTATCTTTTTAATCTTAAGGACAGTAATTAATGACTTGGCCTGTAAATGGAAAAAAAAAAAAAAAAATGTTGGAGGAAAGTGTACTTACATAGTAGCTGTCCATGATATACTGCTTGTTAACAGTACCAGCAATGCCTGCCATGTTGTAAATTTCTCGTACAAATCGCCAGAGGTTCTCATACTGCACAATCATTTTCTTATTGCACTAAATAAAAGAACAAACATACATTAATTCTATCATTCAAAATATAAAATACAGTTGCCTGTTCTAACACATAACCACGTGATATTACCCTCCTTCCATAACTATGAAAAACGTAGTTTCGGCATGGAAAACATTAATCAAGTTTGAAATTACAAAAAGAAACATATTTCAATTTGGTACTACTACATTATTGTGATATAAATAATACTGTATGCACATTTGTGGAACAAAAAATTTAAGTTTGCATGATAAGACATGGTTTGCATTTACCTTAAAATGTGTGTGATAAACCCAGTCAAAACGGATCAGCGAAGTCCATAGTCTCAAGTCAGCCTCCGTGAAAATATCTCCAACCATAAAGCGATGTTTGGATAGAATAGAATCAGCCTGTTGTAGTGTGAAAAAGTCAGGATTGATTTTCGAATTTTTACGTCTATAAATTGCATAATCATAACATCGAGCTTTTTAAATAACCATAACCTTGATTGTAATAAGACCAGAGTCTAAGAACGGTCATTGGTAGAGAAACTTCGTTCTTTCAATGAAAATAAAGCTTCCAAATAACAATGAGTGAAACGTGGTTGCAATTTTAATGCATGTTAACTTATTGCAAAGTAAATTAACAATGATAAAGAGGCAATTCCTTGTTTTGTCAGAAACAACCACAATTTAGGTCTTCTAAGGGTGCGTAAAGCGTTTCTCATAATATTCTTTACTTAGAATATATGACTATCCAATATATATTCTGTTACCTGGGAATCTAGCATAGCTTCTATAGCTAGGCTGATTCACTGCTGCCCCCTAGAGTCTCCCTACCTCCCTCCTCATCGCTCCCCTGGAAGCGACTGATACTAGGCGCCAGCTATATAACCATTATATGCACTGGTTTTTTATATCGTCCTGTGAGGTGGAATATAAATACATGGATTGATAACAATACTTATTATAACCCTAACCCTAACCTTAAATTAGTGGTCCTAAGTCAGTGTAGGTAGTAGATATACTACGTACAATAGTAACCTGGCGCCTAGTATTTGGTCGGCACCCGCTCCCCTCACTTTACCTGCGTACGCGCTCATTACATCATTACGCAGACTTAAGTAACAATTTAAGATGTAACTAAGATGTCACAAGGTAAACAAATTATTGTTAAAGTCTCCAAAATCAACAACCTTCTAATCGTTTGGTTTTATCGAATCAGAAATACTAGAGGAGATACTTGCTAAATATATTTAAAGAACAAAGCAAGGGTGATTGTGAGATCAGAGTTTTCATAGTTAACGTTAACATCTCAAATCAATGTGGTGAAAGACGAGGCGACCCAGGGAGGCGATGTGTGACAACAATCCTTGTGGTAATGAATGTAGGCCTGCATGTAGCCTACATTCGGTGCGGTGCACGAACCTTATCAAGATGATCAAACAGCTTGTTGATATTTTCATCATAATCAGCTTGGGACTTGGCCATCAATCCACATTTATACACCCCGAGGTTTATGTTTCTATGGAACAAAATTAAGTCAATAGTTTACAATTACATGGTAAAAGACTGCAACTAGACCCGCAATTTTATCAGCCATATATGCCAAAGAGAATCAAGCTACATCAAATATGATAACAGTTTACATATGATAATTAATTACGAATGGCAATTACTGTACATTGATATAATAACTAGGTTTAGTCCAATTTAACTAATACAAATTCGTTTAGTGTGAGCTGTAAGGTTAACTTAAACATTGCCAGATGTAAATATATTCGCATCCATAGCTAACCCTATTGTAACTGTGACTAATGTTCAGTATCAAGCAGATAATTCGATCTATAGAACCGTGATAATAAGGTTAACTGCTAAAGTAAATAGTAAAGTCCTAATGAGATTTCGCTAGAATGATTATTGACAGATCACCTGAAAACGAATTTAGGGTGTAGCTCGAATAGTTAAACCGATTAAACTCACGGTACGACCCATTCATTAACTGCATCTATTTGTTCACGAACAGGTTTGGGGTAGAGGTCCAGTTTCTTTTGTTCCTCTGTGGCACAAAACTCATTGAACTCTGAATTGAACATACGGAGAAGTTCCGCGGAGTCATTGTTGATGGCCTTGTTAGTCTTTTTGTCCCATAGTAAAGGTACAGTCACTCGACTCTCATATCCTAGAAATAACAAAGTTTTAAAAAATATTACAAACTTTTATTTTACATTTTTATACACTTATGGACTACATATGGAGAATGGGTCTCATGTCTCAGTGGAGGATAGATCTTCCGACAGGTCCCTATACTTTAATATCAGAGATAACAAAAGTAACAAAGTAAAACAAAGCACACACAGTGCAATGCAATACAATACAGTATCTTCCACTTATAACATGGGGCTACATAGCCTTGCAGTACGTTAAAAATAAAGTGGGGTAAGACTTACAAGCCTATAATACATAAGTGTGTTTTTTTGGGGGGATTTTCTTCCCACTCGTACTATTATAATTGTTACAATGACAGTAAGTAGGAAGAAGGAGGCGACTCAGAGATAATAGATATTTTATTAAATGGATTCGCGTACGAACAGATGCATCAAATTACTGTATTTGTATTTTTATTTAAGTATTGAGCTCTACTGTTGTTGTTGCTGTTTTATTGATATCCTTTTACTATTATTGCAGTTACTGATCTGTGTACAAGCAGAATATTTACTATAAAGCCATTGCTCAAATATCCCCTCTGTGCCCACGAGGTTAAACAATAAATCGACCCAACTCCTAGGCAAGACTGTGATATTATGGCGGCGCCCAGTGTGTGCGCTATAGCCGTAGACATTACAAAGACGAAATGCTTATCAGAAACCGCAATACTATTAAAGCAACCCAAAGGACACAATCAATTAATTGTCAAGATTAGACAAGCCGGTGGTTCAAAGTAAATAGGAATTTTCAGGGTCCACTGACCCCATCGGGTCAGAGCAGTGTATCAGTCTATGATCTGTGCTTTATCAGTAGGGGAGTTGTGGGGCAACATAAGAAAATAGTTGATGATCTGGTAAACTTTGGACTAAGTTTTCTTTTTTAGGTATGAACTAGTGGGGATCAACACTAATTGAGATCTGTTTTATTCAATTTTTTGCTGGGTGTAGGACTGTAGGACATTTGGAACTATTTTATTATCCAGAAGGTCAGTCAAAAAGTAGAAAGTCAGTCAAAAAGGCAAAAGTCAGTAAGAAAGTCAGTCAGAAGTCCGATGAAATGTAGTAAGTCAGATGAAAAGTCGAAAGTCAGTCAAAAGGTTCATAGTAAGTCGAAAAGTCGAATATAAGTCAGACAAAAAGTTGATAAGTCAGTCAAGAAGGCGAAAGTTAGGGGAGAGGTCGAAAAGTCAGACAAAAGATCAAAAGTCAGTAAAAAAAAATCGATAGTCAGTCCAAAGGTCAAATGTCAGTAGAGAGGTTCAAAGTCAGATGAAAAGTGGAAGTCAAGTCAATAGTATTGTATTGTATTTCTTTGTTGACAGCATTTCATCTTTACAGACAAAAGTTCTCAGCATATCAAGTGAAAAAATAAATATAATATAAAGAAATGATAATAGATTGTTTTGTTTTGTTTTATGCTTAACAGTTGAAAAGTCATAAGTCCATCAAGTTGAAAGTCAGTCAAAAAGGCAAAAGTGGTCGATAATCAGTTGAAAAGTCAAAAGTGAGTCAAGAGGTTGGAAGTCAGTTAGTTGAAAGGTATTGTCAGTTGAAAAATAGAAAGTCAGTTAAAAAGTTGAAAATCAGTTGATAAGTCGAAAGTCAGTCACAAAATCGAAGTCAGTTGAAAAGTCATAAGTCAGTTAATAAATAACAAATTACGAGCTTCAATGCCACATCAATCTGCGGTTGCTGAGTATGCGAGTAATAATCAATTGTAAATGTAACTGTAAGTTATTGGTGATGTTGAATGAATAGATTGAAAACTATTGAAAAGACGAGAGCAGTGGTATACAAGCTGTGGTTTAGAGGCTTGCCAAGAAGCCCGCATTCTAAGTGAAATGTAAACCTATAGACTATAGTCCTTTTAAAGTGTCAGTCGTAAAAGTTGAAAAAGTCACTTGCTGGAAAAGGGCAGAGGGGATTTTTGTAGCCAAGGAAGAGAAATCAAAGCTAATCAACCAATTCCGAACCAACTCCTTGCTCAATGTTGAAGGCAAAATCTCTATGCACAAAAATTTTCAATTGAATCGTGGCTGAGAGGAGGCGCAAATGAATAGTGAGGTAACACAATAGAACAATGTAATGCAATACATGATCTTACTACCAGGGGAGCCACCTCAACCTTTATACATCTAATGACCGTAGCGACTTTTGCATATTTCTCAATGCTTGCCAAAAGAATGACAACATTCATTAACAACAACTACATCTGTCCAGAAAGAATGGACCTCAGGATTCTCTGGATGCATTGAGCACACTAGTGTTACCACCCAGTTCGATCATCAGTGAGGCGAAGATAAACAAGAAGGATCTGAGCATGGTATGGCTAGACCTGGCCAATGCATATGGCACAGTACCACATCTGCTAATTGACAAACGTCACAAAGCGCTAAGGCCTTATCACACTCCAGAATACATCCACAATATTATACAGATAACAGATTCACCCATCCAAACAAGGTGGATCCTACGTGCCCTGGAAGAGGTAATGGAGTGGGCAAGAATGAAATTCATTGCAAGGCCCAGAAATCACATGCATTAGTCATCAAACAAGGGAAGACTATATAGCATTGCTAACTGACTGTACAAGGAGAGGTGATCCCATCAATTGTTGGAAATCCCACAAAGTGCCTAGGTAAATGGTTTGATGACACTTTGCTGGACTGCAACCATGTTGAAACTGATGAAGGAATGAGAAACATCGACAAGACTGGCATTCTAGGGAAGTATAAGGCATGGATCCACCACCACGGCCGAACATTGCCCCTAGCTGATGCTCAATGATATCACTGTAACAGCAGTAGAGAAACTGGAGAGGAAAATCAACGGACACCTCCAGAAGTGGCTGGGAGTACCGCCTTCGTTCACCAGCATTGGATTCTACAGCAGATCATCAAAACTTCAGCTGCCTATTTCATCAGCGGTAGAGGAGTACAAAGTGGGCAAATCGAGGCTGATCATGACACTCAAGGATTCCAAAGATCAAAAGGTGAAGGAAACAGGAATCCAGGTCAAAACAGGTAGGCGATGGTCAGCACATAGAGCTGTAGTGGAGGGACAAAGCAGACTGCGCCACAAGTCCCATGTGCGAAGATGTGCTGGTTCGTGTAGATTGTCTAGAAGTCTAAAATTGGGTCCAGAACTCGGCCCGGATCAGTCATATACAGTTAAATTGCATGTTGTAAGACAATCAGTTAATCTCCTCCCCTCATAATAAACAAACATTTAACAATAAGAAATTTTATATGGGAACCAGAATAAATAAATTTGACCATTCCTGAAAACTATTTCTAATAGCAGATCAATAATACCATTTCGCGTATAGAATAACCTACCCGGCTTTGCAATATTGTAGACCTCTCGGAGAAGTTTACAGCCATTTATTGGATCCAATGTGCAACCAGGATACTGCAATTAACAGTTAAATAACAGCTTTCAGTTAAAGTGTTGTTAAATATTGATTTTTTTAAGTGGATCTCCGAACTGTCCATGGAACGTACAAGAAAACAAAAATAGCACACAATACTTTTACTACTTCTGAATAAATTTAACCCATCGATTTATCTTTTACACATTTTTCGAATGAATTAAATAAATAATAAATATTTCAGGCGGTTTAAAGTGTTTAACTAAACTAAATCTCATAAGTCAAACTTCATAATTTTAGTATGGGCCAAAATGATAAAAGAAAAAATTCTGTAGCCGATGTACATAATTATATTACAGTAAGTGTTTGTCTATATGACGAAAAAGAGTGTGAAGAATCAGATCAAACTAAAGTTAGAAGATAAATATTGATCTTGATGGATATTAATAAATCAAAGCCTAAATTTATGTAATTATTTCAATCTGGCAAATGAAACGTATCACTCGTGTGAAATTTTGTCAAATAAAATTTATTTTTCAGCCTATAACTGAAGATTAAGCCACATAATTATGAACCTTGTCAGTGAACTCCCAGCTTCTTTCCTGGTCCTTAACGGGCGCCACTATCGTCATGGAGATGACATCCTCCAGACCTTTGAGGACTCGTGTTGCTATAGCACGGTGGGCGAAAGGACATGCGAGAGAAGCATACAGATGGTAGCGGCCTTTCTCAGCAGGAAATTCCGAACTGCCATCGGCTGGCGATCAGAAATATCAAACAAGATCAGTTATGTTTAATATACGCACATGCTGTATGAGAGGTGCAATACAAATATTTGTATCGAATACATACCATAAGAAATCCAATTTGCTACTTCTTATGCGTCTGGATTATGGTTTTTAGTAAAAGTACCAATCAAAAAACAAGCCAAACTCTGCATTAAAGAAAATGTTTGTGCAGCTAGAATGGCTGATGCAACTGTGCTTACCTGTAGAAAACCCAATAAAGAAAAATATAAGAGGTCGCCTCAATACCTAGGCCCTCGGCTATGGAATAACTTACCACCTATTACTAGAAGGGAAAGTTGGCTCGAAATAAAAAAACCTTCTAAAAAATGGCAATCAGTGGTAAATCTGATATTTAAGTAACTCTCATCAATCTTGTTTTGAATATAGCTCTGCAGTAAACGAGGTGCTGCTTTGTCTACTAGAAATTATCAAGAAGATATATATGTATACGTATATCCTTGAACCAAACTTACAAATAGTACAAATAGTTGTTTTTATTGTTTGTGAGTGATTTATTTTATTGTTATTTCCGCTACATATGATATGTAAAAATTACCCCCCCCCCCAAAAAAAAAAGAAGGGAAACCCCTTAGATAATATAATATAATATAACATATATAATATTTGTATTTCTATGTCTCTATCGAGCCCTCTTAAATTATGGGTATGTTAAAAAGGTTAATGCTTAGATGTTAGGAATAAGAAATGCTGTATCTTCTAATATATACTTGTATAATTTTTGATAATATTTCTTTGTACTACATGAGAATACCAGGATTTCCTGAAATTGTGTGCAATAAAAAAATTTCAAAAAAGAAAACCTTTTTAACTTTAAAAAAAACCCAGAATAATCGGTCTGGATTATAATTTTGGTGAATATTCTTCTCAGTTATGGATATATGATAAATAATTAATGGAACAGTGCGATAATCTTTCGATTACCAGCACCTCATTTAATTTTCTATATAGCATTTTATTTCCGCTCTGACTATTATATACCTCCGATTTCTTCCACCGCATACGGAAGCCTATGTCTTCCAGAACGCCCCGTTATTAAATATTTATATAGAGAGAAAATGAACACAGGCCAATACATGTAATAAAGTAGTCAATTAAAAAATGTAGAGTCTATCCGGTGACCCGTACACTCTATATGAGATAAATCGTATCACATGCATTAACTCATTATCCATTTACTGCGTTTCTCCATACTTAATCACAATGTATCACTTACGAAAGTTATAACATTGAATCTCTCCCAAACACATGCTCGTACAAACTATGTTTGGATATTCAAAACAAGTAACGCGGAAGAAGGCTAGCTAGCTTCCAAATACAACACATAATCAAAATAACATACCTGTACAACGTAATATTTTGTTAGATAGCCTACATCTGGTCTGTTGTATTAACATTTGGCATACCTTTCAATAGCTAAACAAGTTTCAAGTCAATTTGTTCATATTTCGCATCGAGAAAGAAAGACAATATAAGGCAATACAACCCCAATTTAACCCAATGGGTTAGGCCCTAATGGACAATAACCAGAATAAATACAAACTATCTGGCATCACTCCTCTTAATTGTAAACATGATTAACACAAAGGCCAGTGTGATAAGAAATAACGATAGAATAGATTATGAATGTGGTAACATGTAAATTTACCTTTTACCCAGGCAGAAAACTCGGAAGGCATGGTTGGCTTTGATGAATATCTGGTACCGGTAGTTGAAAGGTTTTGGCGGCAAATGGAGAGAATCCCTGGTTGATAAAAGTGGCGTGTGAGCAAAATACAATGTGATGAGAAACTACTGATAGTTAGGAAAAGTTTAAACATATGATGAGCAGTTTAAGATCATCTATGTTTCCGTTTCCTCCAATAGGACAGGTAGGCTATAGTCCACGAATAAATCTTATGATTGGCCTACAAACGAGGAAGTAGGTGACCTATAGGGGATAACCCGGTCTGCCTACACAAACAATGAATCATTTGGGGTTCTGTGCATCACCACAGACTGTGTTTGCTAGGATGATGGAAGTGTGTGTGGGGAAGGGTGGGGAAGGGTGGGGGCTCGACCATTGCATTTTGCAGTCGGAGCTAGTCGGGGAACTAGCAGAAGAACAATAATTTAAGTGCTCTTTTTTGTTAACAATTCGGGCATAGCCTAGGCCAATATAGTCATGTGAAGTTAAGCTAATAGTCCAGTAAAAATAAGGTTTGACCTAGGAAAAATTGCAATAAAAGGTTTCTCAACGGTTTTGGGTAGTATGAGTGCCCCTTATTAACAATTTTTCTATGGCAGAATAAAAGCTAATAAAATGTTAAAAGGACTGCTACTGCTACTTCAAGTCGTAAAAGCCCCCCACTCTGCTCACAAAGGCCTAAAACTTTTGTCGAAATTCGGGAAAAATCCAAAATCTCGCACCCATAAACTTACTATAGAAATTCTCTATGTGGCCGTAAAAACGCTAAATATAAAAATATTTTTAATTTTTTTCCGTCTATATGGTAGGAAAAGTCCCCCCAGACTACAATCTTAAAATTTCAAATCTGTAGTGAACCACAGATTCGTGGGCACGAGTTTGTGAAATTCCAAGAAAGAATCACGATAACAAAAGGTATTTGTTACAGCTGGTTTTATTTACCCAAATTGCAGTTACAAAGGTATCGTCACTGAACAGGGTGCTTAATTTGAAAAACAAAAAGATCTCGGTCCGTGGTGCGGCTCGAGTCTGTATTGTTAAGCAAAGACCCTTGCGGAGTTACTTGTATACTCCGTCTACTGTCGGTCGGAAGGTGTCTGTAAGTGCAGCCTGCACAATGACGTGTTGTCGCACTCTGACGGAACCAGCCAGAACTGATGCATGGTCGTCTCCGGCTCTAGCAGAAGTGCCCCCCCCCCCCCTGTCATAGCCTGGTTGTAGGTGTAGTTGGACGGCAGTGTTGATGTTGCGATGTATACGGGGGCAGACCCACTACAAATCCTTATAACAGTTAGCCAACAATTTAATCTCTTGTGCTGACTGATTGTCAGTGACCAAAATAGCCACTTTTTGTCATACAAGTAAATACCGGGTGTAGTGTATGCTGCCGCCACGGGAGGCGCCACCTCTGTCTAATAAACTAGATTGAACCAGTCACAACAATGGCGACGAGGATGGAATAACCCCCGCGATTTTTTTTCACAAATAACCAAGCATCCTAGCTCTACCAGAGAAGTTCTTTCAGCAGGAATGCAGGGAAACAAAGAAGGAAAGTACTGAATTGTGAAATATTGTGCAAATGAACTGTTGTTAGTAGATATTTGATCATACTTCCACATGACTTGTAGGCCGGATACATATGCAAGTTGAAACCAGTTGCTTGACCATGCTTATGATGCTATGACTATGAACTCTGTATAGGCTACTTGTGAAAAGAACTGAACAGTTATAAAGTGGAGGAAATAGACTGATATCATTTAAGTGAAGGTTTGTTGGGAAAATACACCCTGCCTGACTAAACATTGATATTTTGAACTGTGTGATAGGACAATTACATTCATCTGTGTCAGTAAGCCTATAGGGTATACCCAGCATAAACAATGGCTAAAAGTGTTATTGGTGCTATGAGTGACTTTAATAGTGAGAAAGAGAAGTGGGCCAACTACAAAATTAGGTTGGATTCCTGGATGAAAATCAACGATATTAAAGATGCAGACAAAGTAGATGCCATGATAGCACTAGTGGGACCTGAGGCAGTGGACCTATTGGTGTCTTTATGTACTCCAGCTGATATTACTGATAAGACATATGCTGTTCTGTGTACTTTGTTGAATGCTCACTACATGTCAGGGACAAATGAATTGGCGGAATCTTATAACTTTGACACACGATGCCAAAAAGAAAATGAGTCAATACCTGATTTTATTGTTGCGTTAAAAAAGCTTAGCATCCATAGTGGATTTGGGGATGCCGATCAGGTAGAAAAGAGACTACGTAACAGATTGGTAGCAGGAGTGCGTAGCGAGGCCATTAAGAATAAACTGTTAAGTGAAGGTGCAGGTCTGAAATGGGAGCGTGCTATGGAGATGGCAACAACGATGGATGCAGCACGTCTGAATGCGCAAAAGATGAAAGCCACATCGGAAGTCAATCGAGTGAGCAACTACAAAGGAGCGCAGAATCGGGGAAGCTACAAGCCAAGAGGTAGAGGCCGTGGAGGACAATATGGTAAAACACGCTGTTATAGGTGTCAAGGAACTCATCAACCCACAGAGTGTCCATTCATCAAAGAAACGTGCTACAAGTGCCAGAAGGTTGGTCACATAGCTAAGGCCTGCAAAACAAAAGTATTACCAGGTCAGCAATACAGTAGTAGACCGCCACGAGGGCATCATCAAGGTCGTGGTCGAGGTCGGGGCCATAACTTGTATAGGACGCAAGGAAGGACAAACCAACTAGAAGATGAGTACCTTCCAGAAGAGGAAGTCAGTTACTCCTCCTTATACGAATTACAAGACAACGAAGTAAAAAGAGATAATGGGGAAATACCCATACCTGTCACAGTTAATAACATCGATATGACATTCATTCTTGATACAGCATCTAGATCATCAATCATTGGTGAAGATATGTACTATGAATTCTTCAGTGACATTCCATTAGAAGACCCGGACATAAATCTTAAGTCGTATACTGGACATGTTGTGGAACTATTGGGTTCAATACCAGTCACCGTGAAATATGGAGACCAATGCCAAAATCTCAGATTGGTTATAGCAAAGGGCAGAAGGACTGCTCTGTTAGGTCGTACTTGGCTTCATAACATTCGTCTTAACTGGGCAAATATATTCTCAGTAAAAACTGATGACCTACAAGGGCTATTACAGAAATACGAGTCAGTATTCAAGGCAGACATGGGCCAAATAAAAGACTTTGAAGCACGCATCGATATGGAAGAAAGCCCCCAAAAACTTTGCAAAGCCAGACCTATTCCTTATGCATTGGTAGATAAGGTAAAAAAAGAGCTGGATAGACTTGAGTCAGCAGGTGTACTCAGGAAAATTGAGAAAACTGACTGGGCTTCACCAGTTGTCGTTGTACCAAAGGGTGATGGTAAGATAAGGATCTGTGGTGATTATAAGGTCACAATAAATGCTGATATGGTTGACCGTCATTATGTACTACCATCCGCCGAAGATATTTTTGCCACACTTGCAAATGGGGATAAATTCACAAAACTTGATTTATCTCAAGCTTATGCTCAAGTCAGAGTTGAGGAAAAATCCCAAAAATACCTGACGATAAACACTGTTAAAGGTCTATATGAAGTGACACGGTTACCCTATGGTATCAAAACAGCGCCTCACATCTTTCAGTCCATCATGGACCAAATACTACAAGGTATTCCTGGTGTCTGTTGCTATATAGACGATATATTGATAACCGGACCATCAGATGAAGAACACCTGAGGAGACTCAAGCAGGTACTTGAACGCTTGGAAAAGTTCAATGTCAGAGTCAAGAGGGAGAAATGTTCCTTCATGAAGTCAGAGGTGCGCTATCTAGGTCATGTAATTGACAAGAGAGGAAGACATCCTTTCCCAGAAAAGGTGGAAGCAATTCGAGGCACAGAAGCACCCAAAGATGTCTCACAGCTACGTACCTTCCTTGGTATGGTGAACTATTATGGGCCATACCTGAAGTCTCTCTCCACCACTCTTGCACCACTGAATAACCTACTGAGAGACGAAATTCCTTGGAATTGGGACAAAGACTGTGAGACAGCATTCCGAATCGTAAAAGAGACCCTTACCAGCGATAGAGTGTTAACACACTATGATCCGCACAGGAAGCTCATATTAGCCTGTGACGCAAGCCCCTACGGAGTGGGAGCTGTACTGTCGCATTTAGATGGAGAGGATGAAAGACCTATTGCGTTTGCTTCCAGATCTCTAACTAAGGCAGAAAAAGGATATCCGCAAATAGAAAAGGAAGCTCTAGGCATTGTCTATGGAATAAAGAAATTCCACAAGTATCTATATGGTAGAAAGTTTACCCTTGTGACTGATAGCAAGCCACTTTCAACTATACTTGGACCAAAGACAGCAGTGCCAACACTGGCTGCGCTCAGATTACAGCGGTGGGCATTGTTGCTGATGTCATATAATTATGAAGTACAGTATCGCCGATCAGAGGATCATAGTAATGCAGATTACCTCAGCAGAGCTCCAGTGGAAAGAGCTACTGAAAACATAGAATCTGAGGTCAACTATTTTTCTCATGTAGATGATATGCCTGTAAGGTCAAAAGAAATATCAGGATGCACCAAGAAAGACCGAACACTCAGCCGTGTTCTTGAATACAGTCTAAATGGTTGGCCAAACTACATCGAAAATGATGAACTATTGCCATATTATAACAGAAGAAATGAAATCTCATGTGACCAGGGATGTTTGTTGTGGGGAATGAGAATTGTAGTGCCACATAAGCTACAACAAAGGATGATTGAAGAACTCCATCATGAACACATTGGTATAGTAAGAATGAAGGCACTGGCCAGAAGTTATTTTTGGTATCCAGGTATCGATCAAAGTATTGAGAGTCTGGTAAAATCATGCAATGTGTGCCTGTCTTTGAAGAATGACCCTCCACCATCTCCACTCTACCCCTGGAAGTACCCAGAAAGACCATGGGACAGAATCCATGTCGACTTCGCTGAGTACAAATCAGAGATGTTCTTCCTAGCAGTTGATGCTCACTCAAAGTGGATGGAAGTTATTCTCATGAAATCGACGACCGCACAGAAGACCATAGAGGTTATGAGAGAAATGTTCTCAAGGTATGGTTTATGCCGCGAACTTGTAAGCGATAATGGGCCTCAGTTTATAGCTGACGAGTTCCAAGAATTTCTCAATAAGAATGGAGTTAAACATACTTTAACTGCCCCATACCACCCAGCATCGAATGGTGCCGCAGAGAGGGCTGTACAAACGCTAAAAACTGCACTAAAGAAACATTCCTTGGAAGCCCAACCAGGAGTCACAACACAGCAAAAACTGTGTAGCTTTTTACTGTCTTATCGCTCCACACCGCACACATCTACAGGACTGAGCCCTGCTGAATTGTTCCTAAAAAGGCAGGTTCGTACAAGACTAACATTAGTTAAGCCTGACCTTAGGGCTGAGGTTGAGCAAAAACAGGAAAAGATGAAAGAGTACAGGGATACAAGAGTTCCCAAGCTCAGGGAATTTGGAAAAAACGAGAGGGTGAGAGTGAAGAACTGTAGAGGAACTGATATTAAGTATGTGCCAGGTATAATAGTCCATAGAAATGGACCAGTCCAATATCTTGTTCGAGTTGGACGAAACATCCGTTATGTCCATGTTGATCACCTCTTGAAGTCAGGTGAGACGGCAGATGATTTCGAGGAAGATGAAAGGAATGAGAACATTCCACCACTAAATGAAATCAACCAGCACCCAGCGCCATATAAGTTCAACGCCTTCAAGGAGACAGAGCCAGAGACAGCTATGCCACAACCTCCGGTCCCTGTCCCTCCTCCAGAGATCCAAATCCCTAGAGACAAAGCTCCAGACACACCAAGGGTGTCTCCCATTAAAGTTACAAAATCACCAGTGCCAGAAGTGAGAAGATCATCAAGAACAAGTAGACCACCACCAAAGCTTGATGACTATGTGCTAACTCATAAATGAACTATTCAAGTCCAGAACTATCAGTGACATCTTATTACTTTGATATCAAATAATTAGTGATTCTATATTCTATTCTGATTATTAGTAATTTAGAATTTTTATCATCAAAGACATTTGGGTTAAACCCTGAATTTGTTTTCCTAATGATATCGTAAATATCAGACTTTCACAAGTGAAAAGAAGACCAGAGACTTTTCAGCAAGAAAAAGACATTGCATATAAAGCAAAGACAGTAAATCTAACAACATGATATTGTTTCATTTTCAGAAACATTATTTTATAAATTGTCTGAACAAAATGTTTAAGCAGGGAGGAATGTAGTGTATGCTGCTGCCACGGGAGGCGCCACCTCTGTCTAATAAACTAGATTGAACCAGTCACAACACCGGGGACCGACAGGATCCTGGATCCGCCCCTGCCTATGTTCCTAAACTTGGGAAAGAACCAATACAAACGAAACCGAAAACAGCTGCAACTATAGCCTCAGTAACCGTACGTAGGCCTATGGGAAACACTGAGTCATTATGACATGATTATGACGAAGAACAAGTACTAAGTTAAGAAATTATCAAGTTAAGTTTGGTTTATCTATTTAACTTTACAATTAGTGTTAACTTAATTTATATACCTGGTGTTTCCAATCATGGAAACGATTCTCAGACTGAATTACTTGTGTTCAATATCAATTTATTAACTTGTTGTCCAGGCAGATAGCGTGAGGTCATTTGGATTTAGTTAGACATTATTAATGGGCATTCATAGCAGATTTGAAGGAGGCTTAATTTAAATAGATAAATAAAATGCAATACGGAAATCAATGGTATAGGAGGAGAAGATGCCAATGTAATTTGCATATACACCCAAGGGGAGGACTGGGCAGATAAACAGCTGAGAAATATGAGGAGATAGAGGGGGTTGGGCAGAGTAGCACCAGTGAAGGAGGAGGTGATGGTGGTTGCAGCTGGGGTGGGAGTGGGGGTAACATGGGCCAACCCCCTTCTGTGTTGGGGGTGGGCTGTCCAGGCGGAGGACAGAGGGTGAGGCGGGAAGGTGGGGGGAGGGAGCGGGGTGAAGGGGCTGAGGTGTTGGCATAACATCTAATTAAGTGCGAAATGTATCACTGATCAGTGAGTTAGATATGGCATGCTCCCCTGATGTCATATCTAAGCTCTAACACCTTACATACAGCTACAAATATTATCAGATGAAGAATGATTGGCACATTTAGTAGTGACTCATATGATCTCAGGCCTCTTAAAGGCCTGAGATCAAAAAGTGGTAGGCCTACGCGGTACTGTCGGTAGAACAAAAGTTTTCGTTGTGCCCCCCCCCCCCCCCCACCCAACACACACACACTCTGGCCTCTGTGTATGCCCACGCCGGCTGTTTCAATGACACCAACGAGCTCAGTAAGCTGCACAGAAAGAATAACAATGAATGGGGGTAAATAAAATGGGACCAAGATAAGCTAATAGGTTGGAATTGTATTTGGTATTGTATGTCAAATATAATTTTAGAATAATGCTACCGTACGTTAACCGATATTAAAACATTACCACGAATCACCATCTTAAACATTGCACTATATACATGTATATATTGTAGCTTAAACAATAAATATAAATATAGTGGGTATAAGTAACGAATTCATGTAGGCCTATATGCTAGCAAAGTACGGAGTCTGGTGTCAATCGTACATCTCGTAGAGTCTCGTGATCACTAACGTGATGGACGAGACATAAATTAATAATAACATTTAAAGACCATCAATAATATTGTGAAACTAAATATTACAATCTTAGAATGTAGCGGTTGTCGTACTGTACAGATTCATTGGTTCGATTAAACGTTAAAATAGTCAGTGGAAGGAATGATTTCGCCTAATGTGATCCCAAACACAGAGGAATAATGTCAGATATTGATATAATTATTGATATACTCACGGACTTAGGACAGATCTCGAGTGACTCTAGTCTCGACCCGGCTTCAACGCACTGTTTACGTTATGTTTACATAAATATCCCTTATCACGTGTATTCAGAAAGGCCTGACCTAGTTTCAAGTGAAACCGACACCAACAAGATCTTCAGTTTGACTACAGATGGCAGGCTGAACGCTGCATGGGGCTCTACCAGCGTCGCGGGTTTAACCTTAACCTCCCGCCTGAACGTAGAACTCCACATTTCTAAGGTAAAGCTAGGTAAGCTTAGGTAAGGATGCTTTGGACTTTTGCAAATGGGCATTTATATAACTACCCCATCCATTCCTTTATAGGTCTTTAAATGCCAAAAAACCCAACCTACCCACACTGATACTGTGTTTGTAAGTATAGGCTACCGTAGTC